>CM042347.1:24983623-27383623 GCA_023558445.1 Drosophila pallidifrons | reverse complement strand
GTTGTTTGACTTAAGAGGGAACGGGGTGAGGGGGGAATTTCCACATGAACATGAATGTTTAGATATTATAAAATTCCCATTATACACTTTCACTACTGTAGCGCATTCCTAGAATTCCACACAAAAATACACGCCAAAAATAAAGCACTTTATTGGCATTCAAGAAATCCTTCAATCAGCTTCATCGTGATAGCTCTGTTAATACTGTCTAAATTATCAAGTAGAGCATTTTTTGGATTATGTTGGTTTTTAAGAAGTGCTGCTGTTGTGTTCCCCTACGACAGGGTTGCATTATCATGGGTTATGTCATGATTTTATTGGCCTTTAACGAAATATATTGGATGATACTCTACTCTGATGCAATGTATTGCTCACGGCTCAAAAAGATCTGGTTTCTGCACAATCAGATTAAAATTTTGGCTGGAGTTCTGCTCTTGGCTTGCGCCCATAATGTGAGTAGTCCGATATCCTTTCCTGATTAATTAAATATCGTAATTTATTGATAGCCTCAAACTATGACCTTTTTGCTGCCACTGCAAATTGTTGTAAATCTAACGAGCTTAATAGTTGAATTGATATTTTATCTGCTGTTGTCCAGCAACGATTTGATCGGGTGGATTATTGCGCTTTTTCCTTTCTTTCAATTGGTTGTAAGTTTTGAGTATTTCCTCCATTCAATTGACTCAATGTAAACTTTTAGGGACTGTGTACGATGTGCTAGTGGTTTACTCATTTTTCCAAGAGATGGATCACTAACCTCGATTATGCCATTTGGCCAGCTCAAAGACACAGAGAAAGAGAGAGACGCTGCTTATCGCTTTGCTGAAACGGTAGTTGGATTGGCTCTTCGTCTTTTGCAGTTGGACTTAATCACAGCATGTAGCATTTTGTGCCATGATTAAAAGCAAATTTATTAGGCAAATGTTGCGCAATTGCTCTGCTAAATCCAAATCCAAATGCAACTGCAGCGCATAAATCGTGTCAGGCTTTTGCCAATTGTCACCAGGCTCCAGCTCCAGTTTCAGCCTCAGTTTTACGGCTGACTTCGGCTTAATTATCGGCGCACCGTTGCGCTACATGCGTGCTAATTGAGTGCGGTGACCAGTGACCAACTGACCAACTGAGCTGGCGACGCGGACATGGACTTGGACATGAACGTGGACATGGTCGACGACATGGACGCCGCTATGATAACAACAACGCGACGACAAACGCACGCTGTGCCCAAATGAAATTATGTTGCAATCTCCAATTGTGACTCTAGAGCTGGCCAAATCTCGTGTTCTCTCATTACACGATGTTAATATACTGTATATAAGTATAACTTAGTATACTGAAAATACTAAATATCATTTAGAAAACTACTGACTGATGAATGATTTAAATAATCTCTTAATTATTTATTTCATTTCTATATAAACATTTCATTGAATGCGTCCTTTCATTGTATCATATATTGCTTAAATACAAAAAGCAATACCCAAATTTATAACAATGTTTAGTATATTGATTATGTTTTCTTGACCAGCTCGTGAGCTGGTGCGTGTCACGCGTGTTGCTGCCATCGCTAAGACTTGAAGTGCTAAGCGCTCGATGATCAGTGCTCAAGTACCCGTTGGCTGGCCACTGATCACTGATCGGGGGGCTTAATTAATTTCGTTGATTAATTGAAAGTGCGCCTTGGATTTTTCTTTTTCTTTTTATACCCGCTACCCATAGGGTAGAAGGGTATTATAACTTTGTGCCGGCAGGAAATGTATGTAACAGGTAGAAGGAGGCATCTCCGACCCTATAAAGTATATATATTCTTGATCAGCGTCAACAGCCGAGACGATATAGCCATGTCCGTCTGTCCGTCTGTGTGTCTGTCCGTCTGTCCGTCTGTCCGTATGAACACCTAGATCTCAGAGACTATAAGAGATAGAGCTATAATTTTTTTTCGACAGCATTTGTTATGTTTGCACGCAGATCAAGTTTGTTTCAAATTTTTGCCACGCCCACTTCCGCCCCTGCAAATCAAAAAAATCGAATAACAAGCGTAATTTTAAAGCTAGGGTTACGAATTTTGGTATATACGGTAATAACTATAGTAGTTATGATCCCTGAAAATTTGGTTGCGATCAGATAAAAATTGTCGAAGTTATTAAAGAAATACTTTTGTATGGGCAAAAACGCCTACTTATAAGGCCATCTATTTTGAATGCGGCACTATATCGATATACCACATATACCATTTGGTATATTTTTAGTATTTTTGCAGTATATTTGGTATATTTTGAGAATAATACCGCAAAATATATTGCTTTTATTCAAAATGGGTAGCGGGTATCTCACAGTCGAGTACACTCGACTGTAGCTTTCTTACTTGTTTTTTTTGCTTGCTGTTTATACGCTTTTTGGCAGTGCAAAGTTGAAGGCGAGTATGAGATATTGGCGCATTGGCAATTCGTTTCTGTACTCCATTCGGTATTCAGTTTTCGGTAGTATGTTTAGGGCGTTGCCTGTGCCAGCCCTTTGGTCCTTTACTCTTGGATGCTGCATTTCGATTATTGCCCCAAAAGTTATGACTGACCGCAGGGCAAGGACCGCAAATTCAACTGCAGTTACAATTACAATTATTACAATGCGAGTGTATGTAATAAATTGTTGGCATACGCTTAGCTTAAGTGCTTATAAAGCGTATAGTGCGAAAGTATACTGAATACTTGGTTTAAAAAAAAAAAAATTACAATCCATTCTTTGAATAAATGGTAATTTAAAATACAACAGAAATGTAATGAATAGTTAGTATAAAATATTGGATTCAAATTCATTCTTTGAATAATGCTTATAGTATATCTCCGTTAAATCGGTCATTAAAAATACTGCAGAAATATACTAAGTAATTAGTATAAAAAATTGGAATTACAATTCATTCTTTGAATAGAGCGTGTTGTACAATTCTGTTGAATTGGTAATTTATAATACTGCAGAAATATACTGACTAATTAGCATATAAAAACAAAAATATTCAATTTATTCTTTGAATAAAGCGTTTAGTAAAACTCTGTTGACTTAGCAATTAATAATACTGCAGAAATATACTGAGTAATGCGTATGGTATATCTTGTTGAATTCGTAATTAATACTACTGCAGAAATATACTGAATAATTAGTATAAAAACAGAAATTAATTCTTTGAATAAAGCGTACTGTATATATCTGTTTTTTTTGGTTATTAATAATACTTCAGAAATTTACTGAGTATTTGGTAGAAAAAAAATACAATTCACTCTCTGATTGATTAAGTTTAATAAAATAATTATTGCAAATATTTAAAATTCATTACATTGTAAATTGACAATTACAAAAATGGATTTAAATATTTATTGCATTTTTTATATGGCATTAATCTTTAGTACCTTGTGTTGACATCGCATTCGTTTTGTCTTTTGCATTCGGCATGAGAGTCTGTGATTAATTAGGTAAACTGAAAGTTGCAACACACGCGAGCAATGCAATAATAATAACGGACTGACGAATGGCCCAACTTTTGTGTTTGTTATAGTTTACGTGGCATTTGCAATCAGAGCAGAAGCAAAAGGCATTGGCAGGAGCCACGCACTGCCGGCAAGTGAATGGCACAAGTAGCGACAGGTAGCCCCAACTCCAACTCCAATTCCTCCACAACTTCAACTTCAGATCCAAGTGCAAATGCAACTGCAAAGGCAAACCCAACGTAGGTGGCACTTGGACACTTTTTGAAATGGGCGCCCGTTGGCCAATTGTGAAACTTGGCCAATTGACTAACTGGCCAAGTGTCAAACTTGCCAAATTGAAAACGAAGTTACGATGCGGCTGCCGATTTGTTTATGCTGCTTACACAAGTACAGTGTGTCTTGGCTATGACAAACATTTTTATATGTAATATGTATATGTGATTTTTTTAGATGAAACTTAAGCGAGACTTGACTGTTGTTATGATTGCACATAGTTTGCGTGCATTGTCACTGACTTTGGGGTATATTAATAGAGTTGTCAAGTGTGTAACGAAGTTGAGGTTGTCTTTATGGATTGCAATTCTCAATATGTGCAACTATTGTTAAATAATATAGAAGGAAATTTTGAATGGCCTCAGTTTTGCTCAGTTTTAACTAACTAAACTTTTTGTAATCATTAAATTTTGTTGTAAAGAATCCATTGTCATTAAATGTGAATTTTCCAATTATTAAATTTCTTAAAAAAAATAATTGACTCTTTTTATATGTGAGTTTTATAATCATTAAGTTTCTTTGTAAAATATTAGACGGTTTTTTAATGCAAGAGTATTATTATCATTAAATTTCATTGTAAAAGAATTGACTGTTCTTAAATGTGAACTTTATAATCATTAAAATTCTTTGTAATCGTAGCCTGTACCAATAAAAATATTGCAAGAGTATTAAATCTTCGCTAAACTCCTGGCATAGATTCTGTCTCGTTTTTAGTTGGTTTATTTATTTTATTTGTTGTATTTCTTAGTTGCATTTTATTTAAAGTTTAATGAAATATTACGCGCACGTGTCAACAGTGCGATAAAATTTATTTACGCAGCGCTCCGGGTCAAGTGAAAGCACATTTTGTTTTGGCATCTCGGGAATTCGGACGCTGTGCGCAGACCTTCAAATTGAATTTACGCCGGCGCTGTAGTCGCCAACTGGCACACACATGTCCCAGGCTCAGATTCCTGTTCGGGTTCGGAGATCAGTGCCGAAAAAAAAAAAACAGAAAAAAAGATCCCAAAAAATAAGAGGGAAAAATTGAAATTGAAATCGAAATGTAAACCTGACTGACCATAAAAATGGGCGTAGGGCAGCCGCACTGACACGCGGCCATATTTTAAATGTCAACAGGCAGGCAGTGAGGCAGTCAGGTACCGAAGCTCTTTCTTGCCCCTTCATCATCGATCGATGGCAAAGCCAGCAGCCAAGGATGCGTAGTCGCGTTGTCCGTGCGCATCAAAAATTCAATAAAATACCATTAAATTACAAAATGAAGACAATTCATTTTTCTTTTGCGTTCGCCCCGGACTTACTGGGACAGGTCTCTGTTTCTGTTTCGGTTTCTGTTGCTCTTTTTATTCGGGCCACATCTTTTTTGCTGGGTTTTATTATGCGCTGCATTTTGTATCTTTAAGCAGCAGCATTTAATGTCGCTTTGCGGTTATAAGCAATAAAATATGAAAATCTGCGCTTATAAATGTTGAAAACGACATTTATTGTAATATTTTACGAAATCAGTGAATATTCGTTGAATTGCTCCGCAACAACAACAACAACAACAGCAACAGCAGTAACAACAATTGCGTAGACAATGCAACATTGTTGTTCAAGTACCACACAAAAATTGACTTGCAATTGCATTTTTAGTTTAGTTTATTGACGACTTTATGAGTGGTCTTTGAGGATTATCGATTATTGAGGCTCATATATCTCTATTAATGGACTAATTCGTGGACCAGGACAAAGACTTTATTGATTTTGCAAATTTCGAGATTTTTAGTAGAATTAAGTTTGTTTTTTATACCCGTTACCCATTTAGTACAAAGAGTATTATAATTTTATGCCTACATGAAATATATTTAACAGGCAAAATGAATCTCCAACCCTATAAAGTATATGTAAATATTTTAGATCAGCGTATATTCTGCACTCTATGGTATAATTTAAATGTATCGATATACCAACTATAAGATTTGGTATGTTTTTAATATTTTTGTCGTATATTAATTTGGTAAGTTTTAAAATTAATACCGCACTGTTTTGTTTTCATTAAAAATGGGAGACAAGTAAACTCGACTTTACATTACATTTTAAAGATTCAAGTTACGAAATGTTTGACTTTTTCTTTATAAAGAAAAGCACAACATTTCTGCAAATATTACATAATATAAAATTTTAAAACAACCAAATAAATTTAAGTTTATGAGGTTATATTTGCTTTAGTGTCAGTTTGATATATTGCAGCTTAATTTTATGACACGTCAAGCATATTATAATTTGGCAGTTAATATATTTTTTAATATTTGGTTTAAAGCCTCGTTTGGCAGACCATCAGCGGAATTAGTCAGAGAGCGTAAAACAAACCGTCTCCACCGCCCACCAAGTAAACCACAAATAGATCTACGCCTATGTGTAATGTACTTGAGCACATGTGCATAATTTTTAGTGCTGAGAAAAAGCTCATAAACATGTGGCCATTACAACGCTTCGACTAATGGGAGAGAGAGAGAAAGGGAGAGAGAGATGGGCCCACACAATTCTACAAACTGCTCATAAAACTTGGCGTCCGGATAACTACTGTATGTGTAGTTGTTGTTGCAAGTGCCTCACCTTCGCTGTTGCTGCTCCTGATGCTGGTCATTAGGCAACACAGCAACTGCAACATCTTCAACGCCAACCGCAAGAGCAACAGCAACTCGCCAATCTTTAGTCCAGTGACGTCGCACACGCAGTTGAGTGATGCGCATTGGGGTCATTTGTGTCGGTAGATGGGGCGTCACTTTGGGGCCAGGGCTAATTTCCATAATGTTGCCCCACCCTCCTCTCTCTCTCACTGTCTCTCCCGAGACTAGAACAGTTCGTTCACTCGCAGTAATTTTGGATCTGGTAATCTCTTTGGGAGCTACAAAGCAGCTTAAGTGAATGCCGGGGCTTAACACCTACCAACAAAAACGGAAAAAAAAAATACTTCGTCTCGTTGTTGGTCTTGGGGATCTTCACTGCGCTTCACTTGTTTCCTTGGCCTGGGCAATGGCAATTTAATGGCTCAGCAATTGCTGACCCGTCGCTCTCCACAAAGTGGCCGTTGGGGCTGCTCATTGCAGATATATCTGGAACTCTCTGCACTTGTGGATCGTCGTCAAACTATGGTTCGTATGTGCTTCGGTTCGGCTCAGTTCTGTTGCTCGGCTTGTCCGGTGTCTTTGCCAGCGCAACATGAGTATGATTTATTGTAGTTTATGCGGCCAAGAGCTCAAGAGCGGCTTCTGCCCTGTCCAGAATCGCTCGTTGTTCCTGTCGCAGCCACCAAATGGCAATTCGTGATGTTCGTTAGTTGCTGCAGCTAGTGATGGCACTGCGATGGGCTTTTCTGCGATAGTATTGCTTTAGCTTCGTCGAAAACTATGGATTATATTAAATGCTTTTAGATTTTTGGTATAGAAAGCCTTTCAAGTTGAGAGCAGTCATTTTTTTATAAGATTAATGCATTGACAAAATTGTAAGTAGAGATGGAGAACAATCGATAGTGGACTCCATCAACATTTGTGTAGTCGATAGTGATTGCATCACTATCGAAAGTGTCTGCTGCTATCGATTGTGGCTCGATAGCGCGCAACCATCGATAATGCCAACGATTGTTGTCCACTTCTAATTTGAATGCATATTTTAAGATATTTACAATAAGCAACAAAAGCACATTTATAACAGATTCTTACCTATTTTTTATATTCAGATATTTAAAAATATTTTTTGTAAACTCTCTAAATGTTTTCATCGGCAATTTGCTGTTCTAAAATAAAATAACTTTTATTAATTCTTTCGCATACTTGATTCATTTGATTTAACCATCTCTAGGCTGGATTTATTCGCTGCGCAGCTATCTGACTCGCTTTATGTGTATCATTTTTCATGCCTGCAGCATGGATTTAGCATTATTGTATTTTATATTATTTGTGCTTAATTTGGCTGAACTGAACGCTGCCTGCACCTGATTTCCTAAGTGTTTTTTTGTGACCAAGATGCTTGCTCCGCTCTTCGCTGTGTTCTGTTCTTGGTCAGAGAACTTTGCCAGCAGCATCTTTTGCTGCTGCTCGCTGCAGACAAGTTCGTTAATTTGACGCTCGCACCTCGTTCGCATAAATTTGCCAAGTGCCAAGAAGTGGTGGCAAGTGTGGCTGAGGGTGGCAAGTGTGCGGCGAGTGCCACAAATGACTCTTCGTCTAGTGGTTGGTTGGTGGTTGCTTGGGACTATTAGCGCTCAATGCCAACGCCTGCGCCGCCCACTCCAACAGCAACTACAACTCTCAACTCCAACTCCAAGTGCAACTCCAAGCTTTACAGTTTATGGTCATGCGGCGTTCCTTTTGTCAATTTCCAGACATTTGCCTTTAAGTGCAACCACAAAAGCGGCTGCCTCGAGATTTATGTGGTGCTGTTGTCATTTTAAGTTAATGGCTTGTAATTCTCTCCATGTCCCATCTCCCTCGCTCTCTCTCTCTCTCTTGCTGTTTCGCTTTTCATAACTCTTTGCATAACCTGACGATCGTTTTTTGTGTTGCCAATTGGCGGCAAGTGCAGGTGAATTTGCGTCTAGGCAGCTTGGCAAATTTATGATTCGATTTTTAAATTGGTTTATGGCAATTTCCGCAGCAGCAGCCACACACACACGTTAAAGTTATCGATATTTATTATCGGTCGACGCTTTATAATTATGACGCATTAAACGTTTGACTATCGAGTCAAGTTGGCAGTCCGACGATTTTGAACTACAGCTAAACAATTCTTAGGTTGCCTTTAAATTTACTTTAACTGTGAAGCATTCCGAGAATTTAAATGAAAAAAATGAAGCGTCACAATGCCAAAGCTATTGCGGCAGCTGTTGCCATAGCTGCCGCCGCTGCCAATCCGGAGACTAAGAAGAAATCGGAGCCGAAACCAACAATGAGTGCGACCGCACTCTATGTGGATGTGGTCAAGAATATGGCCAAGGCGGAGACGCCACCGTCAGCCACATCACCGCTGCCCAAGTTCACAATATTGCACGAGGATTTTCCTGCATTGCCGGGCACCGTTGAGGAAACCACGCGTGTGATCAATGCAAATGTGCCAGACGATTGGACGGACATGATTAGCGATAACGACGACCTCAATGACGATGGGGACGATGAAGATGATGAAGATGGCGATGTCGATGATGATGATGGGGATGATGACGCTGAAGATATTGATGATGATGAGCAGTCGGCATCGCCATCGCCTTCCCTGGATAGTGTTAGTGAGAAGCCCGAGTCCTTGCCCGACGCAAATGAACCAGAGACGTCCATCCCAGATTTGCTGATGGAGCTGCACAGCAGCAGCAGCAGCAACAACAACAAGAGCTCAGAGAGTAGCGAACACGACGCGCCAGCTGTTGTTCATGTGTCCGCATCCACTGATCACAGCAATGCTAATTCCAATGGCAGCGAATGGCAGCACTCACCGAAGTGCAAACACTTTCGTCCCAACTTCTGTGAAAGCTTCTTCGAGCCACAGTTCCTCATCGCTGGCATGCAGCAGCGTGCCTCGGAACGTCAGAAGTCGAGCGAAGTCAAAACGCAGCTTGGACCACCGCCAGGATTTGAGCGCCTCGTTTACTATGGACGCTTGTGCACCAATCGCATGGGCATGCCACTGGGTGGTGTAACCTTTGACAACGTAGCGCCACCAGCAGCAGCAGCAGCTAACAATGCTCAGCGCTCGTCAGGGGAGGTCTTGAAAGATGCCTTTGGCATGGCTGGCTTGGCTAGGAATTTGCAGGCTGTTCAACAGAATCCACGGATGGTGCAGCAGTTCTTTGGCCACAAGGTCGCTTGCCTCAATCATTGTTCAACGCACGAGGCAAACAAGTTGCATGCCACTTTTGCCGGCGCCTTGATGGGCGGCCGTTGTCCACCGCACGAGGTACAACACACTGTTCCGCCATACTATTACCGCTCGAGTGTCAAGGCGCTGCCACAGCCCAAAATGGATCAGATGGAATCGGAGTTGCTCTTCTTTTCTTCTACACGTATCCGAATGATATGTTGCAAATGCTCGCTGCCGCCGAGTTGGCTGATCGCGGTTGGCGTTATCACATCGAGGAGCGTTTGTGGATACGTCGTCAGCCGGATAATCCGCACTACGTGGCATCGCGCTGTCAGGAGTCGGGTGAATACAACTATTTCAACATGATGCACTGGAAGATAATGCCACGTCACTTTGAGCTGCTGTCGGGGCAACTGGAGCAGACGATCACCAAGGCTGAGCTCTATGAACAATACGGTTACCATCCGCAGATGAGGTGGGTCCTTATAAAGATATTCTCTTGCTCCTTCAACTCATTGTTTTCCCCCTTCGACAGCTTTTTCTGATGCCGCAAGTGAATTTTTTCCAAGTTATCCCCATTTTATCAAACTGCGTCGACGTATTGCAGTGATCTACTGGTGTCTACAATACGCACATCAATCAATCATGAAACGTCTAAAATATTTTTAAAACTTATCATCTTGCACCTTGCTGTAAAATATGAAATTTGTTAACTTCTCACAGCAAGAAATAATAAATAAAATACATATTAATGTACAAAATCAAAAGTATATTATTTTCATCCAATTTTTGACTGTTTTAAGTGAACTGCGAATACAAGATAAATATTTAAGGACTGAAAAAGAAATTTAAGGTCTGTATTTTCGTGTAAGTCGTTCTGTAATGCCTATAGAGAACATTTCAAAAGATAACTTAATACTAAATCCAAATTCAATATTATTCCTTCAGTTTTTTAAATCAGTTTTCAAATTTTTGAGCTAAAAAAAAAAAACTTCATAGCATCTCAAAAAGTAATTAAATTATAAATGGAAAACTGAAAACAAATTCAAAGTTATTTCTGTTTTTAGAATCAGTTCTGTAATGCTTATAAAGAACATTTCACAAGATAACTTAATACTAAATACAAAACTTAATACAAATTCAATATTTTTCTTTCAGATTATTAAATCAGTTTTCAAATTTTTGAGCTAACAAAAGAAATTCTTCGTAACATATGTGAGGAATGTATTCACTCAGATCAGACGTTAGCAAGCATTACAGAACAGAGAGAGGGTGAGTTTACCATTCGGGTCTGTCTACTTGCGACCAACCAAATTTGTTGTGCGTCCCCTCAGCCAATTGAAAGTTGCGCTGGGCTCTTTTCAGGTTGTAGACCTTCTCAAGTAAAAGGTTTGAAATGCCGAAGAAGATGCGTCCATCGTTTTGAGACAGTGCGACGGAAATTTGAATGATCAGTGACTCGACGGTGTAGGCGGAAGTCCAACCGGAATTGGTTAGCAATTGCATGCAAATGGCTCCGCCTTGTGTGACAAAACTTCCCATAATGAAGGGATAGACGATACGCACAAAGGGTGGCGAAGATGGATAGGTATCTTTGAACCTAAATTGCAGCTTGATGGCACCTTCGCCATCGATTTCTTTTAGCTTTAACATATCGGCATACAGGCGACTGTCCTTGTCCACCGAGTGGAGGGAAACATTCCAGTTGTAGATCGAATCATCGTCTAGGTCCAACGAGAACACATTCTGTTTAAAAGTGTCAGAATGATAGATGAGCCGCAGCTCTTTCATCAGGCGATTTACGGCGTTAGGTGAGCCAGCGGCAAGACCTTTAGGTTGATCCTGACGATTCTGTTGGTTGTTCAGTTTCTGGAGGGTCTGCTGCAGGGTCTTCTTCACTTCCTCATCTTTTGAGCTAGTTTCCTCCGATTCCATCGAGTCGTCGTCGCTCTTCTCGTGGACATCATTCTCTTGGGTCTCCATCAGTATTACTTTCTCATAGGCTTTGCGAATTCTTTCCGATTTCATCGAGTCGTGGTCGCTTTCGCTGTTCTCGTCGACATCATTCTCTTGGGTCTCCATCAGTATTAATTCCTCATAGTCGTCACTTTCGTCACTATCATTGTCATTCTGTGGCTTCATCGGCGCCGTCAACTTGTCCATATTATCCGGCAGCGGCACATTGTGAGTGTCGCACAATTTACGCACCAACGAAGCCACCTGCAACACCAAGTGATTGTCCTCTCCTTGGCTATTGCCCAGCTCTTGCATTATTTCGCTAAGCTTCGCATCATCGCATTCCGAGTACCAAATGGGCGGAATCATTGGATAGGTGACCGTAATACTCGCCTGAATGTCGTAATGCTTGTCACTGCCATCGATAAAACGGAAGAGCAGATCGTCCGGATTGCAATTGAGCAGCTGGAAACGGTTATGATCCTTTGGAAAGATCTGCTGCAGCAATTCGATTTCAAGTTTCTGAGATTTGAAGCAAGCCATTTCGATGTAATTCGCAAGAGCTTAAGCGATTTCAATGTGCAACTTTTTAATGACGCAGTTATGATGAAATACTTTGGAAAAAAAGTGTTGCTTAACTCGGCAAAATCGAATGAAGTCAACTGTACTGTACATGATACAAGGTAGTCTCGTCGGAAAATAGCTTTCGTCAGTGCGCATTCGTATTTCGACGCAAGAGGTTGTCTTTTTGCCATGTATGCCGTAGACACCGATAGAATTAAAACATTTAGAGAATTAGAGAATTCTCATATATATTATTAATATTGTTCATAAACAATTTACATTTTAAAAATATGTGAAGGAGACATTAACATTAGCTTCAAAATATGTAAATATTAATATCATCTTCTAAGGGTTAATGCGCATTTCATTGTCGTCTCGTTCACACTACCACGCTGTGCCTCTTTCACTCGCACTCATTGCTAACATAGACAGGGTACCAGTTTTTTTCCGACGAGACTACCTTGTATAATTGTATCATGGTACTGTAGTTATTCAAGCTTGCTTTTCTGTAGAATCGACTTTACATTCGATAATTATTCAAGTTCCCTTGCTGCACAATCGACTGTAATCGACTTTACTCTCGATAGATACTCAAGTTTCTATGTTAATTATTTTTAAAATTTGTATTAAATCAAATTGACTTGCAAAAAGTTTTGGTATTTCTTTAGTCACAAGATAATTTTCTCACATATTTATTCCGAATTTGATGTCAGCATGATATAATAAAATCGTAAAAATTACTACGAATTTTTAGTAAAATGAGAAAAACGGAATATTTCAAAAGGGAGCTTCTTTTCAACATAGTTAAATCGAAATAATTAGTAATTATTGTTATTAAACCATTGTCTACTCATCAATGCAATTGTTGAGGCAATCATTGACTTTGTCATTGAGCCACTAATCTATTTGTTGGCTGCGTACAATTGCTGCCACTTGCCACACCTTTAACAGCATCCACATGACACGCGCTCAACTGCCAAGCCGCTTGAAATGCCAATGCAACTGTTGGCCAAGCCTCGGAACCAATGAAGCACACACTCTGACTCCTTAGTTAAAAGCGGCTCATTAGCAATATGGGGCAGTAGTCTATCTGTCTGTGTTGTGTTGTTGGCCAAGTGTCGCTTTGCTCGCTAATTGCCACGTAAATTTGCAACCATTTTTGGCAGCTCATTAAATTTATTATTAAAATAAAACGCTGGCCACTCTTAATTGCCATCAAATTGACGTGCGAGACGACAGCACCCGCCTCAGCTTCAGCCTCAGCCACAGATGGAGCCTAACACACAGGCTGCCAGCTGGATCGGATCTGTAGAGTTGGAGTTAAAGCTGGTCGCTAGGCTCATGCGTATTAATTGCCATGGAGACTTCATAATTTCATGTGGAAAAATGTGAACGTTAGGCGTGCAGCAGCCGCTTTGGCGAAGCTGTAACTTAAGCACAAGACTTTAAAGCCTAAACTGTTAGTTGGACACAGCAGTGCAGTGCACATAGCTTTTAAGAAGCGAAAACAAACTTTCGTAGAGGGAAATCTGGCTAGACTTAAGAGGCAAAGATAAGATCAAATTTTCTGACGATGGAAATCTAGTTATTCTTAAAAGACAAGGAAAAGATAGTTTTCTGATGCAATTATGAATGAAAGTTCATGTCTAAAGATGAATTGAAGTAACAATAATTAAAAGCTACGTAACTTTGAAATATGAATTTATGCATTAAGCAAAAGTCTTTGTACTAAATGCGATAAACTTTATGTATATATGTACCTTTAATGTTATTTCTCTAGAGGTGTTGAGGATCAACTTAAGCTGTATAGTCTAAAAGATTTTTTAAACTATTTGTTTAAGGTTTATTGCCCTCCCATAGATTTCCATTTTTGTGTACAAAGACATTTGCTTGAAGAATCTTAAGTGAGACCAGATTCCAAAATATTATTTTTTATTTAGCTTTTTTGAACAGTATAACATTAGAGAAGTAAACTAAATAATTAAAGTCTTTGGTACTTTTGTTATATCTGTTTTTCTTTACTGCTGCAACTCACTTTCGATCACAACATTAACTAATTACCTATGAATGCACATAGAACTGACGCTTTTCATTTTTAAATTAATTAATCGATATTTATATATTGACTACATATCAATGTGACTTTTATTGTGCAATTTCCAACACTTAATACATCTGCAATATCCAACACATGATACAATTATAAAAGGTAGTCTCGTCGGAAAAAAGCTATCGTCAGTGCGCATTCGTATTTCGACGCAAGAGGTTGTCTGCGGACGAAATTTTTAGCGCAATTAACCCTTATGCAAAATGACTTTTTGCCATGTATGCCGTAGACACGGATAGAATTTAAATATTTAGAGAATTAGAGAATTCTCATATATATTATTAATATTGTTCATAAACAATTTACATTTAAAAAACATGTCAAGGAGACATTAATATTAGCTTCAAAATATGTAAATATTAATATCATCGTCTAAGGGTTAATGCGCATTTCATTGTCGTCTCATTCACACTACCACGCTGTGCCTCTTTCACTCGCACTCATTGCTAACATAGACAGGGTACCAGATTTTTTCCGACGAGACTACCTTGTATAATTGTATCATGATCCAACACTTTTTATATTTACATATTTATATTTTAAACTTTATTATTTGCTCAATTTTTGGCTTTTTTCAGTCAAGTTAAACAGCACTGACTGCGAAGTTAGGCTGAATTGTGGGCTCTGTCCAGTTGTTGGTTTATTTATGGCAGAGCAAAGTTTGATTGAAATGTGTTGTCTGTGAAATTGACAACTGGGTGAGATTTGCACGGGCTGCAGAGCAAAGCAGTGTAGTGAGGAGTGTATTGCGGGGCCAATTAAGCATGAATCATGCCACATGTCACCGAGTTCTGTTGTTGTTGTTATTGTGTAATGCGCAACGAGTGCTCTGATTAATAAGCCGCCCGCGCTCATTGGGCCAGAGAGGCTAAACCTAACCTCAACTCAGACAGTCAACTCTCAGTGAGGTATTAACCCCTGAATATAACCTCAAAATGCAGACGCATGCAGCGCCAAACAATTACCGTTACACACAGTTCTTATGCAGTCGACGTCGACGGCGTTGTTGTTGTTGGTGTCAACACGCTCGTAACTTGCAATCAACTTAAGATGACAGGGAAAATGAAGCATTGACGCCTCGCACGTACTACGGAGGATACGGATACATGTTGCAACTTGATGTTGCAGTTGCAGTTGCTTTTATTGTTGCTGCTGCAGTAGTTATTGTTGCTGTTGTTGTTGTTGCCTCACACCTAGCAAAAGGCCAGTGGGCAGCCAGGCTGGAAGGCAATCTCCTTCAGTGGGAAAGGTGTTGGGCAATCAGGTTTGCTGCCGCCAAGTCCGAGTGGGTACCAAATTAGACACATTTTATTATTAAAATCCACTTGTGTTGAAATAAAACACGACTTTCTGTGTCGCATATAATGAAAATATATGGCAAGTTAATACCTGAATTTATTTATCACCCATCTGCAGGCCAACCACACCGGGGCCAACAGCAACCAGCAGCCAACAAAACCATTGCCAGTCAGCCCAACCAACCTGAAGCTGGCAACAAGTTTCATTGGGATTCAGATTCACACACCGAAGCTGTGATTGGTTTTGGGTTTGGGTTCGGGAATTAAAATGGGCGGGCAAACAAAAGGGCAATGCTCAGAAGCGATCTTTATTATTTATTTATTTATTGCATTTGGTTAGATTTGCGAATTCTTTAGAATACACTAAATATGATTACTCTTTATAGAAGATCATATCACTATATCACCATCCATATAAATTGACTACACAGAAATAAAAGAACTAAGAATTTCGGTCTCAAAAGTGTGACAAGAAGATGAAAACCCTAATGTTAGAAAACACTTCTTGAATTGAAGAACATTTAATATAACACCCAAATTAATACAGTAATTAAATTGTATGTCGATCACTTTACTTAAGATATATTTATCCTCCTCTTAGACTGCAGCAATTTGATGGTTCCTAAAACTGGGCGAGCAAACAAAATGACAACGATCAATAGCGATCTTTAATATTTATTTATTGCAATTTTGTTAGATTTGCAAATTCTTTAGATTACACTAAATGTGTTTTCTCTTTATAGAAGATCATATCACTATATAACCATTCTTATAAATTGACAGAAATAAAAGTACTAAGAATTTTGGTCTCAAAAGTGTGACAAGAACATGAATCTTAGAAAACACAAATTGATTTCAAGAACATTTAATATAAGACCCAAATTTATACAGTAATTCAGTTGTATGTTGATCACTTTACTTAAGATATATTTATTCTCCTCTTAGACTGCAGAAATTTGATGGTTCCTAAAATTGTTGAACATAATTTTTTACACGAATGTTTTGTTTTTCAAAACTTGGTCTCTTTTTCAGTGTATAAAAGTTGTATATTATTACCCCTAAAACTTCTGTCTTATTAAAATAAGGCAAAGATCTTCATTATTCTATAAAAATTTCCAATCCCAACAGTTTTTATGTGTTTCTAAGAAATGTTTTAAAAACTTGCTTAGAATAGTTTAATTAAATTTAAATTGAAATGAAGTTCTTTAAAGAAACATCTTTACAATGTCAATACAAGTAAAACTTGTATCAGAGTTTCATTATCAATGCAAAAGAAACACTGCAGAATGTGCAAAGATATCGACTTGGCAACAGATTAAAGTGTGCAACTGCGGGATCAATGAACGTTGCCATCAAGGATTTTGGTGATGATGATCGGTGATCGGTGATCGCTTTCATTCAAGTCTCGTCTACGCTCTTTGCATATCAAGTCATTTGGCTCACAACACGATGCTAATTGGCAGCTTCTTCCTTTTTGGCAGCCAATCGCAAGCGCAAGCAAATCATCAACAAAAATTTGTAATGTTAATTACACACTGTTGTGTGTGCGAACTTCGCTGTGATCTCTAAAAATCGATTTGCATGCGAAAGATCGTGTCAGGTATATTTCGATTTCGACTGGCAAGATGTCTTTGCTTTTATTTATTTATTTTTTGGTTATTCGGCGGCATCTCTCAGCTCTTAGCTTAGAGCTTCGCTCTGCTCTGCGAGGAGTTCGTTGTCTCATTCATCGGCGTCGTCTGAGTGTCTGGCAAGACGACGTCGACGTCGACGTCGCAGCTCGCGTCGGCTGTGGCTGCTGCGTTATGCCATAGAAGATAGCCACAGAGAAAGAGTGAGAGAGAGTTCAAAGACACAACGGGACATTCACCCCATGGGTAAACGACAAGGCCACTGTCGTCCATACACCACACCCACGTGGATGGCAGAAGGTACATCAAGTCAATAACCTGGCCACTCTGACGACGATCCAAAAGGGTTGATTGAACCCTCTACTGATGATGATGATGTGCTGTGCTGGGGCTGCCTGCCCCAACAAACGTCAAATTGCAACCGAACCCGCCGAAGGCGAACTATGAATTGCGATTACGATTTGCAATTCAGCAGTAGAACAATGGATGGTTCAGCCTGCCCGCCTGCCTCCTCCTCATCTTGACTTGTCTTGTCGCTAGTCCGTTGCTCGCATCCGCATCGCATTGCAAGGCGGTAACTCGTCTTCCCGTAACAATTTCCCTTACTTATGCAGAATGTTTTAACGGTGGTTCCATCGCCCTCTCTTTTTGCGACGACGAAGGCATCAACATCAACTGGACACTGAACCGACCAAGCGCAAATCGAGCAACACAAAATGTAGGTGGTATGCATTTTAAAGCAGTGAAAGTGCAAGAACCAAACATTCCCCGTTCATTGTGCTCGTTCGATCAGCAGCAGCAACAACAATTTCTGCTTTTATAATTGATAACGAAAAAAAGGCAAAAACTTGCATGCATGCAGTTTCCACACATTGCACACTGCTGGGAGGCTTATCTAAGCGTTGTTCTGTCAAATTTGTCAAAACAAAATATTTGAATTGAATTTGTCATGGTTTTTCCCTCACCGCTCAGTGCTGCTTTCATTCACCTCCCCCGGTTCATATTATGTAAGTTGGAATTAGCATAAATGTGATTGATCCCACAGTTTGTGTATTATTTGATTTTTATTGATATGCCAAATGAAATGCAAAAAAATGCAATTGCATTTGTTACTTTTTTGTGTACTTTTTTTCAGCATTTTTTTATATTTGTTAGTTTTGTTATGAGTGTCGACTGCACCGAATTGGCTAAGCTCCGTTGGCTCTTTGGTTACCCTACAACCACATGGTAATTCAAGTAGTTTGGCCCAATCACTGAACCAAACCTTTTTGCCAGTTGGCCAACTGCAAGTCTTCCGCTTCTGTCTCTTTCTTTTTGAAAAACCCCCTCGGTTGACCTGCTGAGAGAGAGAGAGAGATTGGATTGGGTATTCATTCGGTCCATAACTCTTCTATCCAATGACTTTGTCATATATGTCTTTGTCCATTTTGTCCACATCATTTGCATGGCATGCACATATTTAATAGACTTTCTGAATATCACAAAATATGCAATGTGTATCCGTTGGTTCATTCACTACGTCAGAGTGCGCGACAGAGATGGAGTTACACAGAGAAAGAGAGATAGAGATAGATCTGGAAATAGACCCCATAAGGCACAGGTGATATTTGCATGATTATGACAAAATGTTGCGTCTCTCGAGAGAGTTCAAAGCTCTTTTTGTGCGGAAAATTCAATACTCATATAACTGCGAGTAGTTTTTGCTTCCTAGATGGACCACAAAGGCTTCATAAATAAGTAACTCCATTCAAATTGCATTCGCTTATACCGTATTGGTGAATTGACTTGCATTATGAGTGCACTGTTGAGTGCACTGTGATTTCTCGCTTTTGCATTTTGATTTATTCACTTGCAGCGTAGCACAGTTTTAGGCGCGTTCTTTATAACAATTCGTAGAACAACAATTGTGCTGAATTTAAATCTGATATGTATATTTTTATACCAGCAATCGATAGGGTAGGAGGGTAAAGTACTACGGGTCTTAGTTACTTTGATTAACAATCTGGTATTTTTTGCACTCTTTATTATATTTTGAATTTAGTATTATTATCAATATATCAAATATCGCGTTTAGTATATTTTTTTAGTATTTTGACAATCTGGTATATTGTACAATATAGTTCATTTTCAATGTAGTACTATATAAATATACCAAATATAGACGTTGGTATATTTTTAGTATTTTGCGGTATATTAATTCGGTATATTTTATTATTAATACCGCACTGTTTTGCTTTTATTTAGAATCTGTAGCGGGTAAATCATAGTGGAGCACACGCGACTGTAGCTTTCTTAGTTATTTATTTTGGAACTCATTGTTGAGTTCAAACAATAATCTAATAATCTTTGTTAATTAATTATAATTCGAGTTTATACTTAGTATATGAATAATAGTTCAATATAATTTTAATTCTATTCATTTTTGCATTTAGTACAAACTATTTAATAAAGATAGAATTAGCTAATAAGTGTGTTGAATTTTCTGCTGAGTAATCGATTGAAAGCTTGTCTTGTTACCCGTAAATATATATTTATTTAAATGAGTTAAAAAATATTTAAGCTTAGCAATGCATATTATTTAAATCTGTGTTTTCCTTCCCTTAATTCGTCAGTTTTGCATAATTTTCTTTTACTTTTCCCCTCTTTGAACTGTTGTAAGCCGGAAAATCATTTAAAGCACGCGCGCCGTCGGCCAACTAAACCAAGAAAAATAAAAGAAGAAAAAGATTTGCCACAGCCCAAGCGCCAGTTGCAAGCAGCACGCACTTCTCTCTCTCGCTCTTCACTTCACTGCTTCTCTGATGCGTTCTCCTTCTGCTGTAGTCACTTTGGCATTCTGCATTCGTGTGCACTGCTCATTGATCGGAATTGAATTGGACATAAATAAAACAAGATCAATCAATTGATTTATTTTGACATGTTGCAACAGCGCTCGCTCTGACTGCAGCTACAACCTCAACTTGTGGCAGTGCGGCATGCTGCGATTGCGACTGTGACAGCGCCTGGCGCTTTGTGGCCGGTTTGGGGGCCTCTCCATGATTCTCCATGGTGCACGCTGTGCAGTGGGTCTCATTTGCTTTTGTCGCTGGGGAGATTTCGCAGTTTGCAGTTGCATTTGCAACTTGTGCTATTGTTGTTACAACAAGTTGCTAACTGACCGCCAAATTGCCTTTTGGCATCTGCAACGCTTTTATTGCTAGTTTTTGGCCATTCGGCTAATTTGTTGACGCACTTAACAACAGACATTAGCTGATTGCTGACACAAGATGTGGTAGCTAATGGGAACAGCTTCGAATATCGAATATGTAGAAAGTCATTGAGAATTGGGTTGCCTAGAGAATTGTCTTTGCACTAAAGAATTTACAGTTTAATAAAAAAGAGTTTGCCTTATGGAATTTTGGCAACACTTTTGACACTAGCTATGTTCAACTTGATCGGTAGACAGTCTCTTGAAGTACTTGTTGTTCATTGCTTATGGATTATGCATGAGCAGCGTCTGATTAACTGGCTGAGAAAAGAGGACGATAACGAACTTAATTGCCTCGCATGTTTTCTCGCAGCCGCCCACACATGAAAAGCATTGAAAATAATTTCTCTAATTCCCAATTCAAAGCCCACCTATTGAAAGTGTAACCTAAACAAGTAAGAAAGCTACAATCGAGTGTGCTCGACTGTGAGATACCCGCTATCCATTTTTAATGAAAGCAGAACTAAAGCAGAAATATACCACAAAAATACATAAAATATACTATAAATATTGCTATTAGTACTACATTCAAAGTATATCATAGAGTGTGAAATATACCAGAAAATACTAAAAATATACAGAAAGCTATATTTAGTGTATTAATAAAGTATTACTTTCAAAATAAAAATATATATAATGATAAAGTACTATCTTCAAAATATACCAGAATGTTCAAAATACTAAAAATATACTTAACGCTACATTTGGTATATTGATAAAGTAATATAAAAATATACCAGATTGTCAATCAAGGCCATATTAAAGAATTTCTTAGATTACCCAATTTTCAGGATTGGTATAGACAATAGTTTTAACTGCATCGCAAAATGATAATACCCTTCTACCTTATGAGTATCGGGTATAAAAAGGGGAAGTGCAACGAGATAGAAGAGCGAGAGAGAAAGAGAGCGAGATTAATTGTCAGCTTTCTAAGGCAAACTGTTTAACATTTTCCCAGTCGACGTCATGTGTCACAATTAAAACGAGAGAGTGGAAAATGAAGGGCTGACAATCCTGTGCATTTTACTTTGAAACTTCCGTTTGAGGAGTCATTCAAGAATGGCACGGCGAGTGCATCGCATTTGGGAGAAAGTGCAGCAGATGGCAACATGGAAAAAAATGGATGGAAATTCGAGTAAACATATATGATAAATTAACTTAGAAAAGTCACGAGTGTCAGGGCGTGAGTGTAATAGACTGAACACACATGTGTGTGTAAGCATGCTGAGTGGGTTCACACACACACACACACACACGATATGTGTGTGGGGGCCTTGATTAATGCACTTGCAAGCCAGAGTTAGAGTCAGAGTCAGAGCCACGGAGAGCGCTCTATGGCACGCCTTGTGGCAGGCAGCCCACGGAGCGAGTCTAATAAAGTAATTTACTTTACTAAATAGTTGCCGGCAGCATTTTGGACCAGGCTTTAACAAGATGTTGCTCTCCCCCTCTGCTTCTGCTTACACTGCTCACTTTACCCCATTTGAAAATTAGCATTTTAATTGAAATGTCACGCCGCTTTGCCAAGTGCCAAATGCGTTTTGGGCCAAGTTAAAGTCTCGACTTTACCAGACACACACCAACAACATGTCACGCACTTTTTCAAATAGCTTACAGTCTTGTTTTTTTTATCTCTGTCTCTGTCTCTGTTGATGTTTTCATTTGCCACACAGAACTGATGAATGGCATTTCGGCAATTTGCCAAAAAACCATTCCAAAAGTTTTCTAATTGCAACTGCAGCTCACGCTTTTAGCTCCAATTCAATTCCATTCGCTCGACTTTTGGCAATAGGAAATGGCAATTGAGGCTGGCAATTTGCTGTTGCTTGATAAATGCCTTCCAAATGTGCCAAATGTAAGGCAATGTTACAAACATTAATCAAGAATTATGCCTAGCAAAATTCAAGTAACAGTGCAATGAACAATTTTGACAAATTTTAATTGATTGCAACTACGACAAGAGACTGATGTAGTAACAAAAAATGTTACTGTGTTTTAGTATTATAATAAACAGATAACTAACAAGTCAAAAAGCTACAGATAACCGAAACCCATTTTGAAAAAAAGCAAAACAATATTAAAATATTCGAAATTAATATACAAAAATGCTGGAAAAAAAACATAAGGCTTTTTTTGTATATTTACATTAAAAATACAACATATAGTGTAAAGTATACCAAAATATATCGGACTACCCTATACTACCCTATATATATTTAAACTAAATCTAAAAATAGTTGAACATATTATGTAACATCGAATATTTAATCTATTTTTGTTTTTGTCTCTTTATAGGTAAGCAATATTCAACTTTGAACTTGCAATCACACCAAATTTGAAAGCTTAAGTATTACATTTAATCTTATAATACTTTTGAATTTGAAATTATTTTACTCATTTTACTCATTTATTCAAGACTTTTAAATGATTTTAATTTCTTACAAAATATACTTGTAAAACAAATCTATTTTTCATAGAGTTTCTCTAGAAATTAGTGTGATTATTCATGTTGTGAATAAATTGTTTTAGTATTGATTCTCTTACTTCTATTAGAAATTGTAAACAGGTGAAGGAAGAGTTTTTAAATTCCCTCGAAGAGCGTGTGAAAACAGGAGAAGGAGAAAGGAAGTTTTTCTTTAGGGAATTTCCAATTGGAGCCATCTCTAGCACAGACACAAACCCTAAGCTAATAATACCAATTGATTGGATTTTACAGTAATCAGAATTCAATGGGGAAAAGTGAAGGAAAGCTGAAGCCAATTGGCTGGATTCATTATTGTAATTCAGACGAAAGGTGACAATCCTGAGAAAAGAATATGTTCTACATCTCTACTTATATGAACTGTATTTCCATACAATTGTTTCCCATTTGTGAACTGCACTTTCCTCCCCCAGAAAAAAAAGAAGAATCGCTGGCATTTGCCTGCTCATAATTATTATTTTTAAATATAATACACCAGCGCTGCTCACGTGTTGGGGCTAAATCTTAGTGTGTGTCAGTTGGCCTTCCCATCTCCCCCCTCAGCTCGTTTGCTTCCTCTGTGAATTATGTGGCATAGCTCTCTTTCTCCCGGTCTCTCTCTTCAGCTATGAAGCTGCTAGTTTTCCATCTGTGGCGTTAATAAATTTAAGCGTTTTATGCATAAATTATTTCCATTGCATATTAATCTGGTTGCAAGGGGAAAGGCGTTAAGTCGAGTAGCCGCAATGGGTTTTACAATCGCATTATTTATAGAGCTACACGTGTTATGATCGCACCCCAGGGGCCAGAAGAAAAACAAAACATATTGATGTAAAGATTTAAAGAGGTGAGCTACATTTCAAATTTATCGGCCACAAGAAGAGATGAAAGTGTCAAATGTTGAATGATTTCGACAAGGAATTATCGTCGCAACACTCTGACGTATCTCTTACAAGGTGTTTTATTACAACATTTCCATTTTGAATAAGTTACTGAACAGAAGTTGCAACTGCGCAGCACGCTTGTTGTTGCCACATCATTTAAATCGAATCGTATACGTTTCTAATCTATTGATAAACGCCTGGCAGATTGCGCATAAATCTTGTCTAACTGCCAGGCATAAGTTATTTATATATTGTCTCCCGATGCTTGAAAGATTCTATAAATTAAACAATCGATTAGCTGCGCTAAATGTTCAATAAAAATGACTTATTTGTTCTGTCAACCCCCTGGCATGTGGCTCTTAGAATACACTCATTATATTCACATTTTCAATTTGAACATTTTCACTTCTTGTTTAAAGATCGTTGCAGGTGAGAC
This sequence comes from Drosophila pallidifrons, assembly GCA_023558445.1. Taxonomy (NCBI): domain Eukaryota; kingdom Metazoa; phylum Arthropoda; class Insecta; order Diptera; family Drosophilidae; genus Drosophila; species Drosophila pallidifrons. The sequence goes on along the minus strand of CM042347.1, from coordinate 27,359,455 downwards.
TCTTTGACTTCGTTGTCTGTTGTCTTTATGCGTTCATTGTTTCCAAATCAAATGCCCGCAAAACTTTTATTTTCAATAACTTTATGCCATTGTCTGGGCATTGTGGGTGAAAGTACTTTGGGTACTCGAAGTATTCAAAACTCACACTCATAGAGGTTAGCAAAAGCGCACTTAGTTGATGCCCGTATCATTAATAACCCATAGAAAAGTGTGTTAATTGTTTGATCAGACAGACAAAACAGACAATTGCCTTGTTACATCATCAAGGTAGTTTAATGTACTTGTGATAGATACCCTGTAAATTTGGTTCGCTTGCTTAGTTGATGGTTTATAAGTGCACAAAGGTTTGTTGAGTAAGTTGAAGAATATAAATAATGATTGAATTTGATAGAAAAGTTTTAAAATAGTCTTTCCCTTCACTTTACTGATTTACAGGGTATATAAAACAACCAAATGGTAAACAGAGAACAACAAAACCAAATGTAAATGTAAAATGTAAATGCAATTGGCAATTTCAGGCGCTCCAAGTGCGTTTAGTGCAACTTTATTTCAATTGCGAAACTCATACAATTGGCAACAACAACAACAAGAGCACAACAACATCAACAAGAGTTAAACTAACAACAACAAGATGTCCATATTTGCGTTATATGTAGCGGACCAAAACGCATTTTGGCCAATTGCAATTGGAATCGCAATACCAATTCGGTATTTATAGCCTGACATTTGCGCCAACGTGGGCCAAAAGCAACAAACAAATGGCGTTCAACCTGCCTCTGCCTGCCCCTCCCCTTTACCCTCTGTTCTCTCTCTTTCTCCTTGCTTAACTTCAACTTGTGTCCTGTCCACATACGGCTAGTTAACATGTGTTTCTCCTATGCACCTTCTGCACCTGCGCAACGTCCAAAAAATGTACAATTTGATGCCATTTTTGGATGCACCAAAGATGAAGATGTCGACAGCATTATTGTTGCTGTTTGCAGTTGTTTTTGTGACTCTGGCTGAAAGTGAAACGTGTGTAGCTTGTGGGTCCCGTCAATTTAAGCAGCCAGCTAGCTCCATAAGTGTAGCAGAAACATGTCTCAACATGAGCTCGAGCTCTTAGAGAGCGCAATGAGCGCTGTGGAGGTCAGCGTTCAACATGCGATTCTTGGAAGACGGCGACATTACGAACTGACTAACTGCTGGCCATAAAGCACCAAAGTCCAGTTCAACGGCCAAAAGCGAAAAGAACCCCAAAAAAAAGCTGACAACTCCAATTGCAACGCAAACCGGAACTTGAAATACTCTACAAGAGTTAGTTGGGTTCAAAAAGTTAGACAATTGTGATGAACAGCTTTGAAGAAAGAATAATCACAATTTAGAAATTATCTGTATTTATTAAATCGGATTAAAAAAATTAATATAATTGTGATGAACAGGTATAAAGGAAGAATAAGCACAACAACTTCTAAAGGTGCTAAAGTCAGGAATAAAATCTTGAATCAATATTATAAGATGTCAAAACTGAATTGAGAAGGTAATATCTCAAATCAAGATCGAAAATCTACACCAATTCTAGATTTCCCATGCTTGATTCAAGATTACATAATCTTGTTTCAAGAATCTAAATCAAGAGTAGTTCAAAATATAAACAAGAAAATTTTTTTTTAATCTAAAAATCTTGATAAAGGGTTCTTCTGAAGATAAGAAAGTTCTTAAATCAAGATTTCTACTTTACAATCTACATTTTTTTCAAATGATTTCGAAATCAAAAATGGTTGAAAGTTGAACTAAGAACATTTTTTTCAACCTTTAAATGATGTTTGTCGAAAAGATCTTAAGATCGAAAAGTTCCTAGATCTACTTTTCAATTTAGCCCTTTTTCCAAATGATAAGCTTTTAAATCAAGATTTCTACATTCTAATCTAGATTTGCTTGCCTCGAAAAATTTATGCTACAAGATAATTTAAGATAATTTTGTATCGATTATTAAGTTAACGTAGATAATATTCTATGTTATAACGTTAATTTTCAATTGTATATTATCTCGAGTTTGTCACTGATCGTTAGGCAAGTAAACCACACTTTAACCACATAGAGTATTGAAAGCGACACGCACCATTCAAAGTTCAAAAGGAAACAAGCTTCACGAAATAACAGTCAGACATAAAGAAACACAGACAAAGAGAGGTGCGCTGTGCAAGCGAGAGAAAGATAGGTAAAAACCAAAACAACAACAAACAAGAGAAAAAAGTTAATTTCATTTTACAAGCGTACAAATTAAAAATGCCCAAACTCTGCGCTTTAATTAGTCAAACTCGCGCCAAAGCCAAAGTCCCCAAAAAGTGCTCCAAACAGACGACGACGACGCACGAACCACAAAAAACGACTAAAAAATGAAAAGCAAAGAGAAAAAAAGTGCTTCAAGTAGGTATTGAAAACGGAATCAGAGTTGGAGTTGAAGTTGAAGTCAAAGTCGCGGAGACAACTGGCGACAACTTTGTCTGATTGCCGAGCCAAACTTCTTGGTATTCGAGCTGCTGGCGTGCGCTTGTTTTTCATTGACTTCCGCTGCAGTTGAGCTCCAACTCCAACTTCAGCTTCAAGTCCAAGTCCAGGTTCAACGCAACTGACCAAACGACACTTGTCCGGTCTAATTTCGTAGGGCGTGTTTTTGGATTTGTATATTATGTTGTTCTGTTTGAAACGGAATGAAAATGTTGTCCAAGATTTATGCGACAAGTTTTCTTCAAGCCGTCTGCCTGGCATTTGCCCCCGTTTTTTTTTTGTGGGGCTGTTCTGGCTGAGTTTTACAACTAAATTTCCAAATAAAGTTGGTTTTTATGATAGGCCCGCGATCTCAATCATAATTCTTAGGAACTTGTAAATGGAGTAACAAGTGGAATCTCTGAAGCTCACGAGTGGCATGCAACGGCAACGGCAGCAGAAGCAGCAGCCTCGTCTCTCGTCTCATTTCAATGCTTTATGGGCAATGGCTTCTATGAATTTCGCTGCCAACTTTACTCTTAGGCCGAAAAATGAGATATTACTGTGTGCGTTTAAATTAATTGCCTCAGATGCGTTGCCAGATATCTAAAACGTGACTCAAAACAGGAGTCTCACAACCTGATGAACCAAAAAAAAAAATGACGACCAGAATGCAGTTAAAAAGTACGGCTGCCGAGCAATAGATGGCGCCACATCAAATTGGAAATTATGCAACCCAAACGATTGCCAAATGAATAAAGAATGTTAACTATAAGAGATAGGATAGGTTGGATTATCATTTTTACAACGTTTGCATGTGAAAACGATGTTAATGATCGTTGCTGTTTACCATTTTATTTATGGGCAATCAAGCCTCTTTAATGCGAATTTTAAGAGCAGGCGCTAAATATTAAATTTTTTAGCCAAGTAACGAGATTGATTACGAGTGCAAAACCTGTCGATGGACGGCATAAAAAATGTTGCTTTTCAGTAAATAGAGTATAATGTTTAGCTCTTTCTATGGAAGTGCTCAACTACCTGCAAAATGTTGGCAATTTTCCATCTAAAAACCCAAAACAAACGCCCCCCTTTGGGCATGTTGTGTGGGCGTTTTCTGAACTACCGTGGAGATTCACACGCAATGAGATAAAACTAAAAAAGAAGAATACTATAAGAATTTCAGAGGCAAAGAAAGTAATAAATATAATTGTTACGGCTTCATTTTCGTTTCATTGTTCGAAATGCGAACAGGTAGCAAGCGAAAATTGCCGACTCTTATCTCAACTTTCAGTTTTCGGAGAGTTTACTTGTTGTGTTTTTTTCGTTGATTGTTGCTACATATTGGGTTTGGCTTTTGTGCTCGTACATTTTTCTCTCTTGTTGTCCATTGATTGTGGCATTTGAGTCTCAAAAGACAAATGCCGATTACAACCATATCCATAGCCATTTGTATTCGCACCCGAGCATCAAGCGTTGTGTGTGGCGCAGTGCAAAATTGAAATTTCGGTTTAATTTGTGCGGCGGGAAAGCGGCTAAAATTGTTGTTGTTTGTTGTTGTTGTTGTTGTACGTATTGAGGTTTACGCATTGTGCGTGTGTTGGGGTCAAGTGGCCAGACAGCCAGCCAAGTTTGTGCCTTAAGTCTTTCGTTTTGTTGTGCGCTGTCAGCGCGCTTGTCAGCAAATTTGTTAAACAAACTGAAATGAAATATAATGAAATGCAATTTTTTAGGCATTTATGCTTTTTTCCTCTTTTTTTTGGCGTTTAATTAGTGGAGCAAGCATTTCGTTCTGCACAATTAAGGCGATGGTTTGCATTCAGCGTAAACGAAAATAATAAAATAAAGATAATCAGAGAAGAAGATGTGAAGGTGAACTGGTAAAAGGCGCAGTTTGAATACTCTAGAGAGGAAGTAAATTTCTTTGTAATTTAATACATAAATTATAAAACAAAAATGTAAGAATATGATAGAAAATGAGATCCAACAATGAGCTATAAAAAAGCCATATTTGGATAAAAAAATTTAAAAAAAAAGGTATTTTTCCTTGATTAAATTGAAGATGGAGCTGGAGCTGTAAAGGAGTAATCTTTGAACGTTTTAGATGAAAATAGTTAAAATGAAATAATTAGAATTTTTTGACTAAAATGTAGCTGCAGCTGGACTTGTAAAAGAGCAATCTTTAAACAATTTAGATGCAAATAACTTGGCTAAAATAAAAGCAGAATTCCTTGACTAAAATGTAGCTTTAGATAATAATAATTAATGTATAATGAAGGGAAAATTCTTTGACTACAGTATTAAAAATGGTAATAACAAGGCAGTCAAAACTAAGAACTTTCTTTTATAATTTACACACCGCATTGCCAACATGTTCATACCCCAAGTTAGAGTATCAAAAATCAAGCCGAAAAATACGTTTAAAGGCGGCGTCCGCTGTGATTAAATCAGAATGCGTGGACAGGAACAGAGACAGGGACAGGCAAAGCAAATCTCTTGTAAGCCATAAACTGCAAACTCATATGGAAGCAGGAGCAGCAGCAGCTGTAGCTGTAGCTGGAGTAGGAGTTGGAGTTGGAGGAGGCACTGGCTATCTGGTCATGTCATTTAGCGCTTATTGTGTCTGCACGTCTCGCTGACTGACTGAAACTGGACTGAGACCGAGGCTCGTTTAACCTTTGAGTGGGCAGACGCGCCTGTCAACTTTGTGCCGTAAATTAAACCATACAAAAAACAACAACTAAACAGAAGACAACCCAAAGACAACGACGACAACCACAAAACGAGGCGAGTTTCCAAAAATATATTTAAAATTTCGGTAAATACGTGAAAAATCACAATATTTTCTGTCATGTCATGCTGCGGATCCAATGCTCCATCGCTTCATCGCTCCACTGATCCAATCATATGCGAGTCGTCACTTTTGCTGACCGAACCGAAATTTCAGTTTATTTCATTTGAGTTTCAGCAGTTGTTGTTGTTTTTCGCTTCGTTTCGTTTTTTGTGCCTTTCAATTGAAGTGAAGTGTCGCGCGACAAGTGCCGCAATTGAGTTGCCCCTACTTGTCACACACTGTCATGTGTTTTGTTTGGCAGGGGGCAAGAAGGAGCATGCTGCATGTCACCAAAGCCGAAAGCCATTGTCTCAGTGCGAACAGGTGAAGTTTTGAGTTGAGCAGTGAAATCGAGCGCAAAATTGTGACTCGCTGTTCGCCGTCGTTTCCCTTGTCTTGTGGCGCATCTGATTTATGGGCAACAATTTAAATAATTTCATTTTATACGTTGATTTAAATACATTACTTTTTCACTCTTTTTGTGCCTGTATCATAATGACAACTGCTTTGCATGTCATTTCTGTGGCAAGTTGTCGCTGTCACTTGCTTTATTCCAAGCGGCTTTAACTGCGCTTCAAAGCAGCGGGAAAAGAAAGTAATCAGTCTGTAATTTAGAGCTGATATTAAGCTAAAAATTTAGAGTTTTATCAGCAGAATTCAGTCACATTTCACAAGTAGTTGTTATATTTTTTTACCTTAGCAAATTCGTTAGAACTACTTTCTTGTATTCCTTTTTTCCACTTACTTTTTCGCTTCATTTTTAAGTCACTCGAAAGCCACGTTTCTGTGTCAATTTACATGGCCATTAAGCGTAGGGCGAAGAGGCAAAAGAACAATAAGATTCGATTTCATTTTACAACAACTCAACCGAACTGAACTGCTTTAAAAATAATCACGAACTGAAAATGCGTGGGAACTTTAACTCAGATTTTGCGTGTGACGAATGAAATTTGATAGAAAACTAGCGAAGCAAAAAAAAAAGAGACGAACGCAAATTGCACAGGTAAGAAAAGCTGAAAAGCTAATCGCACAAATATAAATGCGAATTTGACAATAAAAAAAAGTTTTATTATTATTTTTATGCGATTTTTCGAATTTCGTTCACTGTTGTTGTTGTTTTTGTCGGCGACCCACAAAAAGCTGAAATAAAGCAAAAGCAAAGCGTCGTTTATTGGGCAACTGTAATAAATTATCGAAAAACACGAAATGCGCACTAAAATATGGCCAGGAACAGTAACAACAACAGCAGCAACAACAACAACATCGAAGACAACTAAAGCAGCAACAACAACAACAATTCGGTTGTTGTCTATTAAAAAACGGGCGATTTGTGCCAAAATTTCAAAGCTCGAGATTAGCATCGAACCAAAAATGAAATCATGCAAAAAATTTCCTACAAAAAAAAAAATACAAGTGGCCAGGCTGAGGACGAGAGTGCACGACTAACAGATGACCTATAAGAAAGGACAGGCAACAAGTTTGTGATAAGATATACCAAAAATATAAAGAAGGATCCCGGATAGTTAGATGATTATACAAATACATTTTTCCAACAATTTCAAAGCTATTTCAAAAACAGAAATAAAAAGAAAGCTTACTGCTTAAGAAAGCTTACCGCCATCCATTTTCAAAAATACCATATTCGAACAAATATACCAAATTAATATACCATAAAATACTAAATATACCAAGCCTATATTCTACAAAATGAACCAAATTGGTATACCTCAAAACTACTATAACAAATCATCGGATGTTTTGAAAGCCATATTATAAAAATATACCGATTTAATATACCGCAAAAATACTAAACTATACCAAAGGCCATATTATACAAAATGTACCAAATTAATATACTTAAAAACTAGTAAACCAAATCATAGGATATATTGAAAGCCATATTCTTAAAATATATCAATTTAATATACCGCAAAAATATTAAAATGTACCAAATGCTATATTTAATGTATTAAAAACTATATTCTACAAAATGTTCCCAATTGGTATATCATAAAATACTAAAATATACCAAAAGCTTTATTTTGTATATCGATGAAATATACCAAAATGCCAACCAAAGCAACGTATAACAATAGAATATAATATACCAAGAATATCAGAATTATTTTAAAGGCATCTCTAATTAATATTCCCAGAATATGAACCCATTTGTTTCTTCTCCATTTATTGTGCATTGTGGTAACATAACCGTTTACAAAGTCACACAGGGTATTTGGCAGCATCGATGAGGCAAGAAGCCGAGAGTGAACCGAAACAGGTTCACACGCTACCAAGAACCGAGATGTCGAAAACAGTTTTGTGGATGCTAACGGATCGCACAGGGGCAGGAAGTGTAGCAGAAACACCCTTTTGCACCGGGTTACGGGTTAAGGGACTCTCTGTGTGTAGAAACTTTGGATCTACCTGGAGGTGAATTGTGTGTGTGATACATTTCGCTTAATTCCTTCTCATTTCAGCTCTTGTATTATTTTTGTACTGCGCGCTGCGCTGTGTGCAACAAGTGAATGACAGGATAATCGTCCTGTGTACCTGTTTGTTTGCCCGCCTGCCTGCGGTCTCTTACTGTGTGTATATGCATGTGTGTGTGTGTTTGTGCTTCCCTTTTTGGCATGTGAACAACTCGCATAAAATCTCTTAATGTTTGCATTCTTATGCCGCTGTCGTCTCGTTTGATGCGTGATCTTGTTGATTATGCTGATGGCTCCGATCTGCTGTGATCTGTCTCGCAGTTTCCCAGCAGGTTCCATTCACTCACTCACTTGCTTACTCGACCGACTCAGTTCAGTGGCATTTCGACAGTACAAATTTCTCGTTTACCAATTTTTTATTCTCTTTTTCTGTTTCTGCTGCTGTTGTGTTGTCCTCTTGGTAGTCTGTTTCTTTTTCTTCTTTTTTAGTCTTTTGTATGCAAGAGTGTGAAATTTTTGCTTGTTGTTTGCTTCATGGAAATTGCCTATGCCTTGGAATTTTGTGGGAACAAGTGCACAGCACAATCCCAATACCAAATCTCAGTCTCAGTCGCAGTTCGAGTGATTCGTACACGTTACGTGCCTTTGCGATGTGCCTGGAGAACACCCGCAGGCGAGAGCGTGTGAATTTTGCAATGAATATGATTTCAGTTCACTTCTCTCTCTCTTTTTTTGGCATTTCTACGTTTAAATTGGTTGGCAATAAAACAAAATATGAGTTGAAGACGTTCTGTTAAGGCTGGGAAAATGAATTGTAAGAGGTTCTAAATTTGCAAAGTTTGTTTAGCTTATTTAAAATTGATCAGTTAAGAAATTAAATAAAAGTGGATAAGTTTCCAATATAAGAAATTTCTTTAAATTAAAATTTGAGTAGAAGGCGTTCTTTTAAGGCTGGGATAATTAATTGTAGGAGCTGCTGAATTTGCTAACTTTTTTTTACGTATTTGAAAATGAATTAGTTAAGAAATTAGATAAAAATCGATGAGTTTCCAATATAAGAAATTTCTAGCTTTAAATTGGTGGGTAATAAAACAAAATATGAGCAGAAGAAGGTGACGTTCTTACGGCTGGGAAAATGAATTGTAAAAGCTTCTGAATTTGTTAACATTTTGTAGGCTGCAAAATTGATCAAAATTGTCATATCAAAATGAAGAAAATTCTGCCTTCAAGACTTGCTTTTACGGCTGAGAAAATGTACTATAACAGTTTCTGTTGATCAGTTCTGTAGTAGTGCACAATTTGAAAATTGATCAGTTAAGAAATTAAATAAAAATCCTTACTCTATAAAAAATGCAACCCCATTCATGTGTATTTGCATAAGCTGATCAATTCCTCATTTTCAAAGATAATTAAATGTATTTAAGCGCATCCACATATTAATCTTTGCTTCTTTCTTGCTCACTTTGTTTAGGTAGTTCAAAATAAATCAAGAAAGATCCTTAAGTTTCTGATCTTGTTAACTTAGTTTTGGGAATTTAAAATTGATTAGTTACGGAATTAAGTAAAAATCGATGCAATCCGAATAGAAGAAGTTAAAATGTTTATTTGTATATATTTTAGCAAGCTCATCAATACCTCATTTCACAAATATTTAAAACTAATTTAGGACATCTCTTGCTCAACATATTTAACGATGTCGCTTCCTTACCTTTAAGCAAATTGTTTTAATTTAATTTAGTGTCGATTATGAACAAGTTATGAAGTCGTCGGTGTCGTCGTCGTTGTCGTCATCGTCATCCTTTGTGACAGACAGCTTTGGTTTTATGGGCTGTTCGGGTTGAGTTCGTGATGCATTTAATTAAAATTCCAGCAACCTGCTCAGAGGTTTATGTGTGTTTATGTGCCCTAAAGTGCTGTCACCTTAACTCGCACGCATCGTGATTTATAATCCTGCAGCAAATACACACAAACACACAGACACACAAAAATTAAATAATAAAAACTGGAAACTGTAACAAAATGCGGCATCCAATGCGATGATGATGCTGTGTGTGAGTGTGTGGAGAGGAACATCGGTTGCGCATGCGCAATAAATTCGGTTTTTATGACACCTGACAAAATACGCAGCAGCGGCAGCGGCAGCAAAAGTCGATGCAGCAGTTGAAACTGTGCGGCTGCTTCAGTGGAAAATTGTTTAATGACTAATGGCAGTCGCCAGTGGATGTAGTTATACCCGTTACCCATAGGGTAGAAGGGTATTATAACTTTGTGCCGGCAGGAAATGTATGTAACAGGTAGAAGCAGGCATCTCCGACCCTATAAAGTATATATATATTCTTGATCAGCATCAACAGCCGAGACTATATAGTCATGTCCGTCTGTCAGTCTGTCCGTATGAACACCTAGATCTCAGAGACTATAAGAGATAGAGCTATAATTTTCCGACTGCATTTGTTATGTTTGCACGCAGATGAAATTTGTATCAAATTTTTGCCACGCCCACTTCCGCCCCCGCGAATCAATACAGTCGAATAACAAGCGTAATTTTCAAGCTACATCTGCGAATTTTGGTGTATACAATAATAACTGTAGTACTAGGGGTCTTAGTTGCTTTGGCTAACAATCTGGAATATGTTATTGTGCCGTCTATGGTATATTTTGAATGTGGTATTATATCGATATACCAAATATAACATTCGGTATATTTTAGTATATTTGTAATTTTGGAATATTTCGATAAAATACCGCTATATTTAGCTTTTATTCAAACTGGGCAGCGGGTATCTCACAGTCGAGCACACTCGACTGTAACTTTCTTACTTGTTGTGTGTGTTTGTGTGCCTGGGGATGGAGTTGCTCTCTTGCAAATGGGGTTGGGGCACATAGACGCCTTCTGCTGCCGTCGCTGCTCGTTTATTGCCCTGTGTCTATTGAAGATTAATTTCATTTACACAACTTCATCGCCTTGGCCTGGCTTAACACTTTGTTGCCGGCTGCTGCTGTTGCGTTTTGAAGTTAATAAAGTCATAAATATTGTCTTTGGGGGCTGTGCACGGATTTCGGTTTCGCTGTAAGACGCCGTAATACGCAACAGTCGGAGCAACAACAACAGTAACAACAGCAACAGCAGCCGCCAGCACGTCTCGAAGCGGCACAAATCGTTACGTGTCGATAGTATTTTTTTTTACTTCTTTTCGTTGTTGTTTTTGCTTTTATGACTCCTTTGTGTGTCTCGATCGAGAGCTAGCAACACTCTCCAAGCAAGGCGGAGCATATGGCGCAGATTAGAAACGGAGCTGAAGCTGATATTTTATGAGGAAGCAAATTGCATCAGCAAGTGAAACTTAACATGTCCATGGGAGGAGCTTAACTTTATTAACTAACTTACAACAAAATAAAGGCAATCCAAAATCAATTCAACTTTGGCATTTTCATACGCGAATTGGCGGCTATAAAATGCCTATAGACAAGAGAATTGCATTTTTGTGGTATTAGTATCTAGCAAGTATCTTTTTATAGATGCCAGGAATTTAAGCAGGCGAGGAAGAAAAAGAGAATTGCTAAAGAATTTAGGTCTGGGAATATTTCAGTTATTTTAACAGAGTTGAAATTAAGCACAATTTTTTTTTTTTAGGAATTTATGAAATCTGTATTTGATATTAATAATTATACAAATTATAAAGAAAAGTACCTAAAGGGTAGAAAAGTATTATGACTTTATGACTACAGGAAATGTATTTAACAGGAAGACAATATATAATAACATATTCCCATAAAATATACATCTTCATACATGATCAGCGATCTATAAAAAAAAATATCAACTGAAATAGACTCTTATCTGCTTTGGTATGTTTAGTAATTTATGGTATATTCTGAATGTAGTACTATGTCAATATACCAACGACAATATTCGGTATATCTAAATAGTACCACCTTCATAAAATACTAAATATTTGGTATGTTGGTGCAGTGTCTCATTCCAAATATACCAATAATTGCATTAAGTATAGGTTTATTTTTTTATTTGGTATATTTTAAGAATAATAGCGCACTGTTTTGCTCTTACTCAATTGTTTTTGTAATTGAGTGGGGACTTAATTTTGAAAAATTTCTAGAAATATTTGTGAAATAGCAATTTCATAAGAAATTTATCAAATAGCTATGGATAAATTCCACCTTTGCCTGATTCATACCTGTATCATTCGAAATTACTCATTTAATTAGAAGTCCCCCAGAAAATAAGCACACTTCATGCAACGTGTGGCAAATGTCACGATGTGGCAGTTAGTTAAAAATAACTTTTTATCGGGCTATTAAAATATCTTTAGCTATGCAAAGCAAAAAGAAACGAACACCTTATCGGGACTCACAAGTGAGCAAACATTTTGCAAACACATGAATCGCAAGACGTAGTGACAATCACAATCGATACACGGCACAACAATTCACCGTAAGGTTTATCCGGGCATTCGAGTTGGCGACACAAACAACAAACACAACAAATGAGCATATGAAAAGGTGCTTCACAGTCCAGATAGTATTGGCACAGCTGCTGTTGCTGGCTGGCACTTCTTGAGCGAAACGGAACAGGCGACAACCTTATGCAAAAAAGGTGCAACATTTTCCATACTTCCACAAAAGCAACTCTTTGTTGTTGTGCTGTTGTGCAAACAAAAAGCTGCGCCCTAACGGATCGTTATCGACTTTGTCTGTCTGTCTGTGTAGGGTGAGTTGAACGGAGTTGAGTTGTGCAAATACACCTTGCATGCTCCTATATACGAAGTCGCCTCCTTCCGGCCGGAAAAGTGATCTACACTCAAGTGGCGATAGTTTCGTTCTCGTTTTCGTTTTTTAATATCAATACTCTTTTTTTTTTTGGGGTGGTTTTTTTTTGTATGTTAAACTTTTCCTGTCTACCTGTCAAGTTTACGCCTGACAGCGCCCAATAGAGCAGCTGTAAGAGGGTCCTTGAAAAAGGAATACAACCGAGCACTACTGCAACATGTTGGCTTAGGCTAAGGGGCCTACAGCATAGGGGTGGCTCGACTAGGCTAGCTTTATAGGACAGGTGTGCCCCGAAAATGTCGAAACATTCCAAAATTTGTTTAGTTATCACAAAAAAGAAATGCTCATCCACAAACAAACCATTTATGCGGGGGATGGATTAAAAGTACAGTTTACTGACAGACTATTGTGTGTGGTAATAATAATGATATAAGTAGGCTATAAAATTGGAATTACGCTGAACATAATCGTAATAAAAAAAAACTTGCAGCACATAAATCAAATGGGTTATGAACGTACAAAATATTGTATTGAAAATATTATAGTGAATTTATACTACTTTTTTCTTCTTATATACTTTTAACAAATTCGACATTGAATAACTCGCTACTTATTTTAAAAAAGACTGTGGTATTATTCTTAAAATATACCACATTAATATACTGGAAAATGCTAAAATATACCAAATAAATATACCTCAAACCTACTACAATTATACCTAATTAATATACCGCAAAATATAAAAATATATATCAAATGCTATACTTGGTATATTGATATAGTATTACATTCAAAATATACCATGTAGTGCAGGAAATACCAGATTGTCAACCATACAAAAGTATTTCTTAATAACTTCTACTTTTAACGGTCAGACAGACATACAGAAGAATATACATATGTATATACTTTATGAAGTCCCTCTGCCTGTTGCATACATTTTCCATAGGAAAAATTAATGTTAAGAAAACCTTCTAATAGATGGACAGTTCTAGCATATTTTTCGAATGCTTAAAGCCTTTGTTTCTGGACTTGCCGACACTATTGCATAGCTAATTAGGCATGCGTCTGAAGGCACTTTTAACCGATTCCGAAATACTATCAATTACATGAAAATTAATGCTACTGCAATTGTGATTGTCGCTCGAGCTGAGCTCCGCTTGCAACTTCAACGTTTTGGGGCACGATCCGTGCGTACGCACGCTCGACCTGCGAGGCGAGACGTGAGGACCCAAATAATTGTGTGATGCGTTTGTGGTTGGCGCACGGCTTCAATTGAAGTTCAATTGGTAGAAGACGCTTTGATTTTATTGCCAGCACTTAACATAATGAGCGGCATGATAAGATCACGTTTCCTCAACAGCAACAGCGACAACGACGACGACAAAGCGAAGCGAAACCGACAGCCGTCAGTCGACAGTTGGCGACTAGCGCATGCTCAATGCGCATATGCTTCCTGTCTGCGTGGTTGCTGGCCGGATATTCCTTTAAGTACCCAAACACAAAACCGAGTCGTCTCCGACTGTCTGCAATCAGTGCACAAAAGTTCAAAGTGCATGTGTGGAATACATGAATAATCCAAATGCGAGAGATCCATTGAAAATGCCAAGTGCAGCAGCAGCAATTGAACAAAGGACACACCACCTGTTTCCTTGGGCTTTTGTTCGGATTTATTCCAAAAAGGAAGTTCATTGAACTACAATTTGTACATGAATGTGTTTCGTCCCTACAAATTGTATGTCAAGTAGGCTTCGTAGAGCAATTGCGATCGCGCATAGCGTTTGTTGTTCTCCATGAACTGCACGATATCCTTGACGACCACACGCTTGGCTCGCAAAGGCGGTGCACGTGGTGGCAACGCAGAGGCAACTCCACTGCCAAGTCTCGAGGTACTCGCTGCTGTCGGCTTGCGTCCGCCCAGAGCCAAGAGAGCCGTTGTGTTGGTCGACTCCAAACGCATCTCGTGTTCCAGCGAACTGCTGCCCGGAAGTTTGCGTTTCATCTTCATCCAGCGACTGTCATATAGAGTAGAGAATTTATTAACTTACTAGCTAGCAACGATTGAATTTCACCTTACCTGCGATGCCCTGGAGTTTCGTCATCGGCGCCACCAAAATCGGCCGCCTCGCGATCGTTGAGAAACATCATTGTGGAGCGCATATCGTGCTGCATTACACAACGCGGATCGTTGTACAGCCAATAGCCAGTGCGATGCTCGCACAGTTCAATTACCGACTTGACCATGTACTTGGCATACGTTTCCACGGCCGACAATATGCCATCCACAAGCTCCTCATTAAATGGCCCCTGACGTAACACATTCTCCATGGCGCTGTACTTGAGCAGCATTTGCTCAATGCCTTTGCGATCAAAGTACGAGGGACGTCGTTCCTCTCTATTTTCGGGTACGATCAAGTCCGTAATGAGCAAACGCTTGCCGGCATAGTGTCGCATGGGCACCTCGTAGACCATCTCGCCAGCGTTGTTGGGCAATTGATGAAACACTTGAGGAACATCATCGGTTGCCTGGTTTTCCTCAACATTGGGGAGCTTCTTGGGGAGCTCGTTGCATAGCTCCTTGGGTAGCTCTTTGGGCTTCTCCTTGGGCTGCTCATTGACCGGTTCAGCAGCTTTCTCGGTGGAAACTTTAACAAACTTTCGGTTGATTTCTCCATCTGTCTTTCGTTCGTTTTGAACAGAAGCGTTCCGCAAAGCTAATCTAGACGAATTCACTAAGAGTTTTCTGTCAAGTTGCTGCTCTGCAGCTTTGTGGCCGATGTTAATATTCTGCCTGATTTCTTCATTTGCCAATCCGATTAGCGAAGAAGCTGTCCGGTAGGTAAATCGTAAAGATTTCTGACTGTCTTCGTAAGCTTTCAGGTTGACTTCATCACGTTGCTGGATAAGTTCTTCAATAGCTTTCTGCTCGAGTTTTTCATTGGGGTTTTTATTAGATTGCCCCATGGCTTCAGCATTCAGTTTTATCATCAATTCGTCGGCTACTTCATTAGTTGATGCGTTAACTTCTTCAATGGGTATTATGTTCGACACCTCCACACGATGATCGTTAGGTACCTTCAAAGACTGCTCATAAGACAGCTTGAAAGGTTGCTCATTGGTAACCCCTAAGATCAGCTTCTTGGACAAATCCATAGGTTGCTCATTGGTCACTTTCATAGGCAACAGTTTAGGCATTTTCACAGGCTGCTCACGAGACACCTTCATAGATTTTTCAATGCACGCTCCCATAAGCTGCTTCATGGGCTGATCATAGGTCAGTTTCATAGGTTGCTCATTGGACACCTGCATAGGCTCATCGTCGAATACCTCTTTAGACTGTTCGTTGGAATCTTTGTTAACCTGCTCGCTAGATACCGCCATAACCTGCTCATTAGGCACCTCCATAGCTTCTTCATTAGACACCTCCATCTCCGTGTTGTTCATAACGCTCAAGTATGTGCTGTAAGTGCAAAGAAAACGTCAACTTTAAAGCAGCTGTCGAGAGGCAAAGCTAAAGAAGCATAAGAAGCGAGGCACGCGCCTGCACCTTTAAGGTGCATTATGCATCAAGTGGCATAATGTAAAAGTAACAGATGCCAGCATGATCCTTACCGGTCGACTGCATCACCACTGACCGCAACAGCCCACTGGCACTTGTTCCTCTTCAGTGCACAGTGCACAGTCCTCAGTGCAGTCAACCTGCCCACACAGGACATAGGATATGTTATGCAAAGTGCACAGGAATGTGAGGTGAGGTGGTGGTGGTGTTTGCCACGAGCTGGCTGACTAATTATTCAAACTGTAAGCATGATGGAATGCTAGAGAACTAGGACAACAAACGGAGAGACAGAGACGGGGTAAGCGGATATTAAACAACGGCGCGCGACAGTCGCCCGTCGTCGTTGTTGTTGTTGTTGTCTGCAGTTTGCTGTCTCGTCCCGCACATTTCCGCGCACCGTTGACTCGAGGTGCCCAAAAGGACGGCACGCGGTCCAGTCTAGTCCAGCAATGAGGGTGCTTGGGCGCATATTAAACCCGACTGCATTTACCTGCCAGTGTTTTGACATTTGTTGTTGTTACCCCTAGAACTAACATATTAGAAATTCTGGTCAAGGCGATCGGCAGCGTTCTTTTGTCTTTACCGTCAGCAGACGCGTCGCGTTGCGTTGTGTCGCCAGTGTTGCCCTGCTCCCGAACAGGTTCATTACGCGTGCCGTCAGTTGTTGTTGTGGCTGTTGCACTCACGAGGCGTTGACCTAATTATGTGTTGTTTTTTATGCGTGCTTCGCTACTTTTTAGTTTGTAACTTGTTTTTCTTTTTGTTTGGCTTGCGCCCGCTTACATAGGGGTTGATTGCTGCGGGCAACCGAATTCCTTTGCTTAATTATCTAATGCAAGGTGCACAATGCGTTTTTCTTATGCACAATTCAATTTAAGAAGACATAAAATTTTTTACCTTTTTCTCTCAAAGTAAAGCAAGCAAAGAAGTTGACCAGGAAAATTGAACGTTACTTGTCAAGCTTTTTCAACACTACAAGGCGTCGTAACTATGGTTGAAGTATTTCACGCTTTTTTCAACACTGAATCAATAGATTACCAATAACACAGTTCGTCTAGCGCATCGATAGCTGTTGCTATTAAAAAGTTTCATTGATTGTCGTCAACAATAGACTATCGATAACCTAGCTTGTTGAGCAAATCGATCATTTTTGCTACTAAAAGTTATTATTGATTATCGTCAAGCTTTTTTTGAACACTGTAAACACAGCTCGTCTAGCGCATCGATAACTTTTGCTCCTAAAAATTATCGCTGATTGTCATCAAGCATTTTTCAGCGCTGCAAACATTCGATTACCAATAAAACAAAGTTCTTGGCGCATCGTTAACTTTTGATACTAAGAAAAGTATCGTTGATTGTCGTCAAGCTTATAACCTATAACTTTTGTTCTTAAAAAGAATCATTCATTCCCGTCAAGCTTTTATCAACAATGCAAACATTTGGTTACCGATAACACAGCTCATCTAACGCATCGATAACTTTTGCTACTAAGAAAAGTATCGTTGATTGTCGTCAAGTTTTTTGCAACACTGCTGCCACGATTGCAGTTGCAAATGATTAACGATAACACAGCGCATAGTGCATCAATCGTAACGTCAACGAGAGGCCAAATTCGAGAGACTCTCAGCATTTAGAAATGCAGATTGGCAATTGGAAAAAGTGCAACTTGCAACTTGCATAATCCTCCGCAGTCGAGGCTGCCAAGCACATAAACTAAGCTAACAATTCAACTAAAATGCCAGCTAGATAATAAAAAGCAAAAATCGAACCAGAAGTTGGACGAGAAGCAAGCGGCAGGCTGAGGCTGCGGTAGTTGCAAAATGGAAATGGATATAAAAATGCGAACACAAGCTGACTCTGCCAGACAGAAAGACGGACGGATGGAGAGACAGCGCAGTCGATGCTGGAGTCCAAGCTTGGAGTTGGAGTTGGCGACCACCCACACACACTGTTGGCTGATGCCTTTTGCTGTTTGCAGAGTGCATCCTCGCCGCCTGCGCAGTGTCAAATAGACAACAACTTAGCAAAAGTAACTGACGAGAGGGATCGACTTTGGGATACGCGGTAGTCGCCTTTAAAATTCTTCCAATTCGAAAACTTTTAAACTGTTCTTTGCATCAATGATATTTTACAATTGTATAATAAACACTTAAAAGAATTTCTGAATATTTAATAGAGCTCTTAATTTTCATATTGTTGGCTCTATTGTATCCAAGTTTGTCATGCAATTGCAGTTAAATTTTCAAAAATCTTTTATATTATAATTTTGAATATGCATCTCATTGAAATTGTGGTTTTTATTTTAATTTCCGAATTCTACAATAAGCTATCTCTATGCAAAACATAAGAAATTCTTTATTGTGAATATTTTTCCCTTTACAAAATCTTAAACTGTTTATTACAATGTTTCTACTATATTTCTTTTAGGGCCCATTTTTCTGTACAATTGTTCTGTATAACGAAACTCAAAGTACATACTAAGTTATATTTTTATAAATTTGACCCATAGTGCTTATATATGTATGTATGTATATGTCAGAACAAGTTCACTATAGTTCTTATAGATCACATAGCGCTATAGCGACATGGGAGAAACAAAATTTTGCTTAGATGTCTGTTTACATGAACTATAAGACTTATCGAGAGATTGAAAAACCGTCCCTTAATCTGTTGAAACTTTCAAATTAGCTTTATTTTTATATAATACACATTCACCTTTACTATTTCTTTTGCTTTTCTAATAAAGGTTATAATTATGAAATCCTAGATGTTCTTGGTTGTAGTATATTTCAACATTGTCGTGTCGAAGTTCTTTCCTTCACACTAACCGATAATACCCTGCAATACTTTTCTGTAGCAGGTATAACAAGCAGAGTGTTGCGTGGAGCGCGGGCGTAACTAGGCGGACAGACAGATGGGGGGACGGACGGACAGCAGGACGGGTTAGTCAGTGAGTTGTAGGCATATTCCAGCGAATAAATATTATCATATGGAAATTTTTTCGTAGCAGAGCAATTACGAATGCAAGAGTGCCGCGCGTCGCGCCGCGTCGCAAGAGTTGCGGCGTCTCCCCGTGGCAAGGTGACCCGGCAAACGTCAAACGTCGCGGCGCACAGGAAATCGAAATTGCAACAAGTTGACGTTGGACGACGGCGAAGACGACGACGACACACATTGACGATGATGTAGCACCGCGAGTTGAGAACGCGCTGCTTGCCTCCTCCATTCATTCATAGATGTGCCACAGCATGTGGCAGCAGCAGCAGCAGCAGCAGTGGTGTAGAAAGTTGAAGGCAAGCGCACAAGGAGCACAACCTGGCCACCTTTGCGTACCTGTTGCCCAACTGGATATGGCTTGGAGGAGAAGAACTGCGTTCGTTCGTCGCTTTTTTGGGGCGCAGCCAAATGAAATTGCCAATTGTTGCGCTGCGCTTTTAGTGGCGATGGCAGCTACCGTTTGGTGCCACACACCTTGCCACAGACCAAAAACGGAAGCCACAATGCCATGGGCCATGTTGTGATACCCTTGATGGGCACTTGCCACACTGACTATAACAGCGAGTGAGGCAAGAAGCGATGCTACAGCTGCAGAGAGCATCTCTGAGTCGAGTACTTTTTGAGCCTAATTGTTGTTATTGTGTTTGCCACTTCAGCGCGAAGAGCCATTTTAATACCTGCCTGCCACGTTGATGTTGCAGTTGCCGTTGTTGTTGTTGCATCTTTTTGTGGGTGTGGCTGATTGGGCGAAATGGATGAGTTTGTTGGCTGCTGCTTCGGTTGCGATGATCAATCTCTTTTTGCTGAGACGACGTCGTTGTTAGCTAAAATGTTCGACTATTATTACGCTCATGATGAGGATGTGTGATGATGATTTCGATTGCCCCCTCGCTACTGGTTTTCTTGCTCTTGCTGTTGCTGCCACTTAAGTGGGCGTGTGGGCCATTTGAAAATGTTTGACTTGAGCGCGCCCGCCTTGCGATTTAAATATGAAAGGAAACGATTCATTTTGGCTTATGGAAATGCCTGACAGCGCTCTTTAATGTTTCAATTTTCCAAGCCCAGTTTACTTGCTGCTGCCTGCTTATTAACAACAACTCAAACACACACAAATACACACACCTGCAACCTGATCCAACGGAAGTGTGCAATGACACGCCTTGTCTTGCAGAAACAACAACAACAAAAAAAAAGAACACCTACAATCTCTTACTCATTGTCCTCTGGCCTTGTGATGGCACTTTTAATTTATTTTTACAGCATCGCATTTCCGATTTGGTTTTTTTTTTGCTTCTTGAAACACTCAATTGTTCCAGCCAAAATTTGTTAACAGGAAGTGCTTTGTTTTTATATGCTTGCTTCAATGATATTGTCACAAAATAAAAGATTCTTCCGAGTGCGGAAATTCTTTACGTTCTGAATGTAATTTTTTACCAATAAATGTTTTCAATGATATATGCTTAATTTGTATTTATTTAATCTAACAAGTGGTACATATGGTATTCTGTTATGTACTTGAACTAGTTATTTTGATTTGCTTCCCTTATCGATTTTGTTACAATTCATGTCTGGAAGACATTTTGTAGATTTTATCCTCAATGCTAAATGTCCCTGCTTTCCATAAAAACAAATTACATTTTTTGAATATTTTTTATAATTAAAATTAACACTAACTTATTTCTTAAGCATTATCTGGAATGCCCATAATTTGTTCACATTTCATTATTTATTGGTATTACAATTTACAATATGTTGCAACCTCATACGAAAATTTCTAATCGGAAATTATATTCTTTCTAATTTCAGGCGACTTTTGCCAATATTCGGTGAGTTACAGATTGCTTACGTCATCGTTTATTTATTATAGTATTATACACATTTTGGATTTTTTTTCACTCTCCTTGCATTAACATTGTCAAAGATGAGATGATAACTAGGAGCAAACATTTCTGATTAAGGCATTAACTTTTTTTTCTAAATATAGTTTTCTTTATCCAACACTTTGTAATTGCATTACAAAATTAATTTACATTTTTATGTATACACAAATGCAACTAAAAATAGTGTCAATTTTCAAATGCAATAACTAGGATGCATTATTAAAATATTGTCTTTTTTTTAACAATTTATTTAGGTTGTTTAAATTAGCATACAACAATTGAACAATTTCACATATTGGGATTATAACATATCATAGTAGAAGATCAGCACTAGACTTCCAATAAGTTATTGTTAACTTGGAAAATACATTTTTAGGCATGGAATAATCGTCTTACTAAAAGCAGACTCATTTTTCGTATTGAGTAATTAGATAGTCAGTCTGATGATTGATCTTTCCTGCTTCCCAACTCTAATTTGATGCGTTAATGTTATCTGCATAATTCGATCGACAGTTGCCCAAATATTGAGTTGCCATTGGCATCCGCACTCGTGCCCAACAAGTAGCATCGCATTATAAGAACATAAACGTCAGTTTCGCGATGTCCAAAACGATGAATGATTTTTTTTTTTGGGTAGAATGTCGGCATTTTGACGACACGTTTGGGCCAAACGAAAATTACTCGTATTATGATGAGAAGCAGAGAATTTCTTTATAAACATGACGCGATGGCACCATAAACCGGACGATAACCTGCCACTCGTCGTCAGTCAGTTCATGCCACAAACACAGCAACAACAACAACGACAAATATCATATGCAAAAAGGGGGCCGCAACTTAATAGCTGTTGGGCTGCACTTTGTCCAGGCGGGCAAGATGTGCTGCTGATGCCACCAAAAAAAAAACGAGAAGAAAAAAAGTGCAACACGCCGGCGGCGGCGTGCATGGCCTGTGGTTGCACGGATGTGTTGAATGCACGCCCCTCACATGCAAAGAGCGAGACAGAGAGAGGGAGAGAGAGAGGAATTTGTGCAGTCAGAGCTCAGTCAAAAGATTTCTTGGTCGTCGTCGTCGTGTGTCGCCGTCGTCAACCTGTAAAATGTATAACGACAACAATAAGCTCGTGCCACCAGCTGAAGCTTAATGTTATGGTGGGGCAGCACTTACCAATGTTGCAACATCAGCACAGCACAAAACTACGGTACCAAAACTCGACTCCAACTCCGACTCCACTTGGCGGCAGGTTCATGCCAGTTCAGCACGCTGGCAACGGTTGATCTGATTTGTGTTGTCGTCGTTGCTCGTTGTCGTTGTCCAAAAGGGAGGTTGTTGTCATCGTCATCGTCGTCGCTGTCGTTGTTTTTTCTGTTATAATAAAATTTTAATATTACAATTTTGTTTTTTTTTTGCCGCTATCAAGCTGGTTTTCCGGCTGGCTTGTAGGTCGCTGACAACCTGTTCGCTGGCTCCAAAAGAAATGAAAAAACGTGCTCTTCTAAGTAGTTCCAGGTGCCTCACATATTACGAAGGATCTCAATTCCCTTTGCAATTGCATTCAAGCGAAAAATGCGCCACTCAATGAATCTTTCTTGCTGCTGCTGCTGCAGATGCGCCATTCAAATTAGTGCTCAACACTCTCCTTGCTGCATTATCCTGCAGCAGTCACTTTGATTTATAGACTACACGCGCTTCGCTTGTTCCTTTCAATTATTTTTGGGACGCGTTGTCATGTTTTGTTTAGCTATTGAGTGTGCCAGAGCGTGTGTGTGTGCACTCTTTGTTGGTTTATTTATTCAAATTGAAAAACGAACGCGCCACTAATGAAAAATCCTATCCAATCCTGGCTTCAGCTGGTGCCAAAACATCTGCGCGTGCGCTCAAAGTGCATCCACATTCCGTCTGTCAATGGATATGACAATGCGCTGAAAGATTGCTGCTGAAGTGGCATGTGAAATGCTAGAGAAAGAACTCAATTAGAATTCGTACAGGGAAAACAATTTGTGTTCGAGAAATAGGCGCAAATACTTAACAGATTCATGAAGAAACCTTCAACTAATCCGAATAGTAAAACTAAATTTTATTTAATGATTAATTCTTATTAAAATTCAAGTCTAAAGTCATTAAAATTCAGTATATAATACCAAAATTTAGTAGTCATTGAGAATGAAACTGAAGAGAGCTTCTAATCAAGCTGATAGTTAAACTAAATATCGTAAGTAAAAAGTTGTTTTAAGATATTCATATTCAAAGACCTCAAACCTGTGATTATTAAGGTGCTAAAAATAAAGAGAAAAAACCAATGAAATAGGAATTTAACTCACCATTTGATAATATACAAATCAGCATTAAAGGAGAAACATCAAACGTCAATAGTTGTAATAAATCGTGCAGGAATCGTAAGATGAGAAAGAAATGCATAATTTAGTTGCTTCGTGTGTGTAAAAGTTGCTATCTAACTGTGTGTGATATCAATCTATCCAAGTGGAGCGCAGCTGTAATGAAAATGAAATCTATTATTATGAGGAGGTTGCCACATATTAAGCCTAGCATAAAAAGTTGCAGCAGATGCAGATGCAGAGCACAACAGCACAACACAGCAGGGACCGCCCACATTGGAAATAAAGCAAACTTAGTTGAGGAGACGCCATTTGAGATAGGCATTCACTTAAAGAGACTCCTCACCTACATACAGAAGATGCATAACCCAGATGTAGGCTCATCAAATTGATGGACATGATTAGAGGCTGAAAACATCAACGAAATGGAAAAGAGAAAAGCGCGACCTTTGGCGCCTTGCAACGGTTCGGTGCAGGCAGCAAACAAGCCCCTACAAACAAAAGACAGATGCATGACGTATAATTGATGAGCTTTTAGCATTTAAACAAAAATCAACTCACGAAAGACGCTTGGCTCAAGTGCGACTAACAAAGAGAGAGAGTCGGAGAGGGAGGAAAGAGGTCGAGAGAGAAAGAGTGCAAAGGTGTTAAAGGCAGACGGGCAACACACAAAACATGAACATGAAACGAAGAAAATGATTAATCATTTGGCAGGTGCGCAAGCGCAGCGAACAACGAAACGGTACTCGACAAAAGGGTTTCCTTTAACAAGAAACTATTTAACTTAATTTCAACGGTTTGCATTTTTGGTTAAACTGTCAAGTGGTCGGCAAGCAGCGGCGGCGGCTTCGGCACAAAAGGCTCTAAAGGATTGCTTTTATTTGGCCTGCCTGCATGCCACACCCACGCAGGCAAACAAAAGGTGTGTGCTTGTGCGACGTGTGCGAGGCGTGGCCAGGACTCAAGATTAAGCCGAAGCCAAAGTCGGGGCACCTGAGAGTAGTAGGCTGGTCATCATTATATAATTTGACGAACAGCAAACGAGAGAGAGAGTTGAGAGAAATCAAAGCGCGTTCTCTAATGATGGGTTAAAGCATCGCATTTGCAGCTTGAACTCATTTCTTATATCAAGATTTATGACAATTAATAATAGGTATAGAGCAGCCCTAAGCATCGTTCACTGCTCAGCGACTTCCGCTCCCAATCAATTAAATTTATAATCCGACTCTCTCTCCATAGTGAATTATGACAATCTGTATAAAATATATATAGAAAAGTTTAAGCATGATTTATGTTGACAGTTCGCTCTAATACTGGACCACCTTGCTTCTATTGCCTTGCCACTCGATCTAGTCCAGTGTATGACGCAAGCACCTTGCCAAAATCCTCAGCCTGCCTGAGTCCTGAGTCAGCAGCTGGCTGGCTGGCGTGCTGGCATTCTAATAGCATCTTCATCTCTTCAGATTTGTCAGCTGCTTTAGCTACCCGCTTTTGTGTGCACATTTCTATTGTTTTTTGGCTTTGTGTTTCATCTTTTTTTTGCGAATAATAGGAATTGAAATAGCGATAGGCATCTTATCCAACGTTTGCCTAGGCACAGGTTCTATTACTGACTTCAGTTCTGTGTGGCATTCGACGAACACAAAGATGTTCATCACCTGTCCAAAGGCAAAAGCATGTTCGTCTCTTCTCTCTTTTTTTTTTTTTGCCAGGTTGTCCTTTATTCAAGGATTTGCACCGTGTCTGATCCAGCGTAGGTACATAAGTCGACCTGCTGCCATCACAATATAGCCAGTGGCTGTAATGGCATGTGCCTCTGGAACTAGGGAAGCCCGATGATGATGTGGCAGCAACTGTAAGAGAAACAGCCTTTAGCAGAACATTCGCCAAAGTGCTGAACTCTTACCTCTAACTGATCAGCTGATGCGAGTATTCTCCAATATATTTCAGTTTTTAAATGTTTAATTATAAATTGTAGTTACTCTATTGTGTACCTGTCATTGGAAAGAAGTCCGATGACAGGAACTGTAAGACAACGGCACATTAACAACAACAAATATGCAAAAGTACTAAACTCTTACTTTAACTGATCAGCTGATGTGTATTCCAGTTGCTTCAGATTTGTGATATTTAATTGAAGCTGCTGATCTCTCCTGGCAAGTATCTCAGCATTTAAGGAATTCCGATGTGACACCAACTGTAAGAGAATCAGCCTTAAGCAGCAAATTTGCAAAAGAACTGAACTCTTACCTGTTTAACTGATCATCTTAGAGTTTTCTCTAAATATTCCAGTTGCTTAGACTTGTAATATTCAATTTTAGCGGATGATGCTCAATTGCGATTGCTGCGACATATACCCCAGCAATGAGGATGTTTGCGGTTTCAGGATCTTTAAGAAAATCGTACATGAGCAAAAAAAAAAAAATTGCAGAAGTACGGAATTCTTACCTCTTTAACTGATCACCTGATGCGAGTTTTCTTCAAATATTCCAGTTGCTTAGACTCGTATTATTAAATTGTATCTTCTGCTCTCTATTGGCATGTACCTCAGAATTGAAGGAAGTCCGATGTGGCAGTATCTTTAAAGAGAATCGTACTTGAGCAGAAAATATGCAAAAGTGCTGAACTCTTACCACTTACAAGTTCTGTTGATGCGAGCTTTATCTATTCCAGTTGCCTTAAATTTGTGATATTTAATTGTAGCTGCTGCTCAATAACGATAGCGCAGCAATTCATCAGCGGCATATACCTCAGCAAAGAAGGATGCTTGAGGTTTCAGAATCTTTAAGAAAATCAGACTTGAGCAAAGAAAATATGCAAAAGTACGAAATTCTTACCTTTTTATAATTAGATGATGCAAGATTAAATAATCAGATGATGCAAGTATTTTCTCAATGTTCGAGTTGCTTCAGACTTGTAACATTCATTTGTAGCTTCTGCTCTCTATTGGCATTTACCTGAGCATGGAAGGAAACTCGGTGACAGGAACTGTAAGAGATTCATACTTGAGCAAAAAAAATATGAAGTGCTGAACTCTTACCTCTACTGAGCAGCTGATGTGTAGTCCATTTACTTTAGATTTGTGATATTTAATTGTAGAAATTGGCAAGTATCTCATTATTGAAGGAAGTCCGATGTGACATAAACTGTAAGAGAAACAGTACTAAGCAGAATATACTATATGCCATAGTGCTGAACTCTTACCTCTTAACTGATCCAAGTTTTTTCTAATATACTCCAGTTGCTTAGTCTTTTAATATCCAATTGTAGCTGCTGTCCCCCATCGGCATGTAACTGAGCATGGCAGCAAGTCCGAGACAGGAACTGTAAGAGAATTGCACCTTAGCTACAAAATATGCTAAAGTACTAAACTCTTACCTCTTTAACTGATCACCTGATGCGAGTTTTCTTCAAATATTCCAGTTGCTTAGACTCGTAATATTAAACTGTAGCTTCTGCTCTCAATTGGCATTGCTGCGGCATATATCTCAGCAGTGAAGGATGTTTGAGGTTTCAGGCTCTTTAAGAAAATCAGACTTGAGCAAAGAAAATATGCAAAAGTTCGAAATTCTTACCTTTTAAATGGGCAGATGATGCAAGTATTTTCTCATAGTCAAGTTATGGGACACATTGATGTTCTCATTTCTAATATAAAGAAATATAAAATAGACATCCAAGAAACAATCTTAAAGAATTGTAATCTATCTTTTAACTGTTTAAATATACATTTTACAAACAGCTTCTAAAATATTGAGCAAACACTTGAAATATCGCAATCTCTGTGCTATCTGTGGCAGACCTTTTTTAAGGATAACCCATTAGGTGTTCCCGCAGACAATTCAAAGTATCACAAAAAGAATTGTTATCTTGTTATTAAGGTCAAACGCAAACAGAGAACCGCCGCAGACACTTGTTAGGCAGTCGCCAAGTTGTGTTTGGTAAATAGTTGGACTATGGATGAACAAATAATATCGATGGATTCAGATTCGAATTTGAGTTGTGGTTACGAGTTTTGTCGATTGTGTTGTGGCTAACCACATGGGAGATAAATGAAATGTCATTTCGACACGCACGTCACGTTTAGCACCTGAATATTGTGTTTGTTATTTGCGGCTGCTGCTGGCTTCGAAAAATTCTCATTCCCAAATCGTGATTTTCGTTGACATGAGCATATTTAAGCACAATCAATGGGTTTATTTACTTAGTCAAGATGTTACGCAGGTGCTAAGCGATCACTTGATAAGAAATTTTTGACTGTCATATAGATAAGTCAGTCAGTCTCATTGGATTGGACCACACCTGTTGGTTTCTCACGCTGCGTCTTCACAGTTTACTCTACTCCTTTCCTTGCTCGTTAGAAATCCATACAAGTCTCTTTAGCATTGTGCTGCACAGCTTAGGTCCTTCAACAAAAGCAAGTCCTTGGCAGGCGATTCGTAATGAAACTGCGCATTGTTTTTACTTCGACCTGCTTTTGTTTTCGCTCTCTTTCTCTCTCTTCGCGGTAGCTGTAGGTGGTTCTGTATTAGCGTTGTGCCAGCACGCCTCTGGCAAATCAAGAATCAGTTGGTGGTCAGAGAGGGAACTGAGCATCTGCCAATGCACAGCTGGCAGATTTGTTGTTTACTGCAAAGATGTTTGTACAACTTATTAGAGCTCAAAGGAACAATTGTCTTACTGTGCTATATACATGATTACTTACTATTGTATATGGTATATTAGTTATATATTAAAGTGCTGCTTAAATGCAATAAAATACAATTTAAAAACGTGTTTAGTAATTCTGATTAACTAAAATATTAATTACAAATATTTCTTGTGCGAATTTAGTTAATTTAATTGCTTAAAATACAAAGAAAGATCAAAGATCTCAATGCTTTATTTTTTATAAATTCTGTTCAGCAGATTTTGAATTGCAAAATTCTTATTGCTTATATGCTATAGCGTTGTCTAAATTGATAAACTAAAATATAAACTACACAAATTGCTTAATAAATTTCAAGTGATTCAAATTGCTTATAATACAAAGAAAGGCCTCTCAATATTTAATTTTTAGATAGGATTTTTTTATACTTTGGTATGTAGAAGGTATATTTTACATTCTATGGTATATTTTAAATTAAGTACTGTATCAATATTCCAAAAACAGCTTATGATATAATTTTAGTATTTATGCTGTATATTAATTTGGTATAAGGTATGGCGAATGAAATAGTATATTGATATACCAAATATAGCCTTTGGTATAATCTCTATATTTTGCGGTATAATAATTTGGTATATTTTAGGAATAATGCCGCATGTGTTTACTTTGGTATATTTAAAATGAGAAACTATAGGAGTATAGTAAATATATTCTTTGGTAAAATTTTAGTATTTTTGTGGCATATTAAGTTAACATATTTTAAAATTTAAAATCACTGTTTAGATTTCATTAAAAATGCGTAACGGGTATCTCACAGTCAAGCATAATTGACTTCAGCTTTCTTACCTGTTTTTTATAAAGTTCGTTTACTACATTTTTAATTAGTTGCTGCTTTATCTTTCTCGCTGCTTTATCAGTCATGATTCTACACAGTAGAATATAAATCCACCTAGTGTACTGTGCAATACATCATCGATTTGGCAGCAGCAGGTAAACATCTTTATTAAAAGAGATCGGTTCAATGAGCATCGATCATTATTATGCACAAGGCACAAGGTGGGTGTAGTTCAGGCCTACATCTTATCCCTGGCCTGGCAGTCCTATTGTACGCAAATCTGCACCAAATTTATGCAAATTGAAATTCCTTGGGCAAACACCTGGCCTAAAGAGAGGGAGACAAAGAATTGTTTCAATGGCAGGCAGGCAAAAGGAATGATGAATGTGCTTGCGCAGATTGCACTCACCCCGTCTATGGCAGACAACTTGGCGCGCCGGCAAAAGCAGAAAACTGTAGCAAAATCTTTATGAGAAGAGAAGAGAGAAGAGAAGCGAAGAAGGCAAGGTGTCAATTCTGGGAAATGTGCGCAGCGTGCGCGGCCCAAGCGAACAATGCACAACGCAGCGGGAGGCACACAACAACAACAACAACACCAAAAAAAAAGGCAACAAAATTGTTATGGTGACAATGACAATGACAATGCAGCCAGCTACGAATAGAGTGCAACACACATAACGAAGCGCAGACAACATTATTGTCATCTCTCTCTCTTAACATCAATAGAGAGGCACATGACCATTCGAGAAACTAGTGCACTGGGCTGTGGGAGAATCTCCTTCTTACCTTCTTCTTCTTGTTCTGCTTCTGCTTCTCCTTCTGTGTGAGCGCTCCAATTTACAAAACGAAGCTCGAGCTCTTCTTCTGCTTGCAGTTCTTGCTCTTCGTTTGGCTGCTGCCCACTGGCAATTTGCATCTGCAGGCGTTGCACGCTTGAAATACTTGTTGCACATTGTTAGTCGCTGACTAGACTTTTATAATAGCACAGACATTATTTATTTTGTGAACAATTTGCATGCCAACAAACACGCCTGATTGCGAAAAAGCACATTGTAAAAATGGCAATCGCTTGTATGCGCTTTTTTTTGTTAGTGTTGGAAGCTGTTGAACAGAGTTAAACTTATCGATAAGCGATATTTGAAAAGCACGTGTTTTTAAAACAATAGTATAGAAAAATATTTGACTTGCAATCGCATGTTAGGTAGGACTTCCAATCATAAGGGCTATTAATAATAGTATAGATAATTTTTTCAATTATTTTCATTGCATCAATTATTATATTAATTTATATAATTGCAATAAGAATAGCTTCCCTTATAGACCAAGAAAAAGATCTCCTTTTGAATGTGGATTTGACCCAAAATCTTTTTCTCGACTATCTTAGTGTTTTATGTTATGCTGTGGCAATTTAATTAAATTTATAAAAATTACAATAGATTTAATATTTGTACAATTAGTGATAGACGCTGTTATCGACCAAGGCAAACTTATCGATCAATCGTACTCGTTACTCAATTACAATTAATTAAAGCAAACCTATAAAAAAAAGAAAGCGTACGCTGTCTTCGGCTGTGTTCTTTTGAAGGATGCATAAATAAAACACAAAAAATCATATTCGAAAGCGTGTTAAATGATCATACGTGTATTTAAGCCATTTTTTCGGAATGCTGGTAAAACAAAGCAAAAAAAAAAAACGGAACAACAACACTCATAACTTGCCCAAAGCCCTTGAAGGTACTAATCCTATTTTGCAGCAATGAAACAAAAATAATAAAACTCTTTTACGACACAAGCTCTAAAAAACAAGGAACTTGCCACGGCCACGTAGCAAGTCGAAGTCTCTGTCTGCGTCTGCAACAAATAACAAATTATTAACGACATTTTAAATACAACGCCTTTTGCGACCAAGAGTGAGAGCGAAAGGGGTCAACTGCAGTCTGCCTCAACTTTTTCTGCGTCTTCGACTCCTTGCAGGCAAACAGCACGAAGAGGAGCAGCAAAGACAACGGCGACAAGCGAAGACGCGACGCCTTTTAATGAGATTTGTCTGCTCCGAGATACATGAAAAACTCGTGTTTCTTTTGCATTTAAGCGTTTTAAGGACACGCAGCCACAAAAAATACAAGTGAACAACGCTACAGACGACTGTGATCGACTTTAGGATACCTGAACGTTGGATTTTGAGTTATTCAGTGAAATTTCACTTAGTAACCTCGATGCTATGCATCATTTTGACTTAACAGCAATACTGACTTTAGTAACAAAGTCTATTTTTTGAATTAAAATGATTATATGAGAGTAAAACCCTTATACCAAAAACACAAGCTCGACTTTAAGATACCAGAGCGTTCGATTTTAAATTATTTACCCAGATCTCACTTACTGGCCTCGCCGCCAGTACTGATTTTAGTAATAAAGTTTATACTGGATGAAATGAGAGTAAAATCTTTAGAACGTTGATAATATATTAACGTATTTAAAGTAATTACATTAGGAACATTATTAAAATCCCCATTGAAACTATTTGAATATTAAAGAGACAAGAGGAAAATGCCCAGAAATAAATCAGCTATTCAAGAATACTTATACTACAAGACACTAACTTATCATGCCCTTCTACCCTCTTGGGTACCGCGTATAACAAGGCAAACCCAAGCCAAGTCAACTGCTCTGAACTTAACTCACTTGTTTGGAGCATGAGCTCTGCATGAACAGCGGCGACTACGTGTGGCATTAACAAGTGTGCACTGTGTGTGCTGCACTGATCTGCCTTATATTTTATGCCTCGAGTTGGCTGTAAAAATTGAAAATTACTTTTGCAACGGATCCCTTGAACTGTATGTGTGCGGAACTCCAACTCCAAGCCCTACCGCATTTGAAAGCTGAGACAATAATTGCACAGTGAAAATTACAATCGAGCACATTTTTATTGACTCTTCTTTTTTTGGGGAGCAGACACGGATCTCTCTGTGTTTTGTGTAGCTGAAGCTGCACATCTCATGCACTCGATGAAAGTGCGTGCGACTTATGGAGATCTCTCGTGAACTTGCTGCAACCGAACTGGGACTGGGACTTCTTCCATCTGGAATTGAGGACTGAGACTGAGCCTGAGACTTTAGCATCATGTGCACCCGCGGCGTTTACTTGCTGCCGAGATGAAAGTTTTCAGTTGTTCATCGGTTTTTTATTGATACATCGACGAAGCAGCCAGGATATTATGTCGAGAAATCCGGAATCTTCCTCCCCAAACATGACAGCCGAAATTGTTGTATATAAATTCCTACAGCTTAAATGCCACCCAAAAAGGGAACAAACCTTTCATCATACCATGTTTACATCTAAAGACTGTTGCTTAATTAAGGGCATGCAAGAATGTAAATATATTAAATAATTTATTTGAAACGGAAGAAATTTAAAATGAATAATGTATTGAAATTATGGCTTAATATTTATAAGCTTTTTACTGTTGGGTTTTTGAGGAAGGAAATAAGATATTTTAAGAATTAACTTGCTAAATAACCTAACTATTTAAGAGAAGTGAAGATACTTTAATAATTAAGTTTTTGAGGAAGAGAATAACATATTAAAAAAAAAATAATATGCCTGCTTAATAATTTACTCTACTTTACTTTACTTTAATAATAAAGCTATTGATTAAGCATATTATACCTTAAAATATCTTATTTCCTTCATCAAAAACCTAAAGTAGAACTCTTCACTTTATAACTTTTTACTACTCCAAGAGTTTCAAATTTGAGGTTAGTTCAATTTTACACAACATTTTCAATAGTACTAAATTGTCAAATGCTACAGGAACAGTTTCGAATTCAAATGTAAATTAATTAACTTGCACCTGTGGGTGGTCGCCTGGTCCTTAGACATAGACTACAACTCAGAAAATTAGCTAACAAGATCATTAAATCTTTGTTAAACCGCCTTTCGAGCGTCGTCTTCGTCTGCTGGCTGCCCAACAACAACGACGACGAACAGACATTAGAGCTGAAGACGCGGACTCGACTTGGACGACGACGGAGCGATAAGATAAGCGAGTGCAGTCTTAAAGGTCTCTCTTTTTCGCTTACCTGGCAACACACAGTACGTGGTCAGTTGACTCTGGACGTTGCACATGTTTATCTATTAATTTATGCTGGTGGTTTTGTGGATTTGGGCCGCAGCAGATAGCGTCTTAGCAGTAAACGTGGCTTCCTGGGAATCTGCAAACTGCACAGCAGTGGGCTGTGCATTTGATAAGCGGGCTAATTAAGTTAAATGTGCGCTTGTGTGTGGTCACAACAGTTCCAAGAAGCAAATGCGCAATTCTAGCAGGTTCCATCTCTGATTTATGGCTCATCACTAGCTTTGACACCTCGTGTTTTTTTTATGAAACAACACAGCACTGAAAGTGTTTGTAGTTTTAGTGTTGTGGCAGCCACTTGAGATGCATGTTTCTTTTAATTGTGCGCACATGGCGCATGCGTGTGGCCAGAGTGTCTAAATTTAGATTTCGTTTGTGGGTTAACCCTTGTTGTGCCCGCAGTCAATCAACAGGCAGCACTTTGGGTCTGTCTATTTTTGGTGGGGGTTCGAATTTAAGAGCGCGCGACGCCAACTGAAACAAAGTGGAAACGAAACAAACAAAAGAGAAGTGCGACCGATAAGAGAGCATCATTTACGTTAAGCTGTTTTGTTGTTGTCTCTTTGCGTAGAGTTTTATTGCCCCCAGCTGCAGTCCTTTGACAAATTGCGAGCTCATTATGAATTTCCAAGTGTTGTTACCTGCGTCCAGTCAAGTCATTAAACGTTATTACCTGGCAACCCTAAAGCGCAGGCTACTGTTTTATGACGCTATAATCCAACACTGGTTGTTGGATTTGACATTCGCCAAATAGCAACTGCAAATTGCAATTCACAGTCATCGATAAATCTGAAGCGTGGTTTAGCACGTGCAACTGCACATTGCCATTCACAGTTATCGATAAATCTGCAGCGTAATTTAGCACGTGCTAAGAAAAAGTGTCGCAAGTTTGCAAAGTTCTTTGCTTTGTGCATATTAAGAGTGCAGTTTAAAGTATTATCAATTCAATTTGTGCGTAAGAGCGCATTGATCTTGTTGGCGCTCTCTTAGGCAGCCGCGTTGGAGCCTCCACACTGAGGCAAACATAACGGCACTTCGTTGGCACAGCGGCGTTAGCGATTGGTGCAAGTGTACGCGCTCCACAGTACATAAAACATACATAAACGAGCGAGAACCGGTTTCAGCGCGAGTCGCTGCGATTGGCCGCAGCAGCCAAAAGCAAAACACACGTTATCAACAGCTAAGCACACACACACACAAAGACACCCCTGCCAGGTACAAGGGAGCATTGGCTGCTGCAGGTAAATTGCCTACGCTCTCGCGTGCTCTCTCGTCGCACGCTCTCTTGGACTCACGCTCTCTCTCTCTCAGTCTGCGCGCTGCGCTGAGCGGCTATAAAAGCGCGCTGCCAGCGACGTCTTGTTTCAGTTCTTCTCTTTCGTTCATTGCAACAGCAACACAAAACATACACACACACACACACAGAGCACTGCACTGCACACAGCCACAGCGCAAAGTCAGTTGAGTTTTTCGTTGAGTTTCGTCAAGATTTTTGTATGTGCGCAACGCGATGTTTATGTGAAGACCATAAAAAACACAAGACCACAAAAAGACAGTTCAATTGAAGTTTATAAAGTGACAATAAAAATAATAAAAACAGACAAAATGCATACCGTGGAGCATATGCTAGTGGAAAAGAACTACAGCAAGTGTCCTTTGAAGAAGCGGCCGGTCAACTATCAGTTTGAAGCCGAGCCCGAGGATTTGTGTTTGAAGAAAAGCAGCCATGAGTCGACCACAACAACAACAGCTTCAGTGGAAGCAACGACAACAGCGACAAAAGTAACAGCTTCCTCCGAGGAGGAGCTGATCAATGTGAGCGATTGCTGCGAGGACGAAGGCGTCGATGTCGATCACACCGATGACGACGACGAGCACATGGACATCGAGCACGAGGACGATGAGGATGACGACGATGTCGATTGCGTGAATGTGGAAGCCGATCCCAAACAGACACAAGCTGCCGCCTTGGCCGCTGCTGCCGCTGTGGCAGCTGCCTCTGCTGCGGCTGCTGCAGCCGCCTCGGTTGTAGTGCCCACACCCACATACCCCAAGTATGGCCTACAGCCATGGAACTTCCACATGTCGCCCTACACCGCCGAATTCTATCGCACCATCAATCAGCCACATCTTGCCGCAGCCGCTGCTGTGGCAGCTCCACTGCGTGCCGAACTCTTGTCGCCCAGCTCACCCTCGGATTCGTTGGGATCACTGTCGCCGCCACCACATCACTATCTGCATGGACGCGCCAGTTCGGTGTCGCCACCAATGCGTTCCGAGATGATCCATCGTCCGCAGCTCGGACGCCAGCAGCAGCAAAGTTTTCTGCCTTATCCCTCGTATCCGGCTGCCTACAGCGCCTTGGGTTATGCACATCATCAGACGCTGCATCCGCAACACCCGCAGCCACAGCATCATCATCATCACGCCCCCATTTCGCCTGCCTACTCCGAGAGCTCTTACTATTCCATGCGCAGTCTGACACCCGAATCTGCGGCCAGCTGCTGTTCGGTGCCCGAGGATCTGTCGCTGAAGCACAAACAAGCCTCGACGCTGCCACAGCCCGAAGTCTCCAGCACAGCGTCAGCAGCAACCAGCTCCACCTCCTCCTCTTCGTCATCGACAACTGGCTCGCCCAGCAAGAAGGACAAAACGTCGCCGCCTCGCTATCAATGTCCCGACTGCCAGAAATCCTATTCCACCTTCTCCGGCCTCACCAAGCATCAGCAGTTCCATTGCCCCGCCGCCGAGGGGAATCAGGTGAAAAAGTCCTTCAGCTGCAAGGATTGCGACAAGACGTACGTCTCCCTCGGAGCCCTCAAGATGCACATACGCACCCACACGCTGCCCTGCAAGTGCAACATGTGTGGCAAGGCGTTCTCCCGGCCGTGGCTGTTGCAAGGACACATTCGCACCCACACGGGGGAGAAACCCTTCAGTTGCCAGCACTGTCATCGCGCCTTTGCGGATCGCAGCAATCTGCGAGCTCATCTCCAAACGCACTCGGACATCAAGAAGTATTCGTGTGGCAATTGCTCAAAGACCTTTTCGCGCATGTCGCTGCTCACGAAGCACAACGAGGGCGGCTGTCCCGGTGGCAGCTCCAGTTCCAGTTCCAGCTCTGGTCCTGGCTCCAACTCTGAGCTATCCTATGGCGGTTATGCTGAGCCTTAGGCTCCATCATATCATCGCCGCCAACAAAAAAATGAAAACAAGTTGTACACAAGCCATGTTCCACCAAAAATTAGTTCCTAGCTCGAGAGTAAGCGTTTAAACGGCAGCTCCAAGACAACAACAAAAAAAAAGAAAACAAAAGAAAAGATAAAACCCCAGACACACACACGCACACACACTTAAAAAATACCCAGTGAAGGATTTATATTTTAATTTGTATTTTTCGCATAATTTTTCGTATTTTCTAGTCAACATTTTCTTTGAAAGAGAAAATTAAAAAAAAAAACAAATCAAATGAATTGTTAATTTTCCTTAATTTTCATCAACAACTTTGAATTGAATATTATTTAAATTTAAACATATTTTACGCGTGTGTGTGTGTGTCGCAATCCTAAGCCGAACTATTGTAAAGTATTTGCAAGTGTCCTGTACATAATGTATTACGCCCCGGCGTCTAACTCTAGAGTCTCTTAAGAGCAACAACAACACACTCTCTCTCTATATCTCTTGTAACTTTAAATTTAGCTATAGAACAGAGAAATCTTCTATATCATACACATAAAACTATATATATATATATATTTGTATCTCCTTTTATCATAGTATTTTAGATTGTAATGTTCGCTCTCTCTATACACTATATATATAATATGTATTTTTGATAAACTTTTGCATACATTGAAAATGTTCTATACTTATAAATTTTTGATATGAAAATGTTTTATAATTTTAAGTAATTTATTATAAACGGCAGCCAAGAAGAAAACAGCAACAACAAAGCCGAAACAAATACAAAAACACTGAAAAAAAAACATAAAAAACAATTCAATTCATTTACATTTGAAATTTATAGCAAGATCAGCGGGCAACATTTAAAATTCAAAGTTGAATCCAATGGGAAAAATTTGTGAGAATTCTTGGATGAATTTGAAAGCAGACTCTTAGACTAGAAGACTTGTGATATGAGGAACTCAATACTTTTTATTAAGGATAAACTAAGATTTTAGGATCTAATGAATGTGTAATAAATTCTTTGCAAGAAATCTTGAATATATTTCAAATTAAATATTTATTGAGACAAGTTAAAATTTAAATAATTAAATGCACTTCATTAGATTTTAAAATTAAAAGAGTTTATTTATCCATAAAACATTTAATAGAAAATCAATTTAAAATTAGAAGAATTTGTTATTTAAATTTTTGTAGTTCTGAAGTTTAGCTTTTTCGTCAATTTTGAAGAGAAATATGCAAAGAAATCTTTAATGTGTTTAAAATTAAATATTTATTAAGAGGCAAGTAAATATGCAAATATTTAAATGCATTTTATTTGATTTTAAAATTAAAAAAGTGATTACATCTCTAAAGCATGTAATAGAAAAAACCCTATTTAAAATTTAAAAAAATTCCTTTTTGTATTTTTGTAGCTTTGAACATTTTTATTCTTCATTTTAGAATTAAGAATTGAAACAGCATTCGTATGAATATTAAATTTTTCGTAGTGAAATATGCAAACAAATCTTTAATACGTATTTCTTTAGAGACTACTAAGAATTCAAATATTTAAGTGAATTTCAATTGATTATAAAAATGAGAATCATCTAATAGGAAATGAGAAACCTTTTCCTAATGGAATCCATCATCACATTGGATTAGCGCCCTTTCAATTGGAATTGAAAGTTGATCGCGATTGTTTGGTTGGTTCGATCGTCTTCTTCTCAATGAACTGTCAATCGATTTACAGCCAAGTTTACTTTTTTTGGGTCATGCTCCTCTTTCGTAAGCTTCATACGGATTTCAAATAAATATAAACAATCCGGCGATCCATCGCTCGATCGATCGATCGATCGGTAACGAAGCTTACTCAGAGTCAATCAGCCAATCGCGACATTTTATTGCCTTCGCCAAGAGATTCAAACATTCAACGTTTGTTTACTGTTGTTGTTGTTGGTGCTATGATTTTTTTTATATGCAACGGGGCTCATAAATTATATTTAAATTTCAGTGCACGTACTCAAGCGTACAATGTGAGCGTGATTGGATGAGGAGTGCTGGCGAGTTGCGAAGGGGAATGAATAGTATGGCAAACAGGCAGGCAGGTAGTCACAAAATGGCAGTCACTAAATCAAATCGAAGCACTCTCAAACACACATGGTTCAATAGTTAGAGAGGGAGAGAGCTCCATCAACGTCTTATTAAACATAAACCTATTTTAATGAAAAAAGATCAACACAAAATACGCAGATATATTACATTTCTTCATACGCGAAAAAGCAGCAAATCTTAAACGATCCCACCCGATCCCCATTCCCATCCCCATCTCATTCCCATTTTGCGATCCCGATCCAGAGCCATTGATGCGGAAAGAGAAATCAAAAGACGACGCGTCGCTCCACGGGCGACACTATTTCGGTTAAGTAACAACAACTGGTGCAGGTCGAAGCTTTTAATACCCTAACTATTTCAGATAAATAACAGCATGAACTTAACTATGTATTTCTTGTGGATTCTTATTCTTTTTAAATAAGTATGAGAAATACTAGATTAATTAATTAATTTTCAAAGATTTCTCATTTTTGGATTTTTAATCTTTTCCTTCCTAACTCCTTTTTTAGAGATTTATAATTTCATTTATTTGGTATAATAGGCTTAAACAGACAATTGTTGTAGAGTTTTCCAATTACTACTTCTTAAAAGAAATAATAGTATTTTCTTAACTTTTCAACATTTTTAAATAAAAATTCCGTCTAATACGTCTATAATTCCTTGTGAGAGTTTTTTAAAATAATGTTTTGAAAAGGAATCAAAATTCAGAGAATTTTTAAATAATTTTCTTATTGGTACCTCACTTCTTAAAAGTAATAATAGTAGTATTTTAGCCACAGCTTTTGAAAATGTATTTGTTATATAGTTTTTTATTTGTTATTTCCTATCTTATTGTATAAAATATATTTTTGCGAAACTGTTTGAAATCTTAAAATGTTTAGGAAGGTTTTTTGCAATCTTAAAATTATTACTGACTATTATTTTATATAAATTTGATATGTATTTTATATTAACTTGTTTCTATAAATTATATTTTTATTATATTTCACAATTTTCTTCCCCGCTTCTGGCTTTCTTCGTTTCAAGGTAATTATCTTACTTACATAATTTTTTTTTTTTTGTCAGGGCTAGTAGTAAAAGAAAATACTTTTTGGGAATACTTTTTCATAATTTAAGAAACTAAAAGTTTAGCTTTAAACGCTTTAATTTCCTTATTGTTAATGCTAAACTCGTATATTTAAATTATCCCCAAATTAAAGCTATCCTAAACAGTTAGGGTATAAAATATGGGTGCGTTCTCTACTACGAAGCAAACTCATTATCGAGATCAATTGATCGCCCAGGCGGAGACCAGGTTAGGCCCATGCCTCATGTGTGTGTGTGTGGATCACTTCCCCATCCCAACCCCAACAAAAGCCTCTCAGCTGCCCTCCCAAACGAAAACCCAAAAGGTAAATAAACGACTTCGACTCGAACTACGACAATTGTTGCCAAATTAGATCATCAGCAGGCAGCAGCAGCGGCAGCCACAACAACCAGCCTGGATAGTCAAGTCTCCAAGCTCGACTCGAGCTCCTACTCCAAAGTGCAACTCCAGGCAACGGCTCACGTGTGCTGTATAGAGAGATGGAAGCTCAGCGATCGTTGAGCAAAAAACTCGACGTAAATATATGAAATTAATATGCACGCATTTCGTGGCTCGCCTCCGACAGTAGAGTTTCTCTCTCTTTCTCTCTTCTTGCCCCTCGCTTTCCGTTTGGTCCGCTAGTGCAACACTCAGGTTACCAGAGGAAGCAGAGAAGGGGAAGAGATCAACTGGCAAGCTGATCGTGCTGCTGCTTTCTTGCACAAACAATTTGCAAACGATTTCTAATAAGCGTCTTAAATTGTAACAAAATAGACGCGCATTTAGGGCCTTTTGTGGCTGGCAAACTGGCGATAACAAAGACCCAACAACAACAACGGCTATAAAAAATAGTCGAAAACATGGCCAACAGAGGGTATCAAAAGGTGGCCATCCTCCCCCCGGTTTATGCCCTGCTTGTTAGCTCGTTCGTTGCCCGTTGTTCGCTTTGTGTGTGCCAAATTTCGCGCTTGATCGGTGAATTTTCTGACTTGGCCAATTGGCAGTGGAGTTTGGTCAATGATGATTTTTGGCTGTTCACAGTGATAGCTGAAGGATGGCTCAAGCTTATGATTGATCAGCTATGCAATTTATGTGATTTAAGGGCACAGAAGGGGGCGTGGTAAAGATTTAAAGCAGGGAAAAGCTGCTAAGATAACAATACTCTAATGTAGCCAAATTTGGTAGTTGTAGCTTGTAAAGTTTTTAAGATCTAGGTGTTTTTATCGATGGACAGACAGAGCGACGGATTTATTTAATAAGGCGCTACTTTACTAAGTAGCATTGCTCTAATTTCTGAGCTTCTGCTCCCGAATTTCAGCTCCAGCTCCAGTTAAAGCTGCAGCTTCAATTCCAACTCCAACTCCAGCTGCAGCTTCAATCCAAGCTTTAGCTCCAGCTCCAGCTCCTCAAGTCGGAGCGATCGCGCAAAAAAGCACACTTCGTCGTGACAAACAAAATGCTCACGTTTATCGCAGACAAAAGATCTCAATTTTTACGCTAAATTTCATTCGTTTTTTTTTTTTACTTCGCTGTCTCTGCTGTTTGGTTTTTTGTCCCTCTTTCAGTTGGGGGCTGCCTCATTTGGGCTGGATCTCTGCTCTACTCCACTCTGCTCTGGTTCGGTTTGTTTTGTAGGGTGTCCCGGCTGCTGGGGTGCTTGTTGGGGGCAGTCTTTTGTTTGTTGGAAAGTTTGCTTCTTTTTCTCATTTTGTGCAGTTTCAGTTTTTGGCTCGTTAAAAAAATTTGAAATTCGAAAAAAAGCGAAATGATAAAAACAAGATGAGAGGCAGTGAAGAGAGGTTGAAAGAGGGGTAAGTTAGTCAATTGTTGTTGTTTAATCTTTGCATATTCATAAAGCGCAATCTGTTTACCATTTTGTTGTCGTTGTCTTTTGACTTTTCGCTGCTTTATTATGGCCCCAAAAATCGGTTGTTGTCAGGCTTATCAGTGAAGTGGACAGTGATGGAGAAGGGAAAGAGGGAAGCCAGCTGCAATTGCAAAACATCAGCAAAAGCGATATTAACTTATTGCTAAACTGCTTTTGTTTGCAGAGGTTTCCAGCAAGAATTGCAGATGATGGCAATCTGGTAGCTAGAGAGAGAAAGAAAGAGAGAGGGAGAGGAGGAGGAGAGAGAGAGAGCGAACTGTGGGCCAAGTGCATTTCACACAAAACGTGCAAATAATAACACCATCTCCATCAGCGTCTAATGATCTACGCCATGCTGTAGTTGTTGTTGTTGTGCCACTCACGCACACACACACAAACAGACACAGAAAAACTTGCAAGACAATAAAACGCGTTAACTGCTGTTTGTTGTTTGCCTGCACAATTGTTGGCTGCGAGCCAAGTTTTGTTTTGTTTCCTCTCTCTTCCCCTTTGACTTGACTTAGCCAATGCCAATATTGCACGCTACGCAGCCAAAGCAGCTAACTAATTGGCGAAACAGCAGCAACAACAATAACAACAACAACTAATACAACAACAATGGCTAAGCCGCCAACTAGCCATAGCTAAAGCTAAAGCAGGTTGCCTATGTATTAGTGTGCATGAAGATGATATCGTGTTGTCGTTCAGCTCACGCACTAGCCATTACACTAGCTCTCTCTCTCTCTCTGTTGCTCACTCGCTCTTTGCGTGCTCTCTCTCGCTAGCTTTGCGTTTGGCCAACCAAAGCGGGGCGCGCTCGCTTCCCCCACACAAAAAAAAAACACTTGCTTGTGTTGTTGGCTTGGCTACTCTACGCTTAAAAGTCTCAACAATTTGTCGTGTTGAGCGTGACGTCTGAATAACTAATTAATATTATGAATAATATGCAAATTGTTCTACTTAAATTTTTATTTTTTTTACAAACATGTCGCGTATTCAAATATAATTAGGCAGTTTTTTTGATTAAACAAGACGTAGAATTAAATTAAATGTGGAGAATCTATACAAATTTTGCCAAAAGAGTAGAACTAAGCAATTTAAATAAAATGTGAACAAAAAATGAAAAAAAATGAATGTATTGAATAAATTAATCAAATAGTTGTCAATAGTTGTGAAACTATTTCACCTTTCCAGCTGACCTTTTAAAACAACTTTCAACAATTAGAAGGTTAGGTTAAAAAATGTAGAAGGCTGAAATTTTAGATAGCCTAAGATTGAAATTATTTCTATTAATCATCAAATTTTTTTAGTGACAAAACGGTTTCTCTTGGCAGACTGACTGAGTTAAGAAACATCCATCAATTCAAACAAATTCTAATACATATGTCCTAACCAGAATGAGAAGCATTCTAGTTGAATTTCAAAAGCTTGTAAAGTATCTCTTTTGTTAAACTACGTTTTTTGACTGTCCAACTGACTCACTAAACTACCAACCGACAGCCAAAGCAATAAGAGTTAGAAGGCTGAAGTTTTTACAAAACTTAAATAATATAAGATTCTTTTGAAATAGTTGTCAGCAATATTAGGACAATTTAAAGACTGATTTATTTAAGTAAATATTATCAACGATCAGTACTAAAATAGTTTTAGGTTATGTTGATTGATTGACTGTTTTAAGTAAATACTATCAATGCACAGTCGGAATGGTAAGAGCTAGAAGGCTATTTTGTTTCAATACAGCTGTGCTCATTAAAATAGCTGTACGACAGAAGCACATTTCTTTTTGTTAGTTGATTGTTGGCACATTGTTTTTGTAAAATGGAGCAAAGAGATAAGAAACCAGCAAAAACCCAGTTAGATATGGTTTGTTTTTCTGTTGTTTTCATATTTTTGTAAAACTAAGATTTAATTTTATGTTGATATACTTTTCTTTGCGCTAAAGAACTGCGTTGCTAACCTTTATTATTGATTATAATTCTTATATTACAATTATTGATTATAAGTGTCATTATCAGTTAGAAATAGGTTTTATATATTATATTACTTTACGTTATCCCCAAAAGAGCATTACACAGTCGACTTGCTTTTGGATGTTTGCAACTTACAACACAAATTAGCGAAAATTGTCAAAACAAAGTGCAGGAAATAAAAAAAAGTGTTGTTGTCGTGCAGATGCTGTTGCTGTTGTAGTAGCAGTTGTTGTGCTGTTTATTGTTGTACTTCGTGCGTTGCACATTTTGTGTTATCTATGAAACAATAAGATTTGTTTATGACAATAATTTAAGTTTTTATGCAGACACAAAACATGCTCTCGTCAATTGTTATCCCTGTGAGCGACACCCTAATCTCACATTTTTGGTCCCCACCTGGACGCGTCGCCAACTCTCACGGCAAAGTCTTGACCCCAAAAAAGAGCAGAGAGAGAAGGAAAAAAAAACTCATTAAGAATCACAGCCTGCTTCTCAGGCTCGCAACTTTTGAGGTGCAGTGAACTCTCATAAAGAACACGACACATTTCAAATGGTATTCATATACATATATGAGAAAGATGCCGCTGCTCCATTTCCTACAGCTCAAATTACCGAAAAAAAAAACGAAAGCAGGAAAAGAACCTGTTCATCGACATCGGATTTGTTGCCTACCCTCCCTCCCTCACTCTCATCCACGCTCAAGCGTGGGCATGCATCTAGTTAGCTACCTAAGCAAACCTCAAAAAAACATGTGAGTGCATATTCAAGCTGAGTCAGCAGGAGACGGGAGAAGGAGGAGGAGGCAGGAGAAGAAGATGCTGACAAGAGCAAATCAACGTTCGACGGGGTCATGGGAAAATTTCCTGTAGAATCGGAAGTGAAACCGTTGCAGGATATGCTGTGAGCGTGTCTATTTATAACTAATGCCATTCGCTGTCTCATATTTATGTTAATTTTGTCAAACATAACAGAAATTTTGATTAATGCAACGCACCTTGGACAGCTGCGAGACTTTTGAGTAGAGGAGAGGAGAGAAGAAACATCTCTGTGGATACTTCTTGACACTCATTCGACTGGGGAGGCCACTTAAAATATTTGCTAGCAAACGTAACACAACGGCAACGGGCACATGTCCAAATTGATGCCCTGGGGCATTGCTTTTGCTTTGGCCATAGCCAAAAATGGTCTCATTTGCGAACGCTAAATTCAAATTGTTATGATCCGTAAATGTCAAAAAATTGTAACCGAACTTTGTCTTTTGCAATTCAAATGTAACAACTGGAACTCCCCCTTCTTCTTCTGTTCCGATGATTCATGCCACATGGCGGGGGGCACTTGTTGTTTCTGTTGTGGTTGTTGTTGTTGCTGTTCGGTGTATTCAAGGTCCATTATCCAAGTGCGGACCATAAATAACGCCAGCTCAGCTCAGCCCATGGGCTCTAAGACTCCAACTTCAATTCGAACTCTAACTCATGGGTTTCTCTTTGTGTGCTGCTTCTGGAACTTTCTTCTTCGATCAAATGAAATGCTCCTTAAGCTTAATTGTCTCTCTTTTTCATCTTCTTTGCTACTCTTCTCCCCCATCTCTTCGCTTTTTTTTTTGCTTCAATTTTTTACTCATTTAGCAAAGCTGAGGGCGGGGTTGCGGTCATTTGCCCAAAGAGATATTCAAATGCTATCAAAATATGTTCGCTATTTGTTACTGCTGCCGCACAGTGTGACGAAATGCATTTACTTCGAGTAATTAACTTTATTTACTATTTTACACTAAATAAAATTTTAAATACCTTCTTTGTCAAAACATTAATAAAGGATAACAAGAATTAAAAAAAAAAATTTTACTAAAAGAAATTTCTATTTTCGTAGAAGATT
Source organism: Drosophila pallidifrons (assembly GCA_023558445.1). NCBI lineage: Eukaryota > Metazoa > Arthropoda > Insecta > Diptera > Drosophilidae > Drosophila > Drosophila pallidifrons. The sequence continues at coordinate 27,314,500 of CM042347.1, read as the reverse complement.
ATGTATTTTAAAAAGTTCTATAATTCTATATTTAAGAAATGAGTGGTAAATAATCTCATCCATGAGAAATATGGGCAACGTTATCTAAAGTGAAAAAAAAACTATATAAAAACTTTTATTTTGAGTAAAGATTCCTTTAGCTTTTAAATTAGAGTTATGGTATGAATGATTTTGAAATTATTAATCAGCTTAAAGATAACATAATAGCAAAAATTATCGAATTCGTACGCAAACTTATCTATTTTATATGTTTTTTCTTAAAATAGATAAAGTTTCTTAAATCAATCCTAGCTCTTAATATATAATAAGACTAATCCAGAGCTATAAGAATAACTTGTAGTTATTTTTAAAATTATTGTCAAAATCAAATTCCGCCGTATTCCCATATCTTTCTTGGATATGATTATTTACTATTAATTTCTGAAATATAGAGTTATAGAACTTTTTTGAAGATTTTAGTTCTACGAAATTAAAAATTTCTTTTAGTAAATTTTATTACTACTAATAAATTTGGTAACATTTGTTGTTTATACAGTTTTTCTTAGTTTATAATATATTTTGTAAAATGTTAAATTTTAATTACGAGCATTTTTTCATTGCCCTTGTCCCACTGTGCATGGTGCAAATAGCTTCAATATTTACACTGACTTTGGCTTCATTTCAATCAAGAACAATAAAGAAAAGGAGGCAAATGATAGAAGAGCAGTAAAAGAAGTAGGAAAGAAAAAAAACCGGGGGCAAAGTATTCGACATTTATTTTAAATATTATTTTTTCCAAAGACGTGAAATTGGTTTGTCGATTGTTTATGCATTTTGTAGTCGCACTTGGCCAGAAAAGAAATGCCAGAAGAGTGGACGACAAATAGGCGGGCACATTTCAAATGGTGAGGTGAATAGAATTCTGGTCCGAAAAGCGGCACTCCATCATCATAAACAATAATAGAGACCATAACAAACGCTTGGACTTCAAACTCCAAACCGAGAGAAAAAAAAAGTGAGCGCGAGCCAAAAGACAAGTGGGCAAAAGAGGTGCAAGAGTGGAGAAGCAGAAGAGGAGAGGGTGGCGGGAGGGCACATCAAAAAGCGATTTCATTTACTGTGCACCCGTTGGCCATTTGACGTGAATGTGAATCAATGTCGAAGTCAGCCGAAAACTGAAAACTCAAAATGATTTGAATTGTCTTTGCCGATGCAGCTGTTGTTGTCGTTGTTGTTGTTTTGGGCCACGCACCCCCGCCAACAACAAATATATAAGTTGGCCAAGATTGTAGTTGGCAGCTGCCGCAGTCGCCGCTTTCCAAAGCACAGCATCGTTGCTGCACATCGTTATGGCCCCGTTGTCATAATCAAAAGCGTTATCTGGTAGCTAACAGCCGCATAATTTCAAGTGCCTCTCGAATGAACCGAACTCCAAGTGGATTTGCGGTTGCCTGGCTGAGAAATCAACACGTTCCACGTCTTCTTCGCAGCTCTCAGTGTGTGGATGGTAATTACGAGCTGACTCCCGAAATGAAGCAGCGTTGAAAAAAGTTGAACCTCTGCTGCTGTTGTTGCTGTTTTGTAGAAGAGACTCTCTAGCGTATATGTGTGTGTATAATAATGACAATAAAGAAATTATAACAATAATAAACTAATGGTGGAAAAAATGGTATGCGCCGAGAGACTTTCGCCTTTTGTGGCATATCCGATTACCTGCAACAGAGCAACATCGCAGCCCTCTGGCCATTGCCTTGAACGATAGAAAGATGGAAAGAAAGAAAGACAGACAGACAGATACTCATACTGACTCTTTTGGTTAAGAGGAGTGGAAAGGGGGGGTGAGAGACAGATCAGATTACCTGTAGCTACTGTTGCTTTGCATTAGGTTGCAGTGTGTCTAGTGATTTTTACAACTCGATCTTCAGATTTCATCGATGGATTATAGCTATGCGGATTTTTCTGCAAGTTCCGGGATTGTATATACTCCAAATCTCTCATATAATCCTCTACATAGCCCAGCTCATCGTAATACGAATTGATCACCATTAGCGAATACGTAATTAAATCTGAAACAAACAAAACTTATGCCAATAAAAAGTCTAGAATTAAAGATTAACTTACATAAGGACAACACCAAGAGAATCAACCATTTTAGACTGTTTAGCACAGCGCTTAGATAGAAATAATATCCAACATTGAAAATAAAACTAAGTGGTATAAGAATTTGCCAAATTAACAGCATCTGACGACTTCGCTAAAAATGTTTAATTTGTAGTTAGTTGAAATAATTAAAATTATAAATTTAATCAAAACTTACCTGATACAAACCGTAACTCACAAAGAGAAACGAAAAGAATTCGAAGAGCCTTTCGATGGCCGCCAAGATTGCAATCCAATTGGACATATCAAAGTCAGCTACCATGGGCACATGCAAGCTAAATATGACAAAAATCATGCTCGTTGTTGTCACCACATAACATCCAGTGCGCAGCTCAAAGCGATTCAAAAAAGTATCAAAAATCATGTTGACTTTATACAAAGATGTATTGAATTGTTTTAGACAATTTAATGTAGATAATCTAGCTAGCTTAGATGAGCTGAAAGTGATTGATATAAACTTCACATATGTGATAATTTATAAAATAAAGTAATTAAAAAGATACGCATATGTTTTTCACATTTTCAGTACGCATCAAAATTGTCTATTTTAAGTTTTAAAAACCTACCATATAAAAGGGTCTTTTAGAATTTTTCGTGCATTCAAAGTTTTTTAATACATTTCTTCAACATGACTCTTAACAGTTTCCAAACGATCTTCGCTGAAATTCATTTAATTTATTTGTACCTAATAGAAGCGATAAGTTCTAGGGTCTAAAAGGGGAAAGTCCGATTTTCTGATATTAAATTTGAATAAAAGAGGAAAATATTAGAAAAGTTTGCTTCTAATTTTGCAATACAAAACAATTAAGAAAGCTACAGTTGAGTGCTCGATTCTGAGATACTCGCTACCCAGTGCGGTATTATTCTAATACTGAAATATATCAAAATTTATGTTTTCGGTATATTGATATACAAAATATACCATTAGTGCAAAATATGACATTCAAAAAGTAAAAATATGATATTTCATACCATAGACTGCAAAATATACTATCCAAAATATACCACAATATATACTATTCAAAATATACAAGACTACAAAATATACTATTCAATATATACCATCGACTGAAAAATTTACTATTCAAAATATACCATAGACTGTAAAATATACTATTCAAAATATACCATAGACTGCAAAATATACTATCCAAAATATACCATAGACTGCAATATATACCATAGAGTACAAAATATACAATCCAAAATATACCATATGCTGCGCAATATACTATTCAAAATATACCATAGACTGCAAAATGTAATTTTCAAAATATCAGTCAAAGAAAGCCAGACTAGTATTAAGTAAGCGTTTTCCCCCATACAAAAGTATTCCTTAAATAACTTCTATTCTATAAATATGTGTGTTCATTTTGCCTAACCTCAGATGCACGCATTGAAGTTAATCCACCCAGTTTGAGCATGTCATTTGAAGGGTATAATGAAATTTTGCACGTGAGGCGCGTGCAAAGGCGCAGCCTTTGTTGTTGTAGTTGTTGTTATTGTTGTGGCTGCAACTTAAGCGTTGGGTTGGTTAAAATTTCACTTGGTGTTCATTTAAGGAAATGTCGAGAAATGTCCATTTTGGCAAACGGTTCGGCGCTATTTCCTTAAAAGATTTTTTCAACGCCATGGCAAATGGAATTGTGGGTGAAAAGTTCAAATATTAGACTCAAGACTTTCAAACAAAAGGTAAAAGTTATACAGAAAGAGAGACAGCAATAGCAACAACAACAATAACAAATAAAAGCCGTAAAAGAATTGCCAATGATTTTTTATGCAAATCATAAATCAGGCATTGAGACATAGAAATGGAATAGAGATGGAAGCGAGCAAAGCGCAAAGTGATTGGAATGACAGAGCGTTTGACTGACTGAGTGACTGATTGACACATTGAGCGGACTCTCTGAATCATTGGCCAAAAGATTTTGCACACTTTCGAGATCCAATTCGAGTTTTTGCAGTTATCCCGAAATAATTAACACAAAAGAAGCGTTCCGAGTCTGGGGCCCGGTAATTAATTTTAACATGGTTTAATTTCATGCACGCACAAAAGAAATCTTCGGGTGGTATTTTTTGGGGCCAGTGATCCATCTCAACTGAGTTCCATCTTTAACATGAGATTGAGACCTGTTTTGCGGTTGACCTGGCATCATTAACACCCCAACTCCGATTCCAACTCCGATTCCGATGACGAACTCTCCGGCTTCAGCCATGCGGCAAGTGGGTTTCAAATAGAAATTAGCAAATGTGTCGCATCATTAGCCACAAAGCCTTGGCTCGGAAGACTCTCAAATGCTGTTGCTGCTGCTGTGGCATCTTCTGCTCTTTCTTTTCCCTTCCCCTGTCTCTCGTTGTCATTCCATTTCGTTCGTTGTCTTTTTTGCGGTTTTTGGCGCCGGATTAGCTTGAGGATGCGGGCACAATAATGTTGTTGTTTATTTATTTCGAACTTGTCGTCTATCTGCATAAAATTTCACCTGAAGCCATTTATTTTTGGTCTCTCTCCCTCTCTTTCTGTTATATAACTCTATTTGGGTTGGGTAGGTGTTAGCGATTGATCGTCAATGATTTATTGAGTTATGACAGTGGGTTAAGTTGTGTGGCCAAAGTGTTTATTTTGCAGATGGAAGTGCCAAAAATATACGTGAGGAGCAAAAAGCACTTGTCTTGAGTGAGTGAAAGAAGAGTGAAAAGTTGGCTTTGAAAAATTATTTAAATTATTAAAACAAATTCTTAACCTAAAGACTGAAGAGTTAGCTTAAAAAAAATAACTGCAATTTTTAAATTAAATTCTTATCCTAAAGACTGAGGAGTTGGCATCAAAAATTCACTGAAATTATTACAGCAAATTCTTATCCTAAAGACTGAAAAGTTGGCATCAAAAAGGTATTGATATTAAAAAGCAAATTCTTATCCTAAACGGAATCCCTTTCAACGACTTTCGCCAAGGGGAAAAAATTAAAAAAAAACCTGCCATCAAGTTCCTTTCTAAGAGTACAACATCCATAAATCACCTCTCACCTCTTTGCTGAGCAATTTGAGCTATGAAAAAAGCAACAAAATAGTTTGCTATTTGATCAGAAATATATTTTCACACTTGCCTCATATATCAAGCGGGCAATGGGGCAAAATTTGCACTACAAATGATTTCAACACCAAAAGGCCGCCAAGAGGCAGCATCAGCATCAGCAGCAGAACAACAGCAACTAAGACAATGCTGAGTTATGGGAAACACCGAGCGCATGTTGTACAAATTTTCCAAGCCCCCACAAGCAAGCACATAACAGAGCGGCCCAGTTAGACAGTTAAACGCCAACGGACGACGCAGAATCAGAACAGAAACAAAAACAAAAGCGAAAAATAAAAAACGAAAAACCGCACAAATCTTCAAAACTCCTCTAGACTCTGGCATAAATCTCCTGACGCCTTTCTTTCGGGGGCGAAACGTTTTGGCTTAAAGTTTTTTTTTGGTTTTTGCTGCATAATTTCCGGACCCCAGAAAAGCAAAAAAAAAACGAGCAAAAATAAGAGGCCAAATGGATTACAATAATAATTTTTCATATGCAGATTTTGCTACAGAAACTCACTCTGCAGTGCAACAAGTTGCCAAAGCCATGAATAATATTTCATTCGCTGAGCATTCGAGAATTCTCTGTCTAGCCTACGCCTGAGCTTTGAAAAGTTACTTTGATGAATTACGAGATATCCTGTAAAGACAGCAACTGTAAGGTTTGCAAATTAGGAAATGTCAAACCTGAATGAAACTTAAAATTATAAACTTCTTATTAAATCCATTGAAGAACTGCAATTAAAAATTAACTGGAAATTATAAATTTGTAAAAGGAATTTATGGAGTAAAATATTTCAAAATTAGTATTTTTTATATATTTATATAACTCGATAGCTTTACGAAGACTTTATTCTTGAAAATTCTTATTTAAACATTTTAAAGATCTGAAATTAAAAATGTTTAACTGAAAATTATAAATTTTTAAATCGAATTTTAATCGATTTAAAAAATTTGAAAAATGCTTTTAATATATTTATATAACTCGTTAGTTTTATGAAAATCTTTCACATATTTTATTCTTGAAAATACTTATTTTAACTATATATATGTAAAAAATCCTCTCTTTGCCTTATAAAAGAGGCGATCTTAATTTCTGAATCCATTCAATTAGTTTGCCTTTAAAATCTTTGAAAAATTAATTTACTACTAAGAAAAACTTGATGAAATATAAGATTATCAAGTATTTTTTAATAATAAATAAATTTTTACAACTTTCAAAAGTAAACTAATTTGATTACAAATATCTGGTAATCTTATAATTTATCAAGAATTTTCAATAATAAATCAATATTTCAAAGATTTCAAACGCAACCTAATTGTAATATCTTTTTCTTATCTCTTAAAATGGTCAAGACTCATGCCTAATTCCAAATTTATTGGGACCCTTTTATGTCAATTCATTAAATAATTCTTTTTACAAACCTTGTTGCCCTTGCCTTCCCTTTATGGCCTTGCTTATGATTACAGGGTATGCAAAGGGTAGTCGAGTGGGCTGCTTCTATTTGATGCGCACTTCTGAAGCAACTCAGCGACGCCAATATGTTGCAACAAATTTGCATTCTACTGCGACTTGAACTTCCACTCCACTCCAGGCAAACAACCTCCACTTCCACTTCCACAGCTCCAACTTCAGCTTCATCTCCATCCAGCTCTACATCCACCTCCACTTTGAGTATGGACTGTGTGTATCATTGGCCATGCAAACGTTATCAACTTGAGGCTGCAAAGAATTATTATGCTCTCTGCTAAATATAATAAAAACAAACCGGGCATAGTTTGCGTTTTGCGTTTAGACTTGGGTGTAGAGAAGCTGCAACTTTGCGGTTGGCCACAGGCCAACTACAACTACAACTACAACTTCGACTCCAACATCGACATCGACATCGACTTCGACTTCCACTTGATGGACTTTAGTCAAAGTCAAGTTGGAGTTCAAGTTCTGGCCCCGACAGTTTCTGCATAATGCAACGTCAACGACGATGTTCAACGACGTTTCAACGATCGTCGTTGATCGTTGCTGTGGCAGTCTCAGGCTCCTCATCATCATATTGCCAATAACGCATGGATTTGTGCAATAGATTTATTGAATTATTGCTTTGACCGTGGCAGGTACATGGCTCCACTCGAAGTCAAAGTCCGTCTGGTTGCAAGCCTCATCATATGGAAAAATGCTTTTGAGTGGGTGATAAATTTAAAGCGAAGCGATCCACGACGATCCAAGCCACACATAGTCATTATACCAAGCGGCCATAAAAGAAAGCTGCTGAAGTGCCTTCGAGTTTTCAACTTAGAGACTGACTTTGACTTCGACTGCGATTTCGTCCAGCGTTCAGACTACTTCATGATAAGTCCAATTAAATTTTTGCCATTGCCGAAATGAAATAGAGAGGCGGCCAACAGAAATTAGTACAACGAATATTCAATGCACTCGACAAATCTGTCAGCTGCAGAATAACTGCCGAACAATAAAATGATCGCCTTTGGTTTTAACTTGGCCTAAACGCTGACCAATTGGCTTGGCTTTGGGGCCGGGCCATCATTGGCAAATAATCAAGCCATAAATCTCACTTGGCAATGAGCGATTTACGTTTTCAGCCAGTTTTTCGACATATTTTTGAAAGTAAAACCTAGAAGATAGAAAAAGAAAACACAGACCTATAAAAAATCCAAAATAAATATTCTGCAATTATTTGGCAATTTGTGCCCCAGAAATTTCTATGATTAATTGCCTCACAGTCACAGAGTCCAAAATTGTGCCCTCCTTATCGCCACACATTCTCCTCTAGCGATTTCAAGCTGATATTCAAATCTCAAAGACAACGTCAACCTGCTGCGCATCGAGATCGAGATCGAGAGATTCTCGCACCGTTAAGTGCACTCCAGCTTCCAATACTCCCGTCTTCCAATCTGAATGTACAGTGGAACAAATCTTAGTTTGTGAAAAGAAAAAGTTGAAGTTTATTAACATATTATTTCGGATTCAATGAAAATCAAATTAAAAAAGAAGTAACAAAAATCTTTAAAAAAAAAAAAATAGAGTCCCTAAAAATGTATCTTTTCTGTGAAGAATCCTCGAAAAGATACATTTTATTACGTAATTATTCTTTTTGAAGCCTATCAAACTTTTTGCTTTTTGAGCAAAATCAAATTTAAATAATGAATAACTTTAAATTTGTGTGTCAAAAATAATTAAATAATCGCAAATTTCAAATATGTGGTATTAAAAAAAAATTTCTAGAATTTGTATAATCACTAAAAAATTTGTCTTTTCTGGAAAGTAGCCTGGAAAAGATGTATTTGTATATTGAATATTTATTTTCTAAGCCTGTCAAAATTCTACTTATTTAAACAAAATAAAATTTTGAAAATTAATGAATTGAAATTGTTGTGTCAAAGTTTCTATACTAAAGGTGAAGGTTTAATATTGATTGTAATTTTGAAATAATATATAATATTCTTCACATTATTAGTTGAAGTTATTAGACTACATATTTTTAATAACCTTTTTTTTAAACTTTTCAAATTTAACCATTAACCATTTTGAAATAATATATAATATTCTTCACATTATTAGTTGAAGTTATTAGACTACATAATTTAATAACCTTTTTTTTAAACTTTTCAAATTTAACCATCAATTTACCTGAAACTGACTTTATGAATGTAAGAATTTAAATTCTCAAATTTACATATACATAGTATAAGATGTGCTCCACTGTAGTATGTGGATCGCTTGGGTGCTCGGGGGTCTCAAGTGCGGTGTTACGGTGTCTGCCCTGCAATTGCTTTGATTTCTCCAGCACAATTACAAACGCTGACAGTAGCTGGCCGATCTTCAACTTCATTAGAGATTTCGATATTGTTCGAATGCCACTGTTCACAAAAAAAGAGTAGAGTAATACACACACACACACACATACCGTTGTAGCAGACTGGCACTTCACTTTCCAACTATGACATGGCAATAATAATTGCGTTGGCCAGTGGCAATGCGCGGGGTGGAGCGGGGGGCTGTTCAACGGAAAACAGGCGCTCGCAGGCTGCGCTGCTCCGATGCTCTGCTGCGACCGCGTTTCGCAGTAGCACCAAAAACACAACAACAAAAGTAACGAATATCAGTTGTTTATGGTGTGAGAATGTGGAGCACGTTGTGAGTCATTTTGTGACTGATCCAGTTCTCTCAATTAGCTGTAGCGGTGTCGCCACTTTACATCTCATTAGTTCTCTTCTTCTTTGTCTTTGCAGAGCCTCAATTGGCAAGCCAGCAGTATTGCGAATTCATCGCATTCTTCACAATAATGCACTAAAAATGCCATAAAATAAATCAAAGCTTCGCATGGTATACTTAGTATACTAGTAGTATACTATACTACTAATTGCATTGCAATTAGGGAACAATACAAACATTACAATAGTCTTTAGTGCTTCCAATAAACTAAGCATAAATGTGCAAAATTAAATTTTACATAGATAATTAATTAATTGCATTAACTTCATAGTCACTTAATCGATTAAAATATGCTCGACTTTAATTGATATGCATCGATTATCGATAACCACTAATACACAACAGGGCCACCAATTAATCGTTGCCGCCATTAATTTGCAAAATCGCTCGAGTGTCTAACAACTTTTTCCGTAACTTCATAAAATAAAATTGTAGTCTGCATTTAAGAGCTGTGATTAACATAATGTGGATTTATTTTTAACATTCCTGAGTGCTAATCATGTGTTTTAAAACTAGCATGTGAGTGGATATGAAAATGTGCTAGTGAAAAAGCACATTCGAGAAAAACCGTTGTGGGCGACAGCCACAAAAAGTTCTAATAAAATAAATAATTAAATTAAAAACCCATAAAATGTAGCAGTATAGTTTGTGCAAACTAAGTTAATAAAAATAGTGAAAAGTAAAAGACTGCAACGAAAAGTTCTATGCGTCTGTACCCGAAGGAAACTGTCCTTTGGAGTCTCAGCGCTGTTGAAAATTTGGCAATCGGACTTTGCCCTCATCGAGTGATCCTAGCGAGTGTAAGTGAAAAAGAGACAACTGCATGCTGAGATGTCTCGCATTCAGCAAGTGTAAAAGTGTATGTATGTGCAAGCCACACAGACAATCGGACTACGCAAACAAGTGTTAGTGAGAAGTGCTCGGCATCGTAGAGCAAAGCAGACTTAAGGGTGAAGATTTCACAATTTAACTGCGCAATAAACTGCATGCACTCAACAAGTGCCAAACTATAAGTGGAGGATTAAGTTTGGCCACCGCAATGAAAATACGTGAATAGTTAATTAGTCGTACGCGGACTATTAAATCGGATAATAAAACTCTTGCAAGTGCGCTTATTTTTTTTATGTGTTCAACAAGTGCGTGTATGGAGGTTAAATCCTTGCTTTTCGCAAAAATAAATTTGTGCAAGTGAAAAAGTGTGAGTGAATTAGCATGTGCAAAATGATGCAAAGCTGGCTGTGCTCTTCAGATTAACAGCGACTGAAGATTAGGCAAGCATTCACCAAGTGTCAATATGTGCGTGTGCAAGCAAAGCAAATTAAGGAATATTTTTTTTCAAGTGCTTAAGTGAGTGAGTGTTTAAAGTAGAAAAGTGTTAGAGAAAATGTGAAAAGTGTAAGTGAAATGTGATCCTCATGCAAAATAGTGCATTGAATAAGTATAAAAAAGCCTATCCAAAAGAAGGCAAAGAAGGCAGAAAAACTGCTATGATGCTATATGCTAGCACTTTTGCTTCCTCCTTTGCCTTCTTTTTGCTTTGCTTGCTCAAAAAGCTACTGCTTAATTTTTTTTATGTGTATGTGTCTAAAGTAAAGAAGTGTTAGAGTAAAAGTGCAAGTTATCTCATCGCCGTCAGAAAAATTTTCTGCGTAATAAAGGAATATTTTTTTTCAAGTGGCTAAAAGTGTTGGTGAAATGTGAAAAAAGTGCAATGCGTAATTAAACTGTAAGTGAAAAGCCTATGCAAGAAAAAGGCAATGAAGGCAGCAAAAGTGCGGGAGCCATAGAGCTTAAAAAGCTGCGTATTTTTTTTTTAGAAGAAGTGTTAGTGCAAGTGTGAGTGTGAGTGAAAAAACAACACAAAGCAGCAGCATCATTGCAGTTTGGAGCAGCTTGCAGTAATTTGGAGGTTATGTCCGGCGGCAGTCAAAACAGTTTTGCAAGGTAAGTGAACATTTATTGCTATGCATTAAAATGCAGTTATTCATTGACAAAGTGAAACTATTTATGCTGGGGTCAAGTTGACAGGTACAAATGACTCCCCGTAGCCCCTCTCGCTCCATCCAACGATAATGTTGTGAAGCGAGCGTCACGCTTGATTCGTGCACTGTTATGATATTTTAATAAGATCTGGCAGCGCCGTGAAGAAAGGTTGCCACCATTCGTTTGGTTATTGGCAGTTTAACTGCGCAAATATGCAAGGGGGCACAGTGACTACAGTTAGTTTACCATACACGACTAGACTATATATAATAATAGTTGTTTGCCACAGATACACAACAACAGCAACAACAATCGAGTGAGATATTTAGATTAACAGGTTGTTTTCATTACAATTCGTGCTTTTTAACAAGCAAAACGTGCACTTTCTCCGCACGCAGAGCCAATAATTTCAGTCTATTGGTTCACCAGCAGCAGCAGCCTCCTCTGTGCGCCTCGCTGTGACTCCCAAAACTTGCAACAACGAGAGACTCCTTGGCGTGGAACAATAGGAGGCAACATTGTCAGCATTGCCAGGCATCGCATCGACATTAACATTGACTTTACACGACTTTGGAGCGATCGTCGCGTTTGCTTCGTAGCTTCATATTTTTATTGTTGTTTCGCATTACAAAGAATGTTTGTTTTGTTTTTTTTGTCTTTCCACTTTATTTTAAGTTGCCTCTCTGATCGGATCGTGCCTGCGTCCTTAAACTTTTGTTTGGTAGCTGGAATAACGCATTTTTTTCATAAGCGTAGACTTTGGTTGAAAGGGTAACTTGAATTTATTGGGTAGTTGGTCCAGATAGTATTTTAAACTTTATTTTTATTGCATGTATTAGTATTACAAAATATGAAATCATCTATTTAGAATGAAGGTTAGCCTTGAATCATTGCAAGTTATTTTATAAAGCAATTGGATTGAATTGTAAACAAAGACTTCTTAGCTTCTCTGAATAGAAATTGTATCTTATTCCATTTCTCATTACTTAGAGGGAATTAAAGTTTCGTTGTTGGCCGAAAAGATTCATTTTTATGCCGTGCTTCTTGGCTGTTTATGCAAATATTGCCGGCGTTGGGTCACGTTTATGGGTTGTACGTTGTAAAGTGTCAATTTCTCAGATGCAATCCACTCACACATAAATACACTCACACTCACACACACTTATAAAGCATTCTGTGTAGGAATGCAGAACGTGCAGCTTATGTCATAATCGTTGAGAATCCTTGCCGCGCTCAGTTGGGTGTTAATATTGCGTCCTCGATGCGGGTTTTTTCCCACATTGCGCCTTCTTTTCTCGCCATGTTTATGACCATTTGTTTATGGACCTTTTTGGCTACTGTGCACTTGCCACTGCAGCTGACTCCCCTGACTCACCCCCCTCTTCTTGCCTCCTCTTCAAGTGAGTAGAACAATGGATAGTTTGCATGTAATCGCACCTATGAGATTTCTGGCTGCGATGTGTGCAGGACATGCAGCAAAACAACACAAACTGTCAGCTCATGTTGCAAACAAACAACCAGCCACAAGGGGCAGCAACATCTACAACAACTACAACAACATTCAACAGCAATCACGAATGTTGCGGCAAACGAGCGAACAGAGCCGCCAATGAGGTAGCTAAATGAGCGTCGCGTCGCTGCCTGGCAAAGTTAACAAATTGCGGCTTTATTACCAACATCTCACTTAAAACTCAAGCCAAACTCTCTGGCGCTCTGATAGATGTGCCCGCCAAAAATACGAGAAGAAACCAAAAAAAAAAAAAAAAAACTCAAACGAAAGTCTCTCGGACCCATTAGGATAACTATCGCGTGAGAGCGGCGGCAAGTGTGTGTGTGTGTGAGTGTCTTTCCTCTCTCTTTCTCTTCTCCTCTGCAGGGCAACACTGCGATCCTGACTTGGCGATGCTCCCCGCTCAGCTAAGTGGGCTAAAGTAATGAGCCAACGCCGACGCTCGTCCAGCTCTAGCTTCAGCTTCAGTTTTTACTTCAGTTTTAGTAGCTCTGCAACTGCAACTTCAGCTGCCGCTGCCTCAGTTCAGGCAGATCTCAAATGTTGCGATTGCCGAGCGAAGCGCATGCGCAATAAACAAACACGCCATGTTACCGTTGTGTCTGGCAACCGATTTGAGAGCACTGTGGAATGAAAGTCTTTAAAAGCTGGATAAAAATGTTGATGATTTTTAATAAACTTAATGCGAATGATTTAAGGGTTGCTAAAGTTTCTGTTTTGTAATATTCGTATATTGATTAAAGAGTGATTTGGGCAAGTTAATCATAAGAGATACACCCAAATCTAAAGGATTACATATATTTACATTTAATCTCAGCAATTGCTTTTCGGGATTACACCTCAGTTTTATGAGATTTCTCAGGAGTTCTTATAAGATTATTTGTTATATATCAGAAAATGACATCAATGATACACATGTGATATTAAATCTGTTGATTACAGGTAAAATCGCGCAAAAATTAATGCAAATTCACAAATCTTTTCACTTTTAAACCTTCTTTAAATATTAAAGTAGGTTTATTATGATTTATTGAAAGACGTCACATTCAGACTTTCAGTAAAAAAACTATAAACTTTTCTATTTCTCTATTTCCGAATTTCTTAAAATTTGACTTCCTCCTTTGTTGCTTAACCTTGCCTCTAAATTCAGCAATTACTTTTCTAGTTTACAACTCGGTTTTAAGTGCTCTCCCTGGAGAGCATTGTTACCACAGTGAACTGAATATGGACTGTTAGCTTAGCCTGGACTTGGCAGTTTATTGTTTTTGTTGGCCTGGCTTTCAGTTGGTGTCAGCTGGTGGGAGTTGCGCTTGCCAGAAATGAAATAATAATTATTATTAACTATTAGCGTTGGCTGGTAGCAGATGAAGTTACTCTGAAGACTGCCGAAGACTCTGTGCCGGCTGATGGCGATGCCAATGCGGCAATTGCCACCATTTGAAACTAAGACTGAGTCTGGAACTTGGAAGCACTTGGAGAGTGCGCGGCTTTTGATTGTTTATGACCTTAAGTTGTCGTGCCGCAGTGAAAAGGTCATCATTAGGCTTTGGTCTTGGGTTAGTTGGTTAGTTAGCTAGCTTTGCTTTGCTTTGGTTTGTTTTGCTGGTGGAGGCGGTGGCTAATTTTGTGGAGCTCTCTGATGGTGCTTCAACTTCTGTGCGCGCAGATGTGGCGGCAATTTGCCATTTCTTTTTTTGTGGTTGGATCTGCCTTTGATTTTTATGATGTTTTAATTTGTTGCACGTTGCAGTAAATTTGCTTCTCTTGACTCTTTGGCCTTAACGAGCATTCGATTATTTGATTATTTGATTATTATTGCTTTGCCAAATGGGCAACAGGTTCAATTTTGTGTTGTTGGCTTGGTGTTGAACTTTGGCCAGATAGAAACTTTGCCGAGAAAGCTAAAAAAGGGATTGTCCGAGACCCGATGTGACACAATTATGCATCAATTATAATCCCCACAACGAAAAATGAACAGTTTCCCATCACTTGTCGGCTTGTCCCATCAACGAAGCCAAAATCTGTTGTTGTCGTAATTCAAAGCGATTCTCGGCCAAAGCCGACATACTTCCATTTTTCAAAAGTCCACGAAGCTGCTCTGCTTTGGTGTTTTTTGATGTTGTACCGCAATAATAAATAAATCCCCAAAAGCTAGAAACTTCCTCCTCACAATAAACACACACTTGAGTGACCAACTGAAACACACAGAAAGAAACAACAACAGCAAGAAACCAGATGAAACTATCCTATCTACAACACATGTCGCCGCCAATTAACAAAAACCCAAAACAACATTTAAAAAAATATTTACCAAACGAGAAATTCGCTGCCAGATGAACACAAGAAACCAACAAAACACACAACTCAAAAAAAAAGGATTAAAATCAAAAATTGAGAAAATGCTTTCAGGCTAATCCCAGCGACATGCGCAACGTGTCTCTCATGCGTCTCAAGTTCTCTCCTCCAACATTTGTTATTATCTTGTTGTTGCTGTTGTTGCTGTTGTTGTTGTAGCTGCTGGACACACACTTGTCGGTTGGACTCAAAGCGACATTTCCCACATCAAAAAGATTTCGTCACGCATAATATTTTTGTTGTACCAAGAGAGCATTTTTGATATCCAAGGGTTTCATTTGAAAAATTTGTTTCCAGCTACGAACAACACAAAAAAAAGATTTGAAATTATTAAGTCATGCAGAAGACAATTGGATCATTTGTTTATAAGGTGTGTTTTCTGTTTTCTGTTGCTTGTTTCGTTGCTTTGCTCTGCCTGCCTTTGCCGCATGTGCAACAGGTTAAAATGAGTGACGTGTCTCGTTGTTGTTTTTATTATTATTTGGAGGTATTTGTCAACGGTACCGTTTTTTTTCAGATTTTATTTATTTTTTACTTGACTGAAAATCAGCTTAAATATAATTAATGACTGGCATTGGCCCATTGACAAGTCCATTAAAAACAAAAGCTTTTGCGGAATCATGATTGACTCTTGGCCAAGCGATAAAGTTTTGGCTAGTGAGAAAAATCTATTACGACTCCTTAAGAAACGGTTTTCTTATTATTAAGTGTTATATATTCATTAGCAAAGTTTGTTTGTAAATCACATGTGCAACGTTTACAGCCTTTTTTTGTTTAGTTTGTGGCCCACGATTTGGATATTATGATCCTGGCCAAGTGCGCAATTTAAAAGCCTTTAACTGAGCTTTAACCCATTATGAAGCCTGCGGCAGATATCTCAGCTGTGCTGTGATCTGTGCTGTGTTTTTGTTGTTCTTGTTGCTCCGATCGTTGTTATGACTAATAAAATGTTAACATGCAAAACATTCGCGCAGACAAACGAAGCAAGAAAAAAAAAATGTCAAAAGCCAACAACACGTTTTTTGATTATGGCCCACACGTTGCTCCAACTGAGCGAGAGAGAGAGGGAGAGTGAGAAAGAGAGACAGTCTGAGAGTCAGTTCAGTTGAGTTCAGTTTCATTCCCTGCATTTGCTGGTGCTTTGCTTTTTTGGCCAAAAGATCATTGGTCAACTTGTGTAGCAGTGTTGTGATTGCGTTTTTCCTTGTTCTCCATTTGCCCCGCTCTCTTCCTCCTTCTCTTTACGTCGCACCCTTAAACTGTCCGCTGTGCATGATTCATTGGCCTGAGTTACGACTGTTGTTGTGCCAATTCTTTGATTTGCACGCAGTGCAGCTCAGCGCGTGCCTCTTATCAGTGGTCAGTGCAACGGTTTGCAACGGTTACTGACAGTTCCCCACAACAAAAAAAAAAAAAAAAAAAAAAAACAGACAAAGGGCCCCCCTTGAAAGGAATTCGAAGCTGATTCCCAATTCTCCAATTCCAGGCCAAGTCATAAACAAAGTGCTTGGCTTTCTCCTCTCATTTTTATTTTTGGATTTTCCTCAGTTGCGTCTATTCCTCCCTATCAATTAAACTCATTAAATTTATTTTTTTCTGTTGCTGAGCTCAATTAAAACTCATTAAATCATTTACAATATTCATAAAATAACAATAAAATCGAAAAATCGAGAAAAAAAAGAGAAGAGAAACGAAGGAGAGACGATAAAAACCAGCCGCCATAGAACTTGCAACGGCTTCGAAAATGTTTCAAACTCTAATGCATTTGTCATGAACCTGCCAGGCTGTGTAGTTGTGGCCAACTACAAAGTCAGTCTTTGCAATGACCGCGACCTGCTCTCCATTGTGCACATGATGAGGCCGAAGCCGATGCTGATGCTGATGCTGATGCTGAGGTTGCGACTGAGACTGAGACTGAGGTTGAAACCTCGGCCCCATTGGCGGCCAGCAACTATACGCTAATGGTCAACAACTACCACAACAACAATAACAACAACAACAGTAATAATGGAAAAACTTGCAGCGCACGCTGCCAACATTATAAAGAAATTGTAATAACAATAATGGCTCAATAATTTATTGATAAAGCCTCGAAGTTGCAGTTAAAGTTGTAGGCAGAGGTCGACTAATGTGTGTCTGTGTATGTGTGTTTGATTGTGTGTATGTGTGTGTGTGTGTGCTTCAAACGGTACTTAGCGAGTATTTTGATTTTTTGGTAACTTCATTTCATGCGAGAGTCCACAGAGAGCAGCGCGTATTGAGCCGAATCGCTAGCCCCACAGAATCGTGACTCCCACATTTTAACCCTTGACCTCACCACGAGCGAATGAAGTTAACTGGATGCCAGCTTTCCCCCTCTCTTCCTTCCATCGCTCTCCCCCCTTGCATTCCAGTCGTTGTCTGAATCGTTTGTTGTACCTGCTTTCTTTGTTGCATGGTTCACCAAAAAAAAAAAAAAAAAACCGTCAACGGAAATACAGTTGAAAAGAGGGGCGAAGGGGGGTGAAAATCCACAATAATCATACAATTTATTACCTTTGCCTTTTTGCAAATTCTCAAACTCAAAATGACAATAAATCATGTGCGCATTTTGATTTTGGGACCCTTATGTAAGTCAACTCAAGCTGCAATGGCACGAGTCGGTGCATTGTTATGGGTTAAAGGATATCGGAAGATATCCAAATGCTGCAGAGAAGCGGACAGAGGCAAGTGGTTGTTGAAAGTAAAGTGAACACGCGGCCAGCGGGAGAAATGCAAAAAAATAAACTTACTTTCATATTGCAGTAATGTTTTCATTATTTTAGATTATTTGTTTGAGCTGTGCATAAAAATATAGTATTATTATTATCTGGTATCCATAATAATAACTATAGTCTTAATGATTCCTGAAAATTTGGTTGCGATCAGATAAATTTGTAGATACATTAAAGAAGTTACTTAAATAATACTTTTGCATTGGCAAAAACATCTACGTAGATGCATTTTTTTTTTGACAATTTCGAATATTTTCCACTCTATGGTATATTTTAAATGCAGTACTATATCAATATACTAAATGTAGTATATTGGTATATCATATTTTGAATGTAGTATCATACCCAAATACCAAATGCAGCATTTGGTATATTCTTAGTATCTTTGCGGTATATTTAGTTGGTATATTTGGTGAAAAATACGGCACTGTTTTGCTTTTATTCAAAGTGGTAAGCAAGTATTAATAATACGTAACAACGTAATATTATACGTAATAATACGTATTTTTTTTTGTTTTATTCAAAATGGGAGTATTTCACAGTCGAGAACACTTGAATGTAGCTCTTAACATGTTGGTAGCTGTGATTGTGCAGTTGGTTGTCAGGAGGAGTTTGGCAATTATGTAGCCTCTTTTTTCCCTAAGTTTCAGTTAAGTTTCAACATTTTCTCTTCAATGTTTACATACAGATTATAGCTTAATTTAAACAAAAATGATTGAAATATAAATAGGTAATTATGATTATTATCCATATTTATTGTCATTTTTGTGTGAAACCCGAAAATGTTTCAACACCCGCAGAAGGCACGTCTTCATTGTTTTTTTTGCTTTACTTTTTACTTTACGCATTCCATGCGAAAATTCAAAAGCATTTCTTCGGCTACTTCAAACGCAGTGCTTGCAGCGCTTCCTGCTCGATGTCGTCAGAGATGGTGGCCAACGTCAAGGTGTAAATGAAAATCATATTTACGCACCTTGGCTAACCAAGCAAGCAACACGAAGCCAGCAAGGAGGCAAGGAGGCAAACCCACTTGCCGCAGGTTATCAGCGAGAAGAGAAACATGAGCAGCAACAACAACAATTATTTTTGTTGAATCTCGTCACGGATGCCGCTGAATATTTTTGTTTTTTTTTTTGGTACCACATTTGGCATGTTCTAATTTACAAGCGAGAGCGACGAATATTGAAAAAAATCACAAAAAAATGAAATAAAACTGAAAGGAACCAAGCAACATCAGCGCAGCGTTAAATGTAAGCCAATCACGTCAGGGGGGCGACGGAAGGAGGGGTTGGAGTTGAGGGCGCGTTACGTGCTTGTAAATTCAAATTCGTTGTTGTTGTTGTTGTTGTTGGTTTTTGGGTCTCTCTCTTGGGAAGCTTTATTCGACAGTCTTTTGGTCAGTTTTGCTTGTTTTCGTGGTTCATTGAGCCGCGTTCCGTGCATAAATTAATGAAATATGAAAAGGAGCTTGTTCTCAAAGAGAGAGAGGGGGAGAGGAGAGGTGTGGCCAAGGGAAACAGGAGACCACACACGAATGTCCAACATGGTATGGTTTATTAATTCAATTTGTGCCTAAATTAACGTGTAAGTGCTTAAATATTGAGTTACCTCCGTCCTCCTTTTTGCTCATTTTTCTCGTCTTCTTTTGCGTGTGCCAACGCCATT
Source organism: Drosophila pallidifrons (assembly GCA_023558445.1). Lineage (NCBI taxonomy): Eukaryota > Metazoa > Arthropoda > Insecta > Diptera > Drosophilidae > Drosophila > Drosophila pallidifrons. Next base: position 27,294,794 of record CM042347.1, on the reverse strand, counting down.
GACTTGTTCTACCACAATAGGAAAATATCACAAAGATTTTGACTTCAAAAACTTCCTAATTAAAAGGTACAAAACAGAGAAGAACTTTGCATAGTTTGTATGCAAACACTTTTGGTATTTTCCGTCTGTAATATCAATCAAACATTGGCAGGTCGCCTGTTAAGCCACCGGCTGGCGACATTGTGGATTCCACCTTATCATTGCAACACGCATGGGACGCTATCATTGGGGCACATCTGGCGTTGAAATTCCAATTCCAATTCACTCACTAAGCCCCCTGCTAAACGCCCCCATAAGCTTTGACTAATTGGCGAGGAAATCGATGGTCGTCGTCGTCGTCGGTCGTCAATAAAAAAGCCTCTCGACTTTAATTTATGGCGCCTCAGCAAAATGTGAAACTCTGATTCGCATTGATTTTGATTTCGGTCATGCAGCAGCCAGCAACAAATGTTGGCATAATTTTTGTACAAAATGTAACTATTCTCTAAAGATTATTAATCGACCACTTTACGCATTCTGAATGTGCAACTCATGCCACACTCTGTGTGTGTGTTGCAACGTTTGCCTTGCTTTGCTTGTAATGTAGTTGTCTCTCGCTTGTTTAGTGTCTTAGTCTGCTTTTTTTTTGTGTTTTTGACGATTGGAAATCGAAAGAACAACAAGCATTTTGTCTAGACATGCCATGTTCAATTTGGCCTTAAACTGTGAGACTTATTTTGGGGTCTTCATAAGCGAAACAGAAATCGAAACAAGTCTACATTGCATAAGACAATCATTAATATTGTAAATACACATTTGTTGACAGTGTGGAGTGTGAGTGCAAATTATCTAATTAAATAAATTGATGGTTTTTAATTTGAGTATGCCATTAGTTGATATCGCTCAAGAGTCACGAATTAATCCATTAGCGCCATGTTAACGATTGTCGATCGAATCTGGAATCGAGGCAACCTGGCAACCCTGACATCTGCCAAGCCCACCCAAAAACACAACACAGAATCGAATCTAAGGCGACACTCACTTAGCATTTGATTCATGGACCTACCGTAACAAACCTACCTACAAAACTGTGCTGGCCAATCAGCAAATCATTAACAACTAATTAAATTATATAAAGCAGTCATTAATTAAACGCCAAAAGGCGCAGAACGAAAACTAACTTCGGTTCTATGCTACAGAGTCTTGAAGTCTCTCGTTGAATTGCCTTTCACTTTGGTTTGGCCAAAAGCAACAAGCAACGAAACGGAACAAAACTGCATAGTAATGACAAGAACTTTGCGCTAAACTTTTGCACTTTGACATCGCGGTTGGCCCCACCAGGTGCACCACAGTGAACCACACTGCACCCACAATTGGCACGCTTTATGCGGCGGCAGTTGTAAATATTTAATAACTACATTAATAACAGCAGCAATGACAACAACGACAACGACAACAACACCAACTGAGCAGCAACAATCATAATAACACGCGCTGTGTTTTTGCGATTGCAATTTGCCAAGCAATAAAAACTACCGTTTGAGCCACGTTTTGGCCACGTTTGCCTGCCTGCCAATGGTATGAATTGAATGAATGTCATTAATTTGACAACAGCAACCGTTAAATCAGCAATTCAATCACCTCCAACCACAACAACAATCGCTCCGGTGACAAAAGAAACGGTTCTCGATTCTCAGTTCAGTTTAGTTTTTATTTTTTGTTGTTTTTGGGCCTTTTGTTTCTGTGTGTGTATTGGTCTCTGGCGGCGTGAGTCTTAAATTACCAACCTTGCCACAATTTTCAATGCGCATTCGCATTCGAATTTGTTTGCAGTAATTGGCCGGCAAAACAGGGAACTCTGACGACTGTCGCTGCAGTTAGCTGCAGCTTGAAGCTTGAAGTTTCAGTTACTGCTGCTGCTGCTGCTTACCGCATCCATCAGCAACAGTTGCTGCTGCTGTCGCTGCTGCTGCACCACCCAAGCATTCATCGTTCGCCTTTTGCCTTTCAACTTCTGTTACAGGTGTCTCTCTCTCTTCAGTCTGTCGATCCGTCGGTCGATCGTCTGAGCCAACATTGCTACCCAAGTTGTGCTGGCTGCCGTGTCAATGACAGTTCAATGTGCTCGCGATTTGTTGCTGGGGATGTTGTTGCTGTTGCTGTTATTGTTGTTGTTACTTTGGCTGCTTGCTGGCAACAGTTGTCGCACATGCAAATCGTGACTGTTGGCCAACCGACGTCCATCACAAGTTGCCAAACAAACTTGCCAGTCAGTCAGTCAGTCAGGCAGTCAAGTCAGACGAGAGGCAGCTCAGTTGGTCTCATGCCACGTATACACGATGTTCTAAATGGTGATCAAAGTTCTTAACTAATAATCATCTAAGTATTTCAATGATATCCCAAGATTCGTTCACATTATCTTACTTGATTACTTCACTTTCACTTTATTCAGTATTGTGCATTATTGCAACATGTCTGCGCCGTGTAAACACAATTCAGACTCTTTCAGTTACTAAGAGGTGCTCAGTTAGTGGCTGGCTTTGTAAATTTTCTTACGTCTTTTTGGTAGTTGAAATGCGAGTGATTTGCTTAAGACATTTTGATTGATTATTTTTCATGCGGTGCGGTGCATGCGCCAAAAAAACGCGACGACAAAACTGCGAAAAGCACTTCCCTCCTCCTCCACCTCCTAACACGCCTTGACGTTGCGTTCTCCTTTAAATCGCCTCGCCATGCTTCCTCAAGTTTTGGCCTGTCAAAATCGCGCTGTGGCCACCAAAGCAGGCGTTAAACAACTTCGCTTTTTTTTTGTTTTTTGGCCAAGTCATGCGCACAAAAGTCGCTCGCTTTTATTAATTATTTTGACCCAGAAATTGTTGTTCGATTTGTGTGTTAAGTATGATTATGTATGTATGTATGTGCATCGGAATTGAGTTTGAGAGGCAGCAACGGAACGGAATCTCTGACGATCCAAGTGCGGATCTGTTCAGGGGGATCGGCGCGCGTTTGTTGTCAGTTAAATTTACCACCTGTGATGAATAACGTTACATTTTGTTGATTTGTTGTTTTTCATTGTTGTTGTTGTTGTTGTGGTTGTTGCTGTTGCTGTTGCTTATCGTGATTTATCGTATTTATAAAGTACCAGCGGAATCTGGCATAAGAATCATTTGGCTACATTACGACTTTTGCCTTTGCGCCATGCCCACATAAAGTTGATTACTCAGGTGTCTGAGTGCGTGTTTCCCCTCCCTCTCCTTCTATGTCTTTCTGTGTTTGTGTATGGGGGCCATGTACCGTTAATTAATTTGCAAGTTGTTTTTTTTTTTCTGGTTTAGTTTGAATTTGTTTACTAATGCACTACATAAAGAGTTTATTTCTGTTTGGCTGCAGGATAAACATATAAATATAACATATTGGATTACAAATTTTAATTTGATTGGATTGTGGGGCATTATCCATCAGGTGTTATACATTGTCAATTTAGTTGTGCGTTAATCAAGGTAAAATCAAATATTGAACAAACATAAAATTGTCGTAATTAAGTCATCATCTCTTATATTATTGGCTTTTCGCCTAGCTTCAGCTTCGAGAACTGAGGACGAGATCGAGTTTGTGCTCTTGTTGTGGCACTGTTTGGCACAATTGTTGCCCGAGATGAGGGCGGTGCTCGTGGCAAATTTGGTGAAGCTGTTGCCGATGGCCTTGCGTCCATTTGTCGACGTTTGTTGGCGACTTTTTGGCGATTTGTCGCCAGCTGTAGAGGAAAGTCTTTTGTCTCCTGTGTCTGCTCCGCAGTTGCGGGCATAATTGCTGGTTGTTCACGTCTCATGCAAGGCGAAGGTGCCGCTGGATTAATGCCATGCGAACTTATGCTGCGTCTTAAGGCTTCGAGCTGCTGTTGAGCCTCCAAATTTGTCTCACGCATCAGCGTTGTTATCCTATCGCGATCACTTTGCTCCTGTGCTAACTGATCCCGTTGTTGCTCGCGAATCTGCTCGAACTCCTGCCAAAAGGATTTGCTAATGCGACGCGTATTGCGATTGAGTTCACGCCGCAGAGCTTGTACCATTTGTGGATCGCGGGGCAACTTGTCGATGCTGTTGGACATGTTGAAATTTTGATGCAGCTCGCGATGCGTCAGAAAGGAATCTGAATCTCAGTATTAATATATTGTGTGTGTGTGTCATATGCCACATATGATGTCCGCATGACGTTTCAGACTGTGGGCAGTTGATCGATGTGAGTTTTCTAATTGCTCCGCCGCCAACTTTCTTCTTAATTGTGGCGAGAAAAATGAGGCCCGTATCGAAATGGCATGAAAAGCACAACAACACACATGTCAGTCTGCAAAGAGAGGAGAGACGAGAGAAATTGTTTGTATTGAAGAATATATTTGTTCTGTTTTGTCTGTCCGTTGGTGTGTTCAGTCAATCAATCATGCGATAGAAGCTTGAAATCTCTGGCCCAATTGGGCTTTTGGGCCAAAACAATGGAGCCAAAACGATTGTCTTTGATATAATCGAAGCAACCTCCACTTCACTCCATTGCAGTCGAGTTGAGTCGACTCCAGTCGAGTCCATTTAGCCGAAATGAAAACAAAATTGCCAACAGCGCCGCCTCCTTTTTGTTTTTTTGTTGTGTTTGTGTGTTTCCTGGGCCAAGAAGCGACCCCCGCTGTGCACTTGTCGAAGCCAAAAGTTCAACGATTGCCTCCGACTGTTTTAAATGCGGCTACCTAACCAAAGCAGGCACAAGCCGAATCCCCAATCCCCAATCCGTTGCCGTTGCCGTATATCCACAATTTATCCTTTATGGCTTTTGTTTCTGCAGAAGTGAAAACAAAAGATTGTCATCGACGAGCGAACGAGCCGAGCGGAGACTGAGTCTTTGGCTGTTGCCTTACTTCTGACTACTTTTGCATAAGATCACCAGCTCCTTGATAGTGTGCAAACATATATACATAAACAAACTACAAGCTACATAATAAGCGGGATATATATGGTATATTCCTATATTTATATATCTGTGATATGACTGATCACCCTAATTGGGTGAAAGTGCTTAGAAAGTGTGATAGTAGTGTGAGTAGTGTGGTCCAAAAGCAAAGCAAAGCTCTCTCATCATTACGATACCCCCTGTCAAATCAATATCGATGGCCTTTACCTATACCTGTAGCTATATATAACATACATCACCCGCATATATAGGCATCCTCAGCAATCAGCCAGCTAGCAAAACGACGACTTGACTACACACAACAACAATGGTCCATCTCTTCACCTCTTGGTCTTACTTGGTTCATACGTTTGTCCATCTGTGTGAGAGATATTCCCAGGCCAGGCAAGAAAACTAGAACTCAAAATCATACATCACAAGCAATTACCGGCTAAAATGCGGCAGAGTGAGCTTCAGCAACAACATCAACAGCGACTAACCTTGGCCGCTAGTGAGGAAAAGAGAAAAAGGCAGCAACAACACCGGCGCAAACAAACACAAGCAAACAAGAAAAAAAAAAAAATATATATAAGAGTGGGCTGTTGTTATTATTGTTGCTGTTAATACACTTTGAACATTGTCAGGCATATCGATTGGAATGTATTGAAGAATTCTAAAGGGTATTCGATAAGGTCGCAAGTCTTTTAGCTTTCTTTATATTGCAGACTTTCTTCATACTCAACTTATTATATCTAAAACACATATTGACGTCATTTCTCTTCTTTAAATATAGAATGAAGTAGACTTTAAAGTGTATTTGATATTCGTTGAACTGCGTTTATAGATTGGGTTAGTTGTTGCTGTTTTGTTGCGATGTTGTGTATGCCGCGCATGCATCATCATACCATCATCCCATTATCACATACCACAAGCCAAGCCAAGAAAAGAGATGGCAAGGCAAGGCAAGGCTGCCTGGTGGTGGCTGAGGCTGCGGCTGCGATTTTGTGGCTGCTGCTCCTCCTTTTGGCTGACCGACTGTGCGCGGCACTTGAATGCTCGGCATGAAATAAATCGCGTGTTTATTGTGCCAACGGCGATCGCTTCAATGTTGCACATGAAAATTGAACGCAATAGAATGCCACTAATCGATCGAAGCAAAGCTCAAGACTCAAGACTGAGCCTCTGCTTTGCTCTGCTCTTGTCTTTCTCACTCCCTCTTGGATGCCGCTAGCAACAAAATGAAATGTTTCAAGTTCAAATGCAAGGTGCGGAGCTGTTGGCCAGAGAGGAGTGCCAGACTGATTGGACGGCCTGGACAGCTCAGCTGGCTGGCTCCCTGTCTGTCCGTCCGTCTGTCTGTCTGTCTGTGGAGACTGGCGCAAGCAATCTTAAAATAATCTAAACGATTTGGCGAAAATCACGTTGCCGTCGCCATCGCAATCGCCATCGTCGTCGTCGTCGCGGCATTGGCATCCACCTGTTACTTCGAGCTCATTTTTAATGCCTACTCCCCCCTCTAGGCCCCGCTCCACCCCCACAGACCAAAATGAGAGGAAAGGGGGAAGGCCAAGGCAAGTCTGGAGCAGGCGGCGGCATTGAGAGCAAATTGCAAAAGCCAAATTCAACGAATGCCGGCGCACAGTTTGGCATTAATAATGAAGCGCAATCAACTGACGGCCGCCGGCCGTTGGATGACTCCAACTGCTGACTCTGCTGTTGACTGCCTGAATGGCTGACTGAATGCTTGAATGGTTGAATGCTTGCTTGGCTGCTTCAATGTATGACCGGGTGAGGGTGCCTTGATACGTACCATTGGCATTGGCATTGCACAGATTAAACATTTTTCCAACACAATGCATAATTTCTCGCTGCTGGGCTCGTTATTCGTTATATGTGGTTGCTTCTTGCTGGTGTTATTCTAAACGGCTTTTAGACAAAAGCATCTCAGTCCAGTCAGTCAGTGCTGCCCGCTGCTCACGCTGCCAATCAATCAATCACGCCGAGATCTGAACTGAACCGAGTCGAGTCGAGTTGAGTCGCCTAGTCATCTGAGCATCTGCCGACGCCATCAACGTTGTACCCGGAGCGCGTTCTCTCTTTGGTCAAGTGTAATGGTTTTGTCATGATGCAGCATTTAAGCTGCCGCCGCTGATTGATGCGGCGTTCGTTGGTTCGTTCGTCTGTTCCACAAGAAAGTGCCAGTTAGGAATTTCACACCACACCGAACGAATGATCACCACAACAACCACCAGCAGCATCACCAACTGGCCTCACTATGGAAATTTTGTGTGTTTGCCACTTGTCAGTCAGTCAGCCAAAGTCTTTAGACAATTTTCTAGCAATCCCATCTCCCAAGTTCGTTGCCTAAGTCTTTTGTATGAAGCATGAAGTGCAGCTTTATTGCTTAGTCGTTAAAATTCATAAACGTTTCCAATTGAATTGCGACAATTTGAAACAACTTTTCCATTTGACTTCTCGTGTATTCATTTATCCTTAATTTGTAACAGACTTTCGGCTAACCAATTCTCGATTTGCATGCAATATTTTTTTGAACTGGTTGAAGGCAGGCGAAATCAAATTGGAGTTACAAATGCCACCTGCAGGGCGGCATATCGAATCAGCGAAATCAAAGCTAAATTAATTGACGACAATTGTTGTGTGGCAAGTGGCCAAATTGTGTGGCAACATCAAAATCAACCACAACAGCAATTGTAACAAGCGAGCGTAACAACAACAACGGCAAACGTCAATTGTCTAATCAACAAATTTAGTCAATAAATCGTAATTAATTAACGTTTGCCGCAACAGTCATTTTCTGGCATTGGCAGTTGCAACTAACTCAAAAGAGTTTTTCCAATTTTGTTTTATTTTTCTCGTCTCTGGAAATTCAAATTTGTGGCAAATGAAACGACAACAACAACAACAACAACAACGAGAGCAATTCGAAAAACAACAATTACAAAAGCGGCGAGCAAATATTCGTGAATTGCGACTAATTTTGTTGTAGTGGAGCCAGCGAAAAACGTTAACAAAAATATTGGTAACAGCTAATCAGGCGCATATACGCCCCAAAAAAAGAGGTGTGTCCAGCAGGTGGTCATACTGTGTAAATGCTGTTGTTGTTGCTATTGTTGTTGTTGCTGCTGCTGTTGTTGATAACATCGTTGCAATGTGTTTATTGTCAAAAAATTGACTTGCAATCCACGAACAACCTTTTCGATCCTATTCAAGTCAAAAGACTTAGGCAACGAACTTGCTGCCGATTTAGCTTTTGAAAGTTTTTAAGAAATATTTTTGTCCATATAGAACAAATTAGCAGGTTTCTAGTTGCCTTTACTTTATCTACCAAGTTATGCAACATGTGTCGCTTTAATAGCGATATTGATTTGCATTGTGATAATGAGTATATTTTTGAAGGATTTTCGCTATTGATATTCAGGCATTTCCGTTAAGGAATTCAACGAATTTCGGACAGCTCATCAGCTGCTGCCTTGGCTTATATCACACTCTACAATTGGCTGTAAAGAACTTTTAATTAATAATGCTTAATGGCTCAATGGTTGATGCTTAATGCTCATGATATATGTGTGTACTGACATCGAACTCTACTGTGGCCAGATCAAAGGCACCTCAAAAACCGCAGCCCCAACTTGGCAGTTAATCAAATTAATTGCTTAGAAAATCAACATGTTGATTTCGAACGTCAATAAAAAGCAACGAATAATAATCACAATCGAAACGAATTATGGTATAGATATGTGTATTATTATTACCATTATTATTATGCATATTCAAGGCCTCCTCCCCCTTACTACTAACCCTTACTATGTGCAACAGTTGAGTTTCTTTTGTTGTAGTATTTGGATCGAAATTTTATTTGGTATCTTTTTGAGTTTTGTAGTTTCTGCGTGTTTATATTCTTGGAAGCGCATTATTTAACCGCAGCGCTGAACTAAAAACGAAAATTGGCCAAAAACGAGGCAAATAAATCACCAAAACACACACACACACACTCACATATCGGATTTTGGGGGTAGAATCATTGACAGCGCGCCGGAAGATTTCATTGTTTCCCAATGGGTCCCAAATGGCGACGACGTTGGCAACGGCAACGGCAACGGCAACTTCTTGGTATTTTACTAAGCCACACAAATCAAAAAGCAAAGGCATTCAGCACAACACAAAAAAGAACCAATACGACAAAGCAGGAAAACAAAAAATCAAATATATATATTTATATACAGACATACACTTTATATATATAAAGAAGCCTTCGTGTGGTAACTTGACTCATGAATTTGGATGCTTAATTCTACTTAAACTCTGTCTGGCCTTTTTGTTCGCTTTTAAATGCCTTTCATATTGGGGTCTGAAATCCGAATCCGAATCCGAGAGACGCGACGATGCTGCCGCCGCGATTAGCTGGGCAAACAAGTGTTAAAGTTGTGGCAGCAACTGCTGGAGATACGGCAGCTGTGCTTCGATGGCGATGGCGGTGGCTGAAGAGGTGGTGCATGAGATGGTGGCGATGGCGGTGGGTGCACTGATTGCTGCTGTGCCGCTCCTCTAAGTGAGAAACAAAACAAAGTTAAGCAAACGTTTCTTTTGCTTTGTTGATTTTTTCATCTTTTTTTCTCGCTTTTTTTGTACTTCTTTCTTTTTCGAGTTGCCGCATTTGTTTTATGGCCATTTTTGGGGAGCTTCTTTTTTTTTGTTGTCGCATTACATTGTGCAATACGATTTTTACTTTGTTTTATAATGCGCTGCTATGTATTTGGTTACGTTCAAAGGCAGACATTTGTTGCGTAATTTCCCCTTTGCCAAATGAATCCTTAACAAGAGACCTTAAATATTCTTAAAGTGAAATGCTTTGCCGAAAATCCTTGAGTTTGCTGGTTGAAAAATGTGCGTGAAGGAATTGTGAGTTCAGAATTTTGCATTAGACTATTAAAATGGATTGCATAACCTTTCATGAATGCGTTATTGCTGTCAAATTCTAACCTCTGATTTTGTTTGGGGAAGGGGTTTTGAATAACATTGCACCTGGTGAGATATTTGCATATCAGCAATCATTGTGCAGACTGTTCATGTCATTTGCAAAGCAGCTAATCCAATGGACAACAAACAAAAGCAGAAAGGCAAAAAGAGACCCCACCCCACTCAGTGCAGCAGCCCACACAATATAACACGGTAAAACAGTTAAAGCAACGCACACCCCTCTCAAGGAACTGTGTGTGTGAATGTGTCGAGTGTGTGTGTGTGTGAGTGTGTGTGTGTGTGAGTGTGTGTGTTGTCTGCCTGCCCAGTTTGTCTCTAATTTAATTTGCATTTTAACAACTTTTTGCGTGTGGCTTTGGCTTTGGCTTTGGCTCCTACTCCAAAAAGACGAAAAGACGGGAAAAAATGCCGTCCGCGAGTGGACAGCGGGCAACAAAAGGCGTGACTGCAACATGCGCCAAGTGCGTGAAACGCCAAAATAACACACAGCAACCTGCCAGTGGACCAAAAACTTACCTGCGGGCGCACCACGAAAGCCGCGCACAAATTAAATTAGTTTGAATAAACAGCGAGAGGTAACCAAAAAAAAACTAAAAGAATGAGAACAAAAAATACTCGTACATAATAAATGAACGAGGACGCGGGCGCAGCCTTTAAATGGCAATGCAACAGCAAAAGCAGCAGCAGCCACAAAATAATAAGAAGAAACGAGCCCCGAATCAAAGCCAGAGCAAAGGCAAAGGTAAAGGCAAAGCAAAGCTGAACCGAACCGAAGCGCAGCGAAGCGATGTGGAATGGGAAGCTTCAGGCTTTAGACACGGCAAAGAAGACGACGACGACAATAAGCTGAAGACCACGAACGGAGACGAGAACTGTGGCAACTGTGAGCGAGGTTGCTGCGTGGGCGCATGCTTGCGCAGGTGATTTTAATCGCATGCCAGGAATCTGGCATAAACAGGTGAACCTCGTACCCAATGACGAAGGTAGCAACAGCAACAACAATGAGAGCAGCAACAAAATTAAATCAGAGACCAGCAGAAAACTTTGCAGCTACGAAGAGTATTCGAAATGGGCTCGAGTCTAAGCCTGAGCCTGAGCCAGGATGAAGCACGGCAAAAACGAAACGAAACGAAAATTGTAAATCACGAATTTTTGCTGCAAGATATGCAAAAGCGGCGCACATTTTGTAGCAAATTGAATTTTCAGCAGAAACCAAAAACGGCAGGGCAACAAGGCTAGGAAAAGGAACGAAGGGGAGGGGGCAGGGGAGAACAGCCAGCGAATCGGCCTTGTTGTTGTTGCTGTTGCTGTACGCCTTGTTAAAGGCGAAAAAATAAGAATCAGCGCGCTTGCGCATAAATTTCACAAAGAGCATTTGCAACTTGCGACAGGTTGCTGGTTGCTGGTTGCAGGCAGCAACAGCAGCAGCCAACGAAACAGTTCCCAGTTCTCTTAGTTCTCAGTTGCAACAGTTGCCCAGCTCCCAATCTGCATATACAAGCCATAAAGCAATTTCCATTGCTGGAGCACTACGAACGAAGCGACGTTCTAAAGTACACCCCACACCAAATCGAAAGAAAAAAATGCATTCAAGAACAGCTAGTTAAAGTCCTTTTTGCAATGACAAAGATGCAGATACCCTTTTTACAATAAGATCACCAACAATTGTTAAATTGCAGTTAAATTATTAATTGAATTAAACATGGAATGTGTTAAAAATCAAATTTATGTTTATCCCACAAAGGCAGCGACAAGTGCTGCATACCCGCTGTGACTGTATTAAAAAAAAAGAGAAGCGATGCCCTTCCTAAAAGCAAGTTACGAGACCGCCACTCGCAATTGGCAATGCAATGCAGTCACTGTGCGCTCACACAACCTTGATCCTTGTCAAGTGCAGCCTACAGCAGCAGCAGCAGCCACAGCAACAGCAACAGCAGCAACAACAGCCGCCAACAACTTTAATAAGTTCGCAGCTCTCGCACATTTTTTTCGAGTTCTCTGTTCTGATTCTACGAGTTGAGTTCTACGCCTTGGCTTCAAGCCACGCATGCGTATTTTATTTACTTGATTTTTATGCAAATTTTTATTTTATTTGTTAAGGAAAATGCTCGAGCAGCAACAGCAACAAAACGTAACAACAACGACGTATTCATTTCGTTGTTGTATGCAAAAAAAAAAACCGAAAAAAAAAACGAAACGAATCGAAAAGAAGGAAAAATTGTTATGGCTCGTCGTCGTCGTCATCGTAGTCGTCGTGAGGGAAGGAAGGAGTCTCTGCAATGTTGTGGCAGTCTCATAGTTTCGTGGCTGTTACCATTTATAGCTGGCGGTTTTTTCGTTGCCAAATTAGTGAATTTACATGTTGAACAATGATCAATGTTTTGTTAACAAATGTTTGCTTTACATCGCTTGTTACATACGTTAACCAAGACTCATAACAACAAAGAGCACACAACAATCCAAAACAACAATGGCAACAGTTTCTCTTGCCACTCGGAAGCTGTGACGATGAGCATTTGGTTGCCCAACAACAAGTGTGTGTGTGGGTGTGGGTGTGTGTCGTTCTTCACGTGAGTGGAGATTAGATTTATATTCTTTAAGAAATACTGCAGACTGCTTAAAATACTGAAATTGAATAGATCTCATTAAACAATTATTTGTATGTGGTTTTCTATGTGAATAAAGAAGAGTTTTCAAATTTTTAAAAAAATACTGCAGATTGTTTAAAATACTGAAATTGAAGAGATCTCATTATAATATTCATTTGGTGCCACTCGATATCTGTGACGATAAGCACTTGGTTGTAGGTTTGTGTCGTTTTTCATATGAATACAGAAAAGTTTTAAATTCTAACAAAAGTACTACAGACTGTTTAAAATACTGAATGGATCTCATTAAACAATTATTTTCGCTATACCAAAATAATTAAACACGAATATAATTCGTAAATTAAAACTTGTGCGTGCATCAGCTGGCATTCTCTCTGGCTTGCTGATCATGGATGATAGATAGACTGGTCCCATAACAAATTAATAATAGTCCTGGCATGGCAAATTAAAGTATCCCCGGCTACCCCCGACCCGCTAACCAGACAATATTGCTTCAAAGTAACAATGTGTCTAATGCAATTGTTTGCGTTATTGCCAAGGGCAGGTCATAGACCGGTAGCATGCAGCATTAGCAGCAGCATCAGCAGCAGCAGCAAGAGAGTTGGTAAACATTGTATCTATCAGCGGCAGTTGTCAGACGGACAAAGTTTACCGTCAAATTGCTAAAATAGCAAATAATGAAGCTGACAGCGTGGCGAGAGGCTGAGAACGATGAAAACGGACGATGACAAGGGATGATCCGGCAGTTAAGCTGCAACAGGGGCGGCAATTAAAACGGGGCGCAATATGCGCAACTTCCGCGCGGTCGCCAGGCGCAACTCACCTCCCTCCCCTCCCCTCTTCACATCCTTGCAATGTTGTTACAGTCATCGCAGGGACATAAGCAACACTTTGAGTCGTGGGAACCGGGAGAGAGAGAGAGCATAGAGGGAGTGGGAGAGAAGTGAAGTGCCTGTTGGCGGTTTGACGATGCCGAGAAAAGATACATTTGTTGCCTGTGGCAGACAGCGAGCGTCTGTTGGCCATCAATTTGGTTGGTAATGCGTGTTGAGGGCTGCTCTCGACAGTGTGGGAGATGAGGGAAGCAGGGGAGTTTGTGCCGTGCTGCGCTTTAATTTCTCAATGCATATCTATGTATTATCCTTGGTTCTGGTCTCTGCCGTGCCACTTATTATCATCTGCATGGTGTTGTGGCGTGCCCAGGACCACTTGAGTTTTACAATCGAATTTTGGTGGTTCATCAATAGGCCTGCGGACTCTGACTGCTGATGGTTTCCCAACTTGTTTGCGTGTGGGAAACGTTCCTTGTGAAGCTGAGCATATGCTTTTCCCTTGCATCCCCTTTGTCTGCTGATCCGCACAGTGTTCTTAATGGTCCACGCCGTGTGCACTATCAATTTGAATGGCCAATGGCATCTTCAATTTTTATGCATATTTGCAGTCGTCCAGTCACGTGCCGTCTTTGTAGGATTTTTGGCAGTCGTCGAGCTTTCTGTACCTGTCACAATCACACTTGGCGGCATGCTGTAGCATTGCAAATAATATAAATTAATATTTTTAGCCGAGACACGAGTGTTGCCACCCCAAACTGGGTCTTCTTTTCCTTATGTGTTTTATTTGAGGTTTTTGTCTGTTTATGAGATTCGGTTTTGTTGATACGATTGTCTAGGCTGGTTTCTAGATTTTGGTTTGCTTTTTGATGCTGCTCTTTAAGAAGGGATGACCCGAAATGCACTGAAACTTGTAAAGGGTAACTGAAAGGGATATCTATAGTAATTTTAGTGACAATGGAGATCAGACAAAAGACTTTTTATGATAACCTAAAGTTAAAAGGCAAAGATATTTTAAAATTCAATAGAAAACTGAGGTTGTTCAAAGGACTAAAAGTCCTAATAAAAGTTTGTAATTGATAAAAGGGTTGTCATGGCCATATAATAATAATAATAATTGACAAGTAAAGCTTTTTAAAAATGTTTTATAATAAATGGCTATCAAAATAGAAAATGGGTTGTTAGAATATAACAATTGAATCTCAAATTGCGTTCCGCTTAGTAATTTTGCTAAGTGCACAAGTTTTTGGCAAATATTTGCGAAATCCTTTTACGCCCCTGCATTGGATGACTTCAACAAATGTGGCTCGCTTCCGTTGCGTCTTAAAGACACGTGTCCGGATGACTGGCAACTGCCATCTAATAAAACTGCAGCGTGCAGATTTGTCAAAGATTTAAGCAAAACATGGGGCAAGGCACAAGGCACACAGCGATGAAGGGATGAGGGCCACTTAATGTTGCCATTTACTGTCCAAAGAAGTGCGAGAGGGGATTGTGTTGTTCCCCCGCTTGCCAATTGGAAGCTGTCAATGGGGAGTTGATGAGCCGCATTAGTGCAAATTGTTGTGGGTGTCAGCGCCAGGCAGAGGCAAAGGCTTCTCTGGAGGCATATCGAATGTTGCGAGAGAGCACTTGATACATTTTGTAGGCAGCAAATCATTAAAATAAATTAAATGCAGTGTGTGGAGGTGGAGATGGTGGCCAAAGAGGGCAAACCGAAAGAGAAGCCAATAACTAAAGGTGACAACTAATGCTGTCCAGGCAAACTTTATGTATCCAGACATAGACATAGAGATGCAGAGCCAGACTTGGCTCAGTCGCATAAACAAAGGCATTAGACGTCAGTTGAAGCGACGCAAAGTTGATTGGTGTCAGCCATAAAGTTGCCACGTCTCCTGCTGCATTCGCATCCTGCTGGCGCCAAAGGCTTTTGATGTGATGGCTGCCGCTGTGTCGGCGTCGGGCGTCTGAGATAGAGATGGAGACGCCTGATCTTGGTACTTCGTTAGATACGCAGGCGTTGATGGACATCTTGTCGCTAGCTCCGCTTGACCAGCCAGAAAAGTGTCATATATAGAGTCAGTCAGTCCGTCAGTCAGCTAGTCAGCGGCATGTGCAAAAGCGGCCTGGCGTCAAATGGTGCTTAGCGGCACCCACTCGGGTCTCTCTCTCCCTGTCTCTGGACCAAGCCCGGACCGACACACGCTCCTCCAGCTCATTTGCATGGAAATGTGCGCGGGTGTTGGCCCAGACCCAGGCGCAAATAGAGAAGAAAACGAAAAATAGACAGACAATGCAGGAAACCTATTGTCTTTTGGGGTCTGGCTGCAAAATATGCAAAGCTAAAATTTATGAGAAATTAAAGTAAATTTATTGCATTGCATTTTGTGGACCTCGTCTCGTCGCAAAAGCGGCAGAAACACTTTCTGCAGTCCATGTTGTCCCTTTGCTGATTGTTGTGATCGATGGATGCTATGCTCAAGTTTTCTAGATAACTTTCTCTCTCCTGTTGAATATAATAAAAAACACAACTAAGTTTTTCTCTTTTCTTTTTATCAGAAAGTTATATTTAAAGAAACTATTCTGTTGTCATATTATTAAAGTGTATTTCAACTTCTCCTTCTGTATAAATCTTACAACTTTCTCTAACACATGCAAGTTATAGTAAACGTTGTCTGAAATGTCAAAAGCGTAGGCACTTAAAATGCCAGAGATTCAAGTCGACCAATGAAATTAGGTAATAAGCTGGCCATATAGAAACACATTTATATGCAGTCCAGTCCAAGTGCAACTCACTTTTCATTTTCAAATGGCAACGGCAAGTGCTGTGCTGTGCTATGCTGTGCAGACGACGTTGCCGTTGCACAGAGTTGTCTTGTGGACAGACTTAAAGGCAGTTATAATTTATAAGGCTGAGACCCAGCCAGACAGACGACCATAAAAGTCCAGGACTCGCCGGCCTGCAGGCGGCTCTGTCAGTCGGACTGTCAATTGAGCGCAACACTTCGAGGCAGAAAAAAATAAGCGAGCGCAAACAAAGCCACAAATCGGACATGCGGACACTAAAATGAATTGAAACTAATATGCCGAAGTGAGTGGAGCAACAGCCTCTGACAATGGCTTCATGATTCTAAAGACAGCGCCACGGGCCGATCGCAAGACTAAAACGAACGAAACGAAACGAAAACATTGTTGTTGTCGAACAAAAACTAAACTTACTGAATCAGGCTAAAGGATACATGCAATGAATGCGCAGTGGACACAAACTATGCATGATTACCTAATGCCATAAGCAACAAGTAAGAAAGATACAGTCGAGTGTAGTCGACTGTGAGATACGCGCTACCTATTGAGAGTAAAATATTGTACTATATTAAAGTAATTAAAAATACTAAAAATATACTAAATGATATTTACTATATTTGGTATATTGATGTAGGGATGCATTAAAAATATACCATAGTGATGCAATATTAGTTTTAATATATACCATATTAATGTACCGCAAAAATACTAAAAAATATACCAAATGTTATATTTGGTATATTGATATAGTACTACATTAAAATATAGCGTGGAGTAAATAAAGGCAAAATAATGCGGTACTATTTTTTTAAATATACCAAATTAATATACCTGAATAATACTAAAAATATACTAAATGGTATATACTATATTTGGTATATTGATGTAGGACTGCATTCAAAAATTTACCATAATGATGCAGTGCTAGTATTAATATATACCATATTAATGTACCGCAAAAATACTAAAAAATTTACCAAATTTTATATTAAGTATATTGAAATAGTACTACATTAAAATATATCGTGGTGTGAATAAAAGCAAAATAATGCGGTAGTATTTTTTTAAATATACCAAATTAATATACCTCAAATGTACTAAAATGTACCAGATGTTATATGTATTTGGTATATTGATATAGTACTCCATTTAAAATATACCATGGTGAGCAAAATATACCATATAAGGAATCGTTTTTGCCCATGCTGAAGTAGTTGTTTAATAACTTCTACAATTTTAATTTGATTGCAACCAACTAGAAAGACTTTGAAGTCGACTTGAGTAGCTAAACGATTAGCGAGAAAGAAGCGTTCAATCGATCAATTTATCATAGCGTATTTTATATTCGACTCGGCGAATTAAACAGTTCCTGCTTGTTATCGCCGCATTTTGAGTTGATTTATTGTCAGCTGATATAAATCATTTAAAAATTGGCCGTGCAATGCGAGCGAGCGAGCGAATTGCACTTTTAATTATGCAGAGCCAAACAAAGGTGTCACGAATGCCAAGCAGGCATAAATTAATTGAAAATCAATTAGCCACTAGTTGGGGCGCCGCAGCAACTGCAACTCGAAACTGCAGGCTGCTCAATAAAATGCCATTAAACGCATGCATTGAGCCATTGAATTATTGTCAACTGCCAATTGGCAAATGGTTGGCAATTGGCCACCAATCCAAGACGACATTTATGGCAAAATGTGATTATTAATAATGCGCCAAGCGGTGGATAAAAACAATCTTTGAGAGTGTCATTGACTAGTCGATGCTCTGCAATGTATTCAACAAATTTTGTAACAATTTATTGGTTAATTAATTATTTTCATTCCCTGTTAAGTATTTGTTTAAAGTTTAGCTTGAGTTTATATGTTTACAGGGTATACAAAGGGGACAAATAAATTGTTTGTGCCGCAGGTGAAATATAAATGTGCGGCAGTAAATACATATGTACGACTTTACTTTTATCATCAATGAAATCGAACTTATACTACGATTTCATTCGAGCTGTGTGCACGAGAGTAGATAAGTATTTATGACTGGACCAACAAATTCAAAGTGCATTGCTGTGTATGACCAATAAAATGTGATATTTGGCTCTTTGCATATGAGGTAAACTTGCTGTTCGTATTTATTAATTAGAAAAGAAAAAAAAAACCTGCAACGTTCCCAATACCGCGTTTAAGAGTGTCTTGTATATAATTTTAGTTGCAGTCTCTTTACCACAGACGTTGAGGTGTTAATTGCACAGTGGGTAGCACCACAGTGCTCCTATTTTGTTGTTGTTATTTTTTATTTGGGTGGATTGCCCGCCGGTTGCAGTTGTGTTGAATCGATTGAAAGTGTGAAATTGCTAAGCAATTGTGATTGTTGGTCTCTTGAGTGTATATCGATTGTCGAATGTGTTTTTTTCGGGTGTTTTTTCTGGACCATATTGGCAATTGGCAAATTACGTCAGGTGTTCAAAGTGCATTGGGGTTTATGATTTGTGTGTGTGCTGATTAGTTGTGGGTGTGGTTCAATGATTGGCCACGTTAACATATTGTGAGTGCGATTAGACGGCAGTCAAGTGGTTGTGTGATGTGATGCAATATTAATTAATGTAAGATTTATAAGACTTTCTTTCTCTTATCATCATCATTTTGCTTTTCCCGTAGCAATCTTCCTCCTCTCACTTAGAATATTTATAACATTTTAGAGATAAAGTCGATGGCATTTTTTTTCTTGGTTTTGCTTTTTGGTTTAAGCCAAAAGGTTAAGCAAATGCAAATGCAATTTATGCCCATACTTCGGGAGTCTTTAGCGACATCATTAAAATGCTTCACATTTGCCAATGCCAAGAAAGTACTTGAAAATTTTCAAATTAATTCATTTTAATAAATCCAAAAGCAAAGCTAAAGCAACGGCCCAAAATCGAAGCCAATGGCTTCTTCCGCATTGGCACAAGACAGATATTTAAACAAAAGGTGGACCAGAAAACTTACTCTCTCTCTTTCACCTCTCCTCACCTGGACATGAATTGCATCCATATTCGTTCCGTTGGGGAAATTCGGTTACAGATTTATGTAAATTTGGAGCATGACACACACGGTATGCCACTGAGCACGGGACAACAAGAAGGGATTGTAGCTGAAGTTGTGTGCTCTCCTAAAATCTGCTGACTGCCGATTGGAGGTCAAAGTGAATCACGCTTTCCTACATGACCATTAGCAGATTTTTGTACCCAGGTCTGGAGCGTGCAGCGGCATGCGAAATTAATTTACTTTAGTTATATAGAGTCAGAGCTGAATCTCTATGCAACTATGCACCTGGCTGCCAATTAGCGTAAATATTAAAGATTCCATAAGATCCACGCCTCCCACTTCTCTCTCTCCCCCCTTTCTATCTCTGGCTTTCCAAAAAGCGACAGGTTCCAGATTCTTGGCGCTCTTTGTGTGCAATAAAAATTGCCATTTTCATAATTGCTAAAGCAGATGGTGCCAGAAATGTCGCCTAATTGGCTGTGGTGGCGGCCAAAGAACTCCAGTGATAAGCCTCGAGTCTAACTGCAGAACAATAGAACGATCCCAACACAGCCAGAACAGAACCACAGAGCCTCAGCCTGTTCTCTGCCTTTTATACCCGCTACCCATTGGGTAGAAAGGTATTATAACTTTGTGCATTTTGTTGTGGTCTGAAAAAATTGTAGAAGTTGTTTAAGAAATACTTTTGTATAGGAAAAAGTCTACTAAATTCGGATCTTAGTTGCTTTGGCTGACAATCTGGTATATTTTGAACTCTGGTATTTTTGTAATGTAGTACTATTTACTATATTCGGTATATTTTTCACACGACGGTATATTTTGCATACAGTGCTATATCAATATACCAAATATAACATTTGGTATATTTTCAGTATTATTGCAGTTTATTAATTTGGTATATTTTAAAATTAATGCCACATTGTTTTGCTTTTATTTAAAATGAGTAGCGGGTATCTCACAGTCGAGCACACTTGACTGTAGCTTTCTTGTTCTTTTTCCTCACTGCTTGGCTTGGCAATATTTTGCGCTGCGTTTCTTTGGATGCCAAACGAGCTACTATATCATTTATCAGATGTAAGTTCCATGCTTGTTGGTGGCATTGTCATTGCTATTTAATACCCTCACTGAAAGTTTGTTTTACAAAACTAAATGGTATATAAACAATTATGATTTAACTTACCGAAACTAATAAAATATTGTACCATAAAATTAGTGTAACTGCAAAAAAAAACTTATACATTTTTTGCTCATTTTGTTAGAGGGTTTAGACATTGTCATAAATAGCTTAGTTCTTGTTGCTTTTATTAAGCTTTTTACTATTATTATTGTTACTGTTATTGTAGTTGCAATTGTTGTCTGCACTGTGTTAACATGATCTTTTATTACGACTCTTTGCAGCGTTCGTTCGTTTTGTGTTGCCTCTGACTCTGAGTACTAACTACTGCCACCAGGTAAGTTTATATACCGCTAATAATGGTCATTTTAGTTGATATTCCCCTCGACCCAGACTGGTATTATTTTGTGTAGTATTTTTTTTTTTTTTTTACCAATATTGTGACGATGGCGTGGCTATGATAACAGCGTAGAGCAGTTAAGAGCTAAAGCGCTTCAAGAGATCATGAGCAATGCCAAATGCATTTTGATTTCATTTGCGAGTAAAAATTTGTAAACCGCGATTTTTGAATTTGTTCGGCAATTTGCTGCTTAATTGACAAAACACACTATGACGGCGACTGACTGACCAACAACCAGCGGCGTTTTTCTGTAGTTGTACTCCGACAACACACATTTGCTACACACAGACAATCTCGAAAACTATACCAACTAATAAAATCATGTGCATATGCAACAAATAGTGGCAGACAAACTGCAGAGACCCCAATGAGTCACCCGAAAGCCAAGCAAAAGCTCTTGGCCCAGACAGCTGCGCAGACAGACTCTGCGCCCCAGTTAGTTGGCGATCGGAAGCGGGAAGAGGGGAAAAGGGTGGGGAAACGTATAGTGATCTGTCTGGTGCTACGGGGCGTGTTACTGCTATTCCTCTATGCAAAAATATCGCATAAACTTATGTGTTATGTAGAAAATGTGCAACAATTTTTGAACAAACATGCAGTGCGCGCTTTGAGGCAAATATTCGTTTGTTGTAAAAGACAACATGCAAAGTGCCTTTGGATATGTTAGGTGTTATAACATCAATGAGATTTGTTGTATTTTCAATAATATGAAAACCAATCGATGCAGTTTGTGCAGATTTATAATTGATAGCAGTCTTCTTTTTGTGGTGATTAGAAATTCATTTTTTTTTGTGTAACAATCAATCTTATACATACATCATCATTCTTTTTTCACTGATACACCGATGTATAAGCATGAATATTATATATGGCTTTTCCAAACTTTTTGGAAAATGCAGCTTTCGTTTTTTCCATGGATGATATTGGGCATCCACCTTTGCAATTACAACATTCTGCATCGCATTTTTTACCGCAGCACAGAAATCTTTTGCCCGTTGGTTTCTCAAGAGAATCGCCGCAAAGTGGAACTTTGCACACCAATCTGTCCCAGAAATGATTCTTTTTCGCTCCCAAGAAATCCATGCAACGATCACTTCGATTTGTTAATGAAAATATAAATGCCTGTGGGTTACAGCAAGGGTAATCTTTCTCTTCAGTGTCGCAGCGTAGCATTGATAAACTTAAGGTCAGCCATATGATGGTTATAAAACAAGTGTGTCTCATTGTAGATACCAAACAATAGAAACTAAAGATCTTCTTATTATATCTTGTTGTGTAAAATATCAAAAATTAAGTGTGGCAAATTTGTTAACTTTATTAGTTGCATGCAGATCGAATTTTGCATGCTTTGGCATATTTGAATTTCTTATGGAATGTTTTACTATAGTCAACAGCAGTTTAGGTGTTTATTGACTGTTTAAAAAAGGTAATTGATTGAGTGCGGTAAAAAGGATTAGATTATATTAATAACCATTTTGTTGTGTGTGTTTAAAAAATAAAACGAAGAAGACTTTAAAGCAATCCTATGTAAAAGGTAAAAAGCACACTACAATTTGATTACATAAATCGAAAGTTTTGTGAATTCATTCGAAGAAGACTTTCAAGCAATCTTATTTAGACATATATATAATGTCGAAATCATAGTAAAAGATTTGCTGAACTACTTACAACATGTTCAAGTGTGGGCATCGCGATTAATTTGCTTATATTTCGCACATTATCGAGCAAAATCGCTAATTATTATCTTAATGCATCATATTTTGATTTTATTTGACACTAAAATAGAAGATAGTTTTTGTTTTGTTTTAACAATCGCGTTGGTTACATTAATTGTATACAATACCGCGTTTATTATTCTTTATTCACTGAAATACCGATGTATAAGCATGAATATTATATATGAGATCGCGAAACTTTTTTGGCAAGCGCAGCTTGCGTTTCTGCCATGGATGATACTGGGCATCCACCTTTGCAATTGCAACACCCCATATCGCAATCTTTACCGCAGCACGGAAATATTCTGCCCGTTGGTTTTTCAAGTGAATCGCCGCAAAGTGGCACTTTGCACACCGATCTGTCCCAGAAATGATTCTTTTTGGCACCTAGGAAGTCCATGCAACGATCATTTTCATAAGATAATGAAAATATAAATGACTGTGGATTACAGCAAAGGTAATCTTTCTTCTCAGTCTCGCAGCGCAGCATTGATAAACTTAAGGCGAGCCATAGAAAGGCTATAAAACAAGTGTGTCTCATTGTAGATACCTAAGAATATAAACTAAAGGTCTTCTTATTATATTATTGTTTTGTATAGAATATCAAAAATTAAGTATGGCAAATTTGTTAATTTCATTAGTTGCATGCAGATCGAATTTTGCATGCTTTGGCTTTGTTATCTATAAATTTCTTATGGAATGTGTTCTTTCACAAGGGAAACAAATTGCTATAGTCAACAGAAATGAAGGTATTTATTGACTGTTTTAAATGCAAATTAAATGTGTGGGTGTAAATATGATTAGATTATATCACTTGCCGATTTGTTTTGTGTATTTCAAAGAAAAACGAATTCTTTTGAAGCAGACTTTAAAGCAATCCTATTCATTAGTAAAAAGGTCACTAAAATTTGATTATATAAATCGAAAGCTATATGAATTCATTCAAAGGAGAATAAAAAGCAATCTAAACTAGACATCGTTATAATGTTGAAGTCAGAGTTAAAGATTGACTCAGATACTCACAACATGTTCAAGTATAAGTATCGAAAAAAATCGCTAATCATTATCCTAATGCATTATCCTAGGCATCACATTTTGATTTAATTTGACAAAGAAATAGAAATTCGTTCTTTTTTTATTTCAACAATCGCGTAGGTTACATTAATTTTATACAATACCGCGTTTCTTATTCTTCATTGACTTAGCAGCCGATGTATAAGCATGAATATTAAATATGGCTTTTCCCATTTTTTTGGCAAACGCAGTTTGCGTTTCTTTCATGGATGATACTGGGCATCCACCTTTGCAATTACAACACTCTGCATCGCAATCTTTACCGCAGCAGGGAAATCTTCTGCCCGATGGTTTCTCAAGTGATTTGCCGCAAAGCGACACTTTGCACACCAATCTGTCATAGAAATGATACTTTTTCGCATCCAGGAAATCCATGCAGCGATCTTTTCGATTTGTTATTGAAAAAATAAATGACTGTGGACTACAGCAAGGGAAGTCAGTCTCGCAGCGTAGCATTGATATATTTAAGGTGAGCCATAAAAAGGCTATAAAACAAGTGTGTCTCATTGTAGATACAAAATTAAACAACTAACTTTATTTATATTGTTGCTTATATGGAAAGTATTTAAATCAAGTGTGTTAATTGCATTATTTGCGTGCAGATCGAATTTTTAAATCTTTAAATTCCTTCTGGAATGTTTCTTTGCATAAGAGAATCGAATTACTATAGTCAACAGCAATTTAGGTGTAAGAGGTGAAGAGAACAATAAGTTTAGATTATATGAACAGCCTATTTCTTTTTAGTGTTATAAAAGCAAAACGAATTCTTTCGAAAAATATTTTAATAGGTAAAAAGAACACTAACATTTTATTATATAAATCAAAAGTTTGAAGAATTTATTCGAAAATAATTTAGACATCGTTACAATGTCCAAGTCAGAGTTAAAGTTTTGCTGAACAACATGTTCAAATGTAGATATCGCGATTAATTTGCTTGTATCTCGCACATTATCGAGCAAAATCGCTAATCATTATCCTAATGCATTGCAGGCATCACATTTTTCACTGCCCAAGTGTCCCCATTGTTGGCATGTGTTGTGTGTAATTGTGTGAGGAGATAGAGTAGGGGAGGGGATTGCCTTTTGCTCCCAATAACAGTCTGGCTGCAAAAAAAATTGCCCCTATTAATTTATGACATAATAATTCTCAAAGCGCAAACAAAGCCGCTCGTAAAAAGTAAACTCTGGTCAGACAATATGCTGCATTATGCACTTACGGATTGTGATTGGAGTAGTGGGGTAACCCCCCACATAAGCGCATTCCCCACAGCGGCAGATGGATGGTGGATAACAGCGGAGAGAGAAGGAAGTGCAATATTTTGGGAGTAAGGAGTGCGGAGTGTGTAAAGTGTGGAGAGTGGAGTGTGGGTTAGACCGATTGCAATTGCAAATCAGCGCGACAATAGTTGAAAGACCAACACAACTGAGAAATGGGGGCGCCAAGTGGTTGGCCCGAAATGTCGTCGTCGTTGCCGTTGTCGCTGTTGTTGTCTTTGTACTTGTTTTTATTGTTGTTGTTGTTGTGTACTTGCATGGGCCAAGTGTCCATGCAGCTGTCAGAGATTGCCACCGTCGGCACCGGCCAAGTGGCAAATAAATATAAAATGCGACTTTGGGCCAGGCTAAATTATTTAATATCGCATTATCTGGCATCATAATTATCCACAGTGCTGTGCTGCTGCGGCACTGTGGGGCACCACAACATAGAGTACATATGAGTCACACCCGAGAAAGAAAAGACAGGCGGGTGCAATGTGCAACAGCACACAACTATGAAAAATCACTTGCAATTTGGTTTATCAATTTGTGAAAATTATAAAAAATATGCATACGCTGAATATTTTGGCGAAATCATTTGTAACTTGCAACTGTCGCCCACGCGGCAGCGATTGCAGCGATGTGGCAACGCTGAGTGGCAACTGTGTCGCGTGGGTGTTGCTGCAACAGGCGCCAAAAGACCAAATCTATAATCTGTTTATGCAACTGATTATGCACTTCATTTCTCAATCGTTGCAGGGTATTCTCACTTTCCTAGCTATCTCTAGTCTAGAATACTTTTCGATATCTCTACTTATTGTGTAAATTATATATCTCTGTTCTATTGATCCTCTCTTTACTTTAACAACTTATGTATTTAAATTAATTTGAATATTCTGGAGGGTATTTCAAAAGTTATCATGCTGCTGCTGCTTGAGGCTATTCGATACACTTGACGCCGTTTTGTTTGAAATTAAATGTATACTGAGTTTATATACAAAATGCGTCGTGAGTCAAGTTTAGGATTTCTCGCTTCCTTTGCCTACCTTCTGTCTGTCTTTCGTCTCTCCACTCATTCACTCTGTCTGCATTTGTGAAGGAAAATAGGAAGAAAAGTATTTGTACGGCCAGCCAACTTCTTGAATTTGTTGTTGGCAACAACAGCAACAACAGCAGCAGCAACAGCATCACAGCAAATTTTCGTGATTCCTGATAACCATCATTTGTTGTTGTCCGCTGTGGTCCGAAAGTCTTGGCAAACATTGGGGTAAACAAATGCCGCTAAAATGCGGAAAGCTAATCAAAAACGCGTTGAGGCGCCGACGATGACTACGCCGACGCCGACTTCGACTTCGACTCCGTTGCCGACTGGCCCCAAAAAAAATCGATGCGAAAAACGCCAAGTTTCAAGAGCCAAGTTCAATTGGCAAACAAATTCGCGTGAATGAGCCAAAAGCAATGGCAACAGCAACCACCGCAACAGCAACAACTGGCTGCTGGTATTTTTACCTCGTACTTGGCAGGCAAATTTCGGAAAAACATTAACCGTTTTGTTCGTTTTTGTATTGCTGTCGTTTTTGGGTTTTTTTTGTTATTCTCGTTTCTTGTCTCTGCAATTCTGTCCTGTTCTCCATGGTCCGTGTGACTTATGTGCGACATTAGCGCAACGTTCTTTGCTTAATTACGTAAAGGCTTATTTTCCCTCGCTTCTCCCTCCGCCCTGGCAATCTTTTCTACGCTCTCGGAAGTGAGTTTCAGCTGAGTTGGTTGTGTTTGGTTTTGTATGTACGACAAGTTCGTGTCTTAAGTCTTTCGTTTTGCGCCTTGTTTGCAACTCTTGTCTTTCAGCTATGTTCTTGCTGCTTGCTGCCTGCTTGCAACAGGTTGTAACTCGAAATTAAAGAATTTGTTACGTTGATTTGTCTCCCGACATGTCCCAACATACTACATTGTGTGGCAATGCCAAAGGTAGATTGTACGACCAACAACAACAGCAACAACAACGACAACTTGCCGTAACTTGTTGTGAGGTTGCGAACCATTTCTCTGCGCATTACTTTCAAATAATTGTGTGGCAATCACCTGTTGTGTTTAAGAAATTCGCACACAAATGGTTCGAATTGAATGCCAATGTTAATTGTATATCACTCATACGCCACGTGTGTTGAGACTATGCAAGGTGCTTGCAACACCGTTTTGCGCATTGCTAAATTCAAGAAAACGGCACGAAATTAATAACATTTTCTCACGCTCCATTAAAACATCATTAATCTCTGACCAAATAAGAAGCCGTAAAAGAAGCGTCCGGCGGCGGCATTACAAGAAAGTCTCTCGTCGGTCACATTTTGAACTAATTTCAATATTCCGCCTCAAACAAAAAAAGCGAGGCGGATACTTCAAACAAGTCGAACAACAAGTACAACGCACACTTGTTGTAAAGTTGTTGAACTCGTGTGTGTGCGGAGAGAAATTAAAATGGGAATTGAAATAGTTGTTAGAGATATTGACAAATTATTGACAGACGGCCCACTGCTGTTCGTAACTAATTAAAATCTGTTTAAATGTTACAACAAAAAGCTCGACAAAAAAAAGGTCGATGAATTAACATAAAATTCGATTTATTTTCATTTGTTGTACTGTGCGATTGGCAATTTTTCATGTAAATGTGGTAGCTGCTGCTCGATTATTTATTGTTGTTGCCGTCGCTGTTGTTGTTGCTGCTGTTGCTGTTATTGCTGCTGCCATTTACAACATAATCTAAATGAGAGGCATATGGAGCTGGGGCGCCCATTATTCATAAGCAGGAGAGAAGGCACAGCCGTGAAATGATCAGAAATGAGTGAACGCTATGACTTAATAGGCCCTGGCTCTAACAGTGCCTCTTGTTGTTGTTGTAACTATATTGGCCACCCAGTCGGACTTGGCTTTGGAGTCGACTGTGAAGTCAATAAAGGCGCCGTTGGTGGTCAGCTCAAAATGTTGGCAACTCGGGACTGCGCCAACTCGACAAGAGAGCGAGAGACTCTTGGACGTTGCCGATGCTGTTGACTGCGGACTGCGGAGCTGCGCTTGGCAAGACAAGATCATTAAGGTGGCATATAACATGGCACTAAAGACACACACAGACACTTGCCGCTAAAGTACCTGTTTCGCATGGGGAGCACTGAGTGCTCTGATGTAAGTACAGTGAAGCTACAGCTATGTAGAACTATTCGCAGTTTTTCCACCATCAATCTAAACCATATGTCATAATGTGCATACTGTAGTTGGCTAGTTAGTGCCGTTGCAGTTAGAGATGTTGTTGCTGGCGCTGACACTTTTGATTGAATTCCCAGCAGCGTACGTTGAGTCTGAGACAACGACGATGACAATGACGACGCCTGCGTTTCAGCGCCGTCGATTGTAATCAACGCGCGGAGATCAATCAGCTAACTTGAAAACTTGGACGCCACACAGCAGCCAACTCCGAATCAATCCATCAAACGTATCAATCATGATGACAGCACAGATCGGACCAGCGAAGCAAACGACGTCCTGCTACAGGTAGCGCAAAGCTTTCCTCTAACATGACTCTCGGACTCTCGTTGTTGCCTCACTTGCGCAGTCTGCACGCGCGTTGCGCCCATTAAATTTGAATAATCTTAGTTTTTTTTTTGTTGCGAGTGTGTGTGCAGTTTGCTGCTGTTTTTCATTTTTGCTGTTGCAACTGTCGCATGCAGCTGGACACGGTCTTAGAGGTGGCTTGCGTGCCTCGCATAGAGACGCTGCTTGCTGCAGGCGGCCATCAACGAAACTGATTTGAAATTCTAAAGTGATTTTGATTACTTGAGGTGTTGATGTTTTGACTTGTACGTTGATTAGATAGTTGAAGGCTTGTTAGATGCATGTCAGAGGAGCGGCCAGGCCACTCCGGGACAGGCAAACACGGTGAGCACCGTCGTAGACTGTAGATAGCCGGTTGCTACTGAGATGCTGCTGCTGCTGGACCCCGATATGTCAGCAGTTTGGGATGTGGCTCTGTGGCACTGTGTCTGCTGCGTGATGCGCCTTGATGTTGATTATAATTTAATTATAAGCAATCTGTAACAAGTTAATAGGCCGCAGACCCACTTGCCGCATAATTTAGCAGGCAGGTGTGAAATGGCTTCATTAGCTTACGACGCCTCTGAGCGTTTGAGCCAGCGAGTGGCAAATGTTGATGAGGTAGCTTTGCTACCGCATGACTAATAATAGTCATGGACCTGTCACACTGTGTTGCACATTTGCCAGCAGCAGCAACACCAGCAATTCCTATCTCTATCTCGCTCTCTATTTAAAGTGGAGCTCTCGAATCAAAGTTCAGTGATTGCTGCCAGGCAAAGCGAGCAATAGAGGCGACTACTCATACGTGCTTCGTATTTGAGCCTCGAGCTGTGAAATTATTGTCAAGCTTAATGTGTAGTTTGAGGTGTTGAATGATTGACAGTCCAGCTAGATAATCAAACAGATTAGCCAAGTGAGCCGTATTGATACTTAAACATGAATTTAGTGGAGTTAGAGTTGAGCGAGAAGTGGGGAATGTTTATACTTGCTACCTACTCATAGGGTAGAGGGGTATTATAATTTTGAGCTCCCAGTAAGTATATAAATTCTAGATCAAAGTAAACAGCCGATCCATCTGTCTGTTCTTGTGAAAAATTAAAGCTACAAGTTGTTGAAGTCATTTAAGCAATACTTTTGTATGGGTAAAATCACCCACTTTAAATGGGTTTTAGTTGTTTAGTTGACATTGTGGTATATTTCATAAAGTGAAAAATATACCAGATTTGTAACTAACTTTTGATTGTCAGATTGTTAACTAACTTTCGAAGTACCAAAATACGATATCAATATGCCAAATATAGGCTTTAGTATATTTTAAGTATTTTGGAGGTATACAAATTTGGTATATTTTCAAATTTATAGCAGTCTGTTTTGTTTTTATTCACAATGATTGGCGGGTAGCTATACCAATATAACAAATATAGCATTTGGTATATTTTTAGTATTTTGCTGTATGTAATTTTGGTATATTTTTATTCATAGTGGGACCGGGTAGCTATATCAAAATACAAAATACTTTAGTATTACATATTTTTAGTATTTTTGCGGTATATAAATTTGGTATATTTTAAAATAAATACTACTCTGTTTTTCTTTATTCACTATGGTTATCGAATATTTCACAGTACAACATACTCGACTGTAGCTTTCTTACTTGAATTCGCACTTGAACTGTATAAGAATCTTGATTTCCATCTCGATATTCCATTAGCATGTAAGCAATGCTGTCTTCATTAAATTATTTTAGTCTTCTAGTTAAAGTTCGAGGCATAGAAAACCCTTCGACTTCAACTTGAAAGATAGACCCTCAATTAGTCAAACTTTATGGATGTGGCTGTGATTTATGAGCTGGATTTCAAAGTTCTGAAAAAACCTGCCGCTACATTAAGCCATCAATTAGCGTTTCACAGACCGTTAAAAGAGAATTGCCTTTGCCCTGACTTATCAGCTGTTTTCGTTGATAAGAAAAGACCACCTAGCTCTGTGGAATATTCCCTCCAAGGGAAAAGAGCGAATCAGATTTGGATTTTGTGGACACTTTGGAATCATGTCATGGTCACTTGCTCGTCGTCGCATTGTTGATCGCATTCTGACATTTGTTTATTTTCCAACTTCTTTGAGGTATTTCATATTGTGGTGGCCCCCACTTTAGACAACTTATTCTAATGACTCTCTAGGCTTTTGTTTATTTGCTTGGTATTCGTCGCCAGCGCGCTGTGATATTTTTTTGGAGCTCTTTTAATTGCCCGGGACAGTTGATGATTTCATGTGTGGGCCGTTCGTTTCTCTAAGTACATACAGCACATATTTTGTTTATATTATTTGAAGTGTTTGCATTTGGTAATTGGAACGTCAAAATGTCAAGTGACGATGCCGCTTGAAAGGGTTCCAATTTGTTTACTGAACATTTTTGCTTCTTCAATTTCAACATTCGAAATGTTTAAAATGTATAATGTGGCAACGCCACAGTTCTTAAAGTCAATTAACATTTAGAATATAAAAGGTCTTATTTATGATGATGTAATTTAAAAAAAGTCAGACACTTGAGCTGAATACACATAGAGAAGAAGAAATAGGATCTGAGTGAAGTTCACCTGTACCAGCATAAAATGAAGTACCTGCTGCTGTTGTGCTGTAGGCTAAAAAGAGCGCTGCATATGCTTATAATAATAATATTATTATCAACATTAAGGCGAGCGTGTCTCAACGGTGCGAGTCTAAACAAAAGTTGAAGTACACGAAGCAAAATAGAGAAGAGAGGAAGGGCAAAAGCAGCGGTCGATGAAATCAACAAGAAAAGATCAGAGCCAGCAGCAGCACGTTCTCGCTGTGGATCAGAGACCTCAATGTGAACCTGCAGCAGCAGCAACAGCAACAGCATCTATAACTCTCTCGACGACGACGACCACAACAAAAGCAACGACAACAGGTACTTGCAGTCGCCTCTAGGCCATGGATGCGAGAACGAACCAATAATCCACGCACAGCCACAAAATGCGGCTGCGGTCGCGTCCAGAGCACATTTCTATGGAAACAACAACAACAAAACATCGTGCCCAAGCTCGACTTTGACTCTGCACAGTGGGGCCAAAGTGTATGAGACACTTGACTAGAGAAGAATTTGCGCTGCAGTGCAAGATGTGAGACACTGTGCAGCTCCAAGGGCGCGCATGGGCAATTCTCGCGAAATGGAATTATAAAAGAATGCCTCGACCCGGGCGCGTTTTAACGAGTTGAACAAAATCGAAAACGTTCGAATGGAGCGAGCGCGCGCGTAGGAGAGCTCTTCTCGGCAACAGCGAAATAAGTTGAAAATAAATAAAAATAATAAATAAAACTTGAGGCCGAAGAACAAAAGCCAATGCCAAAGCGTGAGGGTGACGTCGCCGATCAAGAACCCGACTCGACTCGACTCGAGACGTCCCAACCCGGTTGCCCACAAAAATGAGAGCCAGCAAATGAATGCGTAGACTGAGGCTTCGACTGCTGCTGCTGCTGTTGAAGTGGGTGCCCCCAGAGCCCAACACAGAAAAAATAATACAAAAATAAGGAAAGAAAAAATGAACCGAATTGCGAGCGAGTGGCGACCGCAAACCCGCAGCAACAAGTGTATAAGTGGCGTGGCTGGAGATGAGAGAGGGAAGCGATCAATGATCGCGGCAATCGTACGAAATGAAGTGGAAGTGAGAAGACAGAGAGCGAGAGCGAAGGAGAAACAGAGATGCGTCTGTTCGATAGATAGAACTGAGGAAAAACCCGACGAAGCCAGAATCCACAGAGGGAGAGAGAGAGGATGGGGAGAACTGAAGTGGCTAGAGAAGCGTCTGCGATCGATGGATCGATGGGCTGTTTGGGATGAGGCTTTATAGTGGCAATTGTATTTGGCCAGTGATCGTATGAAGCGGCACAATTGTTGTTGTTCTTGTTGTTGTTGTTGTTGCCTGCGCCCGTACATTTATGCAATTCATTGTTGCATGGTGTGAGGGAGGCTAGAGAGAGAGAAAGAAAGAGGGAGACTGAGACATGATCATCTTCAACACCTTGGACAGGTTACAAAACAAAAGTGGCAACATTATTGAACCTCGTACTTGTACTTGTACCTCTTCTTTCCTCCCTCCCCCTTTTACTGCCCCGCTGTTATCGGTCAGCTTTGCTTGTGTTCGATATGCGTACGTGGTTCAGGCTTTTAGCTGCAGATTACGTAGAAGCGTTTGGCATCTGTCTTCCACTCTTCTTCATCTTCATCTTCTGTTGCGGCTCCGGTTCGGTAGTTAGTACTTGATGTATGTAATTCGTGTTGCGCCCGCATGCAGCTACCTGCGGCAATACGTGGCTGAGACTCTGACTCTGAGTCTTCTCAGTTGACCACTTGGTAAGGCCATCGACATGGCATATCGAGTATTTCATAATGCAATGCAATCTTTATGGGTTCATCGCAAAGGTGATCGAAAAGAAGTCCAGCTAAATGCAACCTGTTGGGCTAGGTTTTATCCAGAGAAAGCAACAGCATTGTGAGAATGCCTTCCAGCCATCGGACGCTGTACAAAAAATCTTAATAATGTCGAGTGTCGAAGGGAGCACGAAACGAAAAGATTAGCTCAACAAAATGAAGCTACAAAAATAATGCTTAGGTGCGCTTTAATTCTCTCTCTTCAATTGCAATAAAAGTTTGTGATAGCTGCTTTCAACTATTATGAGGCTATTTTTATTTGCTTGCTGACTTTATTTTTACTGCTGCAATGCGTTAAAATGTGGGATCCGAAATGAAACTTGCAACCTTGGGCTTATCAACTGCATCCTTCTGCCTAAAGTGGAGAGACACAACTACAACACACATCTCTATATATATAATATGAACTTGGAGCCTGATCATAAGGAAGAAATTAAATTTTTTGTGTTGCTGTTGCCTTTGGAATTTTAATGATAATTTCCTCTTCACGAATTTATGGTATTTTAATTAAAAGTGCCTAAAAGAATAATTTTTGTTGTTGTTTTGAGCTAAAAATACAAGTTTTAGCCACGTAAATTAGCCAAGTTTAATGCCTTTTGGCCTGTTGCTGTTGCTTCCTGTTGTGCATGAACTTTTGCCGACTGTCAATGGCATAATCCTGAGCTAAAGCATAAGCCGAGAGGCAGCCAGTCTCAAGATTCAATATCCAAGATTCAAGCAAGATCCACGTCCCAAGTCGCACATAAACGTCAATTTGGCCAATTATGGAACGCACCAAAAAAAAATCTCGAAACCGGAGCTGAAGACAAGTGCATTGGACTTTCGATTTCTTGTTCTGTTGTTGTGTGCCTTTTGCTAAAGCTCTCTTGCCTTTGCCACTTGTTTGGGTCTTGATTAATGCGCCCGCTCCCGCTGGCTTTAGCTTTAGCTTCAGCTTCGATTCTGGCTGCAGATTCAGCTTCAGCTTCAGCTCGTGCCCAGCCCATCCCCAGTCTGGGCTATTAATTCTATAGCCAACGTTTTTGTTGTTGCCTGTTGCTGCTGCTGGCCATAAAAGGCAACGTTTGTCGCCCCGGCGACGTCTCAACAGGTTGCTGTTAATGAACGCCCGCGCAGAGTTTGCTCTGTGAGGAGTAGGAGTTGCACTTAGGTTGCCAGGAGAGGAGGGAGAAGGAGGAAGGGAAGTCGCAGGAAGTGGTGCCAACGCAAATGGTTAGCAATTACTTTATGCGTTTTCGCGTTGCCAACTGATTACAAGTCCCTTTTGGGGCAGCACCGCACCTCGCTTCGGAGCATCCAACGTGTGCGGTAAAATGCATGAATGCGTTCAATATAATGAAATTCATTTGTACAATCTGTCTCTCTGTCTGCCCATTGCTTAGCTTCTCCGCCATTCCAAGGGTCTGGGCACGGCCTGAAGGTGCGTGGCACCGAAAGAGAGAGAGAGAGAGAGAGAGAGACCTGTCCAGACAATCTCGAGCGTGCCGCGGCGGCTAACCTTGAATTTTTCTCAGTCAAGCAAGCACACCACAACACAAGCACACCACAACACCACAAACAGCATCTCAAGTAGAAACGAGAATTGCATACCCTGTAATTGTACACTTGCTTACCTGTGGCATTGCCAAAATGTTGTAATCAAATCAAATCATTGTACCGTTGGTCTTGGGTTCAAACTTTAGTCAATTTCTATATACAAAAGCAGTAAGTGTTATAATTGTATCTAATATTAATAAACATTTGACAACATTCATAAATATGTAATTTCTAGATTAGGCAATCTAGACTTTTTGTAGAATTTCATTCTTTATTTTAAAATAAAATTTCTTGGTTTAATTTAGACATCATAGAATCTTGATTCAAGATTTAGACAACATTCATAAACGTATAAATAAATATGTATTAAATTTCAAGATTAGGCATTCTAAATGTTTTGTAGAATGAATCTTGATTTAGGTTTATTCCTTCTTGGCTCAATTTTGAGTTTATTCTTGATTTCATCACATTTTTTCTCCTTGTGTAGAGTATTTGCCAGTCGATCATTTCACCTTAGCTTGTAGTTGTTGGTTGACTCCTCCGCTGCTTGTCACTAAATAAAACTTGTTACATCGCAGCAAAAATTCATATGAAACGGACTCAAAAATCTACACGAAATGTGTCTACAGTTGGCGCTCAAGACGCCCTCGCCCTCCACCTCCACTTGGACCCCACTCGACTTTGACTCTCGATTCGCGCCAGGCTGATTCATAGGCTCAGCTCAGCACAAAAGTCAGCAAAGAGTAAAACAAAAAATCGCGTTGATTAAACGTTTCTTATGGTGCGACAGACTAGCAGACGGACACTCGAAATCGTTGTTGATATTATTAATAAACATAAATTTCAGTTTAAACAGTTGTTAAATAATCGTTTTTAGGGCTCGTATTGACAGACTCAAGTAGGAAGGGGACAGCGATCGCTGTACTACGATTATTTCAAGGATACAAGCGAATAAAAAAGGGTTGCGAGTCAAGTGTCTTTAGGTGAAGATAAAGGTATAAGCTGACAACTTATGATGATAGAGTTATTAAAGAGAGAAAGTTAAGTATATTAAGTATGTGTTCAATTTAAAGAACAAGGCAGAGATATGTTATATCCTGCTGATGATGTTCTTAACTCTCAGCGCGAGTGCCAGAGGCATAAATCAAACTTCAAACAGTGCGCCAAATGAGTGGAGTACCAAACACAGAGAAACTTTCACCCATAAATGGTGCGAGTTGGCCATAAACTTTGAGACTTGTTCTCTTCTTCTCTGTTGACGCAATGCCTCCTAATGATAACATTAAAATTGTGTTAAGAAATTAGCTAAGCGCAGCAAAAGCAGCAGAAGCAGAAGAACATCATCGCAACGCCAGTCGTAAATCATGTGAAACTACAAGTTGTAGAACAGCTTGCAACCTCCTGGACAAGCAGTAGTAGAAGAAGCAACAGCAAGTTGCAACTTGCAACGTGCAACGAGCAACGAGGCAACCAGCAGCATTTTCACATTACGCGATAGCGAAATGTGCACGTCAATTAAGATACGCCAAGGTATGCCGGACAGGTGAATCAGCAGGTGGGAGAGAAAGGAGCAACAGCTAGAGGTGGAGGAGGAGGAGGAGGCGAAGGAGAGCTGGTTATATGTACAGTGGCTGGGACACTTTTGTCAACAGAGTTTAACAGTTTCTACGCCTGTCAGCTCGTAAATCTCTCGAGCTTCTTCTTCCATAGATCTCTCTACACTTCACTTCCCTGGGAGGGAGATTGAAGAGAGGAGTGTGTGGACAACGCCCAAGCAAGCAAGTTGGTAGCCAGTTTCGGTTGCGTTTAATAAAAGTCAATAAATTAATAAATTATCGCATTAAAATAAATTGCATCTAAATGTTCTAAGTTGCACATTAATTAAGCAGATTGCTTGATTTATTGGCGTATCAAGTGTCGCCTCGATGCGACGGCAGCAGCCACAAGCAGTCTGTGCACTTTAGCAGCTGATTTTTATCATGATCGTTGGGGCAGCCGCCGTTGCTTTTCATATTGCAACAGCCACAAGTTGAACGTCTTTCTTGCTCATCAAGAGTTAAGAAGATGCTCTCGCTTCCCTTCCCTTCCCTTGGAGCAGCCAGAACACATTTTATGTGTCCATTTACGTAGCTCAAATTGTGCGCATTCTAGGCAAAAGGCAGCAACAACAACACCAACAACAACAAGAGTGCAAACAACATCTTCTGTCCATTCTCATTCCCATCCGCATCAACTTCATACCACATTCTCATCTTGAGCCTCATCGTCGTCAGCGTCATCGTCTCTTCTTTTCGCACTTTGTTGTCATCCGACTGACTTCTTGTGCGTGCCAATTTTCTCCTTATTAATAAAGATAAATAACTTAATGATTATTACGCTTAAAGTGTTTAATTTGCAGACGTTTAGACGCTATTCGCGATTCTTTATTGCTACTACACATATTCTTCTGTCTGTTTTCTGTTGCTTCGATCTTCGTTCTTGTCGATTTTATTG
The DNA here is from genome assembly GCA_023558445.1 of Drosophila pallidifrons. Classification (NCBI taxonomy): domain Eukaryota; kingdom Metazoa; phylum Arthropoda; class Insecta; order Diptera; family Drosophilidae; genus Drosophila; species Drosophila pallidifrons. The sequence continues at coordinate 27,258,001 of CM042347.1, read as the reverse complement.
TTTATTTAAATGAAGTTATTAGCTGTTGGTTTCTATGTTTCCACAACAAGTGTTACATTATGATTTTATTGTTGCAGATGCTGATTGGAGTACTAGCTGCGAAGTTTGCTAATAATAATGAATGTCTGCTTTGGAAATTTACAATTTATTAATGATTAGTTGCTTTATCTTCTTATGTAGCTCTAATAATAATGATTATGATCTTCATTGTATAAGTTTGCAAGACAATTTGTTTCAATTTCTTAAGAGTTTATTTAAGGTATTTTTAAATGTAGTATTCATTTGTTAGCCACGTTTTTGTCTAAGTATTTTCTTTGCTGTGTGTCCTCAATCCAATGGTAGTTATCTTCATATTCAGATCTATTCTTTAACATAGTATACATGATAATAATTACTATGAAAAAGTTTTGTCCCAATAACTAAAGTTCATTTTAAAGTATTTTATGTTTAAAGAGTAGATTTGAACTACCTTAGAATTCTTATTAAATTATTAGTTACCCTATTATAACAGTACTTTATTTGTAGGGCATTTATCATCGTATTCAGATATTTTCTTAAAGAGAGTTTAATATGACTGATTAGTGAGTAACAATGTGGATTGGATTAGTTACCACAGGGTTTGTTTAACCTTTTAATAGTATTTTAAAGTATTTATCAATTCTAATTCATTACTTGTCTGAGTACTTTCTTTGTTCTCTATAATATCCTTCATCATAGGCCAGTTATCTTATTCCGTTCCTTTCTTAAATATAGTCTTACAATGATCACTGTTCAAAGTGTAAATAACTTAGTATTTTACTTCTATTTACATTTCTTATTCATTAATTAATTAGGCCATTGTCTGAGTGCTTTCTTTGTTTTATATAATATCCTCAATCCTAGGGCAGTTAGCTGCATATGTGCATTGGCCATGTTAACAAGTGTAGTTGGTAGTCAGAGTACCTGTTTAACCAGACGCAAACAACAACAGCAACGGCAACGACAACTGTCAGCCCACAGTCGCTGCTGCTGCTGTTGTAGGAAATATGGCACACGCTGCCATGTGTAATTGTAATTTCACTGTGGACAACAACTCTGGGATTCTCTCTCCCTCTTGCTGTCTCTGTCCTCCGTTTGTGCATCTCTTTCATTCGCTGTGCCTCTGATGGCCAAAGGTGTCAACGCGCATGCGCGCACGAGTTGTCAGCACATTAATTTCATTTGCATTTCCGCTCGGCGCTGGTTTCGCATTACAACTCGAACTTAAAAGCTGGAAAAACTAGTGCGATTTTCCAGCCACCACACACTGCACGGCGAGAAACGAATGAAGAGGCTGGACAGTCGAAGTATTCCTATATTTATCCCAGTGTATTTGGCAAGTGTTGCCCACTTGGCACTCGGCTCGTGCCGTCTTTAAGCTCTTGGTCTGGCCCACTCTTGGCTTGCTGGATAGCTGACTGGCTGTTGCCAACTGCACACAACATGAATCACACACGCACAACGCAGCGAGGAGGTATTTTTTTTTATTTTTTCGTTTTTGATTATTTACATAGTTTTGCTATTACTACAAATTTTTATTTGCCGCGCACATTCGAAGGCCTGTTTTAACAGTTGTTGTCGTTGTTGTTGTTGCTGTTGGTCGTTGGCCATCGTCAACTGTCGTCGTTGTTGTTGTTGTTGCTGCGGTGTCTGTTTTTGCTGCTTTTTGGGCCCCACTGTTTAATTGTGGCTTAAAGTGGTAATAAACAAGCCTGGCGCAAGAATATTAATAGCCCATGTTATTGATGGCAATTGCTCGTTGAATTTGGCGTAATTAAGTCGTTGTCATCAGTCTCGCTCTCTCACTCACTCTTTTCGCTCTCTTTCTTAATTTATGCAATGCCATCTTTTGAACACAGTTTTCTTGTTTGGGCTTCTTTGGGTCTGCGACAGTTAAGTAAAAATAAACAAGTGCAGCTTCGGGACATTAAACCACATAACTCGATTGGCATTTCAAATCAAATAAAAAAACGATAAAAATCTGCAACAATAGCAATTGGAATGCTTGTTAAGGAGTTTGCACAATCTGAAGATATCCGTCAGGTATTTCAAAGTTTAGAATAATTTCAAAAGTACTGAAGAATACACAATATTTAGTTAAACTGTTTACATTTACTTGTTATATAAACACTTTATGATTGATCACCTTGGATATTAATAAATTTGTAAAGTATATACCCTATAAAAGTTATTTCAGAAATACTTCTAACGCACACTGTTGATATATTTTGACATATAATTCGAATGAAGTCCTTCATCGATATACCAAAAATTACATTCGGTGTATTTTTAGTATGTTGCGGTATAATATTTGGTATATTTTAGGAATACTAACTTCAATATTTTGACATTTATGGTATATTTCAAATAAAGACCTTCATCGTAATACCAAATATGATATTCGGTATATTGTTAGTATTTTTGCAGTATATTTTTGGTATATTTCAAGAATAATACCACTCTGTTTTCCTTTTATTCAAATTTGGTAGTGGTAGTGATCACTAGCCAATTAAGTTGTTAAAAGATGTTTAACGATGTTGTATGATTCATATTCACAACCATGCCTTCTCACGGCACTCATAAAAAACCGCTCAATTGATTTTGCAACAAGTTTGCAAATTGAAAGTAAATACACACAATTGTGCAATAATTTTGCTGAAGATTTTCCTGGGGGAAATGTCTTAAATGACATAAATAAAGGGAAACTTGCGTTGGACTTTGCAATTGGATAACCTCAGCAAACATAAGTTAGCCTCAATGCCTGCAGTGGCAGCAACTGTTGCTGTTGTGGCCCTGTGGCAAGAAATTTTCTCCCACATTTGGTTGACTGACATTTGATGGTTTCGTGATGCGGCCCGTTTGGCTCTGGCTTTGGCTTTGGCTTGTTTGCTGCTCGATGCGCAAAACATCAAACGGACGTCAAACGCCCAATGGTCAACAAGTTGAAAGTTTCTCCACCAATATGGAGACAGCATAGATCTTTCTTCTCTCTCACTCGCTGTTTCTCTCGGTGAGTGTTATCAGGCTGGCCAAATGTAGCCAAGGCTTACAAATTAGCGCGCTGCCAACTGCAACTGTCCGAGTTGGCCCAAAAGGCAGGCTCCAAGTCAAATGACACTAACAACAACAATAAACTACTGTTGACATTTGTTGCTGTTGTTGTGGTTGTTGTTGCTGGAGAGTGTGCAACCTCCTACTACAAAAGCTACACACAATGGAACACTTGCGTCTTGGACTTGGACTCCGATTCCGATTCCTCTGGCGCTGCGTGGGGGTGAGCTGCTATTTCTTTGTGCCTGCAACTGTCTCTCACTCCAACGTGTGTGTGTGTAAGTGTGTGTACTTTATGGCCACGCACCGAGTAGAGCAGCCAGCCTGGCCAGTTTCCATAACTCGACTCTCGGTGACTCTCGTGTCCATGTCAGCATCGTCGTATGTATTCATTTCCAAAGGGAATAACTTATGTACGCTCTGGGCACAATAAATTCTTGCGCTGAAAATGTCAATTAGGCGCAGATTTTGTTGTTGTTGTTGTTGCTCTCTCTCTCTTATTTGCTGGCAGAGTGGAGCGTGAAAAATCTAATTGGCTGGCATTTGTTTTCGGCATACGAAATTGAATTGTATCAGCCCCACAACAAGAGCACAGCCCCAAAAACAGAAGTTAAACAGAAACACAGCAGCAGCAACAACTACGTGTATTTGAATTTACACTTGTGCCGGAGTTGAATCCACAAGCAACAGCAACCAACCACACATCGACATGCGCGCCAGTAGCTGCCACTTAGCTGTGAAATGATGACATAAAAGAACATATGCGCTGACACATCAATGGGGAGACACTCGACCAAGTGGATGAAGCTACCTTCTGCCTCCCTTTGCTCTCTCTCTCTCTCTCTCTCTCTCTCACTCTCTGAGTCTGACTTTGGACTAATAGGCACAAGAAGCGTAACCAGCCAAGGATCGCAGCTTGCAGTTGTGTTTGCTTATTGACAGCTTTTGCTTAGCGATGAGCAAGCAGTAAAGTTTATGAAATGGGCAACTTGAAATGCTAAATTGTGGTATAATTAAAGCAGTTAATATTGTCATTAGTGTGTCTAATATTATCTATAAATCAGACAAATACTATAAAATTAAGAGTTTATTTCACCTATTCTCAATTGAAATCAAGTTGAGTTTAACATTAAGATTTTCAGTTATATTTTTATAGTATAATATTGTTATTAATGTGACTAATATTTAACTATAAATCAGGTATGCAAAATACTTCATATCTCTGTACAACTTTAGAGTTTATTTAAGCTATTCTCAATTGAAATCAAGATGAGTCTTCTACTAACATTAAGATTTTCAGTTATATTGCTATATTATAATATTTTTATTAGTGTGACTAATATTTAAATATATAAATCAGATAAGCAAAATAGTGCATATCTTTGTACAAATTCATAGTTTATTTTAGCTATTCTGAAACTCAAGATGATTTTTCAAACATTCAGGTTTTCAGTTATATTATAATATTGTCATTAATGTGACTAATATTTAATTATAAATCAGACAAGTAAAATACTGCATATCTCTATACAAATTTACAGTTTATTTCACTTATTCTTAATTGAAATCAAGATGAGTCTTCTAACATTAAGATTTTCATGTTCTTGAGGCACTTTTGAAACCCAAATTCTTACTACTTAAACCAAAAATCTTGACTTTAGAACTTTTTTTCATCTGTAAAGTCACTTCTAAACGATAAGTCACAGCACGCGCTCATCTCTAGCTATTACGCACATTGAAGGTGGATGTGTTTGGTTGCCTGGCCAAGTGTTCGGGCAAGTGTACAATGGCCAAGTGCGTCTCTCTTCATTTCAACTGCTGTTGCTGACTGTGCAGAGTCTTCTCGAAAGTCGCGTCACGGGCGCAAAAATCGCAAAAAATCAAAAATAATTGCCAACACCGGGCGACGGCTTCAAAGACAGAGAGAGAGAAACAGAGAGAGAGAGAGAGATGCGTATGGTGTGATTATATTGAATTTTTGATACGCGTTGGCGAAAAGGGCTGAAACGGGTGAAAACGTTACGACGTAGCTGTGGCTGTGGCTGCTGCTGTGGCGACATTGACAGGTCAATATTGATGGAAACAAGATTTATATGACAACGGCGGCTATATTTTCAAATTTAATGAGCAGGAAGCAAGCAAGCCAAGTGCCCGTAAAGTGGACAGTGAATGCTCTGTCGATCTGTCCATCTGTCTGTTCATCTTGTTGTGTCTCGTAACGGACAGCAGAAGAAGTGTCGAGTAACTCGCTTAAATGATGTGCTAATAAGGTGCACATAACTTTGCAGAAATATGATGGCTCTCCATCGCCCCTTTTGGAGTGTGCAAATAATGGCAAATATGATGTGAATTTGTGCTTAATGAGCAGGTGACTAATGAATTTGTCCGAGGGTCAGAGGTGAAGTAGTTAAGCTAAAAGATGAGCGATGGAAAGACTCTTCAACTAGATCTGCTTTATCGCTATATATCGAGTGTCTTGATGGAATTCTTTTCAATTGTTGTTTGCGCTTCTTCTGCCTAAAGTGGAGGCTGTCAGTGGGCATTTCGCAAAATGCCAATCCCAAATGGTGATCTTCAACTTTCTCAATGGTCATCACTTGAGCTGAGCTGAGCGTGCAACAACGTTTGCTGCACAGACATCCTTGACCTCTGGCCACATGTCCGAGTCAGCATCAAGACAACGGCGAGACGACAGAAATAACAAACGCCCAGACAAGAAACGACACCTACAAGGCACACACACACATACAAACACGGACACAATCTACACCCACAAGCTGCCGCCACGCCTTTAGCCTGGCATCAGGCTTCGAGCCGTCAACATTTCTTGCGCTCTCTCAGTCAGCGTTGCATTATCGTCGCACGTCATCGCAGCAAAGTGCAGAAGGGGTCTGAGAAGGGGAAAGGGGGCTTGTTGAGGGGGCTGCGTGTACCGCCCGTCGTCACTTGTCTGATATATCACCTGTGCAGAGAGCAGGCAACAACAACAAGTTGGCAACAACATGGCATAATGCACGGGACGCAAGACAATCGCGTCTCTATATGCATGCCAAATTGGAACAATGCGAGCAAACCGAGCGACCGACCGCACCTACAGACTATTGTCACAATTCAGACAGCAGACTGTGGACTTGTGGACTTGTGGCGTCTCTGATTCTGAGCGAATCAAATGCATTAATCCAATTTACGCAGCGTCCACTTGCTCCAGAAGTGTGTGTTTTGTGCCCCCGCCAAAGCTGTCAGTGCAACAGTGAAATGAAAGGAGCATTGCATTGGAACTTGGCACCGTCTCCTCCCGAAAAGATTTCTGTTTAAATTTGCAGATTTTTCAAAAGTTGGCAGCACAATTTAAGAGCAACGCAATCAGCGTTAAGCAATCTCTTTTCCCCCGCGGTCTCTGTTCTCTGGTCGGTTCAAGTGCAGGCCGTTGACAATTTTATTTATTTACAGTTGGCAACTGTCTATATAAATTGAGGTGCACCAGTAGGATGTGGAAGGTGCTGCTCTCCAACTCCTGCTGCTCCTTTGGCAACTTCAACTCGAACCCAAGTCGAAGTCGAACTGCAACTCCATCTCCTTGAGCCAGACAATGTCAACATAGTTGCAATTAATTTGTAACCGATTATCATCTTCAGGTGCCAAATAAACCTCTCGCAAGGCGGAGGCTGTTGAGTGTGTGTTGCCTCCTCCTCTCTCGGTATCGGTATTTTGCATACAACATTTTACTCGCAACTCGTCTGCTTTATGTGCAACATGGCCACATAAACAAGATGCCAGCCAGCCAGCCCCAGTTACTCGAGACACATCGAAAGAACAACACACAAAACCAAAGTGCGATACTCGGACTTGAGTTCTACTAGACATTTAAATGTATTTCAGTGTATGTGTGTGTGCCAGAGTTTCCCCCGACCTGACAGGTTGCCAACACTTGACGAATTTAATTATTTCGATATTTTCCACACACACCACAGACGTTGCAACGTGTTGCGTGTTGCATTCCACATGCATCATGTCCGATCGTAATGAGAAAATATGGCATTTGTGTGACAATAAAGTGTGCTTCGCACTTATGTTACCCACATCTCCCCAAACCCCATCCCAAACCCAATCCTGGTCTTGATCCCAATTGCTATTGCAATCCCCAATTTTTTCTTTCGCTCGCTCTCTCGCCCAGCATTTTGCATGCGCCTAAATTATGTTGACAACTGTCCGTAGCGTCTCATTGCAACGGCTGCTACTCACTCATTATGCCTGCAACATGGACTCGCACTCGTATCATATCGCCCGCTCTTTACCACAGATTCGCTTCGTTTCGTTTCGTCCAATGGCTAAACATGCAACATGCATGCAAGCCAGAGTCAAGGCGAGTCGAGTCGTCGGTCTAATGCCTGCACCATTTATTAAATGTCTCCATGGTGCGACAATAACTTTATCAGGCCAAAAACGAGAAGATGCTGCCACAGCAGCAGCCACCGACAGACACTGACCACTGGCCACCAGACACGAGCCACAAGCCACAACAAGTACGTGCAACGTGCCGCAGAAGACAACGACGACGACGACTTTGCATGTCTGTAACTGAGCTCCAGTTCTGAACTCGTTGCGCTGCCAAGTGCACAAGTTTAACCCATTGATGCACAGTTCTGAAGCTTTAGTAAGGTGTAGAAAATATTGTTGATCATAATGTACAAACAATTCCATTAAAAGCATTGAATCTTTTTTGCAAACTGTTCAGTAATGTTTAGAGAAAATATATGAAAATGATTTATAAGCACAAAGGAAGAATTAAAATAATGAAAAAAGAACTAAACATTTCCTTGAAAGTAATTCGATTTTATTAAATGTGTTGTTCCCAAATGAGCAAAATCTTTGATGAGTGGAGAAGCTATATATTTCGCAAGTTCCAAAAATTTTAGAGTGACCGTTTTTGGCAAACTTTATGACCCTAAATTTGGCACGAAAATTGTAAAAAACGAAATGTATGTGGCCACACTTACTGAAACATTCGTTTACTAAATAAATTAAATGAAACAGATGAGTTGCTATGCCTATTTATATGGCTACAATACAATATACATATATACAAATTTTATTCCAACTGCAATATTTTTTGGACTTTCATTTTCAAATACAATCCTTTAACTGCATAGCTCCTATTAGTGATATTTTCTCTTCTCGAGAAAATAGTATGTCCACACGCTTTCTATTTAGCTCTTGATGTTTCTCTTCACTTTGGGAACAGCGTCTAATATTATTATATAATAACTCACATTTACTCATAAAATAAATAGAATAAATAGTAAATAGTAGAATGAAGATCATAAAAGTTGGATCTTTAGTGGGTTAAGAGATAGTCAGGTGTAGTGTTGCCATGGCAAGCGTTATAGAGTGCAGCAACATCCACATTTACCAGCTCATTAAAAGCCACTGCACCCACCACGAGCTCTCCTCACATTGCGTGTACATTGACCCAGCAGCTTCTGCTCTTGCTCCTGCTCCAGCTTCTCCATTCTGTCACATTCCGCTGCTACATTGGCTTCTCATTGCAGAAGCAGCAGCTGAGATCCAAAATTGGCATGTGGCGGCCTCATAAACCGAGCGCAAAAGCAAACGACGGCCATTTTGTGTGCAGGCCTTGTAAATTTAGAATTTACACAAATTAGTCGCGATGCTGCTGGCTCATTGTATAAATTCTAAACGAGTTCGATCGCATTTGAGGTTGACAAACCTGTCTGTGAAGCTCATTTAAAACAGAACAGAAAACAACAACCTAAAAAATTTGAAAATAAAAATGTCAATGGCGCTTTGCGCTTGCATACGAAAAATATCATTGGAAATAATCATATCAATAATATAAAAAAAACTTTGTTGGTGCTGATTGAAATAATTTTTGTTTTTTTCGGGGCGCCTAATGAGAATTTCGTGTTTCTCAAAGGCGGCTCAACAAAATGCCAGCACATGCAAATTGTGTGTGTGTTTGTTGTGTTGTTGAGGGCTCATAAAATAAATAAAGCGAACTCCTCTTAGCATCTCGTGGCTCAATGTGCCATAAATTCTAAGAGTTTATTTTCATTTTTATTTATTTTGTTTGAAGGGGTCAATATTTGCGTTAAGTCGCCATTTAATGAATAACACACACACACACGCTCAAAAATCCAATTCCATTCGATGCGATTTGAATCGTTGAAACGTTGCGAGCATCCTCCGAGCTTGTTTAAGCATTTGACAATATCATTTAAAGCGACATTTTCGTGTTTTCTTTTTAAACTTATTTTGTTTTTGGCAACAAAGTCGCGGCAAGTCGCATTTTGAGGCTCGTAAAAAGTAGCTATAAACATGTCAAGCAACCGCAACGACTATCCCTGAGAACTCATTATACCCTGTAGTTGTTTTGAAAGGGTATGAGACAGTTTTAAAAAAATGTATATTACGGAAAGAAGGAAGTAGTATTTAAAAAGTACATTTTGTATTAGCAATCAATGACCAATAAAAATGAAGTTAAAAGTGGCTTAAATGTTAAACCAAATACTAGTAAAACTAACCTTTTTCTGCTGCCAATATAGGGTATCTGCCGATCAGATAAGGTCCACTAGTTCTTGCTGCCGACTTGCTTTTTAATTAGTTGTCTCGCTGACGCTCGAAAATCGAAAGCTGCACACTTGTCTTGTCGCCATGGTGTGTCTCTAGACATGATCCAAAGACAACATTGGACTGAGAGACAGACAGCCAGTTAGTCAAGCAGGCAGGCAGCCAGTTGGCAAAGAGCCGGCCACCCCGCCCTTTGGCAAACAGACAACGAATCAGGTGTTGGCTATTTCCATTCCATAATGGAGTCTTGACTTTTGAGTCCGCATGTTGTGTTTCATGGTCAAGACGATTTCAAATGGCGTCTAATTTGACTAAATTATGCATTCAGCCACCGATCAACTTGTTTTCCCAATCAGTTTTGTCGTTGGCCTGTCATAAAATTTGTATAATTTTTACGGTATCATAAAGTGACAGTCATGAGTTTTTAGTTGGAAGACGAGCTCAAGACTATCACTGTGTCAGATGCGGTCTTTTGTCTCTTTGATTTGCTCGTTCGCATTTGTATTTTAATTTTGATTTTCAATCCACAAACACACGTCTCCAACTATTGATTGTTTTTTAATGAAGCTACGCTGGGAATGTGTAACGCAATTTGATGATTTTAATTGGTTACAGCTAACAGGCGGCGTAATTATCGGATAGTTTTGTATATTTATCGAAAGATTCAACTTGACACGGTCAGAGCCACAATCAGTAAGATAGATACAAAAAGCCAACGAGTGCGGCTTGTAAAGATCTTGTTTGTAGTCAGTCGAACACGGAGGGAAACATAATAATGGGAAGGAAATGAATAAGATTAGAGTTAACTAAGATTCGAAATTTAGTCAGCTATGGCGTGGAAAATTAATTTTACTATCCAGCGAACGAACTGATTGAAAATTTGAATAGATATGAACGAAAAAAAGAATAGAGAAGCTTGTTAATATTGAGTTATATTTTATTATCAATACACCATTTAGTTGCTAGTCAATGAATGGATGTGAAATTTGTGAATGATTCTCAGGAAAAGTTGTAAAGGAATTTCAGTCTATTAGTTTTTTATACCCGCTATAGAGTGGGAATGTGTTATAATTTTGTTCCTACTTACTACGGGTTGTTGTTGCCTTGGCGTATAATCTAGTATATTTTGCACTCTATGGTATATTTTAAATGCACTACAACATACCAAAAATAGGCTATGGTACGTTTTAGTTTCTGATACATTTTTTTTATCTCTATGGTATATTTTGAATGTAGTACTATAGCAATATACCATATATAGTTTTTGGTATATTTTAGTATCTGATATATTTTTTTACATCTATGGTATATTTTGAATATATAGTATATCAATATACCATATATAGTTTTTGGTATATTTTAGTATAGTATAGTAGTATAGTATAGTATATCAATATACCGAATAATGCATTTGGTATATTTGTAGCATTTTTGCACACACTCAACTGTAGCTTTCTTACTGTCTTTCTTCAACTTGTGTCTAATTCGTACAACCGAAATGCAAACTGACAAGAAAATTCAAAACAAACTTCTCCATCAATTTGGGGTCCCCCAACCTCGACAGCTTGTCAGAGCTTCCTGCTGTTTGCTGTTGTGGTGGTGCCCCGTGCTGCACTCTCTACACTGCCTGCCAGCCTGCTGGCCGCCCAACTTCCCCCCTGGTTTTCCCCTGTCTCTGGTCACCAATTTAATTGAAACGCCCACGTCATAAACTCTGAGGCAATTTTACCTGCCATTTTGCCCCATTGCGTGTTCGAATGTTTGCCATTTGCACCCACGCCCATTCTCCAGCTCCTAAACTCCAGCGGCAGCTTCATCTCTGCAACGATGAAGCACAGAGTAAGAGTAAAAGAGAGAAAGAGAGATAGAGCGAGAGAGAAACAGGCATTGAACCAACTTCGAGCGGGCACTAAATTTTTGGGTAAAATTATTGTTATTACACAGAAATCGTTTATTATTAATTTTAATGTATGGCAGCAGACGGCCAGACATTGCAAGCTCTGGTCAGGGAAAGGTGCAGAGGTAGAGTGGGGAGGGGAGGGGGAAGCGATACTCTTTGCATGTTGCGTGCGTGACGTGGATAGACGACCGACCAGCCCATTGGACGCGTGCAGTGCGCCGTTAATGCAACCAATTCCAATTCTCCAAGTAGGCAAAAATCCGTAGCAAACGCGAATGCGTCACGTGACTCACACCCACATCAGTTGGACTTCGTCCTGCTGTTGTTTTTAATGGTATTTGGTTGTTGTTATTGTTGTGTGTGTGTGTGCGAGTGTTAGGCAAAGGATGTGCCCGGATGGGCGCAGCTCATCGGTTTAACTTGGTTGGGCATAGGTAACCTAACAAAAGCCCACAAACAACGACGAGCACGCGTCCCAATATATGATATTCTCTCAACCCTCATTGTGGGCTTCGTTCCTGCGATGACTGGCCTAGGGCTGCAACTTTTTACGCCTAATTGAAACGACTCGGAGGCAAAACTTTTCACCTTCTGACGTGCGCTCAGCTCGTGGGCTCATTAATTATAATTTTTATGTTGAGTGGGTTGCCAACAGGTAGAACAACAAGGCAGACACGTTAACTCTATGCTGCGTTCACACCAGCTTTGCGTTTGAGTGTGACCAGATAACAGGAATATAAAAAACAGAGTGTTAACACAAAAGTTATGCTTAACTAAATCTGGTATTTATTGAATATTTAGTGTTCTACGATATTATTTTAATTTTGGAACAGTTTATGAAAGAAAAATATGAATACGTTTGAGTGAGAGCATATAATATTAATCACAGAAAACAAAGTACAAAATAAATTGATTCTTGCATAGTCTGGTATTTATTGATAATATGAAGTCCAGATATCTAACTGTAAACATAAAATATGCTTTACTAAATTTAGTAATTATGGAAACTTAATGTTTATAAAATACTTGTTTTTAAATTTCGTAATATTTCTTTATGAAAAAATAAATATGCATGAACCCTTTATGAAATTTATTATTAATTAATTTGTATTTCAATATTTATTTATTTGCAGAAAACAAAGATATTATATAAAATACTAAAAGAAAAAGTGACAACACGAAAGCTTTCAACAATAGGGTATGTAAAGAAATTATATCATTTATATTCTCTATAGAGTATTTATATATTATTTTCAAAACAAGTACAATAGAGCAGGGTATTAGTACAGTATTCTATAAAATACTATTGGAACTTTTCTTAGGTGTGATCGCACCATAAGCTGCAAAGGGTTGCAGCACTGGCTTGCAGGGTGTGTTGTCATGTTGCGCGATGTAAATGCGACAGCTATAAAAAGCTGATCCGGCATAAAATGCATAAAAATGTGCTGGTAATTCCAAATGGAAATTACAAAATGAAAACTTTTAACTATTTTTCATGGTGTATCTTAATGCCAAATGTTTTCCACTGCTGCACTTTTTTTGTTGGTTGCACTCTACACCGATGATAACGCTGACTCAATGAGGGTTCAGTTTGGCCGTCAGTCTGCTGCATGCTCTATCTCTGTTTCGTCCTTCCTTCCTTCCTTCCTGCCCTTGCTCAGTCTTTGATAGATGCGCAAAAGTACTTAATCATTGTGCGGGCTAAATTAATCAAGTGGCTTGTACTATGTGTAGTAGCTCGGCGCTTCTGTCTGTCTGCCTCTGTGAGTGTTCAGGGGGTCGAACTCTGTTTTTAATTTGTGCAGCTCATGGAATATTCAAACAGCATATGGCTCGTCTGGGCTGCAGCAATCCTTGAGGCTGCATAAAATTAGGCAAAACAAGTAGGAAATTAAAAAAGAAAAGAGCATTTCAAGCGAGTGTCATATGGCGCAGAGATGCGGGGCGGTTCGCTTTGAAGGACTTGGATACTCTGGTAGCTTATGATTAATCGACTTCATCTGTTGGATTGTTTACCATTTCTTTTGGTTTATTAGAACGCGAGCTGCTCTCACTTTAATGCGCGTAAAGCCATAAAAAAGAATTTCTCTTAGTTCTAGTTCTGCTTTCGTTATGGTTAACGAAATGGTGAGTAATGGTTAATGCGAGGGAACAGCTTGGCCGTAACCGGCAACAGGTTCATCGAAAAGGAAAAACAGGCAGCAGCTGGCATTCAAGTTGAGGAATTTTAAATCATGGCGACAATTTTCACAAATTCCTGGCGCAAGAGGCAATAGTTTGGTAAGCAAATTGGCAGCAGTAAGAAGAAAGAGAGAAGCATCCCCATCGTCAGCAATTGGCAGTTGGCTGCAGTTGGGGCAATTGTTTGGTCTGTGCGGCATTTCAGCAATCTTAAGTACGCCTACAAGAACATGTAAATAGACTTTCGGTATCGAAACAGGAACATGGTATGCAATTTGCTCGTTTGACACTTGAAATATGTGGCAACAATACTCTATACGAGTGGAGTACACTTACCTCCCCTTCCCCTTACCCCTTACACACACACACACACACACACATGTGAGTAAGAGGCGGCACGACCACAGTTGCAAATGCATTTTCTATACGCGACTTGACTCACTATGTGCCTGTTGTTTATAGGCAAATGTCAGACCACGACGTCGTCGCAGGCGGTGACAATGACAAGCTAAGCAAGCGAGTTGGGACGGAGACGCAAAGAGAGACAGAGAGAGAGAGAGAGAGAGACAACTGGCAACTTGCGACGTGCCACTTGCAACGACAAGTGGCCAAGTAGCTGCCACTAAACAGAACTCCTCTGAACGCTGACTCGCCAACAAAACTGAACTGGACTTGTTCAAATGCTCCACTCTCTGCTCCCCACCCTCCTACCTGGCTTGGCTGGCTGAACTTTGAACTCGAACAAAATATGCGGCCAGCTTGTTTTCGATACCCGCCCCAAAACCAGCTGCAACGCCCCCAACTCAGCGCAGGCAGCGTCTGCTCAACACTCTTTCAATGAGCATGTAGCATTGCTCAAAGCGTTTGCTAGGCAAGTGCAAAGCTGAATTTGGTTGACAATTCGGTATATATTGCACTCTATGGTATATTTTGAATGCAGTACTGCAGTGTTTTGGCTGTCAGTCTGGTATATATAGCGCTTTACGGTATATTTTGAATGTAGTATTATATTAAAATACCAACTATAGCTTTTGGTATGTTCAGTATTTTTTCGGTATATTGATTTGGTACATTTCAAAATTTATAACGCACTGTTTGTCCCTGTTTCAAAATGAGTAGTCGGTTCTTACTTGGCTTTGCTGATGATCTGGTATATTCAGCATTTTTCGGTATTAATATAGTATATTTTGAGAATAATACCGCACTGTTTTGCTTTTATTGAAAATTGGTAGCGAGTAGCTTATTGCCGAGCATACTCGACTGTAGCTTTCTCACTTGTTTCTATCTAAGGGCCTCGTTAGAGTATTAAAATGTCGTCAAATTTAACTGCTTGGTTAAATCTGCAAGTCTTGCAGTTGTTGTTAAGGTTGGCTCTGATATCAACGCTGAGTGAATTTGTATGTTCACAGTTTAAAAGAGCAGGCGCGAAAGTGAACACTGATCCGGTCGGTCGCTGGTTTTGTGGCCCATGCCAGGCCATGTTACCTGGGATACTGCTGCTGCTGCTTCGGCTGCTTGGCTTACAATAGCTCAAGAATACCGCTATCATTATTCTTAAACTTTTGCGGCGGTGGCGTTGTTGGGTGACTCCTTGAGCAGCCGCCTCTAGACTTTAGCCCCCAGTCGATTCTCATTTTAATGAACCGCCGTTCTATTTTTCGCTGATCTTTCGCCACTAATAGGAACGTGTTCACGTCGTCGTTGCTCCTTGGCGAGACAACGACACCAACAACAGCAGCCAGCAGCAGCAGCAGCCAGGAGGAACGACAGGGAGCAAACTTTAGCGCATGGCAGCAACATAGCAACGGCTTAAATCTATGAGGACGCCTTACAAACTATGCTTAAGTGATTGTCAAGTTAGGCTTTTAATTTATCATCCATAGACAACAGCAGCAGCCGACGACGACGATGGCGATGGCGACCACTCGGACTTGGGGGCTAAGTAGAGGTTATGCCTGGGTTAGGCTACCATTTTTTTGTTTTGCTTTTATGCTGTGGCTGGACTCGCTGCTCGCTGTGGCGGGCAAAGTGTTTCACATTGCATAATCTCGCGCTTCCTTGCCGCGATTCGAGTAGAGTTGTTCCCCTTTTTGTCCCTCCCGACAGGTTCTGCTGTGTTCTTTTGGTGGACCCTGCTTGGGTGTTCGATCGTTCCACATTCCGGCATAATTGATTTTAAGCACAGGCTCCTCGCTAATAAATCGTAATTTTATCGCAGTTTGCTGCTCGTCTGATGGCTGTTGCTGTTGCTGGCACTTGCTGCCGCCGTTTTTTCGGGGGCGGCCAACGTTGATGATTGTCCAATAAATAATGATAGCAAATGTTGGCATTAGAAAAAGCTTTTCACACAGTTTTGGCCCTTGACCGCCAACTGCCACTTGACGGTCACGTACATTATCCAAATGCTGCCCTGCACTTGACGATGTGGCTGCTGCTGCTTTGGACTTTGGCTGCTGCTTCGGCTGCTGCAGTTTAACAAATTTCAGCTCGTTTATGGTCAAATGGCATTGCACTGCCTTCGTGGCAGAGGCAGACACAACGGCAGCTGCATGGCCGCCAATTATCCGTACAAGATGCAGCAGCAACTGCGGCCCCCGCAACCCAAACGATGCCGAACCCGAGATCCCGAGCTTTACAAGTTACTTTACCTTGCCGGTCGGTCCAGTCAACAACATCAGCTAAAGTGCTTCACTTGGTTGTTGCTGCCGCCTGCTTGTTTGCTGTTGTTACTTGGTTGTTCATTCCTTGTCCGTTGTTGTTGTTGCTGTTGTTGTTGTTGTTGTTGCTTTGTCGCCTGCTCTTTGCTATCTGGCATTGCTTGTCCCAGGCTTCTTTTTATCCTATGCGTCTGCTATCGCCTCTTGTCTCTAGTGTCTGTTCAGTATTCGTTGTTCTCAGTTCTCCAACTCCAACTTCTAGCTTCTAGTTCAGCTCCTCCCCAGCTTCTACTCTATACGTAGACAGACCGTGTTCTGTTGTATTTTATCGCAAAAATACTACTTGAGTAGCTTTATGGCCCATGTTGGCCAATAAAAAGCTGACAAAACAATATTCTCCTGTGCAAATTTGAACTAGACAAACAGAAAATGGGCCACCAAACACGAGCATAGCAACAGCTACAACTAATTCTTGTTTTCGAATTGAAAATGCGTAGTAAAATAGTAAATAATTATAAGAGTTGATAAATATCGCAAAATTTTAAGTAGCTGCAGCTGCACCTTCAATGCCGACCTGATTTCCTCAACTGTCGAAGCATTTTGAAGTGAAGAGTATGATTTATTTTTTAAATGTCGATTTTAAATTTGGATTAAATTTGGATTTTCTACCCAGTACCGATAGTGTAAAAGGGTATATTTGGCACTCTATGGTATACTTTGCATGTAGTACTATGTCAATATACCAAATGCAACATTTAATATATTTTTAGTATTTTTGTAGTATATTAATTGGATATGTTTAAATAAATACCGTTTTGCGTTGCTATGTTTTGTACTCTATGGTATATTTTGAATGTAGTAATACATTAATATACCGAATATAGCATTTAGTATATTTTTAGTTCTTTCTCGGTATATTAAATAGGTATATTTTAAAATCAATGCCGTTTTGCGTTGTAATATTTTACACCATATACTATATGGTATATGAATGTAGTACTATAAAATTATTCTAAATATAGCATTTGGTATATTGAGTATATTAATTTGGTATATTTTAAGAATAATGCCGCACTGTTTTGGCTTTTATTCACAATAAGTAGCTGGTGTCTCAAAGTCGAGCACACTCCACTGTAGCTTTCTTATTTTATTTTTTGGGTGTTCGCTCCCGAAGTTTGATCTTTTATTAATTTAATATGCACGCCCGCCCGTTGGAGGCAATAAAGTTGCTACATTTTACGCTGATGCTGAGAAACGTAAGTCAGCTACCTCAAAAAGTTGTGGCAGTTGCGGGCGTGGCATTTGTTCTTGTTGCTGCGAGATGCGGCTTAAATCAAATAACAAAAATGATATTCGGGTTTATTCGGTTTAGAGTTTGAAAAGGCGCTGAGTTTTTCGAGAACAGGAAATATAATTTAGCTGACGCGGCGTGTGGTAATTAAAAGGGCAAAGCAGGTACCCAATAGAAGGCGTGTCCAGTTCGGTAGCGATTAGTTTAGAAACAACACATACACATCGAAGAAACCGAGCACACAAATCAAAAGACTTAGGCAACGAACTCGCAAGGCAAATCGAAGCTTTGAGATAAACAAAAAAGTTCCCACATAGTTGCGAACATTGTCAATGCTATCGACAAAGACAATAAAATTAATATACATAAAACGCCTGTAGACAACAATAACAAAAACAACAACGAGAATTCGATGGGTAGAGGATTGCCAGTTGAAGACCCAAATCTAAGACCATAAATATGAAACGACGAAGGGTAGCGAAACATGGAAACCGCGTTGGCTTTGGCTGCTTGTTAACAAGTTCACCAACAGCAGCAACAGCAGCCCCAAGTTCCAACAGCAACAGCAGCAGCAGGTAACACACACAACAGCGCAAAAAACTGAACAACAACAAAGTATCATCTCTACACTTGGCCCAAAGATCAAACGCATACATTTTAGCGGCAGCTTTTGATAATTTTTTTGCTCGCTGTGGTTCTGCGTTTTGCCGAAACGCAACATTTTTCATATTGTTTATTTTAGTTGAGATATTTTTGTTTTTGTATTTTCGTTTCATTCGTTTTGTTTGGTTTTGCGCAACTGGCGCTCGCCCCCCGATGTCGGCATCATTAAATTAAAACGAAATTTAAACAATTTCACTGAAAATTATACACAATGAAGAAGCTGCCGAGGAGCAAGCAGAGGCTGAATGAAGCTCCCGACAACCTGTCGAAAAAGTCTACACAGACATATACCAAAAGTCAGCCTGTCAGTCAGTTCAGTCCCAAAGTCCCTTGTCCGTTGTCCGTCTGGACTGAAGACGAAGTGAACGACGAAGACGACGACGTCGACGACGCATTTGGTCTGGACAGGTTGATTACTGTTAAAATTATCACTGATTGTGATAAGCGATAACTGTGTGAGCACGTCAAGTCAACGAAACGACGACGACGACGAAGAAGTCGACGAATTTTGATGATGATGATGAGGATGATGCCAAAGCTGAAGCCGATGCTGATGTTGATGCTGATGATGGTACGCCTGATGAGTTTCGGGACTGTTTTGTTTGCTCTCGCCTCTGGGGCCAAAAAGTTGAGGCGCATAACGAATTGTTACAAACCTAAATGGAGCGGCTCGTTAGTCCAACAAGTTAATGTGCCTTCCGTTGCAGTTCGAAATGGAGTTGGAGTTGGAGTATGGGAGTATGTCGGAGTTTGTGCGTCTCGTGTGATATGTTAATAAGCATTTGCCACTTGTTTCTTGTGTGAGTTTTCCGTTGCTGTTGCCGTTTGCCGTTGCATACAAATTATACGAGGCAACAACTAACTTTTACCCAAGTGTGTGGATTGGCGCAAGACAACAAGTGTTTGGCAACACCTACAACATCAGAGAAAGTTTGTCTGGAATGTTGTGTGCTGTGTTAGATTCCCGCCTCCTCTTATATTGAATGTATAGCAAACGAAATGCACTTTGTTGCAGCTCTTAGCGTGGGAAATGCAGTTGATTTTGAATCTTTTTTGCTTTTGGCAAATCATAAAGAATTCATTGGAAATCGCTGAGTTGTTGTCCGTATTGAAACGCCATTGAAATATGGCGGCTAATAAGACCACTTTTATTGCTCTCACACAAAATCTCGTTGAATGTCTGAAACAAAGTACCAAACTGCCAATGAGAGCTGATCGAAGGAGGAGGAGAGTGAGACAAAAGCTGCGAGCTATAAAATTAAAATAACAAAACGCGTGAGGCAAACAAAAATAATAATAAAAACAAGTTAAATAAACCTTTAAACGCAAAAACAAAACTGTAACGGCAGCCAGCAGCAGCCTGGATTAAATACAAAATGCCATCATAAAAATTCAAATAAAAAAATTTAAATTATTGATTAAGATCGACGAAACAAAATATTAAAAACTCGAACTGAATGAAGCGTCAAAATAAAGCCAAGTGAAATTTGTTGAGCCGTCTTAGCTAATAGCTGACTAATAGATACACTCAAATCTAGTTCTTAGTAAGTGAGTCATGCAAGTCAAGTAAATGATGAAATGATGGGTAGATAACTTTCAAGTATCCAAAGCAACACCTCAAAGCAACAATTTATAAACTCACCTAACATGCTGACCAATCAATCTACAAGATCTTCTGAATGAAGAGTATTTTTATTCAACTGGCTCACTGAGGGAGTGACATTATTAATTTATTAAATTTATTTTAATTACAACTGCTGCTCTTAGATAAATGCCGCCATTGACTGGCTCTGGCTGATGAAAGAAGAGAGAAGTCGTAGAAAATGTGTTGGGCTGGGGCTGATTGAGCGATGCTTTACGATGACCATTGGCATTGAGTCGCTGAGCTTTTTGTTTGGGGACTATTAAAAGATCCATAGCTGATTATATTGGGTAGCCGAGTTTTTAATGCATCTACAATCTTTATGCGAGGAGATTTGTAACATTGTGTTGAGACTCATTTCGATGCGGTTCCGCTTTGAGTGGATTAGTCGACGGATGGCTCAAGAAGACAATGGGCATCGAGACGCTCAAGTGAGTCATAACAAATCACACATTGCGTATGCGCGATTTTATAGGAAATTGAAACATTAGTTTCGTCGAAGGGATTACTCAGTATGGAATGGGGAAACTTTTTAACTTTTTGAATGTGGGGCACACAAAGTAGTCTCCTTTGTGGTTCGCTGTGACTACCCACGGAGCAGCAGGCAGCCAAAGAAGTCTTCCGAGTGTCGCGACGGGCAACCCACTTCTTGGGCCACATTTGCATATGAGTTCATTTAGCAGTTTAGGAACTTGGCACAAATAAACTTCTGCAGCGCTCTGTGTTCTTCTATGTTAAAGCCACGAAACGTGTGCTAATTTACATGAGATCGCATCGGACCACATCCTCAAGCACACTTCCACATCGACATCTCTGTTTTGATTTGGGTGTGTGCTCCCAAAAAAAAAGAAGCAGAAACGAAAAACAAAATACGAAGAATGAGCCAGGAAAAAGGCAGCAAAATTAAATCAAAAGCGCGATACGCCAACGTGGACCCGCCGCAAGCAGCCCACTCGATGATGATGAAGAGTCTATCGTCGCCTGGCAATCGCCCATCGAGCGAATGCTCCTGCATATAGTACTCGAATATGTTTATCCTCTTCTGCACTGCAAATGCGATTCCTAAAGCCAACGAGTTGTTAATCTAGAAGAGCAGCTAGCAAAACGAAGCTGGAAGTGATAAGAAAGCAACTGAATGGAAGTCGCTTTCCGCTCTCCTCCTCTTCTTCGATAAAAGCATATTTCTTTAAGTGTATGCAGCAGGCGTCGCCCTGGTTAAGACGAAGGCAGCCCAAGGCTGCATTTCTATGCTGCTTTTATACCCGCTATCCATAGGGTAACAGGGTATTATAACTTTGCGGCTGCAGGAAATGTATGTAATAGAAAGAAGAAAGCGGCTCCAACACTATAAAATATATATATATATGTATATTTAATCAGCGATAGCAGCCGTTAGTATTTTCTGCGGTATATTTTGAATGTAGCACTTTCACGATATACCAAATACAGCGTTTAGTATATTTTAAATGTAGCAATTCAACAATAAACCAAAAACATCCTTTGGTATATTTTGAATGTAGCACTTTAACGATATGCAAAATAAAACATTTAGTATATTTCAAGTATTTTTGCGGTATATTTTTTTGTAGTATATCATTTCAACGATGTACCAAATATATCCTTTGGTATATTTTGAATGTATCAAATTAACAATACACCAAATATATCATATAAATATACCATTTAGTATATTTTTAGTATTTTTGCGGTATTTTTTTGGAATGTATCATTTCAACGATATTCCAAATATATCCTTTGGTATATTTTTAATCTGGCAATTCAACGATATGTCAAATATACTCTTTGGTATATTTTGCGGTACATTTATTGGGTATATTTTAAAATTAAAACCGCACTGTTTTGCTTTCATTAAAAAAGGGAAGCGGGTATCTCACAGTCGTGCACACTCTAGCAATCTTACTTGTTTTTTGGCTGGCCAAGTGGCAAGTGCAGATTGCGAGCATTAGATGAAATATTTATATTGTCTATATGAATTGAGCTGGCGATTCGCCACTGCGGCGAGGCCAGCCAAAAGTTCTCGCAGCAGGATGCCAGTCATATCGCACAGCAGAGTCTCTCTCCATGGCATGGCCATGGCAATGGCTTCTCGCATCAGGTAGCGGTAGCAGCACACACAAGTGTCCAGCGAAAACGACACAGAGATATGAGCCCATTCTGCAGTCACGTTTTATTTAAATATATGCGCGTGCGGGCAGCTGTTGCAATGCTGCCCTGTGTTGCATGCTGCAGGGGGAGGGAGGCAGAGTGACGATGAGTTTTCCCATTCGAGATGTCGATGTCGTTGGCTACTGTAAACGCCATTTCAGCTATATATGAAAAAGTAGCTCAAATGTAGATGAGTGCTGCTGCTGCAACTTTGGGGATAATATTGTAAGGCAATTCAATTCGATTGGCTGTCATCTTGGCGCTTTGGCCCTGGCGGCGACAAGTGTGCTCAAATTATGACTCAGGCTGAGGCTTTTAATTGCGATTCATTTAGTGTCTTTTGGCCAATTTCGTGAACAAAACGGTGCAACTGAAATTTCAATTACTCGAACATCACGCGCAATCAACAGATCGTCGCCTGGGCTGCTGCTGCTCTATGACTCGATGGATGATTAATAACCAGCTCAGGCATTCAATTCTCATGCTCTTCTTCCTGGTGCATCGCGTGATGAGGTTTGCTCCTGCACTCAAAATGCATTGCACCACACCAAATTGCAATTGTTTTCAGTTTAAAACTGAATAAAGGAAGGCAAAAGTCGAATGACTATTGGAAATGTAAAGTAACAATTTTGTCGTATAAACTTTTTATTGATTTGTTTATTATAAAATAGTTTTCTCTGCCTAACAACTCTTAGAACTGATTAGCAATTTTATAGTAAATACTTTTAAAAAGTTGTGATTTTCTTTTAGGTCTTTTTACACTAAAACTATTGTGAATTGTCCCTCAGAACTTTCTTGTTAAAGGCAAAAGTTGAATGACTATTGTAAATATAAAGTAACAACTTTATATAATATAATAGTTTTCTATGTTTAAAAACTCTTTGAACTGTTTACTCTAAACGTATTTTGAATTATTCCTCAAGACTTTCTTTTTAAAGTCAACAGTCTACTACTTGTCACTTTATAGTAAATATTATTTGATGGTTTGATTATAGAATAGTTTACTATATCTAAAAACTCTTAGGAATGCTTACACAAAATACATTTCAGCACTGCTATTTCATAGTTCATCTCTTCCCATTCTTTGTACAGCTTTACTTTTAGAGCATTTGTTATTCGCTTCTTTAGTAAGCTCAACATACCTGAGTGCAGCTTTGCTGCTGGCTTAGTTTATTTGCCAAGCGGCTTTTGACACAGTAGTTAACCAGGCACATAATAATAATGGAGTACTTCGTGCCATGGTCGCTGTCTGTCCATTTGGCAAAAAGCAAAAACAGGTAGCTGCATCTCTCCAGCAATTGCAGTCTCCCATTACATTTATTATTTATTAATAACATAATTTATTGTTTCATGGCATTCATGTGAACTTCAAGAGCCTGTGCTTCTGCTGCTTTGTGGCTGCTTGCCTGACTCTGTGCAACTTGTGCTTTGTTCATAGCAAGGGGCAGGCACAGGGAGGAGTCTCTAACCATTGAATTAAATGCAAGCTGGTGGCGAGCTTGGAGCTTGGAGCTTCAGCTTCGATTGCCAAACGGGGCATTAGGTCGTCGCCAATTGTTAGACGAAAAATTGGCGCTAGTTTGGCGCGACGTTTGCGCGTTGCCCCCTCTTCAGGTTGCGGCATGCGGCATTTGGGCAACGTCCCTCGTAGTGCGGAGTAAATTGCGCAAAAGATTCTTAAAGTTAACGGCCCTTCATAAATTTTGTTATGAAATATGTGCGCGCTCGTTGAATATGCCATCCGTTCAGTTCAGCTCTCAGGCACCACCAAAAAAAGCCAGCGAAGCACAACCAAAGCCAAAGCCAACCTCTAGCAGTGCGCAGTAGTTTTCCCTCGAGAAAAGTTCTCAGCCATAGCCAAGGCATTTTCCTTCATCGTTCATTGTGGTGGCTGCCGTTCGTTTGGCAAGTGGCATGACAATAAAAATTTACGATTGCTTTTATGGATTTACGAGGTTTTATTCTGTACAACGGCGTTTGGCGTCGTCGTCGTCGTCGTCGTCGCATCTCTGCCGCCCACTCATCCCTGGAGATGTCCGCCGTAGACGGACGTCTGTAATTTGACGCTAATGAGTGACAAAGTTGATAGTTTGATTTTGGCAAATGGCGTAATTGTGGACCACAACGTGCGACCAATTGTAACGCCTACTCTCTGGAAAATAGTGATTTCATTGGACAGTGAGTGGCCAATTTCTTTGAAGCAAAAGTTTGGATAATTGCAGAACAATTGCCGTTTGAATTTCTCTTTACTATCATCCTCATTTGGCACTTTGTAATCTTAACGAATATTCTTTTAATGACGTTTGTTAGATATCTTTGATAAGTCACACACACTTGGCTCTAATCCTTAAGCATATTCTGATATTTGCGCATTTCGTGTCAGCAAGATGCGCTGTGCAGCGGACTGTGGTAGCTTTCACTGTTACCCATCGCTTAAAATCAATTTTATGACTCTTGGCCAAGAAAGGAGGCAAGAAAAGAAAAGTAGAAGCACATGCAGAAGGCCTGCTGAACTCTGGCCTGGCAAAAAGTAAAAAAATTTCACGCCGCTGCCACAACGACTGCGAATGGCACAGCCAATTGAGGCACTGCATAATTTCACCTACCCAAACGAAACGAAACGGATGAACAAACGAATCTTTGGGGCATTGTCGTCGCCATCGCCAACGTTGGAGGCACGCACGCAACTTTCATTGAATTAAACCCTAAAAATATGAAGCTTATCACAAATCAGGCAGCATTGGAACTTCATCACCTACTTTGAATGTTGGCTACCGCATGAGTCGCTGCTTCTGCTGCTGCTGTTGTGGCTGCCACTCGGTTTGACCTACATTCGTGTCCGCAGATGCGTAGGGAAGTAAGTCCAAACCGCTGGCAGACAGACACACAGAGTTGAAGATGAACTAAAAATGCAATATACAAAATATGTGCCGCCACAGCCGCCAAAAACAATTTACCAATTTATGTTGAACTGCGTTGCGTTGCGCTGAGCTGCGGTTCTTGATCCTCGACAGTCTGCACAACAACTTGCAACTGTGCTCATGTGCATCCTCATCTTTATCCCGATACCTATACCGATTCGACTGACTCTTCCACTGACTTGGCAAATCACTAAATTTATATGTTTTCTGATTCAAAATATTTATTGCCAAACCAAAACCAAAAGCGCAACTCGCGCTGGCCCCAAAAAAGGGCAGCAGCCAAGTCGAAGTGTTGCCTGGTGGTGACTTCCCCGACACAGAAGACAGACAGACGGAAGGAAGGCGAAGCTGTGCACTCAAATTGCCTGAAAAATGGGAGGAGGACATTAAAATTCACCAAATGTATTTATTACGGCACCAAGAAAGCAACACAGCAACAGCAACAGCATCGACACAACAGCCAAAGCAACCGATGCGTCGACCGCAGCCGCAGCCCACATACAAAACTCACTCAGTGTGTTTGGCCAGCAGAAAGAGTCAGTCTCAATCTCGAGAAGAGTCACAGTCGGCACTTGGCGGCGCGGCATGTTTGCAGATTGATTTGCTGCGCCTCCAGATACCCCGAAGATACCCCAAGCCAAACACTTGCCGCAGACAGCCAGCGAGCAAGCGAGCGAAACGCAGAAATCAATTGTGAGGAAAAAAGGCATTTAGTGTGAGCCATCAGACGCGAGACTGACTTTAAAGTTACACTTGCAGAAATTGTAATTAGAAGATTATTATTGTGTTACTATATGATTGAATTGAATTTAACATTTCCGACATTTAAATAGTCAAGCATGTTTTAATCAAGTTCAATATTTTTAGACATTTCTCTATTCAATTATTTCACCAGTTACCCAAAAGTTTTGCTGAGTGTCGCTCGCATCGGCTGGCGACGAACTCACAACGCGCTACAAGTGGCCGCCTAGACAGACGAACAACAAATAGATTCAAGCCAAAGTCGGCGATCGAAATTTATTTCGATGCCCTGCAGCTGAATTATTTAAACCGACGAATTCAATTAGAGACAGTGACTTGGTTTTTGCGCGCTAATCCAAGCAAGGCACATAGGGATTGCAGAAGGGTGAAGAGGGACAAATCTGAGCTGCAGAGTTGAAGAGCTAAAAGCGTTCGTTGAATTTGCGTTGGCGCTGAGGGCGAGTCCAAGCAGCGGGTGCGGCTCCACAACGACTTCACGCAGATCTTTTGAGGAGGCGTCGATTGAGACAAGTGGAACTCTTTTTTCTATACCCGCTACCCATAGGGTAGAAGGGTATTATAACTCTTTGTTTCTGCAGGAAAAAGAATATCTTCGTGGTCTGCGTCAATAGCGGAGACGATAAAGCCATGTCTGTCTGTCCGACTGTTTGCACTCTATGGTATATTTTGAATGTAGCATTAATATACCAAATATGGGTTCCTGTATATTTTAGTATTTTTGAGGTATATTATTTGATATATTTTAAGAATAGCCACTACCATCTGTTTGCATTCTAATGTATATGTCGAATCTAGTACTACATCAATGTACCATACATATGTAGACTTTGGTATATTGTAGTATTTTTGCAGTATATTAATTCGGTATATTTTAAGAATAATACAGCACTGATTTACTTTCGTATACATATTTTAAATTAATTGTTCAATCAATATATGATATATAGCCGTTGGTATATTTTTAGTATTTTTGCGGTATATTTGATATATTTTAAGAATAGCCCCGACCATCTGGTTGCATTCTATGTCGAATAAAGTACTACATCAATATACCATACATATATAGCTTTTGGTATATTGTTGTATTTTTGCGGTATATTAATTCGGTATACTTTAAGAATATTACAGCACTGATTTACTTTGGTATATTTTAAATTAATTGTTCAATCAGTATATGAAATATGGCCTTTGATATATTTTTAGTATTTTTGCGGCATATTAATTGGGTATATTTTTTAAAAATCAACACCGCCTTATTTTGCTATTGTTTGGGTATCTCGTAGTCGAGCACATTCGACTCAACTTACTTATTGTTTCTTTTGCGATGCCCCCTTCCCCCATTTCTTCTTCGTTTTATTGTTGTTGTTGCTGGATGAGTGTGTTAGCCATCTTTCACCTTTTTGGTTGGCAGGATGCGCGAACAATATTTTGTTAGTTCCTTTAATTTGATTTAATTATATGCGCGGGCAGTGCAAGCTTCCCCGCCGCCAGTCGCCAGTCTGCTGGGGGCGTGTCCCTTTGAGGCTGTGCCCACTTTTCGCTGCCACAATATTTCCACCTCCCAAATGTGACGTATTTTGGGTACGGTGTGTGCGCTTGAAAAATCACCGCTTTCAACTTTTATATTAAGTATTATTGTGTATATTATGGTATGAGTGTGTGTGTGTGTGATGATCATGATCATGGCTGATCGCATTGTTGTTGCTGGTTGATCTTAGGAGTGGCTTGTTAAATTTCACTTGCATGTCAAGGCATAAAGTCTTGGTGTGAGGTGTTGGGCGTCGATTTATGCGCTTTTCACTTGTCTCGCCTTTGGGGAGGAGCAGCACAACTTACACCAGAAGAGAAATCGTTTCGAGTGGAAAAAGATCGCATGCAAATGGCAAGCAAAATAAAACTTCGACTTGAAGAGGGGCGGCCAAATGTGGGAAAATTCTTGTGCCAACTATTGAAATTGATGCGCAATCATAGCACAAATAATAAGTCAACTTTTGAGTGATCGAAATACAACTGTCTGAAACATTCGACCAGTATAAATTTCTGGTACAAGAGAGTGGACATAATTGTTGCTGAAGCAACACGAAGTTCAACACGAAATCAGCAGCCAAATGATTTATCACCATCACATAAAGTAATCAACCTACAAAAGCATGCAATGTGTGTGAGTGTGTGTGTGCTCAAGTGTACAAGTGCAGCCCCTTTAACATTGGCGGCACTCCCCACTCAGTTCACTCTCAGTTCAATTGCTGCTCTCTCATATTTGAATTGGTTTGGCTTGGTTTGGTCACATACCAGAAAAGGCCACTAAACCGCATAACTGTCCATGTCGTTCAGTATGTGAAACAAAAACCCAATTGACGATGACGACGACAGGTGATTAATTGTTCCAAGCGCGTAGACGTTACTTAACGCTCAATCTCTGACTCTGACTTTGTTTCTATGTCTGTTTCTGTTTCTGTTACTCTGACTCTGACTCGTGATGTCAAGATCCAAGTGTGAGTGTCCATATATGGAGATATATGTATGTATATATAGTATTTTGTAGTCGCAAGTGTCGAGGTGAGGGAGAGAACAAAACAAGTTGCATGTGGGGCTCAATGAATGAATAGCTGAATAGTTGAATAGTTGGCCAAATGACTGAATGATACAAGCACCTGAAATTCAAAACAAAACAAAACCCAACACGACGACAAAACAACACCAACAACAACAACAACAGCATCAACCAATCTCGTGCGCAATGACAGCAGTTGAAGTCATGTATTTTTTTGTGTGTGTCTGTCTGTTTTTTTCTTTTTTGTTGTATTACTGTTGATTCGAGTGCTTGAGAGATCTTGGGTTACACTTTGCTTCCATTCCATTTGGTTTGGCGTGCGTCGTGGCTCACCCAACCTCACCTGCTGCCCCTCTCCTCTCCACTCACGCCTCCCTCGACACGTCTCTCTGGGCTGTCTCTATGGCGTATGATCCACTGATTGCTTGATTATTATTTTGATTAATTAGCTTAGATTTGGCTAGTTCAAACTATACGGCCCACGCCTCAAGCTGAAGCTCGAAGTTGAAGCTCAGTCAAGATCGCTATTGTGTCTGGTCGGACGGTCGGTCGGTCGGGTTTTTGGCTCATTGGCTCAGGTTCATGCGTTTGCCAATGATTGATTGAAGTTTTCGTTGATAACAGCTTACAATTGAGAAATTATTTACATGAGCTATAATTAAACTTGTTTGTTGTTGCCTGTCATTTGACGTGTTCACTGTACACGTCACTGCTCTGTCTCCATCTCTCGGTCTCCATCTTCTTCAGGTCTGGTTTATTGAACCGACTTCAATTGAACTAAGCAAACCATAGAGTATAGAGCAAAAGAGTGTGGGCTGAGAGTCGTTGGCAAGTGATGTTACCTATGCCAGTTGGTATATATAAATAATCAGGAAATTGCTTTAGGGCCTGTCAGATGCCATGAGTTGATTAGCCACTCTCATAATGTGTTTAGTGCGAATAATAATCAGCAAAGATCAGCACAGATCGCCAACCAGAAGAGTTGTAATGGAATGCAAAAAGATATCTTCTCAATAATAAATAATAAGTTCAAATTCAGCTTAATTGGATCTGCAGTTGAACGAAACCTGTCAAGCGGTGGCCATTGTGGCATTTAACTAATTTGCTGCCAATGGAAATGTGTCAACCGAGTGTCAAACTCTGGCTATCGTCATGCTCATCCATATGCCTGGCTGTAAGTCACGCTCCAATAGAAAGCTGTGTGCCCAAAAGCGACGACGTCGACGACAAAAACCTTTCCCAACCTCCCCAAAATTAAAGAAACAACACAAAAGTAAGAAAGTTACGATCGAGTGTGCTCGACTGTGAGATACTCGTTGCACATTTTAAATAAAAGCTAAACAGTATAAATTTTAAAATATATCAAATAATATTCCGTAATATACAAAAAATATATCGAAAGCTATATTTGGTATATTGTAGTATATACTACATTCAAAATATACCATAGTGTGCAGAGAAGATGACTTATCTAAAATATATCTAAAATACCGCAAAAATATAAAAATATACCGAAAGCCATATTTGGTATATTGTAGTATTCAAAATAGTACTACATTTAAAATATACCATAGTGTGCAGGAAGGATAGATACTCTATAATATACCAAATATACCGCAAAAATTGTCAAAATATACCGAGAGTGATATTTACACAATTAAGATATACCATAGATTACAATCAGATGGACATGGGTATTCTCAAAATATACCAAATAATATATCGATAAAAATTACTGAAAGTTAAATTTGGTATATTGATATAGATCTACATTCAAAATATATCATAGAGTGCAAAATATACCAGATATATATATATTGTAGGGTCTCGATGCCTTCTTCTGCCTATTGAATACATTTCCTGGGGCCACAGATTTATAATACCCTTCTACCCTATGGTATAAAAAGCTGATGCGGGCGCCCATCGATCGTTTTGTGTTGTGTGGCCAAAAAGTTGCGTTTGTTGTTGTTGTTTATGCTGCCTGTTATTGGTTGTTTGGCTATTTGCTGGATGCGTGTCTCGGTCCGTTGAGCTTCTGCCTCTGATTTGGATTCGAGCGACACGACTGACTTAGCGCATGCCTTCACTTGCCTGGGCAGCTGAAGCTGAAGCTTCGTCGACTCCATTTGGGGGCAGGCGAAACATGCAAAGTGACAACGACGACGACTCTGCCATATTTGGCCAAATTCAAATGCCATTAACACGTACGCCATTTGTCGAGAGACAGAGAGAGAAAGAAAGAGATTTAGGAGAAGGGGACAAAAGGGAATTACACTCTCGTTTTGTGGGTTCATTTGTCCACTTTCTGTGTTCGGCCATTTCCGTGTTCGTTTGTGTCAAAGCCGCTGCACGCATTTCCCCCAATTCGACATTTAACACTTGTAAATTTCTCGGCCAGCATCGTCGTCGCATTTATGGAAAGGCCGCCGATTGGAGCCTCTGTTTTGCTTGTTGCTGCTGCCTGTTGCTGTGGCGGTGAATCGTGTATTTCTCCATCTCCTGCTTGGCATTGGGCTCGCATGGTAACCTGTCGTGATTCTTGTTTTAATTTGCTTTGACTTGTGCGCCTTTTTGGGCTGCCGTCGCTTCGGCTTCGGTTTCGACTTTGGTTTCGTATTGGAACGGCATTGGCAGTTATTAGGCCTAAATGCAAAAGGTTTTCCATTTGCCTGGTTAGTTGTGTTTGGCTCATTAGCGGCCAACTTCTCGCACTCTCTCTCTGTTTGAAGCTTGGCTAATTTGCCTCGTCTTGCAATTATCGTTAGCACTCGCTCCAAAAAGGGACTAAAAGCCACAACAACAGCAACACAAAACTAAGTACAGAAAACTGTGGCAAGATCTAAACTTTAACTTAAACTGATTTAAACATGCCAAATCTTGTACGCAGACATAAATTTACAAAGTTATCTCAGTACGCGAATCGTGCGCTTGTTGTAAATACCCTCGGCAAGTACGTATGGCAACAAAAGGGTAGCTAAGACTAAAAGAATTGAACACCTGATGGCTCAAGTTGGTTGTTGATTTAACCTTGATCGCTAAGCTTGCAGCTGCTTTTGAAATGAGCCACTTAAGGTATCATTTAGTCGAGTTGTGTGCGAGACTAGAGCAAGCACTCTTGTGTGATTTTGGTTTTTCTGTTTTTTGGCTTTTTGGCATAGATTGAAGCGTTGCCGCTGCCGTCTCCTGACGCCACCGTCGCAGCTGACAACGCTGACAAGTGTTAATTGAATTCATGTCTCTGGTAATCATAATAATAATAACAATATCATGTTGTGCCAGAGAGCTGAAGTGCCTCAAGACAACGACGACGACGATGACGACGTGCGCTGCGAGCTTTTGATGTTGTCCGGCTGTCCGTCGTATCTGTCGTTTCATGTCCGTCTCCGCTGCCTGGTTGCCTGGCTGTCTGCCTGGCAGCACCGACGCCGCCGTCGCCGTCGCCATCGTTATAAATTACTCAATTAATGTCAGCGTTTATGTCAGCGGCAGCACCCAAAGCACCACCACGAGAGCAGAGCAAAGCAGAGCTGAGCAGATAGGCGCATGGGCTTTATGCAGATAGTCCAGCATAGATATGACATGCGGGGACATGATAATGGGGCATGTTTAGTGGCTGTCGCGTCGTCATCGTCGTTGCCTGTTTAATTAAAAATATTTTTGGCCTGGCCACAAAAGTACAGTGAACACCGTGATGTGAACCTCAAGCTCAGAGACTGAGACTTGAGCTGAGCCTTTAAACTGCTGACAAGTTGCGCAACTTGACACTTTGCATGTGGGCCCTTAACAGCAAGTTCGTTGCTTAAGTCTTTTGTTTTCTACAACACAAAAAACGTGCAAATTATGATTTTTTTCGTCGTTGTTGTTGCTCACTACTTTTGTGCTGAGGCTGCTGCTGAAAACGAAATGTCAATTTTTGTGACGGGATTGCTTTTGTCTTTTGACGCCCTCAATTTGCAGCATCAGCGCGCGCCCCACGCGACACGCCTCCAAGTCGAAGCAAAAAGTCAAGTATTCAGACTGATGTTGAAATAGTTTAACATGGAAATCCTTTACTTAAGTATGAATGCTGATGTTGAAACAGTTTAACATGGAAATCCTTTACTTAAATAAGTTTAATAGATTATTATTTTCAGTCTAGGTTTAATTATTGAAAGCGTGTTCAAGTTTTACTGGAAAGTGATTTGTGTGGCTCTCTTTGAAACCAAATACGCGGCACGGGCATAATTAAATCTTTTGACTGTTTTGCCTTTGATTTTTGTGTGTTGTGTGTGCCATTTGTTGTCTATGTTGTAATAATAAGATAAATCCGTTTTACACTGCTGAACAGGTTGCTCACGACGACGACGACGAGTCTCTAACGCCTTTGTCTCTGTAGTGCTTTTGTGGCTCTCGACTGTTGTTGTGCGGGTTGAACGCCCAACCCGACAGGCGCTACACACAGAGAACAATGCTCGCCGTTTGCCATATTATAATACAACAAATACATATACGTATTTAATATTTAAAAATCTTTTTTTTCTCATTTTCTTCGTTTTGTTTTGTTTTATTTTTTTCAGCACTTAGCGTGCTGACAAGTTGAAGCTTTTGCGTGGCCCGTCAGTCAGGTGGCTCATAAGAAATATAAACGGACTTGGACCTCTTGCAAAACAGTCTTGGTACGTACCTTATAATTGTTGTTGTTTTTGTTTTTGTTGTTATTATTGTTGTTGTAGACACATTTCAGTTTTGATATGTGCTGTCGCCCATTTGAAGCTTGCGTCTCTCTTGTCTTGTTGACGGGCCGCTTTGGTTTTTAGCCATGGCCAGGCCTTTGGTGTGGGTGGCCCACACACACACACACACATGAACACACACTCGCATAGAGAGTC
Source organism: Drosophila pallidifrons (assembly GCA_023558445.1). Taxonomy (NCBI): domain Eukaryota; kingdom Metazoa; phylum Arthropoda; class Insecta; order Diptera; family Drosophilidae; genus Drosophila; species Drosophila pallidifrons. The sequence goes on along the minus strand of CM042347.1, from coordinate 27,224,739 downwards.
GGACATGTACCTGGTGCAATTGTTGTGCCGCCGCCGGCGCCTCAGCGTTGGCTCAGAGTCCGATTCCTCCCCGGGTCCAACTCTCGGACTGCGTATTAAATTTTGAAATTGGTTTTTGTTGCGGTCGTTAAGCTTATTTCCGTATTGAAGTCAGTTTCAGCTGAGTCTCAGCTCTGCTGTTGCTTTGCGGTTTGAATTAATTAGCTTGCACCGAGCCGAACGACGAACTACATTTTGTTCTTGTGCATATTAAAAAAGATACAAAAACATTGTCTCTGTCTCTGTGTGGCCTGGTCCCAAACGCTATTCAGCATACAATACGCCAACGCAACTGAATCTCAAATCTCTGAATTCAAATCCGAATCCAAATCCACATCCAAGTCCAACAAAAAAAACCAACTCTCGACACAATGGTAATTATTAATAATGCAAATAATTATATCGATTTCATTCAGGGGCGTTGCCGGTGTGATTTTGTACAAAGGTTCTCTTCGTCGTGTTCTTTTCGGTTCGGTTCGCTTTGATCGCCAGTGTGGGAAAATAACCCAACAAGTTCTCATTTGCTGCCACTTGAGCTTAGAATTCTCACTAATCTTGCTAGATTTTGTTTGTGTTTTATTTTATTTGTTTCTAAATTGTTTAAGATTTGTTTTCATTTTCTGTTTTTTTTTTGCTCATTTTTTGGCTAATTTGCCTGCGTTGCATTTGGCTGGCTGTGGCTGGTTTGCTCAGCTTTTGATTAACTTGACGTCAACACTGTGCGAGTGCATGGCAATGGATTTATGGCATCTAAAAGTTGTGCTGTTTGAAAATGTGCCATGATTTATGAGTGGAGTTTGAGACGGAGACTGAGTCTGGGAGTGCTGCTCAATGACACAAGCTGAAACTATGACTGAAGCGTATTAAACTGCAAATTGCGAGGCAATTAGTCGAGTTTAAAGCTTAAACTTTACATTATTGCCATGAGATACTTTCATGAGCTTTTATCATTATTTTATCTCTTTTATCATAAGATTTTATCCTTCGAAATGACTTCTACTTCGCTCTTGTGCAACTCTTCTGAGATACTTTCGCATTTTTAGCCAAAGCTCACATTAGATTGCTTAACACGAGATTATCGAATATGTTGCTCAACTTTTTGGCACCGACTTCACATTTTGTGTAGCCCATATTAAAGTTCGATTAGATCGGAAAATGCCGAAACCAAGCACAGCGCGAAACAGCCGTAATTAAATATTAATTTACACCCATCGCGTTAAACAAACAACACGTAATGCCTATAACAATAACAACAGCACCAAAAACAACAACAGCTTTGAGAACAACAACTACAACTACAACGGTGACTACAACAATTGGTATCTGCATCAGGTCTCGAGTCAATCAACAGCTGCGGCGACAACAGCGACGACGGCGCCTGGCATATATCATACTTCCATAATTTGTATACCCTGTGGGCAGTTGATGTTAATAGAGTGTAGCTAGGTTGTTAAAGGTCTGATATTTAATAGGCTATAATGGAAATTCAACTTCGAGCAATCTTTCACTTTAGTTTTTTATCAATCACAAGCGAACTTCGAGAAATATTCGTAGAGAAATTTCGATTAATTTGCTCAGCGACTTTTTATATATTGTTTGGTTATAATAAAGTTAAATTTTAGTTTAATTTTCTCTCTTAAAGATCTCATATTTCAAATGAACTTAAATTTCAATCAAGAGTCTCCTTGTTTTATGAACAACCTACAACCAAACTTCGCTAAATATATAATTAAAATGAAGATAAATTTTATTGAATTTTCTCAGTAACTTATTAAAAATTTACCATCCAAAACATCACCAAAGACTTTTTATATCCTCAACGATAAATTGTATTTAACTATCTTAGTTTCTAGTTGACAATTTACGATCCAAAACCTCAACACAATATTCCTACAGAGCATTCCCATCGTCCATCATTCTTCTATCTTCAACATTCTCGCTTGTTTCATGCGCATTTGAAATTATTAAATATTAATAACAACGAGCGGGGAAAACGTGGCTTGAATTTGAAATTGCAAATATATTTAAATTAAACACGAAAAAATTAATTTCGTAAACTGAAATGCATTTAAAAATACATTTTGGCGATTAGAGATTAATTTTAATTGCCAAAGCGAGGAAGTTCGAGCTTGAACCTAAACTAAGCTAAGCCAAGGGGATTGGTGGCCCCCAAATAGCACCTCAACTAAGTAGACCATAAGAATCGAGGCGTGTTATTCTTTTTAGATTTCTATTTCTATTTTTTTGTCGGTTGGCTACGAAATGCCAATTAAGCGCACATTGCACGTAGCTGCAATAAATGAAACGAAATTCGAGCAGCGCCAACGTTCAAATATGTTTTTTTTTTGTATTCTATATTTTCCTGATTTTTTGCGCGCGCTGATAAATTTTTGTTGTGCTTTTTTGTTGGGGTGCCATAAATTAAGGCTCTAAACGATTTTTGTAGGCAATTGTGGCGTGGCACTTGTCACCAGTCAATATGAGAGTGGTGGAGGGAGGGGAGGGGTGAGGACTGACGGTCGTTTCATTTAACCTTTGACCAAAAGCCGCTACCACAATATTTTTTGTGTGGCACACATGTGCGTTGCCCATTTGATTCCAAGGCGTGGCAACGGCAGCCGCAGCACGCGCACCAAGTCAACCTCCTCTAATGTGCGCCTACAACAACATCCAATGGTGGTGACAGTTGTGGAACTGAACGGGTCATGGGGTGGGGCGACAATTGTGTGTCCTAGGTTCTCTTGGCAAATGCAATATGACTTTCCTAGTCGCAGCTTCGGGGCGCGTGGTGTGTTTCCTAATAGACCAAAGCTACCGCCTGACAAGTTACAATTCGTAACGGAAAGAAGGTTTTGAAGGTGGCACAACGAATGAGAAATGCTCTACTAAATAGAAAATTGTAAGCACATTGATTGAACTATTGAAAAAAGCTCAAAACTCATAAACCTTTAGAAGAAAACTTCAATTTTTATTTAAAAGTGTCGATAGATACTTTTATCTGAAAGGAAGTGATGTAATAATTGTAATATAGTAATGGTAATAGATGGCTTCTTAAAGATCCTTAACTCAAAAATATTTAACTGAGAAATTTTCGATAATTTTATGATTCTATGAAGAAAGTTTCTTTAAAGAAAATTTAAGTTTTGAATACAGCTCAAAGCTTATGAAATTTACGAGAAAACTAAAATTTTGGTTTAAAAATTTCGATAATTTTAGAAATGTGAAAGTGAAGAACTGACAAAGCTCAAAACTCATAAACCTTTAGAATAAAACTTCAATTTTTATTAAAAGGTGTCGATAGATATTTTTATCTAAATTGAAGTGTGAGTTATAGATTGTACTTTTAAGATCCTTAACTAATTAATGTTAAGCTGAGAAATGAAACATGTATTTAAAAGTTTCGTTAATTTTTTTTGGATGCTTATGAACTGATCGATACATTTATCTAAATTTAAATGTTTTGAAGAGTTTTTTATCTGGAGGAAATGACTTTGAAAGGGATGCAATTGATTTAGAAAAATAAATAAAGATTTTTCATTTTACAAACTACTTTTTACCCACAGTAGAGTTTCTCATTCTAATAATAACCACATTATTTGAGGTTCATTCCTGTTCATTCTTTTTATTATCTTCAGACACTTTTGTTCAATTGAACTTTTATTCGTTTTCTTATCTGTTAGCAGCTTATAAACCCCTTCGATTAGTGTATCAAATTCGGTTGAGGTTCAAAAGCAAAGGCAACGCCGAAAAAAACGAAAACGAAACTGGAAGTTGTGGAGCGTAAGAAACTGCGTGGACGGCATTTATAATAATGCGGCTTGAGGCAGCAACCGCGTTGACTTTGGGGCAACAAAGTAAGGTGCGGCTGCTGTAGTGCGGAAAAACTGAAAAATCGCGGCAGCAGCAGCAACAACGGCAGCGACAATACCAACAAAAACAAGCATAATGAAAATGAACTGGAAAACGCGTTTAATTGAACCAAAGCCTGATGACTGCCCACTAGCGCCATCTAGCTGCGTGCGGCTGCACTAAGCCGGCACGGGCAAAACTTGTTGTTGCTGTCGTTGTTGTTGTAGAAGTAGCTATTGCTGAGCTGTGGTTGCGGTGGTAGACCCAAAATCGATGATTCATCGGGTTGTTTGTTGTTTTGAGTGGTTTCATTTTGCCCCCTCTTCACTCTTTTGTCTCCACCAATTGCTCTCAAAATTCGCTAGACGTTTGTCGTACTTTGTTGCTGTTGTTGGCGCTTGCCGCCTGCTGTTGCAGTCGTTGTTGCTGTTGTCGTGGCTGGTGACGCAGTTGCAGTTGCAGTTGCAATCTCGCAGTAGTTGCAGCTGCGCCAATTCTCCTTCGTTTGCCGTTTGGCGCTTTACGTTCAAAACAATTATTATTCTGGCAATTAATTTTGATTTAAGCAGCGATTGATATTTTTGCTCCACTCGTCGTCTTAATAGCCACCAAACAGTCAAGCAGCACAACCGATCTTAGCCAACTAGGCAACTAACCAACCACCCACCACCCGCTGTTAGCACCAACAAAATGCGGCAATCTTTTTATTTTCGGTTGTCGTTGTTGTTGTTGCCGGCGCTTTGTGATTCGCTAAATTTGCGAATCAGCTGCAACGTTTTTATGCGATAGATAAATAAAGAGACACCTACGACGAGCGAGCCTCCAATTGTTGCCATATTGCAAACGGCTGCGCAGCAAATGAGCATCCGCAATACACAACGAGGAAGAGAGAGAGAAGCGCAACAGTAACAAGTAAGAAAGCTACAGTCTAGTGTGCTCGACTTAGAGATACCCGATACCCATTAAAAGCAAAATAGTGTAGTATTATTCTTAAAATTAAGCAAATTAGTGTACTAAAATTACTAAAAATATATCAAAGGATGTGCTTGGCATATTGATGTATGTAGTACTAAATTCAAAATATACCGTGGACTACAAAATATACCGAATATATAGTAGACAATACTACTGTAAAATATTCCATGGAGTGCCAAAATATACCAAAAATATTGTAATATAGTACTACGTTCAAATTATACCATAGAACGCAAAAAAACTAAATATAGTATTCATTGCTACATTCAAAATATAACATAAGCTACAAAATATACTAGATTGCCTGCCATTGATACTAAGTACTCGTCTTATGCCCACTGCTAAAGTATATCTCAAATAACTTTTTCTGATCAAGTTGTATGTTGACTTTATAGGGTCTCTTTCTGCTTGTTATACACAAAGTTATTATACCCTTCAACCCTATGGGTAGCGGGTATAAATAGCTTGAAATTTGAAAGTGACAATGCAATCGAAAGCAAATTGAACTGTTGAATGTTGTTTTGAAAAAATATCACGATATTAGGAAAAGTCTTAAATTTTTGTTGTGCTTGTTTCTTTATTACTTTCCGCGTTTTACAAAATAAATATATCAAAAAAAGTATAAATAAATCTATAAAATAAATGTAAATATTTACACAATAAATTAAATAAATATATTAACTAAAATTAAATACATAATTTAATGATAAACTATACTTAAAATATACTAACTCGCACCATTTCGATTTGTACACGATGAGTTTCAACAAGAAATATACAGGCAAACAAATTTAAACAAAACGACAGATAACAACGAATGGCGACTGCTGCTCAACTAATGCTAACCCTTGACTTGGCCCTACGAAAATCGTTAAGATTTCAATATATATTAATAATAATAGTTATAAATAATGATGAACCTAACGAGCAATAAAATTGCCTTGACTAATTTTTGGCACTGAATTCCTGAGTTGAATGTATGTAAACTGACTTGAGAACTTACAAAGCTAATACTTAAGATATAGAATTGTGTTTTAATAGATGCTCTGTCTGACTGGCGCGGGAATTTGGAACTCATGAGATTCCTCTTCCTCTCCACCGCTGCTGCCCACGCTTCCCGCATAATAATGTTGATGCGGCGCCTCTTCGTAGCCCTGCAGATGCTGTTGCAACTGCTGCTGATTGAAGCCAGCGTTTGCTGCATGAGCGCCCTGCTCCGATTGGCAGCCGGATTGCAAGTGCTTGGCCAGCAGCGACATGCGAGAGAAGGATTTGGTGCAACTGGGGCAGGAATACTTCTTGACATCCGAATGCGTTTGCATGTGAGCGCGAAGATTTGAGCGATCTGCAAAGGCGCGATTGCAATGTTGGCAACTGAAAGGCTTCTCCCCGGTGTGTGTACGAATGTGTCCTTGCAACAGCCACGGACGGGAGAAGGCCTTGCCACAGATGGGGCACTTGCAGGGCAGCGTGTGGGTGCGTATATGCATCTTGAGTGCGCCAAGCGAGACGTAAGTCTTGTCGCAGTTCTTGCAGCTGAAGACCTTCTTCACCTGGTTGCCCTCGGCGGAGGGACAATGGAACTGCTGATGCTTGCTCAGACCCGAGTAGGTGGAATACGACTTGCCACAGTCCTTGCAGTGATAGCGCGGCACGCCCACCGGTTTCTGCATCGACTGAGCGGAGGCAACATTCGCAGCTTGAATAAGTGCGGAAGCCTGATCGGTGCAGAACTCGGTTTGATCGACAATCGGGGCACCAGGGTTGCCAGGGTTGCTGCGTATGATCTTGTACTCGGTGCTCTCGTAGGCGTGGCTCTGCTGATGCTTGACGAGACCCGCGTAGGTGGCATAGCATTTGTTACACTGCTGACACTGATAGTACAGATCATTGCTGCTCTTGATCTTCAGACTGAGTTGATTCTCCTGATTCTCTTGGTCCTCAAAGTCCACATCCTGATCGTGTTGATGCTGTGCTTTCGCCTGCAACAGCTGCTGTGGCTGTTGAGGCAACTGCTGTTGCTGCTGCTGTGGCGCCATATGTTGCATGCTGAGCAGAGCGCGTGCCACATTATGCAGATTGGCATTCTCACTTAGTCCACGACGCTGCGGCGCCAAACTTAAATCCTCTGGCTCGGCATAGTTGGTTTCGACCAGCGTCTGTGGCTGCTTCATGCAATCCTCGTAGTCAGCAATGCTCTTCATCAAATTGTTGTTATAGTTGCGCAGACCAAACGATTCCTCGTTGTGTGGCTCCACTTTGATGGGACCCGGCATCAGAGGTTGTGGCGAAATGCTGGCATAACTGCGAGCTTCTTCGACATTCCGTTCGTGCTCTGGCTCCATTACCTCATCCTCGGGCGGCAGCTCAAAGTCGCCGTAACCCAAGCGAGCCAGACTCTTGGCGATCTCCTCGCGGGTGAAGACATCGGGAAAGGCACGTGCGATTTCTCGAGTTTCTTCCCAAATGCGACGAGCCAGCTGCTCCTTGGTCTGTGTCATGGCAGCGTCGAAGCGACGACGCAGCTCTGTGGTCACTGGCTGTGGCTCGGGTTCCTCTTTAATGTTCCAATGTGGCTCGATCGGCACTGCAGCGGCAGCCACGCTAAGATCAACGGGTCCCTCGTCTGTAAGCGAAGCGAGAGTTTCAGAGTTAGTTTTATATCCACAAGATATTTGCGTATCCATAGTTGATTGCGAATTGCAGAGTGAAGCGAGAAACCTACCATGACACAACTGATCCTCGAGTGGCGATTCCTCGACGTGTATCGGTCGCTTCTTCAGCGGACATTTACTGTACTTGAGTTTATCCATAATGATCACTTTCTGAGGGAGCTGACTAAATTCTTAACACACACTGAACTCTGGTTTAACTGACGCGACGTCTCTCGTGCGCACGCGTCTCGATCGCTTGCAGTTTCGTATACGAATGATGCAACCGCCGAGGATCAGTTTAATTTTATATGGCCACGGCTGAGGATCAAGCACAGAGGATCAACCCCCAGCCGAGCCAAGCAACCCCCTTTTAGTGCTCAGTGTGGCAAATGGCAAAAATTGAAAAGAATCTCTCATGTGTGTGTGTGCTACCTACTTCCTACTTCCCTATCGCTTGATCGCTAGGGGATTCTGCGCTGTAAAATCAACCACCACGAGCCACACATTCAATGATCTGCACCCCTCCGCTTCCCTCTCTCTTAGTCTTGGTACTGTGATTGTCGCCTGCCTCAACAGCTGTGTGTCGTTCAATGAACGTTGCTCCAGCTGCAGATTCGACTCACAAGAGGCTGCTCAGAGGCACCGCCAACAAATCTCTGTCTCAAAAAGCGAGCACGTGCCACATGCTCACACACAAACACACACTCACACACATTCGTCAGTTGCCGGCGTCTAGTTCTCTCTCCCTCTGGCACATACACTCACACACCAGCCAACGATCGCCACCAGCTGCCACTGAGATTTAATTTTACACGCTCAAATTTCCACTCACTAGCTGTGCGTGTGTATTTGTGTGTATTGTGTGAATGTGTGTGTAGCAGCTGCCGAGCTTATGTACAACTTGCAACGCAAGTTTATTTTTAACCCACAGTTCTCTCACTCTCTCGCTCTTCAAGTGTGCGTATCGCTGCTTTGCTGTCCCTTTCGTCGCACGACGATCGGCTTTTCTTATATACTAAAAGACACGAAGTCTTCTCTCTCTTTGCGAGCAGGTGAGCTTCTTGCTCTTCGCTTGTGATTAAGAGCAGCTTTAAGCTATTGCGAGAGCGGGAGCACGCAGCCAATTGGCGCTCTGCTCTCCACACTTGGCTCTCTTTGTGTTTCACATTTCATTCGTTGCGCCAACTACTCTGGGGAGCATATTTAAGAGAACAGTCTGAACACATTCTCTTCTTGGCTTTAAGCAGCTTATAGCGAACGATTCTTAGACTGTTGAAGCATTGAGCCGATCAGCTTTGCCGCTGACTTCGCTTAACTTCCAATGATCCTCATTAACGATCAGCTTTAAGTCAAGCATTTACACTCAATTGAACTAAGTTTCTTTTGATATAAAACACAAACACGAAATTTCAACAGCTGCGGTACAGTCGATGATTTATTATTATTATTATTTTATAGAAATAAGAAATATAATTTCTAATAACAAATAAGAAATATAATTTCTTATTGGTTAAAGTAAAGTCGATTATTATTTCTACAAAAATATAAAACACAAACAATATATTGAAAAAATATAATTGTAAATCATAGAAAAGATAGGAGAAAATAGTCTTTAGCTTGTGAGATGGATTTTGTAATTAAGTAAAGCGATTTGTATACATTTATCAATTTATTTCTACAAAATTGTAAAACACTGTGTGTGGAACATTTAAAATTGTAAATCAGAGAATAGAGAGGAGTAAATAATATTTAGCTTGGTAGATCTTTTATTGAATTTAGCAAAGCAATCTCTCTACATTTTCATTAATATACTCAAAATCAATAAAGTAATGATTCATCATTGATTTGGGCCGCTTCGTTGTATAAGAAAGTATAACCGAAAAGATGAATACTAATTGAAATTGATGAAAACTATTTCTACACCAAGTAAAATAAAATTTACATTTCACATAAAATAAAAAGAATGTGAGACTTAGGTACACTTATTGTTAAAGTCTAGAAGCTTTACCATGATAATGATCTGAGATCTAGGTAGACTTATAGCTTAAGCTTAAAAACTTTAGCAATTTTACTTTTAGATAATCATTATATATTATATAGATATGATATATGTAGATAGACTAGACATCAAAACAAGAAACTATAGCTTTTATACTTTTGTATCATTATAATTTATTATCGAATCTAAAAGCATAGTGTTCTAATAGCTTGGCAGCTGTTGAGTTGGTAGCACGTGACATGGCTCACAATCAAATAAAAATGCAGCCAAAATGTTTGCTGGCTAACAATAATCAGCGAGACAAACAAGCAGAAGATCCGTTTTGCAGTGTAAATCAATAACCATTGTGTCTGTGTGGCTCGCTCCTTTCTTTCATCTATCTTGGTGCAATCCGTAACGGCCGTGAAAATGTTAAAATTTCAAATTGATATTGAAAATTGTTTGGCTGCGCCAGCTGCCAGCCAAGTTGTTGTTGTTGTTGTTGTTGTTGTCGTTGTTGTTGGCAGTTGTGCTTCCCTTTCTATTGGGATTTTATGGGGTGGTTGCGCCGCCGCATTTTACCTGAAGTCTTGGAATGCCTTGGAATGCGCCAAAAAAGGTATGTGCAAAACTACCTGGCATGCCACACGGGGCACGTTGCTGCTGCTGTTGCTGTTGCAGTTGGCCCACCCCAAACCAGCCAAGCCGCCTGCTCTCGGTGGTTGTTCGTAGCTAGCTGGTACTCTTAATGATTTGTTGAAACTGCATTTGTACGTTACTTTTTACTTTGAGTTGTTGTGCCAACCCTTGGGCAGCATCTTGTTCTTGAGATCTTGGCAGAAATCTCAACACAGCACAACGAGGGTTGTCCCGTGCCCCTCAAGACTGATGCACAGCTGCCGCCTCTTCTCCTTGACACGTACCAACGTGCAACTGATTTTCGAAACAACCTTTCTTATGTGAAAATTGGCGCCAAACGTTCTGTAATGAACCGGTGTGTCCTGCTGATGATGATGATCACACAATAACACGATAGTTGAAAATAAATGGCTTGTCTTAAGAGCTCTATTATTGTGTATTGATTATTGATTGAAAGTGTGATAGCTTTGCATTTTTTTTGAGATCAATGTGTAATCGAATACTGAAGCCACAAATGCAGCGACTACAAAGTGATAATCATAGCTTAATGATCACTTGTAGTTCTCTCTTTTCGCTTACGCTCTAAATAGACTGTTATTGGGTCTCGACTCTGATAACATTTCTCTGTCATCTTTGACCAAGTGAAGCTCCAGTTGCTGCCTGGCTGGCTGCCAACTGACAACGGATACCAGAGTGAAGCTAACTGCACATCACCTGGCAGCTAAACCGCAAAACAGCAAAGCAAGAAAACGGCAAACTTCCAACTGCCAACTGCATGTGGCATGCCCCAGAGCCAAGAGAGAGAAAGAGCGACTGTGATACAGCTGAGTGCCTCACTTCAAAGTGTCAAAGAGCCGCCAAAGTCGCATAATGAAGTGCAAAATGTCATTAATTTGCCATAGCTCGGGCTGCTGCTGCAGCTGCGCAAGAGCGAGCTGACAACAAAAGAAAGTCTGCTAGGAAAAAGTGTAAGAAAAGTATGCAGAAATGCAAAACCCAATACGCCCCAAAGCAAAGTAGTTGCATGCCACATGCCGTCGTCGTCGTTGTGTTGTCACGAGTTACAGATTTCTCAAGCCACTGAGCAGACAGACTGCAAAAGAATGCGCCGACCATGGGACGGGACGCGGCAATCAAAACAAGATCTTAGAACTATTGGCGCCTGATCTGTGCAGACAAAGCGATGCTTGGACAAACTAGAAAGAGAAGGAGACGTAGACAAGAGACAGAGGCAGAGATGGAGACCAATGGACAGAATGTCCAGGTCAGTGAACATAAATGCCGCCGACTATTGAAATCTGATATTGTTATCAAAGCTAACGGTAATTATAAACAAATAAAAGCACAACAACAACGAGATTGAAAACGTAAAGAACACACACAGAAAGAGTCGGGTTGGGGGGTCGCTTCCGACGCCGCATAAATTAGCCAAGTTAGAAGCTACGTCTATAATTCAAACTAATTTGTTTTATTGACAGCGTGTGCGCTTTTCTCGATAACACTAATATAACAAAGATACACACACACACACTTAAGCTCACACACAAATTGGTCAATTATGAGTCGAAGTCGAAGCCGAAGACGCAGACTCAGACTCAACTCAACTCGAACGTGTTTCATTAGGGGGGGCCCGCAAAGTGACAATAAATTAAATTTGTTGGTCAACTAACTAATTAAAATGCGCTTCTAGGAGTCTCTTTTGAGATATTAATCTGCTTGGGAAGCTTACTGTCATGCTCTACTCAGGGGAAGAGAAGGGGAAGGGGGACCACCCGCTCAGCCAAGCTCAGCTCAACATCCATCGGTAGCTCTCATCTTGACTAATACGAATTATAATTATCAGCTGGTGATTTGATTTAATTTTCATATTTTTTAGCTTTTTCGTTAAATGAATCACGATAATGAATTGTTTATGCTGCGGCGAGTCTCATGTATCAGAAGTCTTCATGGGAAAAAGAGATTAGCATCAGCGTTTATGTTAATGCATGTTGAAATATCATAAAAATGATATATATTTCTTTTTTTCAGCTTTTATTTTGCGCTCGCTGATTCACTTGCAAATATTAATATGCGAACCGAACACACCAAAAATTTGTGAATATTTCTGCCAACATTTTTACACACTCTTGGCTTGTCTTTGATTTTAGCTTATCAATGACAAACATCCTCAAGAGTATACATTTTTTTTTTTGGTTGTTTGTTTGCGTCAAGTTGAAGGGCGCACTGAAGTTCAAGTTCGGTTGAACTCGGGGATTGTGAATGAAACGCTATTGGGAAAGAAAAGACAAGGAGGGAAGGAAGACTAAGGGAATGACATATTTTTTGATGACTCATAGTTTACTCGAAGGGCTCTAGAGCAAGACTTGAAATATAATTTAAGTAATTGCCGGTTAATGTTAATTGAAATTGTAGGAAAAGTTCTTAAGCAAACCAATGAGATCTATGAACAAATCCCATTCTAATATACTTTCAACAAAAAGTATTTCTTGACATATTTTAAGTAGTTCACAAATTAAAGAAAAAAGAAAAGTGATTGAAAAATAATGCTTATTGAATAATGCTGAAAGGACTTTAGAGGAATTCTTGAAAAACAAATTATGGTAATTGCCAGATAATCTTTACTGGGATTGTGGAAAGCAACGCATGCGACTTACAAATTCCATTCTTATGTACGGAAAGATTTCTTGTAAGATATTTTCAGCAATTACCAAATGGAATAGAAAGAAAAATAATTTAGAAGCATATTAATAAAAAATGTTGTATCAGCATATGCGATCTACAATGAAATATCATTCTAATGTACGTATAAACACAAAAGTTTTAGAAATAAATTTTAATTAATTGCTGAATAGAAGAACATTAATAAATAATGAAGAAGAAAAAAGGAAAAAGAAAAGCTGCAGCTGCAATCTATAGCGAAAGGTTTATTTTCAAAATTTGAATTATTATTTAAGCAATTGCTGAAGATTATTGAAATCCTGTAAATATGAAGATGTGTCGAATTGATGATTGATTGATTCGACCGTTTAGAAGCTTGTTCTATCAATTTATTTCAAGTATGTGTCTTACTCCCACGTAATTTCAACTCAATTTAGTATATGTTAAAAGAACACGCAATACGCGAGGGTTGCTTAACATAAATTTAGGTCATAATCGAACTGAAATTGATAGAAAAGAGGAGGGGAGAGAGCAAGGAGACACTCCTTGCACTTCAAATAATCAATTAAAGGCCATCAATTGAGCGCCTAATAGAATGATTCAATTGTGTGCAAATGTTCCCATGACCAGGCGAATTTACACTTGCAACTGCGTGAGAATGGCGGTGGGTGAAGGAGGGAGAAGGGTGGAGGAGGGTGGCTGGTGGCTGGTGGCTGGTGGCTGAGCAGCAGGATGATTCGATTCCGTTGACCAATAAATAAAAGGTACCCACGCTTACAGGCAAGTCGAATGCGGGCGCGGATGAGGATGAGAATGGGAATAAGGATGAGGATTTGGATTCGAATTACACAGAGAGAACCAGGACGAGGACCAGTTCAGTGCAGCAGCAGCTGAGGGATGATCTTTGGTGCATTATTTGTTATTTGAATCACGTGACAAGTTGCTGGCTGCCTGCCTGCCCGAGGGGGTTGCTGGGAACGCGGCAGAGAAATCATCCCACGGGATTCAATTTATGCGTGTTTGAATGTTTTTGATTGCGCGTTGCTAATTCAAATAAAATTCAACTGCTGTGACTCAGGTTCGCTTTTGCTTTGACATTGTTGTTGTTGTTTATCCTGCGGTAAGCTGAGCTGACAATAGAGAGAACTTTTGGTGGTGCTGCAATTTCAACCTCATTACAAAACATTTCCTTTTGTTTTCGTGAACTCTTAACTTACGCCTTTTGCTGTTGTTGCTGTTGAGGGTGCATCAATTTCAGTGACAGCTTGCGCCTGTTGGCATTAATAAAGTCAGCGAGAAAACCTATTTGTATTTCCCATACACCGGGGATTTGTAATTAAACAAATTAAGCAACAGAACTGCGATCTTACCTCTCTCTCTGGAGTTTCAATCTTTTTGCCGTAAAAATAGCAGCAAATGTCGTGCTAATTATTACAAATGATTTCATATTTCATATTTTTTTGGGTTGTTGTCAGCATTGTTGTTCTTTTTTTTTGGTTTTTGGTTCTCTGCAAATGCCAGAAATACCTTATTTCGACAAATAAGTAGCGTAATAATGAACTAGTCTCATTCGCTGTATATTTCTATCTCAGCCCGAATATTCTAATTAGCTGCACAGGGTAGAGCTAAGCACCTTTGTCTCTGTCTCTGTTGCTGTTGCTGTTCTCATGCACCTGAGGTGGGCCCCCAAGTTGGAAATGCTGGAAATTGTCTCGAGACAGAGGCATCGAAAAACCATATAATTGATTTATGGTCAATGGATTGTTGGGTTGACTAAATTTAGACGCGCAGCGAACAACTAAAACAACTAATTTAGTGAGAGATGTGAGCTGCAAAGTTTCATGTTCTTCACTTTTGTCACGTTCATGGGCATGATCTTCGACTACTTCCATGTAGTGACTCTCTTTCTCTTTCATTCTATTCATCTCTATCTCTCTCTAGCTTTTCTGGTAGCTGTTGAATGTGTCCGTTTGTTTGTTTTTGTTTTGTCAGTGGGAAGGAATGAAGCTGGGAGAATCTGGCTGGCAGGGCGCTGTCACAATTGACACTGACGATGCGGCAGGTACACGACGACGCAAAGACTGAAGAGGAGACTGAGGAGTAAACGTGCTGCCACTGCCGTTAAGTTGTCAGTTGTGGAAGAAGAAGCAGCGTAAGCAGGGAAATTTCTTTCTGTTTTAGACGAAAGATTAATTGAACGTGCGCCAGAGAGTTATTAATCTTATCGAGCTTAGTTGGGGCCTCCATTGTTTCTAAAATATTGTACGCTCCGCTCCTAAGTGTCACCTAATGGGACCGCCACTTGAGCCAAGATTTTTTCGAGTGCTCTCCACCTAGAGCAACGATCAGGCTGCTGCAGTCTGCAGCTGCCAGTGATCTGCTTCACTTTTTTTTAAGGTCTCCCCTCCTAATTTGTTTATGGCTCTGATAATGCAATTTTTTAGAGAGAGAGAGAGAGAGGAACCTGCAATAACATAAATATATCCGCTGATCTGGCGGGAGCAATTACCGGGTGAGCCATATTTTGTCACATTTCGCTTCGCTTTTTGGGTGAAAGTTGAGGCGTTTTTATGGCTGCCCATAACTCTAGAGACTGCTGTGTTGAGCTCTTGCTGTGTTGCACTAAACGATATCTACGAGCTGAGATTAAGACTCTAGAGTGCAGTTTCTTAGAAAAATGGTGTGAAAGAATTAGACAACTATAGCAGCAAATTAACTAATTGAAACCAACTAAATTTATGCAAGATTTTTTCCTTATTGTTTACAAGAATAAACGAATTCTTTTACTTAGTTTAATTGCTCTCATAATTAGTATATTTAGTATTTACATAATGTCATAATTATATACACATTTACTTAGGAAGATCATTCTTCTTCTCAGCAATTATAAGTATAATAAAGAAATCTAGATAATTGTCATCTTTATTGTAGTTGGTAGTAATTTGGCACAGTGCATAATAGATCATGGCATATAAGTTTATGAAGTGCATATGCTATAAAAGTAATTGCAAAGTCATACTAATATATTTTAGTAATTTGGCAGTATGTTAAATAGATCATTACAAATATTAATATATACATTAAGTATGCTTAAATAATGATTTCACATTATAGATTATGAAAGTGGTTTAAAAAAGAATTATTAGCAATGTTGTACTGTGTTGAATAGATCACGACATATAAATTTATACAGTAAATATGCTATATAAATATTTGCAAACTCATATTGTATTAGTATGAATTAGTACTAACTTTGAATTTTATTAAATAGATCAATGCAAATATGAATATTAACAGTGAACATACTAAATCAAATAAGAAAGCTACAGTCGAGATTGCTAAACTGTAAGATATCGGCTAGACCTTTTGAATAAAAGCAGTATTAATTTATTTATACTGAATTTATATACCGCAAAAATACTAAAACATTTACCAAAGGCTGTATTTGACATATTGACATAGTACTACAGTCAAAATATACCACATAGTAGAAAATATACATGGTCAGCCAAAGCAACTAAGACCATATTAAGTTAGAGCTTTTGCACATACAAGAGTATTAATTATGTGACTTCTACATAAATACTGTAGTTATCATTGTATAATCCGAAAATCGGGCGTCTAGCGGATGGAGGAACAAATAAATGTATATGGCTCATAAGTCATAATAATATGAATTGTTAGAAATGTTGAATAGAGAATAGAATATAGAGTTCATGTTAGAACTTGTAGCTCCGCACGACCTGTTTCGACTATTTGTTGCTTGTGGGAAACAACCCCAACCCAACTAGAAAAGTGTTCTTATTGCGCATCGTTGAGCACATGCCAAAAGTAGTCACAAATATTGCGCAGCTGCTACTCATGAATTTCACAAGGCAACGCAATTGAAAGCGCGATGACGCACTCTTACTTCACTTCACTCCGCTTTGCAACTGCCACACGAAAAGTAACGACTCCTCAAAAGCAGAGGCGCATATGCAACACAGCCGAGCACCTTGAGAAGTAGCTAGAAGTAGATAAGTAGTAAGTCACCTCACCACCAGCTAAAGGAAAAAAAAAAGGTTGAGCGGCAGGCAGATATTGAAACTGGTATGTCACGGGGGAAGTTTTCGATTTCTATGGAACACCTGGACAAAGTTGAAGGTACATCTAAGGTGCACATGCTCACTTAATGAGCTCGCAACTCGCAACTTAATGTTTTGACGCAGTTATGTCTGCGACGGGGATTCAAACATTGAATCGAATTGGGGGGTAAATCCATATCCATGTGTGTCATGAGTAAACAACCTAAAATCATATCAGTTCGGTGTTTCCTTTTTGCTTTTGGCAAAATCTATAAAGAACGAACACTTGCGTCATCCGCAGTTCACGATAATAAGAATAAAAATAGCATTCAAGAGTGCAGAATGCTCGATCGACTCTCGATGTATTCAGTTGCTGTAGGGGTTGCTAGAGGAAGTGCACACCTTGCCCCATTAGCATAGCATTAACCTGGGACTGCGCTGGGGGAAACGACGGACACCTTGATAGCATTTTTCCCATCGACATTGCGTCGCTCTCTTTTCTTGAACTTGTTTATTAACATGTGACAATTAAGGCAAGCGCATGCAAATTACATTCACATCAAATACGATCCACGCTTCCTTGGCCCGAAATTAACCCTTTACCCTTCCTCTGTCTTGTTATGATTTTCCCAACCGGATGACAACACGCAAGTGTTATCCCATCTATCCGAGAATTATGCAAATGCAAATCGCCTTGAGTATGTGGTGTAAAGTAACCTCGGACATGATCCGACGAACACCTGGGCAATGGATCGGAAGGAAGCAAACACGCATCCCTGAGGAAGAGATCTTTTCCCACAGTTGGTTGCTAAGCAGAGTGTCGGAAATGGTGGTAAACAGTAAACAGTAAATGAATTGAGATCGGATGGAGATTAGAAGAACAGAACGAAGTAGATTAAACGAATATCGAATGAAAATCACATTGAATGCAACCTCGTTAAATTCTATTTGAAACCAAAGGAGTCTGAGAGTGCAAAGAAATACAATGCAAAAGAAAATGAAATAAGACATGAAGAAATAAAAATTCATTTTAACAATTACTTGCATTACTTTTCAAAATTAAATTGAGTATTTCAAACAAAAATTAAACTTAGTATTTCTCGGCTTTAGTCACCAAATTCTAGTAGAAACCAAAAGAGTCTCAAATGTACAGATGTGCAACGATAACCGGAAAGATCTTCTCAACCCAAGATGAGGACGAGCGCCAACAATTCCGATCTCTTGGATGTGGCAACGCCGCGACACTCGCTGCTCTCGGGTCGCTTTAAGCAGAGCTTCGCCTATGTGGCGCTGCAAGCCCGAATGCCCGGCATCATGCAGCAGGTGATCAACACGCTGCACAGCAACGAACACGAGCTGGTGAAGAAGTATGGCGAAGAGGTGTGGAAGGACATTCAAGCGATCACGTACAACATCGAGAGATTGAAGCGAGAACTAAGCAACGATCGGAGATTCACTCTGTTCCATGGCAATGAGGTGGACAAGGCCGAATGGAATGCATTTCTATCCGAGTTGCCGCATCCGAAGCGTTCGTATTTCAGGGCTTCCTGGCTGCATGCCGAGTGTTATCTGTACAGGCGGCTCTATTCGTTCTTTGAGAACAGCAAGCACCTGCGAAACTTTGACTATTTTTGGACCTCAAGCAGGAGGATCTGCGGATCAGTGAGCTGGCCATCACTTGCCTAGCGAAAGCAACACGAAATCTGAGCAAATCCTTTGACAATTTCGGCAAACTTGTGCGCATCAATTTGTGGAGCAATCACTTTGACATTCAGCTAAATTCCTATTCCTTCAACACCCTCGAAGATCGCTCCGATATCAATGTGTTGACTTCGGTGGCGGATCTGGACAAGCGGCTGTTGGTCGACGAGTCGCTGCTGGTGTGGAATTGCCTGATGAAGGCTAAGAGCAACAAGGAGATCATTGTCGATTACATCTGCGATAATGCTGGCTTTGAGCTATTCACCGATTTTCTGCTCATGGAATACATGCTCGATCATGGCCTGGCCACCCAGGTGCGAATGCATGTGAAGGCAATACCCTGGTATATATCGGATGTGATGCCGCACGATGTGGAATGGACCCTCAAGTATTTGATGGATCACAAAGATGAGTGTGTCTCGGGTCTAGGTTGGAAACTAAACCGATTGCTCGCCGAGCAACGCATTGTGATATCCCCGCCATCGTATTTCTGGACTGGACCACAAGCCTACTTTGTGATGGTCGACTGCAGCATCGGTTTGTACAAGCTGCTCTCACAGGCAGCGGTGGCCATCTTCAAGGGTGATCTCAACTATCGCAAGTTGCTCGGTGATTATATTTGGGATTCCACCGAGGAGTTTATCACATGCTTGCGCGGCTTTCGACCCACAAATATGTGTGCAATGCGTACTGTGAAATGCGAAGTGATCTGCGGACTAAGCGAGGGCACTGCGGATCGTTTGCTGCACACCGATCCCAACTGGATGATCTCGGGCACTTACGGAGTTATTCAATATACCGATAGCCTGAAGTGCAAATGCGATTGTTTGCACTTGACCGCAAGTTGTATGGAGAAGTCCTTGATGTGCTCCAAGTAAGGTGTCGGCTCTGATAATCAGCACTCAGCTGTTGGATATCTTCTATTTTTTTGTAATTTCCATTACGGTTTTTTTCTATTTTCACAAATTGCTACCGCAGCTGGGGGAAGTTGACTATGTCTTAATTTGCATTACGCTGCCAGCGTAGAAAACTCACAATGCCCAAAATAAATGATTCCAAATTTGTCAGCGCACTTTGCCCAAATCAAACTGCATCGTTACGCCCACCGTCGTTTGCTGCAAGTTGGGGCAAGCAAGAGGAGTTTATTTGGGTTGTGCCTTTGGGTGCACTCTCTGTATTTAGTGTGTGTGTGCCACCTGCATTTCTATTTTCAAACTGTAGCCTGAAGCTTGATCTGCACGGAGAGCAGCCTGGCCAATTGTCGAGTGACTAATGCTGTTGGTTTTATTGATGTGGCGCACATGCGCAGCCATTTGTCAGCAGAGGAGCTGCCCTGCGGCTTGATGATCAATTGAAAAAGAAAAACATAACAAAATGGAAAGTTGTGAAACTCAACAGCAGCAATTGCAGATGATATCGCAAGCTAACTGTGCAAAGAAAGCAAAGACAGCAATCTTTGTTTTTATACCCGCTACCCATAGGGTAGAAGGGTATTATAACTTTGTGCCGGCATGAAATGTATGTATGTATATATTCTTGATTAGACATGCCCGTCTGTCTGTCCGTCTGTCCGTATGAACACCTAGATCTCAGAGACTATAAGAGATAGAGCTATAATCTAGTTTGTTTCAAATTTTTGCCACGCCCCCTTCCGCCCCCGTAAATCAAAAAATTCGAATAACAAGCGTAATTTTAAAGCTAGAGTTGCGAATTTTGGTATATACAATAAAACTATAGTAGTAATGATTCCTGAAAATTTGATTGCAATCAGATAAAAATTACGCTGATAAAAATTAACGCCTACTTACTAGAAGCTTTGGCTGATAATCTGGTATATTGTGCCGTCTATGGCATATTTTGAATGTTGTACTATATCGATATAACAAATATACCATTTGGTATATTTTTAGTATATTTGTATTGGCATATTTTGAAAAAAAAATACCACAATATTTTGCTATTATTCAAAATGGGTAGCGGGTATCTCACAGTCGAGCACACTTGACTGTAACTTTATTAGTTGTTTTCCTATTGCAATTATTTCATTCTCTTGTTAAGTTATTTCCCAGACTTGCACTCGAATAGATTTCAATACTTAGCCATGGGTGTTCCTTTAAAATTGTATCAAGAAACTATTGAGGAATGATTTCTTTTAGGTGATTGCACTTCGAATGATTTAAATGAGCATTCCCACAACTATTAGGTTATTGAAGAGAATAACATGAGGCCGATTGCCAAAAATTCCGTTGCACATAAATCTCAAGGTACAGTCGTCCTACTCATTCCCAAGTTGAGCAATTAATCAGCAGAACATTGCAAATGTTGATGTTGTTGTTGACGTCGGGATACGCAATGGAAATGGAACACTACAATCCAGGCGAATTTTATATTTTCCCACCGAAACACACACAAAGAAAAAGCCACCCCAAAGCCAAAAGCAAGCTACTGCGCAGCTGCGGAATGAGAACAAAAGCAACAGCCAGAATAAATCAGTGGCAACAACACAAACAGCAACAGCAACTGGCTGCTGTCCACTTGGTTCTCGTGTTTTCTCGTGTTTTTTTGGTGTGGGGTGGTTTATGCCTGCTCCTGCTGATTTCAACTTCCGACTGCAGATGCGCCCTTGAAAATCACAATTGCCACCCCGACTCCTCGCCTCCTCGGTATTTCACCAGTCAAAAGCAACAACCTGGTAATGTTGCTGCTGGTGCGTTTGTCTGAGGAGGGTTGAAAACTTTATCACCAGGCCAGGTGATGATTGTTGCTGCTATGATTTCCACCACCCAACCATCCATGCATTTGAATAGCTTTAAGCTGTGCGCAGGTATGCAACATTGAACCAGCTGGCAAACAGGAATCAACAGACAAATTGTTCAAGTTGAGTTGTTTTTTTGCCGCCAGCTCTCGCTCTCTCTCTCTTCCCTCTCCTCACTACTCTCCTCTCGCATTGCCTTGAAGGCAAGGTGTGAACATTGTGCATAATCGATGAGTATATATTTATTATCAATTGCATATCGCTTATCGCATGTTACACCCCAAAAATGTAATGATTGACCGGATGGCAAAGCTATAGTACAAGTGCTTACAATGTTTGAGCTCAAATATTGAATAAATTTATTGGATCAAAACTTGTCAATGACTCATGCGCATAGTTCTTAAATAATACAAACTAGAGATGACAACGAAATTATATTTCAGGCACGGCAAAACAGAAATATTTGTGATAATTAGAGTCGATAATCAATGAGCAGATACATTGAGAAATATTAAAAAATTCTGAATACTTAATTCTAGAAATACTGATGAAATATACTTCAAGATTTAAGGAAATAACAACAAAATTTAGATGAAGTCAATGAAGTTATATATTGAGAAATACAACAAATACTAAAAATGCTGAATTTGGTATTTTAAAAATACTGAAATATTAAAGAAAATTTATTCTAATGTTTAATGAAATTAAAATCTTTGAAAAGTCAATAAAGAGATATATTGAGAAATACTAAAAATACTGAATTTCGTATTTTAAAAATACTGAAATGCTAAAGAAAATTTGTTCTAAGTTTTAATGAAATTACAATCTTATTTCGATGAAGAAAAGTCAATAAAGAGATATACTGAGAAATACTAAAAATACTGAATTTCGTATTTTAAAAATACTGAAATACTAAAGAATTTTTTTTAAGATTTAAGAAAATTACAATCTTATTTTGATGAAGAAAAGTCAATAAATAGATATATTGAGAAATACTATAAATACTAAAAATACTGAATTCTATAAATACTTAAATACTAATGCGAATATGTTTCAAGATTTGAACAAATTACAATCATATTTCGATAAAGAAAACTTAAAGAGATCATAAATTTATTAAAGTATAATGACGAAGTTAAACATAAATTTCTATAACACTCATCTAAGTTGAAAACTTTCATGATTTATTTAAATTGGTATTTCTCTACTATAGAACTGAAATATCGCTTTGGAAAGACACGACACGCTCTCCTATCTAATAGAAACTGCTGTAATCAAAGCTTCAATTGGGTGATTCAGTGTTTGGATCGTTGGATGACTGTACGCGTTGTTTGTGATAGTCTAAAAATGTCCATAGTGAGAGCACTTGGCAACAATCAGGCACTCAAAGCGTCGTCGTCACAGGCATTAGGCAAATGTTGTGTCTAAATTATGGGCAAATTAAATGAGTTGGCTGGCTACGAGCTTCGAGCTGGAGTTAGAGTTAGAGAGCAATTACGAATATCGCGACTCCTTTGGGGGAGCTGCGAACATTGTGAATTGCCAATTGGCAGTTGACATAAACCTTTCGCCGAAAATGCCGCCAAAGGCGCTGACAAGTGGCCAAGAGGCAACGGCAAAAAGGTCAACATTTCGTAATCAGTTTGTTGTGTGTACGAGCTGGTGTGTGTGTGTGTGTGCACACGTAACCATAAGCATGCAGCATGTCATCCTATATTTCAGCGAGACACCAAGACGGGGTCTGTAGCTGGGTTAGGCAGGCGAATGGCACTGTCAACCCGCCAAGCAACAACACATTCGCCAAAAAAACCAAAAAAAAAAAAAAAAAGAACTGAAAAACTGACCAAGTGGCCTGTGTGAAGTGGTAGTTATAGCAGTAGTATTAGATATGTATATTCAAACGACTATCACCCGCTAAAATTCAAATTCAAATTTGCTTAAAAATAAACCCAACACAACGCTCCCCACCGCACATTGAACGAGCGACGTACCACAAAAATTAGCCATCGACTTGGGCGCTAATCTGGTTTTAAACTGCGACCAGGCGACCGACCAAACGATCGCTGCCACGATGCGGGTGTGTTTCCACCACGCAGCCAAGTCAGACTCAGGCCATGCCACACCAAGCTAACACACTGCCTAGGCACAGGCTGGTCAGCTTGCGTTGGGCACAGCCTAGACAGACAGACGGACAGACAGACAGACAGACAGATAGACGGTTGTTTGGCCATCGTTGACCAACCAGTTTGTGTGGCACCCGCACCTGGCCAACTGCCCAACTTACGACTTGCGACTCGACAACAACAACTGCGCTGCCCCTGCCCAACCAGCTGCCTGTCCTGTCCAGTCCCTGCCCTGCCCTACCCTGCCCTGTACAGTCTCGGTTTTAGTCACAGTTGCAGTTCCCCACATATTTGGCAAATGGAAATGCGTTCACTGAACATCTCCTCAATAGCTTCTTAGCTCAATCATTTGCATTAATCAGACAATATCCCTTCCATAATAAATTTAAAAAGGAAAATAAAATAAACCCCATAGTACAAATTTTTCTAGTTAGTATTTCCTTTTACGCAAAAAGGTTTGAAGAAAGAAAAGAGCGTAATTCTTTTAAATCTTGAAGCAATTTCTTTGGTTGAAAGACTGTTTATACCATAACATAAATATTATACATATATTTCTTAAAAATTATATGATAATCTTAATATAATTATAACTGAAAATTCCTCAAAAGATTCAACAAAGATATTTAAACTTCTCTGGTTGAAAGAAAGTTTATATGCTAACATTAAAATGATACATAAGTTTCTTAATCTAAGTATAATCATAATTTTCCATTCATCAAATGAAGGAACAAAGATACCTCAAATAAGCAACCATAGGAATCAAAAGCCTTATTTGTTAGTATTTCAGATTCTAGATTCTTATATGTAATTCTATTCTTATATTACACTTGATAAATAAATAAAATGGTTAAAGGAAAGTTTATATGTTAACATTAAGATTCTTAAAGATTCTGTTTAAATCTTAGTATGATGATATTTCTCCATTCATAAAATGAATGAACAAAGAAGTCTTTAATAGGCAACCATAGGAATCAAACGGAAAGTTTATATGTTAACACAAAAGCTTAACATATATTTCTTAAAGATTCTGTGCGAATCTTAGTATGATTATATTTCTCCATTCATAAAATGCATGAACAACGAAATCTTGAAGCAGTCTTACCCTATATATTTAACTCAATAAATAAATATTTAATACCTCGTATTTTTCTTTACAGGTTTGTTGCAATCTTCAAAGTCGAGGTGAGTTTATTTGCTACACACCTTTTTTTTTGCTGGCAGGTGAAAACTTATTTAAATGCCATTACATAACTCTTATCACTGACTATAAAATGCCTCACCAACTTTTCTCGTATATTCTCGTTTTCCTATAAAAAGTTCCCTGCATATCTTCATTGCACTTGCTGAAGTTTATTTTTACATTTAATTATTGCTTGTTAATGTTGTTGTGTCATCTTTGTGATTAGCATTCAAGTGCTTTTACCTACGACCATGAAATTTCTCTAGAGAAGCCTAAAAGTTTGTTGGGGTATTAAAAAGTGGCATGAAGATATGGAAAATATGGGTTTATAGGCTTGTGGATTATTATTTTATATGGTTAAAGGAGTTGCCAAGTGCATTAACAACGTTGGATTTAGGTTTATTGGTTAGTAAAGTGCATTTATAGATATTTAATTGCAGACATAGGACAAATTGGCAAATGAATTGCGAATAATAAAACAATTGAGCTATCAACACTTTCTTTAGTTACATTTTTATTCACTCGCAGTTTTGTTTAGGCAATATTATATTTAATATTCGTGGCAATTAGACCTCAACAATTCCTTTAGTTACAATTTTATTCTCTCATAGTTTCCTTTTTACAATCTCCTTCAACAACTCCCTCACACTCTCACACACACACACAGACACTTCCTTTGACTCGTGCTGGAGTCAAAAGTGCGATGTAATTCGTCTACTCAACGCCAGAGTGCGATTTGCTGATTAGCAACACTCTTTCCGTCATATTCTGAAAGCCCAATTATAACGGCCAACAAGACAAACGGCCAAACAGTTGCAGCCAAGACTCCATCTCAGACGTTTACTTCTCTCATTGTTGTTGTTGTTGCTGTTGTTGGTGTTGCTGTTGTTTTTCCTTTTCATTTTGGCCACGTGAACACCCTTATGCAAAACAAATCAAAACAGCATTAAAAGTCGTAAATCTGTGCCAAAAAACACAGAAAACAAAAAAAAATACAAAACTTACGCCGGGCAAAAAGACCATTCGACCGGCTTTCGACTGAGGCTCAACTCCTTAACAACAAAAGCGGCTGTGTGCAGCATGTGCCATAGAAACCTCTTGGCCAAAAAAGAGAGACACTTGGCCACTCGAGACGCCGACTGCTGTGATAAAATATGAGACACTGGGGCAGACAGTCAAATGGGTAGCTCCATCGTCATGGCAGAGACCGTGTGAGGAAGGGAGGGGAGGGGAGGGAGTTACTACCATGCCCCATGATTCAGTGGAAAAATAGCCGAAAAATAGAAATAAATAAAGGAAAATCAAAAAGAGACGAGAAAACAGCAAATAGCAAAAAGGAAATACATACAAAAGCATCGAGTCTCGTATATAACTGACCAGCGACTGTCTGACGTGCAGGAAGCATAGAAGAGGAGGAGAAGGGTACGGGGAAGGAGGTTGCTTGCTTGTTGGTTATTACTGCATTACCAATGACAGGCAGCCACCGCCGAGACGCCACCTAGCGGCGGCACGAATGAGGCAACTAACCTACCTGTCAGCCCAACATATGAAAAGCCTTCGATTTTTGCCGGCTCAACTCTCTCACATATGCAAACACACACACACATAAGTATGTGGGTTCCTTATGCGGGGAATGGCAAAATGTCATGGTTGTGTTGTTGTTGCTATTGCTGCCTTCAATATTTATTTATTTGCGAGTGCCGCGCGCAATGCATTAAAGGCAATAAAATAAATAAAAATTGAAATTGACTACGTCAGAAAATTTTGGCATTCATAATGCATGAGTTTTGATTTCATAGCGACGTCAAAAAGTCAACAGAAAAAGAAAATATAATAGTCTAGCTATTGAACGAGGCGAGGAGATACCCTGTAGGAGGTTGACTTTTCTAAAATTTTCAAAATCAGTCTTAGTATCAGAAACTTTATTTAGTATAGAAACTTGATTTAAGTTTAACAAAAACTGCATTTGAAATGTTGTTGTTTAGTGTCAAGTGCATATTTTTAAATCTAAATTTCAAAATTTTTACTTGACATTCTGACTAAGATTGTAGTGATACTCCTCCAAAATTTTCAGAACATATGATTAGGAATAAATAATGTTAGGTGACAACTGTTTAGGTAGAAACAAATAATACAAATTTTGAAAATTTTGATTTAAAGTTTTGTAGTCAACAAATAAAATATAGAATTTAAGTTTGTATGTTAAAATGTGGATAGAAAGATTACAGTATTAATGAATTATAGAATAGGTAGGAAGTCATATTGACTGCAGTCTTAGTTATTTTAGTAATGCTCTTTTGAAATTTTTAGAATATATGATTAAGAATGAATGAAGTTATTTGGTGTCAACAGTTTATTCCCCAAACTCAAGTAGGATTTGAAAAATTTGATTTGAAATTTTGTTGTTTAGTGACAATTGTCTATTTGTGAAACTTGATCTAAACTTCTAAAATTTTGTAGAAAATAATAAGCCCTCAGTGAGAAAAATATTACATTCATGGCTAGATTAATTCGCTAGATTATGGTCTTTAATTCATTCGTTTATTTATTGATCTATTGATGATCAATAACATCGAACACATATCACCCATCCCTCTTAGTTCCCAGGGTATTTGGAGCCTAAGTAAAGTGCAAGAAATCACTTAAGTTTGCTTTGAGTCCATTGCAGATTTATGTTAACTACTTGACTTGTTATAATTGGTATATTAAATGATTTAAAAGCTTGCCAATGCGCCAACACAAACAGAAATCAATTGCAAATAAGCAAAAGCCACAAAAAACCAAATCCAAATCCGCAGTCGACCATTTATAAGGCCTGTCTGTCTGTCTATTTGTCTGTCTGGCTATAGAGAGGGTGTAGGCAATTGGGCACCGAAATTCATATTCAAAAAAAGTATAGAAAAAATGGAACTGCGATTGTGACTGGATTCCCCTTTGCTTGCTTTGCTGCCTGTTTATGAAACTGGCTTAATATTATTTATGGGCCCAATGTGCGCGATATCACGTAATAATCACGCACATAAATGGCCAGTTAAATGCTGGAGACCTCTTGAGCTAGTTGCATTTCATATTTCATTTCAAGTGTTATTTGCAAAACATGTGCGCAGTCCGAGTGGACTACGCAAATAAAAAATTAAGTAATAGATTTTGTCGCTGCGATAACAAAAAAAGTGCTAAAATATTTTAAAACGCGTCAAAGTTAATTTATAGGACACATTTTCGAAGCGAATTGGACCACCGCGAGTTGTTGTAAATGTGTGTGTGTGTGTGTGTGTGTTTATCTGTGTGCGAACTGGACTTGAATAAAACGAAAGTTGATCTATCGATTAACGACTCTCGAGGTGCCAGCCACATGATAAACATAAGTAGCTAATTAGTAGGTTAACTAAAAAGAGATAGGAGAAGAAAAACATTTGATTTAAAGGAGTTGAAAATCTTCTCATGATTCTCTTGCTTGTTTCTCATTTCGCTTGCTCTGCCACTTCAATGTGTTTACATTAATTTTGTACATGATTCAGCAAGAGCAGGAGGCCATCAGCTCAGCTCAGAGTAGTTCGGTCAGATGGCCATTAAAATGTACTCACACAGGCTCGGCAGAAGATCGCTTGTCAATTGCACTTCAATAGCAGCAACAATGCGAGACAACAACAACAAACAATTACATGAAAATTGCCAGCGATTGATGCTCATTGGCATTCGCAATAGGCCGTCATCATTCCAGTTCGCAACATCAACCTCAGCCATGTCCAATTCCAAGTGAAATGCAAGCCGTGACTGAGAGAACAACAGCAACAGCAACAGTAACAACAACAACAACAACTGCTTAAGTCCAACTCGAAGTCAAAGTCAGAGAGCTCTCAGGTCTGAGATGCTGCTGCGAATGACAGTTGAATCACCTTCATTTTTAATGGAGACAAGTGTCAGTAATTTATGCACAAAGGCAGCTGGCAAATCTTCGAATGCTGCACAAACAAGCACAGAAATTGATGCACAAGTTAAACAAATTAAAATCGATTGTCGGCTGCATAACTGTGAACCTGAGCAAAGACATCAACAGCAGGGTTCAGAGCTGAGCTGAGCATGAGCACAAACCCAGCCTTAACCAGGGTCAGGCTCAGTGCGCACGGGGTCAATGTGAATTGTGTGAAAATGACCGCAGTCCGTCCGCCAGTAGAAGATCAATTGACCACGACTTCGTCGATGTTGTTGGTCTCTGGAGTGTAAGCGATCTTGGCACTTCATTATTCACGCGCGTGCTTCGTTCAAGGCTCGCGGAAATGTCAATAGCAAATCACTTAATTTGTATGGCAATTTTCGCCCCAAACAGATCTCAAGAGAGCACAGCAAAAAAGAAAAACATAAACCGCAAGAAACGTGTAGAAAATTGTTGCTGTTGTGGCAGAAGAAAAGAAAGAAAATGCGCTCACGATGCGATGCCTTCAACTTGGACTTGTCTGCTTTTTGGACTTCACTTGGGCAAATTTGGTCAAATAATGTACAAACATTATCCTTAGACCGCCGTTTGTACTTGTAGTACTTTGCTGGGTACTGGGTGATTATTTCGTTGACTGCCTGCGGGGACGAATGATCGAACGCTCGAATATTTCGTCGTGCTTTGGGTCAATCGGGTCAATAAAGTACTGCAATTGCTGCAAGCATGGCGATGCCCAGCAGATTTATGAGCAGCGCATAGAAAGTCGCATATAGGAATTTTTATCGCCAGAGATGAGCTGCTCTTACTTAACTAATTACATTTATAAATATTCTAATGTGAAGGGAAAGGATGAATTTGAAGTGATGTCTAAACTTTAGACTCGTTCGCTTTATGCCATACTTAAATTGAGAGAGAGCGCGAAGAGAAGTGTGACCAGATCTAACAATACATATGAAGCCTCAGGAAGCGTCAGTTTTCAAACTGTGTGGCTCCATTCTACCAAAACTAGGATCTAATAATACATCCAACGGTCACACCTTAAAAACGCATATCAAACATTCCATTGTAATGCATATTCCCCGACAAGTATAGCAAAAGGTCCTATTAAAAAGCGTTAAAAAATTGCAAAATATAATGAAAAGTAAAAGTAATATTTTTGTAAAAGCATGCATTAAATTCGAATCTTGACAATGTAAATTTTGTTTAAAAGAATGCCTCATCAAACGAGATGTGAATTTCAAACCATGAAAAGTTTGATTAGATGAGTAATTCCAATTCTAATTGTTTCAGAGGTCAACTTAGAAGAAGTGTTAGAAAGAATAAAATGCAGTTGAATGTTGACTTAATAGTTGAGAGATATTCACTTATAATTTCTCTATAATTTTTATTTAAAAGATGATAGGTAAAAGATATTCCACATTTCCACTAATTAATGAGTTTTTTTTCATTCATAGTATTCTTCAAATGAGCTCTCAATTCAGCATTTATGCAAAATATTCGCTTTTTTTTCCCTCATAGTATTCTTTAAATTAATGAGCTCTCAATTCGGTTTTCATAAAAAATATGCACTTATATGTGCTCTTGCAGTATTCTCGAATCATATTCATTTATAATATTTCTGCAGTACATTATAAATGTCTGCGGCTGTTTTATTATGTTCTCATAAAAGTAATGATCAAACAAGAAGTAGAACAGCTCAGAGAAGAGCACTTGATCAAGCAAACAAAGCTTAGCTGAAGGATCGTTAATGCACCACCAGTATGCCACATGTCGTCACACACATACACACACGTACACACACATACTCGTAGACAACCCTAACAAGCAGACACACACACTACACCTCATACCCCACGCCCACATGAGAGCAGAGGGGCGCAGTCGCAGACGCTATCGCGATTGCAATCCCAAATGCCAATCGCATGTCGCGTGGCGCTGGTCAGCCCACAAAAGAGTAATGAAGAATGGAAGCCCAGAGAGATGGCAGCTCGGCGATAGCGGACGACGTTCGTCGCTCGTTGCGCGTGTTAGAGAACAACAAGTCAAATGCGTCAGGAGGTGGGCGGAGGGAGGGGAAGGACCTGCATCTAACTGGGATGCATCCATCCACTAAGGTGGATGGGACCAGAGCGTGCAAAGTGTGGGTCACGTGTCGCATATTAAGAATTGAATGCTGCTCAAAACGTATGTCAAATGCGTGTGGCACAAACTAGAGAGAGCGAGGGTGAGGGTGTGCAGGCAGCCGTGACGCTTGCAACCCTCTCTACGTATGTATGTAGTTCACCCCCCTCAACTTTTACTCGTTGACTTTCGACCAGTGTGGCCAGACAGCAAATGATTCGAATGGGACTGTGACAAGTACGACAAGTAAATAATATCATCAGAGCGTTTGTCGCTCATTAATGCAACGGTGGCAGTTTTACAGTTGTGCTTGCCACCAGCAGCAGCAACCCTCGAACTTGCGACAATGACTCAATGTTACCATTTAATTTGGACTAATTTAATTTCTCGACTCCTGCTTTCGCGAATTTTCGATGCCTTTGCCTCCCCCTCGAGGAATTGTGATTTGACAATTGTGGGAATCTTTGTTACAGCAATATGCTCGATGTCATCCCCTCATCCCACCTCCCTCGATCATGTGAAACATGTGCAATGATGCGTTGCCTCTGCCACTTCCTGTCCGTCCCTCTGTGCCTGGGAAACCTCCAATAGCATTTTGTCTTTCTAACTGTTTAACTATTGCTTTGGCTGCCAACCCGCAATGTTCAATTGTTGACATTCATCGTAATAATTGATAACTGTTTAGTCACTGTCTGATTTTCGTTGAGAGGGGTCAATCGTTAATTGTTTTACAGCCCTCACTCTCTGTATATTTGCTCTGTTTTGTAAGTGAAGTGTTTTTATGGTTAATGCACAGCGACTAACACAAATCATTTTGTAGCTGAGCGTGGGAAGTCGATTGAATTGTTCTTCCATAACAGTTTATCAATTATGAGTTGTGCTTGGAAAAGTCGGCAAGGTGTGATCAAAACATGGGAAATTCAGAGAATATTACATCAAATTTCACAGCAAATCAAGCTGAAAATAACAGCAGCTGAAGATGGTCTTTTAATTGTAATTGAATCATAAATACAAATATAACTAATTCGGTTTGATCGGATAAAAATTGTAGAAATTATATAAGAAATACTTTATTATGAAAAAAATGAGTACTTATCGTACCAAGGGTCTTAGTTGGTGTATTTTGCTTTCTATGGTATATTTTGAAAGTAGTGCTATATCAATATATTAAATCTAGCTATCGGCTTTGCTCTCTTTAGTATATTCTGTGTGTAGTACCACATATATTAATATACTAAATATAGTGTTCGGTATATATTTAGTATATCTGCGGTATATTAATTGGTGTATTGCACTCTATAGTTTCTTTAGCATGTAGTACTCTATAAATATACTAAATATAACCTTTGGTATATCTTTAGTATTTTCGCGGTATATTAATTCGGCAAACTTTACTCTCGATGGTATAGTTTGCATGTGTATCATATACCAAGTATAGCCTTTGGTATATTTTTAGTATTTTTGTGGTATATTAATTTGGTATATTTTAAAATTAATACCGCACTGTTTTGCTTTCAATTTTAGCCTGCTTACTTGTTAGTATGTCTCCTCACAATTGCTCAATCAAGATTTGTTCAACGAATCTTAGTTCTTTCAGTAAAATAGCAATAAAGCCTTTTCTCAATCTCGCCTAAATCTGCTTTTGTTAAGTGTTGCCTTTGCATTTTTCACGCTTCGTTTTGTGGCACTCCTTGACCTTAGTTTTAAGGGGATATTCAATCAATCGCCATAAAATTAGCACTTAATGTCGCGAGGTTGACGACTCATTAGAGGCCAAATCTATGCATGCAATTTGAAACGGGAAAACAGACCTTTAAAGCCAAAGCCTGTGTCCGAGGGCACTGGCTTTAAGTAAAGTGGGTCCATCTGAAAGTTGAAACCATTACAAGACCATTACGAACGAAGTCCGACTAGAAACCGCAACAACAACAAAAACAACTGCAAATGGAGCAACGAGCTTGAAGAAGAAATGTTTTAAGCCAAGTCCAAACTAATTTCAACCACCCTCAGGTGATGAAGACAATTAAATATTCGTGATTTAACGATCACTTTGCAATGCTCCAACTGTCAGACGTCGACAACGACGACGACGACGACGACGACGGCGGCGGTCGCCAAAATAAAACACAAAAATCTCTGCACAAAGTTCGAAACTTGAAATTCCCATTTGAGGCAAATGTAAATGACTAGCGGACGTCGTCGTCGTCGATGGAGCCCTAAAAATTTCTGAGACCAGATAAAGATCACACAGTGGACGAGGACCGCAAGAACTAAACCAAAAGTTTTTTTTGTGAGCCAAATGAATGCTGCGCATCACGAATTTTCCTGGCAGTCGCCGCCGCTGAGGAAGTTAGTTCAAAGGAAAAGCCCCCCGAAACAGGTTTTCCTCGCTGCCTCTTTGCATTTTGCCAATTTGCCTATCAACAAGCGATCGATTAAGTACGCCTACCAGGCCAACTGCTGCTGCTGCAAGTCTTCTAGTCTTCAGTTTTCAGTCTTCAGTCTCTTTGGTATATTGGTCACAAAGTCAAAATGTTAATAAATGCAGTCAGGGTCTAACGCTTCTTGGCGCAGATTTTCTGGATTCTGGGGTTCCTCAAAACGTCGACCCACCCACAAGTACGTGGGCGTATTTTATTTTTATTTTTTGCTGTGGTCAAGTTCATTTCTGTTGACTGCTGCAACTACAACTGCGGCTGCAGATTCCAATCAGGTGTAATAATTCTTATTGGCAACGCTTCAAACAAAAAAAAAAACTCAGTGCCAAAACTCCCAAAGTGGAAGCCAAGACGTCGTCGTCGACTTTCTTTTAATATGCCCCGCGCGCATCGTTTACTGTTAGATGGCCAAGACCAATGAAACAAAAAAAATAGAGTTCTCTCTGTCGCTCTCCTACTACACACTGTGATTCTTTCTCTTCACGATTTTTGATTGATCGTGCATACTAAACTATAAATCCATCGTGATACATTGAGGCGATCAGGCGAGGCTACGTCGCACAAACATCGCGTTCACGTCTTCAGTTTTTAGTGCTTTGTTGTTTTTCTTTTCATTTTTGCATTTGCAACAGTTTTTCCTCAGTTCCGTTGCTAGCGGAGTCTCATTTTCATATTAGCAGTGCATACAGAAAGTCTTAGGGATGGGCGTATGCATTTCTTACTACTTTCAACTGGGCAATTAGAATCAGAACTGTATTTTTGGGACACCCGAAAACAGAGTCACAAATCACAACACGTGCTGATGAGAGAGCTGGAGAGCAGAGACTGCAGTTTAATTCTCGGTATTAATCAGGCCGCCCAGCTAATGCAGGCAGTTAATCGTTCCAGTGTGCACTTTACACGCCTTTTGCCTAATTTTGGGCCTTTTTATCACACGCAGCTGCAGCAGCAGCAGAAAAAGTTTCTCCCCTTCTTCCACCTCAGTTTTATGTGCCAAGTGACACCAACGACGCATAAATATCTGGCAGGCAACAACTAATTAGTGAATATCTCAATGGGGTAAAGATACAAAAGTATCTCTGAAGCTATTGCTACGAATGTTCTTTCGGCAAGGTGTCGCCCCATTGACAAGAACAAAACAACAGCAGAACAATGTTGAATCCAATTCCCATTGGGGCGCACTTAACTCGCTCCCCACTTTGACACACATTACAAGCGGCAAGGCAAGAAAGTATTTTTGGGCAGCTCTGGAAAATTATTGAAATTTTTATATGAACGCTGAAAGAAGATCTGAAGATCTGAACTGATCTGATGCAGAAGGCATTGGGTATTATCGCTTGGCATTAAATGCGATTAAATTGATTCCTTCAAAATGCCATCAAATCGCCCGACGTTGATTTTTATATGCGTCTCGCAGCATTTTTGGGGGCATTGTCACCTATTTCTCTCTACAACGCAATAGGCCAACAACCAGTAGGAAGTGTTGCAGCAGGCGGAAGGAAGGGAGGGAGGTGCAAGGGGGAAGCTTGCAGTGACGGATTGTCTCGTCCAACATTTATTGCACTTGAATACGAGAAAAGAATCCGGCGGCTATCGTAAAAGTTGTTTTTATTGTTGTATTATGTATGTGCACCGACCGGGGAGCCGTTTGCATTGTTGCCACAGACAAGCGGAGGGGAGGAATGGGGAGGTGAGACTGCAGGGCAAGTTTTATGTGAAACTAAGCCAATTTCAGCGATTACGAGCCATCATCATCGGTGTGTTTGCAGCCAACAAAACATAACAAAACACAGTCAAGAAAAGAATGAAAAAGAAAAAACACAAGTCGCAACACGTAAAGCGTTTGCTTTATGAATAATACTTTGGGCTATAGAAATAAGCTGCTCTAACAGCCTACAAATACGACATTAACTTCTTGTTTGGAATGACATTGTATGCGATGGAAGTAAGAGATCAAATATAGGCAAAGAATACGCATAGAATAGCCTAAGCTTGGCGAGAGGTTTTCGAACGAAAATGGGATAAAATTTAGATTTAGTCTTACTATATGTGAACTTATTGGCTTATAACTCAGAAGTTTGTTTGCTTTATTAGCAAATTTGTTGTTTAAATATGTGAATATGTCTTTTATAATGAATGTGACTATGCACTTATTTCGACTTCATACGAAGAAAGAATAGAAAAGAGTGAAACTTTCTTGACGAGAACGTTGTGTGTTCTTGACTTCTTATTATTAAGATGTTTTATTTGATAAAGAGATTTGCATACATTATATAATATTCTGTAAATAAGAGGGCTAAGTATTGTGCGACTTCTAAATTGAGTGTAGCAAGAAAGAAAATAGTGTAAATGAATTTCAATACAAATAGGATAAAGATATTGCAATTAGTCTCAAACAATAGAATAGAGAACGCCCTGACTTCTTATTGCCAAGAAGTTTGATTGAAGTAAGAATTTGCATAAATTATATTGTTTGTTTTGTATACAAATGTGTAATTCCGATTTCTAACTAAATTTATGCAAATCTTGTATTTAACGGAACTGTTTTGATTGACAAGCTTCGTTTATGCTCAGTTTCAATTCAAAGAAATCCAAAGTTCCTCCGAAGTTAATTTATCATGTTGTTTTTTATACAAGTTTGTTTGTCATTAGAACTTTAGCTAATTAAAGGAAACATAGAAATTTGTCGTTGCAACAGGAATGTGCGTTTTGTGAACAGTTACGGGGCTGAACACAGCGATAAACATCATCTTAAAATAATGATGTAAACATCTGTTGTTAACTCATTTAGGACGAGTGTCAACCCCTTTGAGAGCGAACGTGTTAAACGTCAATAAAGTTGCCAAAATCAACAACGAACAGAAGAGTCAAAGAGTCGAGTCGAGTTGAGTCGAGGGCAACATTGTAATAAACCCGCTTGCAGCCAAATGGAAACAATAAATAGCCGAGAGTACAGAAGCAGCATGAAAGGGGTAGAAGTAGGAGCACAGGGCAAGGGGTAGGGCAAAAGGGTGTGGAGATGGGGGTACTTTAGCTGGTGGTGCAATTAAGTTGTGTAAAGTGGAAGTGCAACGGCAATTAAGAGTGCAGCGAGCCAAAGTATGTCAGTGTTTGGTAATCGAAAATTGGAAAATTGAAAACCAAAATGGGAGAGAAAAATACTTGAGGAGAACGGGGTAAAGAGCGTTGTTGTGGGTGGTTGTGGTGCGGCGCCGTCAAAAGCAAATAGCATTAAATGCTCAACTGAGCTCAGTCAACAACAGGACGTTAATTAATGACGCGCCTGTTGGCTAGAAAGTTGGGCGTTAGTTCGCTCCCCAAACATAGAAAACAGACAACCCCAGCGAAATATCGGAATCGAAATCGGAATAGGTAATCACTTTGTGAGTTGTGTGCGGCTCATTGGAGCCAAAGTGTTTTTGTTTTTTGTTTTGGGGTAGAAGCTCTCACGTGCGGCGTGTGAAAAAGCAGCTTGAAAGGATGCCGACGACGACGCCCAATGTGCCCCATGATGTGGCAGCCTGATTGCAGTTTACAAGGAGTGGGAGTTGGACTAACACACACACGTGTCTCAGCCTGGCGACACTAAATCATCGCCAAATGCTTATGATTAGCGTTCCATTGCCGCGACACGCTCACTTTATGCGGGCACAACACAACACAATTCTCTCTCGTAGTTGTTGTTGTCGGTCACATTACACTGCATCGGCAGAGAGTTAAGAGGCAGCTGTGGAGGAGTCTATTTGAAGAACAAGAAACAACAGCAGGGACAATGTCAGCTAAATATAGTCAGCCTGTTTTGGCTTTTTTCTTCCATTTCTTCGTTGTTTTTTAATTAGAAACATTTGAAAGCTATTGTCATGTGGCTTGGCTGGGCGTAACACTTGTTGCCAGCGATCATTGCCAGGGCCAAGCCAATGATATATGGGTGTGAGAGAGGGGGAGAATGCGAGTATAAACAACACTGATGGAGCTAGTTATGTGATTGGGGTCTGTCTCTCTTTGCTCTGCAAGGCAAGACAAGGCTCACTAGCAACAAATGAGCCTGTCAGTGTTTCATTTTTGGAAAGGAGAAAATGCCGAGAGCAAAGATGAAACATGTGAAAAAGTTACAGTCGTTCGACTGCGAGATACCCACAAAATATACCGAATTATATATACCGAAAAATACTAAAAATATACTGAATGCAAAACGGTACGATATTAGTTTTAAAATATACCGAATTTATATGCTGCACAAATAATAATAGTATACCAAACGTTACATTTGGTATATTGACATAGTACTACATTCGAAATATACCATACCAATAAGAAAGCTGCAGTCGATTGTGTTCGACTGTAAGATATTCAAAAATACTAAAAATGTGTCAGAGGCTAAATTTGATATATTGGTAAAGTGCGACATTCTGGTATAATTCGTATGATATAGTATATTTTGGTATTTTTTTGTATACTAATATACCAACTGTAGTATTAATATACCAATTATAGCCTTTGGTATATTTAGAGCCAGTATAAAAAGATAAGTCAAACAAAGGTGGCAGAGGAAGTGAATAGAAATTCGAAGTTTGGAGTCTGCAATTGAAATTAGTAATTGAGATTTGAGAATAAATAAAATATAATTTAGCGCGTTAAAAAAATACACACCGTAATCAGCTGCAGACAGAGTTGCATTCCTTCGGAAAATATACACTGTATTTGCAGCCAATTTCCACCCACCAATTTGTGTGAGTCATGCCTCAGGATGTTTTCTAGCCTTGACCAGAGAGCTCTCAGTCAGTATCATTATCATTATCATCATCAGCATCAGCACTCGGCATCGATATTGAGTTGTTTCGCGAGCTGCGAGTTGCGCTACTTTTTAATTTCGAAACCTTGAACTTTTTTCTTGAGCATTGCAAAATTGCATACCAATAAACATAATCGAAATACTCGTAATAAAAAATAAAGTCTCGCTGCAAATATCTGTAATCAGGGGCCGAAATCACCAGCTGGTTTTTTGGCCGAGGAAAAAGCCAAAACAACTTCATCAACACAACAATGGCTAATGAGTCAGTGGAGAAGAAGAAGAGATACGCGAGTACATTCATTCATTCACTTATTCACCAGCGATCGAATATACAACGTATTCAAATACATAGTCGGATACGAATCTATCTGTCGGCATTCGACTAATAAAACCATCAAAGACATTAAACGTTGTGGGTGCCATTCATTTGATTGAACTTTGACTCTCCCGTCCAACGACAGGCTGACAGCCCACCAATGTCTGACCACGTCTCGGGGAAAAACTCTTAAACTGTAAACCGTAAACTGCATAAAAATAATAATAATAATGATCGCAAATAAAAAGCTTGGCATCTTAACGCAGATGCTGCAAACGAGATATCTAAGAAAACCGTTGCAAACTAAAATTGTTGCCAAACGTTCGTTCGTTCATCGTTTGTTTCGTTTCGGTTGCATCTACGATATCTCGATAGTTGCAGATACTATTTTGCGGCAAGGTCTGCACGTGCTTCAAGCACTCTTTTCGCGGTTCCATTGTTGTAGTTGCCATCGCAGTTGCAGCAGTTGCATAATCAGTCGTTTGTCTCAATGGGGCGACAAATTAAATTAAATTCAAACAGTTTTGAGGAAGTTCTTATGTGCCAAAATATTTACAATACCTTCGTTTATGTTAATATTATATTTCAGATATGCTTAAAATATTAATGTATATTAGTTAAAGTGGGTGTCATTAAATTATTTGGGGGATGTTTAATGAAGTTAACGTATACAATAGAATTTTACAGATAACAACGTTCCATAGACTGCAAAATTTATTTAAGATGACTGTAGATTTCACATTAGTGTTGATTGGTTGAAGATAGTGTAGAAGGTTGTAAATTAGTTTGGAATTGTGTTATATATACACATCTGATTTAGCAAAACTGTTGATTAGTTAAAGATTTTGTTGTGAAGAACTTTGGTTCTATTAAATAATTGTTAAAAATATAACTTCTGATAATCTTTTATTTTCTTACACTGCAAAATTTATAAATATGGCTATATATTAACTATTTATTTGTCTTAATTAAAGAGGTAATCTTTAGAAGTTCAACATCTGATAATATTTTACTTTCTGCTATTCCAAAATAGTATTAAAAGTGTTACATATTTAGTATCAAATTTGTTTAGTGGAGAAGGTGTATACTTTCAGATTACATTATTGAAAACTTTACTAAAAGTGCATAACGAATTTTCCCAAAATGTTCTATCCTTTATTTGAGTTGTTTCTGAACAATATTAGAAATCTGATGCTGCTGAATTGAATTTTAAATTAAAATTAATTTCAAATTATGTTAGATTCTTCTGATAGAATTCTCAACCTTCATCTCTTCTAGGGTATTTAGTCTGCATCATACACTTCTTAAGCAGTTCTTCGTTGTTTGTGTTTATAATTGTGAGGCCGTTTCAATTTCATTTAAGTTTGAGGCGCCCGCGGGTTATGTCGACTGTCGACTGTTGACTGTCGACTATCGATTGTCGATTGTCGCAGCGAGGCAGTTGTTTCTGTTTCATTTGGGGGTTTCATTTGCTTTGGCTTTTTGATCGGCTCGCGATCATTTGGGCATTGTTTTTTGCCTGTCTGTTGTCTGTTGTCTTCAGTGTGCCAACTGTCTGAATGGAACTCTGGGGGGAACATTGAGACTGCAAAGAGATCGTTATAATTTGGCTTGAGGCGCCGCGCCGCAGTTGCAACTGCAGCCGCAGCCACGTCCTTCGCATCGAGTGGGTGGCAGCTTGTTGTTTTTTTTGTTTTTCTTGGATATTTTCGGCTGGTTTTCTTATTTATTATTTGCTTTTTTGCTATTTGCGCTATTTGATTTAAATTATAATTTTATGTAATCATGAAGTAGGGGCTTGCACTATGCCGGCTGCTGTTGTTTTATTTTGCTGCTAGCCTCAATTAAATGCACGTTTTGTGTGGCTGCTACTAAATGCAATCGATTATTGATTATTCGATTCGTTCATTTTAATTGCCTTCTTTGCCTTGGCCAACGTGAGAATCGATTTCGGAAAGGCAAAGCGAATCAGATCAAACGCTGGATACGAAGAGGCTAGTTAAGCACGTGGATTATTGTAATTATTTGAGAGATA
Organism: Drosophila pallidifrons; assembly: GCA_023558445.1. Classification (NCBI taxonomy): domain Eukaryota; kingdom Metazoa; phylum Arthropoda; class Insecta; order Diptera; family Drosophilidae; genus Drosophila; species Drosophila pallidifrons. The sequence continues at coordinate 27,184,488 of CM042347.1, read as the reverse complement.
AGAGAATTAAGGTGAAAATCAAATCGAGGAAACTACATTTCCCAATTGTATACAAATCAGTGCTTCAGTCACTTTCCACTTTGCAGCTGCTGCAACCCCTTGAATGATTCCTTGCTTCCTTCCTTCCTTCCACACTGCCTCAAAAACAGGTGTGAGTGAAGAGTGGCTTCTCTTCATCCTCTCTCTCTTTCTGTGTTTGTCTATTTCAATCCCAGAAACGCCAGCTCAAATCACAAACGCGTGTCCAACTTGTGCCGTTTGTCGTTAGTCAAAAATAGCTGCGCGACACGACATCAACATCAAGAATAACAGCAACAACAGAGAGCAGAGCAATAACAACTCAAGTGACACCTTTAGCCAATGCATCTGCACAATTACGAGCAAGAGACGAAAGTATCAGATTTCTGTAGAAGGCAGCATCGAGCCACCAGCAGCAGCCACAGCACCAGCCCTGATATATCCAAGCAAAACTCCTTTCTTTTATGCGCCACTGACAAACGGCACATTGCACATGTCCTGCCAAAGCAACAACAACTGAGAGAGCTGACTGCCTGCCTGCTGCACAATCGCAATCAGTCACCCCCATCAGAAAGGCAGCCGTGAAACAAAAGGCGTGGTGTTTGTTGCCGTTGCAGTTGCAGTTGCAGTTGATGCTGCGGGTGCGGGTGTCTTACATGTGTGTGTGTGTGTGTGTGTGTGGACCTTGGCCTCGGTATTGATTTCATGTTGACGCTGCAATATTTTCTTAATGAAAACAAACAAAAGATGCGATGGAGTTGCCTTTTGCCGTTGCAGCTACCCGCCGGCAGCTGTCCAACGGGGCCACAGGCAACAGGAGGCACAAAGTGCGTGTTATTAATATTATTGGCCTGGCCCAAAGCCTGGCTCACTGGCTGCTTGGCCACACACGAGTGGGCAAGGCAAGGTAAGGCCTCATATGTAGATGTGTGCTGTCTGATAATTGTGGGCAGCAGCAAGTTCGTGCCAAATTCCACACTCTCGGCACACAGCTTACAACTGTGGCCAATTTAAAACCAATTTAAAGTTTAATGAATTCATAAAGAAATCACTCGCTGGCTGCACTTTCAAAACATAATCTGCCGACGCAAGAAGCAAGGAGATGGAGGTAGGGCCAGAGGTTGAGATTGAGGCAGCCACAGCCACAGAGCAGCAGACGCGTTGCATTCACCTTCTTCTGGTTGTGGCATGGCGTGCCAAATCTCATAATCAGTCAATAACTTTTGCCGCCTTTTCTCGCACGTGGCGACCTCGACTATTGTCCGAAGGGGGAGGCGGGGAGACAGAGAGAGAGAGAGAGAGAGAACAGGCCATAAGCGTTTCTTTATGTGCCCCATAATCGAAGTGAAATCAATGGCATTGCCTGCATACCATTAACACGAAAGTCGTCGTCGTCGTCGTCGACGGCTATGTGAAATCTTTGTGGGCAACGTCAAGGAAGTGTGGCCCAAAGACAAGACAAGAGACACAGACTCCTCGAGGCAGCTGCACTGCACTCTGCACAGCGACCGCTTTGATTTGAGTTAAACAAATTTTCATTATTCGAACAGATTTCAGCATGACAGTTATTAATTGCAAATATCGCTTAATTCATCGCTTAAAAACGCGACAACAACTCTCGCATAGTTCTCTCCCTTCTCCTCCTTCTCATCTGCTGTTGCAAACAACCTGTAATCACGACACCGATTCACATTGCAAGTCTCCGTTACCCATAAGATTCCACTCCATACCCCACTCTCTGAACTGAACTGAAGTGATCTGAGTTGTGTGTAATTTACATGGTTGCATTCCATTGACACTGATCATCAGTTAATTTGTTGCTTTATTGCCATATGCTAAGGGAAATAAAAAGTGAAGGCGCATCGTTTGTTTTGGGTCTCTGGGACACATTTGTTATCCGCCTGCAAGATCGTGCCCTGACTTTCAGGCCAAGGAGTTTGCCTCCTCGAAAGTGTCATGGCGAGACCGAAGCATACAAAACCGTCTTGATGAGCTCATTGTTAGACTCGGAAAGTTTATGGCGGTAATCAGTAAATTTATTTTCATTTAAAGCCTTTTTATTCAAACTAGATATAAGTAAATTCATTAACTGACAAAAAATTAAATTAAAGACATATAAGAAACTTATAGTCGAGTGCGCAAAGCAGTGCGGTATTAATCTTAATATATACCGAATTATATACCGCAAAAATACTAAAATATTCTGCAAGCTATAGTTCGTAAATCGTCACTGTACTTCTTTCGAAATATACCACAGAGGCATAAATAACATATACCAGAATGTCAGTCAAAGCAACATTGAACTACATTCAAAATATACCATAAAGTGCAAAATATACTATATTGTCAATCAAAGCAACGAAGATCCGACTTCCCATTTTGAAACATGGTATTATTCTTAAAATGTACCATATTATTATACCAAGAAATACGTTAAAAAATGCCGAAAGCCGTATTTGATATATCGATAAAAATACTACATTCAAGATATACCATACAGTTCAAAATATACCAGATTGTCTGCCATGCCAGCTAAAACCCTATTGCAGTAGTCTTAATTTTCCATACAGAAGTATTTCTTAAATAACTTCCACAATTTGAATCCGATCGCAATCAATCTTAAATAAGGTTTCTTCTTTTTCTAGACATAACTTCCTTTACTAACTGCGGCTGCGAGAGAGTTGCTTCAAAATGAAGGTAAAGTTTATTATCTCTCAATACTTTAATCATGACAAGTTAATTATATATCTACGTAATACGCTAATTATTGATTTGAGCCAAAAACATCCAATACAAATGTTCGCTAACTCGACTTCACTATATTTAGTTTGCACGCTGGCAACTTAATAAAAAGTAATTGTGACAGTGTTGCAAAACAAACAAAGACTTGCTATTAATACAAATTGAAAGCAGCTTTGCAGACTGTCAACAACAATTTGCGAATTAATTTTCACAACTTTGTGACTAGTTGGACCGAGGCATATGCTGAGCTCTGCTGTCGTTGACTTTGTCGTGGAAAAAGCAAAAACAAATAAGGGACAACAAACAACTGACTGCATAATCAAATCATTAGTGAAAGGTTTTAGGGTACTTGATCGATTGGACTGCTCGTTAAGCTCCAATAAAAGCACTTAATGAATAAAAAACAGCTCAAATATTTTCACAACAAAACTGTAAACTACTCCAAAGATCCTGAGTTGCGATGTGAGATTGTGTTCGAGTCTTAGTTTTAGTCTCGAGACTGGAGTCTCTGAGAGATTGATTGTGTTGACTGATGGTGTTTTGTGTCTGGTGCTTCGACTGCAGTTTTGCTTCGCTTCTAGGTTGCAATTGGCAAATTTGAATGTTGTTGTCGTTGGTTATTGTTGTTGTTGCTGTTGTTGTTGTTGTTGTTTTGGGCAACAGTGGCAACTGCTGCCAACAACTGGGGGAGCAACGATATCGTGATGGCCCCGTTTTATTGATGGATTAAGGGCGATTACGCGATCGTTGTCTCAGTGGTCGGTGGCCGATGCCCAGACAAAGGTAGCTAAAGGGCCAATTCGATTGGTTGTTGTTTGCCAAAGACAAGACTCACTTAAGGAGTCAGATGATGACGACGATGTCGATGTCGATGGGGACATTGCGCAATCGATAATCATGAAATGCTGAGAGGGGGGAAGCAGGAGACATTGGAATTGAGCTGTCATGTCAGGCGGCAGTTAATCAATGCAGCCAAACATAATCAAATTAACTGCCAGAGTGAAGAACAAATCGAGGCAAAGGGAGTGAGACTTTTGGTATCCAATGTAGGCCACAAAAGCGAGTAACGATTGCAATACCCTGTACTTAGAAGCTCAAAGTAATTTTTTGATGGCGATTCATAAAGTTTGATAACAAGTTTTAAATTCATTTTGATATTCGTTGACATACTTTATATAATAGTTAGAATTATTATGTAACGAATGTGAATAGAAGCTGAAAGTGATTCTATGATATAAATGTTATCGAGATTCGAAAAGATTAATTGATAAACAAATCATTAAACTTTTTTATGTATGTGTGGACTTTGAATTGTGGTGCTGCAAATCTTCTCAATTCATAGCTTCATTTAATACAAATTGTGATCTCGATTATGCGTTAAATCTTTGCCTATAGATCTATATTACATATACGTTTAATACCTCAAAACTTACAGCGCACTTTCCCAGTCGATCATTCGATTTTAGCTTTGATTGTTGTCTAACAATCTCGTGGCTAGCTTTGGGGCAACAAGTGATTTGATTGCTGACTACCCACCAAACGTTATCCACTATTCACTATCCCCGACGACTATGGCTATCTATGGCTACCCACAACCCACTGCCTGACTGCCCACTGGCCAGGGAATCTCTTTCTGACTCAGTTCAAACAAGTTGCTGGCGGGGAATTATGAAGTAATGCATTATAATTTGGCCTGGCAATTGGGCCCCGTCGAGATGCACCTTATCCAATGTTGCCAGTTGAATGTTCGAGGCATGTTTGTTCACTCTGTGCATTTTCCAACAATTTTTCTCCTTCTTTGCATAATTGTGGGAAACAACCAGCGGCCTTTGGAAGTAGGCTAAGGTTCATTATGGCATGCCGAGCCACTGACTCAGTTCAGTTCGCTTTAGTTGAGTCTCTGTCTCTGTCTCTCAGGTATTTGATAAATTATGCGCCCTGCTATCGACACAGCAAAGTGCAAAGTGGGAGAGAGAGAGACTTCTTCGCATCCTTTACAACATATCGCGTTGCCCATATCGGACAATCGGCGTGATTAATACCCCCGAACTCGCAGCTGAAGATGCGTTGTGGCTCATCAGAAGCTGTGCCACACCAACCCTTTGCTTGTTGCCACAACTTTGCGAAACCTGTTTCGCTGCACTTGGCGCCTTTGCAACACACTCCACACACTCCAATCTTTGCTCTGCTCGTTTCTTCACATGTTATGCTTCACTCTTGGCTCATTAGCCGCGTGCGCGCCTTTTGGCTCTGACTCTGACTCTGACGATGTCCGTCTTGCTAATCAATTGTCGCCGTATTAAGGTCGCTGGCTCCTGGCATTCAGATCAACCAAGTGTATGTAGTTGGTGCCTCGAGTCTGCTGTCTACCGAGAGGCTGCAGTCGCCGTGGCTATCAGCGATGCTGTGACACTTTGGCGCTTCATTTAAATCATAAAACAAGTGAGAAATGCTGCAAGGAGACTTTCAAATGCGCTACAAGTGTCAAAGCGTGCAGTAAATATGCTCTGAAGTTATTTTTAAAATAAAGTACTTCAATATCATTTTGTACTACAAGTATATAGAAAAGACATAATCACTTTTTAGTATGTTGATATTAGATGAAATTAATTTATCGTGAACATATAATCTATTATAACTTAGCATACTCCTATTATAGAAGTTCAAATAACATTCGAAACTTTTGATTCGTCGTCTGAAATTCTTCATAATAAATTTACAGTTTCGTACTAAATAACATAGGATCAAAATGAATGAATGTTTTTAGTGAGTGGTGAATAAAGATGAGTGCTAGCTATGCTAGTGCTAGAATGCATTGAAAATTTATTAAATTTTGTTCTTATATTATCCAATACAATATTGTTAATTCATTTTATCCTTATTTTTCACTCTTTAAAAAACATTGAACTTTAGGTTTCCCAACTTAGCATATTCGATACATTTTTGTTGTTAAATTGAACCTGTTGATTCATCGCCAAAAATTCTTCTTAAAATATTTATAATCCTTAAAAAATATATTGCCATAAGAAATAGGAAAGTTATTTTATATTTTTAAGTACCTTTCTAAATAGCTAACAACTTAATGTCGAACTTTTGAAAGTAAATTGAGCCTGTTGACTAACTTAATGAATGAGTCCTCAGCTCATTAAAACTCTTAGCTGACGTACCTCAAGTCAATATTTTTTGTGGCCCTCTCAATTCGCATATTCGTATAATTGGCAAATCGATGTGTGAATGGCACTCGATCACATTTAGTAGGGTGCAACATTTTGCAACCGAGAGCCAACAGTCGAGAGTGTCCATTGAGGCGGATGACAGTTTGCATTTTTTGGTCGCGTTGCTTTTCCTAAATGTGACACTGAGGCTACTGTTCGTAATGGTGTTGGCATTAAAATGGATTACACACTGAAAAGCTGAAAAGCGGCTGCCTGCGCTTTCGCCCAGGCCCACATCCATATCTCAGACTCGAACTCGAACTCGAGTTGGCCAAGAGTTGGCATCGTCTGATGCTTGGCTTGGCTTGGCACCTGTGCCGCTTGAACTGGTTCTGGTTTATTTTTTTTTCTCTCTTAATTTTAAAAGGTGTTCCTTGTTGTGGTGCGTCTGTATAACACCCCCTACACACCCCTCCCGCTCCCCCTTTGGTTGCTCTTCGCACTCTCCTAGTGTTGTCTCGAGGCTTAGTGCAAAGCGGCATTTATTCACGGCATTTCGATTTCAATTACGATACAAATTGTCATTAATGTTGGAAAGTTGTTTTTGCACATGCAAAACGAACGCGCAGAGCGGGGAGGGAAGTTAAATTGGTTTTTTGCTTTTGATTTTGATGGAGTGGATATATGAATATAGTCATAGAATTGCGAATATAATCGCAACCTGTGTTACATATGATTGACTTTCAGACTTTGTTGCGGGTCATAAAGCTTCGTTCCGCTCCCCTCTCTCTCTCTCCTCTTCGCCCTGTCTCATATCTATGGATGCATTAAAAGCTCATAAAGCACTATAATAATATCCATATATCGAGGCATATATAAATATGTATTTGTATTTGTGTTTGTGTTCCATATGTGCACCCAAAAACCACACCTCAGAATCAACGAAACGCGATTTACTTGACTTGCTGCCTGAAAGCTACTCATAAATAAAACATTTTTTAATTTCCCATAATTTCGAGAGCGAGACGCATAAAATGTATTAAAAAAGAGCAAATACGAAATGCAAGCTTAAGATGTACGACTAGTAAATACGCTTCTATAAAGAAAAGTATTGAAAGTCAAACTTCTTTTGACATTTTCATTTGATTTCTGACAGCTTCTTCCTATGACAACAAATTGTTATTTTGAGTGTGCACTTTTATGTTAATTGTAGTATGCAGAATTATTCTCAATGTTTGATATTCCTTAAGAAAGAAAAAGTGTGCCCAACACAACAAAGTTTTCAATAAAAATTTAGCATTTTGATAGATGAAAAAAAGTTTTTATATGTTGTAACTTGCATTATAAATTAAAGAGTGCCTCAATATTTTTAACAATATATGAATTGCAGTGTGCAGTATTAATGTCAATGTTTGCTATTCCTTAACAAGAAAAAAGTGTGGCCAACACAATAAAGTTTTTATTTTACTAGATGATATATTCAACAAACTTTCATAGTTTGTAACTTGTATTACAAATTAAAGAATGTCTCATAATTATAGACAGTTTCGTAGAACCTTTTGCTAGAGTATTGAAGAAAAAACGATCAGAAAACAAATCAAGAAATTACCTACGAGCAAATGATATAGTTGAACAACCACACACAGACAGTCAAGCAGTCAGACGGACAGACAGACAGACAGACAGTGTGTAGCATATGATGATGAAAGGCATACGCAATCGAGAGACTAACCTGCGACTTGTCTTGGGCTTCTCTCTCGTGTATACGACCCAACCCAGCCCATAAGAACCAGACGAGAGACGCTTCCGGGAGTCGGAGAGTCGAGAGTCGGGAAAGCGGGGCACAGGCACGAGCAGTCAGCACCGTTATGGCTCATTGCCGCTCCTCCCACCCTCCGCGCCACGCCACGCTTAACCCCGCGACACAACCTCAAGCCCATAGCCAGAGATGTGGTGCGATCCTCACCTTAAGTCAACGAATCGAGAATCGAACATATTGAACGAACGAATGGACAGCGCCTTAAAGCGAATGGAAAAGATCGAAATAAGCTTGTTGTATTTGGATTTGGGGCTAAACTGTCAGCGACGATATTGCGTACTTGTTGTTTAAAATATATGTTTTCGCTGAATCGTCTTCCCTCGCTTTCCCCCGTTCCCCTTCCCCTTCTTCTGCTTCTTCCACTCCCCAGTGGAAGATGACAGCAGCGACTTGGAACTTGGAAGTTGGACGATCGCCGGTGCGTTATTGAAGCGAAACAAGTGTTTAGTCACCCAAAGAACGCGTTGTGCAGGTAAAATGGGTGTTCCGACAACGGTGTGTGTGCGAGTGTGTATGTGTGTGTGTGTGTGTGGAGCACACCCCAAAACTGTCCAAAAGCATTCCTTACGTGTAGTCGAGAAGAGACACACAGACGAGCTGCTCGCTGCGTGGCTTGCCTTATTTGGTTAGGCTTCATTGAAGGTGCACCTTTGTTACGCTCAATGACCGATCTGTTTGTCTTCCCCCGCCCCACTCCCTTTCTCGTTGCTCCTTGGCTACTTTTATAGGTATAACGAGTACCTACTTCGTTTAGTGTCTTGAATCATCGCTTGGGTTTGTCTCTGGGTCACTTTTTGGTGTGTGTGTATAGCATGTGTCTTGGCAGGTTGGCGACAAGCCAAACACACAGCTTTAATTTCCGCGAAACGCGCACATAATTAATGTTGCGAGCGGTTTCCGGTGGCCACACTAATGGGTTAAGGGGCAGACTTGGATGTTTACTTCTTTCTTTAAACTTATTTGATACTCAACAAACCTTTGCCTTACACGAAGCATAAATAGATCTGCATTGATCCCTGATCCATGTCAAAGATTTACGATCGTTGTTCATAATTTATGCTTGCTCTCGAAACATTTCCTACGCAATGTCTGCCTCTCTCACTTTCAATTGCAAAATGCCGAAGAAAGGCAGAGGGCGGCCAGCTGTGGCAGCTGGCTGGAAGTACGTACATACCTCTACTTCCCAGTGACTATATCTGATCGGATCGATCTCCGTACACATAAACCTTATGACATTTTTATGTTAATGCAACTTCAAACTGTGGCGCCTCGAATCGTCGCCCGCCTTGTTTTTATTACCTTCTAAATGTTGCGTTAAGTCCGCCATTAAAACGATTGCCGTATGTTTACAGATTTGTCGTCATAATTGCTTTTTAATGCCTTATCTATCGAACTGAGTTGTGGGGCCATCATCATCATCAGCAGCATCATCATGATCATTAGGCGCGACACAAACTCTCTCGGCCAGCGGCAGCCGCCGTTTAATTGTTTCAATGAGCTTTCGATAGCATCTCGGGACGGTTTCTGTTCTACCTAAGCAGCTCGCTTTTCTTATCAATAATCTATACGAATTTATGCATTCGACAGCTTCTTCGATGATGATGATGGGGGATCGCGTGTGGCAATCCTTCGAGTGTGTTTTGTGTGTGTGGGAAATCATTTGATAAAAAAGATGCTGCGCAGTTCGCTCGCAGCTGTTGATTGTTATGCTAATGTGTCCCGAACGAATTGCAATCAATGGCAAAAAGTAAAACATATTTTTTTGGCTAAATGTCAACAGCTTTTAACCCCGATAGTCAGGCAGCTACCAGTTATCAAAAGTTATCGCCAACGACTATCATAAATCAATATAAAAGCCGCTTTAAATTGCTTAATTATCAGACATGCACGGGCGTCAAATTAACCCATATGAAATAAGTCATTTCGCTCGGTGTAATACACTCGTATTAATTTCAATTACACACAACACATACAATGCAATTATGCGTTGTGTGTGCCAGGGAGGAGGGGAGGGGAAACTGGAAACTTGGGTCTCTCTGTCATGTATACCGAAAAATCTGGCAATTTATGTGATCAGCGTCTGTGATTTCAATCAGCGCGCTCGCAAAAACTCGAGATTAGCGCTACTCTCGAGTGGAGAGGGAAGTGTGCGGCATTTTCAGAAAATTACTCAACACCTTCTCGGAGGAGAGAACTCCACACCGAAGCTGAAGCTGAAGCCGGACCAAGCCTCAGGGCGGTCGCGTTTCAAATTTCCTAGACCAGCGACTCTCGCGCGCAAAAAAAAACTTTAATTAAAGAACACCATAAAAGTGTCGCCCGTGCGATCGTAATTATGAATTTAATCTCAATTAGAGCGTTTATCTTGATTTTTCCTCCACTGCCGTGGACTCTGAGCTCTGAGCTCAGCTCACAGCTCTCAACTGAATGTTTGTATGTGTGTGTGGCGACTTGTCTGGCTGGCAATTTGTTTGCCCAACGTTTTTTCTTCTCGTTTTTGTTTTTGGTTTTGTGTTGAATTTATTTGCATTATCCTGGGGTATGGAAACCGCGTTGAGTGTGGCATGGCGTCAAGTTGTTTTTGGTTTTTCTACTTCTTGTTTTTTGTATTTGCTTGGACATGTGCAAACACCTTTGTTGCATTTAAGAGATAACAATTATTCAAGCAACGCTGTTTAAATGCGTTCGCACTTATCTAACGATTGCCAACATTTTTATATTCACATTTTGGCATTTCAATTTGTCTGGCATCGATTAACTTGTATTTCAAATATGCTTTATGCGAAACTTAATAGCGGAAATGTTGTAGCTGGTGCAATAAATAAAGATATAAAGATGATATTGATTGGCTGCAATGCCATTAAGATAACTTCGAGCTTTGCATAAAGAAAAGTATAGGGTAGCAAAGTCAAACAGGTTGGAATAGAAGCGATTAAATTTAATATGCATTAAAAGCTCAGACACCAGCGAAGATAGCTTAAACAGAAGCTTGCCTTAAATCAATAAGGAAATGAGAGCAGGAAAGATTAGACCATAATTTATAAAAACATGAATTTTGAATGAGTTTACTCATAGGGTAGAAGGGAATTATAACTTTGTGTCTTCAGGAAATGTATCTAACAGGCAGAAGGAGACAACCCCGATCCCATACGGTATATGCATACCGTATAGTATATTTTTCACTCTATGGTATATTTTAAAAATAGATTACTATATAAAAATGTCAAATATAGCCTTTGGTAAACTTTTAGTGCTTTTGTGGTATATTAATTTGGCATACTTGAAATTTAATATAATTTTGTTTTGCTATCTTTTGCACTCGTATCGTATATTTTGAATATAGTAGTATATTAATGTACCAAATACAACATGTGGTATATTTTTAGTATTTTTTTTTATATTCGATATATTTCAAAACTTTTTTCTCAATGTCTAGCGGGTATCTCACAGTCGAACCCACCCGACTGTAGCGTTTGTACTTGTTCACAGTCTAAGAAGAAAGTTATATATACAAAAGTTTCTAAAATCGATATTTGCTTTATATATTGAGGACTTCAAGTGAAAGTAGTTTAAGCTTATCTTATAAAGACTGCTCTTCAGTTTGATTAGTTGTATGTCAAATAAAGCATTATATATGATGCATTAGCATTGAGTAGAAGAAAGCTTTGCACAGTCGTATCATTTATCAAAAGGAGTCCACCTACATACTCGAAGTTTGTGCATTGCAAAATCCAAATGCGAATGCTCAATGAGAGAGGGCTGCACAAAAACAAACGATTATTGGCTTGTAATTTCGAACTATTAGTAACATTTTGCGACGACAACAAGCGCAACATGAAATGATCCACATCCTTTCCCGCTTCTTTGCTGTGTTCCGTTCCGACTGTGCAAATTTGACGGCAAAAATCAATTTGAAAACGATTTAAGACGAGAGCCTCGTTGTGTGTCTGTGTGTGTGTGTTGCCAGTGTTGGACGATGGTCACGTAGGCGTTGCCTCACAGTAAAGAAGAGGAAATGCCAATATGACACGCGCACAGTTGTTGGCCACAGCTTCACTTTGGGAGTGGGCTGACTGACTGGCTGACTGAATGGATGTATGGATGTATAGATGTAGATGGAGGGAGGCACTTGAACTGCTGCGTATCGTGTTACCAAAGCGGCAAATGCGGCCGCGGCCAAAAGCATTAACCAGCTATCGACGCGACGACGCTGACGGATGGGCTGGAGGCCACAGTCAAAAACCTTTTGCCGAGCTCAGACTAGACACACAGATTCGTAGTCGCAGTCGTAGTCAGAGCTGGCACTGGAGTCGCAACTCAGGCTGAAAGATAAGCGCCGACGTCGACGACGCCGACGTCAAAGACAAATGCGTCTTGTGGGTTCAGGAATCGCTGAGATTATTACGATTTTCATAATAAATTGTGGCAAATCAGGCGCGCTGGCATTATAAGGCATCATTAACAACGACAACAGCAACAGCAAGAGCAACAGCATTGGGGGCAGCATGCCACAGGTCTTGAGACTTGAGGATGAGGCGCAAGTTTACACTGTAGGCCAAAGCGTTAACAAGTTGAGCCTATGACGTTGCACGTCGACAACAATATTGTTGTGGCTGTTGTTGTTGTTGTTGGCAACTCATAACTGCAAAACGAATGAGCAAGCAAGCAAGCAAACAAGTGGGAAGTGCAGCCCAACGATCGAGGCTCGAGAGCTGGCCAAAGATCAAGCCAAGCCACCAAAGAAGGCGCCTCTCGCGCACTGTGGTGCGTGGCTCGGCTGGCGCTTTGTGGCGGTTTCTTGTGCCTTTGAAGTGGCACGCGGAGCGACGAACGCGTCGTCCATTTAAGAGCACGCCTTGGTGTGTGTGTGTGCGTCACATGGACACAACATCATCGAAACAGCCGCAGCCTATTGGAGCAGAAATGCGAACCCACCTAGAGGAACCAACAGAGGCCACCAGAGGCAACACCGACTTCGACTCCGAGTTGGCGTTGGAGTTGCAGGCAGAGTTAGAGCAAGAGCAAGAGCTCTAGTTGGCCTCCAGCTGGAAAAGCTGGAAAACTCAGCCATGTGCCGCATTTACTTGTCAATTTGTTTTTGGTCAACGTTTAAATAATGAACTCATATTTGCAACATTTGCTCGGCTGTTGTGTTGCACATGCGGCGCATGTCATGTTGCATTATGTGCCTGCCAGTTGAGCACCGCTTGCTTGTTGTTGTTGTTGTTGCTGGTTGCGGGTTGCACGCCAAGTGAGAGTTGGGCCCCTGCACTTGCCGTAACTCTACTCCAGGAAGACTTTTGACCGACCGCAAAACTAGGAAATGTCATTGTATTGTGGTGGTTGTTGCCACAAGGAACTTTCAGACGGGTTCAACGCAAGCGGGGCAACTGTCTGATACGGAAGGCAGCTAACTATGGTTGCTTCGGTTGACAATGCGTAACGTTGACTCGCAAACAAATACTTTGTGAATGGTCACAGAAGCTGACAGAAAGAGGGCACGATCTAACGGATACTTTGGGCAGATAATTTGAAATTAAAGATATGCCAAAATAGATCTAAGACAGGCTTCATTTTGAAGTTAAGGAGTGAGAGACTTTGACTGGCAAATAAATTGTACCTAAGCGACACTCTTCAAAGCATTTTATCTATATAACTTTGTCCGTATCATTACAATTGTAAGAAAAGCTTAAAGAATTTTGAAAGCTAAAGAATAGGAAAGATTAACTTAATTATACTAAAAAAGATAGACTTTACTTTATTTTATTCAAAAGATATACTCTCTTTTCTTTGAGTAGTTCGAAGTTATAAAGACAGACTTCACATTATTTGATGTATAAGTTTTACTCTCTTCTCTCTTCTCGTTCTTTATATAAATAAAATTATACTTGATTGTTTTGGGTTTCAAAGATGAGCAGTTGGTAGTAAGAAAAGCTGGAGAATATGAATGTGAAGTTATACTATAGCTAGTAGTCTTCACCTCATATTATGTATAATAATCGATTCAACCGATATTTCCATCTATCTTTTAAATTCACATTTGATCCTCAACTTTTTAATGGCTGAAGAAAAAGCTGGACACTCAGAAAACTTGATTCAAAGAAAATAGTCTCAAAAAAGCTATCCTCAAAAAACACTGACTGTATTCTCCTCACTTTATCTAAAAACTATTCTCAAAAAATACTGAATGTGTTCACTTTAATTATCAGAAATACTATTTTCAACGATATTACATTAAGTAAATATCATTAAATGATCTCTAATACCTTGAACTTTGCCCTTCTAACTTCTAATTAATCGTTTTGTACTTCAAGGATAAGCTGTAGCATTGGCGGTATAAAACTTCCTTTTCAATAGCATTCAAACTAAATGAAAAGTGTTTGTAGAGCTCAGACTTTCAGGAACTGTGCAGCTCTCTGTCAGTTATCAGGCTGCAAATAATTTATTCTCGAGCTTTGCACTCCCATTTTAACCAGAGGCTAAGTCACACTCACTTGGCAATTAATCAAACTCTAGATCAACTTGAGAGATAACCACTATACTTTGACTTTGAACTATATATATGTACATATTGGTGGAAAAGTTGCCAAAAGGCAACTGCCATAATTGGCGATACTATCGGGCGTCGCTGGCGACGCCATCAAATGACAGTTTGACGCGGTTCCTAACTCGATGTCAATGGCTTTGCGCTTGGGCATTCGAAATTCGAATCATTCTGTTTATGCTGGCTGGAGTAATGTTTATGGCTCCATGGGCAGGCAATCTATGTAAAATTATTGAAATAAAGAAATCAGGCTGCACAAACGTAAACGTTTTGCAGTAGACGAACGATGTCTGGGGGCGTTTGCGCATTGTCAAAGCGACGCGAGCAAATTTCAATTTGTTAATGCGAGGCTTGAACCTGGACTTGGATTGGGCGCTCTGTGGCAATGTGTAACTGCAACTGCAACTGCATTTGGAACTCCAACTTGAGGGGAGACTGACTCTGCACTGGAATGGGGCTTGGCCACTTGTTTGCATCAATTTGAATTTTAATTGAAAACTTAGTGTGCGAATGCAAAGCAAAAAGAACTCGCCCCGGAATCTGAATCTGCGTTCAGAGTTAAACTCAACTCTGATTCTGATTCTGGCGCCAGTTCAGCGTCGTGCTGCAGTGGCATGTGGGTGCAATTGGATATATGGCCACGATATATTCATATACAGTTTGATAAATGTCTATGCTTCAATTTCAATTCTAGTTCCAGTTCCGCTACACACAGGTTACAGTCGAGATTTGCTTTTTAATACCCGGTAAGCAAAGGGTAAAAGAGTATTATAACTTTCTGCATCGGGGAAATGTATGAAAGATGCAACGTCTCTGACGTTATTGAGTATATGGTATATTTTGCACTCTATGGTATATTTTGAGTGCAGTATTATTTCAATGAAGTACTATATCAATATACCTAATATATCCTTTGGTATATTTTGAATGTAGTACCATATCGATATACCAAATATAGTCGTCGGTATATTTTTAGTATTTTTGTAGAATATTTTAAGTTAATACATAAATATACCGAATATAACTTTTGTGTATTTGTAGTATATTTTATTCATTTTATAATATTCCAAAATAATATACCACAAATATACTAAAAATACACATACCGCATTGTTTAGCTTTCATTAAAAATGGGTACCGAGTATTTTATAGTCGAGCACACTCGTCTGCAGCTTTCTTACTTGTTTTTAGGTGTTAATTTGCGTTTCTTGCCATTTGCAGAAATGTAAATTCGCAAATTAATTGCATTCACCTTTGATATGCTAATTTGCAAACACACACACGAGAGCACAAATCATATTTAGACAAAGCTGCTAGACCCAATTGAACTCACACGTTACTCCATTAATAGTTTACTTTAACTGCAATACGTCTTAATTTCAAACTAATAAACTGAAATGCCAAGTTTATTATGAAAATCGCAAATGAAATTCATATTTTTTTTAATACCAGTCTCTCTGCCTATTTGCAGCAACTCTTGATGACATTGGGTAAGTCCATAAATTGTTTTATATATTTGACATTATATTTAAATTGTGTTTATACTTTGCTTAAATGTTGCAAATCGAGTTATTATTAGCTACTAATGTTAGGCAAGTGTTGTCTAGGAAAAATGCATTTAGTTTTATATTCTTGGGATTGAGAATTTGAACATTTATTGCCGCTATATTCTGTAGACTTTGAAGCTTGATAAAGTAGTAGGAATAATTGTATATAATAATTTCTATTTTCTTTAAAAGATGTTTGCTTTTCGTGTCCTTTGACCCTTTGGTTTAATAATTATCAAAGTCATTTCATAAATGCATCTAAACGTAATCATTAAACTATACTTCACTGACTGTTTAACCCTTTTGCTTTCTCTCTCTCTCAAAAACGAACCCTTTAATTAATCTTTATGCACAAACCCAGACAAACAACGTACAACCGCTTATCAAAACACGATCGAAATATACTGAAAAATGCAGTCTGATGGCACATTAAAAGAGGGAGGAGAGAACGAAAGCGAGCGCAGCTCGAGTGGCCGCGGCCACTAATAAATGTCGGACACACCCAATAAATTCTGTAGAATGCACAATCCTTTTAACAATTCCAGGGAAGAGGAGAGGGAGGGGGCTAACACAACTGCCCACGCGAGGATAATGAACCCCGAGTTTACAACCAAAAAGTGAAGCGAATGAATTCATTAGGGAAAACTACGGGTCAGAAGGAACATTTGACCAACTGTTGTTGTTACCAAAAATTGATGAAAAGTGAGCTATGGCCAAATGCGCGCTGCTTGCCAAGTCACATCCCCCGCACTAGACATATAACTCGACACACGAACGGCACAGGCCGAGAGCGTGTCGTGTTAATTGCCACTAACTAAGCGAGCCAAGAGCGAGATAGAAGTAGTAAAAGAGAGCGAGTGAGAGAGAAGAAGTGAACCTTATCGAGCTGCGTTGTTTGGTAGGCGTGTGTGGGGGAACAGACAGGACCAGGACCTGTGTGCGCCATATGGTGTTGGAAGAAGATGTATCTATTTTGGCTAGAATGAAATTAATTACAAACTGACCAAAATTTGATGAAGCCGCCGACAGCCGGGATCGCTCTAGCTTCAATGAAATGATCATTGCTAGAGTTTTAATTTGGGTTTCTTGCACTGAACCGAACTGAACTGAAGAAGCCGCCGGTCGACACCTGATGTTTGATACGATAGCCAAAGAGACTCAAGACCTAAGGCGTTGTCTGTCTCAGGGGCCAAATTTACGGTTTCACTTTCAGTGTTCAAATCAGAACAGGTAACGACGAAAAAGATAGTTCGACAGACGGACAACAGTTGTGCGTCTACTAAGATGATAAAGTTAATTGCCATTTTACAAACTGTTAGTTTACGATGTGTGGCAGCAACACACTTCTGTGTGTGGCTCATAAAATGCATCTTTAGAATAGATGAGGGGGAATTGCAGACGTCATCGTTGTGTGTATAGCGGAAACGGAAGAAAGTCTTTCTATACTCATACATATTTCAAGAGTCTGCACGACGTCATCGTGAGCATCCAGGTGGACTGAATCGAATAGATCAATTGATTTGCATAGCAACCAATTGTCTAGCAAAGACAACTTCTTCTTCGCACGTGAATGCAGCAAACAGAGTTTAGCATATTTGTTCATCGACTTTTATTGGATTACCGTTCTATGCACTTCTTGCTACACCTTTGAGTCAAAGGGATAGATAGATAGCTGCTTAACAGGCCTAAAAGATACAAATTCTAAGCTGTCGGTGAAATGAAGCCATGTTCCACAGCTTCGCAGCTGGCTGATGTAGGCCTGCTTTCAGATAGCGGGAAGAAAGTCACATACATAAATCATTTCTTTTTTTTTTTTTGTGTCGTAGGCTTTCTGCTTTCAGTCTGTCGCATTTCTGGATCGATCGAATTGCTATTGCTAGTTATTTTTGGATTGTCGGATTGTCGCATTGCTCATCGCATCGCATCTTCATTGGCGGGGGAGGAAGCGAACGGAGGGGGAAGTTGGCTTGTTGTAACATTCTCCATATATGCGAGTATTTTGTAAAAGCTACCGCATCGATTTGCGTGCGATGTGTGTCAAGTAGATGCAATCTCTGGAGCAGAGCAATGAATCGATTTGCCTGCAAATTAACGAACGAATCGGATATGCTTCTTCGTGTAAACGTGCTGCTGTGAGAGGCGCTACTTTCTACCCTTTTTTTTTGTCGTTGAGCGCTTCTTTTGCTATACTCTTTATGCAATATTTATTTTTGGATCTGTCTTTTATAAAATTCAAATTGATGTGGTGAAGATGCGTCCGCCAAGCAGGAAGTAATTGCTACTTTTTTTTTTGTGCAGAGAGTGAGAGATTGTCAGTGAGAGAAACTAATTAAGGAGACAAAAATCATAGCCACAATTAACCGTTTGCTAATGTAGAAATACCAACTTGTCAAGGGCAATCACTGTGTGGCAGCAACAACAATACAGATACAGACACAACAGACCACGATCGCCGTTGTCTCTCTGGAGCTCATTGATCATGTCGCCTGACGACGATGATGAGCCAAGGGAAACACAAAACGACATGTCAACTATAACCAACCACCCATCGATCGGCGACTTTCTGAACACAGCAAACATCAGCGCAACTTGCAACAACCGACAAGTAACAACATTTATCAACGCTTGACGATCTACAGCAGAGCCAAACACAGGCACGAACCGAGCGAAAGCCAAAAGAATTGCAATCTAGAGATGGTCACATAGATCACATAGAACGTTTGCATTTGAGGATTATGAGGAGATACGCTCACGATACGACACGCAACACGCTGTCATCGCTAGCAACGAACAACTTGATGTTGTGCAACGAGTTGCACTTAGCGACAACTGACGCCACGACTCCGCTGATCTTCTGCTGCGAGGTAACTCAAGGCGCAGCCTAGAACTTAATGCGGTCTGTGGCTGTGCTTTACAGTTAAGGTCGCTCACACTGTACTGTCCCTCTGCCGCCTGTTAGTGACTAACTGACTGACTGAGTAAAGATCGCTGACAGCTAGCCAGCATAAGAAGGGGAAGAAATGGGTGTCGAATGCTGGCCACGATCATTTTGCATATGCCAAAGCCATAAAGCATTCATGTAGAGTACTCGAAGAAGTACTACGAGACAGTTGTCCACGATGTCAGAAGACACAGCACAGCACAGCATAGCACACAACTCGTGGCTCTGCTGTCAGCTGCAATTTCTCCGCAGGCATTTGATTTATGTGCTGCGATCGCTTGACGATCATCACATCACATCACATATAGCTCTCCACTTGTCGAGAGATAGATCATATCTCATCTCAGTGCTCCACATCTGAGAGCTCAACGATTAAGCAATATGTTTCTCTTTCTGTTTCTGCTTTTTTTGTGTAAGCCATGTTTAAGAGTTTGGCAAGTAAGCAAAGTAACTAAGCAGCAGCCCCCACATGAGACACCCGCTTCACTGGTTTTTGCTTTTCTTCTGTTTGCTTATCTTCGATCTGCTCTGGCGGGGGTTACGAAATTCGAATCCAAATCCACATCGAAATCGAAGGCGAGTGCGACGAGTGCTCCAGAGTTACCAAGATTAATGTTGATGCTTTTTCAATTACAACTCTGGCAGCATACAAATTTGGAGTAAAACGTAATCGTCGTAATCTCAGACGTCCTAAACGACGACAAAGACCACGACCACGACTCCCAGCTTCAGCTTCAACTTCAGATGCAGCCTGCAACTCTCAGCCTAGGCCTTGCTTGGCCTGAGTGACTGCCTAAGTGGCTGCTGCTGCCGCTGCTGCTGTTGTGACTCGTATTCGTATTGCATTTCCTAATGTTTGTTTTGCATGAGCTTAGCATACGCTGTAAACACACACAAGGAGTCAAGCGGGTTGTCTAGTTTAATAGGAGTTTTAAATAAATTTATACAATTAAAGTTAATTAGAGTTCATATTCAAATAACTATTAATGAAGACAAGGTTACAAATAATTCAAATTGAAAAATTTCAAAATAGAATTTGCCTAAAATAATACTATTATTCATTTAAAATACAATGTACTAAATGCGAGCTTTAACACTAAACTTAACACTATAGCCAGATCAGCAGCAGCTATCAGGCTGGCAATATGGTTTCTTAAAGTTATTGTATCATATTTTATATAGGTCATAATTGATTTCTAAAAGTTGTTGTATTGAGGATCATTACTCATAAAGATCAGAATTGATTTCTAAAAGTTGTTGAATTGTAGATCATATTTCATATAGATCATATTTGATTTCTAAAAATTTTTGTATTGTAGATCACCTCTAATTTAATTGACAAATTTGCTGAGCCAGAACACTTTCTAGTCAAACTTTATTCACTCAAGAGTTTCAGATTGATTCAAATTCTTTATACTTCCTCACCTCCTTAACATTCTCTTTTAAATTTTCTGTGTATTCTCTTAATACTGTTAGCTTAATTCACACTTCTTATAGTGGCTCACCTTCTTAACGTACTCTTTTAAATTTGCAGTGTATTCACTTAATAATTTCACCTTATTTCACATTCTTCATACTTCATCACCTCATTAGCAAACTCATTTAAATTTGCAGGGTATCTACTAGTAGTTCAAACAACTACATTTACTTCTTTTTGGTGGCTGTGTGACATGCGCCGCCGTTCGTTGATTGCCCCAACTTTGTCTTGTGTTCCGCTCGCTTGCGATCCTCTCTATGCCGCCTCCTGATCGCCCCCTTAATCACGGTTTGCCCCTTCCCGTTGCTTCTCAATGCCGGCAATTACAAATGCTGTGACTTGTATCATGGCCAGCCATCGATTTGTATGGCACAACAAAAAAAGCCTCGTACTCGTATGTTTTGTTGCGAATTCGATAGCATCTTGTTCCCCTATTGACTCGACTTGGGTTCCTCTGTCAATTGCAATTTGTTATCTGCTCTACAAAAGCAGATTCGCGTTGATTCAAAGCTGCAGCTTCAGGTGCTTACCACATCTTCTTCTTGTTTGTTGTTCTTACCATTGTCGTTGTTCTTGTTGTTGTTGTTGTTGGTCATTCAATCAAAGGATTTGCTCTGACTTCAGCTGAGTCGAGTGTGTGCGCGTTTTGTGCTGTCGTCTGAGCAATGATTGGCTACGAGTTTTGCGGCTAAACACAGGACAATGGCAATGGCCTAAAGCCGGACCAAAAGGATGCCGCAACAATAGTAAGCGGCACACATCACACACACAGAGCTAAGCGCGCAGATGAAGCCAAAGAACTTCTTTCTGCATTCGCAGTACTGGGTCAGTAGGTGACGAGGCAACTGAGGCAACAATGCAGACAACTGGGCGACAGGTACAGACAGCTACACTGTGCGAAAATTGAGAGTAGAATGGGAGAAGAAAATAGATTGAATATCTATGGAATTAAATTATTAATTATAAGTAAATAAATAACTTGAAAATTATAATTTTTAAAAGGGGATAATTATTATTATATCGGAGATATTATTTTGACTTTAAATTCGTATCTTATATGTTTAGTTTATACTTTATAATTCGAAAATTCAACATTTTAATGCATTTTATAGGTATTCTGAACATTTTACCACAATTCGAAGATATTAAAATGGGTTAGTTGAAGTTAATATTTCTAAGATATATCATCAAGCAAAATTTCACAAATGTTCACAAAATCTCTGCAGTTATACAGGCAATTTCTTTCAGTGTGTATAGCTCGCTGCTTGAAGCTGAAGCTGACTTCTTTTGGATTTTCCGTTTCGCTTAAGGTGCGCATGGTGTTTTCTTCCCATAGCGGTACTTGCATTGTCCTTCTCTATTTTTTTGCACATGCGACGCGCTCTGATTACGACTAAAAGGAAGAAAACAGTAGAACAAGAATGAAATGATTGCTTTTTGTTGTGTTTTGTTAGCCAAGGTGCAGTTCTAGGAACATGTGTGTTTGCGTTTTGTATGTGTTTTATTTATGGTAGAAAGGTGTTGCCATTGCTACAAAATGTCACTAATGTACGTATCCTTTTGCGCCTTTAAAACTGCCGCCAGAATTTGTGCCACAATCTTAAGGACTACGTGACTGCCGCCAACGTAACCTGTAAAAGAGCTTATCAGAGAGGGAAAGGAAACACAGGTAATTAAGCATAATCAATGCATTTCCACTATCGAAAGATGCTCCTCAAATGTTTTCCAAAGTGTGCCTAGATAAGAGTGTGCCTAGATGCTACAAATTGCTGTCTAAGGACTCTTCAGACTGCCGTCTGTCATGTCAATCAGTTAGTTCAAATACAGGCTTCGATAAGCAGCCGTCGTCGTCGTCCTTGTCGTTGTCGTTCTCCTTGTTGTCCTATTGGTACGTCTATCACCTGCGTCGGAGCGCATGCGTCGTGTATCCTTTGTGTAAACAAATGCGAGGAGCAAAAGGATTGCTGCTGGATTGAAAAAAAAGGAGCAGGAAACCTTTTGATATTGTTGTCAATAGGGGCAGCTAATTAAATATTTGCGTTTGCCAAAGGTGCAAAAATCTACTCTCTGATATGATTTGATGAAATATTAGGGGCGGGTTAAGAGGAAGTTCTTCTTCTACCAAAAACCGAACTGAAATTGAAAGTGCATCAACATTTATTGTTTGCCTTTGGGAAAGGTGTTTTTCGCTGCTCAGAATATGATATTGTTATGGAATAGTTTGGAGAAATTGTTGCCAGTTTGTCAGCTGTTTGAAATCTGAGCAAAACGGAAATAGGACTTGCATTTCCGTCCCCAAAAAATATGGAACAATGAAGAACCATTTTTTGATCTATACTATACAATAATCACTTGTAGTTGGATTATCTTTTGTAATATTTCTTCTTCCTTTTGCTTCATTTTGGTATTGAGAAAACAGTTTTGAGTTTCTTTTGTCATTTTGTAAAATTTATTCTTATCAAAAATATATAATATGCGCTTAAGAACTATAAATATCTTAACATTAACATTGGCTAAACATAACTAGAAATAATTGTGTATAAATTAAATAGTAATTAGCTAAAAACTATTACAATTTGGTCAAATGCTGTCTGATAAATGTTCGGGGCAAATGTACAGAATACTTAAGAGCTACAAAACGAAATAAATAGAGAGAGAGTATTATATGCTATAGCACCAAAACCGAGAGTAAATCGAGCTTAGAATTAACTATGAGTTGGGCTTATTGTCAGTTTGTCAGTTGTTGTTTTTGTGTTGTTTGCTTTGGGTTAGATCCTTGCCAGCGGAATGTTGGTTCGTCGTTGTTCTAGATTCAGATTCAGATTCCAAGTCGCAGTCTAGACAATTGTGATGGTGCAATTGGAGCTGGTGTGCTTGTTGAGCAGCGACATGCGGGAGAACGATTTGTGGCACACCTGGCAGGCGTACTTCTTCACATCCACGTGGGTCTGCTGATGGGCACGCAGATTGGAGCGATCGGCAAAGGAGCGCGGGCAGTCGGGGCACTGGAATGGCTTCTCGCCGGTGTGTGTGCGAATGTGTCCTTGCAGCAGCCATGGGCGGGAGAAGGCCTTGCCGCAAATGGGGCACTTGCAGGGCAGTGTGTGGGTGCGAATGTGCATCTTAAGGGCTCCGATTGTGGTGTAGAGCTTGCCGCATTCCTCACACGAATGCTGCTTCTTCTCCTGGTTGCACTCGGCAGCTGGGCAGTGGAATTGGCGATGCTTCGACAGTCCCATCGAGGTGGAGTACATCTTCTGGCAGTTGTCGCACTTGTAGCGATAGTTCTTGGCCGCTGTCGATGCTGCTGTCGATGAGCTGGCATTGCTCGAGCTGCTGCTGGAGCTGTGGGAGGCGGCGTACGAAGAGTAGGCAGAAGACGATGAAGACGAGGCCAGGCTGCTGCTGCGTGCCTCATCGAAGAGGTGGAACAGCGCCGGCAGTGGAATGTCGTTGCGCACCGAGAGATCCTCGGGCTCGGAGCTGGCCTCCGAGCCGGGACTCGATGGTGGTGTCATCTGCTGGTAGCTGTAGACCGAGTGTGGCGATGCCAGCGAGCTGGCTGGCGATGGGAATGCGGCAGCATTCAGATGTGGCTGATAGCTGCTCCACAGTGCCGAGATCGGATTGCAGCCGGCGGCCATCACGAAGGCCGATTGATAGGGATTCGTTGTGTATCCGGCAGTGGCTGCAGTCAGACCACGCATGTGAATGTCGGTGGGTTGGTACTCCTCCTGCTCGGCTGGCGGCGATAGCAGAGCCGAGCTGAGCGGTGAGCAGGCACGGCGTGGCGGAGTTGTCTTGGACAGATTCAAGACGTATTCACGCTTTGCCGGCAGCTCGTAATCCTCAAAGTCATCCAGAGCGCTGGCTTTGCGCTTGAGTGAGAGATCCTGTGGCTGTTCCTCTTGCTGGATCACTGCTGGCACAAACTGTGAGCTCTTGGTCAATGCCAAGGCCTCCGTTTGCGGCAGTTCATCCACGAAGACGATGGGACGCTTCTTCAGCGGGCAGCTTTTGTAGTTGACGGCCATGATAGCGAATATGTTGTTGATATTATTTGATGATGCGATGTTAAATATAGTTGTGTTGATGTGTGTTTTTGTAGTTCCGAGCACTTTTTCGAGAGTTCGAGATCGAGACGAGACGAGAGAGTTGCTTACTCAACGAGCGCTGAGGTTGCTGTGACAGGTCGAGGGCAGAGCGAGCTCTTTTTATATGCCCGGCAGCGGGGCTGCTGACTGCCTGACGTCTGCCCATTTGGTGGTGGTTCTTCTTCAGTTCACACACACACACACATGCTCGCAGGCAGCAGACGCACGTGTATGCTGCTAGGTAGCAGCAACAACAACAGCAACTCTCACACACACACTCAGGCACTTTTCCCATACCCTTATTGCGTGTTTCCCATTTGTCGTATTCTCTCTCGTTCCGTTTGCTCTCTCTTCCTCTCGATATTGCTCTCTCGCTCGCACTACCTGCTACCTGACATACGCTCTCTGAGAATCCCTTTTGGAACGCAGGCGCACCCTCCCTCAGTTTTTGCCAGGTAATGATCCAAGCTCCCTCTACTGCGACGATCACAACGCGCATAACTTGTGACAACTTCACCTACTCGTATTACCCGCGGAGCACATCGGTGCTCGGTAATAACTCCTCAAAGCATGTGCGCTACTTCGTCTCCCAATCTCTTGTCAATCTGCGTCGCAGGTATTGTCAGCATCCATGGAATTTTCGAAGTTTCGCTTTCGCCAAGCACTTGGAAACATTTGAAACAATTTCTATTTATAAGTTGCGGCATTTTTCACCAGTCAAATTGGATGATTCCCTCACTTTCCACTTTCGGGGTAGTTTTCGACGCATCTGCCACACCGCCAAATTGAACCTGAGATGCGCCGTGTTGTGTTGTGTTGTGCTCGGCTGGTTCTACAATTGACATTGCACCTAAAGCCATAAGTAAAGCTATAAATAGTCGCTGCAGTCTATTGTAGCTATCTATTAGCTCTTAGGGGGACACTTTCCACTAACTTATTATGCCGTGTGCTGCTCGATCACTTTAGACTTTTTCGTATCAAATCTGGTTAAAGGTAAATGTGATGTTCTCGAAATTACCTCTCAAGTTTCCTAACTTTATAGATGTGTTGTAACCTCAATACAATCCTGTAATCTTCAGCTTGAGCAACGTGAGAGCCTTTGCTGGCTTTTTAATGTTTGATAACAAAATCTCGTAATCTCCTCAGTCGTGGGATCCTCTGCACTCGGCTTCCATCACTTCCTTCGTTGACTTGTACTTGCCTCATTTCACATGCACACCAAACAACTGTCCCACATTGTGGCAGGACATAGGGAGGCACTAGATTTGTTTTTACCCACTTCCATGTCTTAGGGAAAAACAGCACAGCCCGCATACTGACAATTTTTGATTTCCCAGTCATCAAAAAAACCAAATCACACGCATATTCCCGATCGAGCACATCGCACTTTCCCAGGGAAATGTGTGAAACGCGCAACGCGAAATGAGAAAAAACCTAAGCAAATGTAGCAAACCCAAAAGTTTTGATAAACCCAAGGCGATGACAAAAACGCACAAAAATCGAAAAATTCCAAGTGCAGCATGCAAAATTCCTATTTCCCAAGAGGCAATCGCGACTCTTTTACTCTCTCAGTCCAATGACCAATGGCAGTGCTTCAAAGGTTCAAAGGTTCGCTGGGTGTGATGGGAACACAAGCAGCCAGCAAGTAATCGATAGATTGTTGTATTTCCATTTTGTAGTTTCCCTATGATGGATTTTCCTGCTCTCACTCCGGATGTGGATCGGCGCATTGGATTTAAAGTAATTTCCCAGCTTATCCAATTACGCAGTCAGCGAAACTCAAGCAAAACACGAGCGACGATTGGTCAGCGTCCTCGGGAATTTCGTGCGCCTTGGGAAGTTGCCTCCCTACCCATCTACCTACCAACACACACCTAACGGGCGATCCCAACAATGTTGGTTATTACGTGTGTTATTCCGCACAATTAACAAGCATGCGAGCCACTACCTAATGATCATCCAAAACGCTAATATTGTCGCGGAATTGCCCGCGAGGATATCGCGAAATAACCCGCGATCTTTCATTCATAAGTCAGGTTAAACCCAAACATCCCATGGAAACCCTCTCGCACTTGTTGTCCTATAAGTACCTGCCATGGATTCTCCTGCGGGTTTCGCCCGCTCATTAGCATTAGCTAGGTAGAGATTATGGTTTGGCTCTCAAGATTGAGATTTCCACCAGCACCAGCAGCAATACTTCATTCAGTTGCCTGATCGGAAAAAACCCTTTTCCGCTGCCTGATTCCACAGATGCCGTTAGAATCTGTGCAGGTGCGTCCCAAAGGAATTCGCAAACAATAATGCCATCCTATTTTTGCACCTTGTCTCTCTCACAATGCCCTGAAAAGAGAATGCCTTCTATTGTTGCGAGAGCAGTTATAGGTCAGCAGATGAGTGCAGCAAATGGAGCGCAAAAATGAAGAGACAAGAATGCTAAACGATGTCTTAGAGAACAATATTCAAGGACTAGCTTTTCTTAAGAGTTTCTCAAAGCTGGAACAGTACATCTTAAAACATAAATATCCAATGATAAGTTTGGTAGAATCTCGTAAATTTGCGCAGAATTTTTCTAAGTTTATTAAACTATCGTTGTACTTGTCTCCGGGCTCTTCTCGGTTATTACAGCCTGGCCCGGTGCATTGGCACACCTTTTGCCAAAACAGAAATAAGAAAACATGTACTGAAAAAAATAGAATGGAAAGAAAAAACAAACTATGGCCCAAGATATACGATGTGTGATGTCGTTGACAATGAATGGTTGATTACTACCCCCAGAGCAGATCTTGGAACAACTGCAGAGCCGAGCCGAGTTTTTGGCACGGACAAAAGAACTACCAATCCATAAATCGAAATCGAAGCCAAGAAAGAAGAATGAAGCTGAAAGAACAACACAAAAATGAAATCACTGCCACGGGCCTTAGGCACCGGGTGCATTGCACAATTAATAGACGCAGGACCTCATGACACAATAAACGATCGAAGACAGAGGGACAGACAGACAGACAGATCGACCGAGCAGACACATTGGAGTAAATGTTTTGAAAAGCCAGCGAAAGGAATTGCTTCCAAGAATCCCAAATAAACTATAGAACCAAGATGAAAAATAAAACGATGTCGGCGGCGTATCAATGTCCTTAGCCAGAAGAAATCAAAAAGTTGGATCACCTGGCCGCATCGAGATGCGACGACGATGACGATTATGTGCGGGTGCGGGTGCGGGTGCTGCTTCGCTTAATCCTCTCCAGCTATCAGCTACCAGCTACCTGTGATCCATTGTTCTTGCCCAATTGTGAATGACCCCCAGCAACAACCCCCCAGCATGATGGATAAAAGGAAGAAGCTCCGCATCCTCATGACCTGACTGTGTCTGCCACTTGCCATCTGCTCGTGCTCTGTTGTGTTGTGTTCTATGCTGACTTTGATTCCGACTTCTTTTAAGAGAAAGAGATTCGCGCAGGTTTCGTGCCTATTCATGCTTCGTTATCCTGTCAATGCCTGCGCATTATCCGCATTGTCTGTGTCAACGCGTTGTCTTCACTACACTCCCTACAACATATATCGTTGTCCCTACTCTAAGTCCTTGATAGTAGTTTGACTTAGCGTGCTGTTTAGCCTATTAAATGTGTCTCCTAAAAAATGAAGTGAATAAATATTTTACAATTTTCCGAGGCTGTTGCGGCGATTAAGTTGCAGGAGGTCCCCAGGAAGCGGAAGACATCGGTTAACTAGGGTGTATAAATGGGGAAGAGAAGATTTAAGAGCTAAAATTGATAAAACTTTAATTGAATTTTGATATAAATGGTGGAGTAGATACAAGATTTTCAGTTTACAGAAGGAAATTGTAGTAATAGTTGCATTTATTTATTTCATTTCAAGAGTAAGTACTTAAGCATGTGAAGAAAAGCCGTTAAGAGAATGACAACAAATATATATATATTAAATTGTAATGGGCTTAGTTAAAGCCCAAAAATATATTGTTAATCTTTAATTGAGTGTCTATCAATGAATATGTTTTGCAACCATTGGAATGCTTCCTTCAAAAATACCATAATGTAATTATACTAAATACAATCTAAACAGA
Source organism: Drosophila pallidifrons (assembly GCA_023558445.1). Lineage (NCBI taxonomy): Eukaryota > Metazoa > Arthropoda > Insecta > Diptera > Drosophilidae > Drosophila > Drosophila pallidifrons. Next base: position 27,156,070 of record CM042347.1, on the reverse strand, counting down.
AGTTAAAGGTAGTAGTTGAGAGAATATTAAAATAATTTTCTACAGAAAGGGGATTGAATTCAAAAAGCTGCTATAATAATAAAAATATATTAAGTAATAGAACATTTCCTTAGTCTTTAGCTGATCTTCTATCAGATATGCTATTCTTTAGTAACCAACGGAATCAGCTGTCGCACAAAAACTATAAAACTGGAGCAGAATGAACTCTGAACTGATGCATTCACAAAGCTAGATATTAGGTCGAGCATTACGCCCATATTGACAGCATTTTTAACACCTTTCGCTGGGCAGCCTGCAAAAAAAAAATACACAGAGAAATACCCAAGACAAAGCAATGGAAAAAAACTCATTACACCGGTGTAACGGTCGCCCAACAATACAAGCAACGGAAAACCAAGAAAACTGTCCAGAAAGCAGCACAAGGATTGCATCTGCGTCGTCCTCAGGCAGGCAGCACAAATCAGTTGCTTGAAAGCAAAAAAAAAAAAAGAAGAAAACTGTCAACCATGATGATGCTGCTGCTCTTGAGGGTGTTGGATAGGCTGGCGCGTTGGTGGCTTGGCATTGACAGCTGCTCCTTTGGCGCGTCTTGGCCAGGGATTTCTTTTTTTTTGGCAAGACGTGCATCTGTTTGCAGAGCGAAATAGAATATTGCGAGTGCAAAAGAGAGATAGAAAGACTCCGACTCGGACGTTGACTTGCATCTGCGGGCGCACAATGGGCAACAGGAACAAAACGTTGAGCGTCGTCATCAAAATAATCACAGCAGTTGATGCAGGGAGCACAACGAATTAAGACTGGAGGGGCAAAAGGTAGAGAGTGTGACAAACAATAGTGCACCATTCGAGAGCGCCTGCGCTTCGTTTCCTTCTCTTATATTTTTGGCGGCATGCCACCGCCGTGACGTCTCGTCCTTGCGCCGCTTACCTGAGTCCTTTTGTTGCTGCTGCTGCCTTTTGATTCGGTATTTTCATATTCCTAGGGTAATGCAACCGCAATTGTTTTGCATTGTTTATGCTCGCATTTTGGCATGTGCACAACACAACAGCGATTTGAATGCTTACGTAGGTAAATGAGTTTTTCGCATCTGCATTCCTGCAGCTACCAAATTGAAATTGCATAACAGCTGCTGTCGTTTTTTCGCAGGTGATTGCGGAACTTTGATTCAATTATCGCAAGAATATATTGTAATATTTTCAGCTGAAGCGGCAGCAGTTTATAAAGATAACTATCTAATGATTCCCATGAAATTGTATGTTAATCAAACTGAGTTCATGAGAAACTGACCATCGAATCCTTCGTAGAAATTGCCAATCCTTTGAATAGTTTCCACATAATGTGCCCACATTAACACAAAAAGACTGGAACAGCAACAATGTGCCCAGTTGACAAGCTTCTCGCGTATTTACAATTACAAATTACACAAGTTTATCGACAACGACTCGTCTGACAAATGATCAGTGATCGTTGTTGTTCCCCCTTTCCCCCACATCACTCGGATCGGGGACAATCAATAAACGCGTTAAAGTGAGAACAATCAATCCAGCACGTTCTAACGATTTACATGTCAACTTGACAGACAGTCAGTCAGTCAGAGAGAGAGAACTCAGACCTCCTCTAGAGACTGGCGCTAGGCAATGTGTGTGTCCAGGTGTCCCTTTTATTTATATTTGTCTGCTTTTTTTTTGGGCAAGTTTCACTTTCATTTGTCAGCGTTTGACACCTTGTTGTAAAGAGCATTGCAAGTTGCGATATCCATCTATATATCCATAGCGTTATACTGAGAATCGCCCCTCAAAAAGTCTGTTGTGTAGACACAGTTGCGACCGGCTTTGAAAAAAGAAAAAAACATTTTTTATTATGCTCGCGTGATAATTATGCATGAAAACTTCGTGTATATGGTTGTAAGTTAGTCCGATGACGATGGGGCAATCGCAAGCTTCTGCTGGACTCGATGACAATCGGTCTCATTGTTTCCGTTTCCCACCATTTGCCTTTGTCGAGCCACCTCAATCAAAAAAAAAAAATAAAATAAAGAAAAAAAAAACCCTCCAGACAACCATCCAGCTGCGTGGCAGACCTTAAGGCTGAGCCAGTAAATTTTATGGTTAACTACGCTCTCTGCTGTGCTATTTAACCTTTTGTGCAACGCTGCTTTGCTTATCGAAGCTCTTTTCCTTGCCTCCCGATCCCTGTCCCCAGTCTTCTTCTAGCCCCACGTGCGTTTCGTTATATGTTTACTTCGGGACTGACTGACTGGCCCTGTTTTAAGTGATTCTGTGTGTATGTTAATTCGTGCCAAGTGTTCCGATAATATTCGAGTAATTTGCCATGGCGAGCAGAACCGAACCGAGTTTTGTTTGTCAACCCAACACACTCGGAGGGGTTTGCAGCTGATGATGACGATCATAATATGATAATGAAATACTCAGCGACAGACTTATCGTATCAGCGCATTTATGAATATGGGTCTTAAATACCTTTTTAGAGGGAAGCGCATTTAACAAATACTATGAAAACATTAACTACGCAAATCAGTTGAATATTATTATGTCTACAACTGTTCAAAGAATAACTGGCATGTATAATGATTATAGTATTATTTCTTTATTTGAATTGAATTAATGTTTTTAGCTGTTTCTTAATTCACTTGATTTCCTAAATAATTCAAGTCGCCTATTCGATCACTTAGTTTATTTCACTTTATTGTCTTTACTAACAAATGCGTCGCTCTTTTTGCTAAGGCATTTTTTTGAGCCTTATCTCATTTTAAAGCTGCGTCTTTTGTTTTGATAGACGATTGTATCTCAAATCTCTTTCATTTTGTCAGCTCTTTAAAATATTGATTAGTTCACTTTATGTTTTTTCAAACAATTGGTTAACTTCGATCATTTATTTAGTTGCAGTCTTTTGTTTTTTTTTTTTACCAACAAATGCTTTCCTTTATTTTGCTTTGACAACCTTTGAGCCTTCACTCATTTAGAGTTTGTGACTTTCGTTTTGACAGACGATTTAAGTGTCATGTTACGAGCACGTTCTTCTTTCTCAAATCTCTCAAAATCAACAAACACAAACAATTGAAAAATTAGTTTAAATTGTTAAATTTCGCATTTCTGAACGAGTTTTGGCCATCAAACTTTATACTCCCCTGCCCCCACCATTCAACATCTTTATCTCAAGAGCAAGGAATTACACATTAGAAAATGGAGGAATATTCCCGTGAACCTTGCCCCTATCGCATTGTCGATGACTCGGGCGGAGCATTCGCCATGGGCTGTATTGGCGGTGGCATCTTTCAGGCCATCAAGGGCTTCAGGAATGCACCGCAAGGACTGAGTCGACGCCTCATTGGGAGCTTGGCGGCTGTGAAGTCGCGATCGCCGGTGATCGCCGGCAATTTTGCTGCTTGGGGCGGCATGTTTAGCACCATCGACTGCACGCTGGTGCATTTCCGTAAGAAGGAGGATCCATGGAACTCGATTATCAGCGGTGCAGCCACTGGTGGCATTCTGGCAGCACGCAACGGGCTCGCCTCGATGGCTGGCAGTGCCATCATTGGTGGCATATTGCTCTCCCTCATCGAGGGTGTTGGCATTCTGCTCACCCGCATCTCAGCCGAACAGTTTCGGAATCCCGGGCCACCAACGGATCCACATGATGCCAATATCAATATGATGGATACGGACTCGTCAGCCAGTGCCTTTGGCTTTACAACACGAACTCCCAATGTTAACACCTAAATTTGGCAAAATTTATTCCTAGTTTTCTTCGCTCTCAGCAATCTAGTCAATGGTGTAGTAATAATATATCGCTCTGGTCAAGTTTAATGTTTGCTTTTAATATGAAGGTAAAATAAAATACACCCCATAACATGAGATCAGTGAATATATCCATCGATTCGATAGTCGTCAACAAGTTGTATAATTTACTTTCAGGCATCAGAATGTTTTCTTCTAAAAGCATTTATAGTTTAAGTTATAAATCTGTATTTCAACTCATTGTTTATATTTACCTTTTGTGTGTGGGGTGATGATTGTGTCCATAATCATGGTGATGATCGTGGTGATGATCGTGGTGATGATCGTGATGATGATCGTGGTGATGATAATGCTGATGATAATGATGATTTTGATGATCAGCGCGATTACGGTGATGATCACGATAAAGCTGATGAAAAGGATCATGGTGATCATCACGACCACGGTGATAATCACGATTATTGTGATGAAAAGGATCGCGGTGATGATCATGATTATGGTGATGACCACGACCTTGGTGTTGATCACGGTGAAGAAAACTCCTCCTATAAAACATAAAATTTTAGATCCACGGTTTTATTTCTCCAGTAAGAGCAATAATTAACCGACAAATGTATTTATCGTACAAAAAATTTTAAGAGAATTTCGTTATTATCCAATTCTCATTGTTCTGTTCGCAAATTAAAAACTTGCGCGTCATTTGAAATGAATGTCTTACCTTTGACGATGTTCTTCATGGCTTGGCGTGCCACTGAAAATAAAGCTTATTAAGTTCTCGATATACTGAATAGATCATTTAAAATGTCTTACATGTGCTCGAAACTACGTTTTTTTTTTCTACATTTGCAGTTGCAACATAACCAATTGCATTGCCATATTCCACAGCATGGTGTATGCCATGAGCCGTCCTTACAATAGCCCCAAAAATCGCCAAGACAACACGCGCCACTTACTTCCCTCGGTTGCATCGAAAGCAATAGAACGAGTTGAGATAGCAAAAATATTATCCACTCGTATTTCATTTTTTCCCCAATCGTGTAAGCTCAGCATTTCTTCGAGTTTCACATTTAACTGACACATTATATGAGTTGTAATGCTGTTTAAAGTGCGATTAAGTGTTACAAATGTATAATCATATTATGCAATTAGTCACAAATCTTTTGGTTGAATAATCGAACTCGCATCAATCGTAAAACAATAATATATAATTGTCAACAAAACAGTGTTGAGGCAGTCTTGGTTTGAGACAAAGTAATACATTTTTAATTTAACTGCAGTTATTTCATTGGAATGATTTCTAAATAAGTCGCAACTAAATTTGCATCCCAAATCTACCGGAAAATTAACCATTAAATTGTCGGAGGAGTAGCTAAAGAGATTATCAAACTGTGTAAAATTCTTAAATTTATTTATTTATGATTGTGTGTGTCGAATTTTTTAATCACATTATTTAAAAAAAAGACTTCTTAAGCAACATCAATATTGTCTAACTTGTAATTATTTAAAACAAGAAGTGTTCTTAAGCAACATCAATATATTCGCTGATTTGTTTTTTTAGGTCGTGATTCGATTTAATTGGATTTAAATGTTTGGTCTATATCATATTCAAAGTCACAGGTAGTTTGGTGACAGGGCAATAGAAGCACTCTCAAATAATCACACACACTTGACACGTGTCGGAAGCAACAGGCTGTTGTTGTCATTGGCGAATGTGTTTACCTGTTGAGCTCTGCACAGTGCACAGTGTCGTTACCTGTCGTCCCGCTGAGCTGCGAAGTGATGAGAAACGCAAAAGCCTGCGCCGGCGCATAGAGTCAAGTGTGGCAGGCAATGGGTGGGTGTGGCAAGACAACAAGACAAAAAGACAACAACAACGAGCTCAAGTCTTTACAACCTGTGCACTCAAAATGACCACAGTTGAGAGTGCAAAGCGGGCTAATAATGATTGCATTTCCCTCTCTTGCCAGCCAGCTACTGGCCACGTGTTCGTGTCTCGCACTCAGGTACAGTGGGAATTGCTTTTGGTTTGGCGTTTTCCCAGCAGCAACAACAGCAGCAGCGGGCAGCAAAAAACCAATAGCAAGGATTTCCCTCACACATGGACGAGTCGCGATGGTGGGAAAAAGTCGCTGCCGCCTTTTGGCAACCCTAGTTATAAAATTGCTTTTTATGATAATATTGCTAATATCGATAGACAGACATAGAGAGAGAGAGAGAGAGGGAGGGAGAGCGATAGGAATTACCACATGGAAATTTCTTGAATAACCAACAAATAGCTATGGCGAGACAGCTTGGTGCCCTTCTGGATCTGGGAAGATCCTTTAGCACGAACCAAAAACCAAAAACCTAGAAACATATGCATCTCTGACTCGTGTGTTTTTCTTCCTTAATTTTTTTGTGTGTTGACCAAGCGCCGCCGCGTCGCGTAATGTGTGCCTGTGAGATTTTCCTTGAGAAATCCCTCGAGCACGCCTGGCGCTATGGGAAAAGCGCAAACACTATGGCCAAATTTACCATACAACTACACATTATCATGTGGCACAACAACAGATCGCACCTACGCCTTGGTCTCGGTCTTGGTCTTGGTACGTGCTCTTTCCCTTCTTCACACACATGTCCTAGTTAACAGTTCCGCTTATTTTTCCAATCATCGCAAACGTTGCCAAAAAGGTAGAGGCGCTAAAAATTTGTTTAGCAAGGCGCTGCTGGAGTTTGCATTTGGCGGGAATTGAATATTTGAAAGTCTTGCAGTACCATGGGAACCAGCCTGAGAAAGTCGAAGGTAGCGCAGAGGTGAGCCAGAGGCCAGAGCTGGGTATAAACACATATGAGCAGGAGACGGTGTGAATTATTGAGAAGCCCATATGTTCGAAATACTTACAAGCCATGGTATATGGAAAAGTGTCGAATACCCTAGAATATATGGTTTTAGAGAAAGCAACATTTCACAAAATGTTATCATTTTAAATGTTAAGTCAAATTTAGTCTTAAATAAAAATAAGTAAGATGAGAGATACCCTTTACACTTTTACACACTTGGTACTCATTAATATACCACAAAATACTAAAGGCTGTATTTGGTATACCATACTTTTCAAAATAAACCAGATTGTCAGCCACAGCAACTAAGAATTCTGGTGGTTAGGTTCTTAGCCCTAAAATACACAAAAGATAATTCGTATATCCATATACTACTACATTAAAAATATACTATATGGTACAAAGTATACTAGATTGCCAACCAAAGCAACTAAGACCTGTCGGCAACAGTCGACTTTTGCCATATAAAAGTATTTTTAAATGATCGCAATCAAATTAAACCATAAGGAAAATAGATATTCTCTGTGACCTAGGTTTTCTAGGTTTGCAATCTTTGCACCCACGACTAACCCAGAATATACTCTGGCTCTCGGTTTCGCCCAACACGAGGACTATGCTTATATCTTTTGCGTTTTCTGGTTGCAGTGCTTGAACAGCCGACATTGGCATTGGAAGAAGACAGTCTTGGAATTTTTGCATGCCACGCTCCATTTCCTTCAATAAGAGCAATTTAATTCTCAGTATTAGATGAATTGTTTATAAAAAGCTTATTCCTTTGATGTCCACATGGCGAGAATTGTGTACTTGCAGGAATCGGAATGTTTTCTTCTAAGAACATATAGTTTGTTAAATTATAAATCCGCAATTCAGCACAAAATGAATATTTACCCTTTGTGTTTGTGATGATGATCACGATCATGGGTATGATGATGATCATGACCACTGGAACTCCTAAAAAATATGATACTCTTAGGCCTTGATTCTCAATGTTAAGTTAAAGCAATAGTTAACCAATGAATTTTTGTTTAGATAAAAAAGTAGGGTTTTGTTACCTTTGAGAATGTTCACCATGCCTATTCCGGGACCACCTAAAAAAAATGTACACATTAAGTTCTCTCTGATGAATAGAATTTTTAAAATGTTAAATTTATGTTTCACCATGGTCGTCCTCTGCATCTGCAACCGCAGCACAAAATATTGCAATTATCTTTCCACAGCAGGGCGTGCCAATCGACCCGTCCCAACAATGAACTCCCGTAGGGTGACAACAGGCGCCATTTGCTTCCCTCGGTTGCATCGACAGCAATAGAACGAGTTGAAATAGCACAAATATTATCCACCCGTATTTCATTGCTTGTAAGCTTGTTACTTCTACGAATTTTACAAATAACTGACAAGATATATAAGACGCAATGCTATAGAAAGTTCAATTAAGTGTTTCAAATGTATAATCATATTATGCAATTAGTCTTGAAACTTTCTGTTAAATAACCGAACTCGAATTCCTATAATGCAAATTGCAAAGAAAAGTGATAGTTGCACGCTAGAAGAGTAGAATATAGAGAAAAGCGTTGAATACCCGGTAAATGGGTATGAATATATTATGGATTAGCTCTAAAACACACAAAAGATATTTCGTCTATCAATATATTACTACATTCAAAATATACTATATACTATAAAATATACCAGATTGCCAACCAAAGCAACTAAGACCTGTCGACAACATTCGACTTTTGTCCTATAATATTATTTCATACAATTGTTAAATCATCGCAACCAAATTAAATAACTATAAGGACGATAATTCACGACTAACCCAGAATATACCCTGGCTCTCGGTTTCGCCCAACACGAGGACTATGCCTATATCTTTTGCGTTTTCTGTTTGCTGTGTTTGACCAGCCAACATTGAAATTGAAAGAAGACAGTCTTAGGATTTTTGCATGCCATTAACTACAATAAGAGCAATTTAATTCTCAGTATTAGATTAATTGTTTATAAAAAGCTTATTCCTTTGATGTCCACATGGCGAGCATTGTGTACTTGCAGGAATCGGAATGTTTTCTTCTAAGATCATATAGTTTGTTAAATTATAAATCCGCAATTTAGCACAAAAGTAATATTTACCCTTTGTGTTTGTGATGATGATCACGATCATGGGTATGATGATGATCATGACCACTGGAACTCCTAAAAAATATGAAACTCTTAGGTCTTGATTCTCAATGTCAAGTTAAAGCAATAGTTAACCAAAGAATTTTGTTACCTTTGAGAATGTTCACCATGCCTATTCCGGACAAACCTAAAAAAAATATGCTCATTAAGTTCTCTCTGATGAATAGGAATTTTAAAATGTTAAATTTATGTTTCACCTTTTGCGTCGTCTACATTTGCAATTGCAGCACAAAATATCGCATTTTTTGTACCCACAGCAAGGCGTCATTTTTGTACCGTCCGCACACCTATTATTAGAAGGGAGACAACATTCGCCACTTGCTTCCCTCGGCTGCATCGACAGCAATAGAACTAGTTGAAATAGCACAAATATTATCCACCCGTATTTCATCGCTTGTAAGCTTGTTACTTCTACGAATTTTACAAATAACTGACAAGTTGTATGAGGCGCAATGCTGTAGAAAGTTCAATTAGGTGTTTCAAATCAAATTATGCAATTAGTCATGAAACTTTCGGTTAAATACCCGAACTCGAATTCCTTTAATGCAAATTGCAAAAAAATAGAATGGTAGTTAAAAGCTAGAAGATTAGAATATAGAAAAAAGCATCGAATACCTGGAAAATTTTCATGAATATATTATGGATTAGCCCTAAAACACACAAAAGATATTTCGTATATCAATATAACTCAACTTCAATAAGAGCAATTTAATTCTCAGTATTAGATGAATTGTTTATAAAAAGCTTATTCCTTTGATGTCCACATGGCGAGAATTGTGTACTTGCAGGAATTGGATTGTGTTCTTCTATGAACATATAGTTTCTTAAATTATAATACGGAAAGTTAGCACAAAATTGATATTTACCCTTTGTGTTTGTGATGATGATCATGGGTATGATGATGATCATGACGACCGGAACTCCTAAAAAATATGATACTCTTAGGCCTTGATTCTCAATGTCAAGTTAAAGCAATAGTTAACCAAAGAATTTTCATTCAGATAAAAACGTAGAATTATGTTACCTTTGAGAATCTTCACCATACCTATTCCTGGGCCATCTTAAAAAAAAAAGATGCTCATTAAGTTCTCTCTGATTAATAGGAATTTTAAAATGTTAAATTTATGTTTCACCACCCTTGTCTGCATCTGCAATTGCAGCAAAAAAGATTGCATTGATTTATTCCACAGCAGGGCGTGGGGCGTGTGTCGTCCCGACACCTACCAAATCTACTATCACAACAGTCGCCACTTGTTTCCCTCGGTTGCATCGACAGCAATAGAACGTGTTAAAATAGCACAAATATTATCCACCCGTATTTCATTGCTTGTAACTTGTTACTTCTTCGAGTTTCACAAATATCTGACAAATTGTATGAGGCGCAATGCTGTAGAAAGTTCAATTAAGTGTTTCAAATGTATAATCATATTTTCGGTTAAATAACCGAACTCGCATTTCGATAATGCAAATTGCAAAAAAAATAGAATGGTAGTTAAAAGATTAGAAGATAGATAGATAGATAGAAGAAAAACGCATCGAATACCCGGAAAATTTTCATGAATATATAATATGATATTATGGATTTTTACAATCACTTTCAGCAGTCAACAGTTAAGTGCATTTTATCAAATAGTCTCAAATAAAAAACATCTTGAACAATCATAATGAAAGAATATTAGAAAAATTGTATATTAACAGGTTTTTTATTTTAACTTGAGGTGTTTGTAATTCTCAAATATTATAATACAAATTAGATGGATGTATTAGAATAAAATGAAAGATCTTGTTGCTTAGACATAATTTAATTCCAATTTTGATATCTTTCAAGCAAGTAAATTCTATAATTATAATTAAGTGTTGTGTGTCCAGGTGAATATCATGACTTTGACATGTTTTTATGTTTTGGATTGAGTAATTGATTGGGTTATTCAGTTAGCAAACGTCAACCCTTGCAGGCAGGACTACGCAAGGATATGCGATGGCCCTCGGTCTCACACCTATGTCAACGCCTGATGGTGTGGCAGGCACGAGGACTAAGCAAAAGATAAAGATACACACATGCCAAACACATGTGTGTGTTTGCCTTTGCTGTTAGAGTTAGAGTTTTGCATGCTGCGCCCGCATGGCGCTACAACTGAGAAATGGGTCTGAATTGAGAAGTGAGAAACCATTTGGCAAAAGTAATAGCAATAGCAATATGGTAAATGGGTTCGCTTGTTTACTGATTGCACAGATTGAGAGCTAATCGAGAAGAAGAGAGAGGGGGAGAGAGAGCGGGAAGAGGAGGAGAACCCACAGCAAGCCTTGGCACATGTCAATGTCAAACATTGAACCTCGCAAGATGCGCATTAAAGGAATTTCGCCGACTTGATGGCACCTTTCGATACACATACTGTATGTACAAAGCATCTATTGCATTAGAATTTTGTTTGCATTTGGGGGCACATTTCGATTTCGTATGCTCGATCGAATCGGCGCCAAATATCTCATGCATATCACAGAATTTATCGTATAACTAGCGTGATCTGCAGGCGCAATGCATTGAATTATTTGTTGTGATGTGATTGTGGCTCAAGTCCGAGAGTAATATGTGTGTACGTGTTTCGCGTATTCTTTTTGGGAATATTCTCGAGAGTGTGTGGGGTATTTTAGAATATCTTAGCTTGCTTAGCGCATAAATTAACGGAACGGACTTCTCCAAAGTCGGGTCGGTCAGTGGAAGTTCAAGGTGTTCCTCCCAACTCCAGATCGAAATTGATATCCAAAAAAAAAAAAAAAACACAAAATGCCCAAGAATCTCAAATCCGAAATCCAGTCCACACATTTGTCGACTACTGTACTCTCTCGGTGGTCGTATATTATCATCGATATGTGATATCAGTTGTCCCTGAAATAGCGCTTGGATCAATGCACTCTCCATATATCATCATGCGATATTGTATATTGAGTTTGAAAAGCCAATGATGTAGGAGAGTATGCTATTGCTGCTGCAATAGTTTGCGGCGCAATGACTTTTTTGTGACAAAAACACACACTGATCATCCGATTTGCATCGCATTGATAATCGTTTCTCAATTTTCGTATGCCGCGTCGATTCATATCATACGATATGCATGCAATGTGCGAATCCATATGTAATTTGTCTTCGTATTTTTTTGATACATTTTCTTCTTTGGCTGATGAAACCAAATCGATGAAATCATCTCTGAAGTCGAAGTCAGCGTTCGGTTCCCTCTTGACCTTAGCCCCAAAAGAGAACATTGTGCTGTGCAATAAAATTGTGGGTCACTTCCATTGAAGTCATTAATATAAAACTAATTCACTTACCGAAGATGTAAATATATGAGCTGAAGAATTGTAGTTGGAAAGACCAACAAGCGTTGGTTTTTTCTCTTCTTTTTTATTTTGGGGTTCAGGTGTGTTGATAACATGCGTAACCAAATGATTTCTTGGAAATTTTTGCAGAGCTCAGTCTCTCAGTCTCAGTCTCAATGCCGCCGACATTCTGTGGGAGATTCCCCCAACAGTAACGAGTACTTAAATGAAAGTGAAGTTCAAGTAAAAGTGAAGCGAAGAAAGCGAAAGTTGCGCCTTGTCTCCGATTGCGACAAATAATGCATAGGAATGTGTATCAAACGATTTGGATATGCTTGACAAGTTTGTGGTAGAAAAAGTGTGAGACGAATTAAAATTTAATGTTTACTTTATAAGGACACTATTAAAGAATTTAAATTTAATAAGAGGGAAATGTTTATGGCTACAAAATTAGAAAAAATTTAAGCAGAAGGCGTTGGGACTTAAAATTAAAGAAAAGTTTGTAGCTAAATAGAACAAACACACAAAGAAAAGAATTAGATTCCATTGAATTGTTGTAATCAGATTACTCGTTTAGTGTAAAAGATTATTAAATACGTTTAAAGCTAAAGTTTAAGACATACATTCGGGTGTGCTCGACTGTGAGATACTCGGTTCCGATTTTAAACGAAATCACAACAATACGGAATTAATTTTAAAATATACCAAATTAAAATACCATACAAAAATATACTAAATTCTTTAATTGGTATATTGATACAGAACTACATTCAAAATATACCACAGAATGCAAAATATACCCTAAAGTGCTTTATTAAAGTAAACTTTATTGGGTTGGGGAAACCTGCTACATACATTTCCTGGAGGCACAAAGTTATAATACTTTTCTACCCAAACATACAGAACAAAAACTGTTTTAGAATTACAGAACTAATAAGGAATTTGCTTATGATTAGGAATGAATATCTTTCCATTCTATTTAATCGATACTTAATTAGGGAATTTAGGTTTTTCCAGTAATAAATATTTATTCACCATCCTAAATGGTTGTGCACTCTATTCAGCACTTTCAGTTCATTTACTATTTGAATGACAAAGTTGAATAACCGATTTCAATCAAGTTGAAAGTCGTAATTCATCTTGCAAGTTGCCAGGTTGCCAAGCTTCCACTGTTAAATGTATTTCTTGAAGACAATTTGTTGATGTCTAGCCTCATTGCTCATCATGCACACTTTGTGTTTGTCTCTCTGAAGTCATGGGCATGAACCTGATACTGATACTGAAACTGAATGAAAGAAGTGCTGCCTGGATATCTGGATATTGGATAAGCGTTGCCTTTGTCTCTCTCCCCAAGTGAACGCAACGCAAATCCGTTACAAACTCGTGAACTGAGTGCCAGAGCAGCAGCAACTCCTGCAGTTTGAGGAAAGTTCGTGACATGGCATCAACAGTTTGTCATTAAACATTTCGACAATAATTTGCTTTTGTGCTCTGCTCGTATTTATATGTATTTAAAGTTTTTTTATTCGCATTTCTTTGAAACTTCCCGATTGTAACCGTAGACCGTCAGAAATTGTTATGGCAGGTAATTTACATAAAAGATAAGTGGATGCAGCACTACTTACAATTCTGATTAGTCTCTGCGACTCCCCCAGAGACAGACAGAGAGACAGACAGAGACAGACAGAGAGAGGAGAGAGACCTGTCTGCTATTGAAGAAGAAAACTCGCCACGAAATGCGGCCTTTTGTTATTGTAAATACGAGTTCGCATTTTGTGTTGTGTGTGACTTTTGGCTTTTGTTGTTTGTGCTGCTAGTTTTGCTGTGGACTTTGACTTCCTAAAGGTATTAAAGCAACAAAAAAGAAAACAAAAAACAAAACACATATCCAAATAGAATATTTGAGCTACTTGTTGCCGTGTCTCTTCAATTGTCATGGAAATGGGTTTGTGTTCAGGTTGCGTATACGACGTGTGTGCACATACTGCTTACCACCTTTCCTCCCCGCCCAGTCTTCTTCCTTCAATGGCAACAATAGATACTCAGAGCTGTGGCCAGTGGCAGCCAGGCCCTGACCCGCTTAGTTAGCGTTATCTGCATCACTTCGCAACTTGCAAGTCGCAGTTGTAGTCGCAGTTGTAGCCGAAGTCGAAGTCGAAGTCTGCGCCAATAAAACAAATTAAAGTCAACAATTGACGGCAGTTAGGACCTGAAGCTACTCGCCTTGAATGCGAAACCGAAACCAAAGTTGATCGTCTGTTCAATTGCAATGCTCTGTCTCGTTATCAGCGACCTCATCGATTCGCTTCTATTTTTGGGGGAGTCAACTAAGAGTGAGAGAGAGAGACAGAGAAGTAGAAGGAGTGAGGTGAGCTTTGGCTATCATTTGGCAATAATATTTTTTGTGCCGCAATTGTTTGCTGTGTTCCATTTGCATTCGATTTGCGCCTGACAGTGAATAATTTGCCATTTGAGTGGAGTTCGTTTGAGTTCGATTTTGTGGCCGTTTAATTTGGCTTTAATGACTTTGAAAAGCGCAAATCAAAAACGCTGCGAGCCCTTTGCTAACGCAGCTGCAATTTTCCAGCCACATTTTTCAAGTGCTCAACTTAATGGGCCCACAAATAGCTAAAGGATGCCTAAAAGTGATGCATCAATTGCGATAGTCGCTTTTAATATGTATATTATGTTAGGTTAATGGTTGCTGCTACATTTATTGATGGTAGACGAAGAAAACGTTGAAGAGAGCATTTGAATCCCATTAGTATCATGACTGTTTATTTAAGTTTTTCATTTATATCAATAAAGTAAGTAGAGCAAATAGAGAAACTAATAAAAATGTTTATGGTGTTGAATTTATGAGTCACTAAAAATTAATTCAAAGTACTATTATAAACCTAGGGAAATAAATCATATTAAATAAATATCATTATAATATCTTTAATAATATAAAACAAGTCAGAAAGCTAGCTAATAATCATTTTCAATAAAAGCAACACTTTGCGGTATTTATTCTTAAAATATACCAAACTGATATACCAAAGGCTATATTTTGTATATCAATTTAGTATTATTAGCATTAGAAGCAAATCACTGCGGCATTATTCGTAAAATATACCGAATTGTTATACCAAAGTATACTGAAATATACCGCTGCTATATTTGGTTTATCAATATACTAGATCGACAAATTATTGTAGAATACGTTTTAAAAATATGTTTAGATCATCAATCAATATCAATCAATTGAAAGCAAAAGAAAGAA
Organism: Drosophila pallidifrons; assembly: GCA_023558445.1. Taxonomy (NCBI): domain Eukaryota; kingdom Metazoa; phylum Arthropoda; class Insecta; order Diptera; family Drosophilidae; genus Drosophila; species Drosophila pallidifrons. Next base: position 27,140,734 of record CM042347.1, on the reverse strand, counting down.
ATATTTCTAGAGAAGTTGAGTAATTACTAAAATATAATCATTCATATGACAAATATAATAAATATCGTAAAACAATAATGATATTAACATCATTTATGTATTATATTGATCAAGTTTCACAGCATTTCGATAAATAAGAGTTTATTTAATGTAGCAGATTAGTGGAAATGCCAACTAGGGAAATAATCAAGAATAAGAAAGTATTATTATCATTTTATCTGCCTTAATTAAATTTACAGAGCAAGTAGATATATCAAAAATATTTTATTTAATTCTTTGACTAGAATTCAATGAATGTTAAATTGAAAGAAAAACAGCCAGGAAATATTATCAGTTTATATTTAAAATATAAATAAAATATGTAGATCAACTTTAAATCTTGAATTTATATTCAAAGAAATATAAATAAAAAAAAAATAAAATATGGTATATAGAACATCTAGCTTTTGATCGAGAAGTAAATCTTGTATTGATAGATAAAAAAACAATTATGTGATTAATGATTATTGTTGTCATAAACTTTAGCAGTAAAACTATAAATTTTATAGCAAATCTTATCAAACTGAAAAGGTTTTCGGCAAGTTCGACTTGTTGACAAACAGTTGTCACCACAAAAGGGCAACAAGAGAAAGCACTTGATAGCGCTCAAGTGGGCACTCGAGGTAGACTTAATGCCACTGCCATCGAGTGAACCGAGCGAACGTTTGCTGCCACAGTCTACTGATATCCCAGCAGTTGATTCAATAGTCGATATTTCCCGCACACACACACACTCAGCACACAGTGCATAACACACGCATACGCGTGAGTTTGCTGTTATCAAAAATGTATAAAGAAATTTCCATCGATCGACTTGGCAGCGAGAGAAAGTGTGGCACATAGGCGCGGGTGGCGCCTCTGTTGTGACTTGAAACTGGGATGCGGGATGTTGCGAATGTTCTGAGTGTGTGTGTGTATGCGTGGGTGTGTATACTAATGTGTTCGTGTGTGTGTATGCGTGGGGATACGCAGCAGGCAGCGAGCTACGCGCGCTTTATGTTTGCCTGAAACTTTTGGCATTCTTATCATTTCCCAAGAGAGGCGTGTGAAAATCGATGCCAGTGGAAAAAGCAACAAATGCGCGTGACGTCAGAGAGAGTGAGGGTGCGGGAGGTGGGGAGGGGGAGAAGAGCAAGAGCAACCGCTGCGTCAGCTGCATTAGAAATGCCAACATAAAGCGTTAGCTGAAAAAAAAGTGTGGCGCACTTTTGATAGTTGATGAGAGAGAGCGAGCGAGTGGAGGAGGGAAGGAAGAAGAGAGGAGGGGGTGAGCCTGTTTTCGGGATACACAGGAGATGCTGCTGTGTTGCCTGCTGTGGCTGCTGCGACTCTGTTTGTCGCTCATCGCGAACCGCAAGTTTGTCGTAGCGCAGTGTGCGTGAATTGGTTGAGAGAGAGTGGGAGAGCGATAGTGAGAGAGAGCCACCCATTTAAAGGCTGCCCTCTCCACACTACACACACTCTCCACACACTCACTCTCCGCTTTAGCAGAGCTCTCTTCTTAGTATGCGTGACGCTGTTGAACGCTTTGCTTGCCTGTTCGCCTAAAATGCGTGTCGCTGTGATAATGTGTGTCAGCCTTAGTTTTGTGTATGTGTGAGAGAGTGCGCTAGTGTGCTGATGTGCTGGTGTGCGTGTGAGTGTGACTAACATCCCCCAGCATCATCAGCACACAAACAATTTGCTTTGCATGCTGCGCTCTCTCGCTGCCTTTTCAACTCTGTGCGCCGATTACATTTGAGAAGTAAAATCTACGCCATGTCGTGCACTTGAGCCAATCTCGCTCTCTTTCTCGCTCTCACGCTCACTCTCAGCATATGTGTGTGTGAGTGTGTAAGAGATGGAAGTGGAGATGGAGAGATGCTAAATCCCTAGCAAATACAAGCTGCCAAAATGGGATTATCCCCCCAGCCAGCTACAAACTGAATAGCTCGAAAAGTGACTCCGAGGTGGAGGCAGCTCAAGTGAGCCCAACTCCAAATCCACCACTCAAAAGTGCCGCGGTCCTTCTATCCCTTTTTCCCTTGTCCGTCCTGTGGCAGAAGCGACGTCGCTGCGCGTTGCACGCACACAGCGAAAATGTTGAATTTTGGCGCCTTCGTGCAGCAGGCGAACAGCAAAATTAGCAGGCAAACGGCACAAAACTGAAAACAGGACGAAGCCGCGTGGTTGCTATAACAGCAACAGCAGCCGCTCTTACTTGCTCTCTCTCTCTCTCTCTATTTTGCTCTCTCACTCGTGTCCTTGCCGCTGTTTGTGGCTCAAGGACTCGACGCGTGCTAATTTCATGACCCTGTTTCCCAGTTTCTCTCTCGCTTTCGCTCAGTGTATTTCTCTCTCGCTTTCTCTGTGTGTTTATCCTGCGTATTGCAAATTATTTTTCGCTGGCACGCTTTGGAATGCGGCACCGGAAGTGTTGCTTGCTACGCAACGCTGTTCGCCTGGCACACAGGATGCTTTTTGCGTTTGATTTCAGGGACAAATATAATGATTGATGGAAGCAGTTGCTATGGCAAAAATCTCGACAGTCGCGTTAAGAGTGTGAGCAACAGCGTTGGGTGAGAGCACGTTGCATGCAACAGCTGAGAAATGCAGAGAGAGTGAGAGACAGCCTGGATGACGTCACAGCTTTGTAAGTGGAAATAACGAGTGAGTCAGCTGACAGGACGTTAAACGACTGAGATGGAAATGTGAGAGAGAAAAGAGACAGAGAGTGGGAGATGACTCATGAATGTGACTAATGTGATGGGCTGTGATATGAATTTTAAAGTGATAACCGATATTGGCACAATTGATTGAATTTCTTATTAAACTTATGTTAATAAAAAAGGATAGTACTATATGGAATAGGTTAGGATTAGATTGGAAAGGATAGGACATGATAGGATAGGATTAGATAGGATGGTTATCGAATAGGATAGGATAGAATAGGATAGGATAGGATATGAAAGGATAGTATTTGATAGAATAGGAAAGAATTGGAAAGAAAATGATGGGATAGGATAGGATAGGATAGGATAAGATAGGATAAGATAGGATAAGATAGAATAGGATAGGATAGGATAGGATAGGATAGGATAGGATAGGATAGGATAGGATAGGATAGGATAGGATAGGATAGGATAGGATAGGATAGGATAGGATAGGATAGGATAAGATAGGATAGGATAAGATAGGATAGGTTAGGATAGGATAGGATAAGATAGGATAAGATAGGATAAGATAGGATAGGATAGGATATGATAGAATAGGATAGGATAGGATAGGATAGGATGGAATGAGATGTGATAGGAGAGGATAGGAGACCATAGGAGAGGATAGGATAAGATAGGATAGCATAGTATTTGATAGAACAGGTTAGGATAGGTTAGCAACAGAATTCGAATAGTAAAACTTGCGATTTAAGCTTGAAATCAATTCTTAATGCTCTTCTCTAATGAATGTTTTCACAGACGAAATTAAGCTTTAATATGGTTTAGTTAGGCATGAAATTGGTTAGTTAAGGAATATTAATATTAAAGCAGTGTACTTAAAGTGAACTTATTAAAGTGTACTTATTAAAATGTACTTCTTTGGCAGTTTGGAAATTTATTTTATTATGAAAAGTTGTCTGTCTGTATTATTATTACCTGTTAGCATTAAATGCACATAAGTATATTCCAATTTCTATATTAATACTTTGCAATTATCATAACTTTTATCATCTATTGTTTCACTTGAATTTGCCAACTTTCGCAGCATTCCATTTAGCAACAATTGTGACATTTACCCATTTTTCCAGACTCCACCTTGCAACTCTCGAATGTAGCACATGCCCCTTAAATGTATTTAGCCTTTTGCCACAGATTGCCAAATGCATAAAAATGAATATGAAAGCATTAAATATGAATAAAAATGTTTTTCGATATTTTTACGTTTTGTTTTGGCTATTAAGACAAATGTGAGCAGCCCCTTTGGCCCCTCCCCCGCTGCTGAGTTGCAAGTTTCATTGATTGCATTCCATTAGAAATATGAAATTAGACTTTGCATTTGTTGCTGTTCTTGTTGTTGTAGTTGTTGTTGTTGTTGTGATAGCACTGGCAAAGGTCAAAGGTGCAGGCGGGCAGCCAGCCACTGGCCAAGCAGCCGGCCAAGCAACAAGCTGCCTGCAACATGTGGCTGCCACACAAAAACAGGCGACTGGCAGCAGCAACTTTATTTTTATTCTCTCTAAGTGTGGTGTGGTTAGCATAAGGTATAAAGGGTATGATAGGCTAAGGATATAAATACAATTTAAGTTGTTATTAGCATTATTTATTTAGTATTAAATTAACATTTTGTGCTTTATTTTTTAATTTAATGTTAAAATCATGTTAAATTTATGATACTTAATTAATATAAAATTGAATTTAGTTAGGAACAACTTTTTAATTCAACATTCTTAACGTTTTGGTGTTTTATAAATTGTAATCAATTATTATTCAAACTGACGAAATTCTCAACAATTTGGTTATTATAAATTGAACTATAAATTATTAACATTTACATGGAAATTCTTATTAAACTTCCTTAATATGTAAGCAAGGTTAAGCAACAGCTTTAAACCTAGAAAGTTCTTTTAAATTCGTTAACTTTTCATATTATTTACATTATAGATGCTTTATGAAAGTCTTTTTATAGAAAAACTTCGGTTTTAACAATTAGAAGAGATATAACACTGAAATTTGAAGTTTTAAGTTTCTCTCGCTGAAGTTTGGCAACATTGCTTTAGAATTTCTTCAAGCTCCTTATTTCTTGTCAAGTCTGAAAAGTAAACTTAATAAATCTGTTCGATGAAACTTTATTAGAAAGAAATACTTATTAGATATCTCACAGTCGAGCAGAACCGCTTGAGGTTGTTGTTTTCTCTATTTTTGGGCGGGTGGGCGCAAAATTCGCCTTCGTTTCATTTGTCTATTCTTCCCCTCTCTCCCTCTCTCCCTCTCTCCCTCTCTCCCTCTCTCCTTCTATCAATCGCTCTCTCTCTCATTCGATTGCTGCACGTTTTGCTCATTTTGCTAACGTGATAATAAAGTGCAAATAATATGGCTCAGTTGCAGTTGCAAAGACAATTGTGTTGCAGCTTCGACTTCGACTGCGACTGCGAGTTCAGATCATTCGGCTGTGATATGCGCAGCGGCTGTTGCAAGTTTTCCGCAATCGATGCAACAACAACGGCAACAACAACAGCGAATTATCGCTGATGGAAATGCACCTGACGCTTGATTTGTTGCTGTTGCTGTTGCAGTTGCAAGTTACAAGTTGTGTTTGCTGGCATTTGCACGACTTTTACGACTGCAGTTTGTGGGGCGTTGGTTGCCAACATTCGACGATCGACGTTCTAACGCACCAAGTTAGCCAAAATGTTATGGGCCAGCCAACGCCAACTCTTTTGCCCGCTGGCAGCGTCTGCTGCCTTCCCCCTCCTTACTCCCCTCTCCCCCTCTGCTCACAATTCGCAGCCTCGTTATGCGCCAATTACTTGGCAAACAATTTTTACCTTTAGCCTCAAGTTCAAATTTCAAAATCAAAATCAGCAGCAGCAACATCAGACGATGGGAGCAGCACATTGTCGGGGAGGGGAGCAAGGGGAAGAGGGGAAGGAGCGGGGTGGCAGGCAGCTGGAGTCTGAAGGTAATTGCTTGGCTGGGGCAGGTTTTCCCATGGGTAACCTGTTGCGACCGCGTTGCGAAGCCACAAACAACGGTAATCACTCACTCAAACAGCAACTGTAGTTGCCTCTCTCTCTCTCTCTTTCGCTCACTTGCTATCTCTCTCTAGTGGCAAGGTGTTGGAGTTCGCATAGGGACACGAACTTCAAATCAAAGCCAAGTTAAGTGCTAGTTACAGCTCGTAACAACAACAACAACAACAAAAAAGAAGCTCAAAGTGTTGGCTGTCCAAAAGGGTCCAAAATGCAGCAGGCAGATTTGCATGTGGCAAGTTCGACTCACTCGCGTTGTGGTATGCAACCGAAATTATAGACAGAGAACCCACAGCCAACTAACTCAGTCATAGATTGTGTGCATTCATAGCCTTGGCTGCAACTGCAACAGCGGCAACAGCAGCAGCTTCCACACAGGTCAAACTCAGTTGCAAGAAGACAGCATAATTGACCTTAGGCTGACTGAGAGACTCCTCTTCACAGTTGAGTGCAACATGTGGAATGCGCCGCCTCATTGATTGCTAAGCAAAGTGCAACCATTTCACAGTGAAACTCTGCTCGCTATCAATTGATTACAACTAACATTTAATAGACCCCAACTTAAGCTAAAGCTGCAGACTTAGGGGAAAAATGCTTTAAGAAGGTATGAATCAAATATCCAGTAACAATTAATATTATATATGAACTATTTTGTATAAATTGTTTAGTATGTGAATTTAACAAGATTTGAAGAAACAAGTAAGAAGACATTTTCATTAACACCATATTCTACAAATATACCAAAAATATACCATAGATATACTAAAATATACCGAACTCTTTTTAGATATCGGTATTGTATTACATTCAAAATATAGCATGGAGTACGACATATACCACAGTATGAAGTTTTTGGTATATTTTTAGTATTTTTGTGGTATATTGTTGAGAAATGTCAAGAATAATACCGAAATGATTTGATGTGGGCATACTTTAAAAATAGTTCTATATCATTATTACAAAATGATGTTGGTATTTTTTTAGTATATTGTAGTATATTTTAAAGTTAATACCATACTGTTTTGGTTTTATTCACAATGGATAGCGGATATGTTGAGCACACTTGACTGTAGCTTTTTTTTATTTTTTAATCATGTAAAAAATCACATATGAATTGTTCTCATATTCAAGTTAATTTAGAATACCAAATCTTAGGCAGTTTTAGTTTAAATTTGTAGGCATATAAATGTCTTAAGTTTAAGAAATAAAGTATATTTGGGAAAGATAATTTTAAGGTATTTCAAATTTAAGTTTTTATGCACATAAATAAATGTAACATATGTTATGTCTTCTAATATTATTTCTCTTTTATTGCAGATATAATATATCACTAATAATTGAAATGCTAATAAGGTAAGTGATATTTTTTTGCTAAAACAAATGCATAAGCTTAAGGAATATACATATGTGAAGAAATTAATAGTTAAGTATCACTTTATAATTTACTTTATCAGCAAAGTGTTTAAGTGAATGCTTAAACATTTTCTTAGTTTAAATTTGTCACAATTCTAAACCAAATCTCGAAGTATTTGAAGTTCCCATATTTGAATGATTTACTCGCAATTATTGATATGTTTTTGATACCTTTTCGCTACAACAATTCAAAGGCAAAGCATGCGCAATTTATACATTTAGATGCCATTTGTTATTTGATTTTTCGTGTTTAGTTTGCAGTGAAATGCGATTCCATTCATGGAAAAGGCTCGTTATAGAGTTCTGCGAAATCGAAGAACAACTGTTGCCCCCAATGTGAGTTGCTAGAGCAGAGAGGGGGAAGGAGAGGTGGAGAGGGGGATAAGAGTCAGGCGCGTCTAGTGGCAACTTGCCACACAATCCGAATCCGAATCGCGACTCTTGACTTTTCGATGGCTGCCGCCCACAAATTAGCTGGCCAATAAAATTGGCAATTAGCAAAACATTTTGTACGCACTGTCGAAGATTGTTGTAGTCAAAGTTGTTGTGTTGTCTAAATTGCTGTTGTTGTTGTTGTTGCTGTTGTTGATGGCAGTTGATGGCCAAAACGTGAGCGAGGCGTGAGCCATAAATACGATTGCAAATGGCAGCAATTAACGCCGAGAGTGCGAGAGCAACTCGAACCCGAAACCGATCTATAGACAGAAATACTCTGCTTAAAATGCTTTCCTCCTCCCTCCCTCTTCCTCCTTCCCTCCTCTCCTTACCTCTTTGGAGCTGTGGCAAGTCGGCAGTTCAGCGGCCGTTTTCATAAACATAAAAAGCCAATTTCAATAACATTTTCCAGCTGCAACATGAGGCGGCAGCAGCCACAGCGGCAGCAATATGTTGCTGGCAACACGGCAACAGTTGCAAGTTGCCAACAAATTTGTTGATGCCTCCCCAGCAGCAGCAGCAGCAGCCAAAGTTGTTGTTGTTGCTACAGTTACTGCAGCTAGAATATCGTTTATTGAAACATTAATTGCCCATGTGAAAATCACTTTCGAATAGTTGCAACAGCTTTTCAAGCAGCAAGTTGCATTAGTTTCAGTTGCTGTTGTTGTAACAATTGTTGCTCTGGACACTTGCTTAGTTTCGATGTTGTTGTTGTTGTTGTTCCAAGTTGCTGTGTTTGCTTTTGCCTCTCTTTGGGGTCGTCGCCTATTTTGCTCAGTTTGTGTTGCTTCCTTTTTGCCACTGCGATAATTGCAATTTGATGTTGCACTCGATGTTGCTTCGTCTCGTTGCTTGGCTTCTTTTCGTAATTTGTGACGCTTAACGAGTGTTAAGCGCATATCGCAATATCCAACACAAAATGCTGTCAATAGCCAAAAAACATTTAAAAATACACCAAAAGTGACCAAGGTGGCACTTGATTATGTAAGAAATATAAGAAAATCAAATGCACTCAGCTAGGAAATATTTTAGAGATTAGTTAGTAGAAAAAGACATCAACACATGTTATGAATTATTCAATTTTATGTATATATGAAAGTGAAACTGTTGATTGATTTGGAATAGTAGATTATCTTTTAGGAAAATGAGAAAACGATGCACAAGTAAAAAAGAATTTATTTGTGGTTATTGATTTTGCAATGTAATGTGAAACAATATAATAAAATATGTATAAAGCAAAATATGGAACTCAAAAGAAAGAGAAAACGATTCTCAAGAAAATGAAATGTTAAGTATAATAATATAATATAATAAATTGTAAACATTAAAAGTGACTTAGGAAGATTTGATATGATGAGTTTTAGAAGCGTCTGATAAATAGAAACAAAAGTATAGATATTCTTTGAAAATAAGCAAAATTCTGAAAGCAAGTCAAGAATTCCTAATTTTCATTCTCAAAAGTTAGCAAAGGAAACAAATAATTCGTAGTTCTAAATAAATATAAACTAAACGAAGAGTGTTATTACTTGTTTAACTAAAAGTGATCATGCCATATTTAAGATAGTAAATCTATAGTAAAATGTTGGTAGAGCAAGCAACAAAGTATTAAATACTAGATATAATATGATAAATTACGAAATTAATGAATCAACAATGAATTTTTTTATTGCAAAGAATTAGTTTGTGATGCTCTGCTTCAATATTCATTTAAATATTATATCAACATTTTGCAGTTTATACTATGCTATTAATAATATACTAGATATTTGTATATATACTAAATAGTTTGTGATGCTCTGCTCTAATATTCTAATAATATGAAAACATTGCAATATATACCATACCTTAAATAATATACTGTATTCACATATGTATATAGTGTATACTACCTTCCATTTGTTTTTCTAATTGTTTGCTTGTTGGGTTAGGCGTTCTGTTTTATTCTGCTCCAATATTTGATTAAATATTATCACATTGCAGTATATACTATACTATATATAATATACTGAATATACATATATGAAAATATACCTAACATTGTTTTCGTCAATCATTTATTTGTTGGAATAGGTCTTATTTTTTCTTCTGCGCCAATATTCAATTAAATTTTAACATATTGCAGTATATACTATACTATATATAATATACTGAATATATATTAATTTATACCTTACATTTTTTAATTTGTTGGGATAGGCCTTCTCTTTTCTTTTGCTTCAATATTCAATTCAATTGTCACATATTGCAGCATATACTACAGTATATACTATATAAATAATATACTATATATATGTAAATATACTGCATCCCATTGTTTTTAATTAATTGTTTGTTTGCTTGTTTAGTATAGGCCTTCTCTTTTCTTCTGCTTCAATACTTAACTAAATGTCGCATTGCAGTATATAACATACTATACTATATATAATATACTGAATATACATATATGAAATTATACCTTACATTGTTTCCCCCACTTATTTATTTGTTGGGATAGATCTTCCTTTTTTCTTCTGCTTCAATATTCAATTAAATTTTCACATTGCAGTATATATAATATACTATATATATGCAAATATACTGCATCCCATTGTTTTTCATTAATTATTCGTTTGTTTGTTGGGATAGGCCTTCTTTTCGTTTTATACTCGCAGTCTGAATGATTGACAATTGTTTATACACTCAATGTGCACTCGATGTGATTTCTCGTTGTTGTTGTTAAAGTTGCAGTTGCATTTCGCAGCTCAAATCAAAACTGGCGCGTTTCACAGCTTAATCACATGTCGCGTAGTTGTAAAAAACAAAAGAAACACCTACGGAGGAGTTTTGACTCTCTCAAGAGATACGTAAAAAGCGATTGACAAGCAAAACTGTCAACGCGTTTGAAAATCGCGTTGACTGAGTGCCCCGGCCACGCCCCGCAGTTAGTTGTTGTAATTGCTGTTTACCGTATTGTTGTTGTTGTTGTAAGAGTTGTTGTTGTCGCCGCCGGTGGCAATGGCGAACGACACTTGGCCCCCAGTCACAAGTCGCATAATGAAAATGTCAACTTGGCGTTGCCTTTGCCTCACTTTGCTTCTCATTTTTCCTCTTAACTTTTTTTTGTTGCCTTTTGCCTGGCACAAAGTCCACTTGAGAGCCAGGCGCGTCAGCCAGGCAAATAAATATAAAGCTAGTTAAGCTACAATAACAACGAATTAGCCATACACTTAACTATGCAATTTCTTTATTAGCTTTCATAAAATAAATGACTCTAGAGAAGCGCTTTAATTTGTAAGTTCAATTTGAATACTGTGGATATAATCATAAATTGTGAAAGTGCCAGATTAGCCAACAATTTTTGCTCATTTGTGACCTGCTTTCAAATAATGATGAAGATTTATTCTGCTCCTTTTTCAAGATAAGCTAATTCGAACCGGTTCAAAGTATCAATTTTTAAGTGCTGTTTAAACTCTTTGCTGAAGGACAATATTATGGGATATATGAAGACATCTTTAGAGTACTTAACAATATAAATAAATTCGGTATTTCTATCTCTTAAAATATGAGTTAAAAGGCGGTTCCTTGAACCGGTTTATATCACTGAAAAGCCTTTTAACCTGTTTATATTGTGAAGTAGAAACTTGTAAAAAGTGTTCTTTAGCATAATAAATGTTTACGAGTTGATTAAGCAAATTTTAACAAATTTCATAAAATACTTTTCAAAAACCATACTAAAAACTGCCATGAACCGGTTCACAGATTGAAAAAAGAAGTAATGTGAAGTAAGTTTAGCACTTCCACTCAATTTTTCCACCCAATGTTAGCCATATTTCATAAATTTTCCTTTCATTGTAAAACAGAAGCGCTTTGAAATAGTTTAATAAAAAAGTGAACCGGTTCAAATATCTTATTTAAAATAAAGAAATAATGTAAAGCAATTTTAGCGCTTCAACTCAATTTTATGTACCCAATATTTCTGACATTTTCTGTTTATTATAAAGAGAATCACTTTAAAATAGTTCCATTAAGCAAGTGAACCGGTTCAGAAATCTAATTTAAGAAAAAAAAAGAAATAATGTAATGTAAAATAAGAAATATGTTTACCACTTCCACTCAACCTTTCCAATTTTAGCATTATTTTTGTTCATTGTTAAACAGGAGCGCTCTGAAATAGTTTCATCAAGCCAGCGAACCGGTTCAAACATATTATTTAATAAGAAATGAAATGATGTGAAGCAATTTTAGCGCTTCAACTCAATTTGTTCCATCCAATCTTAGCTATATTTCTTAAATTTTCCGTTCATTATAAATAAGAAACCTCTTTGAAATGAGTTCATTAAGCAACTGAACCGGTTCAGACATCTTATTTAAAAAAATATAACCAAGTAATGCTAAGAATTTTAACGCATTAACTCAAAAGGATATACCTTTTAAATTTTCCGTTCATTATAAATAAGAAACTTCTTTGAAATGAGTTCATTAAGTAAGTGAACCGGTTCAGGATATAGACTCTACTCAATGATAAAAGCGAGATGCCCGAAGTTGAAGTGTATTGAGAGGGAGATAAACGAGACAAAAGTTCAGCAACTGCAACGCAAATATCACGCGTGATTCATCGGCGACAACAGCAACAACAACAACAACAACAACAGTTGCAGCAGCAGACTCCCACACACGCACACTCACACACACATACACAGAGTCACACACATATGCAAATGTTGCTGCCGTTAGACGAAACTGATTTCAGCGCGTTTTTATGCTTGTTAGAGCAACGCCCGCGACGCTTTTACAGCGTTTAAAGGGGCATTAAGGGGAGTGAGGGGAGGGGGAGGTGGTTGACAGAGGAGTGTGCCAGGTGAGAGGAAGGGTGGAGGGGGGAAGTGGAGGCTGGTCTGCACTTTTCTTATTTATTAAGCGCACAAAGTCGTAATTATGCAAAGCGACAAGAGTTTATGGGACAACAACAAAAGCAGTTGTGTGTTGTTGTTGTTGTTGTTGTTGCTTGTAATTGTTGTTGTTACTATTATTGTTGTAGAAGTTGTTGCAGTTCTTCTACTGCTGCTGCAACACTTTGAATGCCTGCTGGTTGCTTACACAATTTCCCATTTAATTACCCCAGCAATAAGCGACAATCTTTTGTCACCGAAGACAAATCGAATGTACTTGAACCCCCGCGTTGTAAATAATCGAATCGATAAAGCAAAAGTGCAAATAGCAGCAGCAACAACAACATCGACAGCAACAACAATTGCAATTGCAACTGACAACAACAGCAACACAAATTTTGGCATTCAATTTGCATTGAATAAGTCGCTGATTCTGTCTTTTAGTGTCTCAGATAAGATTCAGTTTCAGTTTCAGTTTGAGTTCAGTTTCATTTTCAGATTCAGAATCTTTTTTTCAAATATTTCGAATATTGGCCAACTCGCAGCTCGTAATTCACTTTGTGCCCTTGCCTTGTTTAAAGAAAGGGAAATAAAGGGTACAACAGCTTTAAGGAATAGCTTGTTAAGTTTATATAAGAAGGGAGAAAGAATTAGTTTATTGCTTAGTGATTTCATTATTTCCATTAAATCATCAGCAAAATTCTCTGCACTTTAAAAGCGACTAATTCATAATCATTCTGAAGAGCAGCTTTCATTTTTCTTAAGATTTATTAAAATTACTTTGGTGTCTTCTAAACTTTTTTTCTTTCTACTTCAAAACATGAAATTTCATTCTACTTTCAAACAATTTAAATATATCAATTTCCAATATTGAAATATTAGTGACTTTGCTTCATTCAAACTTCTGTCTAAAGATGCAAAACTCTTTGCCTAATTTCTGTGTATGGATGTAAAACTTGTACCTTGTTTCTACTTTTAAGTTATGATTAACATATTAAAATAATTATTTCCTTCCTTAAATTATTTAAGGTAATACACCATTATAATTCTTTACAACTGTGAATAACAGATTTTTTTTAATTATAAATTGAATTCATTTCATTTTCGAGGCTTTTTAACGTTGCCCAATTTCTGAGCATAGATGAAAAACTATTCAATTTAAATAATATTAAATCTATTTAAATGCCAATATCTTGATTCTATTTTTAAACTACGATTTGCTATACTAAAATATTTGTTACTTTGCATCAAATATTTAATTTAATACATTATCAAAATCGCTCTAAATTATGATCTAATAACAATAGCTTCTGTTATAATTAAGTGATGTCATCAATAAGAAATCTCATTAGTTTTTAAGGAAACTTTATTACAATCTAAACAGTATATCAATGATGACAAACAGCTTTAATTTGTCTTTACATTCATTAAATAACATTTTAGTGGCCTTTAAACATTACCTAATCTGTGGATTTGTATTGTTCTTTAAGTTTTAACAGATATTTCGATTATTTATATAACCTGATCTTAACATGACTTTAGGTATGAAAGTATACGATAGTAGTAAAGTTATTTCATAAATTGATAGCAACATATAATTTAGTTTCCAAAATTTACTACTTGATGGAAATCTTTTATTTTTGTTTGTTTATTACTACCGATTTATACATAGCTCAGCAAATTCATGTTTCTAAATCTATAATCTAAATTGCTGCTTCCTTTATATTTAATCTATAGAGAGATTACAAATGTTATGTTTGTCTATTAGTTGTTCTCTTATTGATCTTATTTTGCTGCAGTTGCTAATCTATTAAACATTGACATTATTCTCAATTCGCTAATTCTGCATTAACACAGATAAGAGCATCTGCTCAGTCGGTGTTAAATGGAATTAGTTTTAGCTGCCGTTGTTTTAGGGTGCCGCCGTCTCTAAAAGAGTTTGCCAAGATCTCCAGCTCAACGTGACCTGCTTGCTGGGTTGTCTCTTCCTCTTTCCTGCTCCCTTCTCGCTCGCACAGATTCAAAGCAAAGGGTTAGGGCTGACAGTAGCAACAACAACAAAAGCAACAAATAAAACAACAACAACAACAGCGATGGCGATGACGACAATTTGGCAATTTGCATATCGATGCAATGATCATTTTCCTTCGACTTCAACTTCGACTGAGAAGAGGGAACGTGTTGGCATTTTGCATATGCAGTCGCAGTCGCTGCCGCAGTCAACGTCAACAGCGCAGTCCGCTGCCTACATAATAAGCGAGAATTGATCGTTAGAGATTTATCGCTTCTTTGGCGATAATTTCAACTTAATTACAATTGAATTGCAGCAATTGAATGTGTCGCGTCTTTTTTATTACTTTTTTTCTTTATTATATTCCTAGATTTGTCTTCTAGCTTCGCATTTACGTCTTTTGTGGTTGCTGTTGTTGTTTACGTTAAGCAAATTCGACGCATAATTCGCAGCAAAGCGAATGTTGAGTTCAATGTTTTGTTTTCAAAATGTATTTTGTCTACAAAATCCTTGAAGTGAGTCAATAGTCTTTCACACCCACTCCACAAGCTATAGCTTCAGGCTCATTTACAAATTGCTCAAATTCTTCCGCAAAAGGAAAACAAAACAAAAACCAAACCAACAAGAATCTAATGAAATTTCGTTTTCTTTTCTTGAATGTTTTGTTGATCCCACAGACGCTTCAGATTATTCCGATTTAGCGCGGGCTATAGGCCTATTATTCTTTTGTGAAGTCAAGTCAAGTCAAGTCAAGTCAAATCGAGTCAAGTCTCGAGTCTCGAATCTCAAGTCAACGCACTTTGCGGGGCCTCATGAATTTTACTACGATTGCCGCTTTGCCGCTTTACGCACATTTTTCTTGTTGCGTTGCCGCATTTGGATTGATATGAAGATTTGATTGAATCGCATGCAGATTTATTCATGCGACGAGCTGAAAATTTTACATTCTTAAAGGATTTTTCAAATTGAATTTCAAATTTAAATTGTACCGCGTTAGGCAGTCTAAAGCAGTTAAACTGCTTTTCGGCGTACCTTACCTCAGAGTTAACTGCTTGTCTATATCATGCACTGCTTTAACTGCTTTGCTTGCATGTTGCGCCATGTGTATCAATTTCACATATGGAAATTATTTTTACTGCGTGAATAGCAAACTAGTTTTAAATTAACATATTAAATTAAAACAATACGCTGCCAGTAATATTTTATTAATGAAGCTGCTTTACTCAATTTGAATATTCACCCACTCTCTGTTAATGCTCCTATTGCCAACTGCGAGTTTCTGGTGTTGCCAACTGCTGTTGGGCTAACAGTTCCAGTTGGATTCCAATGCAATAACATTTTTTTGCGTTAACATGGCCACCTTAACAGTCGATTGTATCGATCTATCGGCTGCCACGATGTCAGCTGTGTAAACAATTCACCACACGCCCTCTTATGGTGCGTATTCCACCATCGAAAATTACTCTTTGGTTTGACGCGCTTGTGAACGGTTCTGTGCGGGGACAGCGCAAAAATAAAAAGTATTATTCGCGGTGTGTAGTGTGTGTGTGAGTGTAGTGAATAAATAAATTAGTGAAAATTCGTTGGAAATGGGTAACTTGGACGACGACAGTGCCGGCTTTGAGCAGAGTTACGTCCACAGCAACGGGAACGGCAGCGTGAAATCAAGCACTCCAATTAGCAATGGACACATTCCGAATCATACGACATTCGTGGAGCAGCGGCAGAAAAGTGATGAGCAGCAGCAACAAAATGGTGAGGAAACAGAGGAGCAACTGCTGCGACTAAAGGAACTCAAGTTTTCGGCACCGGCGTACACTGAAATTCGCACACGTTCTGGAGGCCTAAATTTCAAGGTGAGTCCCAAAAAAAAAAAAAAACACACACATACACACACTAGAACACATATCCAAGGCGAGGCAGCACGAACACGAAGAAGAAGCAGCAGAAGATTTTGCTCTTGCTTTTAATGCTTTTGCTGCTGCTTCTTCTTCGCCTCGTGCCGGTGCTTCATTGATTTTGTATGTGTATGTGTGCAAAGAGTTGCGCGTATGATTAAGCAGGCGAGCAGCGGGCATATGTGTGAAGAGAGCGACGCGCCAAAAACGAAAAGAAGAGAGTACAAATGTTTGTTTGTGTGTGTGTGTGTGTAGTCAGCTGCTGTGTTTAATGCGTTTTTCAAGGGGAGTCGAGCGAGATGGGCTATGTAAGTGGCGCCCTCTTGCACTCGCCTAGTTTTCTAGGTCACTTTTTCTCAGCTGTTCGTTCTGCAGACTGCAGTCTGCAGTGTTTGCCTTCCCCACTCCACTTCACTTTACACTTTCGTTTCTCTCTTTCGGTCGCTTTGCTCTTTTGTTTGTTTTGGTTGCCCCGGCAACTACAATTGGGACATGTGTCCTCTGGCCTCTGTTTGTTTATGCTGCTGTTACAGTGCCCTGTGCTACACTCACCTGCACTTAAGTGACCGTACACACCCTGTACCCTTCTCATATCTACATTTAGGCTATCGTCAGACCACCACTCACACACACAAACACACTCGCCCACTCATAGCACATTTCTTATCAGCTAATACTCAACACAATACACAAGAATTTTACGTAAAGCTTTTGGAGAATGTGGTTCGCGTGGTTTAACTCTGCTTCTTCTTCTTCTTCCTTTTGAGGTGAATCATTTGCCCCTCACAAATGCTTTTTGATTACTCTACATATTATTTTTGGGTGCGTTCTTTTTTGTTTTACTTTTTCCAAAGAGATAATTTTCGGACTTTGCAAAGGCGTTGATTTTCTTATCGAACATTTCTGCAGCAGAGATAAACTTGATTTCAAATCATATTTTAATTGATTTTTCATTCGAAAATGCAAAGACATTCTAAGCTAATAAGCATGCACAGTACATTTCTGCTTTATTATAGGGGAGAAGTATTACTGAGTGCATTTTAATTACGAAGTATAGATATTATATATATAAAAACAAAGTTTAGTTTAATGTAAACAGACGTTATTTTACATAAAAAACTTTATTACAAATTCTATTTTGATTTATGCAATTATCTTAAATGTGCAATTAAATTTTTGTGCAATTATCGCCATTATACAGTACCAACTATGATTATAATAATATAATATAATAGTATGTTTTATGTATTAAGTAGTATTATGTCTATCTTAATTGAACAGAGAGACTTTCAAAGATTTGTTTCAATGGGAATTTTTATTAGTCACTTGTAATAAACATTTCACTAGTATCAAGAAAATCCCAGTCATGTTGATAATATTTAATCGATTCATTGTGACATTATCAGTATTGTGAACACTGATTCCAAAATTGCATAATTTAAAGCGATGAGATAACAAAGATTAACTTACAACCTTCTTAAAAGCAAGGAAAACAATAGTAGAATATATTAGAGATATACAGTAAAAATTTCATTTTAAAAGTTCCCTTTTTAAAGATTTGGGTTCCTATTTTCAAATAGAAATTATATTAGAAACTTGTATAACAAATGTGTAATACAGTTTTATATTTGAATTACAACTTTTTTTAAAGGGAAACCCGTTAAGTACATTATATACCAAGTTTCAACACTTTAACTCCAAGTTTACCCGAGTTACATGATATCAGAGAATCAATTTTCAGTAGTGTCAGGTTAATTTTTTTTATTTGTGTTGTCGGAGTTGGGGTTAAACTCAGTTAATTGAGTAACAAAAGTGGTTGGCTTTCCCTTCACAGCTCTGATAGAGTCATGTCTGTTTATTATTTGATAGCTCAAATACTGAATACGAATTATTTTGCCCCACGCTCAAATTATAAATCATTATCTATGCTCGTTGTACTCGGCTGCTTTACAAGCATTTGTTGTGTGTCGTGTACTCGATTGTACTCGATTTATTTATTTATCAGTTCTCTTGCTCAGCCATAAAACTGTGTACTGTGTGCGAGGCAGTGTATCTGTATAATCGGATATAGTTGAGTTCACTTTCCAGTACATTAGTATTTTTGCAGCAATTGCGTGCAAAATTCGGAGTCGTCGTTGCGTTTCTGATATTATAAACAAGTTGGGAGTCGCGACGATAATAAACACGACATATTGCGAGCTCTCTCCATTGTTATATAATTTAGCTTTTTATATATAGAGCAACCCCGAGAGTCCCGCGAACAAAAGTAATAATAATAAACATCACAAAAAACTGCCCAGTTAATGAGAGAGAGAGTGAGAAATGTTCCTAAGTTGTATTATTCATTATAGCGTTCGATATCCGCCCCGACATTTGCGTATCTTTTGATTAATTAATAAGTTTACGCACCAATAAACAAGTGTGGCATGCTACACTTTTGCTTTTTTACTATAGTTAGAGGCAGGTTCTACTTATATGGCTTCCATAAAATGCAAAAAACGAAGAGAGAAACACAGTTGATAAAGAGCGTTTACTCTCTTTTGCATGACTTCACTGTACGCTTTGAAGACTGATTTTTTGTTGTATTCTGGTAGTTAAATGTTAATTGGCTGATTGACCACACAACAACAGTTCTCGTTGAGGTTTTTATACCTGATACCTATTGGATAGAAAGGTATTATAACTTTGCCTGACAATTTGGTATATTTTGCAGTCTATGGTATATTTTGAAAGTAGTACTTTTGCTGTATTATAACTTTAGTTGGCAATTTAGTATAATTTGCAATCTATGGTATACGTCGAAAGTATATAGTATTTATATTTAGTATATGTAGTATATTTTTAGTATTTTTGCGTTATTATAAATTTGACAGACAATTTGGAATATTCTTTAAGTACTAGTATATAGTATAATTTCAGTATTTCTGAGACATTATAACTTTGGCTACAAATTTAGTATATTTTGAACTTAATAGTATTCTGAAAAATTACTTTATAGCATATTATATTTGGTATTTATTTATATCGGTATATTTTGAACTTAGTATCACATTCTTTTGATTTTATACACATTGGGTAGAGGGTATCTCACAGTCGATCACACTCGATTGTAGATTTCTTGTTTTTTACTGATATTGTGGAATAACAATATTAGATGCAGGTCAGGTGTTGATTACCCAAAGGTCTTTGACTATATCACCTATAGAGATCACAATATTCTCATTCCTATTCGATGCGCTGTGATTCTTCACAAAAATATAAATGCCCTTTGACTGAGCGAAAGATGTTTATTCCCAGTTGTCAATTAGCTGGAAGTACTTTCAATTTGTTTGCCCATCGATTTGCTTAGCTAACACCTTAGCAATTATATTTTAAGAGGCTTCCATATAATACTCCCACCCATAATCAACTCTTAACAACTTTAAGCGCCTTCATAAAAAATAAAAGCTTTAAGCAGTTGTTTCACCGGTTTTTCGAGTTTTAAAAGTTTACTCTTGTGTTAAAATAATTCTATTTTTAATATTCCAATTGGATTCAGCTGAAATTTTATCGTCATCACCTTCATTCAGTTCGATATCAACGATATTATTTTCATCATAAACCCGTTCAAATGGATATGAGATTAAACATCTTTAAATTCATCACTTTATTAATAATACTTTATTTGTTGTAAAATCAATATGTTTTTATTTTATGTTTTGTAATTCCTATATAAATCGATTCTATTATGTTAGGTTCGACCTTATCTTCAACTAAATTATTATGCGTATAATTATATTGAGAATCAGAGTGAAATTTTCGTGTAACTATCATCAAAGCAAATTTGCTATTGCAAGGAACAAATTTATAGGATAAAAGTCTCCTCTTCAAACATCATCGATAATCATCACATAAATTTCTCTATAATCATTTTTAAATTCAACCAACATTCAAAATCATCATATCAACACTTTTACAACAATCATTGGAACTCATCTAATATCATCCTCAAGCTGCATCAACAGTTCTTTCACTTCTTCCAATCTTCAATATTTTTACAATTCATCACTTCATCATCAGTGTTTATTAAACTACCTTTGAAAACCATTTGGAATTCATCTGTAATCATGAATAACCTCAGTCAAAATCAGGATACAAATTTGCAGTTCTCTATCACAAACCAATCTCCATAGAAAATCATGAACTAAAATTGTTCATTAAACATTCTTCAAGCCCTTATCGACATCTAATTGGAACTCATCTGAAATCATCCTCAAGCTTCATCAAAAGTTTTTCTTGCTTCAAAATCCCATGTTCATAAAATTCATCACTAAAAATTAGTCTAAAATCATGCAAAATCATATTGGAAGTCCTAAATTTTCTATCATCAAACATTATTCAATTTCAACACATCTACAACTATTCGGAACTCATCTGAAATCCTCAATAAAGTTTTTCTTTATCATCAAAAAATCTATTAACAAACTACCTATCAACACTCTTCAAACCAATATCGGCAACTAATTGGAACTCATATCATTCACAAGCTCGAACATAAGTTGGCGATCTGTTTCAACATCAACTCTCCTCAAAAATCGTCAGTAAAATGAAACCATTTAAAATTCATCTATGAACTCATACAAAATGAAGTTGCAAGTTTTAACTTCTTAATTATCAAACATTACATGTTAAATTCGCTATCCACACTGTCACAATCATCATCTTCAACTATTCGGAACTCATTTGAAATCCTCAACAAAACTTATTTTCTATCATCCATCTAATCTGCATCAAAAATCAACTGGAATCACGCTCAAGCAGGTGGCTAAAACAGTTGTTCCGAAGCTTCTCCCAGCTTATCTCAAAATAAACTCTATATGGCTGCCCATTCATTCCCAGCCCAGATGGTCGAGATCGCAGCATAGATTAATCTGACTGTCGCCGGCTGATAACGCGGCATTAATTTCAAGTGCGTTGCGATAAGCCAACTTCCCTGAGTTGTGTGCGTTTGTGTGTTTGCTTTGCTGTGTCTGCTGCCCATCGAAAGTCCCCCATCAATCATACATGAAAAGCTGTTCCTAATGTGTCTAACTTAACCCACAGAATGCAGAGGAGGGAAGCTACCATCCGGCGAACGGACACGTGGAGAAGAGCGGTAAAAGGAGCGACAAGTTCAAGCCCAGCCAAGCGGATGGCATTCTCTCTGCGGAGCAGGAACATTACCAGAAGACCTCCTTCGAGGATGTGCCACTTCACACCGCCTGCCTGACCTATCTCGGTTTCTATCTACTCATGATCCTTGGCTACATCAACCAGTTGCTGTTTGTGCCCAAGGTGGCCACCGAAAAGGCCCGCGATGGCTACGTGACGCTCTACGATGCCTTCGAGAGCTTCTACTCCCGCTACGTGTATCGCAGAGTGAGGGATTGCTGGAATCGTCCCATTTGTAGCGTCCCTGGCGACGAGTTGATACTCAAGGATCGCGTGACTGACGATTATGGCTGGAGTTTTCGATTCACGGGCACCGAGACGCGTTGCTTGAACTTGGGTTCTTACAACTATCTCGGTTTTGCCTCCGCCACGGGACGTTGTGCCGACGAATCGGAGCAACGTGCCCGAGAGAAAGGTTTGGCCTATTGCAGCTCACGCTGCGAACTCGGCAACACGCAGTTGCACATCGATCTGGAACGTTTGACGGCGAGATATTGTGGCGTCGAGGATGCCATTGTCTTTGGCATGGGATTCGCCACGAATGCTTTGAATCTTCCCGCTTTGCTTGGTCCCAAATGTCTTGTGGTGAGCGATGAAAAGAATCACGCTTCGATTATCCTCGGACTGCGTTTGTCGGGGGCCACCACAAAAGTGTTTAAGCACAACAGCATGAAGGATCTGGAGCGTGTGCTGCGCAACGGAGTTTGCTATGGCAACCCCAAGGATGGAGGAAAACCCTACAAAAAGATCTTGATCCTCGTCGAGGGCATTTTCAGCATGGAAGGTTCGATTGTCCGACTCCCCGAGATCATTGCGCTGAAGAAGAAGTACAAGGCTTATTTGTACCTGGACGAAGCGCACAGCGTTGGCTCGATGGGTCCGAACGGACGTGGAGTTGTTGACTACTTCAAGGCGGATCCCAAGGATGTGGACATACTGATGGGCACGTTCACCAAGAGCTTTGGCAGCGCCGGTGGCTACATTGCAGGCAGCAAGGTAAAGGAAATGTTTAATACAAATGTGAAGTCAGGATTACATCAAGTGTTCCTCTATTCCGTATAGAAACTGATTGACTATCTGCGTGCCAATAGCCACGCCCACTGCTACGCTGGCTCCATTTCGCCGCCCATTGTGCAACAGATCTACACCTCGATGAGCATCATCATGGGCGAGGATGGCACCAACACCGGACGCAACAAGATCCAGCAGCTGGCCAGGAACACGCGCTATTTCCGTCGACGTCTCGCCCAGATTGGCGTCATCACCTACGGCCATGAGGATTCGCCTGTGGTGCCCATGTTGGTCTATCTCTTCTCGAAGATTGGGTGAGCTAGCTGACTGAGAGATTTCCTTAAAAGTTTCCTTCTAATCTTGTGTGTAATCTCCTCAGTGCCGTCATTCGCACGCTGACCACGCGTCACATTGCCGTTGTGGGCGCTGGTTTCCCGGCCACGCCCATCATGGAGGGACGTATTCGCTTCTGTTTGTCGGCCGCACACACCAAGGAGCAACTAGACTATGCGCTGGACGTCATCGATGATGTGAGCGAGAACCTCGGCCTCAAGTATTCCCGCAAACCGCGCGATCCCAATCCCATTGAGTACTAAACTCTTTCGGTTCTTCATTTCATCATAAAACACACATTAAAAACAACACACACACAACAAAGAAACAGAACTAGAACTTTAATGAAACGTTAATGTTATAAAACTATGGATTCAATAGATACATATATAAACACTTTATTTATATATATAGAGAAACTGAAAAAGCTTTTTGTTGTACGCAATTGTTGACTAATAATCCCCAAGGGAATCTGCCTAAATAGATGAAATAGAATCGAAGCCGCACAACAACATGCAAAGCTACTACTAAATAATGTAATATGAATAATATTATGGTTAATAATTTTGTGTATTTAGCATTTAACACATTTTGCGTAGATGTTATTTTGTAATTTGTAATGTGTAATGTCTTCAAATGTCTTCTTCGGAGTTTTAAGTTTACACTCAAAGACACAGAGAGAGAAGGAAAGTGCTGTTGTGCAAGCAGTGCAGCCAAGCAGTAGAAAGCAGCACACAATTCATTCTCATTGGCAACCTCGCTTCTTTAAGCTCGCCAGTCCAAAACAACTACAGCAACAACTAATAATA
The DNA here is from genome assembly GCA_023558445.1 of Drosophila pallidifrons. Lineage (NCBI taxonomy): Eukaryota > Metazoa > Arthropoda > Insecta > Diptera > Drosophilidae > Drosophila > Drosophila pallidifrons. The sequence continues at coordinate 27,117,005 of CM042347.1, read as the reverse complement.
ATAATTATAAAATGAAACAACTGTTAACGCCTATCTATGACTCTGTAGTAGAGTGTAGACACACGATACTTTACTGTGTATTAAACATAGATATACATATACATATATATTTTATTTTTCTATCCAGAATAAAACGTACATTTTTTGGGCTTTATAATAACATAAAACAATAGAAGAACTCGAATCTAGTTGCCTCTTTGAATACTGAGAAAAATGTTCTATCTACAAAATTTTCTATTCATCTTTTCACTACGTTTTGGCTGTCGTCTCATTGCTTATACCGAGATTTGTGCCTATGGCTATGGCGTTTATTATATGTTTCGTGAATTTGGTTTTATTGAGCTCATGGAATCGATGATTATCATCTCCTTGGGCACCTCCTGCATTCTGGCCATATTGATGCTAGTCTCCACGCTGCAGGAACATGTGAGTTTCCGTTTCCCTCAAGTCCCCAATTTGTGTCGTTACAACATTATCTTTAGGAATCAACTGGCATTATTTTCACGTATCTCATGTGGGGCATTTTTACGACCATTTTCCTGGCCATCTTTTACATTCTGAGCTATACGAATCGCAAAATGGAATCGATACCGTTGTTTGTGGCACTCTTGGTGGGCACAACAAGTGAGTGGCAATTGTTGTGTGATTTCTGATTAGTTTCCTTCTCCTTGCAGTTATCAAGTGTTATGCTTTGTTGGTTGTATTGTCGTTCATGCACATGCTTGTTTCCTCCGACAGTGATGATTCCTCCTAAGATAAGATAACATATATTTTGTAAAACATACATTTCTTTATCGCATATTTGTACATAAAAATTGGAAAATAAAATTCCAATTTCATTTCAAATTTAACGTCAACTCGAGCAGTTTGAACTGTAATAATTTTGTATTACAGTTGACAGGCAGTGCTCTTGTGCAAGCAGTACAACCAAGCAGTGCTTAGAGTCTGAGGTGTACTGCTTGACTTAGGCGGCACATTTGAAAATATTCAAGTTGCATTTCAAAGAATTTGTTACATGGAAATTGCAGCTGCCTTTCGATTTTTATTGAGATTCGCTTGCAGCATTGACTTAAACAATTTTCTAATTAACAGTAACTCAGTCTGGCACTTTTGGCCACATAAATACCAAATGCAATTGTCATGGATTTAAGGATTTACATTCCAATTGGTAGTTGTAGTCTGGCAATTACTTTCAATTTTATGGCTCATGCAGTATTGATGCTGTTGTTGTTGTTGTTGTTGAGCTGAAATTCGACTAACATTGCAGAGATGGGGGAAGTGAAGTATGCGTTAAGACTTGCATTTAAAAATCGATTTTAAAGCATTTTCTTTGCACATTCTATAGTCAAAATGGAATATGACAATGCATACAACATGTGTACAATCAAGTGTATGAGTGTGTGTTGGTGTGTGTGTGTTCTATGGGCTGCAGGGCGTGGTGTGAGTAATTGACTACGTGCGTATAAACTTTCTGCTGGCATTTTACCCGAGCTTCACAAGTGCAACAGCAAAAGCAACAACAACAACAGCAACAGCATCAAATACAACCTCAACTGGCCTTGAGTGTGAGTAAGTGTTTGTATGCTAGTGTGTGTGTGTATGTGTGTGAGCTATCATAAATATGCACTATGCTGGCCATTTGTCATGGCTTTTTGCCCAGCCAGAAAAGTAGTTGATGCTGCGATGCGATGCGCTGCGCTGCGCTGCATCAAAAATGCTGCTCAAGGCTCAAAAACGTGATCAGGAGCGTCGTTTAATAGAGATTGATAAGGATAAGCAGCAACAGAAATAGCAAAGGCAACAGAAACAGAAACAAAAACAACAACTGGAATCAGATATAAGGTTAATGCATATACGTATCACTCAAGCGGCAGACATTCTAATAACTTGACAGCTTTTAATGCGCTGTAATTGTGCAACTGAAGGGTATGATGTGCTAGCGAAAGTGTAGGTAACAAACTAAGAGTATGAAATAGTGATAATAATAGTGCAATTTATGACACAATCTGGTATATTCTGGTATATCATGTGGTATATTTTAGTCTAGTACTAAATAAATATACCAAAAATAGAATTTGGCACCACATGATGTACCAGTTATTACGAAATATACCGCAAAAATACTAAAAAAAAATATGCCAAATATAAAATTTGGTTAAAAGTTGTAAGTTGTAAAAATAAAATAATTGGTAGCGATGTCTGAAGTTATTACGAAATATACCGCAAAAATACTAAAAAAATATACCAAATATAGAATTTGGTAAAAAGTTTAAGTTGTAAAAATAAAATAATTGGTAACGATGTCTCAAGTTATTGCGAAATATACCGCAAAAATACTAAAAAAATATACCAAATATAGAATTTGGTATATATATAGAATTTGGTATATATATAGAATTTGGTATATTTTTTAAGTATTTTTGTGGTATATTTCGTAATAACTTGAGACATCTTTACCAATTATTTTATTTTTACAACTTAACTAGGTATCGGTTATTATAAATTACTTTTGAACTTAACCAAAATATTATAGTCTTAAAAATTAGATTTTGTAATTGAATAGTTCTCAAGGAGTTAAGAGAGGAAATGAATTAAATTTCAACTCCCAAAATAGTTCGAGTTAGGTCTTATATTATCCAGTCTTCAAACACTTTACAGGGTAACTCCTCGTCTCGCATTACCTGAGCATTTATTTTACGAATTTATTTATAAGCAAATATGTATTTTGAATGAGCATACGAAGAAGCAGAAGGAGAAGAAGCATAAGAATGACAATGACAATGGCAAACAACAAATAATAAACAAGTATTTAGAGTATTTGCAGCCTGAGAAATATCAATAAATATTTATAGTTGGTATTAAAAGTATCTGCACACACTTTTTTTGTGTGCATGAAAGCTGCGAGAAATTTGTGAGAAAAATGTGCAAGTCGAATGCTGAGGAAAATACTTGTAAATATTGATAGAGTGAAAGAGAGCGACAGAGCAAGAGAGAGTGTGGGAGAAGGAGGCAAGATAGTGGCTGCAACTGTGGCACAATTGCAGGTTGCGCGTTCGCTTTGAAGTTGACTTTGATTTTCGATAGCTGTGGCAGATTTTGACTCCGCGCTTCAAGATGTTGCAACAGAAGCTGAGCAAATACAATTTTAATGTTTCCGCTTACTTCAGAGAGAGAGAGAGAGAGAGAGAGAGAGGGGGGAGGAAGAGAGAGATAGAAATATGTATGCATGAGTTTGCCGCATGTTTTTCTTGCAACTTTTCGCCGTCTTCTGCCACAAAAACAACCCGCGACCACGTTGCTTCCTTCTTGTGTGCAGCACACACACACACAAACACACACGAATATCGGTTACACGGATTTTGCTTATGACGAGGAAAGAAGCAAAAAAAAGAAAGAGATGGAGAAGAAAATGCGAAACAGAGGAAGTTGCATTTTGTATAATCTGATAAAATGTTGCAACATTGCTGCAGCTTCTCCGCTTCTTTTTTTTCTTCTACTCTTGTTGCAGACCTTAACAATATTACATAACAGATAGGTAAAGGGAGGAAGAGGGAGAGGGAATGTGAAAATCCGATTTGTAAATATTTGAAGCATGCTAAAGCGCGTCAGCTTGTGGATTATGTGCATACTTTTGGCAGCCACTGTGTGGCCAAACAGTAAAGCAGCAGTAAAGAAAGCAACTTTAGCTAGTTACGTTGAAGGCAACTAATTAAAGACATCACGAGTTGAGGGCTCAAATAATTGCATGCATATTTTAGAGAGATATAGTATTATTTGAGGCATGCCACGCCCACTTACAAACGTACAAATGCGAGTAAAACGCCCACAGACACACACATATACGAAAATAATAACCATAAATGTTAACAAGACGCCCACAAAACTTAATGATGCCAAACAAAAGGCTCGAGACATAGCATATTAGTTGGTGTGCGTGTGTGAGTGTGTGTGTGAGTGTGTGTGGACAGGTGTTAAGGTGTCGTCTGTCGGCCATCTCCCTCTCTCTCTCTGTCTCTGTCTCTGTCTCGCTTTGTTTGTTGTCTGTCTCTGGCATTAATTAGAAAACTGTGGTTTGCCTTTTCTCAACGAAACATTTGGCAGCAAATTTAATTTGCGGTTATTTTGTCAGAGGCAATCTATGTAAGGACAACGCTCTCTCTCTCTCTCTCTCGCTCTCTCTCTTTTACTATGCATATCTCCCTCTTTCTTTCCTTGGCCATTTGAATTTGCTGCTGCTGAAAATCAAATCTCGACAAGCCTTGATTAAATTCGCCTTACGAGCAAGCGAGCGACTTTGATGGATTAACGTGTGTGCTGAATTGAAAATGTGTGAGTGTGTGTGTGTGCAACACACACTGAGGTGCAAAAGTGTGTGTACCACGCAACGCAACACAACACAACAAAAGTCAAACACTTGGGCAACCTTTGGACACATTTTGTGCTTTGACGAACAGCGAAGAAAACGCGTGCCTCGACGAATGACTGATTGTCCTGTTAGCCAAGTAGACCGTTAGCCCCACAATCATCCATAAATGCAACACGCTTGACTTGGAGTGGAGAGGGGAAGTGTGGATAGGGGGGAGTGGAGAGGGGATGTCTCTCAGGCGACACGTTCGAGCAGGCACATGAAAAAATCGTTGCCCTCGGAATCTTATTATAAAACATGTGCTTAAGTAATGGCATCCAAGTAAAGTGTTTGACTTGATGTCGCCTTCACTCTTCTCCCCCTCTCCTTGCCCTTTCGTTCCCCTCTCTCCTTTTCCACCTCGTGTCATGTAACAGATTGCCAATGTGCCACGAAAGGGTGAAGATTAATTTGATGTGCCACACTCACTGCACACACACTCTACACACACTCTACACACTCCTCTCCATTCTCCACTCTTCTCTCTCCACTCTCTCCACTTTCCTCCTCTCAAAGCAGCCGCCGGAAATCGGAAAATAACTCAGGAAATAGTTGGCTAGAACTCATTGAATTGATTTTTGATATCCCATCGAGAGTTGACAAAACCAAAAAGCTTATTGATTGAATCATCGTCGTCTGTGCCACAAACTAGACAACGTGGAAACACCTTAGCAAAGTCTTTGAATGTTAGCGAAAATTTGACAAGATTTCATCACTTTAAAATTAGGCGTTGGCCTTTTTTATTCATTCCAAAAAATATTATACAATGTATAACAAATAATAGAAAAATCATTAACATTGTGTAATCAATTTAATCAAGATATTTCCACTTCATTTTTATTTTCATATTTCCATATTGTTTGTGATTAATTTGTGTTTAGTATTAGTAATATAAATAATAGTTGAAACATTCTCGTTTTTATTTTTTGGTAATTTTTATAATTTGTTATTTTTATAATTTATAATTTGTGATTATTTTCTGTGTAGTTTAAATATTTTAGATATGTTAAAATATTTCTCAAATTTAGTCAAGATATGTGCATTTCATTTTTATATTCATATTTGTATATAATTTGTGATTAATTTTTGTGCAGTATTAGAATACCAAATTATATTTTTTTTTAACGAATAATAGTAGTTTACACTTTCTTTAACAACAATATTTCTTCGCTCTTTTATTTCTTTACAGCAGTTTCTCAAAATAAAAAAATATCAATAACGTGAGAATTGAATTGTGAATGACGCCAATTTTAGATCTTCACCATTTTGAGGTAAGTGTCTTTCGTTATGGCAAAAACATATTTAATTTGTCGACGCCTCTGCGAAATAGATTCGATATTGCATCTACATCCAAATTTTCAGGAAGTAATGCTCGAGGATTAAAAATGTAGATAAGGTAGACCAATAAAACTGTGTACTTCATCTTGCTAATTTCACGATTTACTAAAGTTTTTGCACCATAAAATAAGTATTTATAACATTGCAGTTGATGCGTAGAAAAATTTATAATCACATTAATTATATAAGCATATCGCTTAGGAATTTTTCACATTTTGAAATACGAGTATATGAAAGTGAAGAGTTCTGAAACATTTTGAGATACTAGGAAATAGTTTAAGTCAGTTTACTTAGGTGAATTACCATGTGCCACGAAAGAGTGAAGATTAATTTGATGTGCCACACTCACAGCACACACACTCTCCACTATAATCTCTCCACTCTACACTCTCCACTCTTGTCTCTCCACTCTTGTCTCTCCACTCTCCACTCTTCACTCTACACTCACTCTCCACTCTACACTCTACACTCTACACTCTACTCTCTACACTCTCCACTCTTGTCTCTCCACTCTACACTCTCAACTCTCCACTCTTCTCTCTTCACTATCCACTCTACTTTCTCTGCATTTCGCACTCAAAGCTGCTGCTGGAAATCAGAAAATAACTCAGGAAATAGTTGGCTAGAACTCATCGAATTGATTTTTGATATCCCATCGAGAGTTGACAAAACCAAAAAGCTTATTGATTGAATCATCGTCTGTGCCACAAACTAAACAACGTGGAAACACCTTAGCAAAATCTTTGAATTTTAGCGAAAATTTGACAAGATCTCAAAAAGATTTTCATCATTAAAATTGTGTAATTTAATACAGATATTTAAGTGGCCATTTTATTTATGATTATTGTTTGTGTAGTAATAATATGACGAATAATAGTTGAAATATTTAAATTAGATTTGTGTGAAATATTAGTAAATCAAAGAAAACTTTATTATTTTGTGCTCATATTGATACAGTAAGGTCAATATATCTGTGTTTCATTATACATATATAGACTGTCAAATAATTATTTAAACTTTTACTTTGAATTTACATTTTAGAATTGAATTGTAAAAGAGATTATGTATTTTTTAATAGGCTTTGGTCGATGCAATTGGGTGGGTCAGGTAATTCATCAATTTCAGGATATACACAGAAGATAAGCCAGACCAATAAAATTGAGTACTTCATCTTGCTATTTTCACGATTCACTAAAGTTTTTGCAGAGCAAAATATGTATTTATAACATTGCAGCTGCTGCGTAGAAAATTTATAAACACTTTAATTATATAAGCATATCGTTTACGACTTCTTCACATTTTAAAATACGAGTATATGGAAGTGTAGAGATGTGAAACTTTTTGAGATACTCGGAAATAGTTTAAGTCAGTTTACTTAGGTGAATTTCCATGTGCCACGAAAGGGAGAAGATTAATTTGATGTGCCACACTCACAGCACACACACTCTACACTCACTCTCCACTCTTCACTCTACACTCTTCTCTCTCCACTCTTCTATCTCCACTTTGTTCTCAAAGCTGCTGCTGGAAATCGGAAAATAACTCAGGAAATAGTTGGCTAGAACTCATCGAATTGATTTTTGATATCCCATCGAGAGTTGACAAAACCAAAAAGCTTATTGATTGAATCATCGATGTCTGTGCCACAAACTAAACAACGTGGAAACACCTTAGCGAAATCTTTGAATTTTTTGACAATATTTCAAAAAGATTTTCATCACTAAAATTGTGCAAGTTAATCAAGACATTTGAGTGGCCATTTTATTTATGAAGATTTTTTGTGATGTATTATAATGACGAATAATAGTTGAAACATTTAAATTAGCTTTGTGTGAAATATTAGTAAATCAAAGAAAACTTTATTATTTTGTGTTCATATTGATACAGTTAGGTCAAGATATTTGTGTTTCATTATACATATATAGACTGTCAAATAATTATTTAAACTTTTACTTTGAATTTACATTTTAGAATTGAATTGTGAAAGAGATTATGTATTTTTTAATAGTCTATGGTCGATACAATTCTTAGCTTTACCTCTAGGGCCTTCATAAAATTGATCAGGCTGAAAAGTCCCGGGCCTAACACATAGGTGGCGCTAGTTTTATTACAGTCACCTTTTTTTCAGTTAATACAATCCTTCAGAAGACAGATGCCAAAATTTCATTATATTCTAATCATAAGTTTTTGAGTTATTGAGCTTAGAGTGAGACTACTTTTTCTATTTTCAAATCAATGGATCAAAAGCAATTTCGACTTCTAATCTTACAATGCTTCTTGATGGGAAAAAATACCGTTCAAGCAAAGCTTTGGCTTGAAAAGTGTTATGGGGACTCCTCTCCATTAGAAACAACAACAAAACGTTGGTTTGCTGACTTCAAACATGGTCGTAGAGACACCGTTGATGCAGAACCCAGTGGACGTCCAAATGGGGAGGTCACACCAGAAAACATCAAAAAAATCCACAAAATCGTTTTGAATGATCGAAAATTAAATTTGCGTGAGTTAGCTAACATCGTAAAGATATCAAAAGAACATGTTGGCTTAATATTGCATGAGCATTTGACTATGAGAAAATCTCTTCAAAGTGGCTGCCGCGTTTGCTCACTTTTGACCAACAACAAGAATGTGTTCATGATTCAATGACAGTGACAAAACTACATTAATTTAACTTCGAATTGCTCCCACACCCACTTTTTCGCCAGATAGGGCTCCCAGCGACTTCTGGAGGTTAGCAGTCCTGAAAAAATATTCGCCAGTTAAAAATTTCGTACGAATGAAGAGGTTATCACTGAAATTGAAGCCTATTTTGAGGCAAAAAATAGATCGTTCTAAAAAATTTATATTGAAATTTTTCAGCGGCTCTGGAATGATTGCGATGCTCTTGATAAAGATTAAGTTGATGAGTAATGCCAATTTTGAACCAAAAAAAGCGTGTTTTCTTTGTTAGGCCCGGGACTTTTCAGCCCATGTGTTAAGCTGAAGATAAGGCAGACCAATAAAATTGTGTACTTCATCTTGCTATTTTGACGATTCACTAAAGCTTTTGCAGTGAAAAATAAGTATTTATAGCATTGCAGCGTAGCGAATTTATAATCAGATATATTATAAAAGCATAACGTTACTTAATTATTCACACTTTCTACGCAGCAGACTTTTACGATTATACGAATGTGAAGAAACGTGAAACTTTTTAAGAGACTAAAAACAGTTGAAGTCTGTACACTTAGGTGAATTTAATAATCACTTAGGTGAATAATAATAAACATTCTATATCTTCTTCTTCTATAAAGAGTTGACACTATTTTAACTCATAATAGAATATCTTTAGTTGTATTTTTGCTTACAACAACAGAATATTGTTGATCTAGCAGTTGAAATTCCTTTAAATGAACTTTAATAATAGAACTAAAAGAAAGATATTGATCTAAGTATGAAGAACTTTCTTTTAAAAAGTGCGCCATTTTTGATATGAAAGCTCTTGAGTTTAGAAACTGATCTTTATTTCATTCTTTAGTCTTCTTCATTTCTAGTCAGTCATTTCTTAGTTATCATTCATTTCTTCTGTCTGCAGAGGTTAGAACCTATCACTTGAATCACCTTTTGTAGAACTTTTCATAATAGACCATTTCTTTTCATAATAGACCAATTCAAGCCTCTAAACATCTTTTTGCTCAGAAACTATTCAAATTCGTTTTTATTTTGTTAACCTTTTGCTTTAAAGATAATATAATAATAATAATAATAATAATTTCCTTAGCAGCTTTAATGTTGCATCGAATCTTTATTAACGATTGATGGCTTTAATTGAAGTCGAAAAACTACATAAGAGAAAAAATCTAAGTTTTAAAAGTTAAAAGTGAAATGGGTTTAAATTTAAGAACACAATTTGAAAGACAAGTTAACTTCGCTTTAGTAACTCGTATTTTTTCAGTGTAATTTCAGTCATTCTTCATTTTCCTTATGTAGAGTTTCTTCTAATCTATCAAATTCATTAAATTCGTTTCTTTTACATCAACTTCTTTTTAAAGCACATTTCGGTAGTTTCCTTCGCGATTCTCTATTAACGATTGATAGTTTTAATTGAAGTCGAAAAGCCACATAGAATAGAAACTCGAAGATATAAATGTTAAATTTTAAATGGGTTTAATTTTAAAAGATGAGTGTACATCGTTTTAGTCATTCTTCATTTTGCTTATGTAGACTTTCTTCTGATCTATGAAATTCTTGAAATTCGTTTCTCTTATATCAAATTCTTTTTAAAGCGCAACTCGATAATTTCTTTAGCAGCTTTAATGTTGCATCAAATCTCTATTAACGATTGATGGCTTTAATTGGAGTCGAGAAACCACACACACACACACACACACACTCACACATAGTCACAGTTGGGGGAATGCACAAAAAGTCAATTTGCATTTGTCTCGCTGCGGCGAAATGTGCGAAATTAACTTAGGAATAAACGAAGCTAATTGGATTTCTAAATGCATCGCAACTGAATGCTGAATGCGGCTTGTGGCTTTAATTGAATTAAATAAGTTTATGCGCTGCATTTAATAAAATGTTAATATATAGTATATATCCATAGTATGCATAGTATTCCTATGAATATAGTATTTAATTTAATAAGCTACTGCATAGAGTTTTGTCGTGTGTGTCACGTGGCGTATGCGTAATTCGATTATTAATTAAATGAGCCACCGTTGTTAGAGGCCTCGGCACTTAAATGGGCCAATTGCTAATCGAATTAGCTGGTCGAGCAAAGAGGAAGCTGTGACGCACATCCCGCCAAAAGAGGGGGAGGGGAAGGGACACAAAACAATGGGGCATGCCTAATGACAAGGACAATGTGAAGGAGCTTTGAACGAGGACAACGACGACGACGACGACCCAAACGAACGGAAGTAAACAAATCAAATAAGATTTATTATGTGACACGCATAAAATAAGGACAAACGTTGATGATGGGGAGAGGGAGGAAGGAGGAGGGGAAATGGAATTGCTGCTGGACGATACGAAAGGACAATGAGCCATGACCCAAGCCTATTAAATCAATTGAGTGTAAGATGGCACGCAGGAGACTTAAGGAGTCGCATTTTACTCTGCTGCGGTGCAACATGGAAAATGTTACCTAATTAACTTGCCTCATTAGGCCGCAACTCTCTTCCCCCCGCTCTCTTTTCCCCTTTGGCTCTCTTTGTTATCAATCAAAGGTTCTGCTGGCTGCTGACTGGGGACAACGAAAACGACATCGACAGAGCCGAGAGAGAGAGAGATTATTGGGCCAATTATGTGCAAGTGCTTAGCGCATTGGCTGCTAATTAGCCGCAGGCTAACGTGGCTAACGTGGCATGCAACAGCGACTACAGCGACTGCGACATCGACATCGACAGCGGCAAGTGCATTTTGTGGCCAGCGTCAATTGAGTTTGGCAATTGAATGCCCAGCGGGAGAGAAGCTTTAACTGCCTCCGCCTCCGCCTCCGCTTGACCTCTTTTTGGGACAGTGGTGAAAATGCATTTTCATGCCTGCTGCCAGTGGCAAGTGGCAAGTACATGCGTTGCAGAAGCGCCGCCTGGCTGCCACATGATGTGGCTGCCACCTGCCAGCTGCCTCTCAATGCCTGCACACACACACACACTCATAAAACTGGTCAACAACACAGGAGGCGTTGCTGATTATGTTGATGGCTGTTAATGCCACTCTGAGAGATAGAGAGAGGGAGAGGGAGAGGGAGAGGGGGGAGGCAGAATGCTGCTGCCCCAAGGGCAGCGACACTTGCAGCTGTTAGTGGAGACGCCTCAAAATGTGTCAGAGAGCAAAAATGCGAGCATGAAACTCTTGAAATCATAAAATAAGCATGGAAATTTTTCTTTTGCTACAAGATGTGGCAACTAGAGTAGAGAGAGGAGCGTGAGGGGTGCGGGGGGGTCACCTTGAGGCAGCAACAGAAGAAGATGTGCATCTGGCAGCGACAACTGCCGGAAGTAATAGCAACATAATCGATTTGATGCTTGCTTGCCACTGCTGCAGTTTACAGCCGGATGACATCTTGAGGCATCTCCAAAGGCGAAGGCACATCGACTCTAAGTCTATGGACTCGACTGTGGATGGAATGCGGATGCGATTGCAGCCTCCGCAGGAAGTCATTTTCAACAGTCTGCAGAAGAAATATGCTCAAGTTCCAGCTCGAGTTGAGTTCGTTTGAGAGCAGATATTGCAAAGCGTATTCAAGCTGAAATCTAAGCACAAACGGAATTTCAACGTTTGCCACAGACCCAAAGAGATACAAATAGAGAGGGAGAGCTAAAGGAATGTTACTGCAATTGCAAAAATTGAGTAGAAAATAAAGATAAAGATAAAGATGCTACACTTATTGCCATACTTTGTCAAAAGTTAGATGTTAACACCGTAGTATATACTTAATGATATAGTTAGATTCTAGTCAAATTGTAAGTGTATGTTATAATACATACCACACTAGATGCAATTATTTCTGAATTGTTCATTTAATAATCTCAGTTTTTAATGAGTATTTCTCTCTCACAATTTAGGTCTTTTTTAATATATTTTATGAAAGGTAAATGAATTCAACCTTTCCGCTGTACTAGAAAAAATTGTCTATCTACTACTTCTACTTCTACTTCTACTTCTACTTCTACTTCTACTTCTACTTCTACTTCTACTTCTACTTCTACTTCTACTTCTACTTCTACTTCTACTTCTACTTCTACTTCTACTTCTACTTCTACTTCTACTTCTACTTCTGCTTCTGCTTCTGCTTCTACTTCTACTTCTACTTCTCTTCTACTTCTGCTTCTGCTTCTACTTCTACTTCTACTTCTACTTCTACTCTACTTCTACTTCTACTTCTACTTCTACTTCTACTTCTACTTCTACTTCTACTTCTATTTCTATTTCTACTTCTACTTCTTTGTGTCCAGTTGTATTAACTTATGAGCAATTTTACTATATTAAAATGTTTTAAAGATGACCAACAACTTAATAAGTAGAAGAGATAGAAAAACGTCTCTTTTCCCCCAACGCTAGAAATAATAATCACTACACTTTTCTTTTTAGAAAAAGTTATCACTTTGGAAAGAATTATCGCTACAGTTTTCTTTTTCTTTTCTTGAATTAATTTATAAAAATTCTAAGACGTTAAATGATGTTAAAGCTGTCGAAACAGGTCAAAAGTAATTTAATAATGTATATACTAAGACTTTTTACATATGAGCCGACAAAAGAAAATTAAAATCGAGAGATATATTTTTTGGATATTTTGTTTAAGATATAAGGAATATTTATTGTCAACTCCACACTGATTTATTAATAGTAATATCTTTGATATCATTTTGTATTTGTGTGACTTTTATCATAACTTTTCAACTTTCGGTAGGTAGTATTTGCCATTGTCATTTAGTCTAATCTTTTCTCACCATTGCCTGACTCCCGTCAATGATATAATATAATTTGCGATTCGCATGCTGATTTTGCTTTGCAATCGCTCGCTCACTCGCTGAGTCGCAAAGCCACAATTTGTCATAGATAATGCTGGCAAATATGTAATTTACAACCTAGACAAAATCAGACTCGTAAACTTGTGTCTAGACGCTTTTGGGGGGCCGCAGCTGTTGTCGAAAGTTTGCTTAACCTCTGACCCTCTGACTCAAACTACGACTCTGCTGTACTCTGTTGCTGTTGCTTTTGCTTTTGCCACGATGACAGCAACTGACACAAATCCAGCCAAGTTAAAAGTTAAACAAAACTGCCTTCTGACTTCCAGTCTGTGCTGCAATGTCGGTCTCTCGCTGTCTGAGATGACTGTCAGGCGGCGGCAAAGTAAGAAAATACATATTGAATAGGTAGCGAAAGAGTGTGCTAGACTACCAAATACCCTGCCTAGAAAATAAATGAAGTTTTCAAAGTAGTAGCAGCTGCTTTTCATAGCTGATTTTTGCATTTTCTGCTTTCTTTCTTCGAGGCATGACAAATTGCATGCAACCATTTGTCAGCTCTGCCAACGCTGTTTTAGTGTCATTCTTTGGCGTCATCAGTTTTGTCGCATTTTCATTGAGCAGCACAATCATATTTTACATACCGAGAGAGAGAGAAGAGAAGAGGAGCAAAATCTTTTCGCCCAAGTCGAACATCTGCAACGCCTTTTGGTCTTCGCTTCGGTCGAATGCCAGGTGAATCCTTTGCGAGTCGCAAGCAACATTAACACAATTTCGCTCACCTGCTGCTACACTTATTCTCGCTCTCTCTCTTTTGCTCCCTCGCTCTATCCCTTTCTTCCCTGCTGCTTTGGCCCCTTTGGCACTTTTACATTTTAACATAATCATAAATTTTTATGCGGCCCGCCGTCTGCAAACAATGCTTCCTCCTCCCTCCCGCTCTCTCTCTCTTTCTCTCTGCTTGTCTAGTTTCGATAGTTTGCTGTGTGTAGCACTTGTTGCACGCGGCGCGCACTCAACAAATTGCTTCTCACCCGTTGCCAACTCCCAACTTTAACTCCCTTCGTGGCCTGATTTTGGGTGCTGCCCTTTATCGTAGCGTAATCGTATTTTGCTGTGCTGCTCAAGTGTTTCCCTTGAGCTGTTTCCGTTTCTAATACATTTTGCGTGTGCTTGTGGCACGTTCCGTGCGGGGCGCAACCAGGCACCAGGCACCAAGTGGCGTATACGTAATGTCTTCATTGTGTATACAACGCTGCAATTTATTGCAAATTTATGCCGCAACCAATCAAAACAAAACCAGAAGCTGCACCACGAATCAGTTGCCACTGTCTCTGCCACTTGCCACTTGTGCCTTACGCTTCGCATTGTGTGTCAATGCAAATCCAATTGACATTGCCACGACATCGCTATTGGTTGCTGGCTGCTACAGCGTTCTGTCACTTCGATGGGCATTCAATCTTAGTCAAGCATTGTGCTTGTGCCACACACTTGCTTGCAACGTGTTGTGGCAAACACAATCATGCAATTGTCACAGCACGCATCCAATTCGAAAACTGTCGAGCTTCTTGAGAGATCGCATTCCCTCTTATCTTTATCTGATTGCATCCTAAACTGCATAATTTGCTAATCTATAAGAATGCTTGGGCGGATCCGAAGGAAGATCTATTGAGGATGGATGAGAGATGAGATGAATGAGGAGGAAGAGTGAGGCAAATTAGAGAGCGATTTGTAAGAGATTCAGGAAGTGCGAACAAAATGGATAAAGACATATTATTTTTAAGGATTCAGGCTAACGAATTTATATTGTTTATTTAGAGAGAACTCTTTAACTTAAAAGTGCAAAAATCTCAGAACTAATAAAAGTAAAGTAGAAGAATGAGGACTTTTAAAGTAATAGGTTCGAATAGTAACTAAAGTAAGGTAGAAGAAAATAAAGAAATAAATAGAGAAACGTTAGAATTTGTTAAATTCATATTTTATGTGAATTATGTTATGTGTTAATAAAAGCAAGTAAGAAATTTACAGTTGAGTGTGCTCGACTTCAGATATGTTCTACTAATTGTGAATAAAAGCAAAATAGCGCGGTATTAATTTAAAATATACCAAATTTACATTCCGCAAAAATACTAAAAACATATGAAAGACTAAACTTGGTATATTGGTACATTACTTAATTTAAAATATACGAAAGAGGGCAAAATATACCATATATATACCTTCAAAATATACCATATAGTGCAAAATATACTAGATTGTCTGTCAAAAGAAATTACGACCAGTATTAAATAGACGCTTTTCCCCATAAAAAGGAATTTAACTATTATTAATAAAATAATTTCTACAATTTTAATCTGATCGCAAGATTGATTTGTAAATACTACTGAATGTGCATGTGTATATTTATATAATTATGAATATCTCATAAATACCAAAGGAGTAAAAAATTCAACTACTAATTTATGTATAGTAATCTTTAACATATTTTTTGCTGTGTTGATAGCTCGCAGAAATAATTGTGATGGACTAGCAAAGTGCTTAAGGGATTAATCACTTGACAATGGACAGCGACAGCAAGCGACAATACTCAGAGAAAGAGAGGTTGGACATTTTAAAATGATTTTTAAATACAGTTTTGCAATATTTACCGACCACAAATAAAATGAGTAAAAATTGCGCATACGCCTCGTGTGTAGCGTGATTTGAGGCCTCTTTTTGGCGTGCTGTGAAAACGTGGCGGCAATTGAAAAAGAGGAAAGGATGAGGAAGGTGTTGGGCTGTGTTACAGCATATTTGCAATTTTAATTGCATAAATATGCAAAAGCCGCACAAAAAAGTGCACAAAGACCGGCACCAAAAAAAAAAAGAGAACTCAAAACGCAAATGTTGTTAACAGCACGGCACAAAAATTAATCTCGAGCAGGCGAAATTAAGGCAGAACACTTGCAGCGACAACAATGCAGATTTCTTAAAGACAATTTACGAATTTACTTGAAATTAAATTAAATGAATTTAATAGTAAAGTGAATTTATTAAACACTTGTGCATATTATTGACACAAAGTTGAATTGAAAATTGGTTTTTGACACGAATTTAATTTGTTCGTGCATGACTAAATGATTTGATTCGTGTGCAAATATTGCATAATATGAAATTATAATTCTAATTTGATTGTAATTGATATTTTCTACGCATTTTGCAAAAAAAAACTGTACTAATTAAGCTGCAAGTGCGATAAAATTGCAATTAATAGAAAAATATGAGAGAGGAGTTGAAGTATGAAGAGTATGAAATACACTGAAATTAAACTAATGAAAATTCAGTCGTGGCTGAAATAGATTTAATTGGTTAGTGGAATAATATTATAATCTAAGCTAAGCAATAGAAATTAATTCAGTTTGTTAAATACTTGAAAGACTTGCTTGGCAAACATCTCCCTCAGTTTGCAATACCCTTTCGTTAGGGTATTGGGAAAGGGAATGTGAAATGAAAATCGCTTAATGCTCGACTCGCAAATTATTCAATTATGTAAATGCGATTGTAAATTGTTATCAATTAAATATGTAGATCCCCAAAAGCTTTAAAATAGCTGAAAATATAAAATACACGTAATGCTCGCTCCTCTCATCCCTTCCTCCTCTCTTCTCCCCCACTCAACGTGCTCGTATTTAAAATGTTGTGAGCTTAGGTTCGACTACTAAATTCGCATCAGAGTTGCCGACTTTTTCGGGGCAACTTTCTGCAGTGGCCTTTCTGCTGTGGTCCTCGGTAATTGCCACAAGCCAGAAGCGGCTGCTGTTTGCTTTCCGGCATCAAGCTTCGAGCTGTGTATGTATGTAAGTGTGTGTGTGTGTTTGTGTGGAGGAGTTGCCCCAACTTTTATGCAAGCAAATAGTAGAGAGTGCGAGAGAGGCAGGCAACACAATTCTCTTTAGTCGTATACTTTGCATTTAATTCAAAAATTCTATAAATTGTGTTGCGTTTATAAATTGTGTTAAAAGTTGCGCCCATTGCCAGAAATTTTCGACAATCGCCATGCGATGCACGTAGCCAACACAGAGCAACAAATGACGCACTCGTTCGTCGTTGATTTTCAAACTACTCCTCCTCCGCTTCTTTCGCCTTCTCCTTGCCCCTTTTTACCAGGCATTTAGAAATTGTGTACTCGCAAAATACTTTCTCGGCCATTTCGCCAATGCTAAATGCTGTTTAACTTGTATATTTATGGCTAACTCTGATCTGAGATACTTTTTAATGATTTCGGCTCAAGAATTTTGATTGCGCGTATACCGCAAAACATTTTCGCTGCGAATTCGCAAATTTGAATTGTTTATTTCTTTAGGTTTAAGATGCTGTTCGATAATAAATTGGTATGGTTATCAAGTTTTTATTTAGTTTCTTGCAATTTTTGGCGTTTTTATTTGCTGGAATTGTAGCGCTGCTTTTTCAAGAATTGTTGCTTTTTCGCTTTCACCTTTGAATCGCCAACTTGAGTTGATTATTCCTTTAAGTTTAAAACATTGCTCAATAATTAAGTAAAGCGTATTTCTGCTTTAATCAACTATTTTTGAAACTGATGCATTTTTGGCGTTTTCGTATGCTGGAATTGTGGCTTTTTTACTTTGACCTTTAAACCGCCAACTTTGATTGTTAAGTTTAATATTAATTATTAACATTAATTAATGCAAATTTAAGTTTTTTTTATGTTTTGTAAAGTGATGCATTTTTAGAGTTTTCGTTTGGTGGAATTAACTTGTTGCTGTGTCAAATTTTGTCGCTTTGCATGCTTAAAACGTTTGGCAATTATTTCATTTGCAGTTCGGATTTTAAATGTGCCTCCCTCTCCTATACTTTCCCTCTCTCGCTCTCTCTCGCAGCTCAGAAATTGGCAGTCACGATTGTTGTCGGAAACTTTGCGAAAATGATTTCAAGTGCATTAAATTGGATGCTTTGCAACAAATGCGACTAATTAAAATGTGGGCTGAAGGCGCGGCAAAGCAGTTAAGCGTCTGCGGTGTTGCTTGCTGTTGATGTTGCTGTTGCGGTGTGGGCGACTGCAGCAGCATTTTCAAAGTTCCTGCGGCTGTGTTGAGTTTTGAGTTATGAGTCGTGGCATAGCTCGGTTGGTTTGCTCAACAGTTGAACTTCAAAGTGAGAGAGCGAGAGAAAGAGAGCAGAGCCTACACCTCAGACAAGCCCACAGCGAAGGCAAGGTGAAACAACCGCAGCGTCTTAGACGCCTGGCAGACGCCACGCCGAAGGATGTTGCCAAGTTTTTGTTAAGCATTTTGCACAATTTGTTAAAATAATTATCCATTTTAGCCAAATTCAAAGCGGCAACATTAAAACTTTTAGTTGCAAACTTCAAATGAATTAACTAACAAAAGCTTCGCTTAGACAATGAGACCTCAGTCAGAAGCCAGCCAGAATGGGAGGCAGAAAGAGAGTGAGAGGGAGGGATAGCGGAGGGAAGAGCTCTTCTACACTTTGCTTGATGATGGCTTACCCTTTAAATAGCACAAGACCAACAACAACAACGAAATCAACAACAGCTTTCCACAACGCAAAGAGCAGCAAAGGGCAAGGCAGAGCTGAGGCTGAAGCTGACGAGCTGCTTGCACAGTGGTTCAACATGGTTAGAAAGTGTAGATTGTGCTTAATAAGAGCCAATAAATATTGCTTCTATTTTTGTTGTCTACTCTAAACTGAGTTTAGCGACAGCAAAGGATGCTAAATTTATAGCAACAAAGCGTTTTTATTACATTTGTGACTCAGATTGATTTAGTCTGAAATATACATATATAAAATGTATAATATTTATAATACCCCGCAACCCAAAAAAAAGATGCGTATTATGACATTATGTCTTCAGGAAATGCTATATCAATATACCAAACATAACACTTGGTATATTTGTAGTATTTTTGATGCATTAATTTAGTATATTTTAAAATTGAAGATATCATTCGGCATATTTTAAGTATTTTGCGGTATATTAATTAGGTATAATTTAAAATTAACAGACATTAGTCGGTATATTTTTAGTATTTTAAGTATTTGCAGTATATTAATTAAGTATAATTTAAAATTAACATACCGAATTATATATTCGGTATATTTTTAGTATTTTTACGGTATTTTAATTTAGTATATTTTTAAATTAATACCGCATGGTTTTACTTTTATTGGCACTCGACTGTAGCTTTCTTACTTTTTCAGAATATTTTGCAGTCTAAGTAACTAATATAAGGGTTAAGCAATTATGCTATTTTTGATAATAATAAAAAAAATATCTTTTATATTTCAGTGTTCTCACAAATGCTGCATACAAATGGTAAGTCTACATACTTTGATTTTATTCTTAAATAAGCAATATTTGTGTACAAAATCTTCCACTTCAATGATTCAAAACATCACATTTAGTTGCATACATTCTAAAATAGTTCATATAGGTAGCTCTTATCTCTGCACTTAAAATGCTTTACAGAAAGCTGTCTTAGTTGATTGTTGATACAGCTGGAGACACTGTGCAAAATGTTTACTAATTTCCGGCTTCATTACGCTTAAAACCATTAGCAAACTTTTGAAATGAATCCTGCGCAACATTCGCTCGGCTCGGCCCTGCCCTGCCCCGCCCAGCCTTTTTGTTGCCTCGTCTGCCTCTATCCTAATTTCAAGTCGATGATACAGCGGGCATCTTTATTTCATTAGCAGCAAAAACTCGAAACTCAACTCAACTCAACTTGACTCGACTCGCGACTTTTGGCTCCACAGAGCAATGCAAAAACCCGTTTCAGTTCCATATATTTTGCCATAGATATAGGCATCTTTGACTTTTGGTCGAACAATTGCATTGCTCGAGAGCGAGGAGATTAGCGTGCTATAGGCTCCACAGTAGAGTCCTTGATAAGTGCTGTTTAATCAAACATGCCGAAATTGTCTAATCTGGCATGCTTGATGGTAATGGGCTCTTGGGGCTTCAGGCTTCGGGCTCCGAGCTCTCGGAGTTTTAGCTTTGCTTTGGTTGCCAACTTATAATTAGTGTTGCATACTTTTCGGGGCGAGTCGAAGTAGGGAACCGAGAAGAACCGTAGCAACCGCGAAACTCAATTGAAAACTGTCCAAATGCGAATTTAAATACACTTGACGGCGATTTATGCTGCAAACTTGCTACAGCCGAAGCAGTTGTTGCTTCTGCTGCTGCTGCAAGAGTAAAAGCTGCAAATTTATCACCGCAACGTTGCGAGTCCGGAACCTCAGGCAACCGCAACGTACCCCAAAAAGGGAGAGAAGGGATGCTGTTGTCTTCGGACTGCGGTCAAACATCAGCTGGGACTCGAATAGCGAGTGCGAGTGAAAAATTGAAATAACAACTTGAACAAACTAAAGACACAGCGGACACAAAAATCTAGATGAAATAATGTACAAGTTGTTGACGACCGAAGAGGAGACTCTCTCTCTCTCTCTCTCTCTGGGAGGGCGCAAACAACTTGAGTGTAAACTGGTCAATAGTCTGAAATAACAAGAAGACAATAACACTGGCAATAACTTGTAGTCGAAGAGGACAGAAGACGTCTCAAGCTGTGTTTGGCTCTCACTTGGCGCGTGGTCAAGTGTTTGACAGCAAAGCCACAGCTCACAGCTAGTTCTTAATTAATTTTTATGAATTGCATAAAATGTTTCTGGAGCAAGTTCATTCGGTTTTTTTGGCCAAGTGTTTGCGTCAAGAGCAAGTTCAAGAACAATGCTTGAGAAACAGCACTCAACTCGAGTGAAGAGAAGAGAAGTGGCAATTGCCAAGACGATGATTAAGTGGCTTGTCTTCGAAATGCATTTAAATATCTCTCTCTTCAGTTTGGGGGTATAAAATAACGCCTGCAGCATTGCTTTGGTTAATAATGCCCCAACTCGGGCATATTTAATGAAGAAGATAAAGAGAAAAGCTTAGCCAACTCACACTTGGCAATACAAGAGAAAGACACTTGAAGTAACTGACGCCTGCAGCTGCCACTTTTGGTCTTCTGGTGTCGCACTTCAAACTGTGCCTCAGCCTGTGGCAGCAAACTGTGACTTGAGTGTTTGCTGCCCAAAATGTATTACATGCATTTATATTAGCTATCGCTTGCAGTTCTCTCTCTCTTGAATTCACAAAGATATAAGCTGCAGCTGTCAGAAGCAAGCTTGCACCGAAATTCAGTTTGTGCCACTCGTCGAGGAATGCAAGTTCTGGACATTTGTCTAATGATGACAAATAAGTGAACTGTGCCCGAGGCCAACAACATATGGCAGCATTATCAGTGGCAGGCTGCAATCTTAAGGGACTCTCTGTCCCTTTTGCTGGCCAAGTTATGAGCCAAGCAATTAAATGTAATTTAATTTGCCCTCAGCAATGACATCGACTCAGAGTCAGAGCCAGAGCCAGAGAAAAACTAATGAATTCCACGCGAAAAGTCAAGTGCCAAAATTTATGGGCGAAATGCGAAGAGATTGCAGGCGAGACAGAAAACGTAAAGAGATGGGAGGGGAGAGGAAGGGAGGGAGGGCAAAGAGACAGCTCTGTTGGCGCCTCGGCCCTGACAAATGTTCGACGTTAGACGTAGACTTAGATGCTCTAAAATTTGGCAATAAAACACTCGGCAATTACTGGCCTCGAGTCTCAGTGGCAAGTGCGAGGGGAAGGGAAGGTGAAGGGGAGGAAGTTCTCTTGACTGTGGCATTGCAGCTGCTTCCCTCTCCCTTTCTCTCCTCTATTACACTTTATCGCCGCATATTTCTTTTGCCTTGGCCCATAAAACATGGCTCAAAGCATTTCGTTCGTTTTTCGTCATTTTCATTTTCGTCGCCAGTTTAATTTAATGAAGACATTTCATTTAGCAGCTTTGATTTGTCCACGCCCCCGCCCCCAGGCCCGCCCATTCGATTTAGCTGGCGTCCACTCTCTGTGCTCTGCTTTGGTCTCGTTTAAGCAGCTTAAAGTCGCTTAACTAAAGCCGCAAAGTAAGCACTTGCAACAACAAGGACATGCAACAAAATCCCTTTGATTGCATGGCGCAGGCCGTAAATGTTTAAGGGCTATTATTGCAACAATAGTTGCAACAACGGCGACGCACAAAATGACGAGCATGCCACTCTCTCTCTGCTCTGCTCTGTGTGTGAGGCAGTTTTTGTGCCCATTCGAAAGAGTGGAAGCGAGTGGAAAGAGGGAAACATCGGGAAGGGAGGCTGCGTTGCATGCCCGTCATTTATGCAAATGAGGCCAAGGATGCGATGCGCTCCGCTCCGCTTCGCTGTGTTGCGTTGCGTTGCGCCTCTGCCCCATTTAAGCGGCATTGTGCGTGCCTCTGATCGATAATTGTCACTGTCGTCAAATGTGCCAAATGGACAGCAACGTGCCGAACGTGCTGCCAATGGATACACTCCTCGCCTCCGTCTCTGGCTCCTTCTCCTCCCTTCTCTACTCTGCTGGACAGCTTGACATGCAAGTTGCAACATTTGCGGCCAACATTGTGCGCTTCGCTTTACACAAATTGTTGCCAAAATATTGAGTTGACTTTCGAGTTTGATTGGAATTTAGTTGCGCAATCAACGAAATGCCCTTTGCCTTTAACGCTCCGCTCTCACAGATCATTCATAGACAATAAATCTGTTTTCACAACCAATTGGTTTATTGTCCAAAAACATGCGACAAGTTTTTCTCCCAAGCTGGTCGATGTTATTTTTTGCCTGTCAAAAACGATTTTATGCAATATGCAAGATATGTTATGCAAAAGGAATAGCAATTGAAGAGCTAAGCTGAGTTCATGAGTGAGCTCAGAGTTGACAATAAAACAGTTGAAGAGTTGTATTATGAAACACTTTATATTTATACCCGGATCCCATAAGGGTAGAAAGAAGGGTATTTTAACTATTTAAGAAATAGTTTTGTGTACGGGTTTTAGTTGCTTTGGCTGACAATCTGGTATATTTTGTAATCTATTATATATTTTAAATGTAGTACTTTATCAATATACCAAATTTAGAACTTGGTATTTTTTTATAGTATTTTTGTGGTATATTGATTTGATATATTTTAGGGTATTATTCCGCACTCATTAACTATGGCATTTCGAATGAAGTTATACCAATATAGTTTTTGGTATGTTTTCAGTATTTGGGGTTTATTTTCGGTATATTTTAAGAAGCGTTTAAGAAGCGTGCCGTACTGATTTACTATAGTATATTTTAAATGTTGTAAATATACCAAGTATATGTATGTACTGGTTGGTATATTTTTAGTATTTTTGTGGTCTTAGTTACTTTGGTTGACAATCTGGTATATTTTGTATTCTATAGTATATTTAAATATAGTACTATATTAATATACCAAATACAGCCGTCTGTTTGGTATTTTTGCGGTATTTTGATTTGGTGTATTATTCATGAATAATACCTCACTGATTTACTATGGTATATTTAAAATGTTGTACTATTATTTTTTGGTATAATTTAGGAATACTATCGCACTGTTTTACTATTATTGAAAATAAGTTAGGGGTGACTCACAGTCGAGTACACTCGACTTGTTTTATACGAAAGGAGTATAAATTAGTTTAAATTCAATATTGGATTGCCACAGATTGAAGCACAAAATAAGTTTGTTACAGCTGAATCGAATTTCACTCATAACATTTCAGTTTTCATACGTCTTTTAATGCTAGCTTTAACTCAGTTGATGCGAATAAAAGTTGCTCATCAAATTTGCACCAATATCAAACCAGCTTGGTCAATTGCAACTATAGAAAAAGTATTTCTAGATAGTAAATATAAATTGGCAATAAGTTTGTTGGCAATCACAGTTTAGTTGACTATTCTGAACGACAGAGTTGATTTCTAAAAATGGAATTCATCAACTCAAAATAGGTGTTGATGCCTTGTCAATTCACTTTGGCAATTGATTTTCAATTACTTGCGATTCAGTGAATCAAATGAATTAAAATGAGTATTTTGTTAATTTCCTAATTTCACATTATAAAAGAGAGAGAGTGTAGAACACAGAGGACAGAAAATGTGGTCAATGCGATGGTATTTATGGCCGTGTTGTTTGTTGTGGGCCGAAAATCTATAAAATATTTTCATTTGGCTTTCATCTTTTTATTTTATTTTTGGGGCCAGCATCGAAATGTAATTAGAGAGAGCCAAGAAACTTTGGTCGTGGCTAATGAAAATGGTCGAGTGATTAATGAGCCGAAAATGATGTGGCATATTGAAGCAACAATTACGACAAAGCGACGAAGAAAATGAAATCAATAGAATTTTTGAGCCATGTGTTGTTTGGCATGCTGCGGCACGTGCCCATCTTGCTACTTGCCACTTGCCACCAATGAAACGAAAATCCATCTTGATGTTTCGAAAATGGAAAATCTTTTGTCGACAAAACAGATGGCGGCTATTTGCCGAATTTCGACACTTTTCCATTGACCATTTGCGCCCATCGCATTGTTAATTAATTAAATTTTAATTAGGCAAACCACGGTGTTGCCCCTTCTCCCCTCTCCCTTCCCGCTCTCATCTACAGCTGTTGCCCCCTCGGGCATCTTATTTGTGTGGCCTTGTTAAGCGTCTTGTTCGCTGTCTGCTGGACGTCGTTTTGCTTGTTGCGTCTTGTTGCTAATTGAAAATGCTGCGTGTCATTAATTAATTCAGTGGCGCATTTATTAATATTCATTATACGCACCGTTGTACGCAGTCCGCGTATTTGTCTGATGTGTGGGCGTGGCATTGGCGCTGAAGTTGAAGCTGAAGCTGAAGCTGGCCTGCATTATATTTGTGCGGCCTCTTTTGTTGTGCTCTTGGCATTTGCTTAACCCATTTTCACTCACTTTTTCACACGCTTTTCCGCAAACTTTTTGACCTTTTGTTTTTCGATCCGCCTTCTCACTCTCACACACACACTCTCTCTCTCTCTCTCTGATTGTCTCTGCGTCGCGTTTATCTTTACCCGCATTGCCGCTTGCCTTTCTTGCTTTGACACTGCGGCAACTGCAGCGTTTTCACTATTTTCCAGGCTTTGCCTCCTTCTTCTTCTTCACCCCAACTTCGTGCTTGCATCCCGTTTATTTTCCGCCGTTTTCTCTGTGTGTGACTTTAAGTGTGTATAAAATATGGCGCTAAAATGCAGTTCCCCCCCACACACGCACACACACACGCTGCTTCCTTCCTCCGTTCTCGTCCTGGTTCTGTTCCTGGCACATTCGTTAGACTCTTTGGCTTGGCTCATGGTTTTTATGGCCACGTGCGATGTTTAAAATTTACTTGCTGGCATTTTTGCAGTCAAGTTGCTTAGCACTCAACTCCCTTTCCTTCTTCTATCCTTTTTTGCAGCATCGATTTGCTTTCTTTTGCCTTTTTCTTACTCTACTCTGCCTTGCAGCATTTGTAATCTTTTTCACGTTTACTTCTCTGCGTTCTCTCTCCTTTCTTCTTAGGCTTCTTGTTGATCTTAAGCCGTATGCAAATCAACTGTTGGTTCCTCCAAACCAAACCAAATGAAATGTCTTTGCTTACCTATCGCAATACAAACAGTTGGCAAAAGTACTCCTAGAGGCTGCATCCTGCTTGTCCTTATACATTTCCTATGTCAACATTAACATTAGATTATCCTCGCAGCTGTGTTGAGGGAGTCGTTGACTATGTCGGATAGTTACTTAGACTTTATTGTAGAACTTTTGAGTGGGTGACTTTGTATAGCCTTTTTTATCTGTTGTCACTTTTAATTGTTATCACAAATCAAATGAGTTTTATTACTTGTTGTTGTATTTTTTCGTTAATATATTTATTTCAAGAGCTTTATTGTCATAATTATTCATATGAATTTTATTACTTCAAGGCTGCGCTATTTATATGTTTGCTTTTGAAGTACTCATCATTTTATTTCATAATTTTTATTGTAAAATTTATATTTCATGGACTTCCATCATCATCATTACTCAATTAAATTCTCTTACTTCAAGACTTTGACAGTTATTTATATTTACACTTATTTTTTATAGCATAATTGATATTTAATTTAATATCGAACTTAATTGAGAAGTTTAATTATAAAAATTCAATTTGACTGGCAATTTACTTGGACATTTTCTCAACTGCCTTCAATTCAATTGTTTACACAATTTAAGTTTGCTTCGCTTCCGCTTTACTCAATCAAATTTAAATGTGAAAACCTGAAATGTTTTCGATTGAGCCGTTTTAGCCGTCGACTTATTATGCGGCACGCAGCCAGCGCATTTTTTGAGGCCACAAAGTCCCCTCCAGAGTCTCCTCCTCTCCTCTTTCTCTCTGTGGAGCAGCAGTCAGTGGCTTCCACGTGCTCCAGAGATTTACTACAAATTACTGAGTGCTATCCGAATCGCATATCGCAAAAGCGCGCGCGGTGTCCAGTTGCTATCAGCGTACATGGATCTTGGTCTGCTGTTGTTGCTGGTGATGTTTGCGGATGTGGATGCCCAACGTTGCCACTGCTGCTGCTGCCACTGCTGCTGCTGCTGATGTGGCGTTGTAATTGAACCGGAAAATTACATATTTCAAGCTATTTTTACGCCGAGTTTAATGGCAGACGTGAGCAGCAGCAACTGAGAAAGAGAAGGAGGAGCACGAAAACAACATTCAACTGTTTGTGGTCAGCAATGAAATAATTTATTGTTGCCTACTTTGCAACGTCGTCGTCGTCGTGGTGGTCGCTGCTGTTGCCTCCACAGCACGTAGCACGAGTTGCGAGTTGAGTGGCAAAGATAAGCGAAAGATACGCTGAGAAGCAAGCAAGGTACGAGTGCGATTACGAGTCTCCGAGTATGCTTTATAATTGCATGCGAATCGCATGAAGAATAGAGAACGAGAGAGAACTCTTAGCACAATGCATTGCTAGAAAGGATTGCCTTTGAGCCTGGACACTCGATTTAGTTGATTCAACTGCAAGTAAACAACTAAACTGAACTGAACTGTCATCGACATAAACAGCAGCTAATGGACTCGTAAAGAGGTTAAGAGTTTACTCCCCATTGAATCATTCCGGCATTTGAAGCAGTTAATGTGGGGTCAGATAAGCACATGAGCTCTTCGCTCGCTCGCTTGGTCTACCTCTGCTCGCTCACTTACTCGCTCACTCACCCAGTCATTCAGTCAATTGTGAGTTCGAATGCGAGTGTGGTCAAAAGCGAACTCAATTGTCTGGCCAATTTGAGGGTATCAACTGATCACAATACAAACTCACATACAAATCAATTCCGATTCCGATTCCCATTTCGATTCGCATTCGCATTCACATTCCCATTTCTATTTCTATTCCTATTTGGATTGTTGTTGTTGTTATTGAATCTATTGCATGACTATTGCTACGTGCGTGGGATTTTACATTGTCAGAGATTTGAGGTGGAACTCGTTTGTTACGAGCACTGTTAACTGCACTCTTTGCGGCTTTTGACCAGTGCTTATTTCCCTTTTTTTTTTGCTCGTTACTTCTCGCTGATAGCTCTCGTTAAGATTGTAATTATTCGCTACACGCTAATTTAATTTGGTAGTCGAACTCGTTACTCGTTACATGGATTTTTTCATTCTAGACGGACTTTCTTAAAACCTTCACTAGTTTTTGTAACTTCAACTCGCTGATAGATTTTTCTATCTCTCTCTCTCTCTAGTTTCTTAACGCCTGCTTAACTTCTAATGGACTTTGTCAGATCCCTTTGCATCTCTCTTTTTACTAGTTTTAAGCCGTTAACTTTAATACTCCACTACATTTCTACTTTTGATATTAAGTGTACGACTCGTTGTTTCATTACTCGTTGCCTTTCTCTTCTCGTTACTCGCTACTTTTATTCTCTCGTTGATTATGACTTATAAAATTATTTAATAATATTTGTCTTTTCTGACTTGAATACTGGCTTAAATATAATACTCCACTACATTTCTACTTTTAATATTAAGTGTACGAAGATTACTTTTCAGAAAGTCTTCTTTCGTTACTTGCTGATTTCATTGTTTCATTACTCGTTGCCTTCCTCTTCTCGTAACTCGCTACTTTTATTCTCTCGTTGCTCATGTTCTTTCTTTTTTTGTTCTTTCTAACTTATTCTCTCATTCTCGCAACTCGTTTCTCGCTGATTTTAAAGCTCTGATTTTTTCCCTCTCGAGTTTTTGACTACAGACTGAATCCCCAATAACAGCAAAGGCTCAACAATTGATGCTGTTGGCTATTTGGCCCACTTCGATGCCAATTGCAGACTAAAACTTCTCAGCACTGCATTTTATTTGGTTTACTATTCTTTTTCAAAAACTATTGTTCAATTATAATTTAAAGTTGCTGGTGGAAAAATAGTTCGGACAATTGCTGTGACTGGCAGTCAAGCGGACGACAAGCATAGAGGGAATTGAAGTTTCTGATATCGAAAACGGAAATTTGAATCGAAATTCTCGAATGCAGCTGCAAGGCTCTGTGAGAGGTGCCTTGTAATTTGCACCGTGGCCTCAATACGACTCAAGTGGGTGAAAAGGAGATGGCGAAAGAGAGGAAGAGAGAGGAAAGAGTCTGCTGGAAAGTTTACCTGGCTTTTTGCAGTTAGTTTTAAATTAATTTCGCAATTTTAATTGAACATTTTGGCACTTTGAAGCATATTTAAAGCCAGCCAGGCAATTGGGGCAAATGTTGCCAGTTGCTGCCCCTTCTTCTTGTCCCTCGTTTCACGTTGCGTTGCATTGCGTCGTCAGCTGCGATCTGCGCTTCACTTCGCCGATTTGCAGTAAATAACTTTCGCCTGGTCAACCATTTTTATTGTTGTTTCGTTTGTTATTATTGTTGCTGTTTTGCCTGGCCATGGCGGACTGACTCCCTGCGTCGCTCTCTCTCTCTCTCTCTCTCTCTCTCTCTCTCTCTCTCTCTCTCTCTGGCTTCCCAGCTGCCTGTTGGCTGGCTGTTGATGTGTGCGGCTCACCGCAGCATGCGGCCAAAGCTGGCTGCTGTTGTCGTTGTTGTTCTTGCTATTGTTGTTGTTGTAGCTGTTGCTCTTTTGCATGATTTCAGTTGCATTGCGTTTCGTTTTACAACAAAACACAAAAAAAAGTTATTTTAAAAGTGAGGGAAACCTGCAAAAGAAAATAGTTGAGCGGAGGCAGCACAACTGAAACTAATATATCAGTACAAAAGATGGACAACAGCAGGCAGCGAGGTGAGGCGGGCGAGGCAGAAAGCAAGAGTGAAATATGCAAAGCTATAAAAGCTACAAAAAAAAGCAAGCAATTAATCATGTCCGTATTCTGGCATATGGGAGCGGGGCTGCCAACTCGTTGCACTTTCTATGCAGTCCGAACACAAGTTTATTAGATGTGGCAGAACCTGGAAATGGAAAGTAAATGTTAGAGAGCTGCACTTAATGGACAGAAATAAAAAACAGTGAGTGCTTGAGGAACTTAAAGTTGAAGTAGAGAAGGGCTTGCAACTTGTTGAACTGTTTGGAGAGAAGTCCAATCATAGTCATTCTTAGTATTCTCAAATATAATATGTAAGAAAATTATTTTGAAAGTAAAGAATTATATTTGTAATAAGAACAAGTAAGAAAGCTACAGTCGAGTGTACTCGACTGTGAGATACCCGCTACCCATTTTGAATAAAAGAAATATATTTTGCGATATTTTGTCAAAATATACCAAATATACTGCAAAAATACTAAAAATATACCGAATTGTATATTTGGTATATCGACATAGTACCGTATCCAAAATATACCATAGACGGCACAATATACCAGATTGTCAGCCAAAGCAACTCAGACCCCTAGTAAGTAGGCGTTTTTGCCCATACAAAAGTATTTTTTTAATAACTTCGACAATTTTTATCTGATCGCAACCAAATTTTCAGGAAACATAACTACTATAGTAATTATTGTATATACCAAAACTCTAGCTTTAAAATTACGCTTGTTATTCGATTTTTTTGATTTGCGAGGGCGGAAGTGGGCGTGGCAAAAATTTGAAACAAACTTGATCTGCGTGCAAACATAACAAATGCTGTCGAAAAAAAATTAAAGCTCTATCTCTTATAGTCTCTGAGATCTAGGTGTTCATACGGACGGACGGACAGACACACAGACGAACAGACGGACAGACGGACATGGCTATATCGTCTCGGCTGTTGACGCTGATCAAGAATATATATACTTTATAGGGTCGGAGATGCCTCCTTCTTCCTGTTACATACATTTCCTGCCGGCACAAAGTTATAATACCCTTCTACCCTATGGGTAGCGGGTATAAAAATGCAAAATTAGGTAGAATTAGAAAGATGGACTGCCAACTTGTTGAACTGTTTAGATAGTATCCCAAACATAGTCAGTAATTGAGAAAAGAATTATAAAAAATAAAGAATTATATTTGTCATAATAGATAGTTTTATGTACAACAAAATTTATAAATTTTATGTATTGAAACGCCGTTAAGCCGATGGCTGTCCACTTAATAAATAAATGTTATGTAGTTATGTGTGGCAGATCCTAGAAATGTAAAGTAAATGTCAGAGAGACGCATTTAATGGACAGAAAAAAGCAGTAAGTGCTTAAGAAACTTAAAGTTCATGAAGAAAAGAGCTGCCAACTTGTTGAACTGCTTTCAGAGTAGTCCAATCATAGGCACTCTTAGTATTGACAAGTCAACGAGAACAGAATCAAGTAATGAATTAAAATTGTATTAGATAGATTTAAAAATCCAGAATTAATACACTTTTATGTATTGTAATTTATCATTATGCAGATGGATTGTCCACTTGTTAAGGGACTTTTTGTATGCAATATGATGAAGTAGGTTTTGAATTTGTAGATTGACATTTAAGCTACTTTCTCGTTAAAGAATTATGTTTGTTATAAATAGATAGGATTAAATGAATCGACAACTAAATAATGTGTATGTATTGATAGTTGTCGCTAGATATTTGTAACTAGAGATGAACTGTCAACTCGTTAAACAACTCTTCCGGAATTCTCACTCTTGTCTGATATGTTCTTTTTATGCTATCGTTAAAAAATACATGTTTAAAGCTAAATAATGTAATAGTGTTGTCGTTCTTATGTAAACTTGTAAATATTTGTGCATTGTTCGCGCCGTTTGCAATTATTAAACTTAATCAAATGAAAACCGCGCTGCGGACCTCAATTAACTCGGCTATAAAAATCATTTTGTGGTCATTTCGTGTATAAACCAGCAGCGAAAATAATGATGTGAAATTACAAGTAGACTACCAGATGCGCTTTCATTGAGATTCATTTACCAAGAAAATTAAGTTTATGCTGTAAACAAATGCAGTGAAAATGTAAAGATAAATTACTTTATAATTTTGAGAAAAGTAACCTAATTTGTTGAGTGTTTTTATAGTCGTGTAGTTGAGGTTAATTAGAGGGAATTAAACAATAATTCAAACAGTTGGATGCACAACAAAATAAAACAGTAAAAAAGAGTTATTCTGTGATATGT
Source organism: Drosophila pallidifrons (assembly GCA_023558445.1). NCBI lineage: Eukaryota > Metazoa > Arthropoda > Insecta > Diptera > Drosophilidae > Drosophila > Drosophila pallidifrons. The sequence continues at coordinate 27,085,319 of CM042347.1, read as the reverse complement.
TAACCGCAAATTGATATCGACTTTGGGAGCGAGTTGCTAGTCGAGTTGTAAAATTAATGCGATTTACATATGTAATTATGTGTACATATTTTAATTTGCATAATTTAGTAACTGATGTTGGATCTGAATTGCAGAATTGCAATGCAAGCCCGAAGGCATGAGCAGACAGGGAGAGATGATGGTAGTGAGAGAGAGAGAGAACTGCAAAAGTAGCATAACAATTGCAGGTTGCATTTTTGTGAATTTGTTGCGAAATTAATTTTCAGCAGTTTTCGTTGCGTTGCGTTTCGTTTTCTGTTATCCATTTGCCATTTCTGCCAGATTGAAAAAGTTGCCCAACATTGATTGAGGAGTAGGGCGAGAGAGATGGGCGGAAACTGTACTATAAACCGGGTTGAGGGTAATGAAGCGTGCGGCCAATTGAAATGTTTATCCGAATACGCAAATCCAATTGCCAAGCAGGCATTTGCATAAAAACGAAGGAGACTGAAGAGGAGGTGGAGGGAAAGCCTAGACAGAGATGAGCAGCAGCTGGGGAAAAAGCGGAGGAAAGACACGAGACTATTCAATAGATTTTCTTTGCTTGCTATGCGAATAATTTTGCTTGAAGCTGAATATCTTCAGCAACAACTGGAGGCCAAGAGCACAGTCTGAGCTGACGGGAGATTCGTTCACAATTGACCATTGTGAAGGAGCGCAAAGCAAGCAGCAGACACAAATTTTGCATTTTGCTGGAAAGTTGTGTATTTGGTTCATAAAATAGCAATAAAGAGCCAAATGGACGTTGAATGTTGAGCGTGGTGTGTGTGTGTGAGTGTTCTTTGCGTTGTGTGCTGCAAGGCAAAAATATTTGCCAACGATATCAAGAATATATCAAGGAAATCATCTTGGCCAACAGAAAATGAAGAAGAAGGAATATCATCATAAGCAATTGAACGGATGATCGAATTATGTGAAGCTGAAGCTTGAGAGCGATTGTAAAGCCATTGTCCTGACTTCTCCCTCTCTCTCTCTTTCGGTCTATTGCTGTCTCCTTTGCTTGGCTCTCAGTGTGACAAATTAGCCACTTTGGTTATAATTCAGCGGCTGCCCAACTTGCAGCTTGTGTCCGACTTCTGCCTGATGGCGACAACAAGAAATTACCGCAATTTGTGAGCGACTCGACGAGTGATTGGTGACCAGACAAGGACGAACAGGACGAACAGGTTGCCTGTTCCTTGGCCAGCTGCTAACGTGCTGCAGCTACCACACAACAGAATGGAGATGTTACCCGGGGCGGAGGGAGAAATGGCAGGGTGGGAAACAACATCGCGACAGTTATAAATAGCCAAGTAAAATTGTCGACGCGACATCAACGAGAACGAGAAAGAGAACGACAGGATGAAAACTGAAACCAGGATGCGATACCTTTGCTCTGTCTGCTGCCTTCTCCCTGTTTCCTTTTTTTCCCTCCATTTTTTGCTATTTGCCCCGTGTGGCACACAAAACTTGTAGTTTATTCAAAGTTGTTGGCAGCCAGACGAAGAAGTCAGAGTAGAGAGAGAGAGAGAGACAGAGACGGGAAAGAAGCAAAAGGAGCTGGCAACATATTTTTCTTGTTGTTGTCCTTTTGTTGACGGGGCCGCAGCATCATTATGGCTAATAAACATTGCCATTTGCGGCTGCCCAGCAGAAATTGCCAACAAAAGTGGCACAACACTCGTCAAGTCAGCTTCTAAAGGTTGTAGAAGCTGTCGTCCAGTTTAGAGCGAAAGCTGCTAGACATTAATATGCTAATAGTATTAGCAGCCAAGTGATTAAGGACACAAGTTAAAGGAAAGTAGCAGACAATAAGGCTTTGAATCTACAGTTCTAATGCTGCTAGTTTAATGTGCTTTACTTTTCAAAGTATTGCCTTCCAAATGCCGATTTGTTTGTTAGTAATTCTTTGTGACTTATTCGTTAAAGTTTTGATTTATTTGTTCTAGTAATTTACTTACTCTACGTGTGTGCTAATAGTTTTTTCATCAGCAAAACAAAATACTTTATGCAGATTCCAATATTTGAACTACCAAGAGAGTTCGGTTCTTCTTTAAATATATTGACTTAATTATACCCGCTACCCATAGGGTAGAAGGGTATTATAACTTTGTGCCGGCAGGAAATGTATGTAACAGGTAGAAGGAGGCATCTCCGACCCTATAAAGTATATATATTCTTGATCAGCGTCAACAGCCGAGACGATATAGCCATGTCCGTCTGTCCGTCTGTGTGTCTGTCCGTCTGTCCGTCTGTCCGTCTGTCCGTATGAACACCTAGATCTCAGAGACTATAAGAGATAGAGCTATAATTTTTTTTCGACAGCATTTGTTATGTTTGCACGCAGATCAAGTTTGTTTCAAATTTTTGCCACGCCCACTTCCGCCCCCGCAAATCAAAAAAAACGAATAACAACCGTAATTTTAAAGCCAGAGTTGGGAAATTTGGTATATACAATAATAACTATAGTAGTTATGATTCCTGAGAATTTGGTTGCGATTAGATAAAAATGTTGGAAGTTATTAAAGAAATACTTTTGTATGGGCAAAAACGCCTACTTACTAAGCGTCTTAGTTGCTTTGGCTAACAATCTGGTATATTGTGCCGTCTATGGAATATTTTGAATGCGGTACTATGTCGATATACCAAATATACCATTCGGTATATTTTTAGTATTTTTGCAGTATATTTGGTATATTTTGTGAAACATACCGCAAAATATATTGTTTTTATTTGAAATGGGTAGCGGGTATCTCACAGTCGAGTACACTCGACTGTAGCTTTCTTACTTGTTTTTAAATATTATTGTTATTTTCTGTTACTTAACTTTTTTGTTTTATTCTACTTACAATTTCTTTAATTACATATGTTATAGGAGTTATTTTGATCAATTGAAGAGTACATTTTTTTCGGACATTTCCTCTACCAAGAGAGTTGAATGTCTGAATTACCCTTTTGAATACTTTCATTGGCTGATTTTGAAAATATGAAATCACCATCAGCAGTTCAAACATTTGTTCATCATTAAACATGAGCCTCGTTCCCTCTTCCCTCTTGCCTGTTCTGTTTTGTTCTGTTCCCACCTGTGTTTCACATCAAATTGGATAGGCAAATGCTCGCTGGGATTGTTGTTTGTTGTTGTAAGCAAAGTCGCACACACAAACGCTGGCTGCATAAATGTTTAAGCAACTGCGCTGGCAATCCTAACCAGGCATAAAAACCAACAGCAACACAAAAATGCTTGTAAATAAATTGCGCATACGCCGTGTATTTGCCAAAGGCAACCAGACAAGCATAACAACAGCAACAATAACAACAATAGTAGGGCGGCAAAATGTTTATAAAAATGATTGCTGCGTTTTATTTGTCATTTAAACAAATAAATGGCATGCCACACGGCAATTATTTATGCAACCATCCACTCTCCACTCTCTCCCTTCGCTGTCGCCCCCGCTGATGACTGGCTTAATATTTCTATGGACGATTTAATCAGAGAGATGCAGAACATGTCCCCCCCTCGAAAAAGGATAAAGATGAGTGCGCGCGCACAAAATGTAATTAGGCTTAGGCCTGGATTAGTTGCAAATTCAGTTTTTGCCACTTTTGCCACGGCGCCAACACTTGTTGAGCGTGTTTTAATTGAGGCTCGCTTTTTGGATTATGTTATCACATTATTGTCCTAGTTGTCGATACTCTCGTTACGTTGTAGCTCTGGCATATTTAATTATTCAAGGGGATTTTCATTTGATAATCTCACGACATTTAAAAATTGATACTCTAAATGAAACGAATGCGACAAATTGAATTGTTTAAATACATTTGAAGCAACATCAAACGTACGTTTGGAAATGTTATTTGTTTGTAAATGCGTTTGCTTTACATTCAATGCGAATGCATAAAGCTTCTAAAGAATGCTTCGATTTGAGTTGTTTCATTGCTTACAAGCATTTTAATTACATTTCAAAAAGTTGTCGATTTTCGTATCTAATTCTATACACTTTCTTTAAATTGTTTCCTAAATTCTTTTCAGTTTAGTTGCTGTTTTTATACCCGCTACCCATAGGGTAGAAGGGTATTATAACTTTGTTCCGGCAGGAAATGTATGTAACAGGTAGAAGGAGGCATCTCCGACCCTATAAAGTATATATATTCTTGATCAGCGTCAACAGCCGAGACGATATAGCCATGTCCGTCTGTCCGTCTGTGTGTCTGTCCGTCCGTCCGTATGAAACACTGGATCTCAGAGACTATAAGAGATAGAGCTATAATATTTTTTCGACAGCATTTGTTATGTTTGCACGCAGATCAAGTTTGTTTCCACGCCCCCTTCCGCCCCCGCAAATCAAAAAAATTCGAATAACAAGCGTAATTTTAAAGCTAGAGTTACGAATAATAAAAATTGTGGAAGTTATTAAAGAAAGATTTTTGTATGGGCAAAAACGCCTACTTATGTTACAAGGGCTCTGAGTTACTTTGGCCGACAATCTGGTACATTGTGCCGGTATATTTTGAATATCATTTGGTATATTTTTAGTATATTTATTAGTATTTTCGGTATATTTTGAAAATGATACCGTAATTTTTTTGTCTTTATTAAAAATTGGTAGCGGGTATCTCACAGTCGAGCACACTCGACTGTAACTTTCTTACTTGTTTCTGAGTTCAAAATGAACTTCATAGTTTTTTTGTTTTTAATATATATTTCTTGACCTTTTTCTTAAATTCTATTTCTATTATATGGGCAAATCCCAGAAACAGTCCACCAGCGACCAATTTTTAAATTTCACATTTTGTAATTTTTCTTTATATGGAACATTAAAGTAGATATGGCATTTTAAGAATTTAAAGCAAAAAAGAAATTTCGATCATTATAAATGCACAAATTTGTATCAAACCCAATTTTATTTATAATTTTCATAATTTTACTTAAATTCGTGCTCTGCGCACACCTTCAAATCCCTATTGTATTCTTCATAATTTTTTGCCTCTGCTTGGGCTCACATACAAATCTAAAGTAAATCACGTTGAAATAATTATGAAGCACATTTCTGAATATAATAAATAATATTTAGTTCAAATTAAAAGATTTTTGTCTTATGTTAATGTCAGCGGAAAAAGTGTAGCGTGCGACACGTAGCGTGCGACACAATGGGTTTACGGCTTTGCAAAAAATCTATAAACATTATTAAGACCAAACGATCGGTTTTTGTCTTCTAATATTCTTAACTTTCTTTAGGATATTAACTTTCATAGGGTTTATTTTGCAGAATTCGATAAAAATTGCGTTTGAAATGAAAATTTTGAAACTAACTTCCACTAGGTGTAGCGTGCGACACGTCACAATTTTATTATTTATTTTCAAAACAGTGACTCCAGTGAAATTGAATCTTATACCCTCCGAAAGTACTCTCAATTCTCTCTAAACACATAACAAAAGTTTACGGTAAATCTTAAAAAAAAAACCCATAAAATTGATTTTCATTAGCTAAAATCGTGCGAATGTAGCGTGCGACACGTGGGATTTGCCCATATATCTATTCTATGTCTATTCAATTTGATTTCCTTTTTCTATTCTAAATATATTCTATTTCTATTATATTTCAATTCTATTTCTATTATATTCCTATTCTATTTCTATTCCATTTTTATTCTATTTCTATTCTAATTATATTTTATTTCTATTCTATTTCTATTCTATTTCTATTCTCTTTCTATTCTATTTCTCTTCTATTTCTATTGTATTACTATTCTATTCTATGTCTATTATATTTATCTATTTCTATACCATTTCCGTTTTGTTTACGTTTAAAGTTTCCTTTATATTTTTCTTTTCAATAGACATTCTTTAAAAAATTTCTTAAATTTTGGCTACCACTTTTTTCTGCATTTAAAATTTGCTTCACAGTTTTCTTTTGCAAGCAGTTCGCTGTCTACTTGAGCACTTGAGTTGTCTGTTAGAGTATTTAATCTTCGACAACTTGAAGTCTGCGCTTTTTCTATAGCTTTTTCTCTCTATTTGCACGCATGCTGACAGCACAAGTCGTTCGTTTGTTCCTCTAGTTGTTGTTGTTGTTTTCGCTGCTGGCAAATTTCCACGGCAAACATGAAAAGCGGTTGAGAAAAACGCCCGCGAGCTGCCGCACAACACAAAGCAGGATACACAACGAGATGAGGCACACACACACTTTTTCCTATGCCTTCTTCAACATGCCATCTCACTCACTCTTCTATCCCCCTCTCTTTCTGACTGACTGAGTGAGCTATGCTGCGTTAATAGAATTGTGATAAACGCATCCTTTTGTATCGATGCGCGTGGCATTTTAGCCGCTTTTGGCTTACATTGGATTTGGAATTGGGATTTCGATTGCCATTAGATGGGAGAGTGGTAGGTAGAGGGGTAAGAGGGCAGGGGTGAAGTATGTTAGTTGGTAGCTAAAGCTGCCTCAAGCGTTTGGCGTTGTTCGGTCTGCTATCGAGACGCGCTTCGTTGGCGCTCAACAAACAAATTTAATTAAATTGACTGAAGCAATTTGCTTTGAGCTCTTCGCTCAGCTTTTCTCTCCAAGTGCGTGTGTGTGTGTGTGAGTGTGTGCGTGTTTAGCTTTTTGCCGAAAGTGTTGTGAAAATTTAGTTAGTTTTCTAGTTTTTTTTCTTTCTTTCTTCTTTTTTGTAGCATTTTACTCTCTGTATGTTTGTTTGTTCTCGCACTTTTCATAATTAATTAGAAGCTGCATCTTTATACACGCACTCAAGTTAGAGTCTGCAGCAAATGCATTGAAAGCTTAATTTCTGTATGCACAAACGAGACACTGAGTGGCATGTGAGCTGCCACGCCCACTTGGCTGCACATTGTGCATAATGCAACGTGGAGAAGAAGCAACTGAAAAGAAGAAACATAGAAACATCGAAATAAAGCCGCTTCGCTCTTGCCTTTATTTACAAGGCAACTTCAAGTGCTTCGCATTTGATGCATGACAAGTTGCAGAAGAGAGGGAAAAGGAAGATGAGAGTTGCCTTTGTAAGCAGCTTGCTTTTGGGTTGCACGCAGAATCTGTGTGATATATTAGCTAGCGATTTATCAGGCGGAGCCAAGCTCACAGAGCACAGAGCATATTACGCCACGTTTTGTGGCAGAGGAGAGGAAGGTTAGCACTTGCCATGATTTCTCACTTTTACCCAAAAGTGCTGCGACCTTCGTCAACCTGATGCGAATTTATGTCAAAGCTTTGCCACTCGAACATATTTCGTATTTGTTTCTCATTTATTTATTTATTTTTTTTAAGACCAAGAGTCAAAGTAAAGTGGTCAGAGCAATCCATTAACTTGGAAATCGATAGGCTATAATGCGATGTCTGACAACTCAATTGTTGAATGGAAGCTAATGCTTAAATTCCGATTGCAATTTAAGCAGCTTACAACGCAAAGTCGCGTCAATTGAATATGATAATTGAATTTTTCAGCTCATTAGCTGTGGCTTAGAGCAACAGTTGTGTTCTCTTCGCTTCTGCTATCTGATATACTTCATATCTATATAGTATGATGATGCTTGTTGTTTCATTCATTAGACGACATTGCAGAACTTAATGCAATTGCCAAGCATTCAACTGGCACAAGGATCAAGTTAAAAGCCACACGACCTTGTGAGCGCATCCTTCCCAGTCGAGTGTGTGTGTGTGTGTGTGACTTTAGCGATGTCTGCTTCGTCGACGTCCTCGGTCTTGTCAATCGTCAAGTAATTGCATTTACCAAGCACGTATGTTGACGATAGTTAATTTTGTAAGTGTATCTTGATATCGATTGCAGTCGTGTGGCAACCAGCAACCAAGACTGCAGACTGCCAACTATCAGAGAGAAAGAGAGGGAGAGAGAGAGGGAGAGTTAGGTAAGCTTGGAGGGGGGAAGTAAATAGCAGATGTGCCAGGCGCATGGCGAAAGACGCGTCTGCAATCCGCAGCCAAACGCAATGAGCCAAAAATGCAATTGCCGAGCAGCAGCAACAACATCAACGACTGGCAACAACAATATATGAAACATGTAAGAAAGTAACAGTCGAGTATGCTCAACTGTGAGATACTCGCTACTATTTCTGAATAAAAGCAAAACAGTGCGATATTCGTTTTGAAATATACCATGTTCACATACCACAAAAATATTAATTATATTCTAAATGCTATAGTTGGTATATTGATACAGTACTACATTCAAAATATACGATAAATGCAAAGTATACCAAATGTTATATTTGGTATATTGATATTCACATTCAAAGTATACCATAGAATGCAAAATATACCATACGCTATATTTGGTATATTGATATACTAGATTCAAAATATACCGTACGCTATATTTTGTATATTGACATAGTACTACATTCAAAATATACCATAGAGAGTAAAATATACCTGACTGCCAGTCAAAGTAATTAAGACTTTTAAGTAAGCGTTTCTGAGGTAAAAGTAGGCGTGGCAATAATTTCAAATGTTGTCGAAAATATTGTAAGTCTATCTCTAATAGTCTCTGAAATATAGGTGTTCATACGGACGGACAGACAGACAGACGGAATATATATTTTTCCTCCTAAACACAAAGTTAAAATACCTTTCTACCCCTATTGGTAGCGGGTATAATAAGAATTCAACTACACGAAATGCTTGCACGATGGCAGAATTTTCAAATAAAATTGCTGGCGAAATTTACTGGGGGAAGAAATCCTTGAAGCAATTATGTTGATTTTCCAGCTGCAGATTTGGAAGCCAGTTGGAAGCTGTGAGTGAGAAACTGATTCCAAGTTTAAATCTGAAAACTGAAAACTGGAAATGGCACTAATTAGACGACAATTTGGGCAAGTCAACAGCATTGCTCCGACAAAAAAGTAGGATTCATTTAATTGCTGCAGTTACTTGGAGACTCTCAGCTGAGTGCAAAATTCGTGAAGAGAGTGGAAATCAGCAGACAGGAAGTGCGCTCGCTCTGTGTTTTGATACAAATGGATTTTTAAAACCCAATTTCCGCTCTCTCTCTCTCTGAAGAAAACAAGAAAACATGGAAAACTAATAACCCATTTTGCCAACTCTTGGTCTTGGGCATCGACATCGACATCGCCATCGACAGCAGCTGAAGCCGAAGCCATGGGAAAAGTGCCAAGGAAATTGTTTTCAATTTCAAAGAATTTTTGCGTCGCGCGCAAGGAGGAAAAAGTCAAGCAGGGCGATTAAAATTCGCTTTCACAATATTTATATAGAAACAAATTAAATTTTCGTTGCTCCGACAAGTTTCATCGGCGAACGTCGACAGCGGGAGCGAAACAATTTCATTTTGCAAAACAAAGCGAAAATAAAACAGCAACAACAAGAAAACCAAAACGTAAAAACGAAAAAAAAAATGAAAATAGATGAGAAAAATAAGCTGCACTTAAAAATTATTTACGAGACTTGGCGTTGTCTACCTCCCCCTCAAAATGTGGCCATAAAAAGACGACTCCCGCCCTCAAGTCAAGTCGAAAAGGCAAGAGAGAAGCCAAGCCAAGCCAAGCCATTGACTGACGACTGACTAGCACCAAAAACTTTCTTACGACCCTAAGTGTGCGTGTGTGTGTGTGTGTGTGTGTGTTGCTTTGTAGGTGTTGCTGCGGCGAATTGAAAAAGTTTAGACGCCAGCTTTGGGCGCGCCTCTCACACAAAAAAAAGGCAAAAGCAAAGTTTATGAGCTCCTTCCACACGCTTCGCGCTTCATGTTTTCCCCGTTCCGGGCCATTCCGTCAGCCCTTTTACGGCCTTTTTAATGGCTGCATCGCGGCCAAAAACTTTGCCGGCGGTCAGCATCAGCATCAGCAGCAGCCACACACACACACAGGCACACATATAGCCACATCCACATTCACGGCATCAGCCGCAGCGTCAGCTTTGACGCATCCACAAAGCTGCAGCGGGCACCAGCAGCAGCAGCAGAAAGAAAAAAGAAGCAGCAGCAGCAGGTGGAAACACTGCAAAAAATCAGGGTTGCAAAGGCGTGAAAAGATTCTCGCTTTAAGCGGCGCATATTCAAGATAATGCTTTTAGCAGCAAGATAAATTTTAGTTTGGTGATAATCTAGAAGTGAAATAATCCCAATTTTGAGGCAGTAGAAAGTTATTCAGGTCTGAGTACATGATTGTATGAGTAAAATAAATGAACGTAGTGATTCTTTAAATTTTTATTAAGAAATGTTTATACAACACATAACAAAAAAAACCAATTGATCTCGTTTATAAATAAAAAACAAGATCAAATCAGCTGATTTAACTTTTGCTGAATATTTCAAATTGAACATACATAATTTAGTACATGCGATTTGATTTTGTTTTTTATTTCTGAATGAGATTAATAAGATTATTTTAGTAAGTTTTGTTTAATAATTACTGAATTTACTGTTTGTTTTAAAGAAGCTTTTATTTAGAAGTGCAAATATGTAAGCGTTTAATCAAGAGCGTACGAGAGTTTTTGGTCTAACAGTGTTGAAGCTGCTAACTAATTGAGAATTTAAATGCAGTTTTATTAAACTAAACTCATTTGCTAGTTAGTTATTTTTTTAGCGCATTCTTTGCCGTGTTTGGCATTAAATTGCTAGGGAACACTGCAAAGAAGTGACACAGAAATCGAGGGGACAGCGAGAAACCGCAACAGTTAAGAGAGGAGTCGACATTCGCCATTCAGCCGCGAGCGTATGTGAAAGCCCTTAAATTAAACTTTGAGGCTGGCAAAACGACGAGTGCTATGTCATATACAAAAATAAAGAGTAAGAAAGAAAAGTGAGCAAAAGAGAGTGAGAGAGAGAGAGGAGCATGAGCATGGTCAAAAGCCAAAGGCAGCAACCGCAACAAGCGGCGGCAAAAGGATGAGCCACATGGCAGCCAAAGCCAATGAGCGTTAAAAAACGTGCAAGAAGATACAGAAAAAACAAGTGGGGAAATGTAGAGAAGAGAGTGGGGAAGGAAGGAGCTCGGATGATGGGGAGCAGATGCAGAAGAATCAGTAGATGCGACAGGACAAACTTCAATTTGGTTTTGCGCTCACTGCGCCATTGCGATTCAAATCGCAGCAGCCAGCAGTCGAGCGTCGACTGTCGACACGGACATGGACAAGGACATGACCAAAGGCAGGAATAGATGGTGGGGTGGGGGAGGGACATCGATGCCATCAATTGCGCGGCTTTTGTCTCCCGCTCTTTGCTTGGGCCAAAAAGTGTCCCAGGCGCATTTCAACTCATGCTTCGACGCCTTTGCAATCGCGTTTGGCGTTTGGCATTTGGCATTAATGGCGCGGGCGGACAGCGACCCAATGGACCAAGAACAACAGGCGAAAAAAGCAATAGCGCAGGCAAAAGAAAAAGCCAAATGGCAATGGCGAAATACACACAGACACAGACACAGAGATGAGACAAAGAAACAACCGCAGTTTCAGTTACAGATTCAGTTGCCATTGCATTACTGCAAGCAACTAGGAATACGTTGAAAATATTCATTAGCCCAAGTACGAATAGAGAGAGGAGAGGGAAAGGGAGTTGGGCGTGGCTGCCATCGATATACAGCAAAAGTAAAGTAAAGTTTCGAAAGGGAGACAGTTTTTGCCACAGATTTTTGTCGGCCATAAATTGCCGGTCTCTGGCATTTTGGGTCTCTTTACTCTTGGCCAAGTTTTCAGCACGCGCTGCACTCGCGCATAACTTTTCTTCTCTCTCTATATGTGAGTGTATGTGTGCTGTGTGACTATTTGGAACAATTTTAATTAAAACGCTAGACAATTACACACAGCAGAGCAGCCAAGGAGGTAGCAAGACGGTGGTGGAGTAGGAAGCGAGAGACAGCTGTGTGGGAGTTGCAAAGTCCGAGTTGCAGTTGGAGTGCTGTGTGCTGTGCAGATCTTTGGAGCACGGCAATTGCAGCTCAAGTGCGTCTGTCGTGTGCTCAAGCATCGCCAAACGTTTCCCGCATGCCACAAATAGAAATGCCAGACACACGCATTCACACACAACTAAGCGGGGAAGAGAGAGACAGACAGACAGACAGACTGTCAGGCAAAGGCAGAGACGCATTCAATCTAAGATTGAAAATGGCCAAGATGGCGCAGAGCAAACCGGAAGTCAGCACATAACACACACTTACACACACACACACACACATTCAAAATATACACAACACACAGAGCACATAAACTAAAGCCGCATACGGTAGACCGAGTCTTAACTTAACTGAACGCAACATGCTTAAATACATGTGTTTCCACCTTCTGGCCATAAACTCTGTATTGAAGTGCAGCTCTTTACTATTTGTGTATATTGTTGTTGTCGTTGTTGATGTTTTTGTTGTTGTTATCGTTGCTGTTGTTGTTGTTGTTGTAGTGGATGTTTTCGTTGTTGTTAACAAGCCGTTTCTGAAGCAATGACGATTCCATTTACTTTGGTCTGCTCTTTGACCACATTGATTGATAAAAACACCATAGTTACACTTTCTTTTAATCATAGAGGTGCTTTTCGATATCCTTTTCGGTGACTCTAAGTATTTGAAATTTCCTAATTCATTGAAATATGTGTAGCAGATCAACGGTTATTATGGTTTCATAATTATTTATTTTTATTGTAAAGCGTAGCGAGTAACGTTGCGTATCGTTTCTCTGTTTTTCACTGACCCCTTTGAGAACAATCCCGCCACGTTCATCCCGCACAACTTTCTCACTCGGACCTCTTCTTTACCGAATTTACCAACACTCTAGTCCGTTCGTTAGGTTTCTCTTTACTTAACATTAACTTTAGTGTTTGCTTCTAATACTATAAATATCATCTTAGTTCAACGATCATAGAGTTTAAACTTGACATATTACCATAACTGTTTGCTCAACGACATATGCAAAAGATAGTCACGAATTATATTTTTCTATTTCTTTCAGAAATGAATTGTCATTTGCTATTGCAAATTTAAAGCGTAGCTTTGCTCAAGTTTTTATACGAATTCCTTAACGCATTTGTCACGCTCCCACTTAAAATATGCCAAAATCAAGCTGCTGGCGTTGCGGAATGTTAATGAAGGTAAGTACTAAAACTTATTTATATTAGAATTCATAAGAAATATTCGATTTATAAAATTCACAACATATATGTGAATCTTAACATAAACAGAAAAAATGTTCTAAAATCAAGATTTTGGTCTTATTACGAAAAATTTTGGTCTAAAAAGTGCGTGAAGAATTTGAAAATCTTAATGTTAGAAAACACTCAAAGCTAGAATCGATGGATTAAAGAATTTTGTCACCTAAATCAACTATTTTATTTTAAGCCTTCGGCACTTTTCAGACTAATGTTCTTAGCTTTAAAAAAAATGGCTCTTAAAGTGATTTTATTTTAGGAACAAGATTTTGAGGACAAATGTTCTCGATTTTAAAAATTAAACTTTTTTAGTTAAGACATTTGCCTAGTTAGTTTGAAACATAATTTCGCATAACTTATCTTTAACTATTGCTAATTCCTTAAACGCCACTTTTATTTTTGGTTGCCTCATTTGCAAGACGCTCTTTTATAGTTCGTAGAAGTGAATTTTTTCTTCCTTTCTACTAATATTAAATAGGTTTGCTACCTTATTCGCTTCCTTCCATCAATTATTTTTTATATGATTTTGATGACACATAACAAGCACAACTCTTCTTCACAATAACGTGCGTTTTACTGTCATCAATTCTAGTTCTCATTCAACAAATTATTGTAATGTTTATTGCGGTTTAACTTTTGCGCTTTGCACTTACGTCGTATGAATATAGATGGGCACTATAAATCGCATTAGTCCGCCAAGTTATGATACCCTTTTGGCCCACTTTGCCCAGAGTATTAGAAGGAGCAATAGCAATAGCAATAGCAATAGCTAGACAGTGGCAACTCGACAGCTCGACACAGGCTGCGTGGCTCAAAGTGCAGTTGGGAAGTAACTCAAAGGCGTCTGGCGTACAACATGTGTTCACTCCACACACTTCACTTCACTTCAGTTGAGTCTCTCTCTCTTTCGATTGCTTTCGCTGGATGTGGAACAGTTGGCGAATCCTTGTCAATGGCCGCCAGCAACGAGCTTTGAGATCGTTAGCTGACAGCTGTCTGTGTGTATGTGTGTGGGAGTGTGTGTCAGTGTGTGTGTATAAACGCTTAAAGTCAAGTTTTATTATAATTACAACTATAACATTTATTAACGCTTGATAGTGGGACGCAGCTGTTGCTGCTGCTCTTTAGCTGCTGCTGCTGCTGCTGTCGTCATTTGTTGCCAGGTGCCGCCAAAGTCAACAGCAGAAAAGCGCAACAGAGACAGCAAGAGTGCGAAAGAAAGGGGGATAGAGACATTCGCATAATATATTGTTGCATATTAGCAGGAGCAGCAGCAGCCACGCCCACAAATCCAACGCTTATAGCCCTGTAATGTTGCATGTTATGAAGCCATTAGGGCCAACAAAGTTTTTGCTTTAAGAGCGCTCTAATTTCAGCCATATACAAGACACCGAACGAACGAATGTAGGGAAACGGGGGAGGGGGAGGGGAAAGTGGAATTGCAGCTTCTTTCGGTACTTAGTTGGTGTGGAGCACAGGCACAACATAAAATAGGATAAGATAATGCCAGCATTGTGATGTAATGTTGCAACAGCAAATTATGGAACCAGCTCTCAACTTGCTTCTTAACAGCTGCTGAATATGCTCACAGCACACGCAGAACTCTCATATTCTATTCTCACTTAGATTAAAGCTAAATGGGAATCGATATTTCACTTTAACTTGAACTGTTTCACTTTCTTTAGCTTTTCTTGTTATACCCGCTGCATAAAGTATAGATGGGTATAGATATGTGTGTTATAACTTTGTGGAAATGTATGTAACTTTGAAGCCATCGTCGCATCAATAATATTAATATTAAATAATAATATTTTGATGGTAGAAGCTATTTAAGAAAAACTTCTGTAAGGCTAATTATGCCTACTGAAATAGGTATATATTTAGTATACTTTGGTATATTGGTATATTTTGATATCGTTGATGCAAGTCGAATGTAGTAGCGATATACCAAATATGGGCTTCGGTATATTTTAGTATTACACGTAATGCATTCGTTGTTTATTTGTTTCGGCTGACAATCTGGTATATTTTGACGTCTATGGTATATTTTGCTTGTAGTACTTCAGCGATATATCAAATATGGCATTTCATATATTTTAGTATTTTTGTGGTATTTTATTTGATATATTTTAGTATTTTTGTGGTATATTATGTGGTATATTTTAACAATAATACCGCACTGCTTTGTCTTTATTCAAAATTACTTTTGCCACTTCTGTAGCTGTCTTACTTGTTTCACAAAGTCTTTGCTTAAGTTTAGCTTTCATCAGCTTTGATCCTTTAACTATTCTTTAAGTTAGTTTCAATGCCCCTAAAAATTGGCACGAAGCCAACAGCACGAGAATAGCCAAAGGAGGAAAGAACATAGAAGAGGAATAAGAGGAGCACACTCGATTTTGACACTTTTCATTGGGTTTTCCGCAATTTCCCTGTGCAAATTGAATTTGTCAAATTGCAGCTTTTGGTAATTTTGTTTTTATTTTGTTTTATTTGGTTGTTATTGTTGCTGTTGTTGTCGTTGTTATTGTTGTTGCTGCTGTTCGCCAACGGTCATTTAAACAGATTAAGCTAAATTGAAACCGAGCGAAGCTGCGTAGCTGTTACAAATTTGATTCGACCCTCTTCACTTCTCCATCTCTCTTCAGTTTCTAGCCCCAGTTTCCAGTTTCGCAGTTTTTGTGTTTTTGTGGGACGGCATAATTTTGTCATTTTTACAGCAATTGATCTCGGATTGAATGACAACGCGATGTTGCGTTTGGGGGAGGAAGGAAATTTGTTTGTTTTTGGTTGCACTTTCCGCTTAAACTGTCCATAAAAGCGAAAATGAAAAATGCAAATTGAATGGAGCCCAACTTGATAAAGAGGGAGCAGAGACTCCTTCCACAACATTGTTCGTTTTTAAACTCGCACATTTGAAGTGAAGTTTAATGCCGAATTTAATGTTGATGCGAGACAGCGAAAAAGACTGAGAGTGTTATTTGCAGAACTACATGGAGCAATCCGTATAATAAATATAAAACTTTATTTTCATGTTTATTTTTAGCCAGCAGTCTGCCAACTTTTCACACGCGCACACACACACGCACACTCGAAAAATTTCGACTGCTTTTGAGTAAATTCCCGTATCCCTATCAAGCTGTCCTTCGGCACTCTGTTCCCTTCGCTCTTTCACAGTCCCTTCGCCATAAATTACAACACAATGAAATCATTGAAATTTTCGTTGTCTGCGCATAATTGTTGGCCATTTAGCAAAGGCAGCAAAAAAAAAGGAACTTGTCGAGAGATTTGCCGTCGAGGACTGAACTTTGCTTTTGCATAATATTTTGCGTCGAATGATTAGTAGTTAAATGTTGAACGAGTCGTGTGAGAGCTTTAAAAACGTGGCTGGGGCTTTCAATTAAATTCGCTTTTAGCTTTTGTGTGTGTTTTAAAAATATTAATGTTGTTGCGTTTTAGACATTTTAGCCTCGATTTAT
Source organism: Drosophila pallidifrons (assembly GCA_023558445.1). Taxonomy (NCBI): domain Eukaryota; kingdom Metazoa; phylum Arthropoda; class Insecta; order Diptera; family Drosophilidae; genus Drosophila; species Drosophila pallidifrons. The sequence continues at coordinate 27,068,706 of CM042347.1, read as the reverse complement.
TACGGGTCTTTTGAATATCTGGTATGTTTTAAATGCAGTGCTGTATCGGTAATCAAATGTAGTTTTTGGTATATATAAGTATTATATTTTTGCGGTATAATTTACGAATAATACCGTACTGATTTTCTATGATATAATTTGAGTGTACTATATCAATATATCAAATACAGCCTTTAGTATAATTTTAGTAATTTTTGTAGCTTTCGGTATATTTAAGTATTTTTGCGGTACATTAGTTTGGTATATTTTCGGCATAATACCGCACAAATTTTCTATGATATAATTGGAATGTACTATATCAATATACCACATACAGCCTTTAGTATATTTTTAGTAATATATGTTGCTTTTGGTATATTTAAGTATTTTTGCGGTACATTCATTCGATATATTTTAGGAATAATACCGCACGGATTTTCTATGATATAATTTGAATGCACTATATAAATATACCAAATGCAGACTTTAGTATATTTTTTGTATTTTTGTAGCCTTTGGTACATTTAAGTATTTTTGCGGTACATTCATTTGGTATAATTTATGAATAATACCGCACTGATTTTCTATGATATAATCTGAATGCACTATATCTATATACCAAATGCAGCACTTGGTATATTTTTAGTACTTTTGGGGAATATGAATTTGGTATGTTTTAAAATTAATACCGAACTGTTTTGCTTTCATTCACAATACGTACCGCGTATCTTGACTGCAATATTTTATATATTTATGCATATTAAAATTTGAATTTTATTCTATGCTCAATTAATCTTTGATTAGTGTGCCATATTTTCGACTCGTGTCATTCAACTTTTGGGGGGAGCAACTTTGAAGTGTGCTGCGTTGTTTACGGTTTGCTGTTTTCTGTTGCCAATTGGAGGGCCACTTATTTTAATGCTCGCCAGTCAAATATCTTATTATTAACCTAAATTTATTGGGGGTACGCCACGCCCAGCGCCGCTTGCTTGGCTTGCCCTAAACGGTGGAGTCATTAAGCGAACCATTTATGCGGCTGCTCGCCTTCATTGTGTATGCAGGACTCAAACTGGGCCAAAACAATTACCGCATAATAAATCAATTTTGAGTTCTATGAATTTGCAAAGCAATCCTCGTACTCTTCGTACTCCCTCGCCCTCCCCTTTCGCCGCTCTTCAACCAGCTGCCTTCAATCACTCGGCCAGCATTTGATAGAGTTGCTCGCCATCTTTACACTGTGTATATATTTATGTGTGTGGTGTGTGTGTGTATGTGTGTGTGGTTGGGTGGATGGCAATTTTCAGCTCAAATATGCAAATTACTGACAGTTGGTAGCCTCAATTTGATTCGCAGCCGCAGAAACGATTGAAAATAAAATACAAATAGAAATACGTCGAACACAAAAAAAAAAAAAAATGAGAACTGAAATTGGCACAGAAAAATATAAGAACGTACTTGCATTTTAAATATTTAATTGCAAAACATTTCGCTTGTCCTTCCTCCTCGTAACAGTCGAGCAATTTACCGTGCTCACATCCATCTATTGACAATTGTATTTTTAGTACACGAAGGCAAATTGGGTTAAATCAGCACAGCCATATGACAGCAAAAGCTGATTGATTGGGGGATTGTTCAAGCAGATAGCAGATAAAAAAGCTCACATGTGTCAACCAAAGTAGTAGATTTCTATTTAATTTTGTGGGGTAATAGATTAAATTTGTTGCTTAATCTTTTAAGGTACATGCATAGAAATAAAAATTACGTCTAACATAACATTACTTCTAAATAACAATTTTCTATTTGATCTTAAGCAAAATTCTACAAACAATCATAAAACAACATTTTAATCTGTATTTTAAGATAAAAGAATGTTGTTTTTATATTGAAATCCAGCTTAAAATAATATAACTAATATAAAATCAGATCTAGTTTTCTTTTAGTTAATTGCCCAACAATTTCAAATACCGAGCGTTCTTTTTAAGCTAGAGTCACGATTTCTTGGTATATCATAACTATAGTATTTATGATTCCTAAAAATGGCTGCGATTATATAACAATTGTAGAAGTTATTTAACAAAAAGTTTTATATTTATTTTTTAGTATTACTCGCTACCAGGTATCTTACAGTCGACTGTAGCTTTCTAGCTTATATTTGGCTAAGTTTGAGCGGATTTGTTCAAGATTTGCAATTTTGCTCTTAAGGCTAAGGTCTGACATTTTAGTATTCTTGACTCTAGATATTCACAAATTTTGCTCTTGATTTATTAATATATATTCTGTTTATTTTTGGCATGCTTCCGCCTTGATTTTTTGTCTAACTAAATATAATTTGCTTCTCTGTACAATTGCAGCCAAAGGAAAACAATAAGGATTGGAATCACTCTCTAGCCTAAAAGGTAAGTGCACAACAAAATCTTTTTCAACAAGAATACCAATTTTATTACAATGAAATACCGAACTAGTCGTAGTAGTCTAACAAAGTATAATTTATGCATAAATTTAAAAGTGCAACATCAATCGCACACGTGTGTTGGTGTGTATATTCGAATAATGAAGTGTCGCATCTTGCTGTCTAAAATATGGGACCTAAAGGGGAATGGTTAGATCAACAAGAGGGGACAGTAGAGGAGGGAAAGAAGCCATGCAAAATGGCATACAATGCAATTTTCAAATAACACGAACGGCAAATAACAATTCAATTCATTTATTTGCACAGCAATTTGGCAGTCAGGCAACTGAATCGAACTAAATGTTCAATATTGCCATTTGTAGTTGTTGTTGTTGATGTTGTTGTTGTTGTTGTCATTGTTGTTTTTTTGGCATAATCCGAAACTAACAGACGCGAAATGGATTTGTCGTTTGACATTTGATGGATGTGATGGCTGGCCCAGCGCAAAAGGGCAAGAAGAGCGTAGCATAAACTTGCAACTCCTAACGACAAATTGTACACAAACAAACAATGAGAAAGAGAGAGAGACACATAGATATACACATTTGTGTATTTGTTGTGCAATAAAAATGTCACATAACAGTAACGGGAAATAAAGTATTCTGCTTACAACTGTAGAGCCAAACAAAAAATGCATGTGAATTATTATAATGTTGGCACTGCAATTAATTAATTATGTGGCTTTCACTTGAAACCAACACGTAGTATTTTATTAATTGTGTTCAGGCAGTTGTAATTTTAAATATGATAGAAAGAATATGATAGATAAACATATTTAGGAAGAGTTAGCTAACAGATTCATCAATCATCAATATCAGTTTTGAGTGGAGTTATTCACTTCAAACTAAATTAAATACTGTTAGTAAGTCAGTTTATATTTAAGGGCATTCCATATTCTGTTTGTTCACTCCAACTTAAAATTGAATTCCATTTAAAAGAGCATTCCATCTCCAAAACTAACTTTCAATTCTTTTAGAAATTCAATTTATTGAAAGAGCATTTCATATTCGTTTTACTGTCATCTGCAGCATTTATTAAAATTTTCATTAACATTAACTGCAAATTGGAGCTAAAGAACAATGATGTGCTTTGGACAGCTGCAATGAAATGAGTAATTATCATAAACCACAAACTAAAAAAAAGTATTGTAATGCTCGAAATGTAAATTTTGATTTGATTTGAAATATTCAGCATATAGATTTCACACAGTTATTTATTCTTTTGCCACACTCCAAGCGGAGGTTTCGCCATTGTGCTTGACAGCTGCCTCGGCGAATTTGCGTGCATTTAAATGCGAAATGAATGCGCATTTGTCTGACGTTGATGTTGCTGCTGCTGTTGCTGTCTGTTGCACCTTTGTGGCACGTGCAGCATCTTTTGCTGCAAGCTCTTTCATTTGAATCACGTCGTCGAGTCAACGGCATTCGCGTTGGTTCATTTCAGTTCAAAACGCGTATACGACACGTGTGCTGTGGAGATGCAATTGCCATGATATTATACGAGGTTTACGTCCGAACTCTACTTATAATCAACTGCGTGCCACATGTTGAGCACAAAGTTGCAGGCTCCTCTTCTCTCTAATGTCACAAACTCCAACACACATCAATCACTAGATAGAGTGAGTTTTAAAGCACAGTTATAGGCAGCTTTAAAGTAGATTAACGCTTGCTTAAATCTCTAAGCCATGTTTTACCACAGCGAAATCAGAGCCAAGGCAAAGAAATACGTATACGCAGCGTTGCCCAGAGTTGGTCAATGCAGTAAACGAGTGAAATTTATGTGGCTTATGCCGCACATTAGCGCATTGTCACCGCACTCGGCACACTTTCAATAAATTACCTCGAGGCACACACGGACTCTGAACACGAAGTCGGATTCGGAGTCGGAGTCGACTAAGCGCATTAGTCGCGCCTTTGTTGTAGAGAAGCTTTTTGGGCAACAGGACACAGGCGAACAAGGCGACAAAAATCCGCCATAAATAAAGGATAACAATTTGTTAGGACTGCAACAAGTGGGAAACTAAATCAACAACATTTGTGAGTAGATTTCGGCCAAGAGCATGAGTGTGTGTGTGAGTGTGTGTGGCAACATATGTAAGCCGGAGGTGCAAGCTGAGAGCCAAGTGTGGCAGCAACGGCAGCAGTAAGAGTAGCAGTAGTAGCAGGTGGAAGTGGCGCTGATAAACAGTTATCTGTGTTTACTTTACCATGTGAGCTTCTGTTTGCGAGTTCTTGAGTTATGAATGCCATATTTTCGTGTGTGTGCAACCTTCCAAAGAGTTGAGACTCCTTCTCCGCCCACATTATGCTGCTCCCCAGTGTTGTTTGCTGCTGCTTTTCCAGCAATTTTCTTTTTGAGTGTTGCTCACTTAATTTTCTAACCATCAGCCGCACATTTCACCCAACAATAACAACAACCTTGTCTTGTTGTAGGTAAGATGAGCAATTTGATTTCGGGTCTCCATAGAGCACAATGGTCCCTTTTTTTCCTACGCGGGGTAGTGGGGAGAAGTTTTAAGTACATTTCACTTTGTCTGCTCAAGCAACAATCATGCCACAACCACTACAAGCAAAAAACAAAGAGTCAAAGTATCCCCAGAGGTAACTGAAATTAAGCCTTCAACCCAAAGTGTCCCTTTTTTCTCTTTCTTTTTTACTTTTCTTGGTAATAACATTAATGCAATTTTACGCACGCTTTGGCTCTTTCTAATCCCACAGTGGCTGCCATTAAATGTTTGCCCAGCGCAAGTGTTTGAAATTTATGCCAAATACTATCAAAATTCTTAAGCGTTTAAACATGTTTTTAATCAATTAATTTATGAAATATTTAAGAGTAGTCATTGCTTTTTCTTCGATGACATTCTTATCTCTCTTTGATTTAACAATCTCTGAAAAGGTCGCTATTTCATCTGATAATCAGTATCTTTGAGTCGAGCATACTTCAGAATGTTGACTATTTGTTTTTGCTATTCTATTTTCAACGTTTTGCTACCGCAGCAAGTTTATTTCTATTTCTGTTTCGTTGTCCTTTTAACCGACTTTTCCCGCAAGCAATATTGATACCCTTCCCGAAGGTAACTTGACTTGGATAAGTTGTAAATAGGCCAAATAATATGAAAGCTTATTTCTTATTAACTTTACAAAGAGTATTTCAATGTCGAGCTGTCAGTTAAAGACTATCAATTACTTGCTTGGTTTTTGTTCTTAATGAGCGACTAGGGTTGCCATCTTAATGGGTTGGGGCACAAAAAGAGAGAGACACAAAGAACCGTCCAAAAAGTAGCATGCAACAACAACAAGCGTTGAAAAAAATGAATTCATTGGCCTTTCATCAAGTTTGTCTGCGGGCGGCGGGCGCGAAATTGCGTGAGTAACAGCGAGGATTCCTTTGAGTCCTGTCACTGCACAATCGAATGCCGTTGCGACTGACACATGCACAGCAACAACAACAACAACAACAACATCGTCAAATGAGACTGGTAAAACAGCAGAAAAGTTTCAACAATTCGCTTCATTAAGTAATTAACACGCGCATTATAATTTAATTAACATTATTGAAAGCACACATACAACGACACGCACACGCACGCAAACAAACACAATCACACACATTCAGTGCAATAAGTATATTGCGCGAGTGAAATATATATTTAATCGGCCTCAATGCAAACATGGTTGTTAAGGATTTTAAATAATGTTGCCTGTGATCTGGTATAAGATGAGATTTTTCAAGAGATTTTGCATTGAGAAAAACAGAGAGATTTATTGAGATTACCGGAGAAATAAATTGTCTTCATTTCCCGCTTCAAATTTTTGGCTGTTGTCATATTGAATTTTATAAAAGATCGTTTGACTGACTAAATATCTAAAGTTTAAGTTCCACATAACAAATTTCAAGAAAAAATCTTTGTCTTGTCAAACTTGAACCCAGAAGCTAAATTCTTAAATTAAGATGAAAATTCTGCAACGTTGTAGATCGGGTATTAGTTACTTGCACTCTAGGATATATAATATTTTGAATGTAGTAGTATATTAATATACCATTTATAGACTTGGGTATATTTTAGTGTTAATATTATATATGGTATACTGTGTAGCCATTATCAACAACACTTAACATTAAATTCTTTATTTATTGATGGGGATTTATACTATTCGCAGTGCTAAGATTAGAAAGTATTTTTAAATATCAAAAAGATGATTGAATAAGCAAAAGAGTGTGTTTTAAGAGTTTTTCTACACAAATCTTAAAATTAATATTTTGAATGTCGGAAAGTTCTCAACTCAAGATTTGCAATATATTTTTAGTGTAGATGTTTTTCTCTGTGACCAAATAAGTTTGCTGCAGTTTCATTTCCTTCTTTTTCTCTTTGAGGATCGATTCTTTCCGCCATTTAGAAAATGCATTCGTCATGTTCGTTATGATGAATTTGCCGCGCTTGAGTGAACAACTGATATAAATCCACTTGATAGAATAGAAGTGGCTTCAGTTGTGTAAGAGACTTGAGTTGTGCTATTAAGATGAACTTGATTGGTCTAAGTTTGTTCGTGATCATCGCAATGCAATCCTGGCAGTTAGGCGTCAGCGATTGCTGTGGAAAGACGTTAACCAGGTTTCAGATAAAGAAGGGCGATGATTGTCATAATTATCACAAAAGTACAAAAATACCTTTTACTAAAACGTGCATGAATCGGTTTTGTGCAGACTTATCGTCGAATTCCCCCTGTTGTGGAGTTGGCAGCTGCAACGCGGTGTGTTGCAACTGTCGTAACGGCTGCCTTAAAGGCGATATTGGCGGCCAACTAGAAAAATTATATGGCAAGAATATCACAGTAATCTCACCCAAACCAAGAAGTTCTGACGACCTAGACGAGGACCTCAACTAGTCTCAGGTAGTCCTTAACTAATCGCCATTGGTATTGGACTTGCATTTATAAATAAACTAACTATACTTCCTTTGCAAATTCTGCTGTTTTCTTGGGCAACTAGAACTACACAATTCTCTTAATCACTTATTCCTCGGTTGAAATAGTGTTCATTAAGTTAAAGAATGATGTAAAATTCATTTGATGAAAAGGGAAAAGTTGCATCTATTCAGATTATAAATCTTTCTAATCAATTATACAATGTTTTTCTGAACTTAAAATGTCATACGGTTCACTTAGTGTCTGAAAGTCAAGTTAGATTTTCCGATGAGCTTACTGCAGTTTCCCCAAATCAGCTTTCGCTTAACTCTCTTAATTGTTTCCGCCATTTAGGAAATGCATTCGTCATGTTAGAATTTATACATTTGCTTCGCTTGAGTGAAAAACAAATATAAATCCAATTGATAGTATAGAAATGACTTCATTTGTGTAAAAGACTTGAGTCGTGGTATTAAGATGAACTTGATTGGTCTGAGTTTGTTCGTGATCATCGCAATGCAATCGTGGCAGTTGGGAGTCAGCGATTGCTGTGTATTAAAATTAGCCAGGTTTCAGATAAAGAAGGGCGACGATTGTCATAATTATCACAAAAGTTCAAAAATACCTTTCACTCAAACGTGCATCAAAACGTTTTGCCGCGACTTATCGGAGCCCTCGCCCTGTTGTGGAGTTGGCAGCTGTAACACGGCGTGTTGCAACTGTCGTAACGGCTGCCGTAATGGCGATATTGGCGAGCAACTAGAAAAATTGTATGGCAAGAATATCACAGTGCTCTCACCCAAACCAAGAAGTTCTGACGACGTAGACGAGGGCCTCAGCGAGTTTCAGTTAAACCCTTATTGATTGCGATTGGTATTGGACATGCACTTTTAAATAAACTAACTATATTTCCATCTTTTATTTTTAAAACTCTGCTGTTTTCTTGGGCAATTATAGCTTCGCAATATAATTTTTCATTAAGTTGAAGAAAGGGGCATGGTTCACTAACCATGTGACATTTCAAATTCAGAAAAAAACAAGATAATTTGCTACATTGTATAATAGATTAGAATAGATTAAAAATCTGATCGATTGCCGTGTTTCTAATAGATACAACTTTGCCCCTTTCTTCAACTTAATGAGAAATTATAAGTGAGTGTCTGAAAATCATTTTAAATTTTCGGTTGCATTGTTCCTAACTCCTCGCTTAACTCTATCCATTGTTTCCGCCATTTAGAAAATTCATTCGTCATGTTATGTTAGAAATGATAAATTAGCTTACCTTGAAAACAACAGCTTAAAATCCACTTGATAGAATAGAAGCGGCTTTATTTGTGTAATAGAATTGAGTTGCGCTATAAGAATGAACTTGATTGGCCTGAGTTTGTTCTTGATCCTTGCATTGCAATCGTGGCAGTTGGGCAACAGTCAGTGCTGTAAAAGGAAGTTTGCCAGGTTTCAAATAAAGAAAGACGACTATTGCCGTATTTATAAAAATAGTATCCACATACTTTTTACTAACACGTGCTACAATCGATTTTGTGGCGACTTAACGTCGAATACCGCATGTTGTGGACTTGGCAGTTGCGACGTGTTCTGTTGCAACTGTCGTAGCGGATGCATTCCAGGTGATATTGGCTCGGAACTCGAAAAATTGTATAGCAAGAGTATCACATTGATTCAACCTAAACCTAGGAAGTCAACAAAAAAGTTCAGACGACCTAAGCGACGATTTAGTCTCAGTTACTTCTTAAGTGATTGCAATTGTTATTCGATTTGCACTATTAAATATAATAACTACATTGTGTTCTTCTTTTATTTTGTGCACTCAGCATTTTTCTTGGAGAATTAGAACTTCACAATTATTTTGATCGTTTACTCCTCGTTTGAAATAAAGTGTTCATTAAGTTGTTATAGTTTCAAAGTACATAAGAGGATCATTTTTAGATTGAAAAAAAATGCATTTAATGAAAAGGGTTCACAAATGTAAAGAGCTAGCTAACATATCTTGAAATGTCACATAGTTTCCTGTTCCCCGAATGCTAATTGCTAATTTTCGTGATGAGCTTGCAGCTTATTTCATAACTCCCCTTTCACATCACTCTCTCAATTATTTCCGCAATTTAGAAAATGCATTCGTCATGTTCGAAATAATGAATTTTCCTCGCTTTAGAGAACAACTAGTATAAATCCACATGATATTCTAGACCTGACTTCATTTGTGTAATAAACTTGAGTTGCTGCTATCAGGATGAACTTCTTTGGCCTGAGTTTGTTCGTGATCCTCGCATTGCAATCGTGGCAATTGGGAAATAGCGACTGCTGCACTAAGACTACTGTCAGATTTAAGATAAAGAAGAGCGACGATTGCCATGCTTATCACAAAAGTTCCAAGGTGATTTTTAGTAACCAGTGCACCAATCGGTTGTGTAAGGACTTATCATCGAATTCACCATGTTGTGGAGTTGGCAGCTGCAACGCGGTGTGTTGCAACTGTGATGGCGGCTGCCTTCAAGGCGATATTGCTGAGCAACTAGATAAATTGTATGGCAAGAATATCACATTGGTCAAACCCAAACCTAAGAAGTCAGCAAAAAGTTCAGATGACCTAAGCGACGACCTCAGCGAGTCTCAGTTACTCCTGAACTGATTGCAATTGGTGTTGAATTTGCACTTTTAAATAAAATAACCACATTACTTTTTTATTTTGCAAACTCTGCAGTTTTCTTGGCTATATTTGATGATCATTATAAGAATGATGTAAAATGCATTCTATGATTAGTTTAATTTAGTTCATATTTTGACAGCCAATTTTTATAGTTTCTGCCTAGCTTCAAACGTCGTAGGGTTCCCTCTTTACTTAGAGACTGAATGCCAAAAGTTAAATCTTATGAGTTTTTCCTACAATTTTCTTAACTCTGATGTCCTCTAACTCTTTTAATTCTTTCCGTTATTTAGAATATTCATTCGTTATGCTCGATATGTTTGGGTAATTGATAGATTTACTTCGCTTAAGTAAACAGATATAATTCTACTTGCCATTATAGAACATACTTCATTTGTGTAAAAGAGTTTGTGCTATTAAGATGCACTTTATAGGCCTGATTTTGTTCGTGATCCTTGCAACAGAATCGTGGCAGTTGGGCGAAAGCGTGTGCTGTAAAAAGACCACTGTCAGGTTTAAGATAAAGAAAGGCGACGATTGCCATAATTATCACAAAAGTACCCTGTTCATTTTTCGTAAACAGTGCACCAAGCGATTGTGTAACGACTTATCAGCGAATTCACCATGTTGTGGAGTTGGGAGTTGCGACGTATTCTGTTGCAACTGTGATCGCGGCTGCCTTCAAGGCGATATTGCAAGAATATCACATTGGTCAAACCCAAACGTATGAAGTCAGCAAAAAGTTCAGACGACCTAAGCGACGATCTCAACGAGTCTCAGTTACTCCTGAACTGATTGCAATTGATGTTGAATTTGCACTTTTAAATAAAATAACTACATTACTTTTCCTTTTTGCAAGCTCTTCAGCTTTCTCATATTTGACGATCGTTATTGGATGATGTATAATGCATTCTATGATTTTTTTGATTTAGTTTGGTAAAAGAGTTTCTGCCTAACTTTTAACGTCGTTCCCTGTTTAGTTAGAGACTGAATGCCAAAGGTTAAATTTTGCTACACTTTTCTCAACTCTGATTTCCCCTAACTCTCTTAATTGTTTTCGTCATTTAGAACATTCATTCGTCATGCTCGATATGTTTGGGTAATTAATAGATTTGCTTCGCTTAAGTGAGTAGATATAAACCCACTTGATATTATAGAACAGATTTCATTTGTGTAAAAGAGTTTGTGCTATCAAGATGCACTGTATATGTATAAGTTTGTTCGTAATCCTCGCAATGGAATCCTGGCAGTTGGGCGATAGCCAATGCTGCACTAAGACCCCTGTCAGGTTTGAGATAAAAGAGGACGGTGATTGCCATGATTATCACAAAAGTAGTCGCATCATTTTTAGTAATCAGTGCACAAATCGGTTTTGTGGCGACTTATCTTCGAATTCGTACTGTTGTGGAGTTGGCAGTTGCGATGTATTTTGTTGTAATTGTGATCGCGGTTGCATTAAAGGCGATGTTGGCAAGGAACTTAAGAAAGTGTATGGCAAGAAAATCACATTGCTCTCACCTCTACTTGAAGAACCCCAAGTAGAAGTTGTCTTGTATGGAAAGAATCTCTCAGTGCTGGAAGAACTTGATCCCAAAAAGCACCCAGTAAAACTTGTTTTGTATACCAACAACTTCACAAAGGTCGAACCTGATCTTAAAAATGATGAATCAACAATAACAACAAACGATCAAGTTCCTGACGCTATCGTTGATCCCTAAGTGGATTCAATGGAAGTTAGACTCTCACTATTAAATAAAATAACTTTCTTTTATCCTTTTATTTTGCAATTTTTGCCGTTTTCTTGTGTACATTTAAAGATCGTTTTAAGAGCGATGAAAAATGAATTTCATTTAGTTCAGATTTTAAAAGAAAATTGTCATTATTTTTTTAAAGAGTTTCTACGTAAATTGGTTCACTTCGAGGTTTGATACCAAAAGTAAAATCTTCTGATGAGTTTGCTGCACTTTTCTTTACTGGCCTTTCTCTTACCTCTCTCAATTTTTTCCGCCATTTAGGAAATGCATTCGTCATGTTTGAAATGATTGGATTCGGCATGCTTGAGAGAAATTTTATATAAATTCTCCTGATATTAAAGAACTAACTTCATTTGTGTAATAGACTTGAGTTTGTGCTGTTAAGATGAACTTCATTGGTCTTAGTTTGTTCGTTGTGCTTGCAATGCAATCGTGGCAGTTGGGTCACAGCGAGTGCTGTACTAAGACCAATGTAATGTTCGAGATAAAGAAGGGCGACACTTGTCAAAATTATCACAAGAGTAGCCGCATATTTTATACTAATTATTGCGTGAATCGGTTTTGTGGCGACTTATCAACGAATTCGCAATGTTGTGGAGTTGGCACTTGTGATGTATTTTGTTGTAACTGTTTTTACGGCTGCAAAAAAGGAGATGTTGTCAAGGAACTGAACAGACTGTATGGCAATAATATCACAATACATTTACCTAAACCTAAAGAAACATTACAAAAAGTTGTCATGTATGGTCAGAATCTCACAGTGCTGGAACCAGTTGATCCCAAAGAGCAACCGGTAGAACTTGTTGTGTATAGCCACAATTTCACAAAAATCGAATCTAATCCTCAAAATGATTCATAACAGACAATAAATAGTTTAAACGATCAAAGATCCTGACATGATCGTTCAGTTGGTGTTGGTTAAATAAAATAACTGTATTTTATTCGTTTATTTGCAAACGCTGCTGTTTTTTTTGGGGTAAATTTGATTATTGTTTTAAGAATGATCTAAATTGGATTCTATGATTGTGTCAGATTGATTTAGTTAAGATATTGACTACCCATTTTCATATTATAGTTTTTGTAAAAGAGTATCCCTGGTTCTCTGTTCACTTAGAAACTGAATGCCAAAAGTTAAATTTGTTAACTCGATTGCTACACTTTTCTTCTAGTTCTCTCGATATATAGTATAAGTAATGTGGAGATCGATTATTTCCGCCGCTTACATATTGTCACACTGAACATGATAAGGTAATTGATGAATTAGACACGCTCGAGAGAAATTTGATATAAATCCACCTGATATAATAGAACTGGCTTCATTTGTGTGATAGATCTGAGTTGCTGCTGTTAAGATGCACTTCATTGGCCTGAGTTTGTTCGTGATCCTCGCATTGCAATCGTGGCAGTTGGGCAATGGCGACTGCTGCACTAAGACCCGTGTTAAGTTTGCGATAAATCAGAAGAACGAAGATTGCCATGATTATCACAAAAGTAGCAAGATAATTTTTAGTGATCAATGCACTAATAAATTTTGTGGCGATTTATCGTCGAATTCGGAATGTTGTGGAGTTGGCAGTTGCAACTTTTTTTGTTGTAATTGTGATCGCGGCTGCATTAAAGGAGATGTTGGCAAGGAACTTAAGAAAGTGTATGGAAAGAAGATCACATTGATCTCACCTAAACTTGAAAAGGAACCAATTAAAGTTGTTGTTCATGCCTACAACATTACTGTGGAAAAACCTGACGATTGATAGAAGACACCAACGAGCACCACAGAAAGGGTTATCTATGTGGATGCAATTGGTTGTGACTTTTACTTTTAAATAAAATAACTACAATGTATTCTTTTGTGTTGCAAACTCTTGCTTTTTCTTGGGTGATTACCCAACTTCATATTTCTCTTGATCGCTTATTCCTCGGCTGAAATATTCATTATGATTATGTAGTTGATGAAAAGGGTGAATTTGCTCAAGAGTTTAGATTTTGAATCCTTTCAAGAAGAGCAATATATATTTATATATTGGTTTAAGATGTCTAAATTAACAGCATATTGTCATTGCTTTTGAAAAGAGATTCTGCAAACCTGAAATGTCACATGGTTTTACATAGAATCTAAATGTCAAAAGTTAAATCTTTACTTCCGCTTTCTTAGAACTCTTTCAATTTAGAAGACTTGTAGGAATCGATTATTTCCATTATTTAGATAAGGTAACATTCGACACGATTAGGTACTTGATGGGTTATGCATGCTTGACAGAAGTTTGGTATAAATTCACCTGATATTGTAAAACTGAATTTATTTGTGTAATAGACTTGAGTTGCTGCTGTCAAAATGCACTTTATTGGCCTTAGTTTATTTGTGATCCTTGCAATGCAATCGTGGCAGTTGGGCGAGAGCGAGTGCTGTAAGAAGACCACAGTCAAGTTTGATATAAGGAGGAAGGAGGATTGTCATAATTACCTCAAAAGTACCCGTATGTTTTTATCCATCACGTGCAAAAATCGGTTGTGTAACGACTTATCAGCGAACTCGCCATGTTGCGGAGTTGGCAGCTGCGACGTATTCTGTTGTGCATGTGATGGCGGTTGTCTTAAAGGCGATATTGCCGAGCAAATGGTAAACAAGTTTGGCAAGAATATCACATTACTTGAACCTAAACCTAAGAAGTCAAAGGAAAGTTCAGACGTTCTTGACAATCTAGACGAGGACCTCAGCGATTCTCAGTTAGTCCCTTATTGATTGCGGTTGGTATTGGACTTGCACTTTTAAATAAAATAACTTTTTAATTTTTTTTATTTTGTAAACTCTGCCGTTTTCTTGTCTACACTTGAAGATCGCTTTAAGAATGATGTAAAGTGGATTTGATTCAGTTCAGATTCTGACCAACTTTTATCACTATTTTTGTGAAGAGTTTCTGTCTAAATTCAAATGTCGTATTGTACCCTCTTCACTTCGGAGTCAGAATGCAATAGTTAAATCTTTTAAAGAGTTTGCTGCACTTTTCTTTACTCCCCTTTCTATTAACTCTTATATTTCTTGTAGAAAATGCATTCGTCATGATCGAAATTATTGGATAGTTAATGGATTCTGCATGATTGGTATAAATTCCCTTGATATTGTAGAACTGGCTACATTTGTGTAATAGACTTGAGTTGCTGCAGTCAAGATGCACTTTATTGGTCTTAGTTTATTTGTGATCCTCGCAATGCAATCGTGGCAGTTGGGTGAGAGCGTGTGCTGTAAAAAGACAACTGTTATGTTTAATATAGGGTGGAAGGACGATTGTCTTGATTATCTCAAAAGTAGCCGCATCTTTTTATCCATCACATGTGCCAATAAGTTGTGTAACGACATAGTATCGTCGGATGGCATCTGTTGTGGAGTTGGCGGTTGCGACGTATTCTGTTGTAATTGTTGTGGTGGCTGCATTCAAGGTGATGTTGGCTTGGAACTAGAAAAAATGTTTGGCAAAAATATCTCATTGATTGAACCTAAAACGAAGAAGTCAAGTTCAGACGATATCAGCGACGACTTCAGCGAGTCTCAGTTACTCCTTAATTGATTGTAGTTGGTATTGAACTTGCACTTTTAAATAAAATAACTATATTTTGTTTTCTTTTGCGAACTCACGTGTTTTCTTGAGTAGCTCGTAATTCTTGTCATGTAGAATAATCAGAATACTTTTATGGATCATTTAAAGTATAAATAGTTTCGATTTTAAGTGTTGGACTACCAATATCAGCTTTTTTTTAGCACCAACTGCTACTTAACTGCAGCTCTGTTTTCGCTGCATGCACTTGATGGGGACTTTGCTCCATTAGCTATTTTGTTTCTACCACACTTCAGCTCACTCTCAAAAATTAAATCCGTTCTTCTTTGGACTTTAATGGGTTCGTTGTCCTTTCCTCTCAGGCTGTGACAATGTAATCTGAAAATTATCGATTGCTTACGTGTTATCGATATTTATTAAAGATATGCTTGCAATGGATTCGACATGATGCAAATTCAGTTGCAGTTGGAAAAAGCCATTCGGAACACACTTGAAATTAGGAAAACTTTTTCGTCAGTTTAATTCGAATGTGTATAATGCTAGCTAATTGATTCGTTTCAATTTGCTTGTACAATTATCTAAATACTATACAGCATTGACATGGAAAGTAAATATCATTTGTAAGAGTGGCGCCAGTTGTGAATTATGTAATACAAATGTGTTTCTAATATTTTCTAATATGTAGGTACGTAGTGAAAAATATTGTTACAATCATTGTTACACATAACAATATTTATTTTTATAGAGATGTCTATTACAAGTTTTTTTTTTATATATTACATCAATTCAGTATATTTTTTAGATAATACCATTAGGTTTTGCTTCTATTATCTCACAGTTGAGCATACTTCACTGTAATTTTCTATTTTGCTCTTTAAACAATCTCATATTAAATTACTTTTGAAATAATGGAAAGAAACACATTAAATAGATACAAAAAGATTCTTCTTAAGATATGTTTGGTTGTCGAAATTTAACGATATTGTAGTTTTTTATATAAATTCAACATTTTAAATATTGAATTCGCAATTGAATTGAACAATTTTTTGTGACATTCTAAACGGATTGTTGCCAGGCAGACAGAACTGTGCCTAGCCACACTTTGAGAGTGCCTGCAAATTGTGAAGCTTATCAAAAAGGCATCTGACAATGCTCGATTTGAAGAGCGCTTGCATCAGCGTTATTCCCAGTTGTTGTCTGCTTCTTCTTTCGCCCTTGCCATTTCTCTTGCCATTCACATTGCGGAGTGTGACGTCAATCACGAATCAGTCGAGACCGAGACGCAGACATCGTTCCTCGTTTGCATACAAATTACAGATGCAAGTCACATTTGATTGAAAACAATTTGAAATGATATCGCAGTTGTTTGATGCTGATGCTTGCTTGAGTCTGTTCAAGTGGCTCTATTTTATTTTGCAGGTGCGAATTCACCTCGCCTTGTCTCAAAGGGGGGCAAATGATGTGCTTGCTTTATTGCTTTTACGTGCAAATTGTTTGTGTTTGGCCCATAAACGATATAAACCAAATTTCTTCAACTCAAATTCTCGCTCTTTGCTGAAATCCACGCTGAGCATTTCCATTTCATTTTCAGCTAAAAGCGAACGCATTCCACTCGCTGCTGTTGCTGTTTCTGGCATTGGCATGCAGCTTACTCATGGCTAAAGGTTGCGTTCAGTTCGCTGCATATCCTCCTCCTCCCTTTACCTCTTTGCTGCATAGCAGAGCTAATCAAAGCATTTGACAGGCTGACCAACACCTGAATGGGCCGCCTTGCTTTGCCTGCTCGCTCGCTTGCGCCTGCATTGTGCGCTCTGCCAATATGCAAATAATTACCAATATGAGCCATCAAACGACCACACACACACGCGTACACACACTCCGATGTGTGTGTGTCGTTTGCAGTGTTTGCCAATATGATGGCGGACAGGTTGCCGTTGTTCTTGTTGTTGCTGTTGCTGTGAGAGAGCTCTAATTGTTGTCGTGATTGTTGTTGTTTCTGCTGTTGTTGTTCAGTGTGTTGTCGTGGATTGTGAGCTTGTAAATAAGCCTTAATTATTGCTATTGCAGCCATAAAGCCACCACACAATAAACATGCAAATGCAAGCGTGGGCGTGGCATGCGCCCTATTCACATGTCCGATAAGCCAATTTGTTAGTGTGCATCTCTCTGTGTATGTGGTAAATGTTACGGCAATAGCAAAAGCGTTAAGCAACATATTTATAGGTATGCAAAGATTATGTAAGAGGCAGCCAAGAAGTAGGCAGCAACCGGCAACCGGCAACCAGCAACAGTTGCCCACTTGCAATTGATGCAGTTCAAATGCGCACTCAATTAGCCTTACAAATTGCCACAATTTGCAGCTCGATTTGAATCAATCGCAGTCGCTTGACCAACGTGATATATTTAAAGCCTTTCTCCGAGATGAATACGCAATACTTATTGGCAAAACTAATGCACCAATTAGTTGCAGTTGCAACTACAACATTTAATTGGAGTTTTGCCTTTTGAATTCTTTACTAGCTTCTTAGCTCTATTTCTGCCTTTTAACTGACCACATCTATTAAAATTACCATGACGAATGCACAAATTTGTTGCAGTTGAGTGACACGATTTCGTTTGTGACTTTCATTTGGTTTTCTAGTGTTTAGCTGTGTGGTTTACTGATTAACAACATGAGATTTCTGTTAACATTTCTTGCAATTTACATTCAACTCGCTGTGATGTGGTTTCAACTGCCGCAAGCTGAAGCTAGGAAGAAAGGATACTGTTGTCTGGCAACATTGCTGTGTTACAGCGTCAGACCCCCAACACGATGCACTGAGTTTCCCAATGGCAAACAATTATATTACGGCGATCCAACATTGTGCTATAGCGAACTCTGCGGCGGCTTCAAAACTCCGACACCTTGCTGCGGCAAAAAGAATTGCGACTTTTTCTGCTGCAATTGTAAAGAGTGCAGAAAACATAAGAAAAAGGTTGCTGGCGACTTTCGGGAAAAGTATTACGGCAGAGCTCTCAATGTGTTTGAGCGGGCAACAATCCCTAAGGTAAACACTCGATTGTTGAATGATCTACTTAGTCTAGAAATACATTTCTATTTTCGTTTCCAGTTACCTAATAAGCCTCCTATTGAATTTAAATGTGAAGATTTACCACCACTCTATGATTAGCGAGTTTAAAAAGTTGTAAGAGTTAAATGCAATAAATATAATTTCAATCACTGTCTGATAAGCCAATATTTGAAGCTTCTCTCCGAGATGAATACGTGATACTTATTGGCGAAACTAATGCACCAATTAGTTGCAGTTGCAACTAGAACATTTAATTGGAGTTTGATTCTTAGCTCTATTTATAATGTTCTACTAGCCACATCCATTAAAATTGCCATGACGAATGCACAAATTTGTTGCAGTTGAGTGACACTATTCCGTTTGTGACTTTCATTTGGTTCTCTAGTGTTTACTGTTTAACAACATGAGATTTCTGTTAACATTTCTTACAATTTGCATTCAACTCGCTGTGATGTGGTTGCAACTGCCGCAAGCTGAGGCAGGAGTATGCTGTCTGGCAACAATGGTTTGTTACAGCATCAGAACCGATAGACAATGCCATTGGTTTCCCAATGGCTATCGTGTGAATTACCAAGATCCAACATTCTGTTATAGTGAACTCTGTGGCAGCCTCAGACTTCCGACACCTTGCTGCGGCGTTAGAAGTTGCAATATTTTCTGTTGCAATTGTGACAAGTGCTGGAAATATAATAATCTGGTAGCGATCGACTTTCGGAACAAATATTACGGCAAAGCTTTCAATGTGTTTGAACGCGCAACAATCCCTAAGGTAAATGTTCGATTGTTCAAATATCTACTTAGTCTAGAAATTCATTTCTATTTTCGTTTCCAGATACCTGGTCATATATACCCCCCCCATCGCCCCAATCTTTTAGGTTAATGCTCGATTGTTGAAATATCTACTTAGTCTAGAAATTCATTTCTATTTTCGATTCCAGTTACCTGGTCATGTATACCCCAAAATTGTACAAAATTAAATGTGAAATAATTAGTCTTAAAAGGCATTTCGAATAAATTCTGTTGCGATGTTTTAAAAACACGGTTTAGTATTCGACTGTACACTCTCTTCGAAATTTATCTGGAAATTATAGTGTTAAGAGTGTGGAGAGAAAAGGGATTGTATTGCAAAGATACACTCCTCCTAGGCAGAATTATCCATTACGACGATTGTTCACATTTTCATGAGGTATACAATAAAATACAATAAAAGCAAAACAGTGCGGTATTTATTTTTAAATTATACGAAAAATATACCGTTAAATATTAATATATACCAAACGGTATATTTGGTATATTGATATAGTAATACATTCCAAATATACCATAGAGTGCGGAATCCATTTTAATATATACCGAATTAATATACTGCAAAATACTAAAAGTATACCAGTCGCTATATTTAGTATATTGATTTAGTACTACACTCAAAATATACCACAGAGTGGTATATTCAGCTAAAGACTTGTAGTAAGTAGGCGTTTTTCCCCATACCTTTCTACCGTATGGACAACGGGTGTAAAAAGTTGTTAGAGCTAAATGCAAAAAATAGAATGTGAATTAATTTTGTCACAGTATTAATTTGGCATGACTAATACACCTAGCTATGGCAGCCGAGAGATGTTTGCGACTAGTTTTTGTGTAGCTAACAAAGTGTCATCATGCATTTTGTGCTTCGTTTCTTCACAATTTGCATTCTACTTGAATTGATAGTGTTGCAAGTGGAAGTGCAAGCAAAGAAGGGACTGTGTTGCAAGTCCACACTGCTCACTTTCTACATTAACTATCCAGATAAATGCAACCGTTTTATTGGCGGCGGACAACTCGATGATAATCCCCAATCCTGTTTTGCCCGCCTTTGTGGAAAACTCAAACTTCCGACACCTTGCTGTGGATTAACGTCTCGATCTTGCGATAAATCTTGCTGTAATTGCGATAAATGCGTTGAATGGAATCTTGATGTTTTTGGCGTTTTCCTAGAGAAGTATTACGGCAAAGTGCATCATCTGAAAGTCGCAACTAAATTGAGTAATGAATAAATCATAAATCAAGAAAAGTATAAGCATAAATGTAAAGCTTTCAAATCAAATAACATTGCATATTTATCGAACACTCTCGCAGTGTGAATCACTTGAGTTGGAACAATATCAGATTACAATTGAACTGCAGCCACAATTAATGACTTCTGCCTTCTGACTCAGATAATCGCACGATATTAGTTTACATTCAATTACGCAAACATTTACCTCAAATGGGGCTGACATATGTTAACACACACAGCGATGGGAACAGAAGTTGTATGCAGGCATTGGCATCGGAGCGTTGGCGTTGTCATAATTAGAACGTGCTGCACCACAGTGCACACATAAACGCTCATCAAATCCACTTAAACTCGGTAATGGCTACAGATCGACCCCTTCGTTGCCTTCCTTCCGTTCCTTCGTCCCTTTGCTGCGTCAATTGGTTTTATTTGCCATCAACTGGCAGCAAAACACGCATACGACTCCTTGCACCGTTGCACAGCAATGCGTGTATGTGTGTCTGTGTGTGTGTGTGTTCGTAGTGTGGCGTTTAAGTGCCGCTTGGCCTAGCCAAAGGTGCAATGCGAGCAACGCCTGGCACAGAGGACGATGATAGCCCCCAAAGTATGGAATAGAGGGAGTTCTCTGCTGCTCGTTTGTTGGCGCTGTTTGCCTGCGGCTGGGCAAGGGAAGCGAATTTCAGTCGCTTTTCTTGCTCCTCTCTGTGCTCCTCTATGTTGGTGTCCGTGTGATTTTTGCACTGATTTGCGTTTAATTGAATTTTGCGCTTGACACAGATGCTGTTTGCTGTCCTGCCCAAAGTCACACACGCAACGCTCTGCTCTCTGCTCTACTCGAAGTGGAGTCATCAATTTGCCAAACTCATTTAATCAAACGGAGATTGGGGGCTGGGTGCAATTTAAGCCTACTTATAATGATTACGAATTGCCACTAAACGGGAGGGACATAAATCAAGGCGACTCCTAGAGACTGGTCAATGAACCAGCGTAAAAGAAGTCGAAAGAAATGCTAAAAACAAACTCAGAATATGTTGGTTGTTGGAGGGCAATTTCTCCACTGTCTGAGTATCTGGCTATCGGTCTATAACCATTAATGATGTGGCCCACAAGCCGCCGATACTCGCACACACGAGTACGTGCCTCAATGCCGCAGTTGAAAATGTAGATGGAGTTGCCACTGACTGTGGCAGACAGTGTCTGAGAGTGAGTCCTGGGGGCAGTCCTAGGCCTAGGCGAGCGAGAGAGGAACCCAGTGAAAACAGTGCATGAAATGCGCGAAGCGGAAACAACTTAATGACGCGCGGCGCTAATGGTTCACTTAAGCACCCACATAAGTTTACCTCTCTCGCTCTCTCTCTCTTGCTCTCGGGTTGGACAAAAACAAAGCGACAAAAAATACAAAACGAAAGAGCAAAAAAAAAAAAGAAAACATAGCTCCAATTTGCACATGCAAAAGCGACGTTTGAATACGCTTATAAAGAAGTAAATTAAGTGAGAAGCTGTTAAGAAGTATAGCAAACACCCAAATTGGTATAGAAATAGTTAGCAAAGAGAGACTTGTAAATGGAAAAGACTAATAGTTCGTTAAAATGCATATACTCGTACATAGTTAACTAGAAATGAAAAATAGGTAGGTAATAAAAAAGTTTACCTAGAAAAGAAAAGTATGTAAGGTAAGGTGAAAATTTGAGTGAAAGAGTTGATATTTTTATGGAAATTTAACTGCAACAAAGAAATAACTACCAAAGTAAAACACTTTTTTTTTGGAAAAATTCAAGTTTATTTTGTTCCTTCAAAAAACAATGTTTTATCAAATCACGAAATTCCTTATTTTTCACAATATCCAAAGTTACTTCACTTAGATGCTATAATTCACAAATAAATGAGCCGATCTAGGAACGATTTAAATTTAGTAGAATTTTGATTAAAAAGTATTTTTATTTCCACGGCGCTGCTCTAACAAATGGTTTATAAATTGCTATTATTCATATTAAAATGATAGAAATGTAATCGAAATCTAAGCACAAATTAGAGAGAGAGATTAACTTACATTTTAAAAAATTCTGTTTGATTGTTCCCTCCATATTCTTACAATGAAATTCGCTTTGTCTAAGAGCCTGCTGCTTTGTTACATGATTACCCATAAAAGTATTTAACTCTTAGCAAAAGTGTATGAAAAAAAAGAGAAAAAACTTGCAAAACCCTGAAGCCCCTCCTTTAACTTTACTACTTTTTTCAACACTGCTCCGGTTTTTTATTTTTGCCTTGCCTCAACACATTTTAGAGGCGTCGCAGAGCAGAGCAGAGGAGAGGAGAGCAGAGCGGAGAGTTAGAAGTGCTTCTTGTGGGTTGTTCGACACCAAGAGCAACACCAACACCAACACTCCGTGTTGTCGTTTTGCCCGCCAAAATCAGCGTGTCCCCTTCCTCTCCACATGCTGTGCGTACTTCAGTACTTGGCCTGGTCTGGTCTGCCTACTCCCCGCCTTCCCTCCCCCGTAGTCACCCCTTAGATTTGCTCTGCTTCACTGACGTCGCACAGTAATAATTTCTCGCTAATGGTGTCCTAAATTGTCAAGAAATATGGAACCATTTGAATGTGGCCTCCCCTCAACGCTCTCTACACAGTGTGAGAGCATGTGGGTGTGCCAAATACATATACACATTCGTATGTGTGTGTGTGTTACAAGTATATGAAATGCTGTTGCTGAGTGCGCGGCTTTTAGTTCGTTTGTGTTTTTGACTTCCGGTTAGCCATTCGGCCAGAAATGTCTTTGTTTTCTATTTCGACTTCTTTTACAAAGCACATCGGGGCGAAGGGGAAGTGGGCGTGTCACAGGCGTGGGCGTGTGGGCGTGAAGTTGGCCCTGTTTTTGACATCTGAAAGTGCAGCATGAGTGGGAAGAAAAGTCTTGAAGGTGGAAACTGAATTGAAATGTAGTTTAAAATAAATACTAAATGGGATTTAATATTGAATGCAGCAGATCAACACATCAATGATTTAAAGCACCTGTTGCATACATCTCACGTTATTCGGGCTTACGTTACGGCTACGTTATGCTTACGTATCATTCTTTCAGCGCAAAAGAAAGAAATCATTGTTATCTCCTCTTTGTCTCAGAGCTTTGCTGTGTGGTAAATACCCTCAAAGATGACACCGCATTCATCTCCAGAGATGAACAGAGAAAAGCAGAAAGAGCAGAGTGATGGAGAGGGGAAGTGTGTTGAAGCGTTTATGCCAACACAGACGTAAAAAATCTGCTACTTATAAATTATGTTTATTTATTTATTATATTTTTGAAACAGCTGCGCTCAACTACGCAGCGTTTTGTCGTCGTCCTCTTCTTCATTTTTTTGCCCGTCCGACTGTCAGCGAATATCCTGCAGGACTGCAGGACAACCGCCGGACTGCTGGCATAACAATGCTTTCGCTTTTGGTTGCTGCGTCCTTTCACTTCTCGTCTCGTCTCGTCTCGCTGTTGTTTTTTCTTTTTTCATAAATCTGTAAAGAAAGAAAGATGAAAAAATACGTTGTACAAATGTTGTTGACAGCGGACAAAACGGACAATGGACAACAGACAACAGGACAGCGGAGCAAAGAACTTCACAAAGGACATAACAGAGCGTAGAACATCGAGCGTAGAGCGTAGAGAGAGCGAAGACAAGGGACAGTCCTTGAACGCAGCAAGAACGTGGATACACTCCTCAAGCTGGCCATTTAGTTAGTGTCTGCGTGCGTAAAAAATAAAATAAGACGAGGGTAGCCCCAATTTGGCTGCCCAAGCTGGCTGAAGATTCGAAATTGCGGTAGTTTGAATGGACCCTCGAGGCGTTTATTGGGCATTTGTTGCTAATAATGCCATCGATGTGACACACTCACTCGCCAAACACTCGGACCTAGAACTACGTACATACATACAAACATATATAACAGTATAATATATATAATACCCAGAGGGTCGGAGAACAACTGACTTCAGCTTCAACTGACAATGCAAAGCTGCCACATAACTCAATGGACTGGCATCAGTTAATTAGCTCAACATCTATTCAACTGAATGTCAATAATGCAAATTGAACACAAAGCCAAGAAACACTTAAATTGTCCAACTAAATCCTAGTTGAATCTATTAATATTAAAGTGTTTGCAAGCGCACTTCAAAATTTGTATTGTTTAGCTTTTCTTTTTATACACGTTACCCAAAGAGTAGAAGGATAATATAGCTTTGTGCCTCTAGGAATTGTATCATAGGTAACCAGCAGAATGAGGCAACAACCGAGATGATATTGCCATGTTCGTCTGTCCATTCGTATGAACACTTATATGGTATTTATATGCTTTATGATTTCTGAATTTGGTAGTAATCAGATGAAAATTGTAGAAGTTATTAGGAAAATACTTTTGTAAGGAGAAAAATACCTACTTACTATGGGTCTTAGTTACTTTGGCTGACAATCTGGTATATTTTTCACTTTATGGTATATTTTGAATGTTATAAAATATACTATATTTGGTATATTTTCCACTTTATGGTATATTTTCTATGTGATTCTACGCCAATACACCAAATATATACAAAGTATTTGCGCTCTATGGTATATTTTGAATGTACTACTGTGTAGATATACCAAATATATCAATTGGTATATTTTTTATATTATTGCGGTATATTAATTTGGTATATTTTACAATTTATACCGCACTGTTTTACTTTTATTCCAAATAGGTAGAGTGTACTTCATAGTCGACTGTAGCTTTCTTACTTCTTTTTGTATATTTAGCAAGCATTTTCAAATTTAATTGGTTTAGCTTTTCTTTTTATTATTAATAAAAACTGTCTTCAACGACTAAATAAGTTCAACTTCTAAGTTCAAATTTCACTTAGAGCGCTTTGTTTGACTCTCATTTAAATCGTACTTAGGAATATTTTACAATCTCAGTAGCCTTGCCTAGCATCGTTTTCAATATTAAAAGTATTTCTAAAATAGAATTTTCAACATCTCTCTTATAAAAATGGATATCAAGAATATGCTGATTCTATCGCCAACAACTTTGACGTTTCAAGCACCGTTTCCATTCTACCAGAAGCGTCAACTGAGTCTGCTCAATCTGAGCGAGAAGATAATGGTCTACTCAATTGAGGTGGACAATCCGAAGCTCTTCGAAGTGATGCCTTTGAGAGGTGTGCTAAACACATATGCCACCATTGAGTTGGCTATTTTGATGAAGCCAGGGACGGGAAATCTGCCAGCCAGCAGACTGACTGTGAAATACATGGAGAAACCAGAGAACTGTTTAGAGAATCTGCCGCAGAATTGGAGTGGAGCATACACAGCTCAAGTGGATATGTTGCTGATGAATTATGTGGCAGAAGAGAAAGACTTGAAGAACATGGCAGTTGATGGCGAAGGCAGTCCCGATTTGGATGATCTGATCAAACGTTTGCAACGCTATAAACCTGTGTGCACCAACTGCTGCCTGAAGCGCAATATTCCAAAGGCAAACGAATCCAAGTCTAGGCTGAAGCAGCTTTTTTGGCCACTTTGCCTGGCTGCTTTATCAGTCGGAGGTTTGTAAATTGAAGGATTGAGTGAAAAAGTACCTTAAATATTATTTCTTTGTTGCAGTTATTGTTGCCCATCAATGTGTGGTTGCGTGGTCTGATGACAGTGCCAACAAGATCTTTTAAATGTGTCACAAAGGAGATGAAAGAGGAGGAGGAGGAGGAGGACGACAACAATGCAAACCAATTATTGAATTATGCAAATAGAAAACAAAGCCACAGGCAACGGCAACGAATACGAGGTTTGGTTTGCTGATAAATCAATCATACGCGCCGTTGGCTGCGGCTTTAAATCAACTTACCGGTTGTCTGGCTGATTAACTCGACTGCTATTTAACCCACACACACGCACATCATACAAACACACACACACACACGATGTGAGTACACACTTATGTTGCGATTTATTTATAAGGCAATTATTGCCACAATTAATTTCTAATTGCATTCTAGACGCGTTTTGACCATGTTGCTGTTGCTATTGCTGTTGCTCTTGGCATTGCAACTTTAATTAATTTGAGCTGTCATTGTCTTGGCTTCTTGCTTTATGGGGCCAATTAACATTTTGTGTATGTGTGTGTGGGCCAACTCAATTCAATTTGCAGCCATTTGTTGTGCTATCAAAATAGCCATGCAAATCTTCCAGCCAAATTGAACCCCCGAGGTTTGCCACTAACGATCTGCTCTCTGTTCTGTGCTGGGTTGATGGCTAGGCCAATTCATATTTATTTTATACAGTTTGCACACAAAAATGGGGCAGAGGACATCAGCAAATGCAGCCAAGTATCCCAAATGGCTGCTTTGCTTTTTTCCATTTCGCATTTCTCTCTGGTGTCGCTATCATAATAAGTCCACAGTGAATGCAGACAGAGTGAAAGGATAACAGAGCAATGGATAGGCAACAGCTTCCTCTCTAATGATGCTGAGTGCAAATGCCATAATGAGCAAGTCCTTCAGATTGTTGTTGTTGTCTCAGGTGAGGCGAAGAAGGCAGCTTTAAAAGAGGCAACGGCAAATCATTGAACGAAATTCAATTTTGTGGCCTCAATTTATGGCGAAGAGAAAAAGAGAAGGCCACAGTCTGTGCTGTCCATTTGATGCACTCTTCTTCTCGTTGTTGTTGTTGCGCTTTATCACAGTCTGAATTTATGTGACATAAGGAAGTCCGAAACAGAAGAACCCTCCGTCTTCGTCTTCTCTCTTTTTTCCCTCCTCAGTCAGTCACTTGATTGTATTGAGAAATGAATGAAATTAGAATGTCTGATGGCATTTTGAATTGGATTTCGGCGTTTGTTTTTGCTCCCCTCTCTCTCCCTCTTTCTCTCTGTTTGTTGTCTCCCTTTTGCTTCCTCGTTTTGCGTTCTGTTTAGCCTGGCCTTTTTGTATATTCTCCTTGTTTGCTGGCCAATTTCAGGCGACACCACAAGACAGGCCACAAAATGGCGTACACTCGCCTCTTGTCCTCATTGCCTCTGCTCTGCGGTAGTCGCTTCCCTTGCCCCCCTTTTTGCTTGTCCCATCGCCTTTGATTGCTGTTGCATTTCAAAATGAAAATATTTTGTTGTAACTACACTAAAAGAAAGCAAACAAAATTGCAAATGAAACAACTTTGGGCAACATTTAAATGCCGCTTTTCGTAGTCACACAAATAATATGAAAGATTTATATATATTTTGTTGTAGATTTCGATTTATTTTTAATATTTATTAAGTGAAGAAACCGTACAACTTAATAAGTATTCAACACAGGAATAGTAAATGAAAATTTAACCAAACTTCAATACAAAGTATGAGGATTACATAGTATTCAATTTTGTTTTAGAAATTCTAAATTTAAAATTGTTGAAAAAACATGTTTGTCAGCTGTATTTTGTAGCGGTGCAACACAGTCCGAAAGTTGAGAGTTTTTGAAGCGATTCGCTACAATGTCATAAAACATTATTGACATTTCAATTGCAGAGCATTTTTAGTGTGTCTGAAACTGAAGTCAGAGTACGATAACGATATTTCTTGATGGCATTTTTGTTGCTGCTTCGTTGCTGCTTCGTTGCTGCTGCTGCTGCTGCATGTGGTTAAATAATTTGATGTCTGTGTTGTCACGCCGTTTCTTTTAAGCAGCCCGCGGGCACGCTTACCCCGCTCTTGCCTCCCCTTGTGACTCATTAAATTGTTGAGACAAAATGTTATTTAAGGCGACGGCCAAGTGGTTTGCTGTTTGCTTGCCCTCATGACCAGGGTTGTGTTTTGCTTTTGTTTTGAAGCACGGAACACGCATAAAACCTGACAACAGCCGCAAATACAAGACAAGTTTGTGCTGTTGTTGTTGTTGATGTTTTGGCCAAAAGTTTTACGAGCTTATCCGGAAGAATAAAAGCGACGACGAGCATGATGAAAAACATACAAAAACACGTGCCAATAAGGTTGACTGCAACATCAACAACAACAACACAAACGTTGCGAGAATTAAAACATGCGCCAGATAGACGGCCAAGAAGATAACAGACTTGGGCAAAAGCAGCTGCTTGGCGGGTCGCGATAGGCGCTCTCGCTTCAGGTGGTAGAAAAAAAAAGTTATAAGGTGCCAAAGGCCGTAAAAGATGCAATCAAAATCAAACTGATTTGTCTCCGGGGAGCATTGCCAACTTTTATGTTTACGAGCCCGAGTCATAGAAACTTCAAAATGCATAAGAGGCGTAATTGTCAACGACTAAAAGATACCCTAGAAAGGAGACTAAGCTTTACAGATTGTATTTGAAATTTAAGTTTGTATTTCAAATTTGTGATAAACTTAATCTAAACAAAAGAGGGATTGAATTTCTTGACAGTCTGTGATCAATAATGTTCTATATGAAATACTGATTGAATTTCTTGACTGTCAAAACAATTTGAAAGTGAAAGTTATTCCCTCAGTTCATTAATAATTTGTAGGGTATCTAATGAAATAGTTTACAAGCAATGCAATGCTCTTTGCGGAAGGCATTAGAATAGATGCAGACAGGAAAGTAGAGGCTACGCCCGTTGGACTGGCTTTAATTAGACAGTCGTGAACTCGGTTAAGTTATGACTCGACAGACGGCAGACTTTGGTGGTTCCTTCACTGTGGCAATGGCCTCGGGTCGAGTCGTGAAATTTATGCGTTAAAATTGCATAATTTGCACTCACACACAAATACATAGAAGAGAGCAGCGACTGCGTGCGGAGTGGCGAGGGGAACACTAAAAGTTTGCACATAAATTTAAGAGTCAAGGTAAGAGAGCAAACTTTTGACTGCTGTTGCTGATGCTGTTGCTGCCCCCATTTGCTGCATGCCACACTCCTCTGCTTCTGCTTCATATTGAATTAAACACTTTGTGTGTGTTGCTCTACTTATTGCCGCCTCCGAAGTGTCTCTTGATGCCAGCAATCTGTGGGATGCGCTCGCCCACAAACACGTACAACTAAACTGAGATACAAACTCACACACACACACACACATTAAGAGATGTGTATACACACTATAGATACTCGTACGATTCGTTTTTAATTTCCTGTTTCAGTTGCTGTTTCAGCTCCAGCTCCTCCGATTGCTGTCGGATTCAGTCTGCTCTGCTCTTTTATCGACGAGGCCCCCAAAAGCCTGTCGCTATATTTTCCCCCAATTGCAAATATAGCCAAATTTTTTGTAGTATTTGTTTTCCTCGTTGTTGTTCTTATTGTTAGTGTTGTTGCTGTGGCATTTTAAGTGAATTTTTTGTTTGCCACGCGGCTTCCTCGTTGCCTGCCGCCTCTCTAATAGTTTTTACTGCAACTTTATTTAGTGCTCTGTCTATGACATCCCCAACGCTAGACTCGCTCCTATCTCCTCTCTCTGGTTCTTCTAGCATTTCGCTGCCGTTCATTTCCATTCAATTTTCCCTGTTTCTCACTTTTCTCTTTCGTTTTTTATTTGCACCATTTTTGAACATTTTGCAATGAATTTCACTCCGTCCGTCCGCTGTCTGAATGTCGCTTTGTCTGGCGGCGTTTTTATGAAGATAAAAAGCTCAACGAATCTGCAATGGCAACGGAAACGGCATTGGCATTGGTCTAGGCCATGGCTCTGCAACGCTTATGTCCGACTACCGACTACCGCCTGTGGCTAATGGGGCGTATGCCCTTAGCCTCTCTCTTTCAGCCAGCCAAAAATTGCAACAACAAAAAGAACGAGGAGTGCAACGCGGAGTTTGTTTTGCTGGAATTGCAATAATTGTTTATTGACAACAATGGATTTAAATTGTTATCGGCGTCAGCTGCGAAACAATTATGAATGCTCAGCGAGAGAGCGAATGGAGTGAACGAACTGAATTGAGTGTGATTGAATTTCTCAAATATTGGAACTTGACAATTCAATTGGTTACATCCGAAAAGGCAATGAAAATATCTAAAGGGTGCAATTTTATCAGCTGTGTAGAGATAGGAACCTTATCGACAATTGTCTACCAATTTGGAATATTTTGTTGTAATTATTAAAAATTATGGACTTTACTAAAATAATGTTTTAATTCTTTCTTTTTCAGGACATTCCGGAAAAGGCTTTTATAGGATCGTCGAGATTGTTAGGAATGCCACATTAATGGAGCATCTACTCAACAACAACAACTTCTAATGTCAACTTATTATACAACGCGTCGAATACAATCAATACCAAAATAATTATTAAATTAAATTATAAAAAAAGTAAATATAATATAAGCAATTCATATTTAAAGATACATGTAATTATTTAAACTTAAGCAATTTTGCAAGATAGCATTTTGAAATAAATGTAATAATTTTGAATTTTAACGCATTTTATATTTTGAAGCCTGCGTTCAAATTTCAAATTTGAAATTGGCGTCTAAAAATTAAATTTTTTGTAGCATACTTTGAGGGTGCGCCATGGATAGAAAGTGTTTCGAAAAATGGTTATATCTCGGCCATATCCTGTCGGATTTTTAAAGGACACATATTGCTAGAATCGCAAGGATCAACTCTATCGATTGGCATCAAAAAAGTATGGGGTCCTCTAAGGATCCAACACTTGCAATTTTTTCATCCGAGGCTCAAAAGAAAAGGTTAAAATTTGCCAAGTGCAGGATATCTCGAGAACTACAAGGACGATTTGAATGTTCTTTGGCAGGATCATAGGACTCATGAAAAGATTTCGTTTGACACATGGCCCGAAAGGATCAGACAGGATACGGCCGAGAAATACGCTATTTTCTGTATTTACAAATGTCCTTGTAACTTGGCTGTTTGCAGGACATTCGTCCTTTTTAGTATGCCAATCAATTTTTATTGGTTAAAGCTATCCTTGAGCCAAAGGATAACCCGATCGTCCTTCAAATGGCCGAGATACGGCGGAATTTCGGATTTTCGGTAAATTTTCTATGCTCAGCCCTTGTAAAAATTTGAGATCCTTTTTTTGGAAAGATCCTTAGAATCCTGGAATGCCAATCGATAGTCCTGGTTAGCCTGATTACAAAAAGGTAAGTCTTGCTGAGATCCATAACGATTTGGCAGAGATATGACAAAAAACAAAACAATAATTTAGAATTTGGCGCCGCAAAAATTAAATTTTTTGTAGCATACTTTGAGGGTGCGCCATGGATAGATAGTTTCGAAAAATGGTTATATCTCGGCCATATCCTGTCGGATTTTTAAAGGACACATATTGCTAGAATCGTAAGGACCAACTCTATCGATTGGCATCAAAAAAGTATGGGATCCAACACTTGGAATTTTTTCGTCCGAAGCTCAAGAGAAAAAGTTAAAATTGGCCAAGTGCAGGATATCTCGAGAACTACAAGGACGATTTGAGTGTCCTTTGGCAGGATCATAGGGCTCACGAAAAGATTTCGTTTGACACATGGCCCGCAAGGATCAGACAGGATACGGCCGAGATATACGCTATTTTCTGTATTTAAAAAAGTCCTTGGAACTTGGCTGTTTGCAGGACATTTGTCCTTTTGATTATGTCATTGGGTTTGTATTCATAAATGCTATCCTTATGCCAAAGGACATCGCGATCGTCCTTCAAATGGCCGAGATACGGCGGAATTTCGGATTTTCTTGTAAAAATTTGAGATCCTTTTTTTGGAAAGATCCTTAGAATCCTGGAATGCCAATCGATAGTCCTGGTTAGCCTGATTACAAAAAGGTATGTCCTTGCGAGATCCTTAAGGATTCGGCCAAGTTATGACGAAAATACGAATATTGTATGAACATTTTTCGTTTGCATTGCATACTTTTATGGGCAGCCACACAAAGAATTTACACTCATAGAAATCACAAATACCTTGAACACATCCAGCCACATTTTCAAGGACACACTTTGGTATAACCGCAAGGACCAACTCTATCGATTGGCATCAAAAAAATATAGCAAACGACTTACTTTTCATATGTTACAACTCACAATTCATATGTTAAGTTTGAAATAACCAAATATAACGGAATTTTGTTTTGTTTATTGTTTATAATTGATTTTTAATACACAAGTTTGAACATAAAAAAAAACAATAATAAAAATAGTGGTAATGATAAGTTACGGCATTAACTTTTATATTGCATACTTTTAGGATGATGATTTAAGTACATAATTGGGATAACAGTGCATACTTTTAGTATGATGAGTTAAATATGTTAGTGTAATTACATTGCATACTTTTAGTATGTTGATTTAAACACATAATTGGAATTGCATTGCATACTTTTAGGATGTCCAGTTAAAATCGAAATACCAATTGAATTGCATACTTTCATGACGATGAGTCGAGTGCAAGTAATAATTTCCTTTGCATACTTTCAGGCTGGCGATTTATCTGAAACGTAAAAGAAATAGATTTGGTTATTGGCATACTTTGTTTAATTGCTAATATCGAAATGAAATTTTAATTCATCTTGCTATTGTCAAATGTAATTGCTTGTATCAAGTGATTATGCTGTGATGGAGTTATTCCATTTTGCTAGCTGAGTTAGATGTCTAGGCGCTTGGCTGCTTGGACCATCGCCCATCGTTTTTGGGCCAACTGAGCAATGCCAATTGGCAGACGAAGCGCAAGTTGGCTGACTGAGGACTGAGGGCGGTTGCCAAGTACAAAACAAATGGCAGGCTGCAACAATAACAACAACAGCAGTAAGCGAAAAACAAAAAAAAGAACTGAGCAGCCTAAAAAAGCAGCCAAGCAGAGCAAATCAAAGTAGAGCAAGATTCTGGCGCATATTTTTGGCAGGAACGTGAAATTAATTATGCGCGGCAAAAGAAAGGCTTACCGCAGGACAAAGACATTCAAGGACCTATGGGACAGCAGCAGAAGCGATGCCGCGTCAGCTGGCGAAATGAGAGCATTAAACGAGTACCGCGACGGGTCGTCGGCGACGTTCCAGGATTATGTTAAATTTAGCGGTGACACAGACACTTGGCAAAGGTTCTCACACAATGGCGCAATAATTGCGCGCGGCTCCTTCCGACATTGGCAGGGGGCGTGGCCGGGTAATAGGCATCCTCCTCTTCGCCCCTTCGCCTGCTCCTGGTTATTTCGACCGGTTGCTTGGCCGCCATTAATTGTGCAAAGTCAGTGCTACTGAGAGTCGCCTCTGGCAGCTGCACGTCTCCAGCGACTCCTCTGACTCCTTGTCTCCTTCGGGCAGAAGTCAGTGCCAAGTGCCAGATGCCGGTCTGTGCCAAGAAACAGAGAGAGAGAGAGAGAGAAAAGTGTGAGCATGGCAAAATAATAAAATAGCAGAGACAACACAGAGGAAGCTTCGACTCGCGTTTCCTTTTGGAATGCCATAAATTTAATGCTATTTTTATTGTCGTTGCGCAAACGTTTGTTTAATTTTCAAGTGAATGCTGCGCGTTCTTCGTTCTTCGCTCCTCGCTTCATTCTCCATTCACAATTACCAACTGCTAACTGACAACGGCGAGAGCATCACAATTAAATACAATTTTCGCTTACTTCAAATATTGTACTTGTGCAATGAAAAGTGCGTCGCTTGTCACAGACAACAAGATAAATCATTTACAATTTTCATTTTCTATTTATCAAGCTCAACATTTTTGGGGATATACTCGAAAGACCCTTTTGGCAGTTGGGGAACCCACCAAGAAGGGAGAAATAAGGGTCCGTTGTTGTTGCATGCGATTTAAACGATTGCTGCAAATTGTGGGGGCCAAAACTGGTCGTTACCTTTGGCAAATACTCGTAGATAAGAGGCGGCGACAACAGGGAGTGAATGCGCAGGCATTTCCCTCAATGTTTACAAACTGAATCGGAATCACAACAAGCAATCAGCTGGCCTCTAATCGGAAGAACGGAGCTAACTGTACCCTGCACCCGTTCTGGGGTCTGCTCTTAACCAACAATTTCTGGGCAGTTCTACAAATGAAATTTATGCAGCAGGCTTTTCCTTTTGTGGCTGGCCAAATATTTGCATTAAATTTGGCCAAGTGGCAACGTTTATTCCTCTTGTTGTAGGGTTCGGTGCTTTTTTTTCCTGCTTCTCCTGCTTCCTGCTTCTCACCCTCTGGCAACTCTCATTCTCTATTTCCTCTTCATTTTGCTGCTTCTGCTTTTGCTCTCGCTTTGTTTTCTTTTTTGTTATTCCATTTTTTTTTTTTAGTTGTACAACAATTTCTTTGTTTGTTCTGCGCTTTCGCGGCGAGTTAATTTTGCATTTCCGCTCATTTAACTGCATTTTTTCCGCCTCTCCCCGCTTCTGTCCTAACCCCAACCTCGCTGCAGTTGTTGTTGTTGCTGTGGTTGGCTCCAAGTGGCGTGAAGTTGTTTTTACCACTGCTGCTTTGGCCAGGAAGTTCATTTGGAGCAGCAGCGGCAAAACAGGCCAAGCTCATGAAATTCCACTCAACCGACTTTATATATAGAACTTTAGCCGTGTTTTATTTTCCTTCCCACTTTCACCATTTCATTTTTTTCCGCTGCTACATTTCCACTCGCAACGTCGAGAGACAATCGGCGTTGCGTTTGATCCACTCCGGAGCGTTGGGAGTTTCCACCTGACCCGGTGGAGAAGGGGTGAGGAGAGGAGAGGGGAGGGGACGTGTCTGTGTCTCTATTAGTTTGCTGACAGTTTTTAATGAACTTTTGCTTGTGAAGCAATTTGAGCATTTAACGGGCTTAGGCTAAAGCGAAAGCCAAACAGCCTTTGCTTTGCTTTGCCTTTTCCCCGACTATACTATATAATAATTATATGCCCATTTGGAGCTGGAAATCGCTTGCAACAGACTCGCAGACTCGTAAATTTCACACCTCAGCCATCAAAAGTTGAGCAAAAGTGCTGCGTGCTGCGTGCTTCGTGCTGCATGGCGAAACTTTTGCCATTTCCACAGGATGCACAAGGATGCAAGGATGCAGCTGCACTCGGCAACACACGCGGCATCAAAATTATATGTCAAGCGCAAAATCTCAGTCAGGCAGCGCTTAAACATGCGAGTGAGTGTCTCTCTCTCTCTGTGTCTCTCTCTCTCACATTCTCTCTGTGTGGCATTTGTAAATGTTGCTAGGTGAGTGGCAGCTTCCGTTTGCCATTCGCTGACTGCCTGCCTCCCTCTCCCTCTCTCTCCTTACCTCACTCACCTTTGACTCATTTAGCTGGCAACTCTCACTAAGTCTCAGCATGACATTGCACTCAACTTTGCGTGCGTCCTGCCACGCCCCCAAAGCGCCCACGGCGGCTGCTGCCCCACAAGCGAAACCAGCTGTTGACTTTTATTGTGGCTTGACATTAATTTGTTAAGTGCGCCACGCCTTCCCTTTCCCTCCAACTCTCTCCATTCCATTCCAGAGCTGCGCCCAGTCAACTGCATAATCTTTAAGGTGAGCAGCCCTCCCCTCGTCCCTTCCTCCCACTCTTTTCTTCTCTTTTACTCCTCATCTTGTTGTCGCCTTAATTGCATTTCTGTGTGTACACACATTCAGTTCAGGCGAAAAAAGTGAATTTCGCTTGCCATTCCACAGTCCGAATTCGAGTCACAGTCGAGTCTCAGAGTTTCAGAGTCTCAGAGTCTGTGTCTCAGTTGGCTTCGATGTTGCAAGTGTGCGTTGCATGCGTCGCTGTGTTGCAGTCCATTTTAATCATGCCCAATGCACTGTGAAAATGCTTAAAAATGCAAATTATGCGCTGCAAAATGCAACGCATGCAAAATTGTGGCCCATAATTTATGCCACACAGCTGCAGCCTGTTCTCCTCCCCCTCTCTCTCTCTCTCCCCCACTCCTTAGCTTGCTGTCTCGCTCGCTCAGTGTTGCGTGTGCTATACGTGTCTATCGCATTATGTTGTTCAACATTACGCTCTGGTGTCATCGATGCCGCTGCCGATTGTTGATATAAGCCATATGATATGCATAAACACACACACAGACATGCAAACACACACATACACACACACACACAAGCGCACACACACACAATATTTGTTTAATTAGCCCGTATTAATGTCGACGCAAGCAAATAAGAAGGCAACTCATAAACCGAAAGAGCGAGAGCGAAGTGCAAACGCAACGCTCTATTGTTATACGCAATTGTTGCAATGGCTTTTCCCCTCCCTCCTACCTATACCTCTTCCCACTCCCTCGCGCAACCCACTGACCCACTGACTCTGCGATTTTCATTTCGTTTCAATGTTTATTCAGGACATTTGCCATTGCTTTGTCATAAATCCGCTCGAGATTTCATTGATGCACCACGCTTTCCTGCTTAATGATCTGATTTAAATGGTTTATTTCCCGAATTATGCATGCCACCATTATCCAGTCAAATCCCTCCCCAAAATTCTACCGCAAGTTGCCCACTATTTAACTAACTCTCTAAATTTTCTATAAATAAAATATGATATATGCCACTTACCGAGAGTTTCAATTGTGTTGCATAGAAATTTAATTTCTCTCAGTTGTTTAGGCGTCTATTACGTTTCAATGTAAAAGTCATATTTAATGGAAAAAGGAAAACATGATCAATTAGTTATTAAATAAAATTTAAAATAATATATAGTCTTTTTTAAATCTTCACTCAAAAACCAAAGCACTTAAATGTTCATCTATCATTTTATAAGTGCCAACAATTCATATTTTATTGGGATAAAATAAAATGTGAATAAATAAGTGTGTTAATAGTTCAATCACTATACAGAGAAATAAAATCTGGATTGAACAAATTTTGATTTAAGTTTTTTTCTCGATCTTAAAAAGAACAATCTTCAAATAAGATTTTTAGGTTAAAAATTAAGAAAATTTTCATTTTGAAATTAGAAAAAAAAAAAAATTAAGACTAAAATCTTGATTGAAGATTATTTTATTCTAGATTTAAGAGAAGATTGCAAATCGTTATCTAAGAATAAACTTTCTTTGTTCAATTCATACAAACAATCTTGATTCAAATTTTTTTTTCGTGATTTTAGCACGTCTTTTTCTTCCTTCTGTGTTCCTAAATCTTAGTAAATTGAACAAACTATATTATTATTATTTGCAATAAAATATATATTTCACTTCCCCTAAGTAGTCTTATTTCTTTTACCTTTCGGACTGTCAAATATATCTATTAAAATTAATTTTAGTATCACAATCTATGACAGCAATTTTCATATAAACACACGCTCTCTAACTATTTAAATACTAATTCATTTAAAGTAAAGATGTCTTGCAAGCGAAAGACCCGCTTGTGGGTGCCACAAATGGATGCTTCAGACATGAAGACAACCACGCAGATCATGCTGGAGTCAGGATCGCGTCCTCAGCGCACTCTCTGCACCACCGAGCACAAACTGGTCAACTTTCAGTCCTTCAACATGGATGAGTAAGGTTCTCTATTAATTAATTAACTAATAAGCAAGCTATAAATTCATTTCATTCCAGTCCACGCTATGGTCCAATGGAACCTGAAGAAGAACTCGTGCAACCTTTGAGATCTGGTTATATGCGAGAGTTTACTCAACCTTATCCTTCGCGTTGCAAACCTCTAGAACCCAAGGGAGGAACTCCTGATTTTATGTTCAATCGTTTGCCTAAGAATGACTTTGATCCAAATACTGGCACTTACTACAAATTCCTCGACGATCACATGCACATTATTCCCGAGGTACGCAAGAAAGTTAACTTCTTCAGGCAGTTGCGGTAAGTGAAGCGATAGTTGTTATAATATATATAATTAATTCGTTTCTTTTCTTACACAGCAATCAATCATTTCTGCTTTATTAAAAGCAGCCAAATTGCAAATTGTAAAGAGAAAATAATAAATTGTTATTGTTGAGTTCAATAAGCATAATTCAAGCGATAGTTTGGCAATAGTTTGTCGATAGTTTTGCGATAGTTTCTTGTGATTTTACTTAAGAAGTTCGTCGCCTAATTGCTTGACAATTTGTTGTGTAATTTGGCTCAATCATCATTCAAGTCACGCTACAACTTAAAAGCAACCCTTTGCTGACAAAATGTGTCAGTTGCACTTTTGTGCTCTTCTTTCAATGGAAATCAATTAATTTTGCATACATAAACTCGATTGCCAGCTAGCCAAAGGGGACAATCAGTCCAGTCCACTTCAGTGAAGTCCAGTTGAGTGTGTCTCTTATTAGGTTAAAGCTGGGGCAAATTCTGAGAAAACGCTAACAAATTGCAATTAATAATGCAAAAGGCTATCCCCAGCAATGCAGCTACTCGATATACGATATATATTTCTCTCTCGATTCTCAACTTTCTCGTATTGCGCTGGCAATTTGCATAAATGCTACCAATAACCAGGGCTGAGGGGGTGTCAAACTAATGGCAAAGTATGACAGCTCTGATTTATTATGCGAGGTAATTAGTTTGGCCTGTTTAGCAACCAAGGAAGCCAACCAGGCAGCCAGGCAGCATTGATAGCAACAACTGCATCGCATTTCTTCGCTTGCGTCGATGACAAGACCATAAAAAACAACCACAGCAATAACAACAAGAGCAACTGGCGCCCCTTTGATGGTGATGACGATGTCGAGCAGGAGAAGGACGAGCAAGGACGACAAAGTGGTCGAAAACAAAACACTCTTAGCCGCCAGTTGACAAGCGCATGAAAGTCAAAATGAATGTTGCAAAGTGACAGAGAACGCAGGACGAAGTGCACAGAGAATACACACAGAACACACAACGATGCTGCTGCTGCTGCAACGGAAGTCGCCATTGTGGTTGACAAACAGAACATGGACATGTTGTGGCAGGGCAAGAGAGATGCGAGAGATGAGAGACAAGAGACAAGAGGCAAGCCGCAAGCGACAGGCGGCAGTCCATCAATTAGAAAAGGCCAACTTGCTGCTAAGTTTTCAATCTCGCAATGAAAACTGACACCGAACAGCAGCTTCCACTAAGATGAAAGCGACACCTAGTGTTAGAAATCGAGAACGAACTGTGATAACACATTGCCAAAGTGTTGACTCAATCGGGTTTGGGCGCAAACAAAGAAATGCTATCAAAGCAAACGGAAACCGTGTGAATTGTAGCCAACCGAAAGGACAAACTCAATTCCTTCGGATGAGTTGAAGAGCTCTAACTTTAATGCTAGTTAAGTGTGTTAGCAATTTAAGGTGATAAGTAATTGCATTCAATGGAAAATATGCTTAAACTCTAAAAGCTACGAAAATCCTTGGATTGCAAAATCATATGAAAGATTTGATAGTTTAAACATGGTTAACACTGTTTTAATGTATTATATAGTAACTAAATAAAGGTTGACTTAATTCAATACAAAGCTTTGAAAGCTCATTAAATCAGCTGTCGACGTAAGCTCACTGGAATCAAGCTCCCTACCATCAAAATAAAGTTTTGAAAGCATATTAAAAGCATTGCTAATTTACTTGTTCGTATTACGAACAGTATTATTTGGTAACTAATTTAATGTTAAACTTAATTCAAAGCAAAAGCTTCGAAAGCTCATTAAAACTGCTGACAGCTTAAGTTCACTGAGATCAAGCTCGCTACCATAAATATAAAGCTTTTTAACATGGTTAACTTCATTAAAGTTTTAAATCAAATATGAAGCCTGGAAAGCAAATTAAAAGCTGTAATAATTTACTTTAAACAAGGTTAACACAGTGTTTAAGCATGTGAATAATACTTACAGTATTATATAGTTACTAAATTCAATTCAAAGCTTAGAAAGCTCATTAAAGCAGCAGTCAACGTAAACTCAACTGAATCAATATGCTTTTTATAACTTCCTAAAATATGCAATCTTGTACACAAACTGCAATGAAAAGCCTGAACAGAAGGGAAATATTAGCTCAAGAAACACTGTTAACACTGTTAACACAGTATTATTTGCAATCTTATTTCACGTTAAACTCAATCCAATACAAAGCTTCGAAAGCTCATTAAAGCATTTGTCAAGTTCACTACTTCAAATGGTGCAATCTTGTACACAAACTACAGTGATAAGTCTGAACAACAGAAGAACATTAGCTCAAGAAGATGTGTTCCTAAATTCCTGTCATAGCCTTGCTTGGGCATTCATCAGAGTCACGAGACTATAAGGCAGAGGACACACTTGCAACTGCAACTGCAGAAGCAGAATTGACTGATAACCGGCCATGGGCAACATTCAACAAGCTTTCACCAATGCGTGCGAATGCGAGGAAACTCACCACACACCAACAAAAGCCGGCATGGAGCACTCTCTCATCGCTCGCTCTCTCTCTGTCTCTCTCTTCGGGACACGTGCGTGGCACGCGCTCTCTCGCTGTGGACACGAAGTTGCGACAAACTCAACACAGTGTGCGGCACGAGTGGCAAACATCGTGTGTGTGTTGAGTGATAAGAGACCAAGAGTCGCCTTCGTGTTCGCTTCAAGTTGCGTTCTCGTTTACAGTCTCGTTGCATGGGCTC
Organism: Drosophila pallidifrons; assembly: GCA_023558445.1. Classification (NCBI taxonomy): domain Eukaryota; kingdom Metazoa; phylum Arthropoda; class Insecta; order Diptera; family Drosophilidae; genus Drosophila; species Drosophila pallidifrons. Next base: position 27,027,872 of record CM042347.1, on the reverse strand, counting down.
GTGTCTTGGGCAGCCGTGGAGCTCAAATCAGTCAACTCGGAAACGTGGCCAAGTTCGTTTTGCGGCGATATCGATGCGGCACTTTTAGCCTGGCCAAAACACACACAAGAATTGGCAGTAAGCAAAGCCAAAGGCAACAAACCAACTGCCAACAATCTCAACTGCCAACCAACAAAATAAATATTTTAGTGTTCAGTGTTCGTGTTAAAAAGTGCGTCGAAACCAAAACCAAAACGAAAACAACAACCCAAATTCGAAAGGTGTGACAAAGTGAAAGAAAGGTGTGCGTGTGTGTGTGTGTTGAAACTCGAACAACAAAGAAGCGTGTGCGAGGGAGTTTGTGGCATGTGTAATTAATTTTTGGCATTTAAATTGAACGCCATCAACATCCGAGCCGAGGCCTTAAATCAATTTGATAAATTTGCATTTTTTGCGTTAAAAATGGCAAAGAAAATACAACAGCAGCAACAGCAACAACAACAATAACAACAAAGGCAGCAGCAGCAGAAACCGTAACAGCAACAAAACAGGACAACACAACACACAAAAAAAAAGGGCAACCGCAAAAAAGAAGGCAGAGAGCAGAGCAGGCCTGGCAGCAGAAAAAAGCCAATTTAATTTACAAATTACAAATTGATGGGGTAGCGCCCCTCACTCTCTCTCTTCCTCCTCCTCTCCTTCCACAAAAAAGGAAAACAGCCTTTGCCGAGAAATAAATTCACAATACGCTTGTTCCTCGACTCGAGTCTCGAGCTCATCCTATGTCATCCAGCAGGAGGCAGAAACATACAAATTGGGGGTCCATAAAGCAGATCATCGATTCAAAGTATTTTTGGTATTTCGTAGGGAGGAGGAGTTTGCTCCTCCCTACGGAATTGAATTAGTTTGAAATGAGCCGGAAATTTGCTTAAATCAGATTAATTTAATTAAATTAACATCGATTAGTGCGATTCGGGCATGTTTCAGCCAATTAATGTTCAACTCATGTGAGAGCAAAGAGCAAAGAGTTCACAGCAAAAATCAATTCAATATTTTGCGATTGAATTCGACATTGAGTTGTAGACTAATGGGTTTGATGGTTGTTATTCGAAGTAAAGGAATTTCAAGCAGTTTTTAACTATAGTTAACTATACAGTTTTAACTATACAAATATTACTTAAAGAATCTCCTAAATTGAAATATTGTTCCAAGGAATTCGTAATTAAATTTCAATTTCTATGCTTGGTGCAATATTAAATTTAAACCATACAAAATATTACCTAAAGATTCTCATAAATAGAATTTCTGTTGTAAGGAATTCTTAGTTGAATTTCCAAATATTACTTAAATATTCTCCTAAATAGAATTCTTAATTAAATTTCCATTTCCATGCTCGGAAGAATACCATATTTAAATTATACAAATATTACTTAGGGATTCTCCTAAACAGAAATTCTGTTCTAGGCAATTCTTAATTAAATTTCCCTTGTTAGACTTGGAGGAATATCAAATTTAAATCATACAAAATATTACTTAAAGATTCTCATAAATAGAATTTCTGCTGTAGGGAATTCTTAATTAAATTTCCATTTCCATGCTTGGAAGAATATCAAATTGAAATCATACAAATATGATTTAAGGATTCTCCTAAACAGAAATTCTGTTCTAGGCAATTCTTAATTAAATTTCCATTTCCATACTTGAAGCTTTTTATACCCGCTACCCATAGGGTAGAAGGGTATTATAACTTTGTGCCGGCAGGAAATGTATGTAACAGGTAGAAGGAGGCATCTCCGACCCTATAAAGTATATATATTCTTGATCAGCGTCAACAGCCGAGACGATATAGCCATGTCCGTCTGTCCGTCTGTGTGTCTGTCCGTCTGTCCGTCTGTCCGTATGAACACCTAGATCTCAGAGACTATAAGAGATAGAGCTATAATTTTTTTTCGACAGCATTTGTTATGTTTGCACGCAGATCAAGTTTGTTTCAAATTTTTGCCACGCCCACTTCCGCCCCTGCAAATCAAAAAAATCGAATAACAAGCGTAATTTTAAAGCTAGGGTTACGAATTTTGGTATATACGGTCGAAGTTATTAAAGAAATACTTTTGTATGGGCAAAAACGCCTACTTACTAGGGGTCTGAGTTGCTTTGGCTGACAATCTGGTATATTGGTATATTTTGAATGGTATATATTTTCTATGGTATATTTTGAATGCGGCACTATATCGATATACCACATATACCATTTGGTATATTTTTAGTATTTTTGCAGTATATTTGGTATATTTTGAGAATAATACCGCAAAATATATTGCTTTTATTCAAAATGGGTAGCGGGTATCTCACAGTCGAGTACACTCGACTGTAGCTTTCTTACTTGTTTCTTTCTCTGCTGCACTCAGACCGACCTCACTTGAACCCTTGTTGCGATTACAACAAAACGTGGCAACATCCACTTAGAGCTGACCTCTTGGCAAGTGCAAAACAAAAGCGAAAACATGTCAACGGCGAAAGCGAATGAAACAAAGCGCCAAATGACAAACATTTAACGATTTTTCATAATTTAAAGCATTTTTCATAATTTTTTGTGCATTTCTGCTTTGTTTTTATGCGTATTTTTTGGTGTATTTTTTATGCTTTGCTATTTGCTGTCGTCTTTTTTAATGTGGTGCTAAGAAATCTCGCATTTGCACTTTGAAGGACGCGCCGAAAACGGGCGCAAAACAACAGCAGACTAAGGAGGGGGAGAGGCGAAGGCAGAGAAGAGTAATAATAATAAAATGAAGGAAACGTAGAGAAACAAAAATAAAAGAATAAGTTGAAGAAAAATGACGGAGACGTGCCTCGTATGCAAATATTTGCAAAACGTAGACTAATAAGTAGAAAGGGAGACTGCCCGAGGGGTTGAAGAGGGGAGGAAGAAGAAGGGATGGGGAGACTACAACAAAGCCACAGTCAGAGAGAGAGCTAGAGTGGCCTCTGCCAAAGGGAAATCCTTCAAGCGCCTGGCCTGAGCTTGGCCTCATGATAGTCGTCGTGTCGCACAGGAAACACTGTGTTGTCCCTTGCCCTGCCCCTTGCCTTCCTCCCCGCTTCCCCCGCACAGCTGGCTAGAAGCAGGCCAGGATGTCGAAGGATGTTGCAGAGGCAGAGGCAAGGTGTGCGACGACCTCGAGGCACAAATGAGAACGGAGCAGAGCGCAGATAAAAATGCAGAAAGGCAGCCCGAAATGAGTTGCACCCATTTCCCACTTTCCTGCCTCCCCTCCCTTTACCACTCTCCTTTCCCTCAGCACATTTTCATGTGCTTGCGTGTGCTCAAGTGCGAATTTTGAGTCAAGACGAGTCGAGGCTTAATCTGCTTGGCATCAACAAATACTTTTCATAAATTAAACAATCATTTTTCTTGAATTTATTGCAACAACAGCAACAGCAACAAAGTCTGGCGCAATCTCTCAAAATATCAATTGCTTTCCCTCGAGTGTGAGAGTGTGTGTGTGTGGGTGTGTGTATGGATGAGTGTGTTGGAAAAATGAAACAAATTTCATTGCATAATTCATTACACATTTTGAGCGGCAACAACGAGGCAATTGGGAAGCTGTCAGAACGGCGCCTCCTGCAGCTTCTCCTCCTCCCCTCCTTTTGCCATTTGGCATGGTCATAAATCTTTTGACATATGCGTTGCCATAACCATATAGAGAGCATACGCACACAGTGAGTAGGGAAAAGGAAGAGGGGAGGAGAGGAGGAGGAGGAGGAAAGGTCGTCCAACGAGCTGAAAAAATGCGTATAAAATTTTTATTGTTTATTCCAATGTATTTTTTTGTTTCTCTCGCCGCTCTTCTGATTGTTGTTATTGTATTTGTGCTGACATTTCGCAGTTAAACGAATAACAAACAATAAACTTGACAAAGCCTATAAACAATTTACGCCACGTTGAGAGGAGAGGAGAAAAAAGCGGAAGGAGGGGGCGTGGCTAAGCCCCGCGAGTGCTTTTCAATTGTGCAAAGGGCTAAAGCGAAATGCAAATTCATTCAACTCACTCGCTGACAAGTGACTAAAACAATAAACACACATAATGCTTGACTAAAATAGCAACAACAACAACAATAACAACAACAACAGCAATAAAAGTAGCTGAGTGGACGAGCGATCAATCGAGCAACCATCAAGTGCAACAGTAGCAGCCACATCAACATCCTCCAAAATAACCAAGTCGAGGAGGAGGAGAAGGAGGAGAACCCATAATAATAAAGGGAGGAAGCAATTGAAACGATTGGCAACACTTTTACGAGTTGCCAACTACTTTTTACAACGAATTTTCATTATTGCACAAGGTAAGCGGCTCATTCCATTTCGACTATTTTCACTATTTCCACTCTTTCTACCTTCTCCACATTTCACATTCCACTTTGCACTCTTCACTTTCTCGTTACTTTCGCCCATTCGCTGCAGCTTTCCCCGACTGCAGTTTATTATTGGGTTTAAAATTCGGACTTCAACTCACTTCTCCAAGGGCCAATTCGATTTGCAGCAGTAAAGTTGCAAGTACCAGGAAAAGAGGAAAAGTTCAACATTAGTTTCCCTGCCGAGTTTCCACTGTTGTTAAAACAATGCACAACGCAAAATGTTGTGAAACAACAAATATTATCGAAGCTAACTGCATTTTTGTTAAATTCCAACTGCAGCTCTTTAGACATTTTTCGTTTACTGCAAAAGTCTTTCTCTCTAATGCCTTTCAAATGAAAACAATTGATAAACTGAAGGCAGTTCTTTTCTTTTCTATCCACTTTTCATTAAACTAGTTGAACATTGCGTAAAACAGATTCGTACTCACATGCTGCCCAAAAAAGTATGCTACATTTTTTGTTGCTAGTTTGTTTTCGAGTTTTTCGGGGTTGTTTTTCAAATCAAATGCAAGTGAATATCTGTAAAAAGAATGAAAAAGTAATTAAAGAAAAGTATTTTATAAATAAGTCAGCTTAAATCAGCTTAAATATTTATTATTGGCTGTCCATTAAGTTAATCTATTTATGATCATAAACTGTAACTTTAATTTCCGCTTTTGAATAATAATAAATTGCTACCTCTCAAGGTAATTGAAGTGCTGCTCTCAATGTGCACTTCATCACACATGCTGATGAACTCACCGTTTGACTTGCTGACCTGCTGCTCGACGAAGGTTGCCCTTCTGACTTGGCTCTTTATTATGATTATCGTTTCCTTTTTTAAGCTGTCAGCTCAATTAAATGCTTCTTTCTCCCCTCGCTGCTCGCAATGCATTGCCACATAATTAAGAGAACTTTGCCCCCGTTACAAAAGCAACTCTCCGACCACTTTTACGAGTGGATCGAGGGGTCGGGCAGTCAAGAGAGAGCTCTCGAATTGGAAGCACATGTCCAATCTGCTGGCTTATATCATCTTTCAACTTGACTGTGCGAGTGTCTGATGTTGGGAGGCACTTTCGAAAAACGCTGACAGGCTGCATCCCCTCCTCCCCCCTTAAAAAAGTCTGTCGCTCTCTACATGTGTCCCTCTCTTCTGTCCCTTTCCTCTCTCGCTGCGTTGTAACTGGCCCGAAAAAAAGTTGTTCAAGTTACTATTCAAACGCTTTTCAGCAGCTGCCGCACCAAAATCCCTTTTTAATTTTTCATGGCTGCCTCCCCTTCTGCACTTCATTCACTCAAAGTCAGCGCAAACAAAAAAGCCAGCCGAGGGAGGGGGGAGGGAGCAACGAGAGAGACAAACAGACACACAAACACACACACATACAAACACAATGCATATGCATATATTGTAGCTGGGGGTCTGCTGAGCATATTTAACCCATTGCAAACACATTTGCATGCACTCAACTCGACTCCGTTTGGGGTAGACGTCAAGGAGGGGAGGGGAGGGGAGACTGAGGTTAGGAACTGGTTTGGGGTTTCGCTTGCGGTCGAAAGTCCCGTCTGAAGTCTTGTCCTGCGTCCAGCTGCCATTTTGCATTCTCAAATTCAAATTCTCATATGTTAAGCGTGAAAAATGACTTGAGATGGGTTCAACTGCCTCCGCTTTTCTCTCTTTGTCTTCTCCTCTCCTCTCCTCTCTCTAACTCTATCGCTCTGTTTGCTGGCCTCAAACTGCCCAGTGGACTGACAAAATATTTGCATAGTAAATGGTTTTATTATTAACTGTGTAAACTTTTATTTTAGAGGCCCTTAACTTCTCCCTTCGCCATCGCTTACTCCTGAAAATGTGGCCGCAATTTTCATAAAATGTTTTAACAAACTTGTTAAAATATTTGCCAAGTCGCTGGAGCTAAGCAACCCGTCAATGGGCTCCGCTGGTCAGCGCTGCCTGCACAACGCGGCGTATGCACAATAAAATTAAGCGACTCTTGAGAGCTGATTAACTAAGAGATACCCTCTGCAATTCTGGTTTTATTTAAGCTTAAAGCATTGACAGTTTGTTAAACTATTTCAACTTCCGAATCCTTCCACTATTGATTCCACTTTCCTCCCCTTTCCTCACCCCTAACTACCCCTTCAATCGCATTTGGTTTACTGGGTATAATCAATTAAATCTTTCGCACGCTTTTAATTAAAATTTCCCTCGAGTTACATAATGAAGTTAACTCGTTTTTTTTTATTTCGGTTTTGATGTGGACTATGACGATGTGGCGAGCAAGTTTGCCTTTTAGCCACGCCCACAATGCCACAGCTTTGGCGCGTTTGCCGCCTCCTGTCGCCACTCACGTAAATAAAGCGCGAAATTTAAAGCTTGAATCTCATTAAAATGGTTTTATTGCCACATTGGGAGCAGCGCTGCCAGTAAAAAGGGGGTGACTGGAGAGGGGATTCAGTGGGAGGCGGGGGCGTGTGCAGCTTCCATTTCGTTACACATTTATTTTCTCGCTCATAGTTTCAATTTGGAGCGTTGGCAGCGCTGCGCTGCGCTGCGGGTGTCAATTTCATTGAGCGCGCTTTGAAGTTGCCACGAAGTCGCACAGTCCCTGAGGGAGCAAGAGGAGGGAGGGGGAGAGTGTGGTGGTGATGTGGACAGACAATTCGCATTGACACAATTGAAATCGATGGCAGCCAAAGAATAAAATACGAGCAGACAAAAACTATAGGGGCGTGTGTATGTTTTGCCTCAATAACCAAACCAAACCAAACCTAAGCTGAGCGCCCGAGTTGCCACAAATGTTGCCTCTATCACTGCCCCCTCCTCTTCCCCCTCATCGTCCACACTTTGCGGCCAATATGCAAAACCCAAAAAACCGTTCAACTCAATTTGCGGCACTTTTTTGGCATTTTTGGGTTATATTTTTTTGTGTGCAGTTCTTTTCGGCTTTTGTCATCGACGACTCCCAGGCAAAGTTTCTATTTTTATAACTCGCGCGAACGCGTCGAGCGAGCGAGCCAATAATTTTCATTTTAAGTTGGCATTTTTGGTGGCTGCCACACGCAGCACAGTCTCCACAGGATTCACAGCTGCGACTCTCTTTTTTTTTGGCGCTGGTTTTGTTCTTTTGGGATCGTCGAACAAGGACTTGGCCTCCGTTTTGGGAACCGTTTATGCGGAAAATTACACTAAAATAGACACAAAATGCTATTTGTGGCTGGCGGTGGCAACAGCCATTGGCAACAAATAAGCACAGCAAATGCCACCGCCAGGCAGCAGCCAACAGCCAACAGCCAACAAATTGAATGTGGCTTAGCTTTTGCCCCAACTCCATTCGCATTCTACACGCATTCATTCTGCTCTCACTCACTCACTCACTCGCCCCCTCTCCATCTCTCTCTCTATTACACTCTGTGACGTCATCAATTTCGTCTAAGCTTTCAATATTGAGCTGCTTTAAATAAGCGACTGAAAGCAAATTTGTTGAAAAGGGTGCTTAAAGGCCTTGCCAGGCATAGTTGGCCCAAGAGAAGCAGCAAAGCATTTAAGGTAAAATATTGTCAGAGTGCTATTAAAGTTAAGTTTTAGTGCCTCATACTTTTGTCTATGAAAAGAATTTTGCTTTCTGAAAAACTAACTAAACTAACTACAGATTGTAATCTTTCTTCTAGATCATTTTTTAAGTGAAATATTGTCAGAATGCTATTATTGTTCAATATCTGTGCCTCATACTTTTAACTATGAAAAGAACTTTATTTTTTGAAAATTAAAAATAACTACATATTGTAATCTTTCTTCTAGATCATTTTCTAGTATCATTATTTAAGTGAAATATTGTCAGATTGGTATTAAGATTGAATTCTCTTATTTTTGGCTCATAAATTTAACCATAAATAGAACTTTACTTTTTGGAAATTAAAACTAAACTAGTGCAACAACATATAAAATCTTTACAGTTTGTAAGCTTTCTTATAGATCAAGGTATCTTTTTTTAAATCTCAATAAAAGTGAAATATTGTCAGAACGCGATTTAGGATGAGTATTTGTATTTTTAAAGTAAAACTACATTAACTAATCTATAGTTCAAAATCTTTCTAGCTATAGTCGAGTGTGGTGTGAGATACCCGCTACCCATTTTGAATAAAAGGAATAATATCGCATATTATTCTTAAAGTATACAAAATGAATGTACCACAAAAATACTACAAATATTCTTATATGTGGTATATTAATAAAGTCATACATTCAAAATATACCAAATGAATGTACTGCAAAAATACTAAAATATACCAAAGGCTACAATTGGAATATTGATATAGTATTGCATTTAAAATAAAATATACCTAATGAATATACCGCAAAAATACTAAATTATACCAAATATTACAATTGGCATGTTGATATAGTACTACATTTAAAATAAAATATACTAAATTAGTATACCGTAAAATACTAAAATATACCAAATGAATAATTGGTATATTAATATAGTACTATATTAAAAATATACCATAAAGTATAAAATATACCAGTTTATATCCAATTTCCTGGAGGCACAAAGTTATCATACCTTTCTTCCCTATGGGAATCGGGTATAAAAATCAAAGTATAATTATTAATATTAAGGCAGCAAGACTAACTTCAAATTAAGTGATAAGATATACAAACCTCACTTCATTTTAAAGCTTTGCTATTTGCATACGCCTGCAGCAAGGTCATTTCTATTCTGAGCTAGCTTTTAGAGTACTAATATCTCAACTCGTGATTTGATAGCCTTGATCAAATTAACCTTTTGGCCAATGGATGCTTTTAGCGTTGACCGTCATAATTAGTTGATTTCGATTGGTTTTTGGCTCAACTTTGGCATTCAAATTATCATATTTAGTCAGCTTTCACTTCGTTTTCCTTTCTCCACTCTCCAGTCTCCCTCACTTTTGGATGTTCTTGCGCGGCGCTCTTTACAGTTTTTCCATTTTTAAACACTCACACATGGCTCGTTGGCATATGAAAAGCCCATTAAAACATCATTCAGGCAGTGACAGTCTTCCCCTTGTTCCTCCTCCCTTCCCCTGTTCTCATTGCCATTTCCCTAGGTGACAGTTAATTTTAACTGCGAGTGACGGAGAATCTCGAAAAAGACAAATAAAAACTGCATTAAAAATTGGTTCACAAAAAAGACGAAAAAAAAAATTAAAGGCCAAGTAAATTTGGCAGTTGGCACATGGCGAAAAAAGAGAAAAAGGAGGAGAAATAGAGTGCGAGGGAGATGCGAAAAGTTTGTTGCATTTAATTGTTTTGAGAGCAAAAAGTGCAGCCAGCCAGGATAAATTTGCCTTTTTCTGCTGTTATTTGTGTAGTTGACTCGTTCGTAGTTGTTGTTGCTGTTTCCAGTTGTCTGCAGCAGCAGCTACACAACTACAGCAGAAACAACAGTGGAACACACAAACACACAAGACAACTAAAACAACAACTGCAGAGACAGAGGCAGAGACAGATTCAGAATCAGAGAATCAGAGAAAGAGCGAGTGCAACAATCAAGAGTAAATATAAATAAAAAGCCAGGCAAAAGTTGTGCTGAGCCAGGACGAAGAGACAGGCCACTTATGCATGTCCTGTTGGCACCACACACACTGATGCACACACAGAATTACACACACAAAGGGCTGACAAGATATGTCGGGCTAAAGACGAGACCTGGACGAGACGGTGCAGAGAGTTGGCTGACAGCAGCGAGACGTAAAGAGGTGAGAGAAGGCATGATGAGAGTGAGTTGAGGTGAGGAGTAAAGGAGTAAAAGGAGACAAAGCATCGCTTGTGAGTGCATATAATCTGAGGCTCATCATCTGCTGCTGAAAGCAGAAAGGGATGAATTGAGAGAGAGGAGAGAGAGAAGGCTGCAAGGGGAGGCAGTTGCATGGAGTAAGCAAAACAAATCCTTGCCAAGACACATATGCATATCCTTGCACGTATGTTACATATGGCCTGCATGTCTGTGTCCTGGCCTGGCTTATACCAGCTCTCTCTCTCTCTCTCTCTCTCTCTCTCTCTCTCTTTCTTTATCTCTTTCTCTCTCTCTCTCTTTCTCTAGCTGTCTGTCTGTGTGCGAAAAACAATGCAATTCTTCCGCACTTTTTGCCTGCTCGCTCGTTTGTAAGCAAAAGTCCTTTAGCACAAATTTTTGTATGCTCCTCATCATAAAAAGCACAACAATCTCGCTCCTCCATCTCTCTCTTGCACTCCTATTCTCTCACTCTGTCTTTAGGTAAATATGGAATACGTGCGAGTCTCAAGCTCAAACTCATATGCAAATAGAAGAGTAGACAAAATGCGTTTCCGCATTAATGCGTTTTGTTTTGGCCATCCCAATCCCCATTTTCCCATTCCCAACCAGTCGAGGACTTACACCAGGACATCCAAATGGATATTAGTTGTCACAGTGAGTGAACACACACACAACACTCACACATTTGCACACACCACAGCAGTTCATCCTTCTAGTTAGTTATGCATAATACGACTACTGTCTCAACTGTCTGTTTGCCCATAAATGAAAACTAAACTAGAGGAATGATCTCAAATTAAATGAAAACTTGTGTTGTCCGACTAAAGCGACACTAAATCCCACTTTATGATTGCCATTCAGTACGCTTCGATATATTAAATATTGCATTATCTTAGACTTACCATAATGTTTACTTTCAACAGAATGATATTGGTTCAAACTGGATCTAAAAGCAGAGAAACGTGAAGATATTAAAACAATTTTCGAGATAAGAGCTTTAAAGTTTGTTGAACAACTTTTGACAAAATGTAGGTTATTTTAGTTAAGATTAAAATTTAATATTTAAATTTCAATTTTATATTACAAATAATATATTAAAGACTTAGTTAATATGGCTAGAGAATCTAATAAATATGCCATAGAAATAAATTAATCCATTACTAAATAAAATTATATCTCCGCCCCGAAATCAAGTTCACAGCTTAAACATTTTCTGTATTTACTCAGCTCATCAATAAAGTCTGTTATTCATTAAAAGACTTTCGCGTTATCTAGGGATTTGCCAGGACTTAAAGCTTTTCGCCCCAAATTAATCAGATTAACTAATCCCACTAATTGCTGAGCGTAACTTTTGAAAACTTTCGACACCTTAAGAAGCCGCTGTGCAAACTGTGAAACGTAAAATGTAAAGTGTAATGTGTAAATAGGAAAGGAGTTGAAATATTCTCTCCCTCTCTCAGGTACACAGTTCAATTAGCGTCTGGCAAGGATTTATCGCTTTAGCTTCCTGAGGGAGCAAGAAGAAGATGGGGAGTTTTTGCCTGTGTTAGTCTCAGCCTCAGTTTGCATCATAATCAACTTTAATTTTCGTTCCCTTTTATCTCACTCGAGAGTTATCTAAATTTAGTCAGACAAACAAACAAACACATGCACATTCATGCACAAACACGCACACTCATGCAGCTGGTGCGTGTCTCTAGCTAAATGGAACAGAGAAGGGGAAAGAGCGGGACGAAGTGAGGAAACTGTGCTTGGGCTTTATGTTTTTGGAGCAAACCAAGTTTGTGTCGCGTTCATCATTTTGCATATCCAACCGCATCTTGACTAATGCATGCAGGTATAAGAGTGTGTGAAAGAGAGAGCTATATATGTGTGTGTGTGAAAGAGAGAGAGAAATGTGTGCTGGTCGCATTCATTTGGCTTCGGCTGCGGCTGTCTTCCAATTAAGTACGCAGAAAATATAAAACGCTGTCAAGGACAAATGTGCATTTTAATTAAATTTTTAGCCGTTTCTCTGCTGCTTCTCTCTCGCTCTCTCTTCTCTCTGACTTGCTATCTCTTTCGGCATGTGCCCATTTCGCGTGTCCGTTTCTCAAGCCACTTTCTGGTTTAAAAGGCGCATTCGTTGCGCCTGCCACAGCAATAACAAGTATACGCACTGCAGCCCCAGCCTCACTTTCTTGGCTGTCATAAATCACTTGAGTTGCCTCAAAATGTGCATCTCTCCAAGAGGGCTGAGGGCTGAAGGCTGTAGGTTGTGGGCGTGGCTGTGGCGTGTGTTACTGCGCAAAATGCTCGAGCACCAAATAAAATGGCAACGTGCAAAATACTGGCCCAAAAAAACTTAACTCAACTCGCACAGAAAGTGGAAGAGGAGAATAAACTTTTCGTATTTTCCGACGAAAATTCCAGCTTTCCACTTTTCCTCGTTGTTGCGATAAAGCGTGCCAAGCAAGAGATACATATTAATTGCTGTTCTTCTCAGCCAAGAATAAGAACAACAACAACAACGAGCGAAGAAGACAATGCCAACAACTTGTGCGTTTTTGTGTGTTGAAATGCTAAACAGCAAAACTTCGTGTTGTTTGCTTGTTGCTTTTACTGTTGATGTTGCTTTTACTGTTGCTGTTGCCATTACTTTTGTTGCTGTCGCTAACAAATGGCCAGAGCTTAGCTGCTGCAAGAAACATGGCAACCATGGCAACCCAACTGAACCCAATCCCAAACCCAAAACCAAAAACGCAAAACCAAAAACCCAAGAACTAAACTAACAAGCGCATTGGGACTGCGTCTGTGACAGCGAGCAGAATCTGAGAAAGGGAATGAGAATGCGGACGAGAATGAGAATCAGAGTGAGACTGAGAATCAGTTCTGAGCACTCTCTTAATGGTCAGTGGCGGCATTTAAGAGGGGGAAAAGGCTGAGAGACACGAATTACGTCTTGTCAAATTTGCAACATAAGTAAATGACAATTGTTGAGCAAATAAAATAAAATGGCTTGAGTTAAAGCTGTAGTTTATTAAATGCCAAATTCTAGCAAAGTAATTTAATGTCTTACTTAAAATATCTTACAACAATTGAATTCTTTTAAGCCCTGTGAAGTGAGAAAACTTTTTAGAATTGATGTGAAACTTCTTTGATAACTGAACGAATTACAATTATTAAAGAAGTTGCACTTGACAAAATATTCAAAAATCGAATTTATTTTTATTAGTATATAACTTGTTTTCATTCATTGAATAACTAAATAAATTCCGCTTTCACTTGAAAGTGAAATGCATATAATTTTGTCAACTTTTAATTAAGTTGTTAAAATATTCTTTAACTAAATTGTATACACAAATTCTCAAGGTTCATCTACTCAAGTTAAGCAAAAGCGTGCTTTATATTTACGCTGAAACATGCTGCATTTTATTTGGTCTTTGCCACTCTGCCATTCTACCATAATAGTATCAAGTCTAGTTCTGTCGAGTGTTCCGCTTTCCATTAGCTTTGAGTGCTCATAACAAACACTTTGAATGCGCTGCGTTCACTTGAGAAATGTATCCGACTGCTCTGCTCTTCTCTATCTCTATCTCCCGCTCCTTCTCTCATTCTCTCATTCTCTATCTTATCTCTTCAACATTTCGGGAAGCTGTGTCGCAATTCATTAACTCTCAACATCTTCCTCAAGTTGGCAAATGTCATTTCAATTGCAACTCACTAAGCTAGCTTTCTCCCCTCCTCCCTCGCTGTCTCTGGCAACCCCCTTTCATCACTTCCCCCTCCTCCACTGCTCGCTGCTTTAGCTGAAATGTTGTCTTGTTGAATTATGCCACGACGCACTTAATCATTTGCGTTTTCTTTGCCACATCCGAAAAGTTTTTGCATGCCAACGCTTTTCACTGTTTGTTGTTTGTTGTTTTAGTTCTTGTTATTGTTATTGTTGTTGTTGTCTCTCGTTACAGTTGTTCTCGCCTTTCTCGCTAGTTGCATATTTCTAGTTGTTTTTTGACCATTGCCAAGTTTCAACGCTAAAGACCGCAAAGAGCATGAGACGTTGTTACTTTGCTGTACTTTGTTGCCTGTTGTTTTTGCCCGCTGTCAAAACTAAGCAAGTGTCGCCCCAGTTAACAGTCATCGCCCCCTCTCTTTCGCTCTCCCCCTCTCTCACTCTGTTGTCTGTCTGTGGGTCAACATTTCAGAGCTAACCACAATGAGCCACTTGAGAAAACTTTGGGCAAACGACGAATTTAACTAAGAACTTTTGGCGTTTGCCACTGCGGTTGCTCCCCATAGCATCACCCACTACATCACTACCCACTCACTACCCACAGCACCACCCACCCTCTCTCTACATACGTAGTAAGTCAATAGAAACAGGTCCTACCGCAACAAACTCGAGCTCTGCGCTCGCATGTGAGTTTGTGTTTGTGTGTGTGTTGTTATTTGTTGGGCATGCGGGTCGTATGATTAATATTAAAGTTGCCACAGAGTGAAAATTAAGCTGGGCACCAGCTACAACGACGACAGGCAGCATAAGTTTTGCCGAGCACGCAGCTCAACAAGGAAGGGGCGCAAGAAAAGGGGGCGGAAACTAAAGCAAAGACACGCAAAATGTTGGCGGTCCTCAGGGCAGCAAAAGGAAGGAGGGAGACAGGAAGAAGGCAGGTTGAAGGACGACTGTTGCCAACGTTTAAATCAGATAAACATTTCGTCTTGCTGGGTGTTGTTGTTGTTGTTTGTTGTTGAGGGGCGGGGGGTGTGGCAGTTGCTGGTGTGATAAAGCTGCAGGCGGCAACTTAATTTCTTTTTCTGCGCTTTGTTGTTGCTGTTTGCTGTTTGCTGTTACTGGGAGTCAGAAAGAACTGAAGCTCAAATAAACAAGACATTTGCTCTCGTTGCTGTTGTTGTTGCCTTGTGCCTTGTGTTGTTGGCAGGCTAAAAATAAAAACGAAATTCTCGTGAAAATCCCTGACATACACTTCACGTTTCATGTTTCACGTTCACATCGAGTCCCCTCTTTCCTTCGCCCAATGCGGCGTATGAGTGATTTGTTTCACATAATAAATCTGTGTACGTTTGTGTTTGTGTGCGTGCTTGCGTGTTGTCGATTTCTATGTCGTGTGTTCGTGTGTTCGGGGGCGTGTATTTGTTTATTCATAAGCGCATTTCGTTGTTCAACAAATTTCTGGTCATAAAAGTTGCCTTAATGCGCCAAACAAATAAATACCATGATGAGAGAGCAACAAAGGCGAAATCTGCTTAAATATTGCAGCTTGATTGCCGCTTCCCACCTCTTCCCGCCTCCCATCTGAAGTTCATAGTCATTGAAGTGCACGCAAGCCACACAAAGAGGTGAAGAACTTGTCGTGACTTTGTCTGCGATTTGAATGCATTCAATCGTTTCACTGCACATTCAAAGCAGCAACAGCAAATCAACGAATCGAGCTGAGCAAAGTATATCATTAAACAGCTTATAATTAAATAGAAACTATACTTCGTATACTATGTTTAAGACCAGGCTTAAACGATTAGCTGAATAGCATAATTTGTTACATATGTAGTATTCAAAGTGAAGAAAACATGCTAGAAGTTAACAAACTTCTGGATTAAACCAAGATACATTTGAAAACTCATCCCTTTCTTTTACTCAACTTCAACTTCAATCATTTACTCGATTATTGATTTGACACAAAACTAAATTGATTAACTATCAATATGTTTTGTTGGCTTCCTCTTAAATTCGCTTCAAAGTGCTTTTGAGTTGAGCATCTGTTGTCGCATAGTATCGTAAAAAAGCATTGCCTACTTATTGGGGCATTCATCAGACGACAGTTTACAGCATTCTGCACAAATGCTCGCACACACACACACAACTAAGTTGCCTTCACTCTTCTCTTCTTTTTGATGTCCCTTTGTCCTGACTTTCCGTCACGCTGCCATAACGCAAGCGATTCAACAATTTCCACTCATTGCGCTCAGTCAATTGCCAACCATATTTCAATTTTATTTTATTATCGCAATACACGACAGAGCCGACAAACCGACAGCAGACAGACGGGCGGACAGACGGACGGACGGATGACGATAGATACATCGACACACCGACAGAGATGTATCGAAAGGATACAGATACAGGGCCCGCTCCTCGCATCCTTTGACTTCATATTGTATTAAAGTCTGCCCCAGCACAATCCTCGACAATCCTTCTCTCTCTCTCTCTCTTTCTGTGCTGGCTTTTTAGCCAAAAAAGTTATTGATAGTTATGGCACGCCCACACGCACAGCCCACAATTTCTGCCTTCTTCTGCCTCTCTTAGCTTTTCGCTTGTGCAAACATTTTGATTTGACCGTAACTCGCTCTCTCTCTCTCTCTCTCTCTCTCTCTCTCTCTCTCTCTCTCTCTCTTCGCTCTTCTGACCACTATTGCTATTTCGCTCGCTTTGGTTGTCTCTGCATGCAATACAAGAATTTTGCATAATTTATTAGGAATATTTAATAAAAAATACCACAAGGCAAACACTGAGAGGCTGAAAAGGGAATTGCGGTTGAATGCGAAGAGAGAACAACTGAAAGAGGGGGAGGGGGCGGAAGGGAAGGGAAGGGGAAGCTTGCTCACTCGCCATTCCAAATGGCAGCCGCTTGGCAAACTTTACGCTTCGTTAGCTTCTGTTCGCTGTACTCCCGCTCTCTCTGTTCTTCCCCTCTTCCCACTCTCTCTCTTTTTCTCTCCTCTTTTGTGCCTTTCGTGTGCAGCAAAATGCGTTGAGCTACATTTATGCTTTGTTTTTTTTCCCCCATATACACACACACACACACACACACACAGACGCAATTTACTTGCATTTGCAATGTAGATTCATTTTTGTGAATTTATGGTGGAAAAACTCACACGACAACTTTGATAGCGGGAGGAGAGGAGAGAGAAGAGGAGGGGCAGACAATGAAACGCTGAGTCCTGATTTCTATACTCTTATGTGCCTCATGCATTCAAGTTCTTATGACTTGTCTATATATATTTAATATTTCTTTTACTTGCCAAGTATGTTATGAGGCTATGATTATTCACACCGAGTCTCGAGACCGCATTTCGCATTTAAAAATGTTTCTACTGCAATTGAAACTCGGTTGACAACCTGAGTCAGCTTTAAATTTAATGAATTTCTTGAATACAAGTGAGCTACGAATTTGGTTTAAATCAAATTATATTTTCGAGCATTTAAAGGGGAAATTGTATTTATCTGTCAGACATTTTTCACATTAAACGAACATTTTCTTTACGTTGTCTCTAACTCTTCTGATTCATATTTAAGAAGTGACTGGAAAAGAAATGACAAGTGACTATAACAATATGTCTTAAATATAACATGTTTAACATTATGTTGGAATATTGCAGTAAAGAATTGATGAACAACTTTTTTTTTGGAGAATAAAAGTATATTAAGAAGAGATGAGCAAACAGAGTACTAAGATTTTTACTATAGTTTGATGAAGAACTGTTTTGAAATGAAATCTTCGAATAAAGAAAAAGTTTAAAGACATTGAATATATTGTTTGACATTTTTGTAGAATTTGCTTTAACTCTTTTCTCGTATTATCAAACGGCTTCAACATGGTGAATAAACCTACCAACAAAAAAAGACTAAGATTTTTAGCATGCATAAGTTGGAACTGAAGAAACAGACCTTCGAAGTTAGAGTATTGAACTTGCTTTGCAGTTTTGATGGTCACTGTATATAAAAATTTTACCGAGTATTTTTGTAAATTCAGTAGGAATTGAATATTAAACTTATACGAAAATACTTGTAAAATGAAAAGAACATAAAAAGCCGTTATAAACAGATTTATATCTAGCTTCAATAGTTATTGAATTAACAAATATATCAAGTTACTCAAAAGTTGTTCATCATTGAGTTGAAAGACAATTCCGAAAGATAATTCCATATATGAAAAGATTTTTTATTTAGTGCACTTCATTTTTGGTTTTGATTGCTTCGTTGTGAACTTTATTTTTGGATATAAAGAAACGATCATTGAAGGTATAATTATCATTATCTTCAATGATCGTTATCACCAATAAAAAGTGTTCTCAATAATAAATAAATCATTCCAAATTTGTAGTGTATTTCTACTTCGGATTGGCATAAACTATTCCCACATTGTTTCATTTTCTTATTGTGTTCGCTGATGCTGACGCTGATAGGCATCGCTTTCGTTTCGTTTTGATGTTGCCGCAAAAGGTGTGTGTGCGTGTGTTGATTGTCTGTGTATCGATTGTGTGTGTGTAAGCCTTTTAACATAAATCATTGGCACACACACAGATAGAGAGAGAGAGAAACACTCGACACAGTCAGTTAGTGAGGGATCCTTTGGCATTGATTTGATTTGAAATAGTTGAAGCATAAACTGACAGCTGAAATATCGTTTTACACGACGATGCGATGCGATGGCAAACGAGTGACAACGTTGCGTCTGATTAGTCAGTCAGTCAGAATTGCTACATGCAGCATGCTGCCACTTGCTGCAACTTCCCCTCTGCTCCCGCCCCCTTCCTGACCTCTTTTGAGTGACATCATTCCGCTTTACACGCACTGTGAACTTGACATTTTCGCGTGTTTCGTTTGCATTTCTCAATTACACATTTCGCATCTCGAAATGCGAATTTGCCATGCAATTCAATTTTCGAATGACATCCGACGTCGTCCCCCTCATTACTCTCTTATTAAGCAGAAAGAGAGAGAGAAACAGAAAGAGTGCGAGTAAGAGAGAGATAGTCTTTTAACCCGCAGAAGTTTTAATTTCATTTGCTTGCATTTGTTATCTTATCGCATATTTTGTAATTTCAAATGTTGTACTTTGTCTTCAGTCCTTCCCACACACAATCCCTTAATGGCTATCCTTTGGGGGAACGGGGGGGTCAACAATGGGTTAAGTGCCCGCAGGCTCAGGCGCTCGTGACTCGTGTGCCGCATTCATTAACCACCCCAACCTTGGGGGCACAAAACGCTCTCTTCGGAGCTCGTTTGCCATTATCCTGGCACGTCCTGGCACAACAACAACAACAACATCGCTTAAAGCCTTTGCTGCTTTGCGTATTAAAGACAAGTCCCCTCGGATAATGGCATTTTAAATGCTGAGAAAAAATTGCATTGCCTACTTTGGTCTTCCTCTTGTCACTTCTTTTTTTGGCAGCTGCTTAGTTTTACAAATTGGACAAGCCACAACAAAAGAGGCAAGAGGCAAGAGAACAAAAACAAGGAGTAGCCAAATCGAAAAAAATTGCTTCGAAATTCTAATCTTTTGCTTTACGCTTGAATACATCACACACCAATACACACACACCCATTCACACATATACACACAGGCTTATTCATAGTGTGTTGGTTGAGGGTCGTTTGATTTTTCATAGAATGCCATAGACGTATAAAATATAAACAGTGCGAAAAAAATATGAAAATAAAAGGAGAAAAAAGCTAAAGCCAAAGCTAAAACGAAACTGAAACCAAAACCGAAACCATATCCAAAAACTTACTTACACACACACATGCGTGTGTGATTTGTATGTGTGTGTGTGCTTAGACACGTGTAAAGCCAAAATATTTTGCAAGTCAATATATCAAAAAAATATTTGGCGCGTTTGCTGAATGCAAAGATGAATGAGCAGCGGAGTGAAATTCGTTTGGCAAAGAGACAGCCAAAGTGGGAAAGAGATGGATAGAAAGTGTGAGAGAGAGATACAGAAAGAGAGGTCATGGCTGTGGGAAGTGTCAGGCAAAAGGCTGAAAGGGAATATGGAATAGTATGAACTCAATGCTGGCAACACAAACAAAAGCAGCGCACAAACACAAAACACACAAAGAGTGCTACAAAAACAAAGCAAAGACAAGTGAGGAAGGATGAGCAGGACTGCTAAATACTCTACTAAATAAATATATAATAACTTTAAGGACTGACTGGCTGATTGACTGACTGCTGAACTGAGCTATCAAGGCACAACCCAAAAAGGTAGAAGCTTGGAGGCTGAAATCTGAACACGATATAGTTGACAAAATTAAACAGTGTAATAAGGCTGGGGTTTTCATCTTTCGAAGTATTTTCTATTGCGCATTCAAGTAAAATGTAAAGTCTTTGCACTTTGTACTAAACTCTGTGAAATAGTAATGCGGGACTTGTAAATATGTACTCAATTAAATAAATATATAATATCTTTTAATGACAGACTTTTAATGACTATCAATGAACAGGTTAAAAAGGTAGGAGCAAGGAGGCTGAAACTTGTATTCAATATATAATATATAGTTTATACAATTTAATAGTGCAATAAGTGTGGGATTTTTCCCTCTCCAACTAACATATATTCTCTAGCGTATTCAAATACAATGGAATGTCTTTACTCTTTATACTAAAGAAGATAAAATAGTAACGTATAAATAGCTGAACAATTTAACTAAAATCTATATTAATTTATGGAGTAGCCCAACTAATTTCACTTTTTCAGTCTAACTCAGAATTCGCCTAATATGAATTAAAGCCAAAATTTGTATTAAAATATTACAATAATGTTAAAAAGAGATCCACATTCTTGTCTAATCAACCTTTTAGTCAACTTTGCGTGGCATAATCGAAAGCAAGTTTGTTGCCTCGAAACAGGAAATACAGCTAAAGTATTATAAAGTTTCACATGTATGTGGAATTCATCTGACTTTATCTATGCTTTGTCTCTTTTACCCCGGCTCCACTTCGTCTCTTTCTCCCACTCACTCTCACAGTCTCGTGTTGTGTTGTGTTTTGCTTTGTGTATGCTGTATGCTGCATTTTGTTTAAAACAAATGAATTTGCCGCCGAGGCAAACTAACAAACATTAATCAAAAGTTGCCGTCCGGTCTGCAGGTTTTGCCCTTTAACGGCTGTTGCGACTTTCGCTGCGGCCAAAAAGGGAGATAGACAAAACCAGAGCGAAAGAGACAGAGAGAGAGAGAGAGAGAGAGTGAGAGAAGCAGAGAGAAAAGAAGAGTGTTGCTGGTTGGCTGGTCAGCTGGTGGCGTTTATTAAAGTGCCGCATCATGACGGCGCAGATTTTGGAGCATTTTGATACTAGAATGGTGGGAAGAAGAAGGTCAAAGGTTGCCTTCAGCCTAGCAGCTGTTGGCTGAAATTAGGCCAGCCTAAAATACCATGAGAATTGCAAATGTGTGCAGAATTGTTAGAGCGTGACTGACGGGAATTTGAATTGACCTTTGACCCACACTCACAATCAGAAAACTGGCGTCAAGTTTAGAACTCAGGTGAGTCAAGGCAACCCATTAATAAGAGCAAAATCCAAGAATGAGCACAAAAAGAAGCTTCTCCTCCGCTTAACAACACGAATTGCACTTTCTATCTTGCTCTCTGCACTTCTCTCTGGAATTGTGGCTAACAGACGGATTGTCATTACGGACCAAAATTCGTTTAAGCGAATCGAGGCCATAAATATTTGATGTGCTGTCAGTTGGTCAAATAAAATAGCCACAGAAATGAGTTTAAAATTATTGGGAAGCCAAATGCAATGCAAGCTAAGTTAAATGCCCTAACTTGATTAATTACATTTTATAATTGAGAGAAATATATAGAATATAAATATTCAATGTAGCTTAAAAGTGAAATAAATATTTAAAAATGTAGAACAAATTCTGTGTTTAGAAATGATATAGACAATTGATTTCAAAAGTAATACGAAAAGTAAAGTCTTGAGAATTGATTGATATTGAAAGTAAAATAAAGTTCACATTCTTTGAAATGTAACTAAAATGAAATTAATATCCAATATCTCAAACTTAAAAATGTAGAGCGAATTCTGTGTTTAAAAATGATATTGGAAATTGATTTCAAAAGTAATAATGTTGTAGAGCGCATTCTGTATTTCTTGAGAATTGATTGATGAAAGTAAAATAAATTAAAGTAAAGTAAAGTAAAGTAAAGTAAAGTAAAGCATTCTTTGAAATGTAACTAAAATGAAATGAATATCTAATATCTCAAACTTCTTCATCGTATAGTATACAGTTGGTGGCCTAATTAATTGCCAATATTCTCTGTCTATTCGAGATTTCATATTTTATCTGACATCAAAGTTAACAATATAAAAAAAAAAAAATTGGAAGATCTGAAATTCATTCTAAGTAGTACAAGCATTAAATAAACAGTAGCTTCAATACTCTATCTACTCAATTTACTTGACTGCCAGCATAAGAAAACTCTAACGACCAGGACCTTATCAACTTGCCTTCAATAATTATTGAAATAATAAACATAAAACAAATTTGCATGCAAGTAAACATGCGTCTAACCTCAAGCCAGCAGTGTATAGTTTACATTATGATAATGTCATTCATGGGGACTGAAAGTGAAGTGAAAATAATGCAAGTGAAATGCAATTTATTTTATTAGGGTAACGCATTTGCAATGCTCGCAGCTGAGAAGTACCAGCATTTAAGCTCGTCTGTTTAATCAGTTGGTTTGAATTGCATTTCACTCTCTTGTATGCCTTGCATTGCCATGCATATTTAAAAGGACTCACACACACACATACATGCTGGCAGCATTTGATTGCCCTGATTTTGGTTTTGCTCCTGTTGCTGTCAAGCTTTTTACGAGTCTCACTTTATGTGTGAGTTTCTGTGTGTGTGAGTGTGTGGCACGTGTAATGTGAAAATTGTCCTTGACTTTGCGTACGTGCAGCATGCTGCCTTCACCCCTTTACGAGTTTGTTTAATTGCTCTCACAGAGAGCGAGCGAAAACGGGAGAAGGGGGAAGTGGCAGCTGGGGGAGCGAGCGCAAAGTCCTAATGAATGCAAATGAATGGCAGTTACAACAGCAACAGCAACAGCAACAGCAACAGCAAAAGCAACTACGCTAGCACTAAAAATATTTATTATGCACCAAAAAGAAAAAATACAACACAAAAAATTAAATTTCATTACACACACGTATTCACATGTGTGTGTGCTTTTTGTGCTTTGTTTGTTTGTACATTTAATTTAAATATTTAATTAAAATTTCGAGCGCGGATTGATTCAGACAATTAAAAATAGCACGCGCGCGCATGAAGCAGAAAGAGTTGACGACAGAGGGGAGTAAAGAGAGAGGGGGTTAAGGGGGCCACATTGATTGGCAGAGGTAGAAGAGAAAGAGAAAGAGAGAGGGAAGTAGGGGAGAAACAAACTTGTTACCTTGCATTGTTTATCTGTTTGATTATTTCAGTTTTTGCTTATGAAAAATAAATTGAACAAATTTGTCGCGTTCAACTGTTGCAGTTGTTTTTCTTGTTGCTGTTGCTGTTTGTGTGCTATGTAAATTTGCACGAGAAATTAAATCAAATATACACTGTGGTGTGTGTGTGTGAGTGTGCGGTGTGTGTGTGGCATTTGTTTGGCTATAATCATAATTAAAAATTGCTAGATTTGCCTGCGGCGCGGCGGCATGTAAAAATTAAAGCCAACAACGCAACAACAACAGCCCCATACAAAGCACCTTGTGGTCGGTGCCATGTGTGTGTAGAGTGTGTGTGTGTGTGGGTGTATTTACTATGCTTATGTGTGTGCGGCTTTCGACTCTGTTTGCATTTGTTGCGAGCGGCAGCGTCGCTTTTGTTTTATTTACATTGTTCGGCTTCTGTTGCAGCTCTCTCTTTCACTCCCTCACTCTTTCCCTCCCTCACTCTCTGTCTCTTTCACTCTCGCTTTCTCTGATTGCTCTGCTTCTTTAGGGGAGCGAGCCTTGCTTTGCCGTTGTTTACGCTTCGGCTTTTATCCGCACAAATTGTTTACTCTTTTTAGTGGCTTTTATGATGCGCCTCGCAGCAAATGCTTCAATTCCCTTTGAATCCACAGCTGGGCAACTATTGTGTTCTCTCTAGACTCTCTAGAGTCGAATCGGTTTCTTAGACTCGTCGCATTTCATGCTCGATAAAACAAGTAATCAGCAAATTAATTGCGAACAACGTTTATTACAATTTTCATATGCAAAATCATTCCACTTTTCATTCCAAATGGAAATGGACAAACAATGCGATTTCTTTTTGCTTATTTTCATGGGCAACAGCAAAAGCACTTAACGCTCGCATAATGGCAAGCCATATCTACACCATTTCACACCTACTTTGCTTAACCACAAACACACACAAACACTCACACACATTCGCAGCTATTACACTTAATGCGCCTGCTGAGCCGGGAGTCGAGAAAAATGCATTTCATTTGGCTCGCTGCTAATGCAACAGCAACTGCAACTGCAGCTCAAGCTCAAGATGATGCGATTGCGATTGGAATTGAGCATTGGCAATGGGATTGCCAAGCTGCATGTAGAGCACAGTTATGTGGTTAACTGAAAAAGTACAGAAGCAAAACGATTTGCTTTGCCTCTTTGGCTTTTAGCGTTTAGCAAGAGTAACAAAACAAAACCAAGCACAGAAAAAAAGTGGCAAAGCTCTTTAGTGCTGATGCTGATGCCCGATATGTTTGTGTGTGGTTAGGGCCAAGTCCTGATTTACAGCCAGGACCCAGCTTGACCTTTGCACGAGGCACGAGGCAAACACCAGAGCACAAAAGTGGAACACATGGACAACAGACAACAGTTGCCTGTATCTACTCCGGCTTCTCCTTCTCCTCCTGCTGTTCAAAGTGTTTTTAACTTTTACAAGTTGTCTTTGCATTTTCTGATCTACTGACCTCAATATCCAGTCAGCCCTATATATACTATACTATAGAATATATAAAGAGAGAGAGAGAGAGAGGAAGAGGGATGCCTACATATTTGATGACCAAATGCTTTTCAATAACAGCCATGCAACAACAACAACAACAACGAGAACACATGCCACACACACAAGAGGCAACAACAATGGCATCAAGGCTATAAAACTGTAAAAGTGAACACTATGCCATAGCTGGTGATATATATGCATGTGTGTGCATATATATGTGTGTGTGTGTAGTATAGCTGGCCAGGTGTGCGCCACTTTTGTGCCTGAGCTGAGCAAAAAGGTATTACAAATATTGCTATAGATTGGCTTGTGCATGCATCAACAGTGCACACCCCACAGTGAAGCCTGCCTACGAGTAACTGCCATAAAACAAATAGTGAAAGTTGAATAGAAATTTAAAATAGAATATGTAATATAGCAACATTGGCAAACGGCTTAAAGCAAAAAATTAATTAAATGAAAATTTAAATAAGGTGAAATATAAAATGGAATATTTGTATAACTTTAGGGCAGCTTTTAAATAAAAAAATATATAAAAGTAATGAAATAAAATAGTAGTAAATAAGGAGAAAAAATAAAATAAAATAATGAAAAAGTAAACTAAAAATAGAATATTTGTTAAACCAAATCAAATTAAGCCTCCAGCCTTTTCAAAGTATTCTTGCGGTACTCATCATATAACTTGTAATATTTCAAATTTGATTAATTGAAATTATAACAATATATCAAACGACTTAAATACCTCTGGTTTTTCCGATAATACAAATTATATAATAAGTGCCTCAAGGCACTCTTGGTTAGGTAGAGGTTTAAAATTACATAAAAACAAACAAAACCAAATGAGCTGAAAAAACTAAACGAAAAACAAATAATATAAAGTAAAACGAAACGAAATAAAATAGAATAATATGTATAAACAAAAATCATAAGAAATAAATGAAACACGACCATATAAATGAGAAAAAATACGATGCTATTCAAATCCCTAAAATAGAATGAAACTAAACTCACTTTTAGAAGCTTTACTGTGAAGAACAAGTTTAATGCATTCCATTTTAAATACTCCACGTAGTTCGCTTTGTTATGCTGCATAAATAGGCATTGTTGAAGCCTTGAAATTGATGCCAAACTAATGCCATTAAATATATTGCACACATCCCATCCACTGTCACTTTCTGGCTTTTATATTTCATGGACTTAGTTCTTGTCGCGATATGTTTTAGCTTTATCCCTCGTCGATTGTCGCTGTAAAATCCATAAAATTGCCAGTTATTATAAATTGCTTTTGTGGCCAATGCAAACAACTTTCGCTCTACTCGATTTTTTATGTATTTTTGGTGAATTTTTATGCAAATGTCTGCGTTTTGCATGAGTTCTTTGCAAATGTTTGCATATTTATTAAAAATAGCAAAGATTTTGTTATAATCCGTTGCATTTAATTGACTGCAACTAACATAAAAATAAATTAAAATATCGATAACAAATGCAACACAAAAAATAAATGTGGAGCAGATGTAATTCGCTGGGGAAAATAACAATCCATTGAAATGTATTGTGTGGCATATTTATTTGCATTCCCTGATCCGCGACAATTTTAATTATGAGTGTCATGCCACGTGTATTTACATTTAATATTGCGATTACTCAAATATTATTCGTATGGGTTTGTTTTTCTCGTTTTTACTTCAAACAAAGCGATGGGAAACGAATGTGAAAACGAAACTCGACACGTGAAAAATAACTGAATGAAAATAAATGTGGGAAACATTTTGTTTCATTCTTTTCATTTCATTCATTTTTGAATATTCTCAATTCCTGTGCTTAATAATTTAAAATATATACAACATGGATTCAACTTATGCGCATATTTATCTTTCACTCAGCCAAAAAAAAAAAGGAGTACATTCCATTATGAGAATTCGATTCGATTGCTATTCGATTCCCTCACGTATTTGCATATCTATTTGTGATTAATTCATTTAACAATTGTTAAAAATACATCAAAGTAAATACGTGCAATTGACAACTGATGCAAACTATGTTTTTATACCTGATGCACATAGCATAGAAGGGTATTATAAGGCAGGAGGTATCTTCGACCCAATAAAAATTGTTAAAGTTATTTAAGAAAAACTTTTGTATGGCAAATGGTTGGCAATTTCGTATATTTTGGTATATTTCGAATGTAGTAATTTATCGATATACGAAGTCGGTATATTTTATATTAATGGTATATTATATTTCGGATGTGGTATTTCATTAATATACCAAATTTGACATTCGATATATTTTAGAAATTTTGAAGTATATTATTTGGTATATTTTAAAAATTATACAGTACAGTTTTGCTTGTATTCGAAATGGAACTGGGCTGAAGTTTTCTTGCTTGTCTAACTTTCTTTATGAGATTAGTGCTCTAAAAAGAACTCTCTCTTTAAAGTGTGAAATATTTTTCTGATCTAATAAGGAAGTTAAGACTGTTCTCATTTCAGTCGACATAGAAATCACAAGTTTTACTATTCGAAATGTTTCATCAACGTCTCGCTAATAAACAAAGATTTTCACATGGCTGATTATTGTCATTGAACTGAAAAGGGGACAGCGAAAGAGAGAAAGCGCGAATGCGAATTCAAAGTGTAAATGGAAAAGAAATCATGACAAGATTCTTGAGCAAACCTTCAGCAGCAGCATCCATCAGTTAGTTTAGCTTCAAAGTTTCCCGAAGCAATCAACTAAGAAGGAGGAAGACGCAATGTTGCTGCATCGAGAGATGCTGCTCTGTTGCAATTGGAAAAGTCAACGGCTGCTTTCAATGCCAGCGGCAACATTGTCGTCCCCTTAAATACGCGAAGGCGAAAGGGAAATTGAAAACAGCTGCCAGGTGAGCCAAGGAAATGCAATCAGCCAGCTGCTTTCAACCTCAGCTTCTGTCTCCATCTCTGCGCTGTTGTCTTTGCTAGATTTTTACAAGATTTCAGCGAGATTTTCCAATTTCACTTGGCATGGCACAAATTACATCAGCGCTGCAAATGTTTACAATAATTAAATAGTTGCAAGCGCAGAAAATTAACAGAGTACAGAGTGGACAATTAAAATCAAATGGAAAACATTTTAAAAGAATCTTAACTACAAAATGGACGTACACAAAGTTCGCTAATAGCAGACAAAACAAGCAGAAAATAAATCTTAATTATACAACATTTTGTTTGACAAAGTTTAATTAAACTTTCAGCAAATGTATTGAAAATTCTCCGAAAATCTTTTGCTCTTTTCAAGACACTCATAAATCACAAGTCTGTTTATTAATTTTGCCTCAAAACGTGTTTGCATAAAATGAAATACACTTTGAACTAAAAGCCTTTTTCTGCAGTTTCAATTGTGCTTTTGTACCTGGAGGCATTATCGTATTTATATTCTTATAAATATTTATAAAGCATTCACAAGCATATTTATGTTAATATGCGGCTCAGCATCTGAGTGAATCGCATTTGATTTGCCAATTGTTTTATTTGCACAAATACTTTGTGTAACTTTGCATATTGCAAATATTTGTGCACTGCACAGAGCTGAAATAAATTTCGAGTCTCCTCGACTCCAGTTGAATTGAGCCAATCAGCCCTAAAGAGGCGCCATTCCTTTGCCGCCTTTGGGGAAAACCCTTTTGGGGGATTCCGAGAGGGATTCAAAGTGCAAATCGAGTCAACGTGGTGGAAAACAGCGAGCTAAAGAATCGCGAGACGAGAATCTATTATATTATTATTGAGCTTTTATGCGAGAGCGCGCGCGTTGAAAGCATCGAAAGTTCAAATCCTTGGCATACAGCGAAATGCATTTAGCTCTAATAGAATAGAAGAAGCAACCCGAGAAGCAGAAGCAGGCGAAACCCGGAGGCAAGCTTTCGGTTAATGCAACAAAATGTTGACGTCAAATGGATTTTTATAGCTCGCGCGCGTTGCTGCGAGGCAACGTAAGCAAATCAAATTTCCGGTTGCCTTAAAGCTCAGTCAGAGTTTAGCCACTTTGGCAGCTCATCTGAAATCCTTTTAAGTGCCGCATGTTCTCTCGCTCGCTGGCATTAAAGTTGCAGTTGCCCAGTTGCCATGACCAACCTGAACAATTAGCAGCTCAAAACGAAGCGCGCTTCAATTTTCCTGATTTCCCCAGCTCTGGACCTGGAATCGAGCACCGAGAACATCCTGCAAAACTTTGACTAAATAATCAATAACTGTCACACCATCTAAGTGATGGTTGCTGCCCCAAACTGTGCCTCTCTTTCATGCTCTCTCTCTCTCTCTTTTGCCTTGGCAAAAAGTTTTTGTGTCCAAAACACTCGACAAATAAATAAACTGATGCCATGCGTTGTTTTCATTTGTTTTGATTGGCGCTTTGCAGCAGAGGAAAACAGAGAAACAGAGAAAGTGAAATTGCCATTCATTGTCTATGCATCGAATCGAATATAACTCAATCAATATTTGAATGAATAATCAATTGCGACACTCACGGCAACTGCAATTAACACAGACAGCCAAAACTTTGCACGATAAACGTATTTGATAGTTGATAAATACGAGTTTTTCCTTTTTTTTTCCCCAAGGTTGATATTCGCAATTTATATTGCAATAGGCGTCACTCTTAAAGCGAAGAAGTTAAAAACTCTAAGTTTATACTTTAAATTTGTTTGCGGCAGCTGCAAATTGAATTCGAGTCTGACATAAATAAAATTGTCTTGCCAATAAAATTCAAATGCATGTTGATTTTTTGCTGACATAAATCAGAGCAAATGCATTTCAAACTAATTGGAAAAAATATCTAAAACTTCAACTAGATAGATATTTTTCTATTACGTTACGCAATTGCGTATTGAATCACACTTAAGATAATTGTTATGCATTTCCATGTTGTTAGATACAATCGCAACTTCATTGTCAACCAATTGAAAGCTCATCGAGAGAGGAGAAACCATAGGAAATTTGATAAGCGATTTGAGTTAAAGTGAACCCATAGTTTAATATGAATGCGATTGTATTCGCTGTCGTGGCACACGCACCCCTCATACCCTTCGTACCCCACTCTTTCCTCTCGGGATACCTTGCGGCATTTGCTTATCTATGGCTTTGACTTGGCTTGGGTGACGCCCACGCAACCGCCTTCTGTTGCTTTTCATTTTTGTGGGCTGACATTTTATTGCCGCAGCTGCCGCACACACACACACACACACACACGAAGGTTTCTTCTTATAGGCATATTCTATTCACATGTTTTGAGCTAATTTAATATTGTGCTTTGTATGATTTTCACATATTATCAGCAAGTTTTATTGCGGCAATTGAACACGTTTGTCAGTTGCTCTTGAGAGTCAAGCAAGTAAGAAAGATACAGTTGAGTGTACTCGACGTTGAGATACTGTGAGAAAGCAAAACAATACGGTATTCATTTTAAAATATACCAAATGAATATACCTCAAAAATACTAAAAATATACCAAAGGCTTTGAAATATCAAAAAGCGCGGTATTAAATTTAAAATATACCAAATGAATATACGGCAAAAATACTAAAAATATACCAATCAACTAATCGTTTGAGATACTCGCAATTCATTTTGAATAGCAGTAAAACAGTGCGGTATTAATTTTAAAATATACCAAATTATTATATACTAAAAATACTACAATTGAAACTATTGATATTTTTGGTATATTTTTGCAGACCAACATTCAAAATATACTGTAGAGTATAAAGTATACTAAATTGTCAGTCTAAGCGGGGGCGGAAGCGGGCGTGGCACAAATTTAATGCAAGAATATACATACTTAATACATAGGGCCCGAGAGTCCTTCTTCTGCACAAGTTTACAATACCCTTCTTCCACTATGAGTAGCAGGTATAAGAAGCAAAGAGAAGAATGGCACGAAGACAACTTCTCGACGTTTTGTCTTGTTGTTGTCTCCTGTCGTAAAATTGAAGCACCCACAGTATTTTCGATATTTATGCTTAGAAATTGTAAACGTATGTGACTGTGTGTGTGTCTCTCTCTGTGTGTGTGTGTGTGTAACTGTTTATGCGGGCAGCCGAAAGCATTTTGTGCATGTGGTCGCCTTTGTTTCGTCGGGTTGTTTACGTTTATTAGCTTTCGTATTATTGGTTATTGCGGCCCCAACGACGATAGACGATAGATGGATAGATAGATAGCTCCTTGAATGGACAGCCCAAGACTGAATAGGAAAAGCAACGGCATTTAGCCCGAAAGGTAGTCGATGGTCCTTCGTCCTCGATGGATGATATAATTTAACTTTTATTTGCAACATTTATAGCTCAATAAGATCCACACACGCACAGACTCCGACTCCAACTTCTCTCTCTCTGAGTCTGTCCCTTAGCATAACTGCGGGGCTGTTTAATTTATCCGCCAATTGAGTCGAGCTGAATATTGAGCAGCACTTAAGCACACTTTTTATGGTCTTGCTCGAAAGATAAACGTTATTTTAATAGCCACAACGAATGGCCAAAAACTTTGTCACAATGTCAGACCATAAATTGTAAATATACCACGCAGATATATATACAAATATATGTATATATAAATGAAAAATTCGAAATGGGAAATGAAAAAAGCATATTCATGTCGAGATTTTTGCGAGTTGTGCAAGGCTCTCAAGTGATTTACGATAATCAGCAAATGTCGTGCGCAACAATAACTTGTACAAAACATTGAATTCAATATGCCTATCGATTGGCTTGACCTCCTTAAGCTATAAATACGACACACAAGTTGTTGCCAGGCAGTTGTCCGTCCGTCCGATTGCTTCATCAATTATTTCGCTTGGCAAAAGCAAAATTGCCCAGTCAAGAGCTCCTCCTCACTTTGTATTTTTGTGTAGTGTATGCTGATTACGTATACGCCACGTTTAACATTTAATCACAATGCCGCAGCGAAAGTCAACAACAAATGCCAATAGAATTGTTGTTCTCCTTGTTGTTGTTGTTGTTGCTGTTGACAAAAAGCCCAAAGCAACAAGAGAGCCGAGTGCACTTCAGAAATGAGAGCGAAGGGGTTGCGCAAAAGAAATGCAGGATAAACAATATGCAATAGGCAAATACCGACTGCAAGTGCAAGCAGCATGAGTCATAAAAAAACTGAGCCTAGTTACCGCAGTAGCTGACCACAAGAGGAAGAAGGAAAGTCGGCTTAACCCTCGACATAATCCTCAGGTTTTGCGCCCCTTGAGAAATAACGCTTAGCTGCTGTTTCATTTTGTTTCCCCCCCTCGCACTCGCTTCCCCCTTGATTTTTATGGCATTTTGTTTGCTTTCTTTACAGTATTTTTTTCTACCGCTCTTTTTTTTTGCCTTTTTCGCTGGCCAGCGAGGAAAGTCTATTATGCTTACGAAAATTGCTTTACAGCAGCAGCAGCTAGAAACAATGCGGCAAAGGTTATACAGCATAAAAGAAATACACACAAAAATGAATAATGACAGTGAACAGTGAAACGGCGAACTCAGCAGATGAGCAAAAGGGGAAAGAGAGAGAGGAACTCGGGTTGGGTTGATTACTTTTCGCTAAGGACTTAGGCCAAGGGAATTCTCTATCAAAGTCTCAGCTGCGGCTGCAGCTACTGAAAATATTTACCCAGGCCGCCCGAAAAAACACAGAGAGAAAAGGAGGGGCGGCGTCAAAAAGTGCAGTTAAAATAATTTGCGCATAATGAAGCCGGAAGTGTGAACGCAAAAACAAGAAAAGTACAAGGAAAAGGAACTTCATTATCAGTGGCCAAGCAGCAGCAGCAACAGAGCAGCATCAAAAGAAAATTACACAAAATCTCAGCCAGGATTTTCTAATTAAAGTTTCAACGGCGTCGGCGCCAAAGTGAAATTAATGGCGTTGCCATTTTTGCCAGCATTTATTGTAGCTTTTGTTGCGCTCGTCCTTTGCTTTTTGTTCTGCTTCCTTTTTGTTACTGTCCTCGTTTCTGTTTTTTTGTTCTCACTTTATGAAGTCAACATCGACTCGTCGGGCACTTAATCTGACTGCGGCACAGTCCAAGTCGAAGTCGAAGTCTTCGTCTCAGTCT
The DNA here is from genome assembly GCA_023558445.1 of Drosophila pallidifrons. NCBI lineage: Eukaryota > Metazoa > Arthropoda > Insecta > Diptera > Drosophilidae > Drosophila > Drosophila pallidifrons. The sequence goes on along the minus strand of CM042347.1, from coordinate 26,994,930 downwards.
TTGCTTCAACTCATCGTCTCAGTTTTCGTCTCCGTCTCAATTTCGGTTCCATTTCCTGTTGCCCTGGCTGCCAAATGTGTGTAATTTATTTGCAATCAATGCGGCCTGAAAGGACATTATTTTTACATTAAACCAGTGCGAGAGAAAAACTGCCAGAGTGGGAGATAGAAAGAAGGATACAAGTATGAGAAGAGAAGAGTTTGTTGTGCCAAAGCAAAGTCAGCAAACATTTGGCAGCTGTCACTTAATACTTTGAATGCCCTACAACTAACCCAACAACATCTGCAAGGCATATTCGAAATGTGAGAACACATAAATGAATCAATATAGCGCACTCTAATAGTCGTATACTTGATGAGTTATTAAATAAAATCACATTTATTGCGTCGCCTGCTCAAATGGAGAATTCATTAGGCCAGCAGCTCAGCGTTTGTCTTCCAGACAGACGGACAGACTGAGGGCATTGTGCTTTGAGTGAGTAAATCATTCAGAAAGAAAGCGAGAAAGAATAGAAAAAAGTTGCACGTATCGTGTGTCACAAGCATAAGCATAACAGGGGCAGCTTAAGCAATGGTAACTACGAGTACAACTGCAACTGAATGCGACGTGCCACTGGCAGTTGGCAAATAAAATTATTAACCTCGCTGCAATGCAACATAAATAGGATTAGTGTCTGCAGTAAATGCAGCAACAGCAACAGCAGCAGCAGCAACAATGGCAACAAAAGCAGTCGCATTTTGCATTCTGCATGTTGCACACACTTCACTTCGGTGTCGTCATGCTCGCATATGATAAACGTTCGAAGCAAGCGACGACAATGCTGCCACCAGACACACAAACACTCACACATGTGTTTTCCATTGTGCCACATGTATATGCAACGTCCGTCTGTCTGTCTGTCCGTCTGCGGCACGCTCGACTGTTTGTTGTCTGTGGCGCACAAAAAATGCGGCTGAGTATTTTAGCAACATGCAAAAACTTCATTTTATGCGCCGGCGACGTCACCAGTTGCCAGTTGTGAGTTGCCAGTTTTGCCATTCGTCCAGTGTATTGACCCAAGTAACCCCCTCTTAAACCCCCTCTCAACACCCCTTTAAACACCCCTTTTTAACCACCGACTTGTCGCGGTTTTTGCAAAGCGTTTGTTTGCTTTGCGGCTTCCGGTTTTGTTGCGAATCCGTTTTACGGATAACTGCATAACCGCTTTAAAATATTTGTTGCCAGCTGCCATTAGCACACAACAACAGAGTTGCCACAGTTGCCAAGCTTTAGCCACAACTAAAGGCTGCAGCACTGATTAAATAACCCAAGGCAACCTTATCGATAAACATCAATTTAATAAGTGCAGAGAGAGAGAAGACTTACCTGCTTGAAGATTGCTTATTAAACTGCTCATTGAATCAAAGCTACAGCTTTCCTTTTGCTTGTCAAACAAACTCGCAAAGCATTCATACGCCATGTTGTACGGCTGGCAAACTCAGCTCTGCAATAATATAAATAAGATAAGAGTTCTCATAAGGTAATTGCATCAGAAGGCTTTGAGAGAGCGAGAGAGGTCTTTGCCTTGCGCTTGAAATATTAAAGCGGAAATGTTAAAATGTTGTAATGTTGTGCATACGCCCCGTTGGCTGCATGCAAATTTTATATATTAACCGGCCTCGCAGTGGCTGGCTTTGCTTTCTGTTGCTGTTGCTTTGCTTACTCTACTTGCATGCTGCTCGTCCATAATTGCAACATGCCGCAAACACAAACCACGACTCGAAAGGAGAGTGAGAGAGAGAAAAGAGAGGAGAACGAGAGCAACGAGGGCTGCCAGACAAGTCAAATAAAAGCCGCGGGCCACACGATAAAAAGCCGAGTGAACTCACAGTTTTCGAGAGGGGAACAAATTGAAGCGAGTGCCACTACGTAGACATAGTCTCTGTCTCTGTCTACGTCTCTTTCTCTGTCTACGTCTCTTTGCCTCATGTTCGTTGTCGCTCCACGTCGCGCAGCTCGTTTTGGGGCTCTTTGGTCTTGGTGTTGTTATGACTTAATGTCGCTGCACCAAGTGACAGTTATGATGGAAGTACACCGAGAACGGAGGGCTTATTAAAATGTCACAAACGCCAAGTTTATGGCAGCTGCATTACCCAGACATCGTAGTCTTGCCTCACCTCACCTGCCGAACAACAAACGAAGCGGGCTTCATTGTTGCCAGGAATGCAGCTGCTAATGCATAATATAGGTCAGCTATTTTCAATGCAGCCAACTTTTAGGAGAGCCATAAAAACGGGGTTCGCTAGCATATGTTGGCAACACAGTTGAGCCATAGAAGTTCGTTTTAAAACTCATTTGTTATGCTTTAGAAAAGTATTTGAAAAGTGGCAAACTAAATTGATAATTAAATAACATCAAATTATACTTTTATAACTGGACTAAACAAGCTGAAAAATCAATACAGAACTAGTCTATCACTAAATAAAAACAAACTATACTATTAAAACTCTATTAAACAAGCTAAAATTAGCCAATAACTAACAAAATAGCTAATAAAATCAAATTCAATAAAAGGTAGTTAAATGAAAGCTACTTTTCTCAAAGAAAAACTTCTTTCTTAGCCACTTATTTAATGCTTTTATTACTAGCTTTTGTTATACTTTACTTTTAGAAGAGCATTAGAAAAGTTGCAAACAAATTGATGATTAGTCTAGTACTTAGTAAAAGTAAACTATACTATTAAAACTGTATCAAACAAGCTCAAAAATCAATTGAGAATCGGACAAAAAACAAGTCAAAATGACAATAATATCAAATATAACAAAAAATGGGTAATGAAATGCTATTACTGAGAAAGGGAATTTCATTGTGGGTAATTTTTTCAATGCTTTTTTTAGCTATCATGACTTTGCGCTTCACATTGTTATAGCTTGTGAATGAGTTTTTATTTCAGAATTATTTCGATAGCTGAGGCTATTTTTAGATAAGCTTGGCACTGATTCAACACATTATTAATTATTAATGAATGAATTGTCACCACAAACTTGACTTCGTCCATGACTCAGCCTAACAAAAAAATGTCAAAATAGAACATTCATTCAACGAAAGTGTGAGTTAGGAAGGGGCTCGTTTTATGATTAATGTTCGATCCCACACAACTTGTTAAGTAAAAGTTTCATTCATAAATAGACTTCTAAAAAAAGTGTATATAAAACTTTGAAGTAGAAAATTGTATAGTACAAAAATAGAATTAACTAAGAAGAAGTATAAAAGCATTAATTATGTACTATGTATATATATTGCTATCAAATGACCAAGTCAAAAATGTATATACACAATTGGGAGTCGGCAATAAAACATAGAAGAAGAGTTGAATACGTTTGTTAAATTATTAAACAAAACTAAGACAAGCAACAATCTATTATTATTAATTCGAAACAAAAACATTAATAGATTTTGATTCCTAGAGTTCCCATCCATAAGAAGCCATTCTAATTTATTAAGTATACGACCCGTTGGACTATTCTTTTATTCTATTCAGAAATTCTATTCAATGTTGAAATTGTTGAATTAGTCAAAGGAAATGTTATCACTCTCGATACTTTTAGTATTCATTTTCTAAGTAAACATTTCAGTATAGTAAGTTGCACTTCACGCATTAAGTATACGATCCGTTGAATTGTTATTTCCTTTTACCAACCTTTAATGGTTCTACCTAATGTGTAAATAGTTTAATTGCTATTCTAAGCTACAATTTCTCATCACTCTCAAGCATTCATAGCTCTGAAATTTGAGCCGCTGATAGACCTATTAAACTGTTATTTTTTTTTACAAACTTTTAGTAATTCTACCCAATGTGGATTGTGTTTAAAAGCTTGTCTTAGAATCTTTAATCTATTTACTAAGCTGCTCTAAAACTAGCTAATAATCAATCTCTACTCTCCCAACCTTCACTGTTATTTCTTTTTTCAAACCTTTATTAATCCTACCCAATGTGGAATGTGTTTAAAAGCATGTCCCAGAGTCTTTAATCTATTAACTAACCTGCTCTAAAACTAACTTATAATCAATCTCTACCTCTCTCAACCTTCACTAACCATCAACTTATCTTTCTCTCTACTCCCGCAGTCAACATAAGCTGAGCGGAAGCCCGTGGCGCGTTCCGGTTCAACAACAGAGACGGAGTTGCGTTGATTGGTTTCCTAGTATGCGATGGCAGCGGCGACAGCGCGACTGGAGGAGGATCGACGACTCCAACTACGACTGCGACTGCGATCCGCGACACGCGACATAGCCAGCGATAACAGCGCCCGGGAGCGAACATTGGCCACCAAGGTGCGACGAAAAGAACGACGTCCGCTGCGACGATTGCATCCGCCGATTGCGATACCGCTGGGCCAGCTCCTCTGGCTGCTGTGCTGCCTGTGCGGCCAGCTGCGTGCCGAGTGCCCGTCGGTGTGCGAGTGCAAGTGGAAGAGCGGCAAGGAGTCCGTCTTGTGCCTTAACGCCAACCTCACACATATCCCCCAGCCGCTCGACGCTGGCACTCAGCTGCTCGATCTGAGTGGCAACGACATCCAGACGATACCCGACGACAGTTTCGCCTCGGCGCAGCTGCTCAATCTGCAGAAGGTCTATTTGGCACGCTGTCGCCTGCGGCTGATCGAACGTCATGCGTTCCGCAAGCTCATCAACCTCGTCGAATTGGATCTGAGTCACAATCAGCTGGCAGCGATTCCCTCGCTGGCGCTCTTTCACGTCTCCGAGCTGCGCGAACTTCGACTCACCGGCAACCCAATCAGCCGAGTGCCCGACGACGCCTTCGGCCATGTGCCGCAGCTGGTGCGCCTCGAGCTGAGCGATTGTCGCTTAAGCAGCGTTGCTGTCCGCGCCTTTGCCGGCCTAGAGAGCAGCCTCGAGTGGCTCAAGCTCGATGGCAATCGATTGAGTGAAGTCCGCTCCGGCACCATCACATCCCTTGCCTCGCTGCACGGCCTCGAGTTGGCACGCAATGCCTGGAACTGCAGCTGCAGCTTGCGGCCGTTGCGCTCCTGGATGTTGCAACAGAACATTCCCAGCGGCATTCCCCCAACCTGCGAATCGCCTGCCCGGTTAGCCGGGCGTGCCTGGGACAAGCTGGACGTGGATGACTTTGCGTGCGTGCCACAGATTGTGGCAACCGATACCACAGCCCATGGCGTCGAGGGACGCAACGTGACCATGAGCTGCTACGTCGAGGGCGTGCCTCAGCCCGCGGTGCGTTGGCTGCTCAAGAATCGCCTCATAGCGAACCTGAGTGCCGCCGGCGCTGGCGATGCGGCGGATGAGCCACGCACCGCTGCAGCGACGCAAGGCCGCAAGACGTATGTGGTCAACATGCTGAGGAATGCATCGAATCTCACGATACTCACGGCAGACATGCAGGATGCGGGCATTTACACCTGTGCCGCAGAGAATAAAGCCGGCAAGGTGGAGGCGAGCGTCACGTTGGCCGTCTCCCGACGTCCACCGGAGGCGCCTCTCGGTGTGCGCATCGTGCTGCTGGGCGTCTTGGCTGCGCTGCTGTTTGTGGTCGGCTCCTCGTTTACGGCCATCTGCTTCTGTTCGCTGCGACGGCGCCGGAAGTTGCGACTGTGGAACTCGGTGCCGCCGGTGCGACGCAGCGAGAGCTACGAGAAGATTGAGATGACCTCCCGAGTTCGTCCCGATCTCGGTGGCGGTGCCAGTTGCGGTGGCGGCAGCGCCACGGGTGCGGCGCTCTTTCACGATGTCGAAGAATCGAGCTATCTGCGGGCCACGCACACACCGCTGAGTGCGGGGGGCGGTTGCGGAGGTGAGAGCAATGCTGACGTCGCGGCGATTGTGAATCCGAGCGCGGGAAATGGCACGCGACGCAATGGCGACTACTTGCATGTGTCGACGCACTGCGACGACGAGGACGAGGAGTCATCGCCACCGCAGCTGCAGCTGCCACATCCTCAGCACCAACTGCAGCGCAAGGGCTCCAATGGCATTTCCGCATCCGTTGCGAATAATTCAGTGGCAGCCACAGCGACGACGACGACGACGACGTCGACGGCGATGGAGGAAACGGATCTGCACATACCACGACTGATTGACATCGGCGGGTAAGTTGGCCTCTCTCTCCTCCTTTACCTCCCCCTTCTCTGTGTGCCGTGTCGTTGCTTTTGTGCCATGCGGTTCGTTACTTCGAGTGGCAATTGTCCTGCTGTGTCAAAGAGCTGTCATGCTCGAGTGCCTTGTGCCTTCTCCTCCTCATCGACCCCGGATCCCAGCTTATATTATGGGTAACACTTGACACTTTCCGCCTTTCCCCCTTTCCTTCCTTCATCTACCCCTTCTTGACAATCTCTTTGTGGCAAACGCGTGCTAATGACGCGCGAAATATGCGTTGCCTCTGCCAACGTGGCGTATGAGTGTTTTATTTTTGGGCACCCTCGCTGATTGGCGTCTCCTCTGAGTGCACCGCCTCCACTTCTCCACTCGCAAGTACCACTCGGCTGCACTATAATGAATATCTATGCGAGCTAATAGACACAAGACAAGACAAGCCAACAACTCAACTCAACTCAACTCGAGAACGGAAATAGATTCCTCATGCCTGCTAGAGGGTTGCTCACTAATCGATGTCATATAATTGACAAATACTAAAGTTATAAAATACGAGTGATGGGTAGGAAAAAAGGGACATGAAAAATGAAGTGAAGTGAAGCGAAGCTAATCGAGTGTGTAGTTATGGAGTTTTGTGCTCGTATCGCAGCAATTTCTAATCTATTTTGTCACTTGACTTCAAAAGTTGTTAAGGCCATAAAATGTGCCAGTGAACACAATTTAGCCATATTTGAAAATTTATATATGTAGAAACGCGCATAAAAAATCTATCTATGGAACTTGTATTTTGCTTTTATAAATTCCTGAAACTCTACATTTTGAAATATATAAAAACGGCTATTGAAGTGCGCTTAATTTCTGTTTTTTAGTTTATCCAAAGTTTTGTCTCATATTCCTAAAATAATTTTATATAATTTTAATAAAATATTGAAGCAAAGAATGTTCGCATTAAGTAACTCGAATTTAAAGTTATAATTAAGTAAATATAATACACATATAAAATACACTATATTCCATAATCAGTTTAAATAAAACACATAATATCTTAAAATCAAGTAAATAGATATGGAAATATGAAAATATCAAATAGAAGAGTTTCAAAAAGATTGCTTAGCTAATAATGTAAAGTTTTCAGAATTCATTCGATTAAAAATGTAAAAAATAGTTTGCCAAAAATTTTATTTTAAATGTGCTAAATGCAAGCGTGTGTCTTTGACTAGGCGTCGGACCAAGATATTAGAGTGGATGTGCTAAGTAGGTGTGGTCAAGCAAGAGGGCTATACAAAAATTGCCAGGCTTGTTTAGGCTACTTTTTCGCAACTGTTACACAACAGTTGAACATAAATGCAAGATATTCACATAGTATAAGGCTGACAATCGATACGAATATTTGGGTAAAAAATGGGTTGCCAAAAATTTAAACTTATTTGTGCCAAATGCATATGGATGTGTTTGACCAGGCGGCGGACCAAGAAATTAGTGAACTCGATTCGGATAAGTGGGCGTGGTCAGTCAGACGAGCTTGACAAAGATTGCCTCAGCATGCTTAGGGTACTTTTCATCAACAGTTGGTAAACAGTTGTGACTCTTATTAAACAGTTTCGCATAACTTCAATGCTATGAAGCTAATCGCTTGTGTGTAAAAATGATTTGCCAAAAATTTTAGTTTTTGTGAACCAAACGCCTGTGAGTGGCTTTGGCTAGGCGGCGGACCGAGATATTAGTGAAAATGGAGCTGATAAGTGGGCGTGGTCGTACAGATGAGCCTCACAAGAAAGTGCTAGTTTATTTTTTATGAGTGTGTTGAGCTGGGGCAAGTCATTGACTTATTGAGTTAAGCAAATGTGTAAAAAAAAAAGTGTGGCAAAAATTTGAGCTTAAGTGTGTCATATGTGTGTGTGCTTAACTAGGCGGCGGACGAAGAAATTAGAGTGGGCGGATGTGCTAAGTGGGCGTGGTTAGACAGGCGAGCTTCACAAAGATTACTAAGCCTGTTTAAGGGGCTATTGCTGAACTGTTACACAACAGTTGAGCAGAAGTGCAAGACATTCACATAGCAGAATTCTCACAATCAATGCAAACATTTGGCTAAAAATTGGCTTGCCAAAAATTTGGCTGTATTTAGTTCAAATGCATATGGATGTGCTTGACTAGGCGGCGGATCGAGATATTAGTGAAGGCGGGTCGGATAAATGGGCGTGGTCAGGCAGAAGAGCTTCACAAAGGTTGCTTTGCTTAGTTATACATGTGTTAGTGTGTATATGTGTGCGCTTCTGATCAACGACTATCAAATAGATGTGCATATCCGCAAGGCAAACCTATAAGACAAAGTTAACAAAAATTGCTCACTTCAGACGTACACTTCAGGAAATATAGAACGGATTTCTATACTTTTTTAGAGCTGTAGTTTTAGTTACTAATTTGAAAAGTAGTAAAATACTAACTAAAACTACAGAATAAAGTGTTCCTAATCAACTGCAGCTGCTGTTAAAGTTATTGTTATTTTCATTGAAGCATAGATAACAAATAAATTTATAACCTATCTTGAATTTCCAAGCTCTGTCTGCTTTGTCAAGTAATAGTTAGATTGAACTGTAACTCGCTTTGAACCTGAATTTTATACTTAAATCATCAATTCAGGACTAGGAAATGGAATTATGAAAAACGCTAGAGAGAGGGCACCTAAGCAATTTACTACAAATTTACTAATGGAATAAATGTTGCAGAAATAGAGAGTAATGAAATGTGCAATATTAAAACAGAGTTCAAAGATGATTATGCCCCTAACGATTCGTAGACTTTGTCGCCAGAACCTTTTCATCTTCCCCCAAACTTTCAACCTTGTTCATTGTCTTATTTAATAATCCTAATCCCCATCTTCCAACTTATTCCAACATATTATATTCCCATTTATACACTCCTTCTAAAATCAAATCTCCCTTTACTTTACAGCACCGATTCAGCTTCTAGTTCGATCTCCAGTCAAGTGGATGCCGCTGCTCGGCTTGCGGGCTATGCGAGCAGCTGGAAGACGACGCCCATAGCGACAACGAAGATCACCTCGCCGCACAGCCAGCCAGTTGCGGGTCAAGGGGCAACGACTGCCACGCCCTTTACGCACTACGGCAACCATGCGACAGACGAGATGGCCACCTCGGTGTTCTGCAGCAGCAATGGCGATGGCCAGGAGCATGATCTCTTCGACAGCAACTATCCCGATCTGCTGGACATTGCCAAGTACGCCGTGGCCCAAGCTCAATCCCAGGCGGGTCACGTTTACCCCGGAGGAGCAGGAGCGGGGCCAACAACGAACGGGGGACTGTGCACGCTGCCGAGGAAGCTGAAGCACAGCGGCAAGTACTTCCGCAACTCGTCGGACAGCCAATCGCCGCTGCTGGCGGACAACTCAAGCAAATACGGCAGCAGTACTTTGGGTGACGGAAGTTTCCTCAACGAGGCGATGGGATTGGGCAGACGCTACTCGGCGGAGTCGAGCTATGCCAACTATGCCAGCACAACGACCTACACAGGTGGCGGACAGCGAGCGAATAGCTTCTTGAATCTGGTGCAGAGTGGCGCCCACAAGGGCGGACTGCATGCCCATCATTTGGGCCAGAAGCCAAGTTTACCCTCGTCGCCTGTTCAGCATCAGCGTTCGCTTAGCAGTGCAGCGACGCCGCTGTTGGATTTTTCAGCGCTGGCCACTCGAGCGGCGGGGGCTGCCAACTCATCGGCAGCTGCCTATGACTATCATGCGGCGCAGCTGGAGCGATTCCTCGAGGAGTATCGCAACCTGCAGGATCAGCTGTGCAAGATGAAGGAGACCTGCGACACGATACGCAAAAAGGAGACGCCACTGCGTGTCGCCATCGGCCAGTCGGCTGCCCAGCTGGCCGATCCTGTAATGTACAGCGCGGCCACAGCCTCGCACAGTCCCAAGCCCCCGACCAGCACGCTCAAGGCGAAAACTCTCCTCCCCGGCCAGCCGCCCGATCCGCCGCCCTATTGGCTCCATCGCAATGCGATGCTGAAGCGCCTCAATGCCGCCGAGGGAGTTGGCCAGCAGAGCAATGGAGGCGCTGGCGGTGGCGCCTCATCGCCTCAGCCGGGTCAGGATATCTTCAAGAGCTAATTGAACTTGTGTACAGCCGACTAAGCCACAAAAGTTACCAAACGCGACTTCGGTCCACACCGAAGCACACATCAAACCTCGCAAAGCAGTTGAGGAAGCGGTGAATAATATTTGAATTTGCTGTGAGAAACACATTGATCAAACTCAAGAATTTGCTAAGCAAACGGCAAACATATTTTCCTTGGAAATAGTCATGTAAGCAGAACTTTAAAAGCTGTCGCAATAATTCTAAAGAAATATGAACTGATTGATATTTGTATATTTTGTGAGAAGCAATTTTAATCAAACTCAAATAATTGCTAGGCAATGGCAGGTAAATTATTAAAATAACTTCTATTTAGAGCTGAAATTATTACTTTATGAAATTTTATTATCATTGAAAGCTGCAAGCAAAAAATTGGCAAGAATTCTAAAGGCATTTGAACCAATTTGAAATTTTTATTATTCTTTAAGACACATTTTGATCAACTCCAAATATAAGAAAATCAGTTTGTAATTTTTTATTTTAATTTGAATTTTCAAAGCAAGTTAATATATTCTCTAAATTTATTAAAGTTAAAACTAGTTATTCAAGAACATCTTATGTTATCATAATGATTATGAAAGATCAGAGATGAATTTGCCCCAGAACAAAAATATATTTTAATTTGTATTGTAATGCTAAAAAGTTTTTAAGCAAAATATGGAACTATATCTAAATTAATTCTTCAAGTTTGCTAAAGTAAATACAAAAAATGATTTCTAAGGAAGTAAAAGCTTAATCATATCTAAGTTGTCTATTAAAACTACTTTTATTAAGCCCTACAATTGATATAGCTAATAATTGCGAAGCAACATAGCTGCCAAGTCAATTAAAACAATTATTAATTTATAATTTTGTTTTGAACTGAAAATAACTAGAAATGGATCAAGAATTTGAAAGAAGTTGAAAATATTAATGAAAAATATTCAGCAATGCTTAAGCTACAAAAGAAATAAAATTTACATTGCCACTACTATTTAAAACAGCGAAAGAAAAGTCAAATTAATGTTGACATACAAAAAAAGATTGATGAAATATGTTTCATGAAATGAAGATGTTCTTTAAATCAAATATTTAATTAATATTTTATTAAAAGTACATCTTCATTTAATAAATCATATTACCAATATGAATACAGAAATAGAAAATAGGGAAAATAAACTTATCAAAAAAGTTGACAACATATTTCTTCAACTGCTTGCAAGGTGTTGTGTAATGAATTTTTCGAAACTTCGCATTAGTTAGGTTTAGGTTTAGGTAGCTGGGGTTTATCACTGTGGCTCTTCGTTGGCCAGCCCCTCTGTTGTATTATAGAACACACACTTTTCCACTCTTTCTACTGGCTACGCATATTAACAACAACAAAAGTCAGTCACAATGTAAGTGTATAGACATTTCCCTACCCTTCCCCTTTCCTCTTTCCCTTTATCCTCTTCCTAAAAAAAACTATTTGAAAAAATAGAAAAGAAAAACTCAACTCTCCAAATATTTCCCCCCAGAAACTCTCGTGTTAGTCCAACTAAAAGTGTTTTTGTACTTTAAGCGATCTAATTAAATGATAATAATAATAATTATAATTAAAAAATATATATATTAAAAAAATACCTATTGTAAGTGGGGAATTGAGTTGGCAAAGACTGCAGGCATTGATTGATTGATTGATGGTGATTGATTGTGTGTTTATTTGTTTGTTTCATTGTTAGACACGTTTTACTAGAGCTTTAAGTTAACTTTAACTGTGCAAAAATCAAATCAAAGTTGAAGATTTACGAGATTAATCAACGCCAACTCAATTCAAGAACAGAAACGAAACAAACGAAGAGAATTGTAATTACCAATAATAACAAGAGAAACAGCAACAACATTATATTTTAGGGTGTCACTAAACTAAAACTCAAAGACAAAACAAAACAGAAAAAAAGATTATAAATAAATTAGTTGAGAATTGAAACAAAACACAGAAAAATAGCAAAAAAAAACGAAGAAAATAAATAAAATAAAATACAAAAAAAAAGAAAGCGAATTTTAATGGTTGCTGAAGGGGATGAAGCGAGGGGCAGAGGGGTCAATGACTGGCTCAATCGACAGCCGTGCAAATGTTCATTTCCGGTTCGTGGCACCAATCAGCAATGGGGCGTGCCAAGGGGCAGAGGACGACGGGGGGCGTGGCGAATGGGCGAATATTCAAAGTAATTGTCGCTTGTCGCGCAACATTCGTTTCTCCTTCTCTCTCTCTCTCTCCATCAGCTGGGGCGTGTTTGGCTGCCACGCCCCGGTCAGTTGGCAAGATTAAACAATAATTTTATAGCACACATACAAACACACTTCAATACACTCCCACACACTCACACACACATACAGAGAAATCGCGCCAATTGGTTTTGTGTGAAAATTGCGAACATTTCTTTTATTTCGCTTCGCACAAATGAAGTTGTAAAATGCAAATGAAGTCGCGTCGTTGTCGCTGTCGTTCTCGTAGTCGTCGCGTTAAAGTTCATGTTCGATGTGATGTCGCCATAAAGCAGGATTAAAAGGAATTTATGAACATTTGACACGGACCAAAAACCAAAACTCCAAACCCAAACCCGCAACCCGCAACCCGAACCCCAAACAACCAAAACCCAAAGCCCAATTTCCACTCGCTCTTTTCTCTGCCTCAGTGTGTCGACATGATATTGGCTACATGCGGGCTCTATACTGCCTCCCCTTCCCCCCTCTAGCTGCCACACCCATGCTTGTCGCACACACACGCACACATTGTCACAGCAGCAGCAACAGCAGCAGCGCGTTGCTGACATTCTGATGACCTGCAGGCATTTGAATAAAAAATGTTGCCTACTTTTAAGGGCCACAAACTCGCACGCTGCAAATTCTGACTCGCTTTCCCCCTTTCTCTCTCTCTCTCTCTTTCTCACTTCGTAACTGCAGCACAATTTAATGCATTTACGAAAAATCAACTCAAATCACATGTTTTAACACCTGCAATAAATATGACCAAAGCATTTTAATTGAGCGACAATTTATGCGCGACTCTTAACTGCTTTTTAAATTATTGAAAGCATTTTAGTACAAATTATAAATAGTAAGGATAGTATCTGAGGGTGAGTGTATATTTACAGTGCATAAACTTTACTAATTTCTGATAATTATTTAACTAATATGCAGTGAAAAATTAATACAAAAACTCTTACTAAGTATTTGAATATCGTTAAGAAGCTGTCACACTTTTCACGTGTAATATCATAATAAAGAGCTAAACGCTTCTGATAGTCTGATCTAATTAAATTGTAGACTTGTAGTGGATTACTTATAATTTTGAGTATGGTTTCTATATTCTCTTTGCTCTCACTTTAAATCCATTAAAAAACACACTTAAAAGATTTATTTTACTAAACAAGGTTACTTTGTAGAGCCAAATATTTAAGATACTGTTCATCTTAATTAAAATGCTGATCTATTCTTAGATTTATTTACTCATTATTTTGAATATGGCTCTTATATTTCTTTAGCTTAAAGAATAGTCTCACTTTTAATGCATCAAATAACACACAATAAAGATTTCTTTTACCATACGCACTTACTCTAAAGAACCAAATGCTTAAGGAATTGTTTTGCTATATGCTTGATATCAGACTGAGGCATTCATTTAAAATAAAGTGCACGGAAAAAATAATAAAAGTTGGTATAAAAACGTATCGTCGAATCCTAAGAGCAGTTTAAGCTGTTAACCGCAACCTCGCCCAGCTCTTTGCGGTTTGGCGGCTTTAAGAAGAGCACAAACACACCCACACATACATGCATGTAAGCGCACACATATTTAAATACACACACACACATGCGCATGCACATTAATATTGCCTGTCCCATTTCTCTCGCTGCTGCTGCTGAAGCTGACCGGCTAAAGCGAAAATAATGAGCCCAATGTTGCTGGCTAAAGTGTTTGGTTGTGTGTGTGTGTGAGTGGGAAGAAGCAGATGAGGGAATGTAAAAGTGGTAGGTGGGGGAGGAGGGGACAGCAGCTATGCTGAGAGCAGTCGAGTTCATGTCAAGCTGTCAGTCAAGGTCGATTTCGTTTGCTGTTTGCCTCCGCTTGCTGTCCAGGTGAATGTGGCTGCTGCTGATGGTGCGCCCTGTGCAACACATGAGCAAAAGGGTTGCCCAGGGTTATAAGGGGCAGCACACACACACTCTCACACACTCACAGATGTACTTGTATATATCTGGCCTGGCAAGTGGCTTTTTGTCACTGTCTTCGGGCTGCCAGTGCAATTTTTATGCTCGTCAGTAGTTGCTGTACGTTTGTGTGTGTGTGTGCGGCAGATAAATTGTGTGTGCTTGTGTTGGTGTGTGTGTGTGAGCTGGGAATTTTTTCATCATTATCAGTGTCCTTGCTGCGGCTGCCACATGCCACTTAATGCCAACGCTGCACGTTCCACTTTTGCATGTCGCCGTCGTCGTCGCCGTCGTCGTCGTTGACTTCTTCGTCTTCTGCTGTTGCTGCTGCCTTTTGTGGCGCCACAATTGCATACCACGCCCACTGGCAGCAACCGGGGCGAACACAGGCCATTATATTCAAGCATTTTTGTGTGCCATAAGTTGGCACTTTAGCGTCAGGAGGCAGCTGCTACCTGTTTCTGTTTCTGTTTTTGTTGCTGTTTCAGTCTCAGTTTCAGTTTCTGTTTTAGTCACAGTTTCTGTTACATTTACAGTTCTGCTTCTTCTTCGTGTTGCGGGTGCTTTGTTTGCTTTAGCCGAGTTCAAGACGTGCCGACATTTAGTTTGCCATGTCCTTGGCTTCAGCCCCAACTGCCAACAAACTACCCCGCAGTGCGTTTGCCTCGCAATTCATTTCAATTGCCAATATTGGCAATCGATATGTGCGCTAATAGCTGCGTGTGAAGCCAGCAAATGTCTCTTTCCCACTCTCTGCCTCTCTCTCTCTCTCTCTCTCTCACTCCTCCCTCTCTCACTCTTCCTGTCTCTCATTCACTTTAATGAATGTTGCACTACGCATAGACGCCAAATGTTCGTTGTTGCTGTTAAAAAAGCAACTTTGCCAGTACCGAAATTGAAAAATAGTTTTGCACTCGCGCATTTATTGATTAGCTTGGGCGTATCCTTCGCACATATATCCGTGACGTGATATAAGCCAAATGCTTGCACAGCGCGCTCAACAAGTTTCGCCAGCAAGTCAAGGCATCAACGTCACATAAATCCCCACAGGACATGCCTCTGTCCCTGGTTAAGGACACAGGCACATTGAAAACTGCAAGAGTCGTGTCACTGCCACGCCCACCAGTCGTCGAGCCGCCCCCCTGCAGCGCGTATAATGAGCGCACTGATAATTCAGTAAACAAAGCAAAACGTTGAAGGGATGCAGGGATGAAGGGAAAGAAAAATGGCGAAAAATGAAATGAAAAGCAGAGTGCAAATAGCTGCTAAAAGTGTCAAGGATAATGTGCAATGTGCGCAGCCGGAAATGAAGCGAGAGCTGACACTTTTCGACGCCAACCAAAACTTGACTGGATCAAGTGCTCGACGCACCATCATCCAGATATATTCTGCAATATTATTCGAAGCGACAGGAAGCAGCAGCATTTACTATAGTCTGTTGACTGTGCTTTAATATTTACATAGAATGGTATTTTTTAAAAACGAAAATATTGACATGGTAAAAAGATATTGCAAGGGATTGAAGCGCAAAAAATAAACGAAGGATTAGAATAACTTTGAGGGAAGAAATTAAGAAAGTTATAAGGGAAAATAATACACAAAATGAATAAGAATTAAATTTATTTAATCAATTATTAAAAGTTAATATTGTAAATTAAAATATAGTTCAAATATTAAACCCAATTAATTTTAAAATAAGTTTAATACCAAATTTATATATCGCATAAGTACTAAAAATATACAAAAACGAGCAAGCAATAAATGCAAATTAATGAAAAAAGACATGCAGTTAAAAAAAAACGAAGTATTGAATCGATGCTTAAACCAATATTATAATTTTCTTTCAATGATAAGGATGTGCAAATGAACTTCAATGGATTATTAACTATATAAAGCATAATTCGCTTGAAAATTCCAAAATCAAATATTAAATTTAAAATCAAATTGATTTAAAAATAAAGTTCAACGAACAATCACAAAATCCAGGTCAATCTAAAAAGCAAAATAAACAAAAATTTGCAATAAAGTTAAAAGCAAATTCGCTTCTAAACAACTCATTAGTTAGCTTTGAAATTGTTGCGCTATTTGTTTAGTCGACTAATTGTGATTGTGATGAATATCCGAATTTAAGCCGATTGTAACAGGTATTTGGTTATTCGGTTAATTAAAGCCTCCATACACTCACTGTAGTTGCTGTCAGCCGAGTGATCCGCATGCCCTTTTCTCTGCCGAATACCGCGACAAAAACAAACTGATTTAAAATGCCAAAAGAGACCGAAGGCAAAAACAAATGAAGCCACTAAAAGCTGCCCCAACAAAACTGCAACAAAACCAGAAAAATGCAATCGAGCAAAGCCTCGCACAAAGTTTTGCGCCGCAATTTTGAGTTTTTTTCTTTAGCTCTTTTTTTGTATTTTGAGAAAAAGCACCTCACCAAAAAAAAAGCAGAGGGAAAAGGAAGTAAAGGCGACGAAACCAATACAAGTAGAGAGACACACAGATAGAGAGATGGAGACTAATACACACATCAGCAGCAACAACAGCACAGTGAGAGATATAGACAAACAGGACGTTGGCGCTGATGAGACTGCGGATGCACACCAAGCAGATTATCCTGTTGCTGTCAACAACAACAACAACAGAGAGAGCGAGAGAGAGAAGGCAATAACAACTATTTCAAGTGCATCGCAAGGCCGTAATCCCCATTGCCGTAAACGTAACCGTAACCGTAACCGCTGCACAGGGCCACGACAGCCGGCGCAAAGTCCACAGATTGAGGACGCCAAAGGATATGAGGGGCCAGCCAGCCAGTGACTGCCAAACTGCCATAACATGGCTGATTACCCGACTACTGTTGCTGTTGCTGTTGCCGTTGCTCTCGGCGTTGAAGTTGCCAAACCGCTAAGCGGCACAGCAAAAGTTTTCATTAAAGTGGCAACTTTCCACCTTCAACCCACGCTTTGCTGTCGTCTCTTTTTTTGAGCTGCACCTTCACCACCTGACTTGACAGTTGGTGCTTAACTTTTTGCCCTTTGTAATTGCTCTGCCTTGAAAAATTGGCATCGCTGCAGCTGCCGCCGGTTTTTGGGGATAACAAACTGAGTGACTGCCGAATTGTGTCACTGGGTTAGAAAGTGCAGCTAATCAACTTGTATTCAACAGCCCAATAAATGACTTAATTCATTTATCAAAATTGAATATCTATAAAACGGTACGTATACTTAATATGGCTGCAAATTTACAGAGATTTTTAAATTTTGAAAAGCTAACAAATAACTCATTCCATTTATTATAACAAACTATCTATACAGAATATTTACACACCGTTACTTATACTTAACTAAATATTTTAATTTTCATTTTTTTTAGTCATTTAGGCATCCGTAGCTAGCAGCTAGATATTTGTATTCATTTATCCTTATAGAATATAATACTACGCGACGTATACGTAATGTGAATTCAAATTGAACTAAATATTTAACTAAATTAGTAAATTTATATCTATTTATCCTATTGGTATTGGTTTATATCTTATTGAGAATATAATTTGTAGAATCTATTGCAGATAGATAAGATCCATCAAATTTGTTTGTGTCTATAGCATTTCTGGACAACGCTTTGTATACTTAATGCACCGCCAAAACAACTAAATATACCATCTACTTCCAAGCACTCAACAGCTAACAAATAAGCTAATTCATTAAGAATATCTACATATACTACGCTGCGTATACTCAATGTAGATTTCAACATAATATTACCAATTTATTTGATTATATTTAAATTTAGAAATGTATGCTTCAGGAGAAGCGTAAGTTAGAGAAATAATAACATATATAAAATAATTTAACTATCACACAATTTCAATAACAATTTGCAATTGTAAAAGTTTTGTTTGCTTTTAATTGTACTTCTATGCAATTTTTTAAATGTTTTGAATGCTTTTGAATAAAGCAAAACAAGTTGCCGATTGCTATTCGACACTGTGCTTGAAATCATTTAATGAATTTGATGTGCAGAACGAGATTAGAAAGTGACAAGTTATAGTAAAATCAAGAAGAGCTTTTCAACAGACCTTACATTTAAAGAAAATGTATTTGACAGTTGAAGTATTGATTTAATGTAACAAGAAATAATTGGATGAGAAATTATAAAATCACTTTGGATATGCTTCATTAGAAGATACAAGTATTTAATGTTTTTTCATCACCAAATAAAGAAACGATGCTGTAAATATCGCGCTATAATATATGTAGCGAAAAAATTAGAGAAATAATAAATAAACTATGGAATATAAAAGTTTCCAAATTTATAAAACAATAATCTTCGAAGTATTGGCCTTCAACCTCAGATATAAATTAATCGTTTATATAACTTTCAATTACTCATTTTGAGCTAAAAATTCGCCTAATGCACAGCAGAATTTTGCCATAAATTATTCGCCTCTAAGTAGCCATGCTTCACAATTCCAATTAAAGTTAAACAATTGAACTAAAAGTATGACTGAACTTTCTTCGCTTTGCATTGCTTTCTCTGTGTCGAGTGCAAAGTGCAGTTTTGTAGTGCAGTGTTAAATGGCCCTTGGCAGGTCGAGCACCCGTTAGAATTGTATGTATAATAAATGCATGTGTATATTTACATTTATTTATGGGGCAACACAGCAACTAAAGCATCAACAACATCATTAACAACAACAACATTAACAATAGAAAATGGCAGCAACAACTCGAATGAACTCGAAAGCAAATGTGTTGAGGCGAGCGAGGCAAATGTTAAGTTCGATGTTGTTTAGCAAATGCGCCGGAAGCGCAACAGTCAGCACCAAAAGTGAAGCAACACCCACAAAAACGCACACACACATGGAGAATGTTTCCCTTCCTCTTTGCCTTGCTCTTCATACAGACACAATGCAAAGTAACCAATTTCAAAGTTGAATCGTTTAGTGAAATCACTTGAGGCGATTAAAATCAATCACAGACAATCAGCGCCAACAACAACAACAACTGAAATAATAATAACATCATCATCAACTGGTGGCCAACACAGTTCAGAAGGATCTACAACGACCATCGACTACATTTTTCTGCCTCTTGCGATTTTATTTAATTTGCACTTCTGCCCAAGAGTAGAGACTCTCTCTCTTCACCTCCCTCTCTCTTCACCTTTTTGCGATGTCTGTGATGGAGGAAAATTTGATTTTAAATTGGTTTCTGGCATCGATGAGCATAAAGTTTGTTTGGCTCAAACTAACAAAGTCCATTTCCATATAACGGCTAAGCTCGGTTGTAGTGTGTTTTCTTCTCTCTTCTCTTTTTTTTTTGGATGTTTAGCACACAAATAGCTACAGGTGATGTTGGCCCAACAACAACAACAAGACGAAGAACATCCGAGAAAGTAGAGCAGCAGCTGCAGCAGCCGCCTCATAAACAACATGCAAAAGTGTCGATAAATATTTGTGCTGAGCAAATGAAATTGAGAGAAAAATAAAATAAAATGAAATAAAATAAAATCATGTGAACTGAAATGTTAAGAAGAGAAAAACAACTTTAAACGAAATGAAAACGAAAATGAAAACACAAATAAAAATGAAAAATGCAAAGAAAAGAAAACATTTAATGAAATGCAAATGGCAAAAGAGCGAAAAGTAAAAATAAAATTCAACTGAAATCGAAATCGAGATGAAGACAAGGTAAGGAGAAAAGCAGCTGACGAAGGACTGAGGCTTGTCCGGCTGGCCAAATGGCTTAATTGAAAGGCGTCAAAAGGGAGCAAATTGAATCAACACACAAAAACTCAACAAAACCCCAAAGTGCACACACACATACACAGACAGATGGATTTCCCTTTTGTAGACAACGCTTCAAGCAATGGCTACTCATTATGCCATTAACATAACATAAGTTGCATCGCTTTAGCAGTTAAGTTTGTATAAATGTATTTTAGAAAATAAATTCCACTTACCCGCAGATATTTTTGATGCGGTTTTGGATATAAAACTGAAAGAGAAAAAAGACGATATAATTAATAAACAATATATGACAGCAATGACTTTAAGATCTTAGTTAAATGCTCTTTAGGAAATTGACTGTATAAAAGGTTATAGTTAAAGTTGACTTCAAAGTTATAAATATATGAAGCAATTATAATTGCAATATTCAAATGTGCTTCAATAAAATCTTTTAACATAGATAAAGAGCAAACTATTTTAAAGTATTTAGGCTGCAAATTTGTCTACAAAACATATTGTTAATTGAATAATAATGTTCTCATATATCAAACGTCACAAAGCCCTGTCTCATATGTTTGTATCTTATAACATATAAATTCCGAATTAAAAGATGTTACAAGGATATTTCATATCTCAAAAAAAAAGGAAAAGAATTTCAAATGCATATAACAGCTTAACTTTGTATCCTTTTCATTTAAAATACTTCACAGCAGACATTTAAAAATGTATTTAAAAGCGGCGTCGACGTTTTTGGGCTGTTGAAATGCAATCGCTGGAGTGTGAATTCAATTAATCTTGCAAAAAAGATCTACAAGTGTATTAAAAGTTCGTCATGCTGACGACAAGTTTTCAATTGTTCACTTATTCACTTGCTCGCTCATTCATTCATTCTCGCATTCATTCATTCATTCAGTTATTCACTTGCTCATTCATTTGTTTATGCTGTTGGTTTTGTGCCCGTCTCCCCGCTCTCAGACTGACTTCATTTGAAAACTTTTGCCATATTTCACGGCACCGCAATAAATTGTTGCCCCTTCGAGTTGCCACTCCCCCTTCCCTCCTTCCCGCAACTTCTCACCCCCTCCAACACTTATGCTGCTTTTTATCCATTTGATGGCAACTTTTGCATATTTTTGGCATGTTTTTTTAGTCGCAACTGAGACTTGTGAATGGGCAAACTTAAATGATTTTTAATTATGCACGAACGTAAATAAAATATTTAATAAAATTAAATAAAATTAGTTGGATGGGAGCATAACTGAAGCGGTCAGCGTGCAGTCAGGCAGCGCACATACTTTTAATGCACTTTACTAATGCAATTCGATATAATGATAAATATTGAATTAAAGCAATTGCAATTCCAATTGCAATCGTAATTGCAATTGAAACTTTGCAAATGAAACGGCTTTCGTTACCGAGTATCATGTTTTTATTACGATGCCGCAACAATTTATATAATTATGCCCTGTGAACTGGTAGATGAAGGGTGTATTAGTTGTAAGTATTACGTTGAATAGTGTAGAAATAATAAAAGAATATTTGAGGAGACTTTTCATTAAAGTAACACCTACATTTCCCTTTAAAGATACATTTGTTTCTAATGCTGACTTTGTTAACTAATCATCAGCGTTTAGTTTGAATTGCAGAAGAATAATTATCGAGTCATTTTATCGAAGTAAAACTTTAATTTTCATTAAAAGATAAATTCGTATATTGGGAAAGTTAGTGAATGAATATGAATGCCAATAAAGTTTTAACTTCATATACTTTCTAAGCTTATCATTCAGCTTTTAATTCAACCCTTTTAGTTTAATATATTGAGAAAACTGTGAAGAAAAGAAGAGCATTTGATTAAACTATTTATTAATGTAAAGATTAAATTTCTCCTTAGAGATACATTTGTATCTATGCTAGAAAATTATCATTTTTAATGTCCTCATTTTGTTAGCTTATCAACAATTTGATGATACTTTTTATTAAAATATCTATTACTGAAAAGATAGTTTTAAATTTGTAAGCTTATCAACAGCGTTTAATTGAACCCTTTTCAGCTATTATAAGCCCATCAAGTATGAAATATAGGGCATCGAGTTGTGCTGTCAGCATTTATTAAGCACTTTTTAGTTGTTTTTCAATTAATCTTTTCTAATTTATTGACACTGACACAAATGCAAAATGCCTGTATGCACTGCCAGCGTTGGCTTACCGTGTAGAGTTATGTATAATTTATGCAAATTTTGCTAAATCAATTTTTAATTAAAATCACACACGAACATACTTCCACACACACACACACACACACATACACATTTGTAGAGTAGGCAAACAAACAATTTAATTTTCAGTCTACGCATTATTGCCTCGGGGCTTGGTTGACGTTGGCGCTGGCAAACAAATCAATATGCCCAGCCAACCAGTCAGCCATCCATCCATCTATCCTTCCATCCATCCGTTCGTTCATTCCATGCAATTTCATGTTATTGCTCGAACTATAATTCTATTTGCATAACACTAAAAATTAAAACTAATTTGTTGCATTGCATTAACTACACTCATTTGATGTGCCTCTAGTCCCAACACACATGCAAATAGATGGTTCAATGTCAATCCCCCAGTCAAACATTCATAAATTGGTTCACCACACACACACACACATAGTGGTCAGACGGCAGCTCACTTTGATTGAGATATAAACATGGATAAATACTTCGATAGATGGGCATAAATATAGATAAATACAAACTCGAAATATCAACAGCGAAGCGAACTATTCACTAAATGTAGTCAACAGCATTGATTCTAATAATAACATCCAATTCCAAATTGTTCAATGCTGTTATTTTATCAACATATTTTCTCTACTGCATTCCCAATTTTATTTCACATGCATCACGAATATATTGCAGAAATTCGAAGCATAAGTTTTTCAACTATTTTTCTATTCAGAATAATTGAAAGCCACAAAATTTGGAATATTTTTCTAGAAAATATTTTGAAGAATGCAGAACGGAAAATATTTTTAAATTTCAAACAATAGTAGTAGTAGTTCTTTTATAAATTTGAAATCTGTCTTAGGATGAAGAAAGAAGAAGTGTAATTCTAAGAATTTATGCTCTTCAGCTTATGGACATAACAACGCGTTGAAGAAACAGACGCGATGGAATGAAGTATACTTTCTCTCATGTAATATGAAAGTTATGCAAGAATTTGAAATCAGAGGTGTGGAAATGTTCGTTTGATTCACCACACTTGCTTGTTGAAAAGGACGTTAACAATTTTACAAGGCCTTTTATTAAACAAAAAAATTCCCAATAAACATACATTTGTTTTGCTATTGCTGAAAGGGAAAACGTAGGTTTAAATTTCCCTATTTTGTTGTTGATGTTTTAGTCTGAATTGCAGAAGACTATTTGATGAGTCGTTTTATTAAAGTAAAAACTAAATTTCTCTTTAAAGATACATTTAAACCTATTAGAGAAAATATAGTTTTAAATTCCCTCACTTTGATTCAAACTGTCAGCGAATAAAAGATTTATCATGATGATCTCATAGTTACTTTGATTATTCTTAAGCAAACTAAAGGCGTTAATTAATTGTGATCTGCTTCATCTTCTAGAGAAATATATTGATCTAAACTAATGACAATTCAGTAAGACATACTTTTGTTTGAGTATCCCGGATTGCAATAGAAATTTCTTGTTATTTGAGCCAGCTTTAAGTATTTCAGTGCTCTGATATTCAGATAGAGAAACCTGAAATATTAAGAAGCCTTATTTTATCATAATATCAGTTAAAAGTGAATCACGTTTTATCACATTCTTTGCTAAAGATGACTCAAAGTTCGATAAAAAAAAAAGAAATGAATGAATGAAATACTCCATAATACTCAAGACAGTTAAATTAGAGAACTCAACTACCCAACTTGAACAAACTGTCGCAATACACTACACAGCGAACCACAATACTTCATAATAACTAATTGCACTGTTTATTTGCGGATCTTAATAAAAATATCACCTCTTTACCGCAGTTGAGTAAAAAACTTATGTACATATGCATACATATTTATTATTATTTATATTATACTTGTTTATGGTGCTTTTAACATAATGCGAATGAGTCGAAGCGTGAAATGCTTATTTATAGAGCCGTTGGCCATAAAAATAGTTAATAGTCGGCGCTTAATTGTGTGTAAATTTAAGCGAACAATAACAATAAAATTGTATTTGTATTTGTAATTGTAATTTCGCCATCGCAATTGCCGAGTGTCAAACATATGCTCAAATAGCCATTCCAAACATATTCTCTATCCTCACACACACACAATCACACACACAGGATACAGGAGCTCGACACGTGTGGCAACAAAATTTCTGCTCAATTAACATGTCACGAAGTCTCGCTCACTCTCTATTCCATTTTCCCTTTCTCTCTGCGTCTTCGCTTACACTTTTTGCTCATTCATGGCAGCGCATTTCCGTAGCTGGCATTTCCGCTTCCGGCCGAGTGTCGTAACTATTACTATTATTATTATTATTATTATTATTTACCTTTTTCTACACGCTTTTTATAGCCATGCGAATTCCCTTGTTAGAGATTTGATTCGAGTTCACTTTCACTTCGGCTGCTTCATAAAATTGAATTAAATTCAGCAAACTCTTATGGTGCTCTATCGCTGTTTTTCCAGATTTCCCTCTGCCATCCGTATGCCCCCGAAATGCTGCCTCTGCTCTGTCAATGGCAGCTATAATTAATTTGTACGGAAATCGGATGGCTGTCGACAATGCAATCTCGGCGACAAATCTGTTTTCAATTAATGGCAAATTGTCGAGCACGTAAAGCTGTTCGGCTGCTTGAACAGCCAAGAGCCAACAAACAACAACAACAACAACAGTTGACCAGACTAAAGTCTCGACATCTGACAACAACCTGCAGAGCTCAAGACTGAGTCTCGAGTCGAAAAACAATAACAAAACTAGCACACATGTAGAAATGTAATAACAGCAGTTCAAGTGTGTGTTACTGAAACCGCTTTCTATACAATTTCACTCAACAACTACGCTTTTTATACCCGCTAGATGTAGGGTAGAATGATAAAATCGAAATGTAGAATATGTTTAAGAAATGGTTCTATTTTTGTATACTTTGTAATTTAATGTATATGATGAAAGTAATAGTATATCAATATACCATATACAAACATTGGTATATTTCAGTATTTGTTGGTATATTTTTAGAATACCGCGATGGTTGTATGGTAGATACTGAAAGTAATAGTGTATCAATATACCATATATATCAATATATGGTATATTTAAGCATTTGTTGGTATATTTTTAGAATAATACCGCAATGGATGACAATCTAGTATATGTTGTAATCTATGGTATATACTGAAAGTAATACCAAACGTAACCATTCGTATATTCTTGGTGTAATCTATGATATATACTAAAAGTATATCAATATACCAAATATATCGAATGCGTATCAGAATTGTCAGTATTTGTTGGTACATTTTTAGAATAATACCAGGATGGTTGAAAACCTAGTAATCTATGCTATATACTGAAAGAAATAGTGTATCAATATACCATATATAAATATTGGTATAGTTTTTAGTATTTGTTTGTATATTTTTATAATAATACAGCGATGGTTGACAAACCAGTATATATTGTAATCTATGGTATATACTGAAAGTAATAATATATCAATATACCAAGCGTAACCATTGGTATATTCTTAGTGTAATCTATGATATATACATAGTATACTAAAAGTATTCCAATATATATTGATTTCTTTATATCACTATTTGTTGGTATATTTTCAGAATAACACCGTTTTGGTGTTTATTAAACGGACCTGGTGTAAAAACAGTATTTTTCGGTATATTAATTCAGTATATTTTTATACCAAATTTTTATAATACTTCACCGTTTTGTTCCTTTCCGAAAATGGACAGCGAGTATTTCACAGTCAAAAACACTCAACTGTAGCTTTCTTACTTCTTTTCTTTTTGAAGGCAGCTAAAACTTAATAGAGCGCAGATTTATTGGCGAAACTGTGGTCACTCTTTGAGCAGCCGATTGTAAACATTTGCCCCTTTTTTCAGTGCATAAATAGGTATTGCTAGGTAATAACAATAACAGAAGAAGAAGCAGCAGCTTGAGTTGAAATCACTTGGTTTTATGGTTAGTGGAAAAGCACTTTATCAAGCAACAAAAGCATGCTGGAAATTGTGCAGTTATCATTTATACAACACACATAGAAAGTAAAAGAGAGGGAGAGGCTTGTAAATAGCATAGAAAATGGAAAATGTGTAAATGCAAACATTGAAAATGGTTGAAAAGTCTCCAGAGAATCCATTGGCGATAGGCAGTCAGGCAGACAGGACAGGACAGGAGAGGACAGCCAGACAGACATCAGGACATAAGTAAAATACTTAAGATAAGCAAAAGTGATGGCCAAGTGTGGTTGTTGGGTCGCACTTCAGCATTCCCCTCATAACCATAAGCAAAAGGACAAACCAGGACAAACAGGACTGCCAGGACACAACACAACACAACACAACACAACACAATGTTCGAGTACTCAAGGGTGCTATTAACTAAAGGGTTACGCAATTACATGTTGCCAACAACAAACAGAGCATCAGAGTGCGAGTGCGAGTGCGAGAGCGAGAGAGCAAACAAACAAAAGCCAAAGGACACTTGAAGCGCCAGCTGCGAGAGATATCTGAAACAGATTTCAGCTCGCTCTTGTTGCTGTTACTGTTGTTGTTGTTGTTTACATAAATTGTTTACCAATCTGGTCGAAAATCGGAATTTCAAATTTGGCCAACGCAAATTTATGCGCACATTTATACAATTTACATTCACACACACACACACACACACATCAGAGTTTAGGCCATGGATATGCATCTACATTTCATTTCATTTGAAACAACAAAAAGAGAGGAGGATAAATTCAACAGCAGCCACTTTGCTTCAAAGTAACTTTTTGGCGGCTCATCATAAACTTTAAAGCTGGCCAGGACTCGCAGGACTCGCCTCCAAACAGTCGCTCAACTATATTCACATGTCGTGGAGTTTCACCTGTAATTTAAATTGCAAAACTAAACAACAATCAGGCACGGTCAGTGTCCTTGTACCTGTCCAGGCCAGGATACGTCTGGCTGCTGTAAGTTTATGCCTAAGCAGACGATTTGCTACGGCTCCAACTGCAACTCTGATTCTGATGCTGTTGCTGTTGCATGTCAACAGCGGTGCTGACGGCAGAGATTAAGATGCAAATTTTCGGGCAGAAAGGACGAACAGCCTGAGCAGGAGCAGAAGGAAGACATTCGCCCATTGCAAAACACCTGTACACTAAATCCGGGTCTGGCAATGCCCGCAAAGTGCAAAGTGAATATTCATGTTGCATGTCAGAACATAATACAACATTTGTGCAGCAACAAAACTCGTTGCGAGTCCTGCGCCCAAGGATCCCTGATGGATCACAGCTTGCTGATGCAGACATTTGCTAATGCCCTCGCACACAATTTACTCACAAATAATTGGCTTCGAAAAATAAAACAATTTTCAACTTGCCGACAAAATTTCGGAAGGAAAATCACCAAGGAATTTCAATTAAAAAATCTCTGTTGCAGTCCGAAGGGATTTTTGCTTTAAAGTCCAAATTACATCAAGAAATTTGGTTAGAAATTTGCTGAAGAATAAAATTACTTTTAAAGCGAATCTTTTCAACATGAGAAGTACTTTGAAGTTGACAAAAATTTAAACGTAAATTTGTAAAATTCTGCAGTTAAAAAGCTGCCTAAATATTTATTCTTGTTTAAATTTAAGTTAAGATAATCTTAATCTCATCTAACAACAAATTTCCACATTGAAATCGCTTTAATTGATTAACTAAATATATTACAACTGAAATAGATTTAATATCAAAGAATGCTACTGTGTTCTGTGCCCAGCAGGCGCACTTAAATTTAGCCTATAAATCTTTGTGAAAGCTGATTAAAATAATATCTATTTTCGACAACTTAAACCATATGCTTCGAGGAACGACAAGATTTATTGCATAATCTAATTAAAATAGCTCAAGAACAGCAGCCTGAAATAATTACGACTGCAAAGCGATGGAAACCAAGTTAAAAGTGCCTCATCAACTGCAATTATCGCTTAGGCTTAGAGCTTAATTAAATTAGTCGAAATTTAATTATTCGACATGTTTGAATTAAGCTCATTAACAAAATTCAAGCAGTAAAATGCAAAACATTAAGATGCATCAATATCATGCAATAATTTGAGTCCAGCTCAGCTGCTGCTATCCAACTGCATTCGGACGGAGGACAACTGTCCATTTCACTGCAATTAATTTTAATGACATCTAAAGACAATTTCAACCTTCAGACGTTGCTCTCAATCTTTGGCATGCAGTGCGTATACGTGTTGTGCTTAATTTCAATGATGTTGTTGGGCCCAAGCTATCTGCATAAATGTTTTATTATCTCACACCAGTGCACAAATTTTGGCTCGAAGCATCGGACACGGGACACGGGACACGTCACACGAGCACGAGAAATGGCCAACTCGTGTCAACTGACTTTTAAGCCATATTTAATCCGGCTTCTCTATAGGAAGTGCGCACCAGAAACTCTCAGCTCGAAGCTCGGGAGTTTTCCTCAGTGCATCGAGAACAACAAGAAAACAAGTAAGAAAGCTGCAGTCGAGTGTGCTCGACTCCGAAATGTTGGGTACCAATTTTGGGTGAAAGTAAAATAGTGCGGCATTAATTTTAGACAATACAAAATTAATATACCCAAAAAAAAAAAAAACTATAAAAAATATACGAAATTTTAATTTGGTATATTGATATAAAATAAAATAAGCGATATTCCAATAAAATATACCAAATCAATATGCCGAAAAATACTGAAAATATACCAAGGTCTATACTTGGTAGAATTATATAGTCTATATATAAAATATATCATAGTGTCAAATATATTTATCTTATACCATACATATAACTTCTCCAATTTTTATGCGATCGCAACCAAATCTTTAGGACTTTTGAATCAAAATTTATCAGCATGATAAATTTATATCTCTATCGCTTAAAGTGTCTGAGATCTTTGTGTTCATACGGACAGACAGTCGGACGCTGATCTAGAATATATGTACATAGTTTAAACGATCCTTCTGCCTCTTACATACACTTCCTGCCGACATAAAGTTATAATACCCTTCTTCCCTAAGGGTATCGGGTATAAAAAGCGACTGAAAGAAAGAAAGCAGCATAACAAGCTGCCACTGAGTGGGTGCCAGTTACAAAACTGAACCATTGTGTATCTGCCTGTGTGTGTGTGTGTGTGTGTGTGTAAGTATAAACTGTTGCGACAATGTCAACATGCGAAGTTCTTCCTACCGCAAAGATGACAGATGACCACTTCATGAACCCATGCATTTTAATCCGCACAGACGCGGACACCAGGCACAGGACACGGGGACAACGCTCGGATCAGGACGAGCCAGAGTGAACGTTGCCAGGCCGGAGGCAAAAACAATGCCAAGCCTTCTGTCCAGCATCCCGACATCCGGCCAGCTGGCTGTCCATCTACCTCCCTACCCTCCCTCTGCTGTGGCACTCTCTTTCGCTCTGGATAATGATGGAAGTGCATTCTGTAAATGCAAAATATATTTTGCCATGTACAAGTTAAATGTGCGACACATAAATAATTTCGTACAACGCCGAGGCCCTGGACCAATGCATCAACAATGCACTCACCCACACACCCATACACCCACACACTCACACACTCACTCATGCACTCACAGACACTCAGTGGCACTCAGTGTGGCGGTAACACAGCCATAAAGCTGCGCCCTTCTTCTCTTTTATGCATTACGTTTTAATTTTGCAAAAATTTATTTAAATGCGAGTATAATGTAATGTAAATTTCCATTCGCAGCATCTGGGCGTGGCGGGGGCGTACAGTGAAAGAGAGCGACAGAGAGGGAGAGAAAGAGAGAGAGAGAGTGATATAAGTATAAGTAGCTTTACATGGGTTGCCGCTACTCAAATTAATGGATTTTTAATTGTCTCTTTCTCAGTTACACCGCAGCCGCCACACACTCACTCCCTTTGCTCTTTCACTGATTACCCCGCTCAATCTCCCTCTCCCTCTCCCCCACTCACTCTCAGTCTGTTGTTTGGTCCTGGCAAATTACCTCCATAGCTGTGTGATATCCTTTAGCGCGTCGACTTTAAGCTTATGAAAAGTAAAATGTATAATGCAAAAATTTCTGCAGGCGTTGCTTTCTTTTTCTTTGGGGCTTAAACAACACAATAAGCAGCGTCAGCTGAGAGTGGAAAAGAGAAAGAGCATGAAAGGGAAAGAAAGAGAGAGGGAGGGAGAGAGAGAGAGCAAGTAATGCAGCGCATATCGCAGTGAGTAAAAGATAGAGAGTTTTAAAGCAGCGCACATCAAATGAGATTATGACTTTTAATGCATTGGCAATTGACTCGATACATTGACTAATTGAACTCATTAAACCGATAAATAAACAAGAGTTACTGCAGAAAAGAAAAGGCGATGCTTAAGAAGGATTGATCAAGGATAAAACTTAAAGAAAATATGCAGAAATTCTGAAATCGAAAGAAGAAATCTCTTGTGTAAACTCAGTTACAGACACTGATAATATCAGAGATTAAAATGATTATAATTTTGAAAATAAAAATAAGCATATAAATAAGAAAGATAGGATAAGAAAAGTTTAATATAGAAATACCCGCAACCCATATTAAATAAAAGCCAAACAGTTTGGTATTATTCTTAAAATACTAAAATATATAATTCTGCATTCAGAAAGCCACCAAATGGGTGGCGGCATTAGGTAGATACAGCCCAATTAATATACCACAAAAATACTATAAAAAACAAAGGCTATATTTAGTATATTGATATACTACTACAATTAAAATATACCAGTTTTATTACCCCTCTACCCAATGGGTGGCTTATTCTACCCAATACATATTGACATCTTTTGAATATAGTACTATATCAATATACCTAATAAAGCCCTCTAAATATTTTAGTACTTTTGCGGTATTTTAATTTGGTATATTACAAAATTAGAATATATTTCAAGACAAAGATATATGTTTCAAAATCCTTTTTTAGAAATAAAAGCCTTTTATGTTGATCAAAAAATTAAAAAATAATTTCGTTTCATATAATAACATACTCATTGTAGCTAGCTTCAAATATTTCAAGCATATAAAAACTACACAGCTGAAAGCAATTATCATTTTCTAATTACCTAAAAGCTGTTTACAATTCTCATTCGATTAGCCATCATCAGCCAATTATCATTGACCAGTTTGTCAGCCAATGTTATGCCAACATTTTTGTATTTTTTATAAATATTTTGTGCAGTAGATATTTTCCCTTTTTTGCTATGTCTCGCTTTTTATTGACTGTCAAGTTTTCTGTGCAGAGTTTTTCTTCGGAAATTGCTTAATTTTCACCCCACTGTCTAGTGTCTAAGCCCCCCAGTAAAATATCTGGCTAATATCTGAGCAGAGAAATTTGCGCTTTCTCAGCGCCCAGACATATGTGAAGGGGCGAAGGACGAAGGACGATGTGTCGCTCGTACGGAAATTAGCTTGATTAGATTGTCTGATGAGTGCCAGACAGAAAGTTATTACTCGAATGAAAATGATGACAGTTGATAGGTTGCTGCATTATGTATCAAATAATAATGTGTTTATCTTCTGCGAGAGTGAAAAGCGAAACATTAAAGCTGCATTAAAGATACACACTCTATCTACATATAATATATCTATAAAGTTGAGCTGATTGATTAACGAAATGATTATTATGCATATTAAATACAACAAATCAATTTCTGCTTAGCCATAAGCAAGGTTTATCTCTATCGACTTTTCCCTCTACTATCAATCAAATTTTGTTGAGCAACTTTATGGACGAAAATCCGATTCGAGTGCTTATCCAGCAGAGTACAAATCACAGTCGAATGCAGCAGTCGATGATATCCACATACACACACAAACACTCACAAATATGCACAAATCTATTAACAATAAACGCAAAAATTACGCATACGCCCGAGTTGCCGAGTAGCTCAGTTCAGCTCAGGCAAAATCGTCGAAAATATGCGCATATGAGAAAAGCTTTTACCCAAAAGCAAAATTTGAAATCCAAATGCTCTGGCAAATTGTGGTTGTGCGTGTGTGTGTGCAAGGGTGTGTTTGTTCTGTTCAATGGAAATCGCAAGAAATTGCTAGGCAAAGCTGTCGTCCTTAAGCCGCCGCAGCAATAAAAATATCAACGCCAGACAGCAGCAAAGTCGTCTCTTTCTCTTCTCTGCTGTAACATTATTGGCTGCCTTTCGGCTTGTATTTTTAATATTTTTATGTACTACCAGGCGCAAGTGTGTGAATGTGTGTGTGTGTGTGTCCCACACACAAACAACATTTTATGGCTTAACTTGAGTTTGGTTTGCTTTTTTTTTGCGTTGTTGTTGCTTTAATAAATTTCCACTTAATAGATTCGTTACAATGGCTGCTTAGCTGTGGGTGTCCTGCAGCAGGATATCTGCCAGCGAAGCGCTGCTGCTGCTGCTGCAGTCAACCACATGCCACATGCCGCTAGCTGCCACTTGCCACTTGCCACACGCCACACGCTCTTTAGGTTTGTCTATTTTATCGCCTTATGCCAAACACCAGACATCCAATGACCCCCTTTTCCATCTCCTTCGAAATTTTATGGCATATTAAATGGGCCAAAGCGTAGAGCGAGCAAAAAAAAAGAAAATAAAGTGTAAAATAAATATGTAAAGATTTCAAGGCGGCAAGGAAAAGCTTCTTTCTTGTGCCGTTGCAGGAAATTTGATTAGCGGCAATTGTGCAAATTATAAATGACAACATTTCAGCAGCTTTAATTTAATCTCAAACATTTCAGTTTCAGTTCAGTTTCTCAACCTTTTTTCACTCACCGAGATTCTCGCTTAAATGTAAACACAAAAATTAATTTCATCATATTTTTCAGTTGCTTCAAAACAACAACAACAATGGATACTAGCAAAAGGATAGAGACAGTGCTAGTGAGTGCGATAGAGATGGCATCTTAGGGGGAAAGCCTCGCCCACTTCTTTTTAGCTTGGCTAAGGCGTTTTTGGCGCCACGCTTCGTTGAGTTTTGTTTTGTATGCGATGGGATAATATGCTGTTAATGTTTCCCCCTCACTCTACCTCTCTCCCACTCTCTCTCTCTCTTTGAGCAAGGATGTGGTCTACTGCTGTGTGTGTGTGTGTATTTTCAACAGCAAAAAAAGGATTCAAGCAGCCGCATTTAGCTTGAATTGTTGTCATTTATTATGCTTGTTGTTGCTCTGCTGCTGTGTAGAAAACTGGCTTAGAGGCTGCTTTGGCAATAATTAGTAAAAGATATCAAAGCAAATGACTTTATCTGCTTACAAACTTTACTCATACACACTTTACACTCCCCATACACACACACATACAGTAACAACAAGCACAGCAGCCAAGGACAATGAAGCTGCTTTAATGTGTTGCTGACGATGAAGTAGTAGTCGTAGTCTCAGTCTCAGTATCCGTCGCAGTCTCAGTCGTAGTCGAATCGTAGTAGCTGCCAACCAGAGAGAGGAGTACATGGGAATTTTGCTAGCAAGCTAACCCCTTGCAGCATTTGCCTTGATTGCGATACTCTTTAGAATAAAGCATATCTTATTGCAGAAAAGATTTGCTACATTGAAAGTGATTAAAGCTGCATTTTGTATGGCTAACATTGTGAAGCGCATTCAAGTGCATCTCGAATAAAACTATCGACATATAAAGACAACTTTAAATAGCTTCAGATAAAGAAAGTGAGTGACAAATTTATTTGGAATTTAAGCGAAATTGTGCGCTTTTGTAAAAAACCAAACACTTTATGAAATGCTTTGAAATATTCTTTTAACTTTGAAAAAAAAGGAATCAATACATTATAAATTTAGAGTTTATAGATTTGACTTTTATTAAATCCATATATTTTTAATATATTTTTTTTTACGATTTTGTTGTAGATACTCCTTGTCTTTAAAAATACTTTACTTTACTTTTGAGATTTATATATTTAACACAACATAAAAAGAAACATTCACTTTCAATATAATTTGAAGCTAATTTCAATGCAAATAATATTTATCCAAACGTTCTTCTAAATGCAAGAAGTTCTCATATTTTTATCCCCATAAGCTTCACCTCAATAATTCCTGTGTCAATCACTTAAATACAGTTAAAGTTAAGGGCCAACTCAAGTTTGCTGACCTTTCAATCAAATGCAGTAAATATCTTATTTTGGGGATCTTTGGAAATTGAATTTAGAATTTTCGGTAAGCGTATATATCAGTTTCAAATACAGTCAGAACTTCATTTAGAAGTATGTGAATGTGTGAGTATGTGAATGTGTGAGTATGTGTGTATGGATGTCTGTGTGCTTGGTTTGGCTTGCCTCGAGCTGTTGTTCAAGGATATAGAGTCGAGGCAAGGCAAAATGGATCCTTGTGTGATTTTGTGGCTTGGCTTTGTTTAAATTTTCAACCGCACACAACGCAGACTTATAAAATATGCCAGTGAATGCGTCTCTATCTCAGTCTCTGTCACTCCTTCTCACTCCCTCACTTCCCCCTTTCTCTGATATCCATTACAGCTTCTGTTTGTCTGTGCCTTCATTTAGTGATTCAGCTCCGTTTGGCTGCCATTTCATCCATGTGCAATGCTAATAATTTATAACTAGTTTATATTTTGGCAATTATTTCCGGCGCGCCTGAAAGCTTTTGCAAAGGCAAAAGATTTGTGGCTAACAGAGAGATCGTGCTCAGTGCTCAGTTCGGTACTCGAAAACTCGTCAACATTGAATTATCAGCATGACAAATAAAGTCATTTTGCGTGCGGCCATAACAAGTTTGATATGCACAAGAAGCAAACATAAACAACAAGTCAAGACATGAAATCAAAGCACAAAGCACATGAAGCTGGCTGCCTGCAAACAACTTTGTTGTTGTTGGAACTGGGGGAGGGGGAGGATGAGGGGGAGGAGGCATGAGGCAAGCAATAAGCCGCGATAAGAGAACTTCATTCACGGATAACAATAAGCATGCTTAAGGGAGTCAGCAACGACGGCGCAACGATGGCAACTTACAACACATTACAACAACTCATGAATATAAATTGCCGCTGACTTTGGGACCAGCAACTGTTGGTGTTAGCCGAAACGCTGCGGGTGCCAGTGGCAATTATAAGACACAAGACCAGCCCAGCTAAACGCAAAAAAAAAAACCAAGTAAGAAAACTACAGACGAGAGAGCTCGACTATGTGATATCCGTAACCAATTTTTACGGAAAGCAAAACAGTGCAGTATTAATTTTAAAAATATACCAAATTAATATACCGCAAAGATAATAAAAAATACGCCAAATGCTTTTTTTTTGGTATATTGATACAGTTCTACAAAATAGTACAGTATTCATTTTGAAAATATACCAAATGAATATACCACATAAATACTAAAAATATACCAAAGGTTGTATTTGGTATATCGTTGAAGAGTTACATTCAAAATATCTTGCAAAAATACTAAACATATGCAATATTATATATCTGGTATATCGTTGAAGTGCTACATTAAAAATATACCAAAGGCTATATTTCGTACAACGCTGAAGTGATTTATTTAAAATACACTAAACAATATATTTGATATATTGTTGAATTTCTATATTACAAATATACCAAAGGTTGTATTTGGTATATCGTTGAAGTGCTACATTCAAAATATCTTGCAAAAATAATAAACATATGCAATATTATATATCTGGTATATCGTTGAAGTGTTACATTCAAATATCCAAATATTGCCTTTGGTATATCGTTGAAGTGATTTATTAAAAATTCACTAAACGATATATTTGGTATATTATTGAAATTCTATATTACAAATATGCCAAATAATATATTTGGTATATCGTTAAAGTGCAAGATTCAAAATATAACAAATATATATACTTTATGAAGCTGGAAATGACTTCTTCTGCCTATTACATAAATTGCGTACACGCACAAAGTTATAATACCCCTCTACCCCAATGGGTAGCGGGTATAAAAAAACGATGAAAAGTAGCATAAAAACGAGGCCGCAGTCAGGTGAATTCTCAGCAGACAGACGCAACGCAGACAGAGAGGAGAAAGGAGGCAAAAGTGAATATGAAACTTTTGCTGAATGAATTTCATAGTGCTGCAAATGCTTTGGCTGCTGGTCAGCAAAAGAACTCTCCAACGTGGGTGGTCCTTAATCTAACAGCGGGTGAGCTTTGACGGCGTCACGCCCACTTTGAAAAAAGAACGAGGCAGGCACACAATAAGCAGGCTTTTAAAATTGTTGCGTATACGCCGCGTTGAACGTGTAATTTAAATGCAATTAAAATAATAATTTATCTTACTCCGCTCGCTTGTCACCTGCGACCCCTCCCTTGCAACAACAACCGAGGGTCAGGTGCAGCCGGAAGAGTATTAGGATCAAGAAGTAGAAGGAGAAGGGGAAGGGGAAGGGAAAGAAACACATACGCTCTAAGCTGTCGCCGATGTGGAAGCGACCCGATTGCCCCGGTGATAAATGAATGCTCTGTGGGCTGACAAGCCAAATGAAGGTACTTCAAAAGTGCTGAAGAGGGAGAGAAAAGGGATCACTCGGAGTATTGCTAAAGAGCAGCCACAGCCACATCATTTGTATAGAACTGGCAATTAAGTGGCAAACTTCGCAACAAAAAAAGAACCACGAAAAGAAATAAACACATGAGAAATGTTGCTACAGATGCTCGAATACCTAAATGCAATTATGTATGCTCTTCCTTTGTCCTTTCAACGTTTGACACACACACAAAATGCCAGCAAAAAAGCGCTGTTAACGTCTTATAACATTAAGCACTTCAGGAATTGAATTTCTAAATGGAGTCAAGCACACTGCAATTTAAACTGGATTTTAGGGTAAAGAGAGGAATCGTTTTTTAAAGCTAAACAGCAATTCTATAATTTAAACTTTCACTTTATGAACAAGTATCTCCAAAAATATACAAATTAAGATTAAATCGCGTAAGTTATAAAGAAATGTAATAGTTAACTATTGAGTGAATGCAGCTTTGATTGGATTTTTGTTTAAAGAGAATTTTTCTTTTAAAGCAAAGCAACAAATATGTATTTTTAAAATCACATTTTGTAAGCAGTTATCTTTAAAAGCAAACAAATTTAAAGCAATTCTTATAAATCAAAACAAAAAATGTAATTTTGCTTGATTTAAATAATTTGTCCTTTCCTTTCATTGTTGCTTTTGAAGAATATAGTTCTTTCAAAGCTAAACACAAAATAAATATTTTAAACTCAACATTTGGTAGCATTAATCTTCCAAAACTACAAATTCAAGTCAAATATGGTGAAAAGAATATTTTTTCGAATTGATAAAAAAATTTTCTGTAGGTTTTATCAGATTTAACTTTATAGAAAATGTATCTAATAAAGCTAAACACCAAAAATATATATTCATACTCTCATTTTAAAAAAGTTATCTTTAAAACCATAAAAAAAGAATATATTTTGCACTGATTGAAATAATTTGTCTGTGCCTTTTATTAATGGCGAAATTGAGAAGCTATTCATCGCCATTATTAAATATTGTATTTTTCTTATTTAGTCATTTATGGCTTTAAATATTTTATTAATTAAATTATGAATAAAAATTGTGCAATAAATCAAAACGCAAAAACTGAGAACGCTGTTGTGATGCAGTTCTTGTTGTTGTTGTTACTGCGGAGTAATCAGAATACAATAAACAAATAAAATAACAATTAATTGGATTTTTATGGCTTGTCGCTGCTGCTGCTGCTGCTGCTGCAGTCGAACACGCCCAAGGGCGTCAAGCGTTTAAATTTTTCATAATAAAATGTAATTTATTGCATTTGCATAAACCGTTTCACGGCACAGCCCGAAAGTTCGCATGTGTGAGCGCAATTGAATCAACAGCAAGTTGCAAAGTAGCCAAAGAGCAATAAGAAACAACAACGACAGCGACAACAACAAAAGAAAACAATATAAAATAATCGAAGGATCAGGCAATAAAATGGCCAGCGAACTGTTTGCAATCGCCAGCGGCATCCTCAATAAAAATCCTTTTTGATTTATACACGTTTGTCACACACACACACAAGGGATGCAGAAATGCAGAAAGACCCAAAAGGATGATAGAGAAAGAAAGAGGGAGAGCGAAACAGAGAGAGAGGGAAGAGATTGCTAGTGGAGTGTAGGTGAACTTCAAATGGAAGTGCATGCAAATTAATCGGATAATTGCTTTAACAGTTACCTTCAAAAGACAACTCACAAAACTTGTAAAGCGAAACAATGACACAAATGAACAAAAGGTGAAATAAACGTTGATGGAAGAACGACAGAGTGAAAATTTCAGGAGAAAATCTGTTTGAATGAAAACGTTGTCAACATCTTAATCAATAAATGTTATGAGCGAACGTAAAGATTGAAGAAACAGAAAAGAATTCGTCACAAATTACAATAAAGATTTCAATTGTTCCCAAACAATATTAAATATAGAAAGCTGAACATGAAGAATTAAGAAATTCAGATAGACACCTTAAAGAAGCAAAAGTCAATAGTTTTAAGAGTGAATAAAATAGAGAAAGAAACTCTATCGTTACAATATCATCAAGCACGGTTAAACAAGAAGCATGAAAAAGATAAAAAAATATACAAAAATAAATTATAAATATAAATAATATTGATTTCAATATTTAAAAAGTATGTATAGAAACCCAAAACTTGAAGAATGAAAAAGCTATTAATAATAATTATTTATTACAATATTTAAATAGAATTTTTGGAGTAATAAGATAGTTTTGCTTTACCCAAAAGTAATGTAAAACAGAGCAGACTTAACATGAATAATAAAAAGATAGGTACGAAGTATCAAAGGTCATTAAAGCTCGATAGTAAAGAAGTTAAAGAAATAAGTTGTAAAGATACCAAAACTTTTCCCTTCTGTAAGATTCAACATTTTCATCAAAGATTTTTCACTTAAAAAAAAAAAAAAAAACAAGACACACAAAGAAATTTGGAAGTTATATCTATCACAACGACATCTCCAAGCAAATCCTTTCCATTCTTTATTTAACTACCTTAAAAACGGCATCTTTGCATTAACTTGAATTGAATTATATTTCTGGCAGAATTGTTGCCAGCATAGCATTGCCATTCTTTCGACAACCTATATAAAATAAAGAAGGATAAACATGAAGAATGAAAAATTCGATAATATAATCTATTTAGAAACTCAGAAAGAATCTTTGAAGGATCAAAATTCAATGCTGATAAATAGAAAACAAGACACACAAAGAAATTTGGAAGTTATATCTATCA
This sequence comes from Drosophila pallidifrons, assembly GCA_023558445.1. NCBI lineage: Eukaryota > Metazoa > Arthropoda > Insecta > Diptera > Drosophilidae > Drosophila > Drosophila pallidifrons. Next base: position 26,955,252 of record CM042347.1, on the reverse strand, counting down.
CAACGACATTTCCAAGTAAATTTTTTTTTATTCTTTATTTAACTACCTTATCAACGCTTTCTCCGCATTAACTGGAATTGAATTAGATTCTTGGCAGTAAAACGTAAACAGCGTTGCCATATTTTTAAGTGTGTAACGCAATTTGCCAACTAAACATATTTTTTTTTGCATTTGCATTTTAAGTGAATATTATTTATATTTTTTTTAATTAGGCAGTTGACCCACTACTCGTCGCATGCGTTCGCAGCAATCCTTGACTAATGGCTAAACAAGCACAGCCAGTGTAGAGATGATGGTGCCTCCTCCTCCCCCTCCCCCTCCCACTCCCTCCCTCTCTTTACCCCGTTACACCATGTAGTGCTCATCTCATTTGATGACATGGTTTGTGTGCTTCGCTAGCTGGCATGATGCCCATAAAAACACTTGTGGCTCGTGTGGCGCTCGCTCGCTTGCTCTGCATGTCATCACGTGGCGAAACGCAAATGCAATTTAAAGCAAACAATTTTTGAAATGACCTACATCCGGTGTTGTCCACACACACACACACGCACACACACACTCGCTCACTCATTGAGAGGACACGCATTCAGCTGGCTTTGGGGGCAAAGATAGACAAAATGGGAGTCGTTTTCACAGCGCACCAGAGTTCACAACATCATTAAAAATTAATTCACGCTCGATGTACTGGGCACCCCTTCCCTTTCCACCATCCGCTGTTGGCAACACAAAAAAGCTGACGACCAAAACAGAACTGAAAGATACTCAGCACAACATTTGATTTCACAGAAATTCCCCGGAAATAAATTTGATGAGTGAAACTTTAAGCTTGTGAATTTTCTAGTTTAAATTCTAAATAAATTTAAAAAGAATTTTGTTTTTACTAACAAACAATTTCCAAAATTATATATTGCTTATTTCAGCAGGAATGTCTTTTATTTTCAGCAGCATCTTTTTACTAGCGGAGAACTAAAAGATACCCTAAACAAACACATTTAGATTTTTAGTGTGGAACTTTTAAATTAAGCTTTAGATTTTTCTTCAATTTGCAGCAAATAAAGTTTATGAGTGTAACTTTGAAGCTTGTAAGTTTTCGCATTCAAATCGAAGATTACTTTAAAAATAATTAAAGAACAAACTGACAAACAAATGAAAAACTTAACAGTCTTTAATTATATGTTGCTAATTGCAGAAGGAATGTATTTTATTTAATTAACAACTTTCAGCAGTGCTCGATAGAAACACATTTAGATTTTAGTGCGGAACTTGTAAATTTAGCTAAAGATTCATCAGAATAATTTTATCAGTGAATTTACATTTTATTAAACTACTAGCAAATGAAATGTTCAATTTTACTGAAATTTTCAGGACATATAGTTGATTTATTAAACTTATAATACACTCAAAATCAAGCATTCAACTTTTGCTATAATTGAACTTGTGCTTAAAGAGGCATAAAAACGAATTTAGATTTATATCATCTATTCGTGATTAGGTGCAAATTGACTACCAAATAAATCAAATACAACAGAAGTGACTTTTATATCCTAGTTATCTATTTGCACCTTTTCGGAAGTATAATTTTAGTGAAAGACAAAAAATTGATTTGTTCCAAATAAAATATTGCATTTTAATCAAATTTTCAGGACATAAAGTTGATGTACTAAACGAATAATACACTTACTAGCGAGCAGGCATTTTGTGATAAAATTTAAGTTCTGCATAAATGAACATAAAAGAATTTAGGTTAATTTGTTCTTCTAGTAATAGAGTGAAAGCTAACTACCAAATAAAATAAAATAAAATATCAATCCATAATTTCGCTTAAATTATCTCCATTTCCCATTCGCCTTATAGCCCCTCTTTCAAGCCGAATTCTTTTACAGGGTATTTCAAAATGAAGTGAACTACCAAAGCAACAAAAGCAGCAGGAGGAACAACAACAGCAGCAACAACTGGGGCTCAACAACAACAGCAACAGCAACAGCAAATGAATGCACACGTTTGCGGTCTGCTGCTGTGCACTTTATAATTTTGTGCCCAGCACATGTACATACATACAGTTCCTGATCCAGAGGTCCTGGCCAAAGGTCCCGTGTACTGGGGACCAGGAACTCGTTTCGTTTTGTTTTAGTCAGCGCTTGATGATGCTGTTGCTTTTGCTGTTGCTGCTGTTGTTGCTGCTGTGGCTGCTGCTGATGACTTAATGAGCATAATAAGCTCAGCGCCGAAATTACCTTTTAAAATTAACATGATGCTACCTAGCACACTCACACACACACTCACATATGTGTAAAGGGACACGCCCCCGCCATAGACACGCAACGGACACACATGAGCGACCCTAACACACAGACAAAAACAGAGACAGAGCGGACGGCAGGCAAATGGAGATTATAGTGATTATAGTGGCATAGACAAACCGTTACATATTCAAATTAAGATTTTAATGCGCATGCAAAAGGCAAACGCAGCTGCGACTGCGAGTATGAAGAGAGGGATGAGAGGAGAAAGGGGAAGCACACACAATAACTGATGCAATTTAATTGCAAATTAATTAGTCCGCTATACGATTAACTCGCAGTTAGGTAGTTGAGGTACATTTTTGTTTTAGTTGAGTGGAAATTGTTTGATTGAACTGTTTGTTGATTTTATGTTTATAAAATATATTTCGAACTTACCCCAATAAATATTGCTCAGCTGAAATAAGAAAAGAAAATATTATATAAATTTATTGTCTCATTTCGAAGTCAAAGCAAATCAAATTAAATGAAATGTTCACATAAAAACTAAATGAATAAAGACGCATGTTATGCATTAAGTTGACACTCGCTTTTATTTACTCAGCTCAGATATAAACTTGGAATTTATCAGCAATCGTATAAGAGCTACTAAAATGATTCGTAGCAGTGAATAGAATGCCGATAAAAAATAAAATAAAACTGAATATTGGTTGAGCAACTTTAAGTGCAAGTCAGGATTTTTTTGGGTTCCACTTTTTTTTTGGCTTATCGCAAAAGTCGCTTCGCGCGATGCGTTGCGTTTGTCAATAACTTTTTAACGAATTTTTAAGCAGACGCGTTGCGTATACGCAGCATGTGACCAAAGCAAAACACACATGTATGCTTGTGTGCGTGTGTTGGCGGAAGCAACTGCTCAGCATCATAATCAAATTAAAGCATAATTTTTTACGACGTCATAGTCATAAATCTGAACGATGCGAAATTGTGCCCAAGCAAAACACGGAAGCATAAAAGCTTCCTCCTTTCTCCATCCTTGAGCCGTAGCTTGAGCTAAACTCAACCAATTTTCCTGTATAGATAGCGATACTATATTTGAGAAGCTGGTGTGAAAAAAATAAAGCAAATGTATAAATCATTTGTGGCATGCTTTAAAATTGAATACGCATTCGTCAGCAATAAATCGCAAGCAGCTCGAGAGTCGAAGTAAGAGCAAGGAGTTGAGGTCATATCCTGGACGCAGGACTCTCCAAGCTGGTCACATTTGCTTGTCCACCGCCTTTCGGGAAATTGCTACAATTTGTTTCATATTTTATGCGGCTGCTGCTCTGTTTGCTTCTACGTGCGAGTGTGTGTGTGTGTGTGTATGAAAATTCACCAGTTTGCGGTTTTCTCAAAACCACCAAACAGAGTTTTTCTTGCTTAGCAAAACTTATTCGTTTATTTGAATTATTATTGGAAAAGCGAAGCCAAACCAAAAATATCACAAAGCCAGTGCCAAAAAATAGATGTGTTGTTGCTGTTGCTGCCTGATTTGCATATAGAATGCAATTGCAAATGGTTTTATTTATAGTTCTCTCTCCCTCTCTCTTTCCCATTCTGTAAGCTTTAACTCGGATAAGTATTTTTTGGCATTGCATACTTTTGTGCGTCCGGCAATAATCCAATTGAAGTTCCTGCTTGAAAAGTGTTGCATACTTTTCAGCGTCACAATTAATACTAAAGTGAAATCTTTACTTCGAATACTAGCTATGTCAGTCAACTGATTGTAAATGCGAGCCACTTTCTAAATCACGTGCGTCACAAGCGACTCCATTTTGTTCATCAAAAAAAATCTTATCGTCGGTTACAAAGTCCAACAATAGTCCAAAATATAGTTTTGAGTTGAAAGTTATTACTCGAGGCTAGACTGTGCCTTAATAAACTAATTTTAAACTCAAATCTTTATATTTTTATGGCCATAATCACATGCTATATTTCACTCGAATTACGTTTCGATTGGACATAAACTTTCCCTCTCTTACAGCCCGGATACGATAGCTACTATAATTTAGTAGTAATTTGACCCAAATGCTCAGCTAAGTCCAAGCATAATACCTCGGCCGGCAACAAGTAATCGCAATAAAAATCACCATTTTGCGACAAATTTCAAAACGTCAATTGGGACTTGGAACACATGACTAATACTTCTTCTAGCTGTCGCATGAATTTCATAAATATGAAAAGGAAAGCTCATTAAGATAGAGTAAGCATTAGTTGCTGTTACTCAAAGTAATATATGAAAACATGTCAAAGTCACTAAAATGTGTCACTCCATTGAAGAATATATTAAACATGAGTAAACATGGGTAATTCCAATTGATTACCATCTCAATTAAATTTAAAGATAGACTTTTAATTATGTAGATTAAACGTACAAGGTTGTTATAACATTATAGTTGAATGACCAAAAACACTAAAATGCCAAAAATAAGGAGAGGTAAGACCTTGCCCGTCTGAACGTCCGTTCGCCTCTATAAGCAGCTATATCTTTAAGATTATGAAAACTAATGGGCTAATCCAAATACCATTCTTCTAATGCGATTAAGATTAAGTGAAGTAGAATTCACATTAAATTAAGCTATAAATTTCTAGCTTCTAAACGGTCTAAATTGTCGCAGATTAAATTAAAGTGGCTTTCGTATCGATCTGATACCAAATTTTGCAGCCATAAAGGTCGAGCACTTTCTACATTGTGCTCAATTATAAACATTCTTATCTTGCAATCACTTCAAAGCAAATGCAGCGTAACTGTATTCGTTGCTTGTCATGCTCGTTGTGCCTAGTCTATGCTAATTTTGAGAGTGAACTGGAGGTGGAGGAGGAGACCCGTGTCCTTTCTTAATTTCAAATGAAACAATGTGAACTGAGGAAGAGAAGAGAGAGAGAGACATTGGCAGTGTCGAGGCGACATGTCGTCGAATCGAAAATCAAATTTATGGTCTTAACAAGCGCTGTCAAAATGCGAGAATTGAGTGCCTTGCCTTGGCGGAAAGCAGACAGACTGAAAGAGAGAGACAGGGAGACAAAGAGGGAAAGAGACTGGCTGTATATGAGGCATGTTCGTGTGGCGCACAAGCAGCCAAAATTGCATACGGATGCGAGCTGGGCGCCGGAGTTGCAAGAGCAAAATGGAGCAGCTGCTCGGCATTTGCATCTCGCATATAAATCGCATTAGGAACACGCAATTACAGAGCCCGAGACATGTCCACGTGGTTAACAGCAACAGCAAACATTGCACAGCCATCTGGCTGCATCCAATGGAATCCAATAGCAACCACACACACACACACTATCTCCGATGCTACGTCTAATTTAAGGTAAAATTATTCATGTGCGGTCTCCCAACTCAACATAGTAGCCCCAACTGTATATATATCCATTATCCAGCACAGATTTGCGACCCTGACACACAACACTAAACACGCATTTAACTTCATGCCAATTGTGTTGCGATTGTTCCAACACTTGAGATAAGAGAAAAGAACCAAACCAAACCCAACTGACTGCTTATCATCAAAGCAGTTTTGCAAAAATGAAAAATGAAGAAAAAACAACACGAAACTGTCATAAAGTTAGTATTTAGTTTAATTTACGCAATTCACTCGACTCGCAAAAATTATAAATACACATTCAAAGATTAGAATCGAAGGGGAACCGCACAAAACTTAAGTTGTTCGGCCTGCATAAATATATCACACTGTTGTCCTAATAATAATACTTGCGAATACAAAATCCCAAAGAGTCTACACTAATATAGACTCTGGCTTGTACTTCGATCCAGACCAGACTTATTATGTCCTTGCTGCTAATAATACTTCATAATACAAAACACACACAAAGAGTCTACTCAATAGACTCTGGTTTGTACTTGAATCAAACTGGACGCGGACATTTGTACATGATGTTGATCTTCTCAATGTCCTTCTTGCTTAGTCCCGTTCTCTGACCAATAACAACAGTATCATCCAGGGGTTTTATCGTATCCTCGCCATTCACCGAGAAGGCACCCGGTCGATAATGCAGACAGCTGTCGTAATCGTAGCCAACATCAAAGTCGGTGATGACAGTTGGCGAATACTTTTGGAAATTAAACTCCTTGCCGGGCACAATGTTCTCCGTGAGCACCTCGATGTAATCGTCCCTGATTGCCGAACTCTGCTGATGATAAAAGCCCAGAGCGTGCATAAACTCATGCAAGATTGTGCCGGGTCTAAAGCAACCCTCGCCAATCGGATAAATCTCCAGATTCATTGGCTGTGGTTCTCCTTTGTAGCCAACTGCGGTAAAGCAGCCACCCGCATTGGCAGTTATCCTCACATACGCGGTGTCCTCGGCGGTTGCCTCGCGGAATTTGAGACAGGAGTTTTCCTGCAGCGTTTGAATGCCCTGTTGTATTGCTTCCTTGTGCGCAGCATCAAAGTCCTCGGCGATTTGATAGATCACTTGATTCTGTGGCCAACGTTTGGTGGCATCAATCAGTCCATTGCGTCCCTTTGGTCCTTGCTCCAGTTGCACTTGCTGCTCTTGTGTCAATTGCATATCTCCCTCCGCATAACCGCCCGCTTCCTCGGGATCTAAAGTCCAAGTCCGTGATCCAATGGGAAGCGCCACACTGAGCAGCAGTTGGCTGGACAGCACAACTAAGAGTAGTAATAATTTACTTGCCAGAGAGTGTTGCATCTTGTTCGCGACGTTGCTCAACGTTAACTAACGCCAGTGCGGAGCTGCGATTGGACATAAATATGTGCTTTGGTGGCCAGTGGCCATGCTGAGTCCACAGATTAGATACAAGCAATCGATTGTGCTCAGATAGTGCCGCAAAATATGATCGGGCAAACGGTTCGTTGTGCAACAGAAGTCGGCAAAGTTAACAACAAAATAGATCAGTGGATCATTATTGGAGTGCTGTAGTATTAAGGCGCCAACTTCTTGTTAATTCATTGTTACTAAACTCACTGAAACTCCTCCCTTTGGCGTCTCTTTGCTTGTGCAAAGGAAGTCCCAAAGGTCTTCCTAGGCCGCGCCTACGTCATGTGTTAAATATTATTATTATCAATCAATTTGCTATGCATTGATTGAAATAGTATCGTTATTATCAGCTCCCTGATTGCCTACTCGAGTGCCCAATGTATTTCTGTTGCCTGTTCCATGGATGAGTAATGAGCCGACGATACTTGCACGATAAGTTCCAGATACGAGAACACGAGTAATCGATTCGCCTAACAAGTAAACCTCTTTGTCTTTGGACATGAATGGCGCTTATCTAAGTAGAACTACAACTGACATTTTCTAGCTCTCTCTCTCTCTATCTCTCTCTTTCTCGATCGCAACATTAAGTGGATTTTGTTGTTATGAAATCCCCTTAAGTATTATACTAAACAGGTGACGGCATCCGGCATAAAAATACAACTCAACTCAGATTAGCCCCACTTCAAAACTACAATCCAAATTCAATTTCCGACGATTCAAATTAGCACCAGATTTGCTTGAAAGTGTTTTTGGGGGTTTTTAGCCTTCGCAAAAGTGGTTAATTGACTAAGCTGATAACCCAAATTGACCGATAATCGGCAAATACAATAAGCAACGAGAATGTTGCACTGAAATATTAGCTCACTTTTGGGCGCAATTAAAAGTCGCAAAATGTGAAGTAAATTGAAAAGGTTGAATAAGGAATATGGATGTAAAATCTAAGTAAAATTATTTTCAAATTTAGAATTGAAAACTAAAATTGATTGAAATTAATTTTAGGAGCTGTTGTAGATATGACAAAGTGATTGTTTTGCATTCAATTTAATATCCAAGGATTAGAAGTGCAAGGATATTTCCTTTAAATCAAAAAAGACTGGGAAAAAACAGAAAATCTCTAGAATATCCTAAGAAAATTACAATTTTTTGTACATCTGAAATTAAACAAGGACAACAACAAAAAATGTAATACTTAAAATAAAAGAATTTTTACTGGCAAAGACTAGATAGTAAGATAAGTTCTCTCAACGTATTTTGAAGCCAGAATATTGTAATACAAATCCTAAGACACTTCATACATCACTCTAAGAAAATTAACGTTTGCTACATATATGAAAATGCAATTTCCTTCAATAGCTTTGATCTCTTAACATTAATAAAATCTCTTTAAAGATTAAGTTTTGCTTCAAATACAATATCTGTAATTTCTTTACACTTTTAAATCACGAATATATGTAATTTCTTTACATATCTGTAATTTTACATATCTGTAATTTCTTTACACTGTTAGCAAATCACTTTAAGCCTCTTAACTTTTAAAGCACAAATATCTGTAATTTCTTTACAGTATTAGCAATCGTTTGAATCACTTTATATCTGCTTGGGACACTTGTACATAATGTTCAGCTTGTCGATATCGATCTGACTCATTTGCACGCGCTGTCCCATCACCTTCTCCGCACCCTCCTCCAGCGGCACAATGGTCATCTCTCCATTCTTGGAGAAGCCATAAGGCGTGTAATGCATGACACTGCCATAATCGTAAGTTTGATCGAAATTCTCCACAAGATTCTCGGAATATTTCTCAAAATTGTGCTCTTTACCATCGGCGATATTCTCGGTGGCAATGTGCACGAAATCATCCCGATTCCAGGTGCTCTGCTGATGAAAGAAACCCACGGCGTGCAGAATCTCATGCATAATTGTGCCAAGGCGATAACAACCCTCATCCAAGTCATAAGTCTCTAAATTCAACTGCTGCACTCTCTGTTGATATCCAACAGCTGTATAGCAGCCACCTGACTCTGCGGTTATATTCACATATTCCGACTGATCCTTGGAGACCTCCTTGAAGGTAAGACACGATTTCAGCTCGATAATGCGCATTCCGAGTTGAATGTGATCCCGATGTGCCTGATCTGCAAACAGTTTCAACTGTAAGTTTGCCGCTGAAATCGGAACTGCGACGTACCAATGTTGCTATTGATATAATAACTGACGATTCCATTGGGCCAGCGATAAGTTTCACTTCGCAATCCATTCCGCGATAGAGGACTCAACATCATGTCGCCCTCAAAGTAACCGCCAGTTAGTTCGGGATCCACTTCAACGCGATTTCCAGGAGCTGTCCACACATCTCCCAGGATACTCGCCCAAAGTAGGGTGAATAGCAAAAGGCAATTCATGTTCTCGCTGCCATAGACAAATAAAGACTGTCTAAATTGAATAGGTGGGAATCAATTCCTGGTAAAAAGCAGTTTTATCTTTATTGCGAATGTAATTGCAGTCTTTATTTATTTTTGTGAATTTATTGGCGGACTTTTCGCGTCATAAACTGCAACAATTAGATCTTATCTAATCATCGAATCGAATCGAAACGAATCCGGCAGCTGTTACGATAACATTACGAAACAGATAACCACAATCCGACAACTATTCAATATCACACACAGTGAGAAAAAAACGATATTCGATAAGGAATAAACTACATTAAATAGAGATTCAAAGCAAAGAAACTAAATGTAGGGAAAGATGATGTTCGATTGAAAAGTACTTCAAATGGAGACTAAAAGTAGAGAAACGTGATGTTCGATTAAAATGTACTTTAAAAGGGGACTCAAAGCAAAGAAACTAAAAGTAGAGAACAATTATGTTCCATCAAAAATTACGTCAAATGGAGACTAAAATCTAAGGGACTAAAAGTTGAACTAATGCTACGAACAGCACTTAATACAAAATATAATAAAAATGTTTGCTTCTTCACACTTTTGTATTCCTTATTTAAAAATAAAAAAAGTATTGATGAATTCACAATATTCTGGAACTACGAGGGTGGGCTGATAAATAGTCGGCATAACAAAGAAAAAATTTTTTTAAAAATTCGTAAATATTTTATTCGATTAGTGTTTTCTATTAGCTGATTACTGTGAAAGTTTCATGCGGTTTTATCAACACTGGTAATTTTGGCGGGACTTTTAGCGCATTCATTTTTGCATTGTCGTCAACATGAATAAAATCAAATATCGTGCTGTCATAAGATTTCTGTTTTTAAAAGAGAAATCCAACGACGATATTAAAAATGAGTTAGACAAAGTTTATAAGGATTCAGCTCCATCGTTTTCAACAATAAAATATTGGACTGCTGAATTTAAACGCGGGCGGACAAGCATTTTTGACGATGATTGCCCGGGTCGTCCTAGAGAAGTGACAACACCAGAAATTGTGGATAAAGTCCATGGAATGATATTGGATGATCGCCGAATCAAGCTGCGAGAGATAGAAAATGCTCTAAACATTTCTCGGGAACGCGTTGGAAACATTTTACACGAATTTTTACACATGAGAAAGCTTCCGTCAAGATGGGTGCCGCGATTGCTCACAATGGAAAATAAGCGCAACCGCTTGCACATTGCTAAGGAGAGTTTGGCATTGCTTAACGCAAACAAACACGAATTTTTTCGTCGTTTTGTGACTGTTGACGAAACCTGGATTCATCACCATACACCAGAGAGTAAGGAACAGTCAAAGCAATGGATTTCAACTGGAGAAACGGCACCGAAAAAGGCAAAGATCGGTTTGTCGGCCAACAAGGTGATGGCAACGGTTTTCTGGGATGCCCGAGGTGTAATTCATGTGGATTATCTGGAAAAAGGCAGAACAATTACGGGAGAATACTATTCCAATCTCTTGGGACGATTTGATTCGGAGCTGAAGAAAAATAGCCGCACATGGCGAAGAAAAAAGTTTTGTTTCACCAGGACAATGCTCCCGCTCACAAGAGCGTTTTCGCCATGTCGAAATTGTGTGAATTGCACTACGAAATTCTACCCCATCCACCCTATTCTCCAGATTTAGCACCCTGTGACTATTATTTATTTCCAAACTTAAAAAAATGGCTTGGGGGTAAGAAATTTCATTCAAATGAACAGGTAATCTGTGAAAAAACGCCTATTTTGAGGACCTGGACAAATCCTATTTTATGGAAGGTATTGGGAAACTGGAGGATCGGTGGTCCAAGTGCATACGTCTAAAAAGAGATTATGTTGAGAAATAAAAAAGCAAAATTAAAAAAAAAACGTTTTTTCTTTGTAATGCCGACTATTTATCAGCCCACCCTCGTAAGCATGATATGAAGAGATTTTTATTTCGCTATGACAAAGCTAGAATTTTCGACCAAAGTTAATAAAAAGAGCTCATTATAAGAATTAAGTGAAGAATTAATGTTTCTATCTTCCCATTTTTCCATTCTAAACTTAAGAATATAATATTCTTGAATTGACTATATCTTTCAACTCAATATAATATAATATAAAATCCATTTCATGTCACGATTTCCACATCTAGAACTTTCGCCAAAGTTAACAAAAGAAGGTCTTGGAATAAAATCCGAAAAGGAATGTTTCTCTCTTTAAAAGTTTACAATCAGACATAAATAATATTGAATTTACTGTATCTTTTCACTCAATACGATATATAATCTATTTCATTCAACAGACGCCAAATCTAAAATGTTTAGAAATAATGCTCTAGGTATTGATTCAAGGTTTTATTCTTGATTTTCCAACGCTTTTTCTCTCTGTGCACAATCAGCAGACAATCAATGCGCTTTAGACTTTGCGCGGACACTTGTACATGGTATTCAATTTGTTGATATCCGCATCACTCATCTGCAATCGCTGTCCCATGAGCTCCTCAGCTCCCTCCTGAAGTGGCACAATTGTCATTTCTCCGTTCTTGGAGAACGCATACGCAGTGTAGTGCATGACACTGCTGTAATCGTAGTCTTCGCCAAAGTTGTCCACTGTGGCATTCGTATACTTGTTGAAGTTACTCTGAGTGCCATCAGTAATGTTCTCCTCGGCAATGCGCACATAATCATCCCGATTCCAGGTGCTGTGCTGATGATAGAAGCCCAAGGAGTGCAGGAATTCATGCACAATTGTGCCGATTCTGAAGCAGCCGGTGTCGATGTCATAGTTCTGTAGATTCAGCTGCTGCACACGGTTCAGATAACCCACATAGGAGTAGCAGCCACCCGCCTCCGAGGTGACATTTATATAGTACGACTGATCGCTGGTGGCCTCCTTGAAGACCAGACAAGAGTTGGCCTCGAGAACGCGAATGCCGCGAAGAATGTGATCACGATGTTCCTGATCTGTATCGGTATTGCATAATTGTTTATCGTATATCGTTTATGGCCTATTGATATCAATCCTCACCTATGTTTCTGTTGATGAAGTAGTAGATAATGCGATTCGGCCAGCGATAGTTCTCATTGACCAATCCATTCCTGCCTTGCTGCTCCAGCACCATGTCTCCCTCGAAATATCCCGCTGTCAGCTCAGGATCGGTTTCCACGCGAGCTGGGGCAGCTGAGATATCCTTGGCCAGGGCAAAGATCAGCAGCGAAACAATCAGCAGAGACCTCATGTTGACGACTTTAGCGTTTGGGTTCGACTGTTTTGCTGATTAGTTGCCGTACCCTCGGAATGTGCTGATCAGCAACTTTATTTATGGTCAATGGCGATTTTAAAATTTACAACTCTAATTTGTGGATTGGGAAATTTAACGGCAATCGGCTTTAGATCTTATCTAATCTTTAGATTTTAGTCAAACACGTTTCGTGTTCGTCACAGAAGATCGATGTACACTGCATTTCATTTTCTAGGAACACTGCAGTTTTTAACTGCAAAACTTTTGCGGAAATTTAATTTATTTAGTTGTCATTTTGTAAACAAAAGCCCTTGCCCATCGTTATCATCAGATAATTTCGAAGAATCGGATTGTCGTTGGGGAGGCAACCTTATTTTTTTTGCCTTTTCCTGGCATACTTTTAGCTGTTGTTTAAAAATAAATAAATTCCCGGAATGAATAGGCGATTGATTCAGCTGGCATTTAGTTCGTTGTACTTATCTCTCATTTATACCTATTGGGTCGTGACCTTTTTCATTTCACTTTTTTGTTGTTGTGCGCTCTTATCAAATCGTTAACGTAATGCGCGAAACGTTGCCGAAATTAATCTCAACAGAAATGACAGCGACAGTAGCGTTTTCCTAATTACATTTGTCAACACCATAAACTGATTAAATGCGAGCTGGCATCTTTTCTTGGAGAAGCGGGAGTTCCGATGAGTAAATGGCAATAAGGCAATGAAATTTATCATCATTAAGTTGCGAAAGAAATGCGTAAATATGAAAAGAATTTTGCCCTGTGACACATAAGACTTTACATCAAACACACATCATAATAAAACAAGTAAGAAAGTTACAGTCGAGTGTGCTCGACTGTGAGATACCCGCTAATCACTTTTAGTAAAGGCGAAATATTGCGGTATTATCTTCAAAATATACCGAAAATACGAAAAATACTACAAATATACCAAATGGTATGTTATGTATATCGATATAGTACAACATTCAAAATATACCATAGATGTTCAATATACCAGATTGTCAGCCAAAGCAACTAAGAGCCCTAGTAAGTAGGCGTGTTTGCCCATACAAAAGTATTTCTTTAATAACTTCAAAAATTGTTTTCTGATCGCAACCAAATTTTCAGGAATCATAACTACTATAGGAGTTATTGTATATACCAAACTCTAGCTTTAAAATTAAGCTTGTTATTCGATTTTTTTGAGTTGCGGGGGGCGGAAGTGGGCATGGCAAAAATTTGAAACAAACTTGATCTGCGTGCAAACATAACAAGTGCTGTCGAAAAAAATTATAGCTCTATCTCTTATAGTCTCTGAGATTCAGTGTTTCACACGGACAGACGGACAGACGGACATGGCTAGATACTTTATAGGGTCGGAGATGGCTCCTTCTACCTGTTACATACATTTCCTGTCGGCACAAAGTTATAATACCCTTCTACCCTATGGGTACCGGGTATAAAAATACATTAGCGCTGCCTGAACAATATGTAATCATTATTGGATACGACGACGTTTAAAATAAGCTTAGTAAATGCGGTGCATTCGCTTAGATTACGCTTGGTTTGTTGTTAGTTATCGCCAGCGAAATGTACTCATTATGTTTATAAATAAAGCGGATGTAGCTTGCAAATAGATTTGTTTGTACTTACCGAAGAGCTGAGTAATCTCGGCGCGTGCAGCACAAAGAATTAACATATGCATATGTATCTGGAAAAAGAAAACATTATAAGTGGTTAATACTAAGGTCAAATCATATATAGAATAAAACCACAAATCACATGTTTAAAAAAAAAAATATTGAGGTCAATAACAAATCAGCTTAGTAAGTCGTTTTCCCCATATAAATACATTTCTTAAATAAATTATTCAGTTTGTTACAAGCATTTCTTGCCGGCATAAAGTTGTAATACCTTAGCCCCTATAAAAATAAACAAATATTTGATTAGAATCAGCAAGCAAGTGTTAGTCATAATATAAGTTTGAATAAATTAAAAACACTTGTGTGACTAACAGATAAAAACATCAAAAAGATATACCGAAATGTATATGACGTTCTGCTTAAAATATACCATGGAATATAAAATATACCATATACCATAATATACCCATAAAAAAAGTGCATCGCATTATGCATTTTTGTACCGCACTTATAATATAAATGCAACAGTACATAAATAAATAAATATAACGAAAACATTTCAAGTTCAGGGTTTTCGAAATGTGAGTGCACAAGTTGTGAGTACACAGATAACATCCAACGGATGCTTATTAATTAATCTTACACTAGGAAGCTATACAATAACACATGAATGTTTTCGAATTACTCGACGCTAAGGCTAACAAACTCTTGCTTATCAACAAGACAAACCCAGCTTATTACACAAGAATCAATTGAACGACTTATCTTTCTGTTCACTCTTAAACAATGGGAAAATGTATAAAATGGATGGGAAACTTCTAATCGAGAATCATTCACAAAATGTCCAGTTTCAGATACATTCTGTTAGCTTTCATGTGGAGCTGCTTAAACTCAATACAGGCGAATGAAATGCGATTGACGACAGCACAATTGAAGTACTTGAACTCTAATGCACTCCATCGCAATGCGTTGACCTGGTCTGGTTACTATTGGCCAAACAGCACGCTTGTCTACAGCGTGGGCAAGGGAATGGGTAAGAGAATAGAATCAATCAAGCAACTAGAATCCAATTCAAATAATTTTCGACAGCCTTTGCGGACTATTTGCTGGTGATGAGCGCCATGGCTGATATTTCAGCGAAAACATGCATCAAATTTCGACGCACCCACAATCCCAAGGAGCCGCAAGTGAATCTACAGAGAACAGACGACGGCTGCTGGTCGCACATCGGTTATCTGGGCGAATGGCAAACTCTAAACTTGGGCAAAGGTTGCATGCAACGTGGCATCATACAACACGAGCTGATGCATTCGCTTGCCCTGTTGCACATGCAAAATGATCCCAAGCGAGGTCGATACGTGCGAATCAACTTGGCAAACGTCGAAGAGGGAGAGCAACACAATTTTCAGATATATCACTCAGATGACTTTCAGCTCGGCTATGATTATGCCAGTTTAATGCACTACGGTGCGTATGCCTTCTCAAAGAATGAGAAACCAACCATAGTTCCACTCAAGAGAGGCGTTAAAATAGGTCAAAGAGTCGGTCTTAGTGCCAAAGATGTGCAGAAGCTGAGAATAATGTATTGTTGATTAAGTTATTGCACAATTTTGATGTTGATTATCATTACTTTTATTTGCTTAATCTCTTCAGTTTTTATTATCACTCTTAAGTATATATATGGAGTATTATAAATAAATACTTAGCGTTCTACTTCTCCTCGAAGCTCTGATTACTTTCTTCGATGATTAATTGCGCCGATGGTGCGTAAATCGAGTTGTTCCTATTGAGAAATATTGCGGATTCTGAAATACATGATGAGCCCATTACAATTGAAATCTTTTACATTCTTGCGTAACTAACCTGACTTATTTACTGTATTTTTGGTTCTTCGTTTCGTTCTCGATACGATAATGCAGACAACTATGAGCAATGTTATCACTGATGCCACGCAGATCGCAAGCTCAATCATCCAATGCTTAAGGAAGTCCATGACACCTTGTAGTCCATCCACATGCTCGGGGCACTCATCGACTTTGCCAATATATTCCTCGATGCATTCACAGGTATTGGGTGCCACACATCTGCGATGCTGGCCACATTCCGTTGCACAAACAGGCAGGCAAGCAGTGTCAGTCTGATTATCGGCTTGAGCGTAACCTTCGTTGCAACTACACTTTCCCGGTGCCTCGCAGTATCCATTGGGGCAGCCACTGCTGCAAATTGGGGCACAATAATGATCCGTCTTCGTCGCCTCGTAGCCGTCTTCGCAGTGGCAAGTGTTTGGTGCAATGCACTCCCCTTGCCACAGCCTCCGACACAGTCTGGCACACATCTAATTGAAGAGTATAACTTGAAATTGCGTTGCTTCTTTTGCACCACATTTCAACGTACCTCTGAGATGCATCACGATCCTTATTACTATATCCAGCATCACAGCTGCAACTATTGGGACTGATGCAGGTTCCATTGCCACAATCGTCTTTACATTTCGGAACACATTTGAAGCCAACTCTGTCGTTCGTGATTATTTGCTTATAACTAGAACAGCATTTTCTAATTATCTACAAAAAATAAGCTTGAAATTTCTAAATTTTTTGAAACACATTATGACTTACTATTTTTGTTAATACTCCTTTTATTGGTCTCCATTCTGTTTTTTCACAAAGCTCAGCAAATATTCCACTAGGCAACAATGCAAGTAATATATAATATCGGTGCAGCATTATAAAGCTGTTGCTTGACCGCACTACGAAACACAACTGAAAGCAGCGCACCACGAACTTACAGATCCAAGCAGCTTCTAAGTATTTTTATATGACTCATTTTCCCTCTCAGCGTTCTTAATGTTTATTTAATGCAATTGAGATATAAGCAGTTAAACTGATAAACTTAAAAGTGAAAGTTACACTGAATTGCTCTGTTAGTAATACTTGAAGCAGTACAGAATTATTATTAACAGCAAAATGTTAATTATCTATGATTCACTGACCTAAAGATTCAGTACCGTTTATTGAAGAACTCAAAGAACAGGTTTAAGCTCAGCTTGGGTGAAGAAAATCCCAGAATCGACTAATAATATTATCGAGTTTTCTCATTCTCTCTCTGATCAGTCAGTTGGTCACTTAGAGCGAATACAAAAATGTCATTACAATATAATGAACAAATTTCCATATTCTGTAAAAATCAAGTAGTCAATAGATTTATAAAAAGTATAAGAATGGAAATTTATTCATGCCATTAATTAAAAGTTGCCATGCTCACACAAAAGACATAAATATATAAATTGAATTCAGTTTAGATTTTCTCGGGTATTGGGCGCCACACAATTGCGAGGCTTGCCACTTTCCGTTTCACAAACAGGCAGACAAGCAGCGTCAGTCTGATTATCGGCTTGAGTGTAACCTTCGTTGCAACTACACTTTCCCGGTGCCTCGCAGTATCCATTGGGGCAGCCACTGCTGAAATTCGAGGCACAATCCGTCTCCGTTACTTCGTACACAGTCTGGCACACATCTTATTGAAGAGGATAACTTCAAGTAGCGTTGCTTCTATTGGACCACATTTCAACATACCTTTTAGCTGGATTCTTGTCCTTACTACTATATCCAACAGCAAGTTCCATTGCTACAATCCTCTTTGCATATAGGCACACATTTGAAACCAGCTCTGTCGTTCGCGATTTCTTGTTTATAACCAGTACAGCATACTTTAATTATCTACAAAAAATATGCGTGAAATTTCTACATCTATTTGATACACATTATTATATACTTTTGTGCTTAAGACTCCATATATTATTCTCCTTTCTCGTTTTTCACAAAAGCCAGCAAATATTCCACTGGGCAACAATGCAAGTAATATATAATATCGGAGCAGCATTATAAAGCTTTTACTTGACCGCACTACGAAACACAACTGAAAGCAGCGCACTTTTAGATCGAAGCAGCTTCTCAATATAATATTGTATAATACTTTTTCTCTCTCAACGTATTTAATGTTATTTTTTAATGCAATTGAGAAATGAACAGTAGAACTGATAAACTTAAAAGTAAAAGTTTCACTGCATTGCTCTATTAGTAATACTAAACAGCAAAATGATAATTATCTATGACCTAAAGGTTCAATATCGTTTCTCTCTCGTTCTGGATTCTTCATTAATCAGTCAGTTGATGAACACATCAGAAAATTGTTAAGGTCACTTCAAGCGACTAAAAAATACTTCTTCTCATAAAATAAAGAACAAAATTTCATATTATTTGAAAGCCAAGTACCCGCTTTCGCAACTAATGTACAAACGTACAAACGTACGTACGTAAATTTATTTATTCCATTAATTAAAAGTTGAATGACATAAATAAATAAATTAAATTCTGTTGCTTAGATTTTTCTGAATTATTTTAGGGAAAACTTGATTCACTTCTTTAAATTAGAAAACATATAATATATATTCTTGATCAAAAAAATCTTGAATCAAGTTTGCTTGAGGTAAAAATTGGTCCAAAAAGATTTATTCTTAAATCAAGATCTTAATCAAGAATAAAACATTCTTGAATCATGATTTTAATCCTAATATAAGAAGTTTTTAGTCTTTAAAAAGTCAGCATACAAATCCTGATTTAAAAGTTTTTTAATCAAAAAAATCTTATTTTTTTTCAGATCGAAGAAATCTAATATTTTTATACCCGCTACCCATAGGGTAGAAGGGTATTATAATAATACTTTGTGCCGGGAGGAAATGTATGTAAGAGGTAGAGCGAGGCATCTCCGACCTTATAAAGTATATATATTCTTGATCAGCATCAATAGCCGAGACGATCTAGCCATGTCCGCCTATCCGTCTATGTGTCTGTCCGTCCGTTCGTATGAAACACTGGATCTCAGAGACTATAAGAGATAGAGCTATAATTTTTTTCGACAGCATTTGTTATGTTTGCACGCAGATCAATTTTGTTTCAAATTTTTGTCACGCCCACTTCCGCCCCGGCAAATAAAAAAAAAATCGAATAACAAGCGTAACTTTAGAGCTAGAGCTGCGAATTTTGGTATATATAATAACTACTATAGTAGTTATGATTCCTGAAAATTTGGTTGCGATCAGATAAAAATTGTCGAAGTTATTAAAGAAATACTTTTGTATGGGCAAAAACGCCTACTTACTAGGGGTCTTAGTTGCCTTGACTGACAAGCTGTGCCGTCTATGGTATATTTTGAATTTCGATATACTATATCGATATACCAAAAACACTATTTGGTATATTTTTAGTATTTTTGTATTTTCGGTATAATTTGAGAAAAATACCGCAATATTTTGCTTTTGTTCAAAATGGTTAGCGGGTATCTCACAGTCGAGCACACTCGACTGTAACCCTCTTACTTGTTAGAACTGCAACGAATTCAACTGAAGATATGATTCAACTTCGTACACTAAAATGTTTTATTATTATCGATATTTTCGAACATCTATGAAAACAGCTTAATATTGATTCTATTTATTAACACCCATAATTTTCAACTGATTTTCGTAGCTTAAAGTAAAAGCTAAGACTTGAGAAAAATGTTGAAGATTGCTAGATTAAGTTGGACTTCAAGAATCAAGTGAATCGTTGGCAGCAATTGCAAACTGCAATCTGCGGTTGGAATGAAGCTTTTGTGATAATATGGTTTTAAAATAAACACAGCATTTGCAATTCCAAAGGGACCCGGAATTAACTGTCTCTCTTGCACATCGCTATATCGCTATCCCTTTCACACCCCCTCTGACTGTTAATCCGTAAAACAAAAAGCAACGCTCGGAACGCGTCGGAAAAGGAAGTGTTTGCATTTGCCTTTGCCTGGCACTAAAAATTGAATATTTAGTGGTCGTAATTAAAAATTAGCGCACCGGCAACAACCATAACAACGACAACAACAACAGCAAGAATAACACGAAAAGCAACAACAAAGTCAGTTTTGCAACAAAAGGAACTAACCATGGCCATGGCCATAATCCCAGTTGGCTTTCCCTCTCTCTCTCTCTCTCTCTCTGTCTCTCGTAGGGTGTTGCATGCATACGACTACATTTTGGCTTTTTAATAGCAACCACCTGCACCACACACACACACACACTTGCAAACCACACAAACACACACATACACAGACACACATAGAGAACAAGAACGAGAGAACGGAAGTCGTAAACATTTAATTTATGCAGACAATGCTTTTGCGTTTTTAACTACACCTGAAGATGGCCAACAGGATGGCCAACAGGATAACTGTGAGCACTAAACTAATACATGTGAAAACGCGCAACATGACTATCTTCTAAGCCCTTAAAACTAACTTGCTGTAGTCGCTGCACTTACAACATTAACTATAATGAAAATTTAACTGCTTATTCTAAAACAAAAGCAGAGCGTAAAATTCATTTTATTCCAAACTGCGATTAAATTGTGAACAGTAAAGCCAATATTTATTATATATTTATAAATTTAAGCGCATATTTTATGGCAAGACTTAAAATAAATGATAAATTACTTATTTCTTTAAAACAGTGAAAGAAAAGTTGGAGATTTTAATTTGAAATGACAAACATATGGAAATAATGTAGTACTAAAAAATAGTATATATCTTTAAATAAGTTTTAAGAAAATTAAGCCGTTTCAAATTAATTTGTATAGTTGGCTAAAATTGTAGCCTCCCATCTACTAGATTTTATTAAAGAAATTTTGCAACACCCAGCCTTATTGCACAATCAAATTACGAACACTATCTTGTGTAAAAATTGCTGACTCTCAGCTTAACAAGTTTGTATTTTTATACCCGCTACCCAAAGGGTAGAAGGGTATTATAACTTTGTGCCGGTAGGAAATGTATGTAAGAGGTAGAGCGAGGCATCTCCGACCTTATAAAGTAAATATATTCTTGATCAGCGTCAACAGCCGAGACGATCTAGCCATGTCCGTCTGTCCGTCTGTCCGTCCGTCTGTATGAAACACTGGATCTCAAAGACTATAAGAGATTGAGCTATAATTTTTTTCGACAGCATTTGTTATGTTTGCACACAGATCAAGTATGTTTCAAATTTGTGCCCCCGCAAATCAAAAAAATCGAATAACAAGCCTAATTTTAAAGCTAGAGTTTTGGTATATATAATAATTACTATAGTAGTTATAATTCCTGAAAATTTGATTGCGATCAGATAAAAATTGTCGAAGTTATTAAAGAATTACTTTTGTATGGGCAAAAACGCCTACTTACTAGGGGTCTTAGTTGCTTTGGCTGACAATCTGGTCCATTGTGCCGTCTATGGTATATTTTGAATGCGGTACTATATCGATATACCAAATATACCATTTGGTATATTTGTAGTATTTTTGCGGTATATTCGGTATTCGGTTTTCAAAAAAAAAAAAAAAAACCCACCCTTATTGCACGATCAAATAATTGAAAAATTATCTGTTTCCTTGAACTTTTCTTAATTCCGTGGCAATTATGACAACTATCCTCCCAGCTCTTACCGTTGGAATTTATAAGAATTTTCTAATAATTGGTTTTAAATAATCAAAATTAAAAAGAAATTGGGATGACCCAACCTTATAACATGATCAACTAATGAAAACTATCTTGATTAAAATTGTAGCCTCCTCTTAGCTCTTCCCGTTTGCCCTGTGGATGAATTCTTCAGTAAATCTAGTCAAATTCAAGCTGTTGTGTTAAGCAAATTCGAAAATGGAATTTAAAATTCAAGTTTGCATTCTCTCAAGAGGCTGCCAAGCCACTATGGGGCATTTTCCATTTTAGCTGGCATTTAGGCGTTTTTGAAAAGTGTTCCAATTAGAAAAATGTTAATGTCAATGCATTAACAGAACATCAAACTGTTATGGCTCATACCAAAAACATGTATATCTAACAGCTCTTTTGAGCATAACAGCTGTAAAGTCAGTTGTTGCATCCGAAAGCACGTGCGCTAAGTTTGCATATTTTTTTGAGTGAACTTTGTTATTCATTTATTTATGTTGAAAGCTATTAACAAAAAAAAAGAAGAAATGGATAATAATTTCGCTTGTTTGTACTATATGTTAAATGTAAATAATTAATCAAATTGTGTGTGTTTATATTAATATTTTGCAAATTTTTAAAAGCTTTTTAAGCTGGATTTTGAAGAACAATTTTCAACTTTGGAAAGGATTTTGAAAATGAAGTTACCAAAAGTTAGCAAAACCTTCAAGTGTATGTTTTAGTGTTATCAATTCTTAATCCATCAATAGTTGTCTTATTCTGCACAATTCCGCACAATTGGCACAATTTGCTTTTTTCTCAGGGAACCTCACGTTTTCCAACACCGATTTGTGCTCTGCAGAGCTCTGTAGGAAATAGAGAGAAGGGCCGTCTGAAGCAATGTTTTGTGAATAACTTCCTTGTTTTTGATCCGATCGGCACAAAATTTGCAGTGCACATCCGGGATAGGATTTGCATTATGTCTACCAAGAATGGGGTCATTTGATCTAAAACTGCTCAAAATATTTAATTTTTTCAACATTTTGTGGGCGGAAGGGGCGGGGAAACATTTTAAGGGGCGTGTCGAATTCTGAAGGGTAAGTACATAGTGGTGTAAAAATTTTATAATACTAACTCCATAGGTGTCCGTAATATTACATTTTTTTCGATTTTTGTGGGCGGTAGAGGTGTTGCCACGCCTACTTTTGTATGATACATTCCTTGGGAATAAAGTAACATAATAACGAAAACTGCAGTAAAAAATCTCTTATGGCTTACTCGTAATATTAAATGCCAGCTAAAATGGAAAATGCCCCATAGTGCAAGCGAGTGGGAAAGAGGAAGGACAGCGTCTAAGGAATTTGTGTTTTTTAATATACGAGTATATTGTTGGAATAATATAAAGCGAATTTAATGGGTTAAGGCGGCCACTAGACCGCCTGGCCATCAACGTTTTGCCAAGAGCTGTAAAAAAGTCAGCGCGTTGGCCAAGTCTCTCTGTGTATGTGTGTGTGTGTGTGTGTGTGTTGGCTCAAGACTCGTCTTGACTTGGCTAGAGACTCAAGGCAACTCGACAGCGATGCGTTCGTTGCCTGCTGCGCTGCTTATGATCGTTCTAATTTTATGACATTCTATTTTCATGCATAGGCAAAGAACTGTGTGTGTGTGTGTGTGTGTGTGTGTGTGTGTGTGTGTGTGTGTGTGTGTGTGTATGTGTGTGTGTGAGTGCAGGCATCGCCATTTCATAGTCAGACATGAATGCTGCGCTTTGTTGCTCTGCTACGCCTTTGTTTGTATTGCCCTCAGGGGTAAAGTTTTTAGGATAATAACTTCCTGCGACTTTATGAGCCAAGCAAAAGCCAAAACCCAGCAGCAAAAGCTCGAACAGCAGCAGAAGCAGAAGGAACAACAATCACAACGTCAGCAGCTAAAGGGAAATGAGAATACTTAAGTCAGAGAGCAGCGCATATGAAGTAAATATATCTTAAGACCACACTTCAAGCACTCAGCAACCGCAAGCGACAATGACATTAGCTTAGTGCACTTAGCTGCCACTAGTTGTAAATTTGCATAAATCAGTTAACCTGATTAGAAAATTTCAAGTTAATATCAATTTGAATAATTATAAGAATGTTAAAGTGAGGCCTATCTTTGAAGCCTTTAAAGAAAGTCAGTAGCAAACAAAAGTATAAAATCTATACATTTTTAAAACCGTTAAAGATCTCAATTAATTGTATTTAGGTTATTATTATTACATTACAAAGTTATTGCTGTCTATATTTAAAGTATGTATTTACCTTGCTAGCTAATTAAAACTTTTCATTTTAATAAGCTTATTTTAATATAATATTAATTCAGACGAAACTGCTTTTTAATAGGAAATTATTACAAAGGTTTTGCTGTCTAACATAATGCGTGAAGTATTTTATTACCTTGATATCTGATTTAAGCTTTTCTTTTTAAGAATTTATTACTTTACGCACCCAGAACAAATGAATGGAATTTTTACTTACTGACTTAATTCTGTGTAATCAGATTAACAAAACTATTCAAAACTTATTTAAATTTATTTACTTATTACATTCTTATCTTATAGGAATGCACAATATTATTTCTTTAATAAGGACTAAGACATCGTAAATATTTAATTTGCAGTAATCACAAATTTTTACCTTATTTGCTGCACATATTATAAGAATGAACCCTTTTATTATTGACAAAGTGCTAGATCTAGGTCTAAGTCAGCAAGATCTAGAACAATCAATTAATAAATTCATCAAGTGAATAATTATCTTATTTAATTTCCAAATGCAAGTAGATTGCACCTCGCAGCTTCTGCGTCACATTTCAGCTAATGTCATTGTCGCACAATCAAAGGCAAATACCAAGGCATCAGCACATTGCCACTGCGAGAGCGAGATACTCTCAGAGATTCGCACCCAAGCAAACCACACAAACTTTTGACGTTGAGGACAACCACAAGGACAAGAAGCAAGCGCCCAGAAGGCAGAGGACAGAAGGTAGAAGAAGGTGAAGAAGCAAGGGCTGACGAGGCGACGGTGCGAGCATTAAAGACGCACAGACAGCAGCGCCATGACTGTGGGCATAATCTCAGACATAATTACACACAACTCAGTCACACACACACACACACACACACACACAAGCAAACGCACACAAACAAACACAGTCTGAGTTCAAGTCTGAGTCTGAGTCTGACAAATGCAGTCACACATGAATGGGCTGCCAGCTCGCCTGGTTACAATTTTTCCTTTCAACCATTTTGCGATTTATTTCCTTTTTTCTGCTCTTTTTTCGTTTTGTTTTTTTTTTTTTTATTTTGCTTTCGAGTTCAAGCGAAAGTTAAATTAACAGAGCACCTTAAAGGTGACACAGACACAGCGAGAGTTGCACTCGGAGTTGAGTTAGAAGTCGGAGAGTTAGTCATTTAATGGAATTCGTTTGGCAACTTTACGCTACGAAACTATTAAAAGTGCATTTAAAATTAATTAAGCATACGACGTGTTGCCACGCGACGAGACTTAAA
This sequence comes from Drosophila pallidifrons, assembly GCA_023558445.1. NCBI lineage: Eukaryota > Metazoa > Arthropoda > Insecta > Diptera > Drosophilidae > Drosophila > Drosophila pallidifrons. Next base: position 26,929,906 of record CM042347.1, on the reverse strand, counting down.
AAACCTGAAAGGTTAACTCAGCGATACCCTGTGCACAAAGCTAAATCTTTTGTATATCTATGCAATTAAAAGAATTTATTAAGCATACGACGAGTTGCCACGCGACTAGTCTAGAAAAGCGAAAGCTTAACTAAACAATACCCTATAAACTAAGATAAATCTGCTGGAATTCTGTGAAATTTAGAACATTTTTAATACACAAATGAAAAACCTTAATTACATCTTAAAGTTTCTACTTTCGTTACTCGAATTCAACTTTTCATGCCTTTAGCATAAATGAAAATGCGTAGGGTCAGCCTTTTAGACAAGTTTGAAACAAAAAAAAAATTATAATAATAATAATAATAATAAGAATGGCGAAAAGCGAAAATATAAAAGAAATTGCGTTGGCAATTAAAAGTTTTTTGGCTGCCCCGCATCGTGGGAGGTCCTCGTTTGGGGTTTATTTGGTGCGCTTAATTTGATTTAACGCCGCTTGTACACACTCCTTTTGCCCTCTCCCTCCCCCTCTCTCTCTCTCTTTCTATCTCTGTCTATATATTTCATTTCTCTTGCTCTATCTTCGCTTCGTTCCCCTTTGTGTCTGCAATCAAATCAAAATGCCAAGTTAAATGAAGCCAAAAGTTGCATTCTATGTATGTGAGTGTGCGCTTTTTTGAAGCATAACTGTGGGCGCCTCACACACACATACTCTCACCCACACACACACATACTTATGCAGACACATACAATCGTAGAGAGAAGAGCATCTAGCATCCATTTGGCATTCAGTGGCTCAGAGGGCGCTTAATACGCGGCTTCAAAACTTTAGACACAATATCGCTAATGATAATTACAAGCTAAAACTTTTCCTACATTTGCTTGTACTTCTCCACACACACACACACACACAGCTTCCTTTCTATCTCTCTCTCTTTTTTTCTCCCACTTAGCCACACTATCCCCAACATTATGTAATGTGTGTGTGTTGGTGTTTGTTTGTTTTTCAACTTCAGTTGGCAACACCAAAGCATAAATATAAAATTTTTCAGTGGTTTGCACAAAAGTTCACGACGAGTTGCGGGCGTTGCCTCAGAGAAAGAGTGAGAGGCAGAGAAAGAGAACGAGACGAGGAAGAGAAGAACATTTTATAGTGTGCTCTAGTCAAACAGAGAAACACATAAATTTACATTTGTGTATTGCAGATAGATCTGCAGGCAAGCTTAAATACTATAGTGTATGCCTCATTTTAGCAAATTGAAATTCATTTTATAACATTGAATAAAGTATGAAACACTTACATGAAACGCAAGAAGGAATCTGCAAAGAGAAGAGTTCAAATACTTGAAATTAATATAGTTTGAAGAATAAAGTCTGATTTCTTATAATAGATTAGCATGAATACGTTAATTGTAATCAATTCATGACTACAAATGCGATCTCTGACGCATGAGTGATAAATTTCGTATACGCAATGTATTGATAATGTTGTAGCATTGAAAATTAAATTAGTAAACTGCGGAAATACTTTGTAACTACTTGGGATTTGTTCTACGTTAAGACGAGGCTAATTAGGCAGCGGCTTTAATAACTTTTGATGATAAATGTGGCAGATTAGGCTGACAAAGCAGCTTGGTCTCTATCCGTTTATCGCAAGTCCAGTGCGAGTGCGACAAGCGTATGAATAAAATTCTAAATGCCATTCAGGGACTTAAGCTCTCTATTCATAAATATGTCACAGGCAACAACCACAACAAAGCATTTGCTATGAAAAGGGGCTCAGGCTCAGGCTTCTTCGATTCAGATTTGCGACTGCATGTCGTCAACATATCATCGAGGCAAATAAAAACTCATTAGGTATCCTTTAAGCCACTGAGTATTACTGTTCAATGTCCTTCTCTCTCATTCTCCCTCTTCTGTGTGTGTGTGCGTTGGGCGTGCTAAGTAAGTTGAGCTGGAGCTCGAACAACGCCGCGCTAATGAAGTGCAAATTGGCTAATGGGGCGGGACGATGCGGCGTTGCGTTGCGTCTAATTATCAATGAGGGTGACGCATGTCGTGGCGTTCGAACCACATCGGCGACCCACACAGATCCACCGCAGTTAAAACACTGCACAGAGCAAGAGAGAGAGAGAGAGAGAGATGGCTGCTGCTGTGTGAGCGAGACGCAAAGATATTTATGTGAAAACTTTTGTTCATTTCATGGGCAAAACTTTAATGGATTAATTTACCAAAACGTTCGTGCTGCAGGAAATTGAAATAGAAACATGGCAAAAGTGATAACAAAAGTACATAGAATGAGAGCAAAAGAGAGAGGCAAAGAGAGAGAGAGAGGGAGATAGAGAAGAGCTAGAGATTTATGACAATGCTTGTGATCAGCTGCTTTTGAGCTAGAAGAACTCAAAGTGCCAAAGGCAAAAGTTTTATTAACTTTTTCCGCAAGTTTTTTGCACTCGTTGCCCTTAGCAGAAATCATGAATATTTTATTGCTCATTTTTATTCCCAAACACACACACACACACATATACAGAAGCACACTCACATCAAGCCTGGCGTCGACAGCAGTCGGCGATGTGTGAATTCTGCTGCCTTTTATCAATTTCATTTAATTAAAATTAATTCACCAATAATTGACTTTTAACGCACAATCATTTGCATGAGGAGCCTCTGCTCCCTCTCAATACACAATATCAGTACGAAGTGATTCGTTCCATGCCAAAAAATGCATCATTTTAAAATTACAATTCGTTTAATTGGGCGAATTGAATTTGCCATCGAAATCGACATCGAAACCGAAAACCGAACACCTCAATCACACTTAGCGTATTGAGGTGAAAAATGTGAAGCCACAAAGAGAATTGCAATAACACAATTGCTTTAGAAACCAAATAATTGCGTTATGATTGAAACTCAATTGAAATAGTAAGTTTAGCTTCAGAGTTTTAGCAATCAACCGAATATAAAAGGCTTCAATCAAATTAAGGTAATGCGATTCTCAAGTAACCTTTCACACTCACAAACAATTACACAAATATAGAGCCCAAGGCACAGTCCGAAATTAGGTTAGAGTGGCACCCGTTACGTATACGCACTGTGAACTCAACCAGTTCTGAGTGACTCGCTCAATAAATGTACCATTTGAATGTGCTTAAGTAGTAGTAGTTACAAAGTAGTTTCTTCATTTTACTATTTAAATTTTAGATACTTTTTAATCAATATATTGCGTATACGCAACTTATCACTCATTCTTCAGAGACTGCATTTGTTGTCAATAATTGATTAGAATTATACGTTCAATAGAATACGTATTAGAGCGTAATAATCTGCCAATTCATAGAGCACTCTTTTCCTTACAAGAGTCTTTATTAACAATGCAAGTTTTAAATAATTTGAATCAATTTAGTCAGACAAAATAAAATACAAACATTATGAACACTTTAATCTCTTTAATGTTTAATTTAATTTATTAAACTTGCTTCAAACGCATTGAGCTAAGAAACGTAAAGTAGGAGAAGGCGCCCTGAAGTATCTACAACAAAGAAAAAAAAGGGATTGTTTAGCATGTGTTTGACAGTCGAGAAGAGAAAGGAAATGAGAGGCAAGCACCTTAACAACTGCCTGTAAGCTGACATAAAAGTAGGAGAGACCCGTAAAATAGAAGGGTTTGTAATTGAGCTCAATCGCCAAGGTGATGACCTTCATCAAGCGCAGATTCTCACAAGAATTGGTGGAATAATACAATACTTGCTCCCACTGCGAAAGGTAGTAAATGCTGCTCTGGGAATTTGTCTAAAAAACGAAGTAGAATAGAACTCGCATTAAAGTAATTAAATTTGATAATCAACAAACGTTGATTAAACATTTTGTGAAATTCAGAAACTAAAAATTTAAAAAATAAAATATTTTATGACTCATCTACCATATAAGCTATATCCGATCCCATTTGTCCCAGCGAGAGCAACTCCACAGTCTTGGCGCCAAACCAAATGGGATAAATATAAGTGCCAGAAGGACTCTGCAAACATCCAAAAATGCAAAACTAGAGCGCTGTTCAGTTTGTAATCACACGCACCACATAAGTCTTGAAGCCTAAAGCGCACAGCAGAATGGCGCTGAAGGCAAACAAGATGAATATTTGCACAGTGAAATGCTGCTCCATTTGCGCCATGAATCGGTTCAAGGCAACATTCTGGCGCATGGTTTGCACCAGAACTTGCCGCATTTGCTGCGCCATAAGCGGACGTTGTCGGGCTTCGAGAATCTTCTCTATAGCTGCATCCAAATCGCGCTTTATCACCCGAAAACGTCCATTGAGATGCGCCATCAGTTCGCAGACCAAAGCGAGCTCCCCGAATACCATTGTGACTATCTGCAGTGCCACATAGACGCTGCTCAATGTGAACGGCACAAAGATGTAGAGAGGATTCACATCGAACGCCGGAATCATGGAGAACAGGTAATCCTTGCGTCCACGCAACAACATCATAATAGGCGACAGAACGTAACCCGCGACGGTGGCTAAATAGAGAGCACACACAACACGATTCAAGCGAAGTTTTCTTTGGATGCCTTCATAGATAAGCGGCTCCTTCTTGGCCTCCACATAGATGGAGCTGAAGAAGTGCTGCAGGACTTTTCGCAACTGCTCGCGATGCAACAAAATGTGAACACTTCGCAATTGTCCCTCAACAAGGATGAGATAAGTCGGCACACCGGCGAGCAGAAGATCCAAATTATTTATTTGGCTAAGCAAATAGCGCAACTCGAAATCGTTGTGCAGCATAAGCACAGCGCAAGCGAGCGCCGCAAGGAAGTAATCAAAGCGTCGACCATTCGGTGAGGTTCTTTCATCCAGTGGCCAGAAGATGTGATTGAAGCGGAACAGCCACAATGGCCAGGAGAGTTTCACGCGTTGGCCATCAGCCAGTAGAGGAGTGTAACGAACCATGTCGAGAACTATAATCGAGCAGCAAGTTCACAATTTCTTTTATAAGAAGCTTTCTCTGAGTAACATAGTGTAATCATTTTGTGAAGACAGTTGCTCAACTTTTTAATGAGCTTCGCCATGCATGCAATGGCTCAATTAAGTTATTATCCCCAGAAAACGGAAACTGTTGAAAGTTTAATGATAATTTCGGGCTAATTCACCCAATGTAATCGCTTAGTCCTTAAATATTTAAGTAGATTCCGAAACAACTTTTGCGTAAAGTCAACAACAATTGTAAACATTAGGTAAACGAATAACTGAATACTCAACTTTCCACTGCAATTTCAATTGGAAACTTTTCCATCAGAGCAGAGCAAAGCCACAAAACCCGAATATAGCAGCAAAGGCACAACTTGTGCCTAAACATTTACAACTTTGTTGCAAAACTAAACAGATTGCTCTAAACGAAAAGCTGACAGATATCTTGACCAAGGTCAATAACTGGATATAACATACTTAAAGTATTACAGAAAGGCAACATTTAAATAATGGAGTGAGCAGCAAGTTAAAATAAAAAGTACTCAGTATAAAAAATATGCTTACAAAAACAGGACATTCAATCTATAAAGATACACAATAAAACACAGGATATACAAAACTCGATTATCTTCAGAAGTTATTCTTAAATGAGAACCGAACATAAATAGATTGATCACATACTTAAACAATTAAGAAAGCTACAGTGAAGTGTGCTCGACTGTGAGATACTCCCTACCCGTCTCCATCACAACCATATTCCACTAAATATACCAAAATATACCAAAAAGTATATATATCATTATATAATATATACCATATATGTTATATATATTGTATATATGGTATCGATATTCTACTTAATATACCGCAAAAAAATATTAAAATATACCAATGGTATAATAAAATAGTAGTACATTAAAAACATACCAATACCGAAAGCTATATTTGGTAAACTGATTATACAAGTACAAACTGATAATACATTCAAAATATACTATAGAAACATTCAAGATTGTCAGCCTAAACAAAAAGCACACTTTTGGAGTTGATGTTTTTTTTAATAGACAAAAGAATTTCCTAAATTTAAAGAATGTAATCTTTAGATCTACGATTTAGTTAGTATATCCGAACTTCTTAAGTATATTAAAACTAACAAAAGACATTAAACTATCGTCATTATTTCTTTTCAAAGAAAAACATAATGGGTGTTTATCTATTTAATAACCAAAATTCATTGAATCTCGCTTCTCATTCTAATACATTTTGAGGAGATGAATTTAATTACAATATCAAACAATTTCTGTTGAATAATGTACTTGGAAAACGGACATTCAATTTACTACGATCCAAAGACTTTCTTCCAGCTCAAAATGAAGAACTATTAATGGTGAATTTAAGAAAATTGTTGTTTCTTCAAACCAAGAATACAAACACGAATATATATATTATAGAACGCCATCCTTTCTTAATTCTTTAAAACGTTCTGCACTGCACCCTCTAATGAATTCCCTTCCTTCCACAGCACTTTTCTACTGCATTGCAACACTTGTTCCCCCAGGAATTCAAGCGTTGTTTCAAGCGTAAAAATGAAACTTAACTCACTTGGCTAATTCATAAAAATCAATTAATTCAAACGTGCAACTTTTGCACACAACACAGCCATTTGTTAGAGTCCCTGCAACAGTTTCTCTTCCCTGCGTTTTCCATTCTTTTCCCTGCACTCTGTTGGGAGCTGCCACCCGCTGGTGGCACATTTGCGGCTTGGCTGCAGCAGATAGTGGCAACAGTTTGTGTTATGAATATTTTAAGAGGCCGTCAAGCAGCAGGAACAGCAAAAGCAAAAGCAACAGCAACAGTGACAAACAACACAAACAAGGGAAAAAGCAAAAGAGTAAAGCAAGTCGAAATTGTAACTACACTACACACAACACACAAACACACACCCACACACACACACATACTACACTTCACTATACCCTTTCCCTCTTGGCTAAAACTTGGCTTGCCACGTCCAGTTTTGGAGCTGTGCAGTTTGTTCGCCACATTCATCTTAATTTCCTGTCACGACAATGACAACGACGTTGCCGCTATAGTTGTTTTTGTTGTTGCTTTAGTTGTTGCCTTCACTCTAGCCATTGGTCAGGCCAAGTGTGCGTGTGGCAACACTCTCCCCCGCTGCCACACTATGATGCCACTTTTCTATCAGTCTGTCTGTCTGTCTGTTTGGGCGAGCAAAAACAACACATTTCACTGGCTGCTGATTTTTTGTGAGCACTTTTTAAGCCTTTTGTGGCAACTGTTTCCACGTTGCAAGCAAGCAAGCAACAAAGAGAGCGAGTGCGGAGGGCAAGAAGGTGGCAAGCTGTGTCTAGTCTTTGTTGTGCGCCATGTGGCAGGCATTGTGGCAGTGCGTGGCTCGAGTTCATAGCGATGCCGAATGCCATCAAACGGCAAAGGGCCAAAAGCGTTTTGTCCCGGCATAAACAACGCACAACTGCGACTGTGTGAATGGTGAATAGTGAGTGTATGAGTGTGAGAGTGAGTGTGTGTATCTCTGCATTCACTCTCCTTCCTCTGAGCCCCGCTTTGTCATTGCCAGCACACACACACACACACACACACACACAGTGTATGCGATGTTATCGCGTGCCACAGGATATTGCACTCTAAGCCAGTAGATGGCGTCATGTAAAGCTGGACAACATCCGATTAAAACTTTACGATGTGCGTGTATCCCAGTCGACTCGCTCTCTTTCTGAGTGTGTGTGTGAGTGTTATGTATGTGTGTGTGTGCTGGTCAGCAAGTGGATAAATTCTCATTTACTGCTCTTTTAAGCATGTTGTTTTTGCCATTCTCGCTCTTCTTGCTTTGCTTGCCAGCTTGTTACGAGCATGTGTAGGGTATAATTCCCTAACGCATGCAAGGTACTTCAGTTATGCAATGCAGTTTGTGTGAATAAAATAAAAGTGCTGACATAAAGTAGAGAGCAACTTTCTAATCAGACATTCACTCTAATGTTTCTCTCTTCTTTAATGCTATTGTTTAACTGAAAGAAGTTTAAAAGTTAAATAATACTACAAGCAGAACAACGCAATTAATAACTAATGAGATCCACATTGAAATATCTCGTTAGTTTGATTAAGAGAGATTGTTTAAAAGAACATCCTATTATATTCAATATTAAATTTAGTATTAGAATTAGAATTCAGAATATTATAAAGAGGTTTTTCCCAACGAAAACTATTTTAAATGATTTGTACGGAGTATAATAATAGTATAATGTACAATGGATATATCTCTATACTTTAAATAAATTATTTGTTCATACATTTAGTATTCAATTTAGAGTTAGAAGAGAGTATATTATAAAGTATATAGCACTTCTCCCAAAGAAAACTATTTCGAATGATTACTGTTTAGTACAGTATAATGTTCAATGAAGTTAGAGAAGTCTCTAAACTTTAAATAAATTAATCGTTTAAGCGAGAATTCTACTATATTAAATAAAAGATAGTATATCAAAAAGCACTTCTCCCAATGAAAACTATTTCGAATGACTCGTATTCAGTATAATTCACTTGAGTGAATACTTCTCTATACTTTGAATAAATTATAAACTTTGAAAAGCCAATAAACATCTGCCATGCCCTACAACTTTACATAGCGCATTGAGCCGTCGTCATTTGCATGTTGCCCTTTGATATCTTGTTTCATTTTTTTCTCGTGCTAGCACTGGCGCCCTCTGTTGGCCAGTTTCAGCATGTGTGTAAATTGTCCACTCGTTATGTGGGTGTCAGAGGCTGAGTGTGTTAGAGGGGTGAAGGGAGTGGAAGTAGTGTAAGGGTTAGTGTTTGGGGGTAATAGCGCGGCATGTTAAACTGACCGCAAGCATTGTTTATCATTAAGTGTGCCTGTCCCACTGTCCCCATGTACCCATTGTGCCCACTGTCCATTCGTCTATCTGGTTGTCTCTCTGTACGTGTGTGTGTGTGTGTGTGTGTGTGTAAGTGTGTGTGTGTCTCTGGTTTGGCCTGCAGCCTGTCCTGACTCGTTGCCACATGTGTCACATGACATATGCGCCTCTGCGCGTGCTGCAGACCCAACTCGTTCCCTCTCTCTCTCTCTCTCTCTCTCTTCTTACATTTATCTATCTCTCTCACACTCTCAACTACAGCCCAAACATGTGTAGCGCGGTTCTGTCGTCTTCTTGTTCTTGTTCTTCTTCATGGTCATCGTGTTGCAGCCACGTTCAGTTAATGGAGCCGTTAGTCAGTCGCTGTCCTGCTGCAGACCCAAATGAAATGAAAGGCTCAACTTTAAGCACTCGAACATTAAATAAAGGAAATAAAATAAACTGCAAAGTTTTTTTTCGCCACTCTCCTTTCCCCCACAAAAAAAAACTGACGAAAAATCAACCCTCGACGAGTGCAGCGAGTGCATGCAAAACTTTTGTAATTAGGAAGCAATGTCGGTCATTAGTGCGAACGGCTTTTGTAGAGGCTGCAGGGGAGGAGGGAGAGAGACTGCACCGCTTGCAACTACGGGTCCAAATGGCTGATGCTGCCACTGCTGGGAAGATGATGCCACAAAAAGCGCCAGCAGTCAAAACAATAATGCAAATGTGCTGCTAAAACAAGTCAAAAGGCAAAAACTATTTCAAATGCCACGATCTACAAATACGCTTGATAAAATTAACTAGATAATAAATAATTCGGGAATTCAACTGAATTAATTTCCATTTAACTCAATTTCAAATAAATTCATATTAATTTATCAAGTCAAAGTATCTTTTGAAAACAATTAATTTCCCACTGCTTAAAATGTGTTTCTCTAAAACACAAATCATTATTTGCTTTAATATAATAATATTATTTATTGCGGAGTAAATTAATGACAATCTGCATTTTAAAGCAATTTACAGCAGCTAACGAAATTTATATGAATCAATTGCAGAAAGACCGTAATGCATTCTAAAACGAATTACTGTGAAATGTATCCACAAATAACCAATGAAAAATCTAATGATATTAGGAATAATAAAACTTCAACTAAAAGGCTGTGTATCTCACATATCCCTTTGCAATTTATTTGAAGAAAAAGTGAGTCAATGATATAGAGTCAATATTCTGAAAAATGCAAGAATTTATATTCTGAATTATTTTAAAATATTTTAAGGAAACTTTATCCTGCAAATAAATAATTTGAAGAAGTAAGTCAATGATATGGAGTCCATATTCAGAACTCTCCCAAGCAATAATGTTCTGAATTACTTAGAATTCAATTAAGGAAATTTTATCCCGAAATTATGAATATTCGTTACAGAATCTAAATAAGAATAGGATCAAAAAGCCCAAATAGAGCGAGTGAGAAAATTAAGAAAACACTTTCATCTCAAACAGTCACAAGAATGTTTCGCATTTCATTTGCAGCTAAAAATCAGTCAATGATATAGCAAATTTGGAGAGTTTTAACAAATACAAGCAAACAAAGAGCTGCCAAACGAGCTGCGGGGTGGAGATGGCAACCGACAATGCTGCAAATAGAAATTGAGAAAAGCGAAAAAAAAACGAAACCAAATGCAGACTTAAAAGCATAGCAAGGGTAAAAATGGGGTTGGCCAAATAAAAGGGGTACAATTGGGATCAAAATGAAGGCGAAGAACTGAGAGGGAGCAGAGGAGTAGGGGGTGTGGCAATTGGACAAGCATCAAACGTAATTTTAATAAAGTTTGAATGCAAAAGTTTCTGATTTGAAATGCATATAAAAGTTAACTATTTCCGACGATGCGACTACGAAAACTGCGCCGGCTGAATGTGTGTGAAAAAGTTTGTTCAAAATTTGCTCCTTTTTCTTCTTCTTCTGCTTTTCGTAGTCTTGTTGCATCTCTCGCATTGTGGCGATCGGTGGGCTGAATGTATGTATGTATGAATAAAGCAGGAGGTGAAAGGTGGCCCCAAACAAACAGCGGATGTGGCAAGCAGAGGCACGCCCAACCCAACGACTGACAAGAGACGCCGCCGCCGTCGTCGTCGCCATCGTCGTCGTCTGTCACTGAGGCGCGCCAGGCCATGGCCATAAATTAAAGGCAACAAACCGAGTGCGGAAGCAAGTCGCAAACGGACGACGACGACGACGATGAGATGGGGAGGCAAGTGGATTTGCGGCCTTACATCTGCAACTCACCAGCCACACAAGAACAGAACAGAACTGAACACTGAACTGAACTGAACTGAAGCAGCACCGGAAGCTCAAGCTGTGCTGTTAAGTAGCCTCGAGTCAACGTCGCGTCCTGGTTAACGATCAACTTGTAGCAACTGGCTCCAGGCCGGACTTGAAGTTTCTTTTTTTTTTCGTCATTGTTTTTTTTGTTGCAGATGCAACGGATGGAAGTGTTTCATTCCACCAGCGGAGTGTGGCGAGTGTGCCTCTCATTCTCTCAACAGCGTTTGTCTGAGTGGAGTGTGGAGTGTGTGTAAAGTGGGTGGAGGGAGAACTTCAGCTTTGGCTATTCCGGGACTTGTTACCCTAGCATGTGGCTTGCATATTCATCTTGCACAAAAACCACAAATCTCTTTATGACTCGACTGTGAGAGCAAAACAGTGCGGTATTAATATTTAAAATAAATATACCGCAAAATGCCAAAATTATTTTAAACAAGTAAGAAAATTACAGTCGAGTGAGCTCGACTGTGAGATACCCGCTACCCATTTTGAATAAAAGCAATATATTTAGCGGTATTATTCTCAAAATATGCGAAATATACTGCAAAAATACTACAAAAATATACCAAGTGGTATATTTGGTATATCGATATAGTACACCACTCAAAATATACCATAGACGGCACAATATACCGGACTGTCAGCCAAAGCAACTAAGAGCCCTAGTAAGTAGGCGTTTTTGCCCATACAAAAGTACTTCTTCAATAACTTCGACAATTTTTATCTGATCGCAACAGGAATCATAACTACTATAGTTATTATTGTATATACCAAAATTCGTAACTCTAGCTTTAAAATTACAGTTGTTTTTCGATTTTTTTGATTTGCGGGGGCGGAAGGGGGCGTGGCAAAAATTTGAAACAAACTTGATCTGCGTGCAAACATAACAAATGCAGTCGAAAAAGATTCTAGCTCTATCTCTTATAGTCTCTAAGATCTAGGTGTTCATACGGACAGACACACAGACGGACATAGCTAGATCTCGGCTGTTGACGCTGATCACCTATAGGTAGCGGGTATAAAAACAACCAAGGGCTATGTTTGGTATTTTGATATAATATATACTAATTATTAGTATTTATACCAAGTATTAATCTACCACAAAATACTAAAAATATACCAAATTCAACATTTGCTATATTGATAAAATATATTCCAATTATTTTTATATATATATTACTTAATTATATTTGAAATTTCATGGCAAATTCGTAACCATTTTGTACGCTTAAGTATACTTAATATCCATTCAAATACAATTGCATTAGTTACAATATTTTTAGTGCACAAGTGTAGACTGTTTGGAAGTTCAAATTGCTGATTCTTTTAATACACATAAAAATAAATTCTTTGACTTATTTTTATACAATAAATATATTCAAGAGTTTCTCTGACTATAGAAATAATTGCAAAAATTGATAAAAAGCATATACATATAATATTATATATATTATATTATATTATATATATATATATATAATATATATTATTATATTATTATTATATTATATTATATATTATATAATATTAAATCTGGCAATCTTCATTGTCTTCAATTTTGACTTTAGCTGTAAATTTATTTCACAATTTACGTTCGTCAAAGAGCAATAAACAAAGCAATTCAATTGCAAAATAAACCTTCAACTCTAAGTGATATCATATGCACATTTTAAACAACCATAAAGGAATTATACGTTTTGATTAAGAAAACCTAATCGAGCTGCGATAAGCTGTGCAAAAATTAATCGCAATTAAGGTTCAATTAGTTTAATTGTTATTTCCAATGGACTAGTCGAAAATGTTCAGTCTGAGAAGTAAGTTCGTCGCCTTATTGCTGGCTTGCCTCTGCCTAGGCGCCTCAACGGCGCCACTCAGCATGACCATGGAGGAAACTGATCCAGAGCTGACTGCGGGTTACTTTCAAGGAGACATGGAAATAGAGATGCTCAAGAATGGAGAATTGTCGCCAACTCTTCACTGGCCAAATGCGACTGTTTACTACAAGATCTCAGGAGAATTCGGTAGGTGCTTCTGAAGGAAATAATTTTCACACTCATTATTTAAAATCTCTTCCTTTTTAGATGCTGAGCATGCGGCTCATATTGAGATTGGCATGAGGCTGATTGAACGTGCTTCTTGCATACGGTTTTTGCCCGCCACTGCGGAGACCTTGGACTATGTTTTTGTGACAACTTCAGAGACTGGTTGCAGTTCAAAGGTCGGTTACATCGGAGGGGAGCAGACGGTCAAATTGAAAATAGCTCCCATTGACACCGGTTGCTTTAGGTTGGGCACAATTCAACACGAATTTCTGCATTCGCTGGGCTTCCATCATCAACAATGCTCCCCGAATCGCGATGAATTTGTGAATGTTGTGGAGGAGAATATTACCGAGGGCAAGGAGCACAATTTCAAGAAGTACACCGAAGATCAAGTTGGCGACTTTGATGTGCCCTACGATTATTCAAGCATTCTGCACTATAGTTCTTTGGCGTTCTCTAAGAATGGAGAAGCAACTATTATAGCATTAGATCCGGAGGGACAGGCTAAAATGGGACAACGAGTTGCACTAAGCGATGGAGATATTATTCGCCTCAATACAATGTACAAATGTCCATTGCAAATGTAAAGGATGTGGAAGTTTCTTTATACCATTTTGTACGCTTACGTATACTTAATATCCATTCAAATACAATTGCAATTAGTTTTAATAGTTTTAATATTTTTAGTGCAAAAGTGTAATTGCTGATTCTTTTTCATACATTCTTTGAATTATTTCTATACAAAAAATATATTCAAGAGTTTCTCTGACTGTAGAAATAATTGCAAAAATAGATAAAAAGCATATACATATAATATTATATATATATTATAAATTCATTTCACAATTTATGACTGAGAGTTAATTCTTCGGCCAAGAGCAATAAACAAAGCAATTCAATTGCCCAATAAACCTTCAACTCTAAGTGATATCATATGCACATTTTAAACAACCATAAAGGAATTATACGTTTTGATTAAGAATACCTAATCGAGCTGCGATAAGTTGGGCAAAATTTAATCGCAATTAGGGTTCAATTAGTCTAATTGGTATTTCCAATGGACTAGTCGAAAATGTTCAGTCTGAGAAGTAAGTTGGCTTGTCTCTGCCTAGGCGCCTCAACGGCGCCACTCAGCATGACCATGGAGGAAACTGATCCAGAGCTGACTGCGGGTTACTTTCAAGGTGACATGGAAATAGAGGTGCTGAGGAATGGAGAATTGTCGCCAACTCTTCACTGGCCCAATGCCACTGTTTACTACAAGATCTCAGAGGAATTCGGTAGGTGCTTCTGAAGAAAATACTTTTCACTCTCTGTGTTTGAATTTTGTATCTTTTTTAGATGCTGAGCATGCGGCTCATATTGAGCTTGGCATGAGGCTGATTGAACGAGCTTCTTGCATACGCTTTTTGCCTGCAACTGCGGAGAACTTGGACTATGTTTCTGTTATAACATCAGACTCTGGTTGTAGTTCGAAGGTCGGTTATAAGGGAGGAGAGCAGACGGTCAAATTGAAAATAGCTCCCATTGACACCGGTTGCTTTAGGTTGGGCACAATTCAACACGAACTTCTGCATACGCTGGGCTTCCATCATCAGCAATGCTCCCCGAATCGCGATGAATTTGTGAATGTTGTGGAAGAGAATATTACCGAGGGCAAGGAGCACAATTTCAAGAAGTACACCGAAGATCAAGTTGGCGACTTTGATGTGCCCTACGATTATTCAAGCATTCTGCACTATAGTTCTTTGGCGTTCTCTAAGAATGGAGAAGCAACTATTATAGCATTAGATCCGGAGGGACAGGCTAAAATGGGACAACGAGTTGCACTAAGCGATGGAGATATTATTCGCCTCAATACAATGTACAAATGTCCATTGCAAATGTAAAGGATGTGGAAGTTTCTTTATACCATTTTGTACGCTTACGTATACTTAATATCCATTCAAATACAATTGCAATTAGTTTTAATAGTTTTAATATTTTTAGTGCAAAAGTGTAATTGCTGATTCTTTTTCATACATTCTTTGAATTATTTCTATACAAAAAATATATTCAAGAGTTTCTCTGACTGTAGAAATAATTGCAAAAATAGATAAAAAGCATATACATATAATATTATATATATATTATAAATTCATTTCACAATTTATGACTGAGAGTTAATTCTTCGGCCAAGAGCAATAAACAAAGCAATTCAATTGCCCAATAAACCTTCAACTCTAAGTGATATCATATGCACATTTTAAACAACCATAAAGGAATTATACGTTTTGATTAAGAAAACCTAATCGAGCTGCGATAAGCTGTGCAAAAATTAATCGCAATTAAGGTTCAATTAGTTTAATTGTTATTTCCAATGGACTAGTCGAAAATGTTCAGTCTGAGAAGTAAGTTCGTCGCCTTATTGCTGGCTTGTCTCTGCCTAGGCGCCTCAACGGCGCCACTCAGCATGACCATGGAGGAAACTGATCCAGAGCTGACTGCGGGTTACTTTCAAGGAGACATGGAAATAGAGATGCTCAAGAATGGAGAATTGTCGCCAACTCTTCACTGGCCAAATGCGACTGTTTACTACAAGATCTCAGGAGAATTCGGTAGGTGCTTCTGAAGGAAATAATTTTCACACTCATTATTTAAAATCTCTTCCTTTTTAGATGCTGAGCATGCGGCTCATATTGAGATTGGCATGAGGCTGATTGAACGTGCTTCTTGCATACGGTTTTTGCCCGCCACTGCGGAGACCTTGGACTATGTTTTTGTGACAACTTCAGAGACTGGTTGCAGTTCAAAGGTCGGTTACATCGGAGGGGAGCAGACGGTCAAATTGAAAATAGCTCCCATTGACACCGGTTGCTTTAGGTTGGGCACAATTCAACACGAATTTCTGCATTCGCTGGGCTTCCATCATCAACAATGCTCCCCGAATCGCGATGAATTTGTGAATGTTGTGGAGGAGAATATTACCGAGGGCAAGGAGCACAATTTCAAGAAGTACACCGAAGATCAAGTTGGCGACTTTGATGTGCCCTACGATTATTCAAGCATTCTGCACTATAGTTCTTTGGCGTTCTCTAAGAATGGAGAAGCAACTATTATAGCATTAGATCCGGAGGGACAGGCTAAAATGGGACAACGAGTTGCACTAAGCGATGGAGATATTATTCGCCTCAATACAATGTACAAATGTCCATTGCAAATGTAAAGGATGTGGAAGTTTCTTTATACCATTTTGTACGCTTACGTATACTTAATATCCATTCAAATACAATTGCAATTAGTTTTAATAGTTTTAATATTTTTAGTGCAAAAGTGTAATTGCTGATTCTTTTTCATACATTCTTTGAATTATTTCTATACAAAAATATATTCAAGAGTTTCTCTGACTGTAGAAATAATTGCAAAAATAGATAAAAAGCATATACATATAATATTATATATATATTATAAATTCATTTCACAATTTATGACTGAGAGTTAATTCTTCGGCCAAGAGCAATAAACAAAGCAATTCAATTGCCCAATAAACCTTCAACTCTAAGTGATATCATATGCACATTTTAAACAACCATAAAGGAATTATACGTTTTGATTAAGAATACCTAATCGAGCTGCGATAAGTTGGGCAAAATTTAATCGCAATTAGGGTTCAATTAGTCTAATTGGTATTTCCAATGGACTAGTCGAAAATGTTCAGTCTGAGAAGTAAGTTCGTCGCCTTATTGCTGGCTTGTCTCTGCCTAGGCGCCTCAACGGCGCCACTCAGCATGACCATGGAGGAAACTGATCCAGAGCTGACTGCGGGTTACTTTCAAGGTGACATGGAAATAGAGGTGCTGAGGAATGGAGAATTGTCGCCAACTCTTCACTGGCCCAATGCCACTGTTTACTACAAGATCTCAGAGGAATTCGGTAGGTGCTTCTGAAGAAAATACTTTTCACTCTCTGTGTTTGAATTTTGTATCTTTTTTAGATGCTGAGCATGCGGCTCATATTGAGCTTGGCATGAGGCTGATTGAACGAGCTTCTTGCATACGCTTTTTGCCTGCAACTGCGGAGAACTTGGACTATGTTTCTGTTATAACATCAGACTCTGGTTGTAGTTCGAAGGTCGGTTATAAGGGAGAAGAGCAGACGGTCAAATTGAAAATAGCTCCCATTGACACCGGTTGCTTTAGGTTGGGCACAATTCAACACGAACTTCTGCATACGCTGGGCTTCCATCATCAGCAATGCTCCCCGAATCGCGATGAATTTGTGAATGTTGTGGAAGAGAATATTACCGAGGGCAAGGAGCACAATTTCAAGAAGTACACCGAAGATCAAGTTGGCGACTTTGATGTGCCCTACGATTATTCAAGCATTCTGCACTATAGTTCTTTGGCGTTCTCTAAGAATGGAGAAGCAACTATTATAGCATTAGATCCGGAGGGACAGGCTAAAATGGGACAACGAGTTGCACTAAGCGATGGAGATATTATTCGCCTCAATACAATGTACAAATGTCCATTGCAAATGTAAAGGATGTGGAAGTTTCTTTATACCATTTTGTACGCTTACGTATACTTAATATCCATTCAAATACAATTGCAATTAGTTTTAATAGTTTTAATATTTTTAGTGCAAAAGTGTAATTGCTGATTCTTTTTCATACATTCTTTGAATTATTTCTATACAAAAATATATTCAAGAGTTTCTCTGACTGTAGAAATAATTGCAAAAATAGATAAAAAGCATATACATATAATATTATATATATATTATAAATTCATTTCACAATTTATGACTGAGAGTTAATTCTTCGGCCAAGAGCAATAAACAAAGCAATTCAATTGCCCAATAAACCTTCAACTCTAAGTGATATCATATGCACATTTTAAACAACCATAAAGGAATTATACGTTTTGATTAAGAATACCTAATCGAGCTGCGATAAGTTGGGCAAAATTTAATCGCAATTAGGGTTCAATTAGTCTAATTGGTATTTCCAATGGACTAGTCGAAAATGTTCAGTCTGAGAAGTAAGTTCGTCGCCTTATTGCTGGCTTGTCTCTGCCTAGGCGCCTCAACGGCGCCACTCAGCATGACCATGGAGGAAACTGATCCAGAGCTGACTGCGGGTTACTTTCAAGGTGACATGGAAATAGAGGTGCTGAGGAATGGAGAATTGTCGCCAACTCTTCACTGGCCCAATGCCACTGTTTACTACAAGATCTCAGAGGAATTCGGTAGGTGCTTCTGAAGAAAATACTTTTCACTCTCTGTGTTTGAATTTTGTATCTTTTTAGATGCTGAGCATGCGGCTCATATTGAGCTTGGCATGAGGCTGATTGAACGAGCTTCTTGCATACGCTTTTTGCCTGCAACTGCGGAGAACTTGGACTATGTTTCTGTTATAACATCAGACTCTGGTTGTAGTTCGAAGGTCGGTTATAAGGGAGGAGAGCAGACGGTCAAATTGAAAATAGCTCCCATTGACACCGGTTGCTTTAGGTTGGGCACAATTCAACACGAACTTCTGCATACGCTGGGCTTCCATCATCAGCAATGCTCGCCGAATCGCGATGAATTTGTGAATGTTGTGGAGGAGAATATTACCGAGGGCAAGGAGCACAATTTCAAGAAGTACACCGAAGATCAAGTTGGCGACTTTGATGTGCCCTACGATTATTCAAGCATTCTGCACTATAGTTCTTTGGCGTTCTCTAAGAATGGAGAAGCAACTATTATAGCATTAGATCCGGAGGGACAGGCTAAAATGGGACAACGAATTGCACTAAGCGATGGAGATATTATTCGCTTCAATACAATGTACAAATGTCCATTGCAAATGTAAAATGATGAAGACGTTTCTTTGATTAAGTGTTGATCCACTTCAATGGAAAATATAAAAGTACAAATGTTTCACGAACTCAAATTGTAATTAAAAGAATAGAACAATAACTAGAAATGAACTATATACAAACAAATATTCTACAAGCTTAATTTAAAAATAATAGAACAATAACAAGAAAATAATTATGTAAAATAGATATTGTTAAAGCTTGCTTCATTAAAAAAGAATATAACAAACACAAGAAAAGACTAAATATTGAATTCGTCACTAAATGAAATGAATCTTTATTGTTAGTATTATCTTTTAGCAAAAAACATTGATCCAAATATGATTATACTTTATTAATCGGAAGGAACAACTAGCAGTTTATCACAGCGCACGTTCTCATTGAGAAAAACACTTTCGTTGGCGTCGTAATGTTTTTGGTTATAAAATCAGAGCAATTAACAACAGCAGCGCTCGATTTATTGTTAATGAGACGCTTCCAGTCGCTCTCTCAGCTGTGAGGCAACACCTGCACTTGCCAACAAATTGGAGGCAAACAAAGAGATCTCCTCCCCCCACCCTGATCTTTGCATTTCGTTCCAACAACTGTTTTCGATAAGCGGCAATCAGCTTATCTTATCGCCTTGGAAACACTGCGCTACAAAAGAGCTAAAGTCGAGCATATCTGTTATCACTTTCGGTTGCTAGATGTTAAAGTTAAGTAATTTCAACTTCGATTCAACTTCCCCATTGACTGGAAGCAGCGCCACTCTTAGTCATGTTTGTACTGCAAGTTTGCCCCGTTTCAGTTTTTTGTTAGTCGTTGATTGAAAGGTGGTGCGCAAGACGAGAGCACCCTCAAAAATGCTCAACAACTAACTGAGTTGTTTGGAAATACAAATAGAAAGGAAACGCCCTCAACTTCTATGGCACTACAATGTGTGATCCAGCCTAAAATGTGGTTAGGCCTCAAGCAGATATTACTCTACGTGGGGCTCCTGCTCTGCGTTGTTCTTCAGGTTTGTCGCAGCAAGACCCAACTGCAGCTCAACTGTCCCAGCGTCTGTCACTGTGATCTATATGCACAACGTAATCGCGCCATATGCAGGTGAGTCTTCAGATATTACTTTTACTTTTTCCCTTCCCTCTATCATTCTCTCTCTCTTTACTTTTGCGTAGCGCCAAACGCTTGATAAGCGCCAGCATTGAAATGCCTAAAAGTGTGGAGCTCTTGGATTTGAGCTACAATGATATCACCAACATTGACGCCGATTGTTTTGAGGTGAGTTTCTCGCTCCGTTTGTCAGCACTTTTTTTTTGTGTGTTTTATATACACTGCAATAGAACAGTGACTCAATGAGGGAACTCCCGCTCCTAATTGCTGCTGTGACTATCTTATACAATTATGAAATTATTTTAGATAAAGACTTTACAACAGCAAACTAATTTGAATATGATAATGTGACTAACAATGCATCCTCTTTAACAACAACAAATATGAATATTTTATGTTAGATAAAGACTTTTCAATTGCAATTTAAGTTTAATATAATATAATGAGACTATTATCACATCATCTTTCACAGCCTTAGTCATAGGATGTAACATATAGCAGGATTACATATTAGAAAAATTGTTTCTAAAAATGTAAACAATATTTAACCCACACTAAACAGTTTTGTAGTGTCTTTTCTTCAATTTTCTAGTTGTATTTGAATCATTAATACTAAGTTTTGACCGAGAGAAATGTAACCAAAAGTAGGTAGAACCAACTGTCCTTAGGAGGCGAAGCATAGACCTGTAGAGGTGCTGTTAAGGAGCTGTTAACCAACAGTAACATTTCAATGATATTATCTCTACTCTTCAATGTCTTTGTATTCTTAGGTAGAAAGTTTCATACTGTATGTAAGCCTAATAGGAAAAGGGAAAAAGAAATAGGGTAGGGAAATCTTACACAATTTTCTTTCATATTTTCTATTTCTAAAATGTTTACAATCCATTACATACAAACAATCTATATATAACCTTAAACAATTAATTTCGTGTCTGATTACATTACTGAAGTATCTTCAAATAAGTTATTTCTAAGTGAGCAAACTTATCTTCATTTTCTACCCTCTTAATCATCACCTATATTAATATCTCTTCTCTTTTCTCCCCCTCTAGACCACCGTGCACTTGATCAATCTCACGCTGGCGCACAATGCCATTCACACGCTTCATGTGGATGCCTTTGCCAAGCTGCGTCGCCTGCGTTCTCTCGATCTCTCCTACAACTGGCTGGAGCAGGTAGATGAGCATTTGCTGGAGACAAACTCGCAGCTGATGCACCTCAATCTGGAGGGCAATAAACTTGCCACCTTGGGCAATGGTCCTCTTCTAAGAAGTGTTTCGCTGCGCTCCCTCAATCTACGCAATGCACAGATCAATCAGTTGAGCTCAGAGACGTTGAGTGCCATGCCAGAGTTGCGTCAGCTGGATGTGGCACAGAATATGCTGATAACGCTGAGCATCAATGTGTTCCATGCACCTCGCTATCTGGCCTCGCTCAACATCGAGGAGAATCCACTCAACTGCGATCGTGCGTTGGGAAAGGTCGCCACCTGGTTGAGTGTGCGAGGTGTGAGCCTCAGCATGAGCGATTGCTTCGAGGAGAAGCCGCAGACACATCCGCTTGATGTGCAGCTTGACACGACCTCTGATGAACCACTCAAATTTGAGCGATTGGAGGCACAGCACTCGGATGACGAACCCAAACCTGTGGCGGAAGTGTGGCGCGAGTTGCCCGACGAATCGGACGAGCAAAAAGAGGAGGAGGAGGAGGAGGCGGAAGAGCAGCGACAGCAAAACGAGCAAGAGCTGTCGGCACTTATCGATGTGTGCGAAGGCAATCGGGAGTTGCTTTGCCTACGCTATCGCAATTGCCTGGAGCGCGTCAGTCACGAGCTGCTCTCTGGAGGAGCGACTCAGCCAGGTGCTGACCAGGTGCCAGGCACGCACTCCTTTGACGAGGACGATGTGAAGCTGGCCTTTGCAGTGGGCGCTGCCACCGGCATCTGTATGGTCATTTTCATCATCAGTTTCGCTTTGTGCGTGAAAAGCGGCTGCGAGCTGCGAAAGAAGCGACAGCAAACGGCAGACGGCGGTGAAACATGTGAGTAACAAACACGCTACACGTTACAAAGCAACAATGTAACACAACATGACATCCACACAAAGTGGCTCGTTTAAAGCGAACAACATTCAATTAATCTTGCCTGCCAAATGAGAAATGAGCTGCGCCAAGTATTGGGCGTTAAGTGAATTCTTGTTCATGCGCCCAAATGAAACACGAAGATTACTTAATTAATAATCCGAGACTTACTCTTGCTGATTTGCCAACCTAAAGTATTTCGTATTGAAGCTTTAACGAGATTTGAAATCAGATTGAATTAATTACGTTTCAAGAGATTCAAAGTGTCTTTAATGGAATTCATTTTGTTTTAATATTATATACTAAAGTATATTAAGCAGCAGCTACTTGCTCGAAATTATTCTATTACAAGACAACGCTTTCAAGTGCTTTTGATTTGAATTGGTTAAAGCTTTCCTGTGCTTTCGATCCATTCGGTTAGCTAAAAGCTTCCACAAGCTTCAAGCTGCACTTATTTGATGTGCGTTTGAACTATTTAATGTGCTTTCCAACTATTCGACTAACGAAAAGCTTTCAAAATCTTCAAATTGAACTAAATTGAAATAATATTGGTTAAAGGTTGAATTTGCAAGGCTTCAAAGTGCACTTCATGGAAATAATATTATTCTAATATTGAATCTAATTGTAAAGCACATATTTCTACTTAATTTCCATTTGCTCAATTCCTGTTCCTACGATTATTCCTACACAACATTTAACTTAAATGTGATTTCATTAAACTACTTTTCCCATTTCTCGCTAATATACCAAATAACTAAAAGTCCTGGATTAATAGGCTTTTCAATCTTGGATTAATAGGCTTTCCAAAAGCAATCACACCCTTTATGACATTTCAAGACAAATAATGTGTAATCTTTTCGCTCAATTTACCCATTTACTAAGATTAATCCGACATTTGCATCCAGTCTAATCATTCAATTTACACTATTTAATATTTGTTCCCATCTCTTCTCAGCCACCCTAAGCTCCTCGCAGCAACAGCTGCCCACAATTCACACCTGGGCACCTCCTCCTCGCTCCCGCCATCCGCGTCGCTCTAATCCACAACGAAGCCGCAATCCCCCATCAAGAGCCTTGGTCAGACAACCTTATGGACCCGAGGATAACTTTGTGTCGCGACTCTTTGGCCGACCGGCAAGACATCAGTACTATCGCACTATAAACCAGAACACGGCGACGCTCATCAGGCGACTGAGTCGCAGCAATCTTTTCAGCAATCGCGATCGAGAGTCGAGCAGTCCCGACTCTCCGCCGGTGTCAACGTCTCGCTTCTACACGGACGTTGTGGAGGCGGGAGCGGCACGCCCCGAGACGCCGCCGCCCAATTATGGGGATGTGGTGGTCATCGAGAATTGTGATAACAAATAGCCAACAAGCAGTAACCAATAATCAAAAGTGTAGAGTGTAGCTAATAAATGTTTAAAGACAATTTAAGACAGCAGCAGCAATTTTACAACAATGAGTTGAGAGTAGTTGATGTTCACATTTTTACTTGGTTTATTTTTTCCATGATTTTTTTGTTTTGTCACATACAGAAAACAGAAATATCAATTGGGGATTCCAAATTTTTCTTCAACTACTTTTTTTCAGTTGCTTGCGTTACTTTTGTTTGCTGGTTTTGGTAGCATTACTTTTACACGACTGCAACAAATCGCAATAAAAACTTTTGACAAAACTATCAAAGTTGCCTTGAAATGGGAACAGGAAGAAAGGAGACTTTCTGAAATTGCCACAGCCACAGCCAGTTCTGAACCCCTCCTTCCCCCCACTAACGCTTTGCCGAAAAATGCCGAAAAAAGAATTTAAGTAAGAAAACTTTACACACTCAAATAAATGCTGAAGCGTGTGCAAAAAGGGAGCAGGAAATGAAGAGGGCGCTCGCCAAGCTGAGCGGATGTAGCAAGACAAATCGAAAACGCCACAAAAGAAAATAAAAAAAAATCCCCAAAAACCCCACCAAAAAAGCCCTTCAAAAAAAAAAGAGACGTAAAGCGAAAAACCTCC
This sequence comes from Drosophila pallidifrons, assembly GCA_023558445.1. NCBI lineage: Eukaryota > Metazoa > Arthropoda > Insecta > Diptera > Drosophilidae > Drosophila > Drosophila pallidifrons. The sequence goes on along the minus strand of CM042347.1, from coordinate 26,905,678 downwards.
AGCGAAAAAGCGGGCAAAACCCAACAATTTGCACTGTAAAGCAGCAAAAGTGTCTCAAAAGAATCAACCACCAAAACTAACCAAACCACCAAACGACAAAAACCAAAAAAAAAGTGAAGTTAAAACCCTAAAGTCAAAAGTATTAGACGAACACATATCCTACGTCATTTTTTTGTACTCAGTTTACACAATTACTTAACCAGCTATTTTACAAAATTAGTTGTTATAGAATGGGAGGGCGATAACTATAGTCGTAAATTTAAAAAAACTAATTAGTTTTCCTTTTGTTACACACGACTATAAACCCCTTTTCAGGTCAGTTTTACTGGGTATAAACATAAGACCATAAAAAATGTTATATGAGTAAAGAAAGAAACCGGAAAAGTTTGCGCTAAAAGTGAGTCTTGTTGAAGAATGTGTAAATACACTGAACGAAATCAAATTCTTAAGATATCAACATAAAAAAAGAATAGCAAACGCAATCAAAGAAAATATTCGAGGAAAATAGCCTGAATAAATAAATGATTTTATGAATTACATTTTAATAAATTTATTCCTAAAATAATTACTTGCCAAACTAAAGTTTATGAAGTGCTGAAAGCTTATGGTAAAACTGTTTTTTATTGTCACTCATTCTCATTTTTTTATTTTCATTTTCATCATATTTCATTTCATTATCAATTACAAATAAGTAAAAATAATGAAGGCAAAAAATAAATATATAATAACAGAAAAATGTAAATATTTTGCATTTTGTAAGCCAAACAAATATTCTAGAATAATAATCACTTTTATGAATTTATTCTAAACTAAAGTTAATTTAATGCTGAAAGCTTAACAACTACATTGTTGCTTTAAATACATAATTAATTTAATCAATCAATCAATAAAGTTCCATCCAATTGTCATCATAATGTAATTAAAAGAATGCCAAACTTCAAAGCAAAATAGATTTGTATTATCACAAAAATTCCTTGAAATCGCAAATGCAACAGAGCTCGATCCGAAAATCGTTTTAATGTTTAGCAAACTCATTTCTATTGCTGGCAAAATGGCAACTAAAAAAAGTTTTGCTTGGCAAATTTGTTGCAACAACGATTTTGCTGTAGCTTTAGCTGCATGTGGCAACATTGCGTGTTTCGACTGCTGTTGTTTGTTGTCTGAATATCGCTGTTTGTTGTTTGTGGCAGCTTTCATTGCACTGCGCTGCACAGCTCAACACAGCGCAACAACAGCAACGCAGCGCAGCACAGCACAGGACCAAAGTTAACGTATCCTGGGACCCCAAAAGTTGCGTTGTCAACAACCAAACGCAAAAAGTGGAGGCAGCTGGGCGAAAAAACGCCCCAGCAGAAGGGGAGAGAGGAAGAGTTGAAAAGCGTGAAAAAATATCTAAATCCAACATTAATGAAAAACTTTTTGCATAATCCATGACGCCGACTGTGCGGTGAAAAGTGGGGAGTAGAGAGGGAAGAGAAGGGAGCAGAGAGAGTGCTAAACTAAAGCTACCGAAAAACCAGAAAAGCCAACCAATGCCATCGGCTGTAGACACTGCCAAAATGCAGCCAAGTGAAATACTTTGAGCGAAGGAACCACAAAAAAAAGGCATCAGGTGTATCTAGTTCTTCCCCCCGCCTCATTCCCTATTCTATCTACTCCCCTTCAGTTGAGTGAATCAAATGCAATAGGCAAGTTATTCAGCAAATGGTTGAGGAAGGAACAGAGAGGGGAGAAAAAGGTAGTGAGACAGTTTTGGGTTGTGGTTTTTAGGGATTGAAGGGCAAGCAAAGCGGCTTAAAAGGTTTTGAAGGTTATGCAAAAGCCAACTCAAAGGTTATAGTGAATGCATTCTGAATAACTACGAGTAGTATTGATTGCAAGTTGCCAACATTTAAAAGACTAGACGCTGGATTAAATTGCAAAATCTTCCACTAAATGTTGCTAAAGAAAGTTCAAGGATATATTTGTTATTTAATAAATTAATTTCGATTATAATATTTGCATGTCACAAATAAATCAAGTAAGAAAGTTTCAGTCTAACCATTTTGAATAAAGCAAAATAAAGCGGTAATTTTCCAAATATACCAAAAATACAAATATACTAAAAATATACCAAACGGTGTATTTGGTATATCGATATAGTTCCACATTCAAAATATACCATAGACGGCACAATGTATCAGATTGTCAACAAAAGCAACTCAGACCCCTAGTAAGTAGGCGTTTTTGACAATTCAAAAGTATTTCTTTAATAAGTATTTCTTTAACAACTGATCGCAACTAAATTTTCAGAATTCATGGCAAAAAAAGAAAACTTCAATATGTTATTCCGTAAATTCTACAATCTTTGGATATTTCACAAAAAAGAATAAGCCACATTATTAGCACAGCACTGAAATTTACATATAATTCAAGCTGTCTTTAATCTTACTAATTTAATTGCTTTGCTAATGCAACTAGTCATGTCATCAAGAACAGTTCTTCCGAAAGATTTACTACAATTTAAACTATAAGAGACACATTAACATTGCTGCTTAAAATGTGTAGACTTGAGGTTGAGGTTGACATTCAAGTTGCGTCCAATTTCTCATTCATACATTCAGTGAGCAGTCTGGCGAAACTGAGAATAAACTTCAAAGCATTTAACAGTTGTTCACTGACCGGAGAAACGACCACGCAACAGACGCTCCGCCTCTCTCCACTCCCCCCTTCACTCCTCAATCTCTTCCCATTACGATGTAATCTCCACAATGCCACAGCACAGTTTTAATTGCTGTGACACTGCAGATGCGGCTGACTGAAGCTGGAAATTGGTCAGCGTAGATAGGAGGAGACACAGAAATATATATATAGATGGATAGTCTCTGTTGTTGCTCACGTTGTTGTCGTTTTCTAATTTGATAAAGATAAAAATCATTTTATAAATGCCGACGATGGCATTGGCGACGTTGCCATCAAGTGTGCCAGGCTCCTGACAGCCGACTCCAGTGTGCTCTCGCCTCTTAATTGAATGCTCATTTAAAAGGAAAAAGGACCAGAGTTGCCAACATCGTCGTCGACTTTAATTGCATTTTTATTTCATTTCCCAGCAATTATCGCCGGTTCGTGTGCAAATTTATAAGCTCAAGCTGTGTAGTCATTGCTGTAGCTATTGCTGTTGCTCTTCGCCACTTGCCACACCTGCTGCCACAACCTGTCGCACCTGCAACATCCTAAGCTGCAAAGGTCAATCGTCGTGTATCCGCTGGTCAGCTTAACTCTGTAACAGTATCTCTGAGTATGTGTGTGTGCAACTAGTTGTGTCTGTGTGAGTGTTCTGTTCTCTGCTTTCGTAATTAAAGGTGGCCCTGGGCCAGGCCAACACAAGTATTCTTGGTCTTTAGCGCGTGCTTCTGCAGCAGCAACAGCAACAGTAGCTTTGGCTTTCCGGTTGCAACTCCTTGTTGTTGGCCACATTTTAGTAATATTTATAGTTGTTGCTGCGCTTTGGCATTGGTCTTAGTGCAAGTCCAAGTTGTCGTTGCCAGTTGTTAGCAAAGCAATTAGCATGAGTTTGTTATTGCAACACGGCAACAGCAACAATAACTTATCCCCTCCGCATAGGTAGAGTAGAGTAGAATAGAGTAGAGCGGAGAATCAACGACCATATTCAAGGCTGCACATGCTGAAAGTTTTACATATCCCCCAAACCTCAATACGGCACAAGAATTTAATTTATTTACTCCGACTATGTTGCATGGTGTGCAAATGGTGTTGGCAAATGGCCATGTGGCATTTAACTCTTAACAACAAATTAAACGTAAGTGAAACTCGCCATCAGATAGCCAAATATCTCAGCAGGATCAACGACAAGATTTACTACGCACAAACATTTAGCTAATTGTTCATCGATCTTAGATAAGAACGGGAAATTTAAAATGGAAAATAGCGAACAAAATATAATAATTTGAATTGGCGTGAATAGCTAATTAAAGCAATGAATTCATACTAGCAAAAAAATGCAAATGAGAATTAATATTTCACATTCAAATTAATTAAATAAATAAATGCGTATATGTAATAAAAAATTACGAATTCAAATTATTACTCCAAATGGAAATACTTATTTAAAATCTAGCAAAATATACCCGTTAAACATTTTTATTGAAAGCAATCAAATTATTATCAAAATATACAAAATTATTATACTGAAAAAATGCTAATATATAAGCCGAAGGTTTTTTTTGGTATATTGATATACTATTACATTAAAAATATACCATTGGAAACACATCGCAAAGATATCTCTTCAATAAAAAGGATCAATAAATAATTGCGTATACGTAACTAAAAAAAAAAAATTTTAAATTATTACTTCAAATGCTTATTTAATATCTAGCAAAATAATTATAAACAAATATGAAAATATACCGAAATCTACAATTGGTATATCGATATACTAATACATTACAAAATATACCTAATTGATATACTGACATAAAATACTAAGATATACCAAAGTCTATATTTGTTAAACCGATAAACTATTACATTTAAAATAGGCAGTTAAAATATGAATATTTTTCGCAAAGATTTGCTTTCTTAAAAAAAAAAGGAAATAAAAAATATACCGAAGTCTATAATTGGTATATTGATATAACATACTACTACATTTAAAATGTGTCATTAAAGTATGACACTTTTTCGCAAAGATTTCCTTTTACTAAAGAGCATTCCTTAAATAAGAAAAGTTCTCGCATTTTTCGACGCTTTTCACTACGCATACCCAGACAGCTATTCAATTAACAACACGCATATATATGTATGTATATGTGTGGCTGTATTTACACCTGACAAAGGTTCGTTTAACTCACAATTGTTGGCAGTTGTCTCTCGGTTTCCAGTTGCCAGTTGTCTGTTGCCTGTTGCTTGGGCCGCCGATACATCCCCGGTGACAGTTAATTTTTAATTTAATGCACATAAACTGGGAGCTCGTTGCGAGTTACTTTGCTCGACACTCTTAATGGCATTTTGGCCCCATTTCAATTTGCATACGAGCACACACACTCACACACACAAAGGGACAACGGCGGACATGAATATACAAAAGAAATGAGCCCAGACACACACATAGAGAAGAGAGAGATAAAGAGAAAGAGAGGGTCAAAATGCCGCTGGCAGCATTTTACACGTGGCGTCTGACAGGTGCGAGGGTCGCACTAAAGTTGGGCGCAAGGACATGCCAGTCCTTTGCCTCGTTCTCCCACCTCTCTCTATCTCTCTCTTTCTCTTACCTGCTGCTGCCAAATGTGCCCGGGGGACACTTTTATTTTTTAAACTCTGCACTAAACATTTGCCTTCAATTTCGCCGTCAGTTTTTATATTTACTTTCCCTGTGCTGTCCCCAAAAACTTGTTTGGCAGTTTGTTTAGCTTGTTCTCGTTCTTCTTCACGTTCCTGTTCTGCTCGCGCATCAATGTTTATCTGTGAGCCAGCTAACTGCTTTTGCTCTTATTCTGTTGGCCATTTTAAACCACTTTTAATGGCTTGTTTTGTGGGCCAAGCTGTTGACTGATTGACTGCGTTCACTTGATGAGTTTCTCTCTCTCTTTCTCTCATTTCGAGTGTGTGTGTGAACATGATATTTTTTAGCTCGTTGTGATGGCCAACTTCTAATTAACACATATAGCACAACTTTTGCACACATTCGAGTGGCTGATGCCGCTTTCGCTCATTAGCTGCCATTTTGCATTTTCACATTTCCATTTCCATTTCGTTTGCTCAATTTCATAGGCAATTGTGCGCATTTTCTTCTTGTTGTTCCTGTTGTTGTCGCTCCCTCGTTCCCCTAAATGTATGCAGCTGCACAAGGCATGCTAATATATGCCACACAATCACGCACACACACACACACACACACACACACACACACACACACACACACACACTAGTAGGCTCTCCCACACTCACATTTATGAATTTCAAATGGGCGCAAACGAAGTTGCTGCTGCTGCAGCGCACAAAAGTATGCAACACAAAAGCAAAGCAAAGTTGCACGCTTTTGCTGCCTCCTCGTTTTCCTTTTCTTCTCCTTCTGGTTTTTTTTTTTTGTTTGCGCTTCACTCGCTCGATTTGTGCAACGTTTGTGCAAAAGTTTGTGCACCACAAGCACACACACACACACACTCGCAACCAGCAAGACAAAAGCTGCAACTGCAACTGCAACTACAGTTGGAGCTGCCAGCTGAATCTGAAGCTGCCAGCTTGCTTGTCATCTCACAACGAAAACTGTAAACTCTTTGAGGAATGAGCATTGATTGCCTCATGCGATTCGAGCATTAAAGTCTCTCACATGATCTGCCAAAGATATCTGTTAAATCATAATTTTCAGCTATATTTTTTGAAGATTAAGTCATTAACTACAGCCTCAGAAAATGTACTTTACTCCTTTACTTTGCTTTAACGCCTAATAAATAAGCCTTTGATTCTTCATTAGTATATTTTTGATTCATTTACTTAAAATGAAATATACTCAAAAATATATTAATAAATAATAATATTTTCTTTAACTTGAACTTCATTTCTTCCCTTTAAATAAAAATAATCTCTTCATTCTGTATTTAAATTTATTTGAAAAATCTACTTAGCTTTAGTCGCCTTCAAATCTAATTTTATATTTTCTAGAGCAAATATATTTATAAATTATTAATTATTATTTATTTATAAAAAATACACATTAATCTTGAATTTATAATGAAGCGAATCTATTATATTTTGTCCTAAATACAAAATGTTATAAACAACATAAGTTAAGACCCTAAAAACATTTTTTCCAGATAAGTATGAATTATTTAGAACATGGTTTGCAGTAAAATAAAGTGTAGAACGAAATTTTACTAGTTATATCAAACATAATAGGGAAAGAATCTACAAACCATTCAATATCTCAGTAACATATAGATAAAAAAAAATAGAATAACATTAAGAATATCTTTGTTAATATTATTTTTACTTAAGCAGCCAAAAAAGTCGCCTTTTAGGCCTACAAAACTTGTCATGAAATTCAACTTTATAAATTATACAAGTATCAAGTTTTAACCTACAGATAAGATTTCTGTATTCTAAACGATTCATATCGCAACTATTCAACGTAATTCGCCTTTAACCTAGACACATAGCTGCAATACCCCAACGCAATCCATCGAAAGAGAATAAAAACTGAATCAGTGTTGGGTTTGCACGTTGGATATTCGCCTGATTTTGAGTTTAGGCCACTTTTGCAGCTGCAGAGAAACGTGTGAGAAGTTTCAAGTATTCGGTATGCCGTATTCTGTATGCGGTTAGTGATTGCATCATAAATCCATTTAGCAGCTCGAAAGAGCAAACTAGCAAAAGCAACACAAACAAACACACACACACACACAAATAGCTCTGTGGGGCAACCTCAAACTCTGTGTGTGCGGTCAAGTCAAATGGTCAAGTGCCTGATTAGCCTTTAATTGGCGGCCCTTTTGTTAATTTAGACCGGCGACTCTCGACTGTCGACTGCCGATTGGACCTTTAGACCTAAAAGCAAACACGCACAAATTTACGTCCTGGGACGAAAGTAATTACACGGCTTGGTTGCAAAGCGTCCTCATCGTCATCGTCGTCGTTGTCAGTGTCCATTCAATTTGCACCCAACCACTCGATGTCTCCGAGGGTCGAAGAAGGGCGTGCTCTAACGGTTTTGTGCTAATTTCCGGTGCTCATATTTGGCAGACAGTCACGCCCATTTACACAGCTGCAACAACAGCAACAGGAGCTGGAGCTGTAGCTGCAGCCACAATTCGAATTGCACCACATCCTGTCTGCCAGCAAAAGCAATTCAATTCAGCAATTGCATTCTCAACGGCCTCAACAACAAATTGGAATAAAACAACAACAACATCAGCAGGAAAAACAATTGTAGCCACAGACTTGTAAACATACTAAATCTATTATCCTGTCAAATTGACAAAACCCGATTCTTTATATGCCTCCATTCGAGCACACGCAACAGACAAGCAAATGACAAACATTGGGGTTACTCACTTTGCAGAAGTAACTATGAAAATGTGAAAAATGAAATATAGAAAAAGATAGTTTAAAAATCAATGCAAAACTTGTAAATATTGCGCACTGAATTTATCAACCATTTTAACACACGCCTAACATGGGAATATTTCTTGGCGAAACCATTCGAATTTTAATTTATGAATTTAATGCTAGCAACACAGAGAAATAATTCTAATTTTCGTAGCGAGTAAGAAAGGAACAGTTGAGTTTGATCGAATATGAGATTCCCGCTACCCATTTTTAATGAAAGCAAAACCGTGCATTATTATTCTTAAAGTATACCAAAATAATAAACCCAAAAAATACGGTATATACCAATTTTTATGAAAGAAAAACAATGCAGTATTATTATTATTGATAAAATATATTGAATTAATATACCAAAAAAGATACTAAAAAACCAAATGCTACCACAACAGTGTGGTATTATTCTTAATATATACTAAATGAATATACCTAAATGATACAGATATATACCAAATGCTAGCCATTTGTAATGAAAACAAAACAGTAAAGGATTATTCTTAAAATATGCCTATTAATTTGGCACCACACAAATACTAGAGTATACTAAAAGCTATATTGGTACATTGATATAGTACTACTACATATATAACATACTATATATAATACCCTTCTACCTCTATAATAAAAAAAAAATGAGATTACATTCTAACAGAAAACCTTTTCCCTAAATCTTTGCTAATAATTTGTAAAATCATAATAAATTTCCCCAATATTTAATTAGTTTTATATAACACATAACTACCCTTAAGCATAATAATCAAATCAATAAAATCCCTGCTTATATCAAGCGGAATAACCTATAACTTCTTCATAGTTCCACTCGCTCACGCATAGATAGATTTGCATTTGCGCACACACTCAAGAATCGTGACTCTCCCTAATGACTGAGCCACTCACTCGACGCATTGAAAAGCCGTTTCCATGTGGCGTAAGTGTTTGCAGCAATCAGTTATGAGGCAAGTGCAACACAGCCAGAGAAACAGCAACAACAACAACAAGAGGGGCTGCCACTTTCGTGCAGTTCCTGTGGCGATTGTCAACAGCGCAGTTTTTGTGCTGCTCCCTCGACAGCATGCTGGACAGGAGTTGAACGTGAACGTGAACGAGAAACGTGAAAGAGAATGAGAATGAGAGACGGAGACGGAGACGGAGAAGCAGGAGGTAGAGAAGCCACTGGCCATTGGCAGACAGCTCACTGTCCATGCTGTCCATGGCCCTGGCCATGCTCTATAAATCTGCACAAATTGGCAACACTCTGTGGGCTGCATTAAAAAATATTTTATAAAAGAGCAAAAGTAAATAAATTTACAACGATGGACGCAACAGCACACATGTTGCCACGATTCGCTTTTCAGCTTCGCGTTCTCTTTTTTTTTTTGCTTTTGTTGCTTTTGTGCATTTTTCAACAGCTGCTTGTTTATATATGCTTGTAACGTTTATAAATCGCTTGTCCAAAAAAAATAGTGTAAAACGAGCGAGCAAACGCAAGAAAGACGCCAGCATGAAAAGCAGAAAGTCTGACTGCGACAACAGCAACAACTGTAGTCAAAGGTGGCGTACAATGTGGCGTATGCTTGTTGTCCCCCAATTGAGTTATCAAAGAGAGAGAGAGCGAGTCAGAGAGTGTGTAAGTTCATAAATCAGGCAACTAACCGCATCGACTGCCCGTTGATGACCTTATTACGCTTAACTTGTGTCGCACCAGCAAGTGGCGTAGCTTAAATATTTAAACGTTGCAGCTTCCAACTTTTGCCACTGATTTGCTTGAGACGCAACCGCCCGTTGTGCGTCGCCATTCATTCACCGCCTGGCTGGGCAAATATTTGCGCCCACTGCGGGAGCGATATTTCATTTCGAGTCGCAGAACTCATAAATCTACTCTACTGGCTGGCTGGCTGGATGGCTACCTGGGCAGAATGGAAATGGATGAGCGACCGCAGTAAGCAATCGTTAGACTGACAAACAGACATCAACATCAGCCACAGGCAACTGAGGCAACCGAGGCAGCAGCTACAGTCAGTCAACCTTTAGAAGACGCATCAACGGGCGGCAAAATCAATATTTTCATTCGAATGAAAAATGACCTGCAGCGTGTCGGAGCAGTTGTCCAAAATGGACAGCTACAAAACCACTTTTGGATGGGGCTTTAAGCCAAACGATGTCGATGTCGAACTAAGAAAGTGAGAGGAGAGAGAGAGAGGAGACAGAGACAGAGACGGAGATACACATTTCAATAGACAAAACACAATTTGACGTATAGCTGCAGCTTAAGTGATTAGCTTAAACAACTTGTTGTGGCTCTCGGTTTCTGCAAATCAAGCAGCCAAGTCGTGCTCGCAAATTTGCAAACGTCGCATAATTGATTAAACATTGAAAACGAATGACTTAATCAAGTGCGTGCCACGTGGCGTATACGCAATGCCAACGCAAATAGGGACAAACCCTCCCTTCCCTCTAGACAACAACAACTTCTGCTTTGTTGGGCCTGATGAAGCAGATGATGATCATCATCATGATGAACAGACAACAAACAACAACAACAACAATGGCACAAGCAACGGCAAATAAAGCCAAAAGAAAAACAAAGACACCAATCAGCAGCCAAAACGGCTCAGGCACAAAATTCAAGCAACACACAGTAGCATCTTTATAGATGTAGCAGATATATCAGATAATCCAATCAAGAGTCGCTACGCTAACTGCAACAATATGTGACAATGACGAACTTGAAAATAGTATCAAAAATGTGAAATTCATTATTGTATCTACTAAAATAGTGCATAGATCTTAACTCGAAAAATGTTAATTACAATATTATAAATAAGATTAGAATATTGCAATGCAAATTTCACATCTTAAGTTTAATTTTAGTGGAAAATAAAGCACACAGCAATTTTGTGTTGCGTTTGTTGTTTTTTTTCTTTAAACTATTTAAAATATATTCCATTAAAGTAACCCTTTTAACTTAGACATTTTTCGAAATATAATTTATAAAACTTTAGTGAATCTAATGAATAATCTAATAATTTTAGTCACCAATATTTTCAATTGCTAAAGTTTAGTATTCGTTTCTAATTTCTATTGAATGCTCAACTTGTTAAGTGCATAATTTGTAATATATTTTTCGCAGTCAGTGTATATTGGATTCGATGTATTGAGTATACGCTAGGTAGGCCCCCGCACTTTGGTGTTCTTTATTGTTTTGTTCAACGTATTGTTGCTGTTGTTATTGTTGTTGTTATCTCGCTTATTCTTAGTTCTCGTTGTAGGCACTCAGCTACGTGACACTGACATGGATTTTCAAGTTGTTTGTCGTGTGTGCGTGTGTGTGTGTGTATGTCATTGCCTGCGGATGTCCTCTCAGTGTACTGTACAACTGGCTCGTGTTGCTGCCGGCTCGACTCAACTCGACTCGACTTGGTTTGTCTTGTGTGTTGTGTTGTATTGCTTAGGCTCATCCTCATCTCCCCTCCCTCAGCTTTCTATCTATCTCTTTGGTGTTCGTTCGTGTTGTGCCGTAAAACCTACTTGCACTTTGTCAATTCGTAAATCTTTTTATACGCCATTCTTTTTGGGGGCGCCTGCCATCATCAAAGGCAACACAACTTTACAAAACTAACTCGACAAATGTTGAGACAGCAGCTGTAGGCAGTCTCCCTCTCCCTCTCACTCTCCCTCTCTCTTTCGCTCTTTCAGCCAAACATTTGACAATTGTGAAAGTTAACTTTGATGAATTCAATTATTCGAGCACGACATGCTTCTCTCTCTTGCCATCTCTATCTCTTTCAGCACGTGTTTGTCTTTGCCGCGTTCGTCGTTCAATGAGTTTATTGTCATCGTGCTTAGCACGAATTGAAATTCCCCCATGGGTATCCCCCTTCTCTCTTCCCCTCTTTCGGCACTTCCTGTGTCTCAATCTGTAAAGTGGATTTATTTCGGCGAAATCGAAAGTTGACTTCTTCGTGTGACACGCCTTCACTTTTTGGCACCCCTGCAAATCCCAACTAAGCTTGCTTGTCGTAAAAATTGGTGCGTGCATGTGCGTGTGCGTGTATGTGTGTGTGTAAAACATTAAAGGATTTATCAACTTACGCAAGGAAAAGTTAGTCAAGTCACCAGATTTTTGCCTTATTATAGTTGTTCACAACAAGTGATTGATTAAACTGTTGCCTCTTCAAAGCTTCGACAAGCTTCGACGAGCTTTGTTTCTATTCTGGGCAACAGCTGAGAAAATAAAATAAAATAAATATTTGCCCAAAAATGCAGCGAGCAAAATAAACTTAAATGAAGCAGCAAGAAATATTCTATATCGAACATTCAAAATAATAAAATAAGCAACCAAAAACCAAACAAAAACCAAAACTATGCCCAATAAATTATTAGCTCAACTTGTGCCAGAAATCTAAAGAAAAAATATTACTCCAAGGTATTTAATAGGATTAGAAGATAATCCTTTAAGGTTTGTGCACAGAGATAAAACAGCAGACATTTGTTGGCATTGTCGACTTCTCTATCTTTTGTTTTTTTATACCCGATACCAATAAGGTAGAAGGATATTATAACTTTAGTTAGAGTTTTGGTAACTACAATAAAAGATAAAAATACTATAACTTATACAAGAAATACATTTATATAAACAAAAACGCCAACATACTACTAGTCTTTGCTTTGGATGGCAAACTGGTATATTTTGTACTCTACAGTGTATTTCTCATGTAATACTATAATATACCAAATATTGACTTTGGTATATTTTAAGGATCTGGTATATTTTGTACTTTATGGTATATTTGCAATGTTATATCAATATATCAAATGTAACCTTCGGTATATTTTTAGAATTTTTGTGGTATATTAATTTGGTATGTTTTATAGTAGTCTATAGTATATTTTGCATTCAATACTATATTAATATACCAAATATTGACTTTGATATATTTTAGGATCTGGTATATTTTGTCCGTTGTGGTAACCTTCGGTACATTCCTAGTATTTTTGCGGTATATTAATTTGGTATATTTGTGCATTATGTGCTTTTATTGAATATTAACCATTGATATATTTTTAGTATTTTTGATGTATTTAAATTTGGTATATTTTATAATTAATATCTCACTGATTTACTGTCATTAAAAATTAGTTGCGAGTATCTCACAGTCGAGCACACTCAACTGCAGCTTTCTTACTTGTTTTTTTTTCCCTTCGCTTTTGTTTGCAGCGAGTGCAATTGAAATTTGTGTTTGATTTGATTATTTACCTGGCAGCTCTCTGATTTATTCATTAAATAATGTGTGTTGCACACACACACACACACACACACACACACACACACACACACACACACACACACACACACACACACACACACATTCAGCTGTTCTACAAAATAAATTGATTTCAGTTTTCAACATTAATTTAATAGTTTGGCTGCCTTTTGCTGTTGTTTTTACAACCTTCTCCCCTTTCCTCTCACGACTTTTGGGTTGGCTCTGCTTTTATGATTATTACAATTGGTTGTTGCACTCTTGGTTACATTTGTAATTTCACATCGTGTGTGTATGTGTGCAATTTATATATATATGAAATCGTTTAATTACAATTGAATCGGTTTATGCATTGCTGTGGTCATTTGCATCGCATTCCGCCCATCAGCAGCAAAATGCTGAAATTCAGCTCATGTCAAGTGCCCATTTTTGGGGTTTTTCGAGTATCGAGTTACGGCTGCTGCTGATGTTGTTGCTGAATTCTTTAAAGTGTCGACCATAAAACGTCAAGTGGACCACAACTAAAGCCCCATAAATCAGCTGGCCATAATCGTTATCGTTTATCCTTTATCGCCCATGTATCGTTATCGCTTTGCCCCACATTTCCATTTCCATTTCCATACAATGCATACAATTTTAATTCATTTTACTGTTAATAATAATGCATTAAATACGCGAAACAATTTGGCCTTGTTTTGTCATTTAACTGGTTTTCTGCTTGTTTGCCCATTAGCCGCATTTGTATATCTCTTCTTTTTTTTTTGGCCATTGTGTTGCCACTCATAATCGTTGAACAAAACTAAAAAGTTTCGAGGCTACATATACCACAAAAAGCCATTTTCCACTCTGCGTTTGCACGTGGCTTTCTGTTCTTGTTTATGTTTGCATTTAAATGTTGGATTTTAGAATTAGAATATTGTATAATAATAAGAGCAGCTCTTGAAATAGGAATCAATTGTACAACAAAACCAGAACATGATTTTCATTTAATTAGCAACACTTTAAGCATATTTAAAGAAATAAATCTATTGACTTGGGTCGAGACATCTGCACAACTCCCCGAAGTTCTTAGTTGGCCAATTAAATTCAAATTTATAATTTATAAGCTGCTAATTTAACGGCTGGCTGCACTGAGCAGCAACAACAGCAACAACAAGAACAATTGATATGCTGAATTAATGACAAGTAACAGGATAATGATTTCAGCACGAACACAGACAACAACAGAGAAACCAGGACAACGACGTCAACGACAACGAAAGGCATTGCCTTAGCCCAAGAGTCCAGGCACATTTATAGATTATTTGATTTAAACATTTTGTTGACACAGCTCCAATGTCCTGGGCACGAAATGTAAATATCCAATCTCTTCCTATTCAACTCAACTATCTCTCTATCTCTCTCTGTTAACTGCTGTGACATCTGTTAATATTTAGTCAAAAATTCGCAAAGTGCAAATGCGTACGTTTGTTTGACTTTATAAATAAGTAAAATTATTTTGGCAAAATCTATTTGATTATGTACAATTTATAATTGAGGCTCATCCGTTTAGCTGCATCTCACGTGCGTGAGATTCATCTGCTGCTGTTTGCTGCCAATGTCAGGACATGATTTTCATATCACATTTGAATTTAGATTCTGATTTGTGTGTTTGCCATGCGTAATTGCGCATCGGAAGTGCCAGTTTCACTGACCAGAGCTGCCCTCATTAATCCTGCTTTCTCTGCCTCTGATTGTTTGCTCCTGACCAGCTCAACAAATTGAGCCTATAGAAGTAGCGCCATCTATCGACGGGTAGTTGTAACTCGCTTGAATATTAAAAGCTTCATTCGTGTAGAGCTTTGTTTAGCTTTTCACTACAGCTTTTACTATACGAGCTTTGCATGCGTAAGCTTACACACAATGTCCTTGCCGGGATGAAGGCAAAAGCACTCACACTCAATCAATCACATGCAAACACGCACACACACATATATAGCAACTCTTCTATGTATTTCCATTGCCATTGAGAAACTTCCGTTGTAGTACGCATGCACCGAAACTTTTTCTATTATGAGTTCTTTATGGCCCAAACATGTGTCTGACCATCAGATGTTTTGCATATCGAGCGAAGGCAAAGAGAACACGAAAGTCAGTAAAAGAAAGAGCGAGTGAGAGAGAGAGCTTTTTGTAGTGGCGTAGAATTTAAGCATAATCATTAGAAGAATCATGTGGAAGAGGAGATTAAATTATCAAAGAGACTAATTCAAGATTACAAGATTTTAAAATATTTTAAAAAATTCTATGCTCAACAATATTGAAATTTTATATACATAAAAGCTTTTAAGATGTCCTGAATATTTATTAATACAACAAAAATTTGACACCTCCAACAAAGTAATAATAGAGGTAATATAAAGCATTTCATTAAAATATCCTAACAAAGTGGGTTTTTTTTTAAATGACAAAATAAATCGTAACTAAAGAGCAAGCATTTAAAAAATTTATAAAATATCTTTAGCTAACCAGAGTATGAATAAAAACCGAAGCAAAGAATAAATGAAAGCTACTGATAAACTTAAATTTTAACACTTCGCAAGGAAAACGAATTACACTTAAATAATTATTTTTTGTATACTTACTTTCAATATCCTCCATGAGTTATAAGCATAAACACATTTTCAAAAAAAAGTTTGTTCACTAGAAAATAAAAGTTTTGTAAAAAAAAAACGTAATTTACAAACAAAGCTCATTTTGTGAAAATACAGGTTTTTTAATGAAAATCTTGCTTAAGCGAAGAAAAAGCTATCCTTGAGCAAACTTTCAAATTACTGAAGTGAAAGATTTCCAGCGTTTATCTCGCCGATTGCTGACGAAAGGCAAAACTCTTTTTGAGAGTCACTTTGTCAGAAAAGTTCATTAGATTAAAGCTCTCTTAAACAAGAAAAAAGGTCCCATTAAGCAAACTTTCAAATCATTCCAGTAAAAGATTTCCAGCGTTTGTCTCGCCGATTACTAGTAAAAGTCTGCTCTTTCTTCCATAGTCACTCTGTCAGAAAAGTTCATTACAGAAAAGCTCGCTTTTTATGACTAAACTTTGAAATCATTAAAGTAAATGATTTAGAACGTTTATCTCGCCAATTGCTAGTAAAAGTCTACACTCTCTTTGAAAGCTTTGCTCTGCTTTGGTCTACACTTTGTTGCCACTGACACGATACAACCACGCATTCGCCCCGCCGTTCTAGCAACCCCCGCCCTGGCCCGCTGGCCGCCAACGCAAAATCGATGCCTGACCCGTTTCGCTCTCTCTGGCTGGCAGTTGGACCAATGTCTGTGGGCTTTTTCCTCGCAGCTCCTTGGCTGTGTAGCCCAAAACGCGAATGAACATCGACCGTGGAAGTTGACTGCAAGTACAAAGCGCTGCACTGAAGGTGAATGAATAGCAAAAATCCCAAAAAAGAAAATCTACAAATGTGATGAAAAAAATGTTTTGCAAAATGCCAAACGATTCAAAACGACAACCAACAATTATTTAAATAATTAATAAAGAAAAGTGTCAAACGAAAATCAATTGGAATTGTTTAAGAAAAAAAGGAATTTGAATTTGAATTATTACATAAAAGCAAAACGCCAAACGAAGGGCCTGAAAAGTGTTGTGCGTGTGCGTCTGTCACTGTGTGTGTGAGTTTGAGTGTGTATGTGACTATGTCAGTGTGGTATGTGTGTGTGTGTGAGTTGATGGTGGCACGCGCTGGGCCAAAAAAAAAAACGGAAAAGAGCAGAACATTTTTTGTGTATCAGCATTTTTGGCATTGCCGAAGCAAAGTTGAAAAACAAATTTGCAACAATTTGAATTGAGAAACGTAAATACTGGTGAATAATGCAAAAGTTTAATGGGAAATAATTGTGAAAAGCGTGAAGAAATGCTATTGAATTGAAAGTGAAAACGCGTGTGTCTGAGATATTGATTTTTCCACATGATTTTACGCGTCGTGACCCACTGAGAAAATTCTGCAGCACGCCAATGAAAATTATTCGATTTCTGCTAATTCGAAAATAATGATAATTATTTAAATAAAAATTAAGCAACGATGAAAAGCGAATATTGCACAAGTCACGATTTCGAGTGTATGTGTGTGTGTGAGTGTCAAGAGAAAAGCTCATGAAAAGAAAAACGGCTGTAAGAAAATCTCTATCCTGAATTTGCTTTCAACAAACGTCTTCGTCCCCAGCAGCAGCAGCAGCAGCAGAAGCGAAAAGCGAATTTGCCCTTCCCCTTTGCCATACTCACACACACACACATACACACACACACACCTACACTCACTCACACACACACTCTCACTAAGCGAGATTCGCTCTATCAATATTTACGCATACCATTGTATTGTTAATATTACGTATACGCTCTGTTTTCGCTTCTCTCTCTCTGCTCTGTTCTGTTCTCTCTCTCTTCCTTCGACTCTCTCTCCGTCGTTTGCTGTTTGCATTGCGCGTCTCGTCTGGCATAATATACATAAAAATACATTTAACCACGCGCTCAACAATAAAATAAAATAATCAAAAAAAAAAAACAAAACGAAGAGAAACATTCGCTATCGTTAATGACACCAAACGTAATTCGCTAATCATTGCTCGCTAATCGTTTATCGTTAATCGCTTATCGATTTGCAGAAGTGTTCGAAATACATGTGAGACTAGCGCTAAGCAAAGGCCTCACTAGCCAACGCAGCACAACACACACACACTCGCATATTAATTCAGCCTCCCTCTTCACATCATCCACACGATTGTCGTTGTCGTTGTCTGCCAGCAGCCCGAGCCTAAGACCATCTTGAGCCTTCCGTTGCCCTCCTACCGGATCAAATCTACTCAAAACTGCTGCTCAACAAACTAAACCAACTAACAACAAAAGCAACAACAACAAGAACAACAACAACAGCCAGCAATTTTGACTCTGCAACACATTACTATTAACAACATTGGCAACATTGTCTGATTAAGAGGTAAGTTGTCTCTTATCTTTTCTGCTGCATACTTTCAGGGGCAAGTGAAACTTTGTTGCGCCAGATGAATGCAAAGTATTTTCAATCAAACTTTTATAGCTCACACAACATTCTGCTATCTCAGCTGAAGCTATTAAAAATTGAATGCCATAATAATGATTATTTGAAAGCATTTACAAATTTATAAAATTTCGACACTATTTTCAGAGTATCTGAGTAAAGTAGAAATTTTAAAAATATAGAAATAAATTGTAGAATATCTTGATCCAAAGAAGAAGTCTTTTTAATATTATAAAATATCTTTATCAGAGCATGCAGAAAAGCTATGCCAAGAATATATAAATGTTGCTCAATACTTACATTTGAATGCACCAATCTTTCAGCTGGCGCTAGAAAGATAAAATGAAAAGATTATAAGAAATAATATTACTAGAAGTGTAACAAAATTTTAAAAAAATACTAAGTATTTGAACAGTAAAACAATAAAAATAATAAATACTAAAATGTAAAAAGTACTAAAAAAAAAAAAAAGTACGATAATACTAAAATACTTAAATATTAAATACCATATTTTAATATTTCAGTATTTTCGTATTATAATAATATTATAATAATAATTTTAAAAGTATATAAACAAAATATAAACAATTTTAAATAGTAAAATGCTAAATACTAAAATACTAAGCTCCTAAAATATTGAATTATTATGAAAAAGAATAATACTATAAGTACATAAACAACATATAAAAAATACTAAATATTAAAAGAATACTAAAAGTATCCAATGAAAATAAAAACTTGTTTAATCTTTAATTAAACAAGATTTTAAATTACTTTTCCCACAAACTAATTCCCAATTATAATTCTGTCTAGCCCAACTCAAGTCAAATTAGCAGCGTTTATGCCTAGCTTGTTAGTTGAACCACAAAAATTGAATACAGCCGTGTTATTAAACTGTAAATATAATTAATTGCTAATACGCATTTTGGTCTAGCTTATTATAAAGCTCCCTCGAGGCTTTTTTCGCCGAATAAATTCAACTGAAGTCTGAAGCTGATGCTGAAGCCGTAGCCAAAGTTAATTAAGCATCTCTTTGTTCTTGTTGAGCTTGTTGTTAATTATCTTGCGTGCCCTGTGAGCCGAAAAAGAAAAATCAACATGAAATATGCATAAAACTCAAGCTCAAAGAAACGGACAAAGAAAAGATGACAAGAGATGGAGAAGGGAAAGCCGAAGTAGGTGGCGATAAGCGTTCGTTTTATTAGCTGAGGAATTATATGCGTGGTTCCTTGGAAACGCCACACAGATAAAAACCGCACATAATTGCCAATAATCAAGCCAAAGACAAACTCAAACTCACGCATACGCAGTGCCGAAAAAAAATACGCTTTTAAAAGGACATGTGTGAGTGCAACTTTTACAGATTGCACAAAAATAACTCTGTAATGAAATCATAGAACAGCACAGAGCACGAAGAATTTTGTGCATTGAAAGCGAAAAGCGAAAAGCATAATGATGTGGAAAATTAGTTTTCTTTTCGTAGCAACCTCATTATTAGCATCATCAATGGCCTCACCATCGTCATCATCGTGATAGACTGTCGCCTGAACAATCTTAACTTGGTTAGCCATTCGTCTGCCTACTTTTTCAGTCTTTTGCCTTCTTCGTTTTTCCTTCAACTTGTTTTTGGTTGCCTTCTCTGGGTTATGTGCGCAGAAAGCGCAAAGAGAACGAGAGAGAGAGAGAAAGATTGTACCATGTGTTGCCCTCTCTCTTGCGTGCTTTTTCTCTCTCTCCGAGTGCGCGCGCTCTTCAAAAAGTTTAACCGTTTCCTGCTCAGCATATGAAGCAGGAGCTTAAACAATTAATGTGGGACTGAGCTTCAATGAGGGTCGCCTTCCTGTTTTCCTGCTTTACCCTCTCTCCTCTCTCCCGTAAAGAATAAAACACTTAATTCTATTTCTATTACATGCCAACGTCATGTTATTATGCCTAGATTGAAGCACAGGTGAATATTTTGTCTGGTCCCGAGGAGCTTAATTTGTTTTGACAGCCTGATTGTCAGGCTCTTGATGTTGGCCCTGCTCCTGGCACGAAAAAAAACCTGAGCCTGTCTATCACGTCTGCGACGTCTGCCAAGCCCATTATCTGCTCTGACACTCGACTCAGTGCTCTGCTTCATGTTTTATGAACTCGAATTATCTTATCTCGCTAAATGAACGAAACCCTAATCTAAGTGACAACCAATTGTTGATATTTTTAGTGCAGCTTTTACTTTCAATCCCACAGTTTAGATTCAGCGAAGCTTCGCACAGCTTGTTTGAAACCACACGAGCGAGCTGCCACAAAATAAAACGCAAATCAATTCTATTTTTAGACAGAATACCCATCAAAGGTCACAGTGCAAACAAGAGCGCCATAAATAACAGAAATATTATGGTAAAACTGGGGCACCCACACAAAGAATATTTTTAAAATATAAATGTGAAGGCAGCGGTCGAAAGTCAATCAACTGAAAGCAGTTGCTGCATTCAATCAATGCAGTCTTATCTCGAGACTCTTCTTGTTGACTGATTTGATGGTTTTATGGCCAAAAGACAATAAACCCAATTAGAAAGTGCCGAGCAGCGTGGACGAAACAAACTGCGTAGTTTTAACACGAATGCCCCAGACAAACGGGCACCGGGTATATAATAAAACCACACACACATACACACACACACACATACACACACACATCCACACACACACACCTGAACTGTGTGTATAAAGCGAGCAAGAAAAAAAGTTGCGAAAAAAGAACAGAGCTGGCAGAATGACAAAAATTGTTTTGGCGGCGCACAAAAGTATGCTACAATAAAAACCATGAATGTGTAAGCTGAATATCCATATATGTGTGAGTAGTAGCAGAATATACATGTGTGTGTGTGTAGTTTTCTAAAGAAGTATCTAGGAGTTTGTCCAATTCAAGCCAACACGCAAAACTATAAATTTCTGTTGTGTGGCTGCTTTTATGACATTTTTCTCTCAGCCATTTTTAACACACACACATACACACACACAACATTCTATATGGCGTCTTCTCAGTCTGATTTGCACAAAGCTGCTTTTCGCCCTGTTTTATGACAATCATTATTTCGCTTGTGATTTTCAGCATTAATAAATTATCACGTACGAAATGTGCCAACTTTTTGGGTCTGTCCTCATTTTCTTTTCCTTTCCTCTCCTTCTTTTCGTTTGCACTTTCCTAGGGAAATCTTTTTATTTTGGCTTGATTTTATTGCTCTGGTCGTTGCATTAATATTTTATGTATGCGCAAATTGAACGAGAATGCTGCCAGGTGACTATGAAATGATATGCTACAAGTGGGTTTCATTTAAAATGAAGTAATTTACAATGCAGCCTAAACTTGCTTTTAAAGCATTTTCACATTTTTCACATTTTCTCTGCATACTTTATTTAATAATCGAAGCGCATGGAAATTCAGGCACTTTTCTCTAACGTTTCCTACACTTCGTCTTCAACTCAATTGAAATGTGCCTTTGTCTCAATTCATCAGGCAAACTCAATTTCCGTTTCGCAAAACTCACTTAACCCAACATCCAACGACAACAACTTGGCTCCCCAACTGGGATGTGCTAAGAGCACTTGGCTCCTCTGCTTGAGAGTTGAGTTGAGTTGAGTTGAGAGAGGCTCAAATAGACTTTGCATTTAAATTTATTGATTTGCGCAAAAATGTCGCCAGAAGACTTGCCATGCCGCAGTGGCCTCTGGTGGCGCCACACAAGCCGTTGACGCAGCTGCTTATGGGGCGTTGCCAAGTGTCTTTCGTCAGAGGCTTAAACTGAAGAATTTGTCGGCTAAAAAGTAAATAACCGCGAAGTGAGGCGACTTTTATGCTAAGCACATCTCTTCGAGCATAAGCAACGCATTTGAATTTCAATTTGTTTTATATTTGCCTTTCGCATTTCAAATTCACGCAGTCGCTTCACAGTTTCTGTTTGTGTGTGGAAAACTGTTCGAGTGTCTATGTGTGTGTGAGTATAGTTTTCCATTACCTTTGACGTCATTTGGAGTGCAAACAAGCATAACCACAACAGCAACAGCGCAGTTAGCAGCAATTTACAGTCCGCTTTGGGCACGAAATTGCGCATACGACATGTTGCCCAAGGCATTCACATAAATTCAAGGAATTTAAGCCAAAAATAAGACAATTTTACAGCAGATCAGCTGATAAACACAGCTGCGAGTTTGCCAAAAGTTACGACTAAACGCTCTAGGCATAACTTTGAAAAAGAAACCACAAAAACAACCTTTAAACTCTCTACTTAAATTGCATTCATTATAAATTATAAAACAGCTTAAATTGCGAGCAATTTCAAGTTTTAATTGAGGCAATTATTTTAGGTTTTGTGTCTCTTCCTGTCAGCTCACGTCAATCAGAGAAATATGAGCGCAAAATAAAAGAAAACAAATAAAGGTCAAAGGTTGTACATATGAAAAACTTTATTAAAGGGTCGCCGAGTAAGCAGAAGTCGTCGTCGTCGTCTCCGTTGTTGTTGTGGCAAATAAAATGTGTTTAATTAAAAATGAATTGCGAGAGAGAAGCACAACAAAAGCGAATGGATAACAATAAGAAACAAAACACTGCGGGAAAAATGTGGGGAGAGCGAAACCCGGTTTTCATATTAATGAATTGAATTAAAAAGAAATGAAAGAATTAAAACGGCAGCAGGAAACGTTAAAGTCGTTTCGCAAGTTCAACTAAGAAATACCCTAATAAGAAAAGAGAACTCAGAACTTGGCGCCAACTTGTCCTCATTTTAGATAACTTTTCTAATTAGTACTAATAAAAAAAAATAGTTGTTTTCTTGCGTCTGATAATCTGGGATCTCAAAAGGAGCCAAGGTTAAATCGACTCGTCTTTTCTATGATGACTTTTGCTGCCAGTTATTTGACCCGTTTCAACCATTTGCAAAACGCCACAGGGGATAAAAAAAAGAGAGAAAAAACGGAGAATAAGAGTGGAGCGAATGCTGCTTAAACAATCAAACGAATAGAGAGAGGGAGCATGTGTGTATGTGTGGGTATGTGTTACATTATCCTTCTGTGTGGGTGTCTGTGTCCTTGGCATGCTATCCGCAAAGTACTTTTACTTGGAAATAGCTGAGCAATTGTCGACACCCTCAACGACGACGCATTTCTAGTGTTTCCAAGGATATTCTGACCACGCTAAATTGCCAACGACTTTTGTAGGATTTCAGTTGTTGTGTCTATTTTTAAATGGTGACAGCGCAATTAGAAACCAGTCCGCTTTGGCTTATCAGTGGCAAATTGTTATGGAAATCTTTAGAATATACGATACAAAGCAAAGCACAATTTAATGGCATGGATTTTTCTTTCTTTCATTTCTAGTTGTAAGCACAGTGCAAAATGCCGCCAAATGCAAAAACGGACGGCGAGCAGCCAGCAGCGGAGCCAGCGCCTGTGGCCGCAGGTGCTGAATCAGCTCCAACCGAATTGGAGACGATCAGCCAGAAGCTGGAGGAAACGACACATCACTCCAATTTTCGGGAACAGGCGGCGGTACAGGCTGCCGAACATCAGAAGGCAGAGAATCAAAGAATCGCACAAGTGGAGACTACAATAGCGCCAAAAACGACAGCGGAACCAGAGGGTAAGTTTTGGAAACTATACAACATTGTTTTCATACCCGCTGCCCATAGGAAATGTATGTAATAGGCAGAAGAACATATATCCCACCCTAGAATATATATTCTTGATCAGCGTCAACAGCCTTGACATCAATACATACATATGTAGATCTTAGAAACTATAAGAGATAGAGATATAGTTTTTTTTTCGACAGCATCAAGATTGTTTCAAGTTTTCCACGCCCTTTTCTGCCCCTCTAATTTATAAAAATCGAATAACGAGTGTAATTGTGAAGCTAGAATTTCGTTACAGATAATACGAAAGTTTTTATGATTCCTGGAAATTGGGTTGCGTTCAGATAAAAATTGTCGAAGATATCAAAGAAATAGGCAAAACGCCTACTTACTAATAGTCTTAGCAGATCTATCTGAAATCCAGGTATATTTTGCCCTCTATGGTATATTTTCAATGTAGTACTATACCAATATACCAAATATAGCCTTTGGTATAATTCATATTTGGGATTTTACTTATACCAAATTTGTCCTATGGTATATTTTAGTATTTGGTAAGTGTTGTACTCTATGGAATATTTTGAAAGTAGTAGTCAATATACCAAAATAGTCTTTGGTACATTTTACTATTTTTGGTATGTTTTTTGGTATATTTCAAGAATAGTGGTATATTTTCAAAGTAGTACTATACCAATATACCAAATATAGCCTTTGGTATAATTCATATTTGGGATTTTAGTAGTTTTGGCTGACAATATGGTATATTTTACAGTCAATATACCAAATTTGCCCTATGGTATATTTTAGTATTTGGTAAATTTTTTACTCTTTGGAATATTTTGAATGTAGTAGTATTCAATATATCAAATATAGTCTTTGGTACATTTTAGTATTTTTGTGGTATACTTATTAGTATATTTTAAGAATAATACCGCACTGTTATACATACATTCAACATATTATATGTAGCGGGTATCCCACACTCGAGTGTAGCCTCCATACTTGTTTTCCCATATTAATCTCTATATCAATCTCTCATTATAGAAACTACCACCTCGATGCCGGTGATTAAAAAGATTGAGAATGTCGGTGAAAAGATCGCTGTGAAACTGGCCGATACAACGGGCTTGCCCACATGGGGCGTGGTCGCGATTATAATACTCGTATTCCTGGTCGTCTTTGGTATAATATTCTTTTGTGTGCGGCGATTCCTTAAGAAGCGAAGAACCAAAGATGGTAAGGGTAAGAAAGGTGTCGATATGAAATCGGTTCAGTTATTGGGATCGGCATACAAAGAGAAAGTAAGTATCTGCAATGCCATCAAATCTTAGTAGTTATTGGGTTCTGGTATGCCATAGGTTCAGCCTGATATGGAGGAACTCACCGAAAATGCCGAAGAAGGCGACGAAGAGGACAAACAGAGCGAACAAAAGCTGGGGCGACTCAACTTCAAGGTGAGCTTTCACTCTCCCATCCCCAACAATCTTTTAACAAATATCAAGTGCCCAATTCAAGTGCAACACAACAATAACTTAATTATCCTCCCCCCCAAACAAAATAATTACTAACTAACCTAATACTAGATAATGTGTGAAATTGTCCAAAGCACTATCGTTATTGTCGCTTTTTTACACAAAGGAAACACCACTTAAGTCAAGTCAAGTCAAGTCAAGTCAAGTCAAGTCAAGTCAAATCGAGTCAAGTACAATCGAGAGTGCCTGTAAAACGTACCTCAAAACTTTGCATTACTTTTTTAACTATACAATTTTAACTTTATCACTTGCTCACAACATTAACAGTATACTACAATTTGTCATAATTACTTAATAAAGAACTTTTAACTCTCGTACAACTATTTGAGATCCATAACAAAAACTTTTCAAAAGTATTTAGTTGAGTTGCCGAAAGTTGTAAAGAAACTAAAACTAATGAAGAATGCTGAGATATTCGCTTTCAATTTTTGAAGAAAGCAAAACAGTGTTGTATTTATTTTTAAATATACTGCCAAATACTAAAAATATGCCAAATGTTATGTTTGGTATATTAATATAGTGCTACATTAAAAATATATCATAGAGCCGAAAATATACCATATACTAAAAATATACCAAATGGTTTGACTCACAATCTGGTATAATTTGCACTCTACGGTATATTTTGAATGTAGTACTATGTTATATCCAATATTTAATAAATACCGAATACTAAGAGAAAGTAGACTTTGAAATGAAATGTTATATTGTTTCTTCCACTTTCGAAAAACTTTACCCATCTTTAATTTTAACTAAATGCTATTGAAAAGTACAAAGTATATTTGCTATTTGCACGAAATTAGAATGCAGCACACGAAAATCCATAACATAATTTACAGCTCTTCAAATTTTCTAATTTCTTTCCACTAATATACTTAAATCTTTCTTCGTTATGGGAACCGCTATTTTTGCGGATCATTTTCTATAATGTGTATATTGCAGCTTGAATACGACTTCAACTCAAACAGCTTGGCCGTAACCGTTATACAGGCCGAGGAGCTGCCAGCTCTGGACATGGGCGGTACTTCGGATCCCTATGTGAAGGTCTATCTGTTGCCCGACAAGAAAAAGAAGTTCGAGACAAAGGTGCACCGCAAGACCCTCAGTCCTGTCTTCAATGAAACGTTCACATTCAAGGTAAGTAAAGAAGAAAGATTTCTTAATTTGTTTTCCTTGTTTGGAATTGGGTATTAAGAGGTTGAGTTCTGCAGAGTTTACCGTATGCCGATGCCATGAACAAGACGCTCGTATTTGCCATCTTTGACTTTGATCGATTCTCGAAACACGACCAAATTGGTGAGGTGAAGGTCCCGCTGTGCACCATCGATTTGGCGCAAACCATTGAGGAATGGCGTGATCTGGTCAGCGTTGAGGGTGAAGGTGGACAGGTATGTAGAGATTGGACCATGACAGCTCCACAAATACAAATACATATACAAAACAAAAAATATATTTACGTTTACGTTTACGTTACGTTTCGTTTGACATTTTCATTTCTTTTGAATATGTTCTTGGGCGGGCATTTTCCTCGATGGTGTTTCCACTCTATGTGTGTAATATGTACTTAACAAAACAAAACAAAAAAAAAACTTAAATGTGCCTCTAAGTGTCTCAAGTTTATTTGATTTTCATTTGAAATTTTGTTGTGTTCACTTCAACTTTGTGACCAAAAAGAAACAACAACAATTTACATCAACAATTTACAACAAGATGTATACGAAACTACAACAACAATAACTACAACAACAACTGTTGCTTATAATTTGAATATGTTTCAATTCATTTGAGTTGTACCCACAAACTACAGTCGAAAAAAAGAGAAAAAAACGTAAACGAAAACAGAAACAGAAAAAACTCAAAGCGTGTTGACTTGTGTGTAACTTATACCAAAGTATTCCCATTATGATACCAAAATAATACCGAATAAACAGAAATTGTGTGTTTTGTGTGTATGTAATTCGCATTTCCATAAAAAATAAAAACAACATACCATAGCAAAAAAATAATACAAAACTGAATCCTATTTCAAAAGACCAACTTTGATGTTTGCTTTTGCGTATCGCTCTCTTTCTATCTCACTCTCTCTCTGTCTCTTTCTGTATCTATCTCTATCTTACTCTCTTCTAAGTAAAAGTATAAAAACCTCTCCAACCCCCCAAAATAATCTCACTCTCTGCCCCCTCAAGTACAACAGAAACAATAACAATTTAAACTGCGTTAACAGACAGCAAAGTGCAAAACTTTTACTCAACTTTCAAACACACCCAGTTCAAAATGCAAATATAAATAATAAAATCATTTAACAAGTACAAGTATAAATATATTATACAAAAGAAAACATTTACAAGCTACGGTAATCTTTCATCAACTTTGTCTGCAAAGTTTATGAACAATTGCCGAAAACTAAAAACCGAAAAAACTGAAAACAGACTTTGATTTTTCTTGCACATTCTTCTATAACTTCTATATATTTTTTCTGTTTGAAACTTTAACCAACACAAAGTACAACAAAATACAAACTGAAATATATAAACTCTTCAATTTCTCTTTCTCCAATTCCCCCAACAAAAAAAAAAAAAACAACAATTGTTTTCAATACATACATAACTATAAATTACAAAAAAAAAAAACTCTTGTTTTCTTGAACTTTTGTAGAAGGTAAATACAATGAAAAAAATACTTTAAAGTTTTTACAAAACCCAAAAAAAAAAAAAGAAATTATGATAAAAATTCAACAATAAACACATTTTGCATACATGATTTGTTATAATCTTTCTTTTGTTTCCTATATACTACTATGTAAAACTTGCTCTGTCTCTTTGATCTGTCGCTCTCTTTCAATCTCTATCTCTCCTGTAAACACATCCAAACAAAATTAACCCACACACAGACACTGTAAACAGCTAATTCCCAACCTCTATATATACATATACATATATATTAATGTAACTGTAACCATGATAATCAATCTTAAACTATATAAACCTATATAATCATATAATTATTAAACGCGCTGTTTCTCAACTTTCTCTTGTTATGTCTGCATCTTTTCTCGCATCATTAATATTGTAGTTGAATTTTTGCTATTAATCTTAAGAATTTATGAACTTTAACCTTAGCATTTTCCACAATGCAAATAATCACACTGCAATATTATTTTGTTGAGAAAATTTGTGGCATAAGAAATGATTCAAAATCAAAACGATTAACGATTAATCAGAATAGGCATGGCCCTTGAACAAAAAATGCTTAAAGAAATTTATGGAAATTTCCCAACAAATTTCCCATGCCGCAAGCCTAGACACAAATTTCCCACGCACACTTCCACCGTCTGCTGTACACCACACACAAAAAAAGAAGAACACACTGTAAACACAATATTTACCCTAATTTTTGCACTTTGATTGGAAACTTTACAAAAAGCCCTAAAGTAGTAATCAACTTTTGCACTCGCATCTAAATCGAATAATTTCAAATTGGTCTAATTTATTTAAATGAATGCAAAGCAAAATCTATTCTACAATACACAGAAACACACGCACACAACAAACAAAAAAAACACAAAAAGCACACCAAAAACACTGAAAGAATTTGGCCTGAGAATGCAAGAATTTAATTTCTAATGAGAAGGAATAAAAATTCTTCGGCTAGCCGAATATTTAATGCTCTTGCAGTTCGATTTTGAATTCCATACTCCCAAAAATATACTATATAAAATACTTATCCGAATTAAATACTAAAATAAAACCATCCGAACAATTAATTCTCTTGGAGTTTTAATTTAAATTCCATACTGTCAAAAATATATAATACTATATAAAATACTCCGAATTCAATACTAAAATAAAACCACTAGAAGAATTAATGCTCTTGCAGATTTAATTTAAATCTCACATACCAAAAAAAATTACTCTATCAAATACTCCGATTTAAAAACTACACTAAAAGATCCCTCTGAAAAAAACTTCAAGTACTTAAATTAATTTGAAAACTTTGTAGTAAAACAGAACATAAAATGGGTATTTTTAAAAGATGGAAATTCAGCTTAAACGAACAACTCAAAGAAAACCAATCAACTGCAATGGTACTCAAGACACACTATGTATTATAAACTTTTCTCAATTAATGAACACTTTTAACAATTAGTTTAGCAAGCGAAACCAACACAAAAACAATACTCCAATATATTGACATACCACGAAACCAAATTGCATGTTTTTTTGCTTAAAAACTGTACTCTCCGACTATTTATATACTCTTTAAAAAATTACACACCCCACAGAACCAGACAACATCGACACTTTCACACACCGATGCGAACAACTTGTACACAAACAAATTCGTTGAAGCAAAACATTTTCTTTTTTCAAATTTGCCAACTTTATTGAAATTCTAATGGAACTGTAATTGAAAAATCTTTAATATGCTCTTCATTTTTCTCTTTAATTATTTTTGAACGTATCGCTAATAAAAATCAAATCAAAACCAAAAAAAAAAATCTATACAATCGTGTCTCAAAATTCACCAAATTGAAACTCAAAAAAAAATCAAAAACCAAATCAAAAACTCTACTCGAACAAAAATTTGACTCATATCGGTTAAACGACATCTGGAATCATATCTGAATTGCCTGGAAACATGTAAGTATCGAAACTCTCCTTGGGAGACAATTCATAATTATCGTTATTTGCTTTGGTTGTTGTCCTCATAAATGTGTTCAAGTTATTTTCGTTGTGTTTGTGTTCCGTTACGTTAAAATAACAAAACAAAATTAAATTCAAAAATAAAATGTATCTATAATTCAAAAATAAATTTTATGTTTATTAAAAGAAAAACTGTAATAATGCTTCTTTCGTGTATCGATTAAAAAACCAAAAGAAATTAAATACAAAATATGTACATTTTATGTTCCTTAACTGTGTCGCTGTCTCGACCGATATTTGTATAATGCCATTATATATAAACAAAAAAATACTTTATAATTTGCAACTTGTTTGTGTGCTGTAATGTTTAAGCAGAGCTTCGATGACAGTCAAAAACAACTGAAAACAAATGATCAACAAATTTTTCTTTTGTATTTTACTATTTTCTATTATTTGTTTCGTTTTCAATGATTTTTTTAGTTAATTGTTTGTGATAGTTTATTTATTGAGTTTATATTCTGGTCCGCATAAACATTCACCCAACATTTCGACATTCAAAGTCTTGAGACATTTTTGAAAGCCCATGAAAAAATGCCAAAAACTTTCAATTCAAACTCAATAACTCAAATTCAAAACTCAAAATCAAAAAGTAGCGGTAAGTGACTACTCAAAAACTCTCTCTCTCTCTCTCTCTTCCTATCTCTATCTCTCTCTCTTGCTACCTCTCTCTCTCACTCTGTTACGCTCGCTCGCTCGCTCTCTCTCTCTCTCTATATAAGATTGTTTATTTTAATAATAATACTAAAAAAAAAGAACACACCAATTATAATAGTAAAATACTTAGTTGAAATTCTTTTAACAAAAATCCCAGGTTAGTTTGTACAAATTGCTGGCTTTGGATAAGTGTATTAAGCAATTGGCAATCGATTAGTGTACAACCGATATCGATAACAGCATCGATAAGCAAAAACTTAAAACTGAAAACTGAAAACCGAAAATCCCCTTTTCATACACCAAAACAAATGCAAGTGGTTCCAGCCAACCAAGGGTTTATCTACATAGTATAATAAATATATATTTAGATAATGCATTAGATAGTGCAACCTTTATCAAATTGTAATATAATATAATATACTATATTCTATATTCTTACTCGAATGCCTTTCATGTACATATACATAAATATAATACTCGCTCGTTCTCTTTCTCTTTTTGTCTACAAATCTCTAAAATTCTCTCTCTGTCTATATCTCAAACATTTTGATTTCCTTACTTTTTGAGGCCTTGCGCTCATATAGTTATCCAAAGAACTTTCAACTTTGAAGACCCAACTGTACATATAATACAAATATGAATCGGCCAATCTCAAACTTCTTTCTGTATCTTTCTGTCATAATCTCTCATTTTGCTTATATTTTTCAATATATATTTCGGTTTTGAGCTGGGTGTTAAAATAAAACTAATAAATCTATATTTCTGAACTGTGTAAGTTTGTGTCTGGAATCCCTGTAAACAGCAAAGAAGAAAACAAACAATGAAACAACAACAAAACAAAACAAGCGAACAAACAACACGCAAACCAAATATCAATATGTTTGTTTTGTTTGTTTTAGGTTTGGTTCTTAATCAACTTTCTTTTGAGTTCTACTTACATACTATATACATAAAATATATACTATTTCAATATATATATATTCACACTCAACAATATCGAAGCTCTAAGACGTGCAGTAAATGTGTTTCCATGTACTTATTTCGTTTTGTGTCCACCAATTAAACCCATTACCAACTAAAGTAAATGTAATCATACATACTAAGTAGTATGATATCGTACCCAAAATTACCAAAAAAAACCTTATACCGTAACTTGTAAAACGTATTCCGTATATCATCCCCTGTAAAGCCAATATATAAAACGTACTCGTAAATGAGATACAATGTTCTATTTGAGTTTGATTTGATTTTCGTCAGAATATTAACTGTTTAAATTGTGTATCTTCGTTTCTTAAACTGTATCGTATTATATAGCGTATTGTAAACCATTTGAGTTTTGGTTAATATTTTAAAGTCTTTGCTAATTGAGTCTACAGTTTCATCATAAAAAATAACAAACTCTCTGAACTGAACCAGGCAACTAACTTTGCTGACTTTTAAAGAAAGAAAATTAACTTAAACGATATTCCCATTCACTTATGGTGAATCTTTCTTTAGTGAATCTTAATCTCCAGTGTGCCCAGGTTCGATGATGTTCTTCGTATTAAAAATGCCCAAAGTCCCATATAACTAATTCTTGTTTTAAACTGACTCCTGTGATTGAAACCCATCTCGAATAGAAACAATATATATGAAACTGATTAAATGTAACTCCTTAGACTTTATGTGAAGTGTTCAATGTTGTAAATTCGCTTTGCGTTTGTAACCCTAGTACTAATCCATGGGATTTCTTTTTTAATTTTCTATCGCATTTCCACAGGAAAAGCTTGGTGACATTTGCTTCTCGCTGCGTTATGTGCCGACCGCCGGAAAACTAACAGTTGTCATACTCGAGGCCAAGAACTTGAAGAAAATGGATGTCGGTGGATTGTCTGGTAATATAGCGTTATATCAAAGCGTTGTCAAAATGCAAGACGCGACTTTTCCCATATTATTCAGAGAGTCCAATTGCAGTTTTGGCAACGCTTCAATGTCTATCTATTTAAACGTGTGTGTTTAATATATATTTATAGCCCAGTGTAATATTTGGTTTTGATTATTGATTTTGCGTATGATTTGATTCTTGATTTGTATCTTGCGACTTGATTATGTAAATGTTAAGAAAAAACCAGATCAAATGCAAACGCCAAGGCAACGTTTGCAGAGAGAGAGCAACAAAGTATTCCAATTTTATTCCCAATTACTTTTTGACCAATTTTTCAATTTTCAATCTAACAAACAACAAACAAGCTCTTACAACTTTTTCAACTAATAATTATTTAGCGCAAATTTTCGACTTGCATATCTTTAACAATACAAAAAACTTTTATGTAATATCGCGTACGCTAAAAATTAAATATCAACAATAAATCAAACTGATATCATTTAAAACCATGGATATATTTTGGTCTGGCAACGTTTCCATCTTGAAATTATGCACAGTTTTTTTCGACTTATTGCCTGGCAAACCAAAAAAAAAACAAAAAAAAATCAACAAAATATAAAAAATATCTGCAAAATTCCA
Source organism: Drosophila pallidifrons (assembly GCA_023558445.1). NCBI lineage: Eukaryota > Metazoa > Arthropoda > Insecta > Diptera > Drosophilidae > Drosophila > Drosophila pallidifrons. Next base: position 26,872,265 of record CM042347.1, on the reverse strand, counting down.
ATAAAATATTGCTAAATACTCGTATTAGCAGTAAATTGAAATTCGCTTGCTTCTAGCTACACTTTTGCATGTAATCTAATTCGTATTCTCTGACACTCTCGCATCAAGTATACGTATAGTATTTCGGCTCTCCATGCTCCCTGAAGCTGGGAGAGCGAAAGAAACGAGAACGTTGCCAGTGAATATATCCGACCCAACGAATGCCCTCGTATCGACGATGGGCATATCAAGTTCTTCTAGGCTTTTACAAACAAAAGAACATTTTCAAGTATGTTTTTGGAAAAGCAATTGACATTTTTGTTCCCATTTGTGCTCTATTGTGATATATATTCGATCAAAAATGATGATGAGACAAAACTATATCAATATTCTTTCGTATCTTATGATTTATCAGTTGTCTGCCTTGAGTTTAACGTGTTACTGTGTTCGTAAAGTAAAAACTAACTTATCTTTGATATCCAAATAATATCTATCTATCTATCCTGTCTATTTGATTTTGAAATTTCGAGAAGCAAACGAAAGTAGAAACAAAAAATCTTGAAGTAAACTATGTAATCATCTCGTAGCTTTTGTAACTCTTGCGATTTTCCATATGTTGATAATATTTCAATGTAATGAATACTTAAATGCTAAGCCTTGAGCATATAAGGCTTTATTTTGCAAAAAATCCTGTTCTTTGGGATTTACTGAACTGAAAAGTTTCAGCTTTCGTTTGTTCAAATTTGATAATCGTTGTTTTCGTTTCTTATCAAGTACAATTTGTTGTTTCAATCTATATGAACAATATTCTATATATTCTATTAATCGAGAGTTTTATGTAACGTTTTTCTTTATATATATGTGTGTGTTAAAAACTACAAAAAAAAAAAAAAAAAAAAAAAAAGAAAAACAAAAATCTGCTCATCAACTTTAAAGTTTTTACTTTATTATTATAAAAAGAAAATGTTTTCTTTTTCTTTCTTTCAATTTTTTCTATTTTATAGATCCATATGTGAAAATTGCAATCATGCAAAATGGCAAACGTTTGAAAAAGAAGAAGACAAGTATCAAAAAATGCACCCTCAACCCTTACTATAATGAGTCGTTCTCATTTGAAGTACCATTTGAACAAATACAAGTATGCGAGAATGTATTATACTATCCTATAAAACCACTCTACTACTACTACTACTACTGTTACTACTACTACTACTACTTTTACTACTACTACTACTACAACTACTTACTACTACTACTACTACAACTACTTACTAATACTACCTAACTGTTTACTGTAACCAAAGCTGTCCCTTCCGAACTATCAAACCAACAACAAAAATATAAACCAAAACAAAGTTTGAGTAACGAACCCGCCTCCACACTAGCCTCTTTCGTGCAATTGTTGTTGTTTATATACATAACTCTATATATTTATATATACTACATGTGTTGAATACTCGTATTCTCGTATTCGTATTCCAATAACAACAATATCACTCTTTACTCTTTAAACTCTACAACAAACAAATACAAATACCAAAACTAAACTAAAATGGATAGCCAAAAAACAAATACAAAAAACAACTTTCGTTTAGCCCGAATTAACCTCCAACAAATTCCAATTTAAATACTACTATTTATTACTATGTGTGCTCCAAAATAAACAAAAAAACAAACATATCAAAATTAATCAAAACGTATTCAATGTTCAATGTTGTATTTTAATCTAAAAATCTAAACAAAAACAAAACCACTTTTTTTGCTTTATGTTTTTTGGTTTTTATATATATATAATACTCTATATATTATATACTTATATATATATACAAAAATTTTGCCCAACGACTGTCACGCCCACATTCCGGCTGTAAATATTATGACAAAATGCTGAGCGCAGTTCGTGAAAAATCAGAACCTAATTTTTTGCTTTTACTTTGTGTAGTTTGATTGACAATCTTTTTGTGATAAATCGAAAATATAAAAAACAAAAAATCTTTTTTATTTTGTGCTTAGCTCAGCTAATGATTTGGTTTTCAAGTATTTTTTATATATATCTACTATATATGTTCGATGTTGATTATGACACAGACAAATGACAATCAATTGAGTTCAGTTGTAGGTCGCTTCGTAGTTACAACTACAGATCAACTCCAAAGAATGAGAAAAAAAACACCAACGAATACTCGTTACACAGACACAAGTCTCTCCTCCTCCTACTTCTAAATACAACCAACAATTATATTGTACTCGTAGTTATTTTTTTACTGTAAACATTTTTTGAGAGCGCAGCAGTAGTGCGGCGCGCTCTCGCAGTGCACGAGCAGAGTCGATAAAATTGAATAATCGAATTGCAAAAAAATATACTATACAGTATTTTAAGTATCGAATCGAATGGAAAAGATACACACTCAACTCTCACTCCTTACTACAATATACTATAAAATACTACTTATAAACTACCTACTACTCTTTCCATAATACAAACTATCGCAAACTATCTCTCAGCGGCGTCAATAATGCACCACAATAATGGGTTCATTATTTTGACACTGTCTTCTGATTTGAATATCGATTAAACCAACCAATAAACCAATCGCACCACCAAAAACTACAACAAAATACTACAACAAATATACAGTACAAGTTCAAAAAGAAATAACCTAAAAACACACCACAGAGAAGTATAGCGTATCAACATGAAAAAAAACCCTTTAAAAACAACATAAATACATCCATGAAAAATGAAATATAATATATATTTGGTATCTGATCAAAAAGAACTCTGGTTACGTGTGCTAGTCCGAGACCTGCCCCAAAAAAAAAAAAAAAACATAAAAAAGTAGTATTCTGACCACATCACAAAAAAAAAAAAAAAAGGAAAAGATTTACGACGAATGGGATTGAATATTATACATTTTCGTTTACACGTATTTAATGAACATTTTTCTTTTTGCTACAGCTTAAATGTTGACAAAAATAATTAATAAAGAAAAGTAATTTGTTCATTAGCCTCAGGTTAAGACAAAACAATCTATGTGTGTACATTTGTATAAGATCATTGCGCATATCACTAAGAAAAATACCGCAAAAAATACCACACAATTACTAACATATACCACATACCACAAAATATACCAACTACTTCATACGCTTCTCACTCTATGAAAGAAAAATACCAACACTTTATTTTCTGTATCATACAATTATTATTTCGAACGCCTAGTAAAAAATGCATGATATGCTTGTTATTCTACTCGTACCATATTTCGATCAATCCATAATAATTAATCACAGCTAAATACCATATCGTATCACTTTAGAATTGTAATATTTAATGGCGCTTTTTGTAATGCTTGAAAATATGCCGCCCGCCTTTAGATAAACTCCTAAAAAGCTTGTATTTAATTCTTTGATGGGATTCTCCCGCTCCCCCCCAAAAAAAAAAAAAAAAAAAACAAAAATTGTTCTTCTACGCAGACCGAACTTCTGGAAATAAGCCAGCTACCGCACCATGTTCTAAAAGTGCACAAAAAAATCAATATATATATATTCAAATTCAGCTGTAGTTGAACTAACTATATGCCTTTTGTAAAATGCTTTCCAATACAGAATTCGTAGTATCTGCCTGTAACCAGTAACAAACAGTTTTACTTCCCCGAATATCCATAAACAGAACACGTATATCTGAAAATACTACAAAACAATAAAATAGTTCTTCAACTCGAAAGTTCTATGCTCAACGCATAGTTGTTCCCTCCCCCGAAAAAAATATTGAGAAAATAAAAGACCGATAAAATATTGGAAACTTGGTAACAACATTGACTAATCAATGGAATCTGTTTTGTTTTGCTGGGAAATCTATTTAGAAAATCTGTCTTGTTGTTACCGTTGTGGATTACGATCGTATTGGCACCTCTGAGCCCATCGGACGCTGTATACTTGGCTGCATGGGCACTGGAACTGAGTTGCGCCATTGGTCCGACATGTTGGCATCGCCTCGTCGACCCATTGCTCAATGGCATACCCTCAAGGATCCCGAGGAAACTGACGAAATACTTAAGAACATGAAGTAAACGCTACACGGCTGACAAATCCAGGTGAGCTTGAACTTCAACTTTTCCATTATAAAAGCATAAAATATAGATTTAATTTAGCATTACAGCACACCTAAGTATCAGACGTTATGGCAAAAGGAAAAGAAAAAGAAAAAACCAAAGATAACTCAAGCGAACCGTCATTGTAATCGTATGCATCATCAGCTACTGATCCATTGGATCTATTATGGATCTCGAAGGACCTCAACAAACCCCACAACAAACAACAATCAATATAAATATCGTAGCCCGCGCAGTTTATCAACAACACAATCAAATCTGATTAAAAACAAACAAACATATATATTACAAGCCTTTGGAAACAAAATGGAAATAAGAGGAAAATACACAAGTCGAAAGAAACTAGTATGAATTTAGAAATTTAAGTTCTACTTACATTGGTTCATGCATTAAGACAAAAAGCAATTTATTATCCAACTTTGCGCCTGCAATAAATTAATCAAGAAAAGTTTCGTATTGAATTGGATTAATCACATTTATTTCGAAAATAATGCAGAAAATTTCTAGTATTTTATTGTTGTTGTCATGAGATAATGGAAAAATCTACGAGTATGTTACAAAAATATAATTCAAAACACTCTAGATACTCAAATATATAAAACAAAAACAAAAACAAAACAAAAAATCAACTAAATCATCATTTTAACGTGTTAAGTTTTTGATTCATTTAAAATAAAGTAAATCTATTATTATTTTGTTCTCATCTTACAAAAAAGGAAAACAAAAAGCAAAAAACGGAAACTGTTGAAAGTTTATTAGAAAATCAATGAAAATACCAAAAGACAAACTGTTATGTAAATTAATTTATTATATTTAATTATCGATTGTATTATGTATTATTGTAATTGTGTAAGTATATTAAACATCAACATATATATGAGACATGACAGACATATGAATGAAGAAGTAAAACAAAAAATAAATAAAAATATATTATATTACGAATAAAAAAAAAACAAATTATGTATAACCCCTGCATAGACTAATGTTATGTATACACAACGCTGAGGTTTGGTAAATCAGACGTATAAGTAGAACAAAATAATACCAAAACACAAAGGAAAAGACAAGAAAAGAACAAACATAAAAGCAAATAACAAAAGTTTAACTTTAAAGCGTGATTTCAATGGAATATATCATCAGTTTAAACCCTAACAAAACAAAAAAAAATACCTATCGTATATCGAACATTTCACAATATAAGCATTATTCGATTGATCGATCCTTTAGTTAGCCCTTCTTTTACAATTCTTCCGACAATTCTATTCTATATTCTATTCTATACTATAGTATCTAAATTAATTTCGTGTTTAGTTGCTTCAAAAAAAGGCTCTTAAGGTTTCTACTAATCTCAACTGTTTGGTATTTTTTCGGTGTTGTTAATCATAACTATGATTGATTAATGATTTGGAAAAGCATATTAGGACATAATGAAAATATACATAAATAAATACTAAACTAAAGCAAAAGTAAAATGTTAAAACAAGAAATATTAAGAACAATAATAGTTATTACTATTTATATTATATTCAAGTATATATAAACATACATATATACATTGAAATCTAAACAATATACATACGTTTATATATACTATACTTCTATAACGTTGTGCAGCCTGTGCACAAAAACCTACTAAATTGGTATTTTCAATGAACAACAACAACAAGATGATGAAATTGGAGACGAAGAAGAATTCCAAATATAACAAACTGCAATCTGAGAAATGAATACGATTATATTTAGGGCATTCCACTCAGAGAGCAGGCTATATTTAATTGATTAATTGATTTGATTATTTCCATATTGCAAAAGTAAAATTAACTATTGAATTAGATGTTTTTGTCCTGTAAAAAATATTTAACAAAACGGTATATAAATTATTATAATAAATTATATGTAATAATGATAAATGCGTAGTTTGGGATCTACAAAATCCCGTACACAGTTTGTAGTTATGTTCACAACAAAATGAAAATGATAAAGAAAAAAAAAACACGACACAACAACAAATTGCAAACTGAAAATACCAACAAAATATTTATGTAATATAATTCATCTAAATTACAAATATATATATAAATAAAATTTAAAGACAGGCAAACAAATTCTACAACAAATTACGAGTATTGTTCAATAAAAAAAAACAAAAACAAAACAAAATATTACAAAAAAAACACGTACTTTGCTTTTCCAAATAATTACTGTAAATTATCAAAACCAAATAAACAACAACAAAGACACAAAACTTACCACAACAACAGCAACAACAACAACAACAAAACAAACTATATATATACATAAATACTTGCATATTAAACAAATTATATGGAATTATATAAAATGATGTTGATTATTGATTTAAACTGATGAATGAATAAAAACAAAACAAAACAAAACAAATTATATATACATATTTCTATATATGCATATACATACATATATAAATATTAACAACAAATAAAAAATACAATAATTTCATTTGCGTTTTTTTGTTGTCTTTAGTTTTGGTATTTTAATTTGAACACAAGTTTACACTGACCACAATATTTTCGACGGCAGTGTAACAACGCATACTCAACATGTACATACTCACCCACACACACACACACACACTACACACGCATGTGCACACATACACAGAGACAGAGACAGACACAGAGCCACCCACGAACTGACCAAAAACAAAAGTAAAAGAAAAGAGTCGTACACGTCTGTATGTATTAGTAATACACATGGATGTCTACCATATATAGTTCTATATGATTACCGTTAGTCGTACAATACTGTGTATACTGCATGTAACGTACGTATCTGTATTATTTCTAAACGCAGCAGTCAAAAAGCAGCGCAGAAGCCATCACAAAAAGCACAAATCAGTAGTTGAAAATAAACAAACCAAAAAAAAAGAAATGAAGAATACTAATAATAGTTAAAGATATAAAATACTAAAAGAAAAAATACAATGAAAATATAAGAACAACAAAACTGTAGAAGTCCATGTATTTTTATTTTTAGATATTTATGTATGTAATTTATATATTCGATAAATCAGGCATAAAGGCATTTAGCAAAACACCATACGAAACACGATCGATCCACAAAAAACTACTATATAGAGCGCACCTGAAGGATTCGAAGGAGAATATAGAGCGATTTGCACCTACATACAATATATATCGCGTGTACGTGTGTGTTAGGCAAACAGTAATAATGTAATAATGACAAATACAAGAAGAATATATAATTTAAAAGACAAATAGGTAAACCAAGATATAGCGCAATGTTTGATGTTGAAAATAATGAGTTAAAAGGCCACGTAGAGTGTGCATTACATAAGCGATATACATACATACCGGCATACATGCATACATACAATAAATACCGTGCATATATATATTCCAGATAAACATTTTATATATATACAAAATAAAATACCACAAGACGGAAGGAAATCGATAAAATGAAGAAATATACATAATCACCACAGCACCGCATAGTATGAAAACTAACCATACAATATACATACATACATATAAATAATGCATTAATATACATATATACATATACATATGTACGTACCACATATGTAGGTCGATGTTCAAGCGCCCCGCTTGTTGGGCATTTCCATTAGTTTACCACATCACTATCACTATTTACACTCGCGGCAATCGAAACTCAACTTAACTCAACCGAACTCAACATACATTACAATTTTCACGACACTAACACTTCAAACACGCGGCGCGTCGCGACAGCGGCTGCGTAACTCACCACTCATCATTAAGCTCTTTTTCGGAGTTTTGTTGTTTATGATAAACTGTTTATAGCTGTTTTTTGAATTTTAAATCAATTATATTTACTATATGAAAATGAACATAAAATATATACATAATACATACGAGTATATGTTTTAAAAGCTCTTACCAAAACTTAATTGCAAAACTGAATTACTGCAAAAACAAAAACGCAAACAAAAAAAAAAACGAAAACGATTGAATTATATGTATTATTAAATAAACTGCATACTATATATAAAACAATATATAGTATATATATGACGATGCAACTGTATTTGCAAGCTACAAGTATATAATTTTATTTCAATGCGAAAATACAAAAGAATTTAACAACAACAACCAAATGAAGCAAAATAACAAGTGTATGCGAGACTCCAGCCGCACACACGCACACACAGACAACCACAAGAGCGTCTGTGTGTAGTTTAATGATAAAAAAAAATTTAAAAAAATATAAATACACTGATATGAACACCCACAAATGAAATGACACGAAATGAGGAACGTTTATAAAGAATAAACAACTGTTTGAAACTATTACAACTACTTTTTATCGCTTTTTCGTTTTATTTCACAAGCTCGACTCGAACCGAAAACCAATCCGATTAAAAGCGCGCAATAACTGTAAACGATCAGTGTGGCCCTAAAATATACCATATATTTTGTGACCAAAAAATATACAAGTTTCAAAAACTTGCGTAGGTGGCTCGATATATGCGCACCTTGGCATTATCTAAGTCGATAGATAATTTTTCGATAAATACAAACAAATATTTGACAAAAAGCGCCAACTGAAATCAATAATTAAATAGAGAGGAATTATGAACAAGCATTAAGACAAATTGCAGCACAACAAGCAGAACCTTTATTTACAGTACTCGAAATCTAAAAACAACGATGGAGCAACAAACAATTAAACACGTACTCACTGCTCGAATTTTAGTGCTCGGTGATGCAGGTAACAGCGAAACTTGAACTTGGAAGTTTTAATTATTTGAATTAAAGATTATATTACAACTCTGCAGGTGTTGGAAAGTCGCGACTAACAGATTTGCTGGCCAAAAGCGAAGATACACCGACACCAGCGACCCGACGCGTTGGCGATTGTTGGTGGAATGTTCAAGTGCGTCTTCATGAGCATCCACGCTATGTGTGGCTGCCCCCGACGCCCGAGTGGACATCCTCCTCCTCAACGTCGAGCCCAACAGGAATCGACCAATTTCCACGACGTGGCGGTGTCGATTTGGTGCCACATTTTGTTGAATTCTATGATTTAAAGAGCACGTTGCGCATGTCTCGGGAGCTTCGCAATCGCCTCTATCGCCACATTGATGGCATAATCCTTGTATACGATCTATTGCGCATGAGCACCCATGACAACCTGCACGATTGGCTGTATCAGCCGTTGCGTCAGATTTGCCGGCATCGGCACAATCGAATGCGTCCCATCCTCAAGCGGCGACACGTGCCCATCCTTGTGGTGGGCACCAAACTGGATTTGTTGACCACCCGCTGCTTGCGTGGGTCGGGCAAAATAGCCAGTCAGCTGGGCGCGGATGAGATCCTTGTCAATTGCCTGGACGCGAAGAGTTTTGAGCACAAATCTCGCAATGCGGGCAAACTGCGAAAGTTTCTCAGCAGTGCCATCGAATTTAAGCTCAATTTTCCAACAGCGGGAAAACGATGCTAAGTTTTACAATGATTTTCATATGTATATTTTTACAATGTTTTCTAGTTTTTAAAACTCTTTTAATTTTTTTTGTTAACAATTCCTCTTTTTTGTTAAATGTTAGTTAAGCAACCGTATATTTTTAGCCAGGTGGCCATTGCATTTGGCGACCACCCAAAAAGTGCAAATGCAAATGGTAAACGGACTGTGCTCCATGTTGTCCATTATTAATGACCACACGATAGCCTTTCTCGAGTCCCAGATCCTTGGCCACCTTGCGTCCCACGAGCATCAAATGTCCCAGCAACTCGGCATCGCCGTCTTCTGATAGGGAAAGCTGTGCAATTGGCTTGCGTGGTATGACCAGAAAATGTGTGGGAGCCTGAGGCGCTACATCATTGAATGCCACACACTGTACAACAAATATAAAATGCATTTAAAAATTAATAAATTACAATTACATCTTTATACCAATAAAACCCGCATAGCTCTAATCCGCATGATAACTTTATAGATAAAACTATCACTCGCACCTTGCACTCCTCACTTACCTTCTCGTCTTCGTAGATAAATTTGCATGGAATTTCCTTGCGTAGAATCTTGCCAAAAATGGTGTCTTCAGAGGCTGCGGCGCTTTGCGCCTTCTCCACCTCGCTTGCCATTCTCACGCAGTTTGTTGCAATACCGCGATTTCTAGTAAATTATAATTGGAAATTGCTATTGAGATTGGCAGTTAATAATGGCTAAATTGCATGCGCACTTACCGCACTAGAAAACTGGATAAATTGCGGCCGGCTGTCACGAACATTGTGCAGTGCTGCCAACTTATGCGCAGTACTGTGTGGCCGTCATTTGGGAGAACATAATATAAAAATATTTTTGGGTTTCATTACTTTAGCGCTAATGCAAGTTTTGATATTAATATTGTTTCCATTTAGTTTATAAATGATATTTTACAAGCTATTTCCTCTATAATAATAATCGATACCGCACTAACTGCTTTTTGTATTTTCATAACGAACTGACCTACGGTCACTTGCGAATCATTCCACTCTAGTATTTTTCAAATTTGGTATATCTTTAAAATTTTGCTTACGGTCACACACCTTGAATCTAAAGTGCAACCGAAAGACAACAAATTCGCAACGTTTTAGTCATATTTTTGCATTTAACTGTTAAACAAATACGTGTTATTACTGGGGATGTCAGAGCTGCGCTCCAAAGTTATTACTCTTTACAAGCACGTAAGTAACAATAAAATAAAATGAGTGTACTGCACACCACGTGCAACTGCACCCAATTGGAAGGGGGCAACTGGAAAACTGGAACTTATGTTACGTGAAATTCCATTGCAGTTACAGTACCTGGGCCGTGATTACCCCGGCCTGAATGGGCCGCAAAAGTTTCGCAAACAAGTCCATGATGCGTTCATAAACAACAAGGATGAGCGCGATCCTAAAAAGATCGTGGCTCTCCTGGCCCAGGGACGATACCTCGCCAAGGAGGTGGAGGCGTTGTATTCGCTGAAAAAAATACCGCACCGTGAAGCAGCGCTACAGCTACAATGACTAAGAGAGTGACCGCAAGAGAGAGAAAGAGGTGAAAGGCGGAAATGCAAAAGGACTGAAAACCAGAACGAGAATGAGAACGGGAATATGATACAGCCAATGTATTGTTTTTGTTTAAACAAAGACAAAAGACCCGCACCCAACACACACAAATACACACACACACACACTAAATATTAGTTTCGAATGTCTTGTCAATGTTTAACTGTAAGTTAATGTTGAATAAAAAGTGCAAAACAGTCATTGGATAACGCAAGCCAAAAAAAAACAGAAGACACATACAAACAAACCTTGTAGTTGAGATATTATTGGTCATACGCATACCAATGCATTTAGTATATTTATGATCATACATACGCATACAAAAGGTATTTAGTATATTAATTGAGGGATGACCTTGAAATATTATTGTGTGTGGGGGGCTTGACGAAATGTCCAAGTATTATTCTTGTTTATCGAAACAGATACAAATGTTGAACGTGTGACTGCCAAAATTATTGCCACGGGCATTATTTTTTTTGTCGCTTCTGATGCTGATGGCCGACGATGAATGCGTTCCGTGGTTGAACTTTGTTATTGACAAAATATTGCGTATTTAAATTCATTTATTCAGTGGACCAACCGTCTGTGTGTCGTCGTCGTTGTGTCTATGTATTGGTGATAAACAACACTGGCGCCGTAGAGCTTTTTGCACACTACACTACACTTTTCATAGGCATATCAGCTATGCGCTGCAGCTTGTCACTTTGACATTGAATCTTGTGTCGTTATCAACAAAACAATTAGCTGATAACTTCTATCGATTGTCTTTCAATGCTATCTAATCACACACAGTGTGAAACAAGGCGTGTGTTCACTATGGCTATAAACAGATCGTAAAAACTCAAGTATAAGTATTCTAGGTGCTCTAGTGTTGCTAGGAAACTCCTCGTACAAAGTACCAAAAATGAATTGACATATATTTTGTGGGTAAAATCGAAGCTATAAAATTTATAATGTCCAAATAATCGATTTCCTTTCGCTTATCGACAATTTTACTTTTAGAATTAGTCAACATTTGTTTATATTTCTTTCATTCTGATGTGGTTAATTTAAAAACAAAATTAAAATTTGAATCAAAGTGTATTTAAAAGTCGTTGTAACAATGGAACCTCTTTGCTCTTTGCCTTTGGCTAATGTAAATGCGAAAGCACTTGCGAAATTAAAAGGGCAGCGTATACGTAATCTTTGTTTTCGTGCTCGTGTAATTCAACTATCACAGATACCTTTTATCACGTAATTTACGTTTACGCCACTGATAACAAAAGTTCATTGATGCCAAGAAAAAGCTTCTCTATACGAAATGCATCCAAACACGGAAGGCTGAATGCACGGTGGGCTACTTTGAGCTATTAATGAACATAAATTCAATAGAGGAACTGTTCTAAATTAGATAAAAATAATTTTTAGTAGTCTCAAATTTTTAAAATTCAACATATGGCATATTAGAAAAATGTTAATTCGTTCTCTCAATAAAAATTTAATTTATGTTAAGTTAACTGCACAGATTTGTTAGAAATTTCAGTGAATAATTTAAATACACTTTCAACCACTAATTAAATACTGAGATTATGCTATAGTTCAGAGCTTTTACAACAGATTTAACAAGTATTATAGCTGAACAATTTATAGTATGAAATAATTCTAATTACCTATATAAAACACAAGAATCATTCGCAATTTTAAGTTTTAAATACAAAATGTTTAATTTAATTAGCTTGTCATAAATAATTGCATTTTCTTTATTTTGCTAATAGCTTAATAACATAATAATATTTAACTTGGCTGCAATATGCAAAACAATAACAACTTTGAAGAGAGTAAAAGTTTGCAAGCCTCTGAAGTCAACACATTAGATTGCTAACTAAATAAAGTAGAATGATGAAATTACAAACTAATATTCGCCTGTTACTGAATTATGAACTAACGAAAATGTAATGTAATTAAGTAAGGTTTAAATTACGACTAAAATCACAATGTTCTCCCAGTGTGGAAAAGCGTCATGGTCACAGTGGAATGAGCAAAGATAGAGAGAGAGACCACTTTGAAATGGATTCAGAATGCTGATTAGCCAAATTCAAAGCCAAGAACATCTTCCATGCCGTAGTCAAAGAGTCGAAAGTCCTCCTCATAAATCTCATAGAGACGTCGAATGGCGCCTATGGGCAGCGGATCGAAATATTTGCGAAGATTCGCTTTGGTGCTCGACGGTTTGTGGCCCGTGGGGAATGTCAGATTCTTGGTGCCCGACAGATACAAAGCCAGCGCCGAGTCATCGAGAAGTGTGTCATATTTGCCTGTATTGAATATATTTCAAGATTAGCAGGTGTCCTCTATGAAATAGGTTTGATTTCAATCTTCTTGACTCACCCACAACGTTGTACTTCATTACGCACGGATTGCAGAGTTTGGCGATTACTTCCCAGTGCTCGTTGTAATCGGTTTGATTGACACGACTCAATTCGGGTCGCAGCAAGTACTCCACGAATTCACCAAACTGCACATCGTTGCCCTGCTCCAATGATTCGTTACTCGCTCCTTGACGCAACTCTCGCACAATTTGTCGTCCCACTCGCGACTGAAAGTAACGAGCACTCGGTGAACCGCCTTCCAACTTGTTGCGATACGCTGAGAGCAAACGCTCGAAGGGATGTCGCACCAGAATGAAGCGTGTGTAATCCTCGCTGAGCACCTGCGTCCGCTCATCGTCGCTAAGGTCGTAGAATTTGGTGAACATGCCCACCGAATGGGCCAAGGAGCCGGGTATTTGCAGTGGATCAGTTCCGTTCTGCCATTTGCCTGTGAGCAGCATGAGAACTCGCTTCCAATTCGTGCAGGCAACCTACAAAAATATAGAAAAAGAAATGAGTTTTCGAAATTTGTTTAGTTTCGTTTTTTTTTTTGTTCAACAAAATAAACAATAATGCGCGATTGAGGCCACAAAATGTACACATGTTTCTTTTTGACTAATGATTCACAACTTTCGGGTATTCGTGAGTACCACTCATGGGCTCTTCAAACGAATGCTATTTAACAATTACAGATAAGCAGCGAACTTCCTGGGATTCCATTTGACGCAGCATATCAACGAGTGGATGTGGAAGATAAGTGTGATAGGATCCACACTTGTGGAACAGGTGTGTGGAATCCATTGGTGGTATGACAGCACAGTGGTTAAGCCCAGCGGAACTGCGATAAATATTTATCAATTGCAAAAACATTCAACAAGCAACAGCTGAGAATTGAATTAAATTTTTTTGTCATTTCATTCGTTTTTTTTTATCGACATTTGCATACGTTTCTGGAACTTCACAACAGTGGAACTAATGCAATGTGATAAAGAAATAAATAAAAATGAAAAAACCCAAAATACAATTTAGGAAATTCTTTCTTTTGTATGGCAATTAAAGCTAAACCAATTATCTCTAAAAATAAATTATTTTCGGATTCAACAAAAAATAAGGGAAATAAAATAAGATAAAAATAAGGGGGCAACAAATTATTGACTACTCAGTTTAGAAGAACTAATGAATTTTCAGTATTGAAAATAATATTATAGTCAACAAAAAAAAAAAACATTGAAAACTTAAAGTATTAAATTTATGAGTACATTCCACAGTACGTTCTACATTTTATAGCTTCCCTTAGCAACATTCTCATTCACAAAGTATCCGCTTTGCCATGCGCGACGTTTTTTGAGACATGATGACGTAGCAAAATATATATTATGTAGATATATGATTACAAAATAGCTTTAAATGGAACTTGAACCCCTTGAGATAATGATATATAGAAAGTAAACTAACGATAATATCACAAGTTATAATCCATACAAAGCGGTAGCCTAAAAATAAATTTGGTTTCATTAAGAAAAGGAACATGATATAGAAATATAGAAAGTAAACTAACGATAATATCAAATGTTATAATCCATATAAAGCGAGAGCTTAAAAATTAAATGACTTTCATTAAGAAACCGAAAATAATAGATGAGTTAAGAAAACTGCAAATGAAAATGTTTATGGCAATAAGCGACTTTTCACTTAAACATTTGATATAAATTGTAATATTCGCAATATGAAAAGCAAAGATAAAACTAAATATAAACAATTGTTGCTTAATTGCTGGCAATGGAAAATATGCATGGAATTTTCTAGTTACACTGTGCGGTTGGCTGTGGGTTGAGCCACTTAGCGAGCAAACAATGTTTATAATAATAAAACAACAAATCAACTTAACTAAACTCAACTTAACATCTAAACATTTCATTTCGAGCAGACAGCCTGGCTGACCGACAATGTCGAGTGTAATTAAACAACAAAAACATTTCAAATTACAAAAACAAACACTTTAATTTTTCGTATACAAAAACAGGAAAAACTGAGAGCACACAGTGTGCACAGTGGTTATTGTTGAGACTGCTTGCCAACTTGTCAAAGTTGAAAGTGAAATTGGCAAACATCTTTCAACTGTCAATTGTAAAACAAAAAAAGGCGAAACATTCTTGTCTCAACTTTGAAGACCTTGCTACTTATTTTTTGAAGGGTGCTTTATTTATGTGAAAGTGAAGGCAACAAGCTGAAGAAAATAGTTTTACAAAATGTGCAGATTAGCTATGCTACTGACGATTTGCTAAATCTGAAGTAGTTCAAATGATGTGCTTAAAATTTCATATATAAGTGGTCTACTATGTCTTTAGAATTAGCGTTGGATTTCATCATAAATATTTCAAAGTTTTTTTAACATAACATTTCATCATTTGTATTTAAAATTTAATAAATATTTCAAAGATTTTAGACTCATCTTAATATTTCATCATTTCTTTTCAAATTTAATAAATATTCCAATATTTGTAGACTAAAACCCAAAGGAAAAATCTTATTTTTTTAATAAAGAAAAAATTACAATAATAAAAATGATATTCGATAGTTTTGGAAATTGAAGAGCTTATAACTAAGCAAATTATTGAAAATTATGAAATTAAAGTTCAACGCATTAATTACGTCATCTAATAAAATAGGTCTTGCTCCACTGTGCCTGTGGCAAAGTTCAGGTTCAGCATTTTTCGTATGCAAAGCGCATAGTTAAGAAAATGTATTTGCAATACGTAAGCGCATGCGATATAAAGCAAAATTTAAACATTTTCCTTCGACCATTAAAGGCCACGTTAAGCATCACCACGCGATGGTCAAATAAAAACTAAACAATGTATACAAAAGAGGGGGCAAATAAAAGAGGGGGAACTAGGCACGCGTTTACGACTTCGAGAGAAACAAATGTGAGTTTCGCATGTGATTAACAACAATTCACTTCGCACACAGACACACTTTGAGTTCCCCGCTTGAAGACGAGACTACGTCTCTGTAAACTGTAAATTGCTGATAAGCGAAGCGTGCTCGATCGTATCTCAGCTACAACATGACACACCTCCTTCTCTTTGAACGATCTGCCGATCGAATTCATCTGCTTATCAACAAAAAACTGACAACTGAATGTAGTGAAATACGACCTAAGATCATTAGCTAATTATTTGATGTAGTTACACTTTATAATAGATAAGAAATTTGTTGCTTATTAACCTAATATGTAAATAATATTATTAACAAGAAACAAAATGATAAGAAAAGTATTTGAAAATATGTTTAAGAAACTATTCAATTAATTTTAATAAAGATTAAATTAACGAAATCAATGAATGATATATTGAATGTTAAAGTAAATAATATTATCAACAACAAAATGAAACTTTGTACCAAATTTTCGAATGAAAAATAAATAAAATATTTTTAAAGAACTAGGCAAAAAATGAACTCAAAAGATTGTGCCAAATTTTTTACGAAATATTGTATATATAAATTATTTAAAAAATAAATAAAATATGTTTGAATAACTAATCAAATAATTTGCTCTGTAAATAGAATAAAAACACACCAATTTACGAAAATTCCCCTGGTTTCATGCTTCGAAAAGCGTTGAAATAATAAATAGATTTTACGTTCGAATTGGTTTAGATCATTTGCTTTTATAAATAATAAAATTTATTTACTCTTCCAAAAGATTTCACAAGAAACGAGCCAACATGCAAACTTTCATAAGACTTATGTTGAAATTATAAACTTGTCAATAATTTTTATAAGCAAAAAAAACATTCATAACATTAAAATTTAAATGCAATAAAATATTTGTAATTACATTTAGAAATATTCAAATTTATGTATTTTTTTTTTATTTAAAAACTTTGTTTTTATTATTTTATTTTAGGCTTTTTTCAAAGTGATTTCCTATAAACGTATTTCTGCCCAAATTCTATGAATTATGTTGGTAAATTTTAACGTTTATCGCAAAATAATTCAGCCTATATTTTTGTTTGATTAATGGCACTTCCCATGTGTATAATTCTAGTTTTTTTAGAGAACATTAAAAGAACAGAAATAAATGGATTTATTTGAGGCACTCGAATCAAGTATACGCAGTGTTAATCAGCTTGTTGTAAGTGCCGTGGGATGGCGCCACAGCCGAACTACGTCATGTTATTGGAGGCATTATTACTCAGAGCATAGACAGCCGCAATGTGAGCCACAAAAAAAAAAAAAAAGGTGACTCGATGGTTTGTTTAGTGTTGGCTCATTATGTTGCGCGATGGTTCAAAGTGCAATGAGCTTCACACATGAAACACGAAGCTATTTTTAAGCCACACGTCGCACGTTTTGGCTGTCGATTCGAATCGCTAATCTAATCAAAATATAGTTGTTTCTTTTTTCTTTTCTTTTTCTTGTTTTGATAGCAATGGATTGGGCAACTAGCATTCAGTTTTATATATATTATATATTGGGAGAATTCCAGGTTTCGGTTAATTTCCTTTCAATTGAATTAGCCAATCTAAGGTCGCGGCTATTGTTATCAATTTAGCGAATTTTAATTAATAAAAGACAACGCGTTGTGCGCTTTGATAATTGTGCCTCCAATTGAGCGTCATGAGGTCAAGTCGATAACAAATCAAATCCAGCCAGTCATTTCGATTATTCGCTGATTCGTTTATCAATTTCAAAACTGAAACCGACTCTGCAACCGAGTGAATAGAAAAATATAGAGACTGCCATTCATCTATAGACAACGACAACATGGAATATGTGCGATTTGCTTGGCATTAAATTACTGAGCGAGAGCTGCATGGCAAAATAATAGACTACAATTAATAGACGCTCGACTGAAACGCAGATTGCATATAAGAGATTTGCTGCTAGAACTTGAGGTTTGACTAAGCAATTTCCCTATTAAATATATTGTACTATAAAATAATATATTTGATTTATGATGATGATTTATCATAATATAAAGTCTATTGTAAAGTATTTTACGATATATATGTATATTATTATAAATCATCATCATTGTAACTTATAATAATGATAAAAATAGAATATCTTAAATACCATTTTTTTTTTGTATTTAGCAAGTTTAAGTTAGTATTATATAACCTACTTAATAAATTATCTATAACTTTCCTGACTGTATTGAAGCCCAATTAATCATTACAATTAAATTATACATTGGAATATTATTCATGGTATTTTTAATCCCAATTCTCAATGCAATTTTAAGTATTTAAACAAGTTTCTAAGCGTAGCGGAAATTTTCATAGGAAATCACCGGTGATTTCCCTAGTAAATTGGTAAAAAAAAAAGACATAAATTAATAATAGATAGTTGCAAATAATATATTTTTATATAATTGAAATCGGTAGTTTCCGTAGGAAATTGGTCATAAAATATAAATTAATAATAGATAGTTACAAATCACGGATTTTTAAATATTTTAATTTGCATTTTAGCTTTAACATATTAATTGAAAGTACTCCATGGTAGACTAACTAATAAATTCTCAGTGATTTCCATAGAAAATTGGTCATAAAAATAAACAAGTTATATGAATATTAAAAATTGCATTTTACCGATAGCATATTAATGGCAAATACTTCACAGTAGACTAGCTAATAAAAAACTTGTTGAACTCTCTCTATTAACTGAAAAAATATTCTTGTTATTAATGAAAGTTTCACTCGACAATTTCTCCGGCATATCCCCGTTTAAAATCAATAAGTTGGGGTATTAAAATGCAATATCTGCAATTATGGCTACACGAGTATAATTTATAATTGTGGCATATATAACAACGATTACTGAGCGAGAGGCTATGCAGCTGTCTGTCTTACGATGTGGGGTAATCACAGTGGAGCAGTAAAATCAATGATAGTCTCGCGGCTATTGATAAAGCTTCGAGTGCGAGCTTAAGATTGGGAATCAGCAGCTACAATGGGTTAGTAGACTCGTTAAACTCGTCTAGACTCGAGAGCGGCGGCAAACACAAATTGTTTGAATTAATAAGATGCCACATGTGGCAAGTGAAAGAGTGAGAAACAGGAGGCATTGTAGCATCGGATGTCAGCGGGCAATAAAAGAGAAAACGTAAAGCAAAAAGCAAAAAATTAAAACAAGCAAAATAAACGAGTTTTTTGCTTTTGCTTTTTTAGATTGAGAGACATTTGACAAAAGGGTCAGAACAGACGAGAAAAGGGAAGTAATTCAACACATGGCGAAACAGAACGACAGCAAAATGGATTTCAAAAAAAATATTTCGGTAGACTTGAGGTCGAAAAAAAAAAAATCTAAAACAATTTAGATGAACGTGTTCGTCTAGTAGATACCCTGTTTCATAGAGCTTTGTAAGCGAATTTAAAGTTTCAATCAGTTCAACTATCTTCTAATAGAAATATTGATATTTCTTAAACGATTTTTTAAATATCTTTTAATTCAAATTTAAATGCAATTTTTAAGAGTGATATTTTTTAATTTATGATTCTAATATGAATGACAACTAAAATTTCAAATAAACATTATTTTTCCTTTCAATACAGCAAGCTTTATACCAAATTTTAATTATGTACCTCTTATAGTTCCTTAGATACAAGCATTTATATAGACGGACGGACAGACAGACAGATTTGAACCAAAACCCATCATACCCTAATTTTCTTAATTTCAGAATTAAAGCAGGGTATTAAAATGTTTTTATGTTGACCAAGCGGGAATTTAGATTCTGATTGTGGAATCAGTTGAACGTACCTTGGGCACATAGCAATAGAGCAGCTTGTGTTCCTTGTCGACGATCATGTGATCCATTTGCAGTTCCGTGAGATCCTCGATGGATTGTCTATTGGCCTCCATGAGATCACATTGTCGCTGCATCAACTCCTGGCGTTGTATGTTGATTGTCTGTGTTAGTTCCAAACTATGTTTGTTGATCTTTACATTGTTGTTGTTGCCATCCTCAAATGCTGCTGCCGCCAAAGGTTGCACGAATGCATAGAGCAGCATTAGGCTGAATATAAACGTTTCTCGCATGATCTTTACTTTTTCTTTCTTTATTTTGGCGGAATTTGGTCTTTCAGGTTTGCCGCTTGCGACCGAAATACTTGACGCGATGCACAAACTTTAGTTTGGAGCCGTTTTCAATGCCAAGCGCCGTTAGAGTTGCGCGTCCGTTGGCCGCGTTGTCATCGATCGGCTGATTGGTGTCCACGTTGAACAGTGCAAAGCAGCGCCATAGAAAACGCCAAGAGACAAGCGCGCGATGTTCGTGACCGTTGCGCTGCGCCGAGTTAACTAACTCACAACTGGAGCGCGGCAGCATGATGGCTTCATTTCCAGCGCCAGCACCAGCAGCAGCAACCATCGCAACCTGTTGTTGTTGATCGCTCGCGTCGTCTTCGTGCTGACCGGCAACGTCTTCGGCTAATGCACGATGAGGTTCGTTACGCTGCCTTCGTTTGTGCTGAGCGAGCGCAATTGAGGCGATTGCTGATTTCAATTGGGCAATTGTGGGAGAGCGTTGATGTAGCTGCAAAGAGAGCGAACAGGAAATGAGAAAGAGAGAGAGAGCAAGAAGAACAGGATGATAGCATTTCCAGTTGCCTTGCAAGATAGTCAGCGATTTGCAATTATGAGAAAGCGCTGTTGGAAATGAGAGAACAGGATGATAATTCCAGTCGCATTGCAAGACACAACTTATCGATAAATCCTATTTATTTCACACCAATTAGAACTTTGACTACTTTGCATTGCTCCACTTTGAACTTCTGACGTCACTAGCGGCGATTCCAAATAATTCTTTCAACAATTGTTTACACTTGCTGCGGAAATTTCACCCAACCTTAATCGATTTGATTGATACGCACAACAATTGTAAACATATTTAATTGAAGAGCGACCAACTTACAATTGAAATCAATTTACTTACCACAATTTTTAGCGTGCTGAGTCCGTCGCGTTGCACGTAAATTGTTGTTGTGGCACGGCCCTCTGCTGTGGCAATCTGTAATTATGAAATCTACATAAGAATGTGCGAATGTGCAGATAACGGTAACAATTTATCAGCTGGCATAACAATACAAAACAATTAGCAGCTTCTAGCTGGAGTAGGTCACCAAACTTCGGTGATCTTCAGTGACGAAAATGACAAGTAGTGCTAATTGGACTTTCATACAACTCTAATATAAGTTTGCTCTCTTTCCAGAGCTCTGCCGGCTTGCAGTCGCAAGGAACGGTTGCGCATGCTGATTGGCTTTCCATGAAACCCAATACAAACTTGCTCTTTATCTCGCTCTTTCGAGAACTCTTATCAAAAGAACAGCTGTATATGCTAATTGGAATTCTATAAACTCAAATTTAAGCCCTCTCACTCTCGCTCCTCTCCCTCACTCCTACCATTCCCAGCAGCTCTGCCGGTGTGCAGTCAAAAGGCACGTCTGCCAACTCTTCGTAGTCCTCCAAAATCTGCTGCAGCTCTTGATCGGTTGCCGCCAACATTGCATTGTGTTCAGCGCGCTCGAAATCATTTTGTTTGTTTCGCTTTTTCAATTTTCGTTGCACTTTTTGTTGTTGCATGCCCGCTAAATTGCGCGCTTCACGTATAGCTTTTTTTCTCAAATTAATTGGCAGCAGCTTAAGCTGCTTTTTCATCTGAACCATTTTACGGCGTTCGCGAGAGGTATCCATTTACTTGCTGCAATTTACACAGTTTAATTAACTTGACAAATGTTTGCACTAATTGCGCCTTCACAATTTGTAATTTGCTGCTGTAAATTTGCCGCAGCGTCGTTTACTCAATATCAGCTGTTTCAACTAGAGTGTGGCCAAACTGTCTTTTTTACATTTTCCATAAGCAACCTTCGTTACTTTATATTTAAGATGCGCGCTAATATAAACTGCTTTATTAAAGTTTTGTAATATTTTATACTTTATATTCTTGGACTAGAATTTAATGCATTACACACCATTATACAATATAAATTGTTTTTGATTTCGTGCCTTTACGTTGCCGATTAATTAATGCAGGACTATCGCCATTTTTTTTGCATGGATATTTCGCAAAAATTTCGCAATACACCGCAATTTAAAAGCAACGATTTTGGATGTTATTTAGTTCAAATACATAGTATGCATAATAAATTATTGATCATATATTGATCTTCTTTAAGAAGAGAATGTCGTATTAATGTTTTATTTATGCGTTTTAAATTTGCACATTTCAACTGCTGACGTGACGTCACAACTGACAATACTAGTTGCATTGAGCAGGCGGCGTTCTAATCGTCTATCGTAAAACGTAATCTTGTCACCGCGATAACCCTTTTCACAAATCAGCGACCAACGAACACATTGATTGTAGATGATAGTGAACTTTTCGACAATTTATTGAAATGCATAAACCGCAACCGCTGCGCAACCACGACGAGGACGTGGAACATGGCCACGACAGCGAGGAGGCGCAACAGCGTCACGCACACGCACTGCAAATGTGCTTGTTATCGGCATTTTTGCTCATCTTTTTAGCCGGCACGGCTTATCACACGAAGCCATTACCGCTAAGATCTCCACTACAGCAACTGCAGCGGCGTGACAACCAGAAATACAATTGTAATCTGACGCTTGTGGAATCCATACCCATTGGCCTGAACTTTACACCCGGCAGCCCGCATTTCCCTAGCACCTTTGATGCCTGGGATCAGCTGTTGAATCTGACCAAATCCACGCTGGATATTGGAAGCTACTATTGGACGCTGCGTGGTGAGGACACGGGTTTGAATCACAGCACCGCTCATCCAGGTGAACAGATTTTCCAGCGTCTCCTAGCCAATGGTGTGGGATATGGACCCAAGGTCAAAATACGTATAGCACAAAGCTCACCGTCGAGCGTCTCGCCCGATCTGGAGACTCAAATCCTCGCCAGCTATGGTGCCGCCGAAGTGGTTACCTTGGATTTCCCCAAATACCTGGGAGCGGGCATCTTGCACACCAAACTCTGGATCGTGGATAATGAGCATTTCTATTTGGGCAGCGCCAACATGGATTGGCGTGCTCTCACCCAGGTCAAGGAGTTGGGCGTGCTTGGCCGGAATTGTCCGCAGCTAACCAGCGATTTGGCCAAGATCTTCAAGGCCTATTGGTATCTGGGCAGCAATGAGAACGCCCGCATTCCATCCTCCTGGCCCTATGATTATGGTACCAACTATAATCTGGAACAGCCCATGCTGCTGAATGTGCTCAAGGATGCCAACACAAACTATACGATGCAAGCGTTTGCTGCCAGCTCGCCGCCTCCGCTTTCTGCCACTGGACGCACTCATGATCTGACTGCCATTCTGAACTCGATCAATTCGGCGCTGCAATTTGTGCACATCTCGGTCATGGATTATTTCCCGCTCATCATTTTCGGACCGAAGCTACAGTATTGGGCTGAGATCGATAATGCGCTGCGCACAGCGGCCGTGGAACGCGGCGTCTCGGTGAAGCTGCTCATCTCGTGGTGGAAACACTCCGATGCCAGCATGGACAACTATTTGCGCTCTCTACAGGATCTATCCATGACAAGTCGCCAGCATGTGGACATTCAAATTGTAAGAGGTTCCAGTAGATAATTGTACACACAACTTATTCTTTCTTTTCTCCTTTTAGCGTCGCTTCATTGTGCCCGCAGATGAGGATCAGCAAAAGATTCCCTTTGGACGTGTGAACCACAACAAATACATGGTCACCGATCGCGTCGCCTACATTGGCACCTCCAACTGGTCAGGAGATTACTTTACAACCACAGCCGGCATTGGTTTGGTCTTTAAGGACACTCAACCAAGTGCTCCGGCATCGCTGCGCAATGATCTTGTGAGCATCTTTAATCGCGACTGGAACAGCGCTTTTGCCAAAGAATTGTCTTAGTGATTAACAACCTTCTGAAATGGACTGCAACTGAATGTGAAGAATGATTGATCATCATTAGCAGTATTTTCGATAATATTTTATCATTTGTATTCACAGTTTTTTAATCAAGTTCTATGCTTTTCACGTTTTTTTCTGCAATTATTATCATTGTATATAATTCAAATACTTTTTTGTTTAAATTTCTTCTGAGATTTGTGGTCACATCGTCGATTTGATTATTTAACATTATTGTTGCCGCGTCGCAGAAAATTGTTGCACGCAATGCTCTTCTCAATCACCACATTGATATCCGGCACACATCTGGTCAGGCAGCAATGAATGAGCATCAAGCAACGCGCATCCATGGCTGAAAAATGAAGAGAAAATCTTTCAATATCAATTGGGAATACTAAAATATCTTTAAAAGTTCCTTGAAAGTATATTGTAATACTATAGTCTAAAATACTACTTCAGTATAAAATACTACAATAGTATAAAATACTACTATAGTAAATCAAAAACAAAAAGTATATAATAATACGATTTATGATACTGCTATAGTAAATAATACGACTATAGAATATTCTACAACAGTATATAATACTACTACAGAAATATAACACTATATTAATATTTAACTGCCTCGATATAAAATGTATACTCTTAAAATCATCTGACAGATCCATAACTGGAGGCACCTACATTTTAAATGCTTAAAATTCTTATCAATCGGATTAATGTTATTTTTTGGTACGAAAATAAGTATATCATATTATTCGAGCTAGTTTTTGAGGGGTTAACTGATCGATATGATAGAAAGTATAGGAAATTACGATACAACAATAAAAGGGTTCTCTTATCTGAAAATCTAGTATATTAAATTGTAGAGCTATTTATGAGGCGTTGACTTATTGATAGTAAATTACGATCTAGTGTAGTTGAGCTGATCACTTTCTACGTACTAATTCCTTATCTCAGAGACTGACAGCTACAGCTCATAGCTATTTGATAACAGTACTTTAACAAGATATAAAGTAAAGCCCACCTGCATAAAGCACCTGCTCGCGTCTCAAAGGTCTGTTGGCCCAATTGGAGCATTGATTGGCCTTGTTGAGCTTCTTGCCCAGGCACAGCATGGACAAATCCGTAAGAGCTTCTCCGGCACGATTCAAATTGCCAAACGGCAGCTCGACGCCATGACGTTGCTTCTTCAGCTCCAGCCAAACGGTGCGTAGATCAAGATAATGATGTGGCATCTGTAGACGCAGCTGCAGCGGCAACGAGCGCTGCAGCACCGACAAATCGTTGAGCATGGAGAAACCGACCTTCATGATGTTCACATTATTGAAGACACTGGAGCCCAACAAACGCCAGTGCTCGTCGTGAAGCTCGTGGCTGGCGAGGCAATCGATAAGGTACACATTGTGCATGGTGGCGATTTGCAGCAGGCAGAGTTGATTTTGTACGCACAATTTCTGCATCCACTCGGAGTCCATGTAGATGGTTGGCTCGCACTGCAAATGCTGGAGCATTCGCTCGAATTGCGCCGCCGTATCCACAATGATTAGGCACTCGTCCGGCAAATCCATGCTCAGGTACATATCACAGCCAGCTGCTGGCGACGTCGTTGTTGCTGCTGCTCTTCCAATTGCCGCTGCTTTGCTTTGCTCCATTTGTTGGTGCCGCAGCTCATCGTGTGAGATCATTGACTTTATTTCGGGCGGGCAATCCTCCGGCAACAGCTTGAACTCTGTGGACCAATAGACCGCTTCCAATTCCCCCGGACCGCCAGCTGCGAACAAATAGCCAACGAAATCCGCTTGCAATGCATAATCATAGGCATGAACACGCACTAGTTCTCGAAAACTTTCGAGATTGGTGTGCGATTTTTCGTATTCACGGTACAGATGATGCAGATAGCCGGCGGTCTTGGTGAATTTGTAGTTGGGCGTCACAGAGTCGTCGAAGCCATACTTCTTGGCCAGGCGATCAACGATCTTGGATATGGGGCGATACCTGAGCACGTGATGCGACACTTTCAGGTTTGAATAGCGGCTAAAGGGAGGGAATGGAAGATTAACTATTCATTCTATATTCTCTCTTCCGATACTCACTCGAGGATGTGCTCGCACATCTCAATGACCGACTTGTCCTTGTGCAGCAGCGAGTCTAGAAACTTGACGAACGGCAGCCGCTGATGCGTCGCCTGCTCCAGGTACAATTCGGCCAGCGGCAGTTTCTCCTGCGCAATCAGTGGAAACGCCAGGTCCAGCATATCAAACTGATGCGTCAACTTCAGATTGATGGCCCACTGTGCCACATCTTTGTAATGCCCGCCGTCCAGCATCTCCCGCAACTTGGGCACAAGCAGTTCCCGGATCTGTTGCAGGCGATACGTCTCAATCATGGCATTCATCAGGGATTGCATTCCCGTTGTCTTCACAAAATGAAAGGCAATCATGCTTGTGTTGTCGTCGCATTGCTCGCTCAGCTGTGGCATGTCCGCCTGCAGTTTGCACACAGTGTCCAGCACAAAGTATGACAAGCTCTTGATCTTCACATTGCTGTTATCCGGGCAGTTGGCAAAGATCTTCAAAGCCAATAGCAAGGGATTCTCATGACGCATCAACGTCTTGCTCAAATCCTGTCGCATGTAGGGCGACATGCATTTGTTGTGCATGTTCCATTTGTCGCGAAACATCTTAAAGAACGCCTCAAACTCTGGGTCCAATGTGGCATCAAAGTCCCCATCGATGCCAGCACCTGGAATAATGCAACGCAATAAAAAACATTTCCTCATTGGGTGCACCTTCGATTCGCTACGAATGTTACCTGTTGTAATATCTTCAAGACGCTTGATTTTCAGATTTCCAATCAAGTAGTCGAGTTCTTCATCGTCTGACTCGAAGCCTGCCGGTATTGCGTTATATAGTTTTGCCATATTTGTTTTTTTTAGTGGGCGCGCAGCCCTCCAACGACAACCACAACACGATGCAAGTGCAATTTGTGATAAAACTTTTGACTTTTGCATACGCGATACTTTTTGATATATTTCTTGGCGAGTCTATCACAAAATTGAGCTGTCAATCGATAAGCACCACAATTGATTGTAATCGATATGAGAAATGAACCAATGAACTGTTAATGCTATGCAGCCCTGACAAAAAAAAAAAAAGTTTAGTTTATTACAAATTTATTTCAAATAAAAGTTGAGGATTTATTATTTTTAATTACATTATTAGCTTGCTGCCCTTTTATATTATGAAATTTATTGTAAAAACAGTTATGCACAAATTTATTTTAAGCAAACGATTGTTGAGGAAAAACTAAATATATAAAATAGGTTAGGACTTGATAAGCAATATAATTTTTTAATTAAATAAATAAATACAAATATTTATGCCTTTCATTTGGTTTTTTGCTGTATTTATAGCAAGCAACAACACTGATAACAAATATCGATAGTAATTCAAGCGAACTAGGACATATCGATATTGCGCTTACATTTTTACCGGCTCTAAGGAAAAAAACCGCTAGACGCTCGAAAAGTTTTTCGTTATTCCGTTGTGAAAAATAAAATGCAGCTTTTTGCTACAATTAGTGTTTTAATTAAATTGATTAACAAGTGATATTAGATGCAACGACTAATTGTGCCGCATCGTTTGAAAATTGGCGCAATTAATCAAGAGTTGATGAAATTAATAAGTGAACAATTTGCCAATGGCAAATCTAATACGTCATAAACTGGAAATGGTAGCAGACGGAAGCCGGCGGACGTCGCCACCAATTACAGCTGCAGTTGCCAGATCAAGTTCCAGTTGGAAGCACGTGTCGGCTAACTGACCCAACAAGATTTATGTATCGATCTCTTGCCAATCGCCGTTGATCTGCTGTGGGCAATTGAATTGAGTGCCAACATGCCGACAAGACATGGCTTTAAGCCATTACCATATATGTATGCACATTGTATGGTAATACAACATAAGCCGTTGCCTCAAGGTTAACTGGGCCCTGCTCCAATTGCAGGTATGTTTGAATGTAATTCTCGATTTCACACCCCTGTGTGTATTAACTTGATTAATTGCACTGATGTAATGCAAACCGGTTCTCCATACGGGAACTTATTTAATAGCTAGCAGACTTCTATAAATAAAATATATATTTTTGATCAGCCGAGGCAATATTACGTGGTCCGCCTGTCTGACTTTCCGACTCTATGAACATTTTTAAGTACCGATGAGAAAACTTCTTTCTTTCTGTCCGTCTATTTTGAAAGGAGAATCTATCATTTTTTTTTTTTTTATCTAACATATATTTACTATTACTATGGAAATTGTTTTAATTTGTAATAAGTTTTAATAAGTTATAAAGTGTAAAAAGTTCTGTTTTTATAACTGTTTTCTGTAGTCATAATTTTATTATTACAATCTTTTTTCAATGGTTGGAAAATTACAAAAACTCAAATTACTAAATCTTAGCTGATCCTTGGATTAGAAAACTTTATTTTTTTTGTCTGGTCTTTGAATGAGTAGGGTTTACCCTTTTCTTAATCGAATTCTTTAAACTAAAAAAATAAGTTGAACTTACCCTTTTTTATTTCGAATCCTTCGGAAGATTATTCCTTTGGCAAATGTGCTTTAATGGTTTATATTTTCCGCTTTTCCGTTTCCATAAACGTCTCAATAAGAGCTTTATCTATTACATTTTGGAAATAATAGTTATAAAGGTTATACTTACACTTTTCTGTTCTTAAAATCAGTAAAATTGAAGCATCGTTTTTTGATTTAAAACATTTTTATTTTGAAACAATTTTCCAAATGACAACAGAGATTGTGCGTGGTGGCGATTTGTGGTTGTGGTTAACAGATCCTGAGACAGCAGGATGAATGTACATTCATGAAGTTGAACAGAATAGAATAGAATAGAATAGAATGGATAGATAGATAGGAGAGCAGTTATAGAGCTGCTCAGGCGGCAGCTTTGTGATTAGCTTGACTTAGATTTGCGGTAAAAAGTGTGGCTAGGAGCAACCAGGTTGCAAGGTAAGAAGGAAAACCATTTTGGGAAATAAAAACAAAAGGCTAGATAGACTTAAGCATTATAGCGAAACTCAAAAAAGAATCGATGGCAAGGTCAAGAGGGCTGGGCTGGTGGCGAATCCAAGTGCGTTGTTTACCAGGTGCCTGGTGCGGGTTCCAAGTTGACGGAGGCAGCGCTCTGGACATGTCCGGGCAAGGGAGCGACATGGACGGCACCGCGGGTCTTGGCCACATACGAAGCTGGAGCGGCGGCAACGGCAACCACAGCTGGAGCATGGGCAGCGACAACAGCTGGAGCAGCAGCGACCACGGCAGGAGCGGCATGAACAACAGCGGCAGCTGGAGCGGACTGGATGAGCACGGGGCCAGCGGGAGAGAGGGCAAGGGGCACGGCAGCTGGCACAGCGGAGGCATGGACAGCGACGGAGCCGGGAACAGCGGGAGCAGCGACCACAACGCCTCCCTGGACGGAGGTCAGCAGGGGCACGACGGAGCTATTGGCACCATAGGCCAAAGCGAACAAGACTACGACGACGGCGAACTGAAAGAGGAAGAAAGGATTTACAATGAAATTATTGAAATTTCTACTAAGAGAGATCGATTGTTCAATTGATCAACTGATCGATCCTCATCGATCGCTTTACCTTCATGTTGCTTCTCTGTGAACTGTGCGACGATTGAAACGTTACTAATTATCATCTGCCACTGTTTGAGCGGCTTTTATAGCGCGCTCACAATGCTCTTTAGCATATTGGCGAGCGCAGGCCAAAAGCCAGTTCTCGGACCTGCCGGGCAAATGCGGAAACTGGCCAGATAACAAACGCCAATCGCAGGTTCTCTCCCCCCTCCACTCCTTGACCTTCTCGACGAGAGCAAACACAACCCACAGTAGACCACAATTAGCCACAGTCGCAGTTGACAACGCCACAAAAGACACCACAAACCACATTTGATTCGGCCAATCAATTGCTTCGACCAAATGGCCAAGACACTGACTTAACTCAAGCACTACAATAACCACACACCAATCGAGCAATAACAACAATTAGACAATAATCTTTACAAGGTGTCTGCGTACGTTTTTTTTGTTTTTTTTTTTTTTTTTTTTTTTTTGAGTCCACAAACTGGAGCAAATTTCATCAGCATTTTATGCCCTGAAATTAATTTTGCCGACTAAGTGCTGCAGTTTTATTCGCTTCATGTGGTATGCTAATCAATATCTTGCAGATCTATTAAAGTGCACAACTACTCAAGGTACTTGAACCATTAAGCTAAGCTCAAGTTACGATCTAAATAATATTATAAATATGAATTCTTTAATTCTGCGCGTTCATTTAACTAAGCTTATGGTAATAGAAAATTGATTGATAAGTTCCAGTTTCTTAACTCGGATAATTAAAAGAGGCAATGCATATTAATTTGAAAAGTATACTTCAGGTATTATAATTATTGAGGTGACATATTTAATTTGAATATTAGAACTTGATAGAGGAAAAGAAGGTTTCCTTTGAATTATTCGTTATTTGCGTAGACTTCTTAAAAAAGAATCATTATAAAGAATAATTTTCGTTAAATAAGAGAATAGATTGATAAACAGTCGGAATCATTATATACAATAATGTTAGTTAAACAAAATTTATAGATTGATAAACATAGTCGATTTTTGTTTGAAATTAAGAAAAATGTGTGAAGACACAAAGGGAATTAGTCGGGAAAGTAAGAATCTAAAAAGCTATTAATTCTTCAATTAATAGTTACTTTGATAATTATGAAAATAATTTTTATTGAACCAGCAAATCAAGTTTTCCGTCCCCGCAAATCGATAAAAATCGCATAACAATTTTGAAGTTAGAGGCTCGAATTTCGGAACAAACAATATTTTTTATGGTTCTTGAAAATTTGGTTGCGATCGAATTGAAATTGTAGAAGTTATATCAGAAATATTTTTGTATGAATAAAAATTGTAGAAGCTATATAAGAAATGTTTTGGATGACAATCTGGTAAATTTTGAACTCAATTTCACATAAATTTCTATACCAATATACCAAATATAGCCCTTGGTACTATTAGTTTTTTGTGGTATATTAATTTGGTAAATTTTAAAATTAATACCGCACTGTTTTGCTTTCTTACTCTACTGTAGCTTTCTTAATTGTTTTTAAATACTTTTAAACTATAGAGTGTCAAAAATATGATGAAATGGTTTCTTTCATTTTTACGTCTTTTATTTGCATTCATGTATATTAAAAAGTTTTTAAATTTCCTACTACTAAATCAAAGCCCTTGTGAAAACTATCAAAATTACATCTTGTGTTTCAACAGGAGACAACATAAATTCAAACACTTCTTTCAATACATATTTTACATATTACAGAATTAAATACACTGTGAAAAACTTGGAGAAGGGACGTGAGAATGGGAACGCGTCTGGTGTTTACGGATAAGGATCATAATGCCTACGATCCCAAAAAGTACAAGGTATGAGTACAAAAATACATATATATCTAATTAATAAAGATTCTTATAAGCATCATTCATGACCACAGGTGGTTCATAAGAATCATTGGCGTCAAGTGAGCCTTCGATTGGCGCCCACGCAGAAGAAATGGTGGGAGGATCCGGATGTTATTGTTGCGTGAGTATTGAGCATTTGATTTCTCCATAAATATGGTTATTATAATGCGGGTGTGAGACTACGTCTCATTGCTTCTCTCGACCTTTGCAATTGTTTCGTGCGGTTTATGAATGGCGGATTGTGTGGCATGCCATTGATTGAATGCGAAACAGACACGAAGCGGCGCCAAATGCAACTCTCATTCAATTAAGATTCTTTAGCTAGCAACGTGGGCGACATAATAATATTTTATGGCATCCATTTAATAGTTGCGGCCGCACCTTGAAATTACACTGCTCAACAAAATGACAGTTGAGGAAGTCGATAGCATTGCTAAATATTTGCATAAAATAATTGACAAATTGCTGATGAAATAGTTGTAGGAAAAGCATTGGGTGTTATATATAATATTTATTGTCTCAAGATAAAGAAAAATGCTTCATTGCTTTTTATTTCAAAACAATTCTATTTGAGAGTTGACTACGAACTTTTAAAGCACATTAAAGCTCTAAAAAGCTCTTATAAGTTCTTTATGCGACACCTTTAATCTTCTAATTTTTCTTTGTGTTTGAATACTCGTAGTGAACTTTTAGCTTATTCTTAAACAAATATACTTGAGGGTTGACCAAGAGCTTTTAAAGCGCATTAAAGCTCTTATAGGTTATTTATTTAAACTTCTAACATTTCTGTTCACTTTAAATACTAAATATTTTTTGTAGTTCAATGTAATTTTTACCTAGGGCAATTTAAGTTTACATATTGAATTCTTATCTTGAAACATGTTACGTAAATTGCATCACTTGTTCAAAGTCTTGAGCTCTTTTTTAAGCTTTTCAAATGCTCAACTTTTGGCACTGAAATGAAGCGTTTGAGGGCGCTAATTTCTCGACTATACTCAAAGAATATTCGTTACTGTAAGCTGTGATATATTCGTGGTGCTATGATATGTGATAGTCACGCGATGCTAACTAAGCGTTTGATTGATAGTCTGAGTTCGATATCGGAACTACCAACTACCAAATGAGTGACTGGGTGAATACATACTATATAATATAGTATAGGTAACGCTACCTTTTTGGATAGGCTGTCAGCAAAAGTTTGCCGAGTAATTGGGAAAAATGTGATGGCAGGAAATTGGATGGGTTCCTACTCTTTAACTAGGTCACATACAATTTATCGCACTTGCGACTCTATGTGGACAGCCTGAAGTGTTATTGTGGTCTCAAGGTCTGAAGGGGAATGTCGGATAAAGAAGAGCTAGAAACGATTGTGTTTTATGAAACTTGTGCAAGAAAAATGTGCTTTGAAAATTTGCATAATTTAAAACGGCTTCGCTGAAACTTTTAATTGAGAAGCTTCAACTTTTGCTTTTGTTAAAAGCTTTAATTTAAGAAACTTTTTCATAATTTAAAACAAGTACGATGAAAGTTTTGATTGAGAAGCTTTTAAAAAATAACTTTTGGAAGTAAAATTAGCTATTGGATGAAAGCTTTAATTTATAAGAAATTTTGTGGTAATTTAATATAGGTATGGTTTGGTAGAAAGTTTTCAATTAAAGAAACTTTGCATTATTTAACTTAGGGAAGTGAAGTGTGCTTTAGATGAAAGCATTTGATTTAAGAAACTTTGAATTATTCAAAACAATTTCTATGAAAGTTTTATAAAATTTAAGATTGATTTCGAGAAGAGTGTAAAATGTTCGATTCGGTTAGGGCTTTTAGAATATAACGTTATGTTTTAGTAAAGCTTTTAATTCGCTAAATTTTCTTCAAATTCCAACATAGACTTAGGGTTTCTTAGGAATAATTAGTGCGCGCTTTTACTCGGCTATTATTGAAATAGAACAATAGAAAAAAAAGACTTTCTTTTCAATAGCACATTAAATAATATTCTATGTGCCAGGCATTCCTTTACTAGAACTTTAGCTGCGTAGTCTTCTATGGTAATGAAAGTAACGCTATTTTTGGGGCTGCGGAGGAACTGCGCGAACAAACACTTTGCGTGTTCGATAGAGAACAAAAGGGAAATCAAAATCAAGCGAAAAATGGTGTCAGTACGGAGTACGACAAAAAAGAAAGTACTTAAACGGCGCGTCACTCAATCAGAATGATATTATTTTTAATGGCGCTGTAGCTTTAGTCAGCTGATGGTGTTGCACCTTTGCTTCGATGGAGGAGGATTTCGACTGCATATGGCAAGGAAATAAACACGATACGCGTTGGCTGCACAGCCACGCAACAGAAGACGTCGACAGCGACTGCGACTGCGACGCCAACTGCGACTGCGACTGCGATTCCGGGCCGGAACTCTCAAATGAAGTTTGGCCGTCAGCAACGTCGCACGCGACAGTAAGAATGAGAAGAGAGAGAGAGGTAGAGGAAGACAGAGGCAGGAAGAAACTTAATTACATTTCAATTTACGCCGACAAACAACAAAAGAAACTGACATCGAACGTGCCCCGGTTGTTGTCCATCAAACTCTCCCGATATACGGCGTAAACAAACTCAGTTATCCACATGTCACTCACAGCTGGTGCTTCCACTGGCTGTGGCACTGTTGCTCGCTCCGACTCCAGCGAATGGGTGCTGCCCGTGAAGCCAGCCGGAGGCGGCAGCGGCGGTGGCAAGTGCACCACGGTAACGATGCTACTCGCCCAGCGGATTGCACGCAACGATTGCTGGTCAGTCGACGACGAGCCGCGCTACCGTTCGAACAAGATGAATGTCTGGCAGACGCTTGAATACCTCTCCGGGCTCAGCCTACGCAAACGCTACAACTACGAGGGATTCGCAGACACACAGAATCTCATCCGGACTCTAACGCCATCCTGGCGACGCGACAGCTACGCAGAGAAAACCAAGGCGGAGGAGACTGTTGCCTCCTCGACAGCTGCAGCTGGAGGCACTGGCTCAGGGAAGTATGTGGATGATCGGGTCACCGAGAGCGTGGCTGCTGCCGTGGCCAACAACATGGTCAGACGACGTGCAAGTCCCGCTCAGTCCAGCGATAATGTGGCCCTCAGTCTGCGTGCTGCGGCTCTTGTTGCAGCTCCGCGTCGCAAGCAACGCAGCCGCAAGAAGCGGCAACTCAATGCACCGCAGCTGGCAGCGGAGTACGCGCTCACGCCGGAGGATCTGCAGGATCTCGTCAAGTGCACGTAAGACTTAAATCAATTTCGAAGGGAAAAGCAACGAGTAGTTCGTTTGGATACAAAAATGTTCTCGAAAGGAAAAGCATTCGTTTTAAATATGTTGGATTACTTGATAAGCAACAAGAATGAAGAATGTTAAATATGAATCTTCTATTTGAGAATTTCTCCCGGTTTAAAAAGCTACATTGATTTAAGTAATCATCGAAAGTGAATTCATCGAGATAAAATCGTTTGTGGATATTCAAATGTGAGGTTTAGAATGTCTTCAGAATTTATTCTTTATTTTGTGGAAAAATGTTAAAAGCAGCTCTTTAAATGATATTAGTTCCTTTGGATGTTTCTTAAAAGGAATAGCAGTCGTGTTAAATATGTTTGATTTCTTGATAAGCAACAAGAATGAAGAATGTTAAATATGAATCTTCTATTTAAGAAGTAATCAGCGAAAGTGAATTCATCGAGATAAAATCATTTGTGGAAATTCAAATGTGAGGTTTAGAATCTCTTCAGAATTTAAACTTTATTTTGTGGAAAATTGTTAAAAGCAGCTCTTTAAATGATGTTATATTTTGGGTAACACGTTGAACTGAAGTTCTCCTTAAAAGACATGACAAACTTTTTGTGATTTCAAGAAGATCCCTTTAACAGGAATGCCAAATTGTTTGTGATTTCAAGATATAAAAAAAGTGAAGTGTTAATTGTTCTAACTAGTTTGCTGACAAACAACACACGTCATGTTTTTATTTTAATGGTTTAAACTTAAAGAAATAACCTAAAATTGAAACCGTTAGAATTCATGGCATTTGAACTTTTTATTTTAATGGGTTAAACTTAAAAAAAAAGAACTTAAAATAGAAATCGTTACGATTCAAAGCATTTTAAGTTGAGATAAACAATCGACACAGCTAAATCGATAATTCAGAAAATTCTAATAATGCAATTTCAATATTGTGAACACACGTCCTCTTTATTTAAATCGTGAGCATAGATTGCCTGATATTTGTTTTAGCATCGTCTTGCATATATCTTAACATTGATTTTTTCATAAGTAGTAAAAAGTAGGTAATGTTAATGTTACAATAACGCCAGGCAGTTACAATGTTATTTTTTATATTTTAATCAATAGTTGGAAACAGTTGTTTATTTCCATTTAACTTCTATGCCATGATTCTCTAGGTTCTCTTTCGGACCCACAGTTTTTTTTAAGTCAAGGTACTCTTTCTAGGGCATATAGAGTCGAGTTCCTCTTAAATATTTTTCAGTGTAAAAAGCTTAACGAAGCTCACTCAAAGTTTAGCCAATACACAAACCTCAATTGCGTGCTGGCATTGAAACTCGTTTAAATGAGTTGGTGCTGAAAAGAAAATAGGAAAATGCTAAATTGCAGCAAATAAGGTTGGGCTTTGATATGCCTCAAGTGCACTTAGTTAAGCTGCTTAGACCAAGTTATGCGCGACTGGCAAATACTCTGTAAAAAGTGAAATTCAAGAAGAATAACTTTTGGAATGCATTTAAAGTGAGAAAGGGAAGAGAAGGAAGAGTTTGGTTTAGATTGTTATTAATTTGTATCTACAGTTTACTATACTTAAGGCATGCGCGACTGACAAATACTCTGTAAAAAGTGAAAGTTGAGAAGTGTTACTTTTGGAATGCACTTAAAGTGAAAGTAAAGAAAGAAAGTTAAGGAAGAGTTATGTTCTCGACTATTATTAATTTGTATCGACAGTCTGTTACACCCTATGCTAGTAATAGCGACAGTAAAGCGGAGCAATGTCGTCGACTTGTCGGTGTCAAAGTGTGTCTCTAAGCTGTTATAAAAACAATCATAAGTCGCCAGTCCATGGCTCGCTCGTTGCAATTGCAGTGATATTATTGCCACAAAAGATCCGAAAAGCCGTGAAAGGCAAACGAGAAAATAAACAAACGGAATTACGTGTTGTCAAGGTGTCGAGACACTGCGACTGCAACTTTGTGGCCACATCACCGAGGTCGTCAGAAGCTGTGGCCGAGACTGTAATTGAAGTGTCGATGGCGTCTCTTAAAGTTCCAACACGTCAATTTGCCACACGAGACTTCTCCTCCTCCTCGCTCAACTGAAGATTGCATGGGTTGCCACGATTGAGAGAGAATCGCGAAAGTGTTTGCTCACTTTCGGCAACTCTTCGAATTGAAATTAGAGGGAATTATTGTATGGCTGTCTGGCATGAAACCTGGCCATAAAGCGAAATAGTTTCTGGTTTCAGCCCAACCAAAATGGTAATGTGAGACTAGCTCAACCCTTCCACATACATTCTACCCCCTGCCTTTGGCTTTGTCTTTGCTTTTGTCCGTGTCATAAAGCGACAATATACGATACGTTTCGATTGAACACAACGATGACAACCATAAAAATCTTCGCATTCACAGGACATTCTCCAAAGGCATTTCGTGCGGGGCAAAATACCAAAAGTAGCAAATGGATGGGAAAGGCAGCTATGTGTGTGTGTGTGTCTGTGATTCTAGTGAGTAGTAAAACTACTTTCACATTATTTAGTTGCTTTGACGATTATAAAAATAGAGTTGTCACCTGACGAAGCAAAGGCATGTTCATTGCACTGCAAGAAAAGAAAGTGTTCAAAGTTATACAAGAGAGGGAAAGTGATAGAAATGGTGTAAGATTGAAAGAATTGATTTATATGAGAATTTAATCGAATAGATTTCATTATGTGATATGAGATATATTATTTAAAGACTTTTTCTTTTCTGAAATTTATCGATGAAAAATGAACTTGATCTGTTGCTTAGCTTTTTTGCGATGGTTAACTAGTATTATTTATTTGTATACGTGAGATCGCAGTTCTTGGCATTTTTTAAGGTTTGTTGTTTCAAAACTTAGAGCAATTCAGTGAAAAAGTGTGACCAAATGCTATGAGAGCGGAAAACTTTGAAATTTATGATTTGAATACGTGAGAATTGCAGTTTTTTGGCCTTTTTAGTACTAAAGTTTAATAACTGAACCTCGGTTACAATAATACTTAATGGACAAACACATTCAGGACTTGTTAGCCATGAAAAGATTGTGATGAAATTTCCTCCGATTTGTTGCAGTGTAAAGTGCAAACTTGTTGACACACAACGTTGTGTATTTGTCATAATATTGACATTGGTGTCATGTCATTAAGCCTAACATTAAACGCTTAGCTCAACATGCGATGCCGATGCCGCGATGCAAAGCGCTCCCACTTGGCCTGGCCAATGCGAAACCGAGCTGCGAGTTTGAGCTTGAAAGAGATAGAGAGAGAGTGAGAGAGAGAGGCAAAGCTGGAACTGGAACTGGAACTGCGCTTAACAGCGTTGAGTTGAGTTCAGTTGAGCTGCGGCATGTTGAAACACGACACCGTGCCACATTAAAGTGGAATACAGCTACTGCTGCTGCCACATGTGGCACTCGACCCTTCTGCATGCCACACACACACTCACTCACGCACATGTGCGGAGAGTCAACAACAAAAAAATGAAAGCGAAACAAAACAAGAATCACATGGCGTAGGGTTCCACATTCGACAGTCGCCATTGGCGCTTGAAAGTTCCCACCGCGGCCCCAGAAAAGAAGCAAAAGAAAAGAATTGGAGATAGAACGCATCTCTAATTAAATACTCAAACCATGCCCAATTATGGGCGCTTGAATATGGCCAACAGCGGACGAAGAAAAAGGCCCAAACGCAAAGCTTTGGCTGTGGCAGCCGAGGAGATCGAGGAGGATTTTCTATTTGATTTCGTGCAGTGCACTTTGGAGCCACAAGATAGGTAAACTCCCCAAAGTCCCAGCCAAGCACTTTTCCAATTTTCCCGCACATTTATTGGAGCCGCGGTACGTGTTACAATTATCAATTTTAATGCGCTGCAAACGAGTCAAGGAAAAACGCATAAATGTCAAGTGATAGCGAAATTTATGCACGTCGCTCGCATTAATTAACGTTGCATACTTTCAGGCGACACTTTTCGCCCTTCAGGCATGGAAGCTAGTTTTATAACTTTGTCTTTCAATTAGCTCTCTGGGACGGACCTCCTCAAGGCCCAGTCTGTAAACTAATATCCTACGCTTGACATTCCGTCGACAGCTCGCAAGTGGCGTTAATTGACTCATAAATAGAATCAATGGCAAATTATTGCATCAAAAGATTCACCTTCCCAATGAATAGATTTTTACTTCATATATATTCATTAGGCATTCGCTGCAGCAAATGTGATTGAATAGCAAAGTTAATGAGACGTTCAAGAGATTTCTATTTTATTCCTTAGTAGAATTTTAAGAAAATTTCAATATTATTTCACCAAAGCACATTCTTAATTATCCATCTAACTTCCCGCTCAATTTATAGTTTCTATTAACATTTCACAATTTGTTTCTGATTTTTGATGATTCAGATTATTGAGTTTATTAGTTAGTTTGGTAATCAGATTGAAAATTATTTGTCCCTGATATTTATTTTCTAATTTCCTTATTCTATTTCAAGTAATTTACTTATGAGTATCACTCTTGTTGTTAGCAATTATACCACAGATTGTATAACATATAGATAAAAAAGAAAATGAAAAAAAATGCACACGGCTTAAATATAGCTTACAGACTGCATATCTTAAAAATTAAAGAGGTTAATCATATTTTCTAGAAAGTTCTGCTCAAATTTTACAAAATAGTAGACTATAAAAAAATATTTTAATACCCTTCTCTTCTATCTAAAAAACTAAAGTATTATAATTTCGTGCTGTTTTTTTTTTTTAAATCAAGCGGAACTTTAGCCACGTTCACAGCTGATAATAATGTTTATAATCTGCACTTCATAAAAATATAAAAGGTTAATCATATCTTTAAGAAAGTCCAGCACAAGTTTTTAAAAATAGAAAATTACAGAAACGTATTTTAATATTTGAAAATAGAAAATCTTTAAAAAAGTTTATCACAGGTTTTTACAAGTTCCTTATTTTCCTTGTCAAGTTAAAGCTTGAACAGAAAATGTTTCATGTTTATCAATTTTTCATCTTTCGGGGAATTTTAACCATGAGAAGATACTTTTCATACATATAATAGACCATTATTAAACATTCAGAAATCTTTTTATGTGGTTGCATTGTTGCTGTTCTGATTCTAGAACTTGTACACTTTATTATTCAAAGATATGTTCTACATGAGAAGTAGTAGTAATAATGATATCTACTTCAGATATCATTAGAATTATTTCCAAATTAATGCATTACACTGCAGTTAGTAATCAACTATGCATCCCACTTCATTCTAGACTCTTAAATGTAGTTGCTATTTCTCTTCACACGTGTTAACAGATGAAGTGTGCTGATTGAGTTTGATGATCTTGAGACAAATAGCGAAGGGATTAGGTTTCGTGCCCAATAGTTACATTTGTCGCCTAGACAAATTGAATATGTGGTTGTGCTGAGGTGTGTGTGTGTTTGTGTGTGTGTACCAGGAATAGAAACATTGTACTATTTGAGAGTCAACAACAACAATGTGTGTGTTGGCTTTGATGTCTCAATCCGAAGCGTGGAAGAGTGAACGCAGTTCAAAGTCATCAAAAGTTCAATTCAATCAATTTTCAATATGTGAAGGCAAAGGCAAAGGTGCAAAGATTGTAAGCCAGGTTAAGTGTGTGTGTTGTCGTTGGCCCAAACGTCGTTGATAGGTGTGTTACATCAGCATTGACATTGATAATGAAATTCCAATCAATGGGGTATCAATTCGATTCGAATCGAGTCGAGTTTGAGTCGTTTCACTTCGCACATGCATAAATTACGAGTGTTCGACATGGAAACACACAAGACAACGACGAAGAAGAGGGGGTGAAAAGGGGGGTGCATCAGGAGGCAATCTGTCATGTCATGTGCAATTCGAAAGTGTATATAATTGCAATATAAACAAAGCAATTGCAAAACGAAACGGAATGAAACGGAAGCGTTTTGCTTCGTTGTCGAATTTCCTGCAAAAGTATGAGTTCAGGATGCCGACAATCTTTTTTTTATTACCGTCCGCCCACCCACCTTTCCTCCGTCCGCCCCCTCAACAACGAGTCCATGACATCTGTTGCCAAAGGCTGCATCCGTTCCTGTCACGCACGCTCAGGTGGGCTGTGATTTATAAGTATGTACGACTCCGACTCCTCGCGCTGCCCCGATTATTACCTCTGATATACATTCGTACTCGATGGCTTTTATGCAATCTCACTCTCTCTGCATGTGGTTTCTATGTGTGGGGGTCAGACCTTGTCCTGGGTCTCACGTGGGTGAATAGCGAATGGGTTAGAGTGATAAAATCTTGTGCACATGTTTGCCATATTCCATCCATTTAGCTATAAAACAAAACTAGTCTAATGTCACAAAAATGTAAATAAATGCGCGAAATGGGTATCGAAACGTGGGACGTTAGAGTAAACTAGGCTAAGAGCTGCGATAAATCTTAGTAAACTGCAGCGTTTATTTTTGGTAAATTACAAGGCTATTCTTCTAATTAATTTCTAGTTTGGTTTAAATGTAAATATGAGTTTCAAGCTAACTAGTAAAATGCCTTAGAAATTTCATATTTCTTAAATTTAGCAATCTCACATTTGAAACAAGTAAGAAAGCTGCAGTTGAGTGTTCGTGATTGTGAGTATATTTTTGGTATATTTTTAGATATTTATTGGAAATTACGCTACCCATTTTCAATAAAACCATATTCTGTTTATATATTTTGTACACTATGGTATATTTTTATACAGTACAATAACGATATACTAAATATATGCTTTGATATATTTTAGTATTTTGCTATATCCATATTCTACTATATAAAAATATAGCATAGCTTACAAAATATACCATAGTCTACAAAATAGACTACAAAATATACCATAGAGTGTGAATATACCAAAGAAAAAAAATTATACTAGATTGTCAGCCAAAGCATCCTATGTAAGTCCCCATTATTTTAAACCGTTTCAGTATATACATATAATATTTTGAAATATGAATGAAGTATACAGTTGAGTATTAGATCACTTCGTTTATATCTTAAAAATATTTAATTTATAATCATTTATTACAAAAAACCTTTTTTGCATAGTGAATGAGTAATCGACTGTCTTGTCAGCCTCGCATTTTTATATTTAAAACTAATTCGTTCTAAAAATAACTGAACTTAAAAGAGTTTTTATTTTGAAATGTTATTCCAATGTTTTCCATCTTTGCTTCTATTTGCCTCTTTTCTTGAAATGCCAACTTAAACCAGCCAATGCAAAAGATTTCTTTTTTTTTAAGTTGGAATAAACTTTTCATAAGCTTCGCAAAGTAACTAAAAGCAAATGTAAAGTTTCTCTTAGTTGTTTGGTGTTAAATACACAATTAAAAGTGCATTTAACTTTGGCCCAAATCCACATTAAAATAACAGTTGAAAGCTATTTAACCAAAACGATTTGTTGGCTCAGCACCAAACCAAAATAAAACCAAAACCGAAAAAAAAGGAAAAACCAGAAAAGTGGTAGCCAAAGTCAGGCGATGTGTGGCCTGTGCGGAATTGTTAGTCAAAGTCAGGCTATATCATTTAAGTAATTTAGCATTATTTCGACACAAAGTTGGCCTTATTCCTATGCACCTCCCTCACTTCCCTTCCACGCTTCCCTTCGGGTGTCAATTCAAATTTGTTTCGTGCAGCAAATGACACAAAAGTCGGCAGCGAGGTAAATACCTAGCATTGAGCATTGAGCATATCTTGTGGATAAACCCATTATAATGCTAGACTAATTACTTCGGCCCGTCGATGTCGCTTAAGCCAAGAAAGACAAATATGAACAACTTGAGAATATATCGCATATACTAGATACAAATGGGGAATTTCTAGCGAAATTTATGTCTTGAAAGCCCAAGCTGTGCCGTCCGCCTTTTGCTATCATGACTGTCTACATTTCAGCCGAAAATATCGCATGTATGGGACCAATATGTATTACCATATAAACCCCGGGAATGGAACGAGAACACAGATATGGATACTACTCTCGTATGTGGAGCACATAAAATGAAGAATAGTCTATAGACTCGATTCTCGTACTCGTACTCAAATAACATATGAGCCACAATCGACTGTCTGCTGCTAAAAAGCCAAACGAATGTTTGACAGCAATATGACTGCACATCTATTATATATCTGCATATATAGCTTTAGCTATTGCTATTCACGTGCTCATGTGTGTAGCACTTCCCTTCTTGGCTTGGCTAAAATTACACTCATTTTTCCGGGGGGTTTCTATTGTTCACCAACAATATAAAAAATATTCAAATCGAGTACTGACAATTGACTAAGGCAACGAAGAGACTTGAATGCACTTTAAAGAAAATATAACATAAATAATTAAATTATGATATTAGTCACCTCCGAAAGGAGTCTTCATAATTTAAATTACCATCCATAAATTCAGTATAAATTCATAAATTAAGTACTTTTGATACTTAAGAAATTGTTAGGAATTCATTCACATTTCTTGAGCGTATTTCATGTGTCTAAATATTCTTTCGAAAGGTGTATGAATCCTTTACATATATAAAATTAAAGTTTCTGTATAATTTAAAGGAATATTTAAGCTATAAATACTTAATTTATAGTATTATTTACACTATGAATACTAAAAATACCAACTGAATTAAAATTTTACTTTAAATTTCATTTTTAAAAGAAAAATTTGGATGAATCCTTGAATCACATAAAATTTAAGTTTATAAATAAATCTTTAGGTTAGTTTATACTTGAAATACTAAAAATTCCAATTGAATTTAGTATGATTAGAAATGAAATCTTGATTGTGCGGAGTGTTATATTAATCGCTTGCCAAAACAGTTATACAAACTAAGTCTAGTGTTGAATTTTTCAATCATATTATAATTATTGTTTTCTAATTAGTTCAGTAATTGTTATAAATAACGTTAAATTTCTAGATCCGTATCTT
The DNA here is from genome assembly GCA_023558445.1 of Drosophila pallidifrons. Lineage (NCBI taxonomy): Eukaryota > Metazoa > Arthropoda > Insecta > Diptera > Drosophilidae > Drosophila > Drosophila pallidifrons. The sequence continues at coordinate 26,828,074 of CM042347.1, read as the reverse complement.
CAGCTCTTTTATCTTAATTATGTTTAGTATGTGTTCTTTTGGAAATCAAACTTTCTTTATCTAGTCATTCTATGTTATTTACATTTTACATTTACATTTTAATGTATATATTAATCTTTTAATTACCTTTTTTCTAATTATTTGGGGTTAAATCTTTCTTGGTCTAAATATTTGATTTTAAATATTTCTAATTAAAGTTTTTAATCAAGCGACAGTCCTTAACTTGTTAGAGCATTCGAAGGGTCTTTAAACTCCTTTGATTAGGAAAATTTGCACATTTATTCGCTTGTTTACCTGCCACACTTTCTTGGTAGCCGGTTGGTCAGAGGAGGGAGGCGTGGCGGAGGGGGCGTCTTCTTGTCCTTGTCGTTTGTCGGTTTCGGGTGTTTGGCAACCAAAATAAAGGCAAGAACTGAGAAGCGCTATAGAAACAAAATATGTGTAGCCGACCTCATTCGTTACCAACAGTTACAAGCGCGAAAACGGTGAAACGGTGAAGTTGGCGGCATCGGCACGAGTTCGTGACCCATGTGCAATAACAAATGCGCCGCGTATTATCCTTAGTGGCTTAGTCCTTGCCCGAACGGACAGCAGATAGCAGAAAAGACGTAGCACACAGGAGTTAAAGAAAGGTACGCAAAAGTCCTTTCCTTGCGCTTTGTTGTAATTAAGTGCAAAATATATATATTCTGTGAAATAAATGAATTTTATTAGTCGCGACTTCTTGATAAAGCAGAAAAGTTTTAAATTGGTCTTCTCACTCTGTTGGCCCACAGCTTCAATTTGCCGCGCATCAGCGCTCGCCTGGAGCGTTTAATGGGCACCAACGTGGTCAAGCTGACGGACCGTGCCTACATGAAGGAGTTGCGGGAACGCATCGATGAGGATTACCGCAAGCAGCTGCTGGCCCGCATCAAGGCTCGCGAGGTAAGTTCCCCAAAGTTTGTCTCACAAATTGGCCGACACACAAATGTGGCCAATTTGCGTGGCGTCTAATTGAATTTTGACAAGTTGTCTCAAAATGGATGCAACCCTTGGCAATTGTCACGTAGTCGCCTGCGATTATTTTTCACACAGATTGCTCTGAGACCTTTTTTATACCCGCTACCCAGGGTAGAAGGGTATTAAAACTTTGTGCCGGCAGGAAGTGTATGTAACAGGTAGAAGGAGGCGTCTCCGACCCTATAAAGTATATATATTCTTGATCAGCGTCAACAGCCGAGACAATCTAGCCATGTACGTCTGTGTGTCTGTCCGTCTGTCCGTGTGAAACACTGGATCTCAGAGACTATAAGAGATAGAGCTATAATTTTTTTTCAACAGGGTTTGTTATGTTAGCACGAAAATCAAGTTTGTTTCAAATTTTTGCCACGCCCACTTACGCCCCCGCAGATCAATAAAATCGAATAACAAGCGTAATTTTCAAACTACAGCTACGAATTTTGGTGTGTACAATAAAAACTATATTATTTATGATTTCTGCAAATTTGGTTTGCGATCCGATAAAAATTGTCGAAGTTATAAAAGAAATACTTTTGTATGGGCAAAAACGCCTACTTACTACGGCTCTTAGTTGCTTTGACTGGCAATCTGGTATATTGTGCCGTCTATGGTATATTTTAAATGCGGTACTAAATCGATATACCAAATATACCGCTTGGTATATTTTTAGTATTTTTGTAATATATTTGGTATATTTTGAGAAAAATATCGCAAAATATATTTATTTTATTCAAAATAGGTAGCACAGTCGAGCACACTCGACTGTAGCTTTCTTACTTGGTTCTGTGCTGCTGTTGTGGGCGTGGTCAGCATTCTAAAGAGAATGGAAACTTTTCAATAACAAAAGTCGCGCCTGCTTGAATTCAATGAGCTCTCGACATGAAAATCCAAAACAACATCCAAGCCGTCAAAATCATAAAAAATTAGACCATCGCAATAGGCACAACAGCCGAAAATAAAAAGTGAAAAACTCGATTTTATGTCTGCGAGACATGCGAGTTGAAGCACTGCAGCGGAAATGTGCACTTAGCTTTGTCTGTTTGTCTGTTGAGTTCTTTGCTCAACTTCAAGTAGCTCCCTTGATATGCCACTTTGTGCCTTTATCATTTTGTTTGCCGCATTGCGCACATCGAGGTGCCAAATGGGCGTAACTCTGCCACTTTTAACTAGTTGTCGAAAGTCAATTTGAAAACTACTTTGACTACTTACAAGGCAAATATTTGAGGCAGCGGATCAGTCATTTTGTTAACAATCTTTTAAATGTTTAGTAGATATTACAATAGATGATACATGATGATACTTACAAAGGCAAATATTTGAGGAAGTAGATCAGTCTTTAAAATGGCAAGTTTAGAAAATACTTCGACAAATTACTTCATTGGTTTGAACTGAATTTTACTCCCATGATGATACTCCGTAAAGTACTTCCTTACTAAATTAATTAGAGTTTAGAACGTTTGCAACTATTGTTAAACTTCTGTTATCCTTCGTCTTTACCATTCCCATTTATAACTTCTAAGGGATATTTTCTCTATTTCTTGACCCCAATACAATCACAAAAGTGTTCTCTGAAATGAAGTTCAATCTACCATCATTGTTTATCACATGTCTGTAGCCAAAAACCTTTTAGTATTTCCCTTCAAACTAATCTCTATATTCTTTTCATTCATTATTTTCATGTTTTACTATTCAAAATTAACTAAAACCCTTTAATTTTTTTAGCTCAAAGAGGTGGAGCGTGAACGCATGCTAATTATTGAGGGCAAATCGGACATAATACCCGAGGAACTGGCCGACGATCCCATCTTCATGGTCAACAAAGATGCCAACACAGAGATACTGAAAGAGCGCTCCAAGGTATGAATATGAGCGTAGTATAAACTATAAAAAAGATGCCATAATAATAATTGCAATTTATTTGACTGCAGCTGAAAACGAGTCGAGAGAAGAACGCCGAACGTCTGAAGGTCCAGGGCGTTAAATGGGAGCGCGAAAGATTGCAACACGCCGCCAAGGAGGCCGAGATGCTGGCCAAGAAACACGAGCGTCAACGCCAACAAAAGCTCCTCGTCGAACAATATAGAATCGAGGACGCCGAACGGGGCATGGACCTGCTGCGGTAAGTGGAGGCAGCAAAGCCAATCCCCCCTGAAACTCCCCGTAACTCCGAGTAGAAGTCTGTCAGCCAAATGAGCTGGGCTTAAACTACATACTTTAGTTACTGCGCTGCGTTAGTCTAATTAAAAGTTATGTACAACAGCCTTAAATACATTAAGGACACGTCCACACGCTTGCTGCTGGCTTGCCTGGAGTTTAAAGTCTTTAATCCCAAAGATGTTTTGCTACAGCAAACTTATCTACATATTGAGAAAAGATACAAGTTTGTTGCAAGCTTGAATAGTTAAAGTTCAGTTCAGTTAGTTGATTAGTCGCTTATATTTCTTATACTCCAGTATAATATGAATTATGCCTTAACTTTATGTAAGGCAACAAATTTGTCATTCATCCTAAAATGGCAATTAATGTAAATTAACTTAACTATCTACTTTCTAATGTTACAAGTTAAGAATTCAGGTAGTTACTAAATGAAAGATAACTTTCTAATGTTATAGTTAGGAATTCAAGTAGAGTTTATCACACATTATTCCTTCCTCCTGCTTTTAAAAGCCCATCTAACCGAAACCTTATATTTTCCAGCATTCACAATGAAGACTGGCGTGAATGCGAGCAGAATCTTAAGGAGTTCCTGGAGAACGAACGCGCCAAAATGAAGGAGCGTTCGCTGCGGGTGCCCAAACCGTTCTCCTCGGATCCACAGGACATTCTCAACATAGTGCGCGCACGGTAAGTGACGCCCATTTTAATATCACTTCAATCCCATGCTGATTTCTTATTGCGTTCTAGACAAAAGTTCCGGGAGACCGAGCTGCGCATACGCCACCAGTTGGAGGATGATAAAAAGGTTGTAGTGCCAGTTACAACAGCTGTGGATAACTTCGTAATGGACGATGTTGGACCCGGTACCATTGAGATGCCTAGGGAACCATCGTTGGATGGCGATTATCCGGGAGCGATACAAACCAAATACATGGATGATGCCTCCGATGTGTCCGAGGAGTCTGTGAAGAGCGCTAGTCTCATAAGTCTGTCCGTAGCGAAGCAGGAATATGCTGATGTGCTGCAGGCCGAGATGGAGGATGAGTATAATCGAGGATTGCTGATATCGAAGTTCCAATACGATCAATTGCGCTTCGAGGATGAGAAAATTGTGGCACTACGCAATGCCAAGGTAAGTCCTTCATCCTTTTATTTTGTAGCATAAGTCTAGAGGTAATGGGTGTTGACGCTTTCAGAATATACTCGAGCTTTATCAACTGGCCGAACAGATTATTATGGGTGATGCGATCGATGACGAGCCAGAGGAGGTCGGTGAAGAGGCTGAGCCAGAGGGTCTACAAAATATTGTTAGTGAAGCCGACGACGACGAGGAGGCTTAAAAACTAGTTCATTAATCGTTTCATTGATTTCGTTTTAAATTCATTTCAAACACATCTTTAAACGGGTTCGCAAAACTTTTGGCATTTACACATTCATATTTTTGACAATCACTCAAAATTCTCCACAAAATTTCAAAACGAAATTCCGTTGTAGATTCGTGGGAAGGGAAAAATTTGATTTTGATTAGATGGCGCCGTCATTATGAAATCTCAGTAGCGCAATCAGTGCGATTTACCTATCGATATGTGTCAGTGATGTTTAATTAAGCTGTAACCCGTTAAAGATAATAAAACCCACATATGAAACTTGATTCTATTTAATTTTGCACGGTACAGTCGCAAAAGTATGCTACAAATATTTGCATTGTGTCTGTCGATAAGGCCTAAAAGCAGTGGGTTGTTCCGAATAACTTTATCGCGTTAAGTTAAACGTTTAACGATTAGATTATTTGCGTTTTATCACTATTTATGACAATTTCAATGGCGTTTTGGGCGTCGAAATAGTTTGCTGGAATTGGACTTTGACAAATCTCAGCGCAATTAGCTGAGGCAATTCGCTTATCGATTGCCTGCCGGAAGTGTTGAACGATATTAGATTACATCGCAAATCCCACAAAAGGCGTGACGCATTTCACCCGTTAGTCGTCGGTGGGTGTCAATTGAGTTGAATTAAATTTGAAGCTGTCAAGTGTACTATATGTGTAGGGTATTTGTCACTATAGTGCAACTCTTGCATATGTGAAATCAATCTTATAAATAGACAATGTATCTTATTTATGCTTGTCTCTAAAAATACCCACGAACCCTAGACAAAACCAAATCCCACCCTCACAATTCAACTTGAAGTTTTGAGTGTGTGTCTGTTATTGGTTTCCTTTAGAGAATCATCATCGACTTCGTTGTCGTTCTCGTTGTCGTATCATTCTCATATTGGTTGCCCCAGGCAGCACGCTTTGCTTTTCTGCCATCACTCTGCAACCTTATGTGTGCTTATTTGCTATGGTCGCATTTTTAGATATCCCCTCTCTTCCACATACTCTCCCACTCTCTCACTGAGTGTGGAAACCAATGCAAATTATGTGCTCACTTACTCTTTCCCTTACGGCTATTGACTTTAAAGTGTCGCTTGTGGGCGACTGCGGTGCTTGCCAACTGACTGCAGATTATAGCACAGACCCCCTCTCTCCCCCTCACCACAACACCCTTTAGCAGTTGGGTAGTGTCTTGACTGTTTACATTCTTCTTCTTCGTCTTGTTCGCCTGTCGTCAATTCACATGTGTGAGAAATAATAAAACTTTAGACAGCCCCTCTTAACTTTATGTGCCTTTCGCACCTTTTGCTCCATTTAATCATAAAGTCAAATAATGTGTATTCTGCATTTTATGCTTATGCATTGATAATGGCTCTGAAATGAACCTTTATTGATTTTCGTAATCTAAATGAAATTAAATAAGATTGCATTTTTCTTAATATTCGAAATTATATTTTTAAATACAAAATATAACCAACCATTTAACCAGAATACCCCCCACATTGGTAGTGAAAGCTTCCGGTGTAATTACTTTGATTACCACAGTTGTCACTGCCTAATTTATGCACATAATACATAATCAGAAATCAAATGATTTACGGTGACAGCATGCGATAACGTAACAAGCATACGTGGGCGTGATCACGAATCTTGTTTGCCTCTGATTACAATATATACCCTATGCCGCAAATACATACACACACAAAAAAATAAAAATTCGACCATCGTGACGTCACGTTGTCTAAACGAATCATGTAAAAAGCAAAGAAAATCATTGAGTGGGAGAGCAAGAGTAATGAGGCGCTATTTTGAGAATGGTCAAACCGCAGCGGTGATTTTCTAATTTATCGGTTAGCCACCACTACTAAACTTACAGCAGCTTGAAATGGGAAGAGAAACAAGGAGAGCATTAGGATTCACTAGCAGCATCGTATGTGAGTGTAGGTGGCAACGCAGAGAAGAGACATGATCTAACAAGAGCTTTACAAACGAGAGAACGCAAAAGGAAGAGCTCACAGCAATTGAGAGAGGGTACAGTTTACAAGGCATGTGTTGTTGGGTAAGAAATGAGCGAGATGCAATTACACACTTCAAATTGTATTAATTCAGTTCTTGCTTAACAGTGACTATTAAGTGAGTGTTCAAAATGGACGTACGCGAAGTGAAATAAAAATAGAGAAGCCACGCTTGGAAGGCAAACAAGATGAAGACGAAATTGGAAATCGGTAAGTTTGCTTTTATTTATTTAATATTTTTACAAACTGCGCAGCGATTTAAGTAAACCCTTTGACAACGTATTGAGCAAATACTTTTTTTGGATATGCGTATGAGTCTTACTCGTATTACTTAATAGCTAATGTCTGGCTTCAGCCGCTTTCGCTTGATATGAGCTTTCGAATTGGCGGTCGCAGTTTTATTTTCGCATCGCAGGGATTTGCGTCGCGTCATTTATCCAGCGTAACTGCGCCCACGCCTTAAATAAGTTTCCAGGAAGACAATACGAAATGCGCCAAACGACTTTGAGTATGAGGCGAATATTCATAAAGAGTGTTGTCAACAATTACTTTCTCCCTCTCACTCCCCACTACTTCCAAACCAACTCACGTACATTTATGCTGTGACGTTGGCGCGCAGCTGACTTGTTGCCTACTTAACAGCATGATATCTTGTGGCGTAAATAATTGCAGCCACTTTTTTATGATTCTCGGTTGCGACACCGCTACAATGCAAATTTGTGGGGGGAGGGTCAGGTAACGGGCGACTTTAGGAACGATTTGCCTAAAATTTTTCATCAGACAGGCGACTAAACTTCGCAAATGTGACGAAATATTTCATTGATAAAACGGCCGCCAAAATCTTGTGGACAGCAGACGACGACCTAACAAGCCGAAGGGTCGTAAAAGCTCGGCAAAGCTTTACGCACTTTTTTGCTAGCCGCCTTCGCATTCATTCGTTCGTTTCTTCGTTCGTTGAAAAGCCGAATCGGTCGACAGTAGTTCGGGCTTTTGGCAATCGGCTCTGTGCTTGTCCTTTATAAAAGAACTCGGCGCCTCTAGTCAGTCACGCAGTGTTCAACAAGTAGTAGGAGCAACAGTTGCCCACAGCACAGTAATTTCTGGTTCGAAAACTAGTTGCTCAAGTGTACGGATTATTGCAACCAAGTGAGTTATCGCGCTAAATCTACAGATTTTATTGGAACAAAAAAATTAAACAGCTATCCAAAAAATATTCCTGAAAATTTTAAGAATAAACCCGAGTTAAAAAAGTTTTTAAGCCTAGTTCGTAATTTGCGGCAGTTTTATCAGCAACGCGTCGGGAAATTTTAGAAATGCCGTCGCCGTCGCTAAGTTCGTCATCAAAGACAATATGACAACGAGTGCTATTGATATCAAAAACTATTTGTGGGAGTACGATTTAATGTCAAGGGACTATTAAAAAGCGAAAAAACTTTAAAAAATGCATCAAAAAACTTTTATGTTGTTCTATATTTATGCAAAAGTTTACATACATTGAAGAAAATTTTTTGTTTAACTCACATGACAAAAAATTAAACTAGATTATAAATCCTGGAATTCATTTTCGTGAAAAATATTTAAAAAATGCATCAAAAAACTTTTATATTCTATATTTTTGCAAAAGTTTACATACGTTGAAGAAAATTTTATTGTTTAACTCACCTGACAAAAAATTGAACTAGATTATAAATCCTGAAATTCATTATCGCAAAGAGTTTAGCAAGTTTTTCAAAAAGTCTAGTCATTAAGAAAAAAATCGGTTTTGCCAATTTGTACCTTCCCTAAAATAGACTCTTCATTCTAATGAATTGCAAAGTTTTTATTATAGTTTAATTGAATTGGAAAATAAAAATCTTTCGGAAAACAGTGCTAGCAAAAAAATGCGAAAAATGTAATTTTTACTAATGGAAAACTAAAGCGCAGCATAAAAATAGACTACTTTGATTGCTGTGCAAATCAATCATCAATGCTAAGAAAGGGTTTTCAATTGCCAACAATACAAAAAGGACGAGCACGTGTCAGAAATTGTTGGCTTATAAAAAAATTCAAGCGAAGCACTGCAAAGAAATCAATCATGTGCTCTTGTTTACCGAAAATCTCAAGAAAAAAAAAAGTTTAATATAAAGTCACGTTAATTTAGTGTGTATAAACACACGATGGAAATAGGTCAAAGTGCATCCCATCTTCATGCACACAAGTGAAAACACACGCAAACACACTCGAGCACACTATGTGGGAATTGTTGGCACCTTTTGCAAATACCGTATAATCAAGTTGGATGCGTGAGAAGCGCTGGGTTCTTAAGACACTTAAAAGAAACACATTGAAGTAAAAGTTAAGTACAACCTGCAGCACAGCTTTCGTTTTGTATTCGTTTTGTGCAAAAACACAAACTGATGCAACTTTTGAGTACATTATTAAATTAAAAATTCATTTGCACTATGGAAAGACACAGTGTGAGAATTTATTCAAATTGCCATTAACAGATTGAAAATGAAGTGAACCCAGCATTAAAGTGTCAAAGTTGTTATCAACTTTATTATTAAAAGGGGATTTTCAATATGGATAGATAGAACTTTTGCAAATTTATGCGTTATTAAAATAAAATTAAATTTTCATTGTTGTTCCATATTAAAGAATAATTAAAAATGCAATTAACAAATTGATTATATTAATTTGGCAATTTTTCACAGTTTATCAGTGAAAGTTATTCATTTTTTTATTTAAAACGTAGGAAACTTTAATCACACCACATTTAAAAGTAGTCAAATTAACAAACCATAATCAGTATTAAAAAAACTTCATCAGATTGAAAATTAAAGAAACAGCACTTCGATTGCTTTAAAAGATATTCCGAAAAATTATATTTTTAGAGATATTTTTTATATTATAGAAAGTTTAAATTTTGAACTGAAAATTGTAGTGGAAGTTAGGAGATTGTCAAACAGTTTGATGTCTAAATGTCAAGCAAATAAAGCTGTGTAACAAACAATGAAAATTATCAATATTTGCGGAAAATGTCGCCAAGTAAACACCTCATGACAAATCCCTTTAGTTGAGAACTCGAAAATTCCAACCGAGTGCTGTGAAAGAATGAAATACAGAAAAGCAAAACTCAAGAAAGAAAATTCCCCAGGCAGCGAATGCATTGTGTATTGGAGTCTGTTACAATGTGAAAAACAGAAGTCAACACCTGAGTGTGTGTGTGAGTGTATGTGAATCCCTGTAGGAATCGCTGGCAAAGTGTGTGCGTGTGCGTGTGTTGGGCCCCACATGTTGGTCATCGAACAAGGATCAAATTTCATGCTTCAGGCATAACAAGTTTCAGCCAGAAAAAAAAGTACAAAAACCGATCGCTGTCTGAGTGCTTTTTTGTGTGTGCCACAGCCACACATATCAAATTGTTTACCAGCGAAAAATCATAAATCCATATTTTTTTTGCGTATGCTAACGAGACTCGTGTTTTGAAAGTGGGTTAATCGAAGCTAAACAAAAAGTTGGGAGTGTAAAGAAAAATCACAATTTTTCTTAAAATGTTGTGTTAAATTGGCTTGTTAAAGTCTCTTGCAATTCCGGTTCTTTTGGTTTAATGGAAAATTGAATATAGATATTTTCAATCTAATCTTAACTCTTTGCTAGTTTCACTTAATTTCAACTTGTCTAATTTGGTAATTTATATGACATTTAATTCTGTCAACCTTCTATAAAAGTCAACTGTAGCAGACAAAACACTTCACATATGTTTCTATGGAGATAGACATTTGGTGGACTAACTCACTCCCAAAAGAAAACATCTGGTCAGTTTTAAGCTGTGACTGCTTACTAATAGAGATTTCTTTTGTGTGTATTCAATTCACTTTAAGCATTAAGCACAAATACCTTAAGATTCGTGTCAAATGCAATATTAAGTAACACACTTTGCTTAAACTAACTACCAATTATTTTTGGGGTTTTCCTTTCTTTTTTTTTGTAAGGAATTGCAGCTGTGTTTCACTTTGTTGTTGACGCTCCAATTACATAATATTGAACTGAACCTTTCTGCAAATTGCCTGGCAAAGTAAAGAGCATGTGCATTAGTTTTTCTTTTTCGGGGACAAAGTTTGACTTAGACTCCTGTGTAGTTTTGCCAATTCAAATTGTGGACAAGCGAGGGAGCGAACAAGCTTATTGTGCTTAGTCAACGCTAATTAAACAACTTTTTACACTGCACGACAAGTTGTGTTGTGTTGTCCAGATGGGGGATTCCCCCATGATCCGGCCTACGCTTTAGCCTTAGTCCATTAGGCTGTTGGCCAGTTGGACTCTTGTTCCACTTCGTATTTTAGCTCAATTTTCTCATTTACGCAATTAACTGTGCGTTTATTGCGAAACAGGTGAGTTGGCAGCCAGGTGACAGCTACAAATGCTCTTTCCTTTTTGCGCCTCCTCTCTCTATCTCTTTGAATGTGGACGGGCTATTTAATAAATTTCATTTTACCCCTGGGATTCACAGCTACGACAACACGACAACAACTACGATAAGAACAACAAATAGGACAAGTTTTCTCCAACCTTCCTATTTATTTTTTTGTTTTGTCCTGTTTTTTGATGTTCCGAGGGCACTTTCGACTCTGTGTCAACAAGTTAATTAAAGCATTTTGACAACGATTCCTGCTTGCACACAGTTTGGTTACACTTCCATTTAACACCCCTTCGACCCTCTCTATAACGAAAGTAGCTCTTGAATATCGCAAAAGAATGGAATAAGCTAAAAACTGCTGGAAAAATAAGCCAAAAGTGGCAATTATAATTGAAAAAGTTGTCGTCCGATGCCGGAAGGCATTCTCTTAAATTAGGATTTAAGGGAATACTTTAAGGTTTCTATATTTGTGTTCGTTTAAAGTAAACTTAAACTAAACTTAAAGAACTTCCTCAACTCTTTAAATATCATAAAAATTTCAATAATTAGAGCCTAATTGTAGAAGATTTTAGGGAAACACTTTCCCATTATATTATTTATTTAAAGTACATGTTAAAGACTTTTTTAAATATTTAAAGTCTAGTAAAGTATTTAAATATAAAGGCTTAGCTTTCAAACTAAGCTGAATAAATAATAATATGTATTTGTCAAATTCTTTAGCAAAATTATTAGATTCACACTTGTCTCGCACAACAAACCGAAAAAGAATTTGCATTCAAGTCCAATCAAAACGTGCAATGAACAAGAAATTGGCTAAGAAAACTTTTCGTTTTGGCTTTCTGGGGACAATTTTAATGAGCAGACGAATTGAAAAATGTTCCTTTTGGCTTGTCAATTTGTCGGGGGCGTGTCGTCGCAACGTTCGCTTCATTTATGTGTATTTGTTGCGAGAACTGTGCATGGTTCGTTTAGTAATTCGTCAATTTGTTTACTTCACCGCAAAATGAGCTGCGTTCAGTTGCCTGAGAGAGTTGGCGATGCCACCTTTGTTTGTAATTCTAGTGAACCTCAATTTAAATTTGAATGTATGGCAACACTTTTGGCAGTGTGGGATCGCAATGATGTGGCCACACTGATCAATCGGTGTGACGCCATATTGAAATTACTTTAAAATTGCAATTCGCAGAAAATCTAAAATTGTTCGTTGTGCTAATTTTAAGCGTAGCAGACACAATTTGTTGACTCTGTGTTTTGTGTTTTTCTTCGCAAATGAAACAAATCGCAAATTCCCCCTCCAAGTGGCAGGCGTCGGGACCGCAAGTGCCAAAAGTTTGATGCAAGCTCATTTATATTGTTAAGTTAAAGGAGTGTGAGGGTGACAACGAGAAAAAAACAACAATGCGGTGGAGTGAGAAGGAAGTCAGTGGCTGGGCTAATGGCAACCAAGACATGCACATGAACGTGTCGTTGAGTGGGCGGGTCGTGACGTAGAGAGGGGGGGGGCTAGCAAAGTGTTAAGCGTGGTCTGCAAATCCGCAGCGAAGGAGTTAAGCTGGAGGCGGTGCCACGCCCTTGCTTAATTAAATGAAACGATACTGCGAATGGCGAAAACCTTAAAAATAAAAACAAGCTGCATGCATTACAAGAGCAGTGGCAAGGCGAAAAATAACTACGCCAAGAAACCAAACATGAGCAACGAATGTTGTCTAAGAATCGGCACAGTGGGGCAATTGTGATTATTTTCGGTTGGATTTTTTGGAATATTAAAGTTGTTATAAACAGTAAAGAGTTGAGTTAAAGCAGTGGTAAATAATATTTATAACAACCTTGCATCTTATTTTGTCTTCGTTTCCACTATGTTGAACATAATAATAATGAATATCTTTGGGATATACATATATGATGATTTTATGTTAAATTAATAATTAAAATAAGTTCAATTATATTAAGTACTATTATAGTATCTCATTTGCCATTGTAAAGCTATTTCAATTAGTTTATTTATAGAATCCCCTTGTAGTATAATTATTTTTAACAAGTGGTCCCACTGTGCAACGCCTTGAAACAGGTTGTTGATTTAAACCTTTCGTATTATGCGTGTATGCGTGCCTTACATGTGTGTGAGTGTGAGAGTGTGTGCTTTTCAACACAAAAATCAGAAACACCCACACGCAAGGGAGAAGTGCAGAAAGAGGGGGAGGCGAGTTTTAGCTCCTATCAAACGGTAGTGATGGTAATTACCCTGATGTACATGACACGCATCTCCATTTCAGCCAGCAGATAGAAGAGGCAGCAAGAGTCGCGACGGAGTGCGGGAGGACAACACGCTAATCCCGAGGACAACAGTGAGGGCACACACGCACACAAGAAAAGAAACGAAACGAAAAGAAAAGAAAACGTCATGAAACCCGACATATTAACGCTCTGCATCCTGGCAACGACGATCCTGGCCAGCACACGTCACGTCATTGGCTTTCTGACTTCCCAGACGTCGTCATCGTCGCTGGCATCTTCAGCTGGCATAGCAGGCAATGGCATTGGCCCAGCATCAGTTGTGGAGAAACAGCAGCAGCAGCAGGAGAATGATGTGGTGATACAACCGCGTCGACACTTGGACGCAACGTTGGAACGTAACGTTTACGATCCCGGCGATGGTGAGTCCCTGATTAAATGACACTGCCTTTTGTTGTTTGGCGAAGGATTACCTCTGACATTTGACTCCTTGATGATGACGCCGACGACAACGGCAACGACGACGTCCCGCGTAGGCTTTGTTCTTATGCATTCGTTTATTCGTTGCTCGCTGGTTCATTGCTTTCGTTCATTGAGCCGCCAAAACGGGTTACACAGTGATGGGCAACACGAGACAACGCTAAGATTCATTTCAGCATCAACTTGCTATGCTATCAGTCATCTCTTTAAGCGAAGAAAAACATTCTCGGAACATTTACTGACTAAAATAGGGTATATAGGATTTGTTCAGAATTGTCAGTTGATTAACGGACTTTACAGATTGAGGAATTTCTTTAAAATTGTAATATTTCGTTTTTTCCATAGAATTATCTTTGACAAATCCAATTTGTAATTTAGCAAATATTTTGAACGTTTGAAAAAGAACAAACCATATTTATTCAAGATTGTTTACGGATTGAGGAATTTCCTTACAAATTTGAAGACATTTCAATTTTTTTCAAAGAATTATCGTAGAAAAGTTAGCAAATACATATTAAGAAATAATGAAATAGCTACATTTTTGAACGTTTAAAAAAGAACAGACCATATTTTACAAGATTGTTTAAGGATTAAGGAATTTTCCTAAAATTTTGAGGAGATTTCGTTGTTTCCGTAACACTATCGTAAGAAATTCCAATTATAATTTCCCAAATTTCCAGATAATATAGATTGTTAGGAATGAACAGACCTTATTTATCGTAGTCAGACAATCATATAAAATTTAATATTTATATGTAGTTTAATGATATTTTAAATCACCAGATTTGTTAATTTTTCCTAAAACTGTCAAATCTGAACCAATTTCATTGTCATTTCCTCCTCCATTGCCCAGACCACTCAATTGAAATAATTTATTCATGGTTTTGAAAATTCATTTTGACGTAAAACTCGTGAAATCCCATTGGAGTGCCCCTTTGCCCCTGTCCTCTGTGTGTCCCCAGTTTGTTTCACTGCACACTCAACAGGTGGCCAGCGAATACTTAAAATGTAGCCCGCTTTTAGGCGCTCGCTCGGCTTTCAATGATTTGAATGGTCGTTGGATATTTCCGGTCATTGCACAATTTCTGAAGTACATTTATCTATGGCAACACACAACAAAGCATATGCGACGCACGCATTCTCAAATTCTCACATATCACACATTATACATTACACTTAAAACGCAACGCCCACAGAAGAGAGTTGACAACATTTTTTTTGTGTTTTGTGTTTTGTTGGTTTGACATTAGGTTGCCTAAAAGCTGGTTTGCGTCAAAGCTTACACACACACATAGTGCTGTCAATATTGACTAGATACACACACACACTTACACCCAAATTTTATAGGTTATGTTGAAATTAAAATTTGATTTTTATTTCTTTTCATAAAATCCATTTTATTAGGTTTCCAATTGATTTGAGTTTTAAGACCACAAGCATTTACATAGGTTTTGTAGAATTTGTGATGTAATTCAGCAGAAAATATAAGTGAATATTAAGCTACACTTTAGACTGAAAAGTTTTGAGCTTTACTTAATTCTTCAAAGAAATCTTTTCAAAGTTACGTCTTTTAAGGAACAGATTATATGAAACGATTTATTTATTAGTTTCCGATACATTTCTTTTCGTAAAGAATCAATTCTGAGCAACAGATTATTTTAAAGTAATCAAAATATAAATAGCTTGAAGTATTTATATATAAATACTACACTTTACAATATTGAATTGTTTCCTAAGAACCACTTAATATTAAATTTGTTAAACCTATTAATCTAAGCTTAAATGTTAAGCGATTCATGTAAGTCAAGAACTGTTCCCCTCATAAAATTGAAATGTAGCCCAGACCAGCGACTGAGACGAAGCGAATAGTCAAGAGGATGCTGCCAAATGAGACAAAAGGCAAGCGGCTGATGGACGAGCAAACGTCAGGCACAATGAATGGCCAAATTGAATGACTGACTAACTGACATGGGCAATGGGATGTAAGCAGATGGGAGATGGGAACTGTCGCTGTAGTTGTAGCTATAACTGTGGTTGTCGTGCCCATTGCCGCCGGTCAATTTCCGCTGCGGTGATAAAGACTCGCTCGTATATATTTTAATATGTATGAGTATTTTTAAGCCGCAGAACAAGAGTAGGAGCTGAGAAGTGAGAACCGAGAACTGAGAACTGAGAAGAGACAAACAAACGAGTCAAAAGTTTTAAATGTCAGCTGGCGGAAACGTGACGCCTGTTTGTGGCAAGACGGGGGACGTGAACGACATCGAGGATTGTGGCCGGATTAGTGGGAACTTGTGCAAATATTAAAATGCCAAATAATACAAGATGTTTGTGGCTTCTTCTTCGTCTTCGTTTTTCATCCCAATCCCAACCTTAGAGCTGCTGCAAGCCCTCAACACGGAACTGGGGCTGGCCATGCCTGCGCCAGAGGAGCCAGACTACGTGAATGCTGCGAATCCGAATACGAATGCGATTGCGAATGAGCTCGAGGTGGCCAGCAAGTTCGATATGCTGAAGAAGCTCGAAGACGATTTGCGTGCTGAGCAGGAACTTGTCGACAAATCCGCTTTGCTCATGAAAATGCTTGAGGTAAGTCCAAAAGTGCCAGCTTAAAATACGGAATACTCACTCTCCCCTCTTCAGGATCCGACATTGGACACGCTGCCTTTGGTCTATGTGGAGGAGGAGGAGCCGGCAGCAATTACGGCTGTTGCTGGCAACGATGACTATCCGGAGCTCGAGACTGGTTTGCAGAGTCTGGTGCTTGGCCAGACCAAGCCGAAACGTTCGCGTTACTATCGTCGTTATCCCTGGAAGCGTCACAATCGAAACCGCGGGTAAGCAGCGAGCTCCCCATGAACCCTTAGATTGCACACACATAGAGCACCCATTTTTTTTTGATTCTCCACCCACCCCCAAACAAATCTTCCCATTCCACCCAGTTTATGATTTGTAGTTGTAGTGTTAGTTGTCCAGGTAGAATATTGTACAAAATTAACGGGAATGCAACTCAAATCGCTTGCGCTTTTATTTCACCTTTTGTTAAAATAGAAATTTCATTCGAAAATTGTAATTCTTGCGATTTGAGCTGCTGCACCATTATTTATGTAGTTGTAATTGATTTGATTTTCACTTACTAAAATGCATCTCCAAGAGTCTCTCTAGGCCCGTTATCGAGAATTAACACACATCACAGACCTGAGCTAATCGTCTCTTTATTGTATCCAAAGTCTAATCAAAAACTAATCAATCAATCCTCAACGCCTCAAATACTGAAATACTGTGGGCGTGACTATGAAACGACAATTCTAATAGCCACATTATTACCGTTATCAGTTCTTACATGAATTCTATCAACAGCAACTATGAACCGGAATTGCGTTACGCCTGCACCCCAAGCAAGGAGGACATCTTCAAGCTCCTCGTCAATCTGCATGAGAATCGCAAGGGAAATCACAGCAAAACGGTCAACTTTTGTAATCGCAAGCGTCCCGCCAAGGCCGTGTTTACCAACATACGATTCCTGGGCTAGATTTGGATACGGAATACGAATATAATGGACGCACACACACTGAGACACAACACACAATAACAGGTACACACACACATACACACATATGTATACCAAGCATCAATTGTACATTGCTGACAAAGTCAAGCGCGAAAACTGGAGAACAACAAGCACTAACAATTAGTTAACTAAACTAAACGAAACTAACATTAAAGTAATTAACCAAACAATTAAGTACTTAGAAAAACCTCCCGCACTTGGTAGCAATTTTTGAATGTATTCGCACCTCTAAGCTAGACAAAATTACCCCTGACTTTACCACACACACACACACATACATAAAATTACACTAAACCCCTTCTCCCTAAATGTGTTGTATATATACCGAGATAAAAAACAAAATATATAAAGTTTTAATATTGTGTGTTAACAACTTTTTCAACTTGTCATATCATTAGAACGCGTCAATCGGTGTCGGTAGTTGAGTATTACAAACAAAAGAAAAGGAAAAAACCTATTATTGTTACCAACTCTACTATTACTACTAATATTATTACGAAACTTTAGTAGAAATTGCGACTAATTATAAATACGAACATCAATGTGTATATATGTATATGTATACTTAACAAAACTAATTCTTATACTTGTATGTAAGAATCAAGGAAAATCTTAATGCTAATAATAATAAAATATATCCATATATATTATCCCTCTGTGCGCAATCAATTTAACTCTTTATTGCTTGGCGGCTTAGTATAAGAACCCCATAACAAAACACAAATATAAGAGTGACGCTCTTCTAATAATAATGACTTAGATTTACAGCGAAGCGGTAATTAGCATAATGAAGCGTTAAGCTGTGCGCTGCCATCGTCATGGTGTAATAATAATGCGAGGTTAACTGTCAAGCGACAAAGTTACACGTAATTGTTATCGCGATGCAAGTGCAAGAGAGCAGTTGATGCAGCCATAAGACAACCTTGTTTTGCCCTCTACCTTGCATTTGCAGAGAGCATTCGCAGTGTGACTTTAAGCGCTCTCTGTGTCTCTTTCGTGTTTGGAGTAAAAGTGATCAAAGTGAATGGTTTAATAAGTGGTGTCAAACTGCCTATCAATGGCTTCGTATTGAGACATCGTCATATCAAACGGCAGCAGCACAAAAACAATTTAATGCTTTTTCCGCACATATGCCAACATAAAATTTATTGTCATGCGGCACAAAATATTTGCAAGTAAGTACTCCAACTTCTATTGTTTATCTATGAAACTCTCTTTTTTTTGTCGTTGTTTTGGTTGTGCGTTGTTGACGTCAGAGTATGAGATGTGTGAAAAAGGTTTCTCTGCTTAGTCAGCGCACACTTTGCGAGGGGAGAGGGGGGCACTGGGCTGAGCCGAGTTGTAAAGCAGCCGCATTGTTGCCAGCGCCATTTCCGTTGTTGTCAGGCACAGCAACATTAACAGCAATAACAACAAGAACAGCGGCAGCAGCAGCAACTGCTCTTCAAACAGATAACATAACCTCAATGCCAAGTTATCGTCTGGATGTGTTGACCGTGAGATGCCCGACCAGAGCTTAAGCAAACAGCGCTTAGAACTGTCCAGTCAGCATTAGCAACAGCGGGGGGGTGGAAGTTGTAGTTGCTCATGCTTAGACATTCAATGTCAGTGAGATGTTCTCGCACTTGAAGGCGGAAGACAGTCCACAACCGCATGAAGCATGACCACAATCGTCTCATTTATGAGACGTGCTCAGTAGACAATGCCGAGCTTCTGTATGAAGGAAAATGAGAGTCAACACCTGCTTGTAATATTCGCATCTCTTTCTGCCGCGCTTAGTACAAGATGGTATTTATCTAACATAGTATTTTAAATAGTGTGGGGCTAACTGCCAAGAGTTCTCAAAAGTTTGTATTTTTTGAGAATAAGGACTTCAAAAATTGATAAGGTTACATTTTTCTTTGAGTTGCTGTGAATGTAACTCTTATTGGAAAGTCTCTGATTAATTTTATAGAATCTCATACTTTTGCGACTATTAATCAGACTGTATAGTATAATAATTAAAGCTTTGTCATTTAAAATAGTTAAAAACTTTATTGTCCGATTTTCAGAAATCTAAATCAAAACATAATTTTTTACTTTTTTGGTGGGAATACGTTTAATAGCACAATATTTTAGAACATTTGAGTTTTCTTATGCGGCTAACTAACCAAAGATGTTGCTAAACCAACTGCGCAGCGGGGCCAAGCAGATGGGTTTGGTCAACCACAAAGTGTCGACGGAGAGACGCAGCACCTCCATGTAGTCAAAGGTGCAGCTGCTCTGCTCGAAAGCTTTCGTCGTTACGGGTTGGTTGTGCTGCACGCCATGGACGGAAGCGGAAGTGGATGATGTTGTCGCAGGCGTAGCTCTGACGTTGTCCTCCACCTCCTCCGCCGCATCGATGGCAGCGCGTGCGAAAGCCTCGTCGGCATCAAAGTAATAAAATTCCTTGCGTGTAGAGTTCGTCTCAACAACACGCGACGGCTGCTGGGCATCCAGACCCCGAGCATACGTCCAAGCAGCCTGACGCGACTGGCGATAAGGGGTAATGGGCAGCAGCGGATTGAAGGACCAGAGAGGAGCCTGTGCTTGCGGATGGTAGAGCGGCTGTTGAGCCAACTGTGGCTGGTATCCAAGCTGCGGCTGGTAAGCGCCCAGTTGAGGCTGATAGCCAGAGGGCAAGGGAATTCCTGTGGGTAAACCTGTTGTGCCTGGCAGTCCAGTAAAACCAGTTGCCCCTGGCAAGCCTGTGAATCCTGTAGAACCCGTCAGGCCTGCAAATCCTGTTGAGACCGGCAATCCTGCGAGTCCTGTGGAGCTCGGCAATCCTGCGATTCCTGTGGTTCCCTGCAAACCTGTTATTCTGTTTACACCCAGTGCTCCTGCACCTGTTGATCCCGCCAAGCCTGGCAATCCCAGCAAACCCGGTCGATAGCTTTCCGTGTCCTGATCCTGGAAGATCTCCAGCAGGAACCCATTGGAAGTGCCGCCACCCGACTGTCCCATGCGCAGTCGCAACGCCTTGCGTCCCTCGGGCCAAAAGGACTTGTGCACATGTCCTGACCGACAGCCACAATAGCGCTGCCCATCCAACTCTATAAAGTCTCCACTGCAAGCTGCTCCAGCCTGTCCAGGATAGATGCCAGCTCCCGACGGCTGCCCAAAGTCAAAGAACTTGAAGTGAATGCGCAAGCCGGCGACATTTTGTGAGTTCTTCTCCAGATAAAAGACGCAATCCCGCTGCTGTCCCGGCAGCAAAGCATTCAGCACGGTGCGTGGAAAGCCAGGGCTGGACAGATAAAAGTGCGACTGGGTGAAGCTGCTGACACAGCAGAGATCCACGGAACCACCGAACTGTTGAAGGGTCTGAGGGTCGTAGTCCTTAAGTTGCACGCCTTGAGGTTGAAAGGATGAGCTCTGATACTGCTCTGCGATGGCGGGAAGTTCCTGCTGTTGGTATTGGGATTGGACTTGAGCTTGAGGTTGCTGTTGTTGCAATTGTTGCTGTAGTTGTTGCAGCGACTGTTGCTGTTGCTGTTGCTGTAGCTGCAACTGTTGCTGCTGCAATAGTTGCTGTTGGAATTGTTGCTGTTGCTGCTTCTGTGGCTCGTTGCTGCAAGGCGGCGCTAGAGTGCCAGCTGGCTGTGCCGAGGGCAGATAGAAACTACCGCCCCGGGCCGGTAGATAAGGCGGATATGCGACACCAGGATAGGGATAAGCGTTGACGGGTTGATAGCCAGGATAAGCCGCAGGAAAACCAACAAACGGCGCTTGCTGCGGCGACAAACTAAAGTTGCCAGGCAACGGAGCGGGCGTCGACTGCTGTTGCGGCTGTTGATGATGATGGGGATGCAGCGCTTTTTTGGGTGGCAGCTTGGCATTCACCTGCACCGTATCATCCTCATCTACATCCATATCCAGGCCACGTGCAGTCAAATCCTCATTCTCGCAGGCCAAGCGTGTGATTAGTAAACGGAAACCGCCCGCAGTTGTCCAGGGAGAATCGTCGCTAAGGAAACGCAAGCGCAGAATGCCGTCGGGCGTGTGATACTTCTTAATGCCCAGCACCTGGCCACAAAGCACATCCATATCGTCATCCGATTGCTGCAAGCCAATGGCCAGATAATCGCGACTGCAATTCTCCGAAAGTTCCAGCTGAAAGTCGAGGAACTGAATGTGGAACTTGGTGGGACATCGATACGGGGAGCGTATGACAAAATCGACGCAAGTATTTGGTGGATAATTATCCGGATAATTCGGAGATTCGATGAGACTCTGACGCTGTCTGTAGACGCCCTGAAGTTCACACTGCGACAGCTCGTCGTGCACTGCACAGCTGGCGAAGATTAGCACCGAACAGAAGCAGTAGAGGCTGCATAGACAGCTCAGAAGATCCTTTCGCGGCATGGCAAATGAGGAAACGAGGAAGGAGAAGAGAACGCGTGCCGTTGTCGTAACCTGTGGAAACGCGCTTCAAAACGCAACTAACTCGACGTGGGTCACTCGAAGCGCTCTTTGGGTCGAAATTAGGTGCGACTTTTCGGTTTCACTTGCCAAGCGCGGCGACTTGAACAATTTGCACTCTTGTTTATGGCCACAACAAAAGGGTTTACTTGTTTAACTTGCGACTACATTGACGTTTTATTTTTGTTTTTTGGCATACCAAATGCTATGGAAATTGGGCATCTGTTCCGAGTTGTTTCCCCATTCCATTCATAACTCCCCATCAAGCATAGCGAGCATTGAACTTCACTTAGGAAAAAACAGTAATAGTTGACATACTTGGACCAAGTTAATTTCATCTAGCACTTGACAATGTGGTGCAAAAAGGTTCTTTAGTTACTTACAAAGAGAATATTGTGTATCTGTTAGCGAACAACAATTTTTTAGTTTTATTAACAAACTAATTTGGTTGTCTATATTTACTAAATTGGCCAAATATATTAAGGGTATTTCAACTTCGACTTCAGAAGTACAGCTTCTCTTGTGTTATACATAAAATCATATTAAAATCTTATTAAGCGCTTTTTAATACAACTTTCGCTTTTCTTACCGCAAAGATTAAGTTGCTGCCTAAAATATATATGATTATAGGTATTGGACTGTAAATTGCAGCTCCAGCTGCTTCAGCTGAATTGTGTTTATATACTTAAAAATAATTGACAGATGGGTGATAATTGCTCTTATAATATTCGGTTTGGCCATAACCTTGTTTGCTATCAAATGAATACAAATGAATTCAACATAAATACATTTTAGAAGATTTAAACTAACAAGTTTAACAACAGCCTCAGAACTTGACTTCATATTTTAGACAACTGCGCAAATTTGGTTATTTTATGCAACAATATGCAATGTTTTTTTTTAAATATTAATTTAGTCGCAAGTATTTAGATGCGGGTTTAAAATAACAGCAAAAAAATTGTTGTCAATCTTCATCTATTTTCTTTAAAATTAAAAAGGTATGAATTATTTTTTAGTTTATTTAATTTAATATTTTTATGAAACTGCAATTTTTGTAATCAAAAAAGTTGAGGCAGCTAACATAAGTATCCTTTACCATATTTATTAACTATTTCTAATTTCTGTATATGGACTTACATTATAAAACGTATTTATTAGTAACTCTTACTTAGGGATATGTTAGAATTAAAGCTGTGAACTTTTTTAAAATTGAAAAATTCTATTATTAACGCCATTTCAAGTCCACATTTCGGTATAACAGATGAATGTATTTATTTTTGGTAACTTATAGAAAATATGGATAATTTGGCTGGACAATGAAATATCAGTGTTAAGAGAAATTAATGATTTAATGAAATATGTAATTATTAGTTAGTATTTCAATTTTTGTGATCAAAGAAGTTGAGCCACTTTATACTTTATTTTTATTTTTAAAAAGTTTTTATTAGTAACTCTTACTTAGCGACATGTTGGGATTACATAGATTATCACAACTATTTGGATTAAAAGAATTATTTTTAGCTGCTATGTATATTAATCCACGTCGTCATTATCCTCATCGCAGTCTTCAATCTTATTGATTTGGAATGTGTTGCAAAACGCTTTGAGTTCATCAAATGTTTGCTGTTGCTCAGCGAATTTTCTTTTAGAAATACCAAGCAGGAGTTTCCCAATTTCCACGTATCTTCGAGCCTTTGCAATTCTCAACTTCATTTGTCTTATTTTATTTTGGACCTCCCTGAGTTCGTTTAGTTTATCTATATAATTGTTATAGTTGGCATTTAGCAAGTATCTCGAACGTTGCGAATTGTCAATGAGTGCAATTTGAAAGCCATTGGGGCATAAATTGATTTTGATTAGAAATTGCATTGTGAGAAATTGATAATTTAAAGAAAAATCTTTAGATTTCTTGATCAGTCAGCACAAAGTGTAAAAGCAGAATGGAAATTAATCGTATATTGCTTTTAAGTGCTTACTACGATTTTCCTTGTAATTTATGATGCTTTTTAAATAAACATTTAAAAATAATCTGCATCTGAGCAAAATTATTGTAAAACAAATTTCGCTTCACATGCATGTAAAAGTATCGAGACCATAAAACGTAAATGCGTTAAGTGCCGTTCAAAAACAAAACAAAAAATGCAGTCATAAAACCAATAAAAGCGACCAACAAAAACAGCAACAACAATAAATGGCAAACACACACAATGCGTCACACACACACTTGCATATTTACAATGGAATACAAGTTGCATAACGTGTTTGTCTGAAAATATTTGCCTACGCTCGTGGGAGCGATAGCTGCACTTGAACCACGCCTCCTTTAACGCTTCATGCTTCATATTATTTATCTTTATCTTCGGTTTGCTGTCCCACATTCAAGTAAAGCGCACGCATGGCAGCATAATAAGAGAAGGTTGCTCTTGCTTTTGTCACAGATCAAGCAGCTGCTTGTTGTGCTTTCATTTAAACAGAAACTGTCTGTCATGTAAGACAACAGATATTTTTATTCTAGCTTTGAAAAATTCAAAATTCCTCAGAATTCTGGCTTTTTATTTAATCCACTTTCGGCTTATTTCCAATCTTAAATTAAAATTCTATTTTGTGGTAAAAACCAGATTCTAAATTCTAAAAATAGTACAGCGCGATGACGATGCGACTGAACTTGGATCATATTTTAAGGAGTCAACTGATGGATAAACAACAGTTTGGCGATCATCATTTGGCCAGAGCCACCGACAAGGAGAAGTCCACCCTCAGACTGGGTGCTGGCAAATCGGAGGCGTACAAGTATCTCGCGGAGAAGGGCAATGTGGGCACCCGGGTGAACTCAATGATCTCTAGCATACACCAGCACATGAAGAGTAAGCAGCGAAGCAACACAATTAAACATCCATTCAAGTTTCTTTTCGTAGTTACTGCTCCGCCACGTAAGTCTGTCCCTGCGGTGCCAGCTCCTATTGCTCAGATTCCAGTGGAGGCTTCCATCAGTAAAACATCCGCTGCAAAGAAGATGCGTCGCATCAAAGGCGGCGGCGGCACTGCGGTAGCTAGCAATAAGGCCATGCCACTGTCACGCATGAAGGCGCGCATTAATCAGCAGTCACAGCAGATTATGCGACGCGGATACGTAGATTTGAATCCGACAAATTACACAAATCAGCGACGCATTCGTGAGGTGCTCGTGCAAAAAACTGTGCTAGAAAATATGTTGTTACAGCACAAGAGATTGCAACGCGACAGGCAAACCATTGCTCTGGACATACAGCGAATGCGTCAAGATCTCGACAAAATCAAAAACAAACTGGACACATCGATGGAGGCCTTAAAATCCACACGAACGCTCTACAGTGGTTTCAATAAGGGCAAAAAGGGACTATTGCCGCTGGGATTGCCGACGAATGCTAGCCTTGCAGTCAAATCGGGCTCAAAAATCATAACAAAAACGCATTCTGCCAAATCGAGTAAAATTATTGCAAAGAGGCAACATACGCCTTCCACAAAGAAGATGCGCGCGCGTCGTTAACATTTAAATTTAAATTTTGGAAAACTTATGCACACTGTTGTGCAGTGTTGCAAATGTGTCTTTTAGACTGCAACAATGTGGCAACTCTAAAATATTTTACGCGCGCCGCCCACTAGCAATCGATATGTATCGCATATCGATTACTCAAATTGACATCCCTAAATCATGGCGTCTGTCTCGCCTGTACTAGCCGACAATTTTGTTATTTCATTTATTTTCGTACATTCTCGTTTTGTTTCACCCCAATTATTGGCCCAATTGTCAGCTGTAAAGAGTAGTTAACTTAAACGCCCACACACGCACACGACGACATGGGCTCATCCAAGAAGCACAAAAAGAACAAATCTGAGCGGCGCGAAAAATATGAGGGTGAGACTGCAAGAATTGCACATGCTTGCAAAATTGGCAATGTTAATTGTATTTATTTTATAATGTGTTTAGAATATAGCCAACATCAAGATCCAGCACAGTTGCAGCAGCGCGGCCTGAAGTTAATACTTAAAGTGGGTTCCAATGCAACGCCCGAGTACACCGCCAATTCACCGCTCACGGCACTCGATGGCCACGGACCGCCAACAGCCGCTGAGGCAATGATGTCTGCAGCGCCAGGTAGTCCAGCGGGTGTGCCAGAGGAGCTTCAGTGTGGCGAGCTGGGTCATCGCGAGCGTCACAAGAAATCCAAGAAGAAGAAGAAAAAGAAAGATCGCGAAAAGAAACATAAACATCACAAGGAGAAACGCCACCGTAGTCGTGATCGCCAACACCGTGAGCTTTGCTCCGAGGAAAGGCAAGCTGATGAGCACAACACCTCTGCTGTATCCGCCGCCGACGACAATGCGACACGTTGCAGTCCACGCAGTCAGGCGCCAGCATCAGTAGATCCCGATGGCAGTCAGGATGGTTTTAGCTTTATGGACGATGATCACGATGAGCAGTCACAGCCACTGCCCGAGAACATTTTGTATTACGCTGGTATTACCACCGACAACTCACCCTCTAATTGCCCAGTTAGCAAACCGATTGTACCGCGTAAACTGGACGAGATTCTGAGTTCGCCGACATCTTCGTCGATGGGCATCACAGCTAACGCCAGTCCAACAAAACCGTTGCCAGATGTGAGTAGTTATATAATTGCTTTGCATGTAGAGATTAACAATAATCCTTTGCAGTTACTAATTCCATCGCCATCGGGCTCAACAGCGGCATCCACGCCGGGTGGTGCCGGCTCTTTGAATGCTTTGACGCCCAAAGCGCTCGAGGCTCCCAAGACGCCGAGCAGCAGCAGCGAATCAGGTCGAGAGCCGCGTCGTTGTGTGCTTAAGCTCAAGCAACAAAAGTCGCCGTTGAACAAACTATTGGAGCATCTGCTGCGCTTCCTGGAGAAACGTGATCCGCATCAGTTCTTTGCGTGGCCCGTTACCGATGATATTGCGCCAGGCTATTCGTCCACTATCAGCAAGCCCATGGACTTTCTGACCATGCGGCAGAAGATTGATGATCACGAGTACGGCGCACTCAGCGAATTCAGCGACGACTTCAAGCTGATTTGCGAGAATGCCATGCGCTACAATCGCGTGGACACTGTGTATCATAAGGCAGCCAAGCGACTGCTGCAAATCGGCATGAAGCAACTGCAGCCGGAGAATCTGATACGCACACTGAAGCCACTTTCCGGCTATATACGGGAGCTGACCGCCAAGGAGCTGGGCTTTGAAATCAGCAGCAATGAGCTGGCGGGCTACGATGCCCACGATTCGGCGGATGAGGGCGCCTTGACAGGTGCTGAGGAACCAACGCAGGCACAGCTCGAAGAGGAGGAACGTAAGCGTGTGTTACGCTTGGAGAATGCACCCAAAACACACTTTGAGCCGTATGTGGATGATTTGACCAGCGAGGAGATTCTCGCCCAAGTGCAGGGCGCCGCAGCGAAGGCCAAACAGCGTATTAGTGCCAAGCAGCGAGCTCACAAGATGGGATTTCTGCGACAACACAAGGATGGCAGCACCACGCTCAATTTGCTCATACGGGATGAGAACGAGGGACCCGAAAAAGTCGTAACTATTGGTGATTTAGTTGGAAAACTGCCTACGGGCAGCGGTCAAGTGCATGGTTTGCACACGGATCAGCGAAACAATGTGAAACCAGTAAAACCAATGAACTACGGACCATTTGCCAGCTTTGCGCCTACCTTTGATTCGCGTTTCTCTACGCTGAGCGCCGAGGAAACGCAGCTGGTGTTGCGCACCTATGGCGATGCCTCCAGTGCCGAATATGCCGAGAGCATTCTTCAGTTTACTAAAGACTCGAGCTATGGCACCACAATTGCAAATGGTTTGCTCGACATTCTAACGAATGGAGAGCACAGCAAATCACTGGATGAACTGTACAGCATGCAGCTGCAGAGCTACGAGCAAAAGGAGATCGACAAGTGCTTTACCAATCAGCAAAAGCAGCGGCAAAGCGAACCATCGACCAGCAACGAAACGAGCGAACAAATCGAATTGGAGTATGAAAAGTACAAGAACACACGACTGGACTTTAAGCGCCTGCGTACGCTCAAGGATCTGGGCATTGATGTGGGTTTCCTTGATGAAATGGAAACGGATATGAAGAACTTTGAACTCTCGCGCCGCATGCAGGAGCACCTGAGCAATAACTTAACGCTTATCGAGAAGCTGCGGGTGATTCAAAACGAACGCTTATCGCAGCCGTTGCCCTCGCACCTGGCGCTGGTTCAGCCAGCTGGACAGGAGGAGACGCAAATAGCGCAGCAATTGTCACAGCAGCTAACGGATCTGGCCAAGAAGCTGCCACCTGCAGCCATTGCCGATCAATACGCCTTGCGGAAGGCTATGGGCATGTCCTACGGTAAGTGACCATGAATTATCCTTTCGAATTTGTATTAATAATCTGTGTTTACAGCTGGCTTGCCACCACCACCAGCGTCTCCACGCGTACAGCTACCTGAGCTGCTGCAGCCGCCCGTTACACTGCCACAGCTTCATCCTGTGGCCAGTAGCACCAGCAGCCATGTTCCCATGGATATCGATGAGCCGGACGTGCACTCTGGCGGCGATTTGGAGAATGAGCTGCGTGAATTCCTTGAAAGCGGCTCTGGTATGCACGCCTCCAATAATCCAGTCGATGACAACAATATCGTCGCGCAGCTTCTCCTTAACTAGATTCGCACACACGGAACAATGTTTATAACTAATGCGAGGACGCTAAATTATTTTCATATATATTTAAATCAGAATGGCATTCTCAATATTAAAAAGAAAAAAATAATCCTTATCTTAAGCATAGCAATAGTCCTTTGATTGTTAATAACTTTTCTTGCAGATCCTACAATACGGCAAAAAGGATTCCAATAAATTATATTTACGATCCTAGCTATAAGTAACAATCTAGGCAATTAAGAATAAAAACAGTTAAAATTCAAATTTACAAGAACTAAATGAGTGTTTTTTATTATCCTGAAGCAAGCGAAGTCCTTAAAAGATTATGCTTTTTATTATCACAATTAAAAGAACTCTCAAGCGTTAAAAACTTTAAAGAAAATCGAAGAAAAAAATATTGCAAATTTTTTAGCATGCAAAATTTGTGCAAAAATCCAAAAATCGCCTGTAACTCAGCCGTTTGAAGGACGATTGCGATGTCCTTTGGCACACAGAAAGCTCTTAACGTACAAAGCAAGGATCAGAAATAAAAAGGACGAAAGTCCTTTGGGGAGCCGAGATATAAGGACTTTTTGTATACAGAAAATTGGCCATAACTCCGCCATATCCTTGCCGATCCTTTCGACTCATGTGTCAAACAACTTCGTTTAAGCAGCACTATCGACTGGCCAAAGGACATCTCAATCGTCCTGCGCGTTCCCGAGACATCCAGGATTTTGTGATTTTTAACAATTTTCTTCGAGCTCAGGACTGAAATTTTTCAAGTGTTGGATTTCTAGATGACCTCCAAATTTTTTGATGTAGATCGATAGAGTTGGTCCTTACGAACCAAGAGAAACAGGTCCTGCGAAAATCCGTAAGGATATAGCTGAGTTATAGGCCATTTTGTCTATAGGCTATGTTCTCGAGGTGATGTCTATGGGTATGTATGTATGTGTGTGTGTGTGCACTGAAATCTGCCGAGCTCGAAAACAGGTAGAATAATCAATGAAATACCAGGCGAACAGAAATCAGCAGCAAGAGGATTTGGCTCCAAACTAAATGTCTTTAAATTTGGCGCCGATTTTGAAATTTGTGAGCGAACGTTATTTTTTAATTTTCAAGGCTATATTAAAAACGATAATTTTTTAACAAATAATAAATGAATACATGACAAAATATACATTGGTTAAGTGGATTTTATTTGTACTTATCATTACAATTTCACTTTGTTACCTTTTAGTTTTTTAAGTACACATTTTACAAAATGTTGCAAAATTTTATTAACTACTCTGTATTAATCTTATGTGATTTAATCATCTGAAGGCAAATTCTTAAGAGGTTTTTATTCAATTTGTAGTAAGTGCGATTCATAAGTGTGAATGTCGTATGATTTTTGACCTTTTGAGTTATCGAATGAACGCATTTTTCGCATTCCGCTCTATCGCTTGTTTGTAAACTTTGCATACAAAAATAAACTTGGCAGGTAAATTCATATAAGTACATATACGAGTATATAGAGTAGTCGACAACATATATACATAAGTACAATACATAAAAAACCTAGATACCTAAGTACATATACGTACGTGGTATGTACAGACAATCATATTATGTCCACATATCATATATGTCATAATACATTTTTAGTTAATGTACTAGAGAAAACCTGTCAGCGCCTTATTGAACTTTTCGGCTTAAGCTAATGAACATTTTTATGGTATTCACTAAATTGCACACCCAAAACAAACAATGCTGGGATTGTACGTGTTATAATTTTCAGCTGTAGTTGTAGTTTTTGCTATTGTTGTTAATTATATAGTTGCTTCCGCTGAGGTAGAGCACTTTAACGATGGATTTCACGAATTTCTGTTTAAGCTATCGCTAAATTGTGATGTCTAATTACAATTCTAAAATTTGTTGTTTGTTTGTTTGTTTTGTTTGCTATATGAGTTTCGTTATTATTTTGGTATTTATTCTAAACCAGATTGGCATCCTTGGCCATGCTGTAGAAGGCCGACTTGGGATTGTCCAGCAGCTCGGTGGGCGAAGCAAACTCTGTAATCTGTCCCTTGTCCAGCACAATAACCTTATCTGAGTCCATAATCGTATTCAATCGATGGGCAATTGTTAGCACAGTGCAATCCTTGAACTCGCTACGAATTGTTTTCTGCAAATACGGAATAATTAAGATAAATCCAATAGAATTGAATAAGCCTTAACTTACCTGAATCAGATCATCGGTTTCCAAATCGACAGCAGCTGTGGCCTCATCAAGCACCAGCACTTTTGTTTTACGGAGCAGAGCACGAGCCAGACAAACCAATTGACGTTGACCCACAGACAGATTATCGCCTCCTTCGCTGATCTCATGATTCAGACCGGATGGCAGTCCCTTGGCAAATGCCTTCAAATGAGACAACTCGAGTGCCTTCCAGATTTCTTCGTCAGTCTTCACATCGAACGGATCGAGATTGGCGCGCAGTGATCCAGAGAACAGCACTGGATCCTGTGGGATGATGGTCAAACGGGAGCGCAGCATGTGCAGACCCAGCTGAGAAATATCCTCGCCATCGATAATAATTTTACCACCGGCGGACTCGATGATTCTGTTTGAAAATAAGAATGTTATATAAAATTTCTTTCTACGTTAAGGCTTTTTAAACTTACCTGAACAGTGCCAGCGTCAAACTGGATTTGCCGGCGCCAGTGCGTCCCACAATTCCGACCTTTTCGCCGCCGCTGATGTTAAAGCTAACGCCGCGCAGCACGAGATCAAGACCCTCGCGATAACGAACTTGGAAGTTGCTGAACTCGACGCGACCATCGGCGGGCCAGTTCTTGGGCTTCTTCTTGTCCTCCTCCAGTTCCCAAGCGGCTTCCTGCTTGGTCTCGCCATATTCCTTGATACGCTCAACGGATACAATGTTTGTCTCAATGTCCGAGGACATGCGCACCAGCCAGTTAAGGGTTTGGGTCACCTGCAGCGCATAACTGACCGACAGACCAACCAGACCGGGATTCGATTGTCCGCCGAGCACAGCGAAGAGCGAGGCAAATAAGATGATCAGATTGCCGACCATTTCCAGGCGGATGGCAAGCCAACGATTGGCAATCAGGGAAGGATACTTGCACACCTGATTCTTGTCCACCTTGTTGTCCGATTCCTCAATAAAGCTGTCGAACATAATGAAACTTTAGCTATCGAATCGACTAATGCAAAAGTATAACACTTACCGATCCTCCACAGTGTAGGCACGAATCGTTGAGACTCCGGTGACGGTTTCGCCGAAGTGCGAATAGATGGGCGAACGGGAAACGGACTCCAAACGCATCAGCTGACGTGAGGTGGCCACATAGAAGCGTTGCGCAAAGTAGTAGATAAATCCAATGGGCACAATGACAGCCAAGAAAATCGGCGTCGATATACTAATAACCACAATGGTGGCGAGGACCTAACCAAGACATAAACAATATTAATTTCAAGTTCTTTTCAAAATATGAATACTTCAAAAGGTGCACTGAAGTGAGGAGTTAGTTGAAAAATAAATGGGGGAAATTGAATTGGTTTAATACGTGATTGAAATAGTCGATTTTATAATTTAATTCGAAACTATGGCATGCTATGCATGTCCAACGCGTCGTATACTTGATTTGAGTCAATTGTAGAGATTTCAATAGAGGGAAAAGTTTTACGTGGGGAATTGTGAATGTTGTGTGACATTTCGTGGGCCTAAGTTCCAGTCGAAGAGTCAGTGGTTACCTCAAGGACCAACCACACACAATCGCCTATGATGCTCATCAGATCTTCAACAATAGCAACATCAGAGGAGAATCGATTTAATATACGATCCTTCGGAGTGGTATCAAAGAAGCACAATGGAAGGCGGAGCACGTTTCGCAGGAGAAGCAAATGTATCGCTTTAACAGCTTTAAGACTCCCGAGATCAGGTGCCAAGCACAACGCGAAAGAAAAAAACCCTGGTAATCAAGGCAGTTTAAATGTAAATATAAAGTGCCGGAAGAAGCAAGTGCAGTTTCGGACAAGTTGTTAATCACAGTGTTATTGTAAGTTGAATATAAGTTGTTGTGAGATCTATGATATTTATAAGAGAGGATATAGAATCTTTATCTGATATCTTTGGGGGGTTACCTCATATATTATCCACACTATAGTGATAATAATGTGTGGAATTATCGTATCGACCGTGTCAATGTCTTTGGAGAATCGGGACAAAATGCGACCCTGCGGAGTGGTGTCATAAAAGTGTGTAGGCAAACGCAGGACATTTCGTAGAAGGAATGCATGGAGCAATGTGGCTGCTCGCAGACCTCCAAGAGACGGCAGTATAACCTTTGTAACAGATAATAAACCTGCGGATTTCAATAGCTATTAGACTACAAAGATGTCTGAAAGTTCGCTCCTCACTCAGTATGCAAACAAATGCGTTTAACGGATGCAGTTTTTAGGGGAGTTAGTTATACGTTATGCAGGTTTTTGTTTTTAGTTACATACGCTTACACTGTACAGGGGCGGCTAATCTAGACTTGGAGATAGCAGGTAGTAGGATATAAGGAATAAGGATCGGGGGAATTTACCTCAAATGCACACCAGAGACCATCGCTTATGACCTCCACCAATTTCTGATCTAAGGTGTCAACGTCTTTGGAGAATCGTGACATTATGCGACCCACTGGGGTGGTATCATAAAACCACATGGGAACACGCAACATATTTCTTAAGAGCAGCATGTGGAGAATCTTGGCGGCTCTCAGGGCTCCCAGATCTACGCCCAGATTCATTATTAGACAAACAATACCTGCGATGTGCAATGGATTAATTAATTAGCTTTCAGGATCAGCCTTTAAGGACGATGAGAATATCGATAGTAATACAGAAATGCCCCGCTCTTGTTTTATATACAGTCTAAAGTCTAAAGAATGTCTGAAGAAACTACAAACTTGCTTAGGTGGGATGCATAGAAAATATACAATTGGATTAGTACAAACGTGAAATATGTTAGTATTGCTCTTGGGATGTTAGTCACAAACAATCTAAAATGGCAGCTTCATGGAGACGTACCCGATACGCTTGAGCATTAAAGACTCGCAATAAATCAGGCAATACCACATCCAATTTGTAGACGTCGTTGGACAGACGATCTAGTATTCGACCCCGCGGCTTCATATCGAAAAACTCTTGAGGGGCGCCCAGAATACGCCTCAACAAGTGGCGAAAGATTTTATTGGCCCCAATCAATCCGCCAATATTAACGAGAAATACAGCTCCAATAAAGCTAATGACTGTAAGGATTTCAATGTTGGTTGGTTTCGATTAATGGGACTCTCGACACTTTTCTAGACAATTCACAAAACATGTTTGAGGTTAAACTTTTGTTAGCTAATCTAATAATAAATGTTGGGGAATCAAATAGGGGGGGAAATCGAAAATCGAAACAAAACAGGAAACGATATAAATTTTGCTTTCGAAAATCGAATAAACTGAATAATGCTTCTTATATTTTTGTGAAACTAAAGTAGAGAACAAACGAAAAATCGATGGGGCAACGGGTCTAGAGAGACTTCAAAGAGATTTTACCTGAAACGCTGTGGACATACACATGCGTATATTCAAGGGCATGACCATGTCCAAGCAGTTGACATCGTTGGAACAGCGATCCAAGATGCGACCCTTGGGCGTCGTTTCGAAAAACTCAGATGGACAATGCATGATATTATCGAAGAGCTGGCGAAACACTTTAAATGAGGCATTTAGCGAGGATGTAAAAAGTGTGATCGCAGCGCCATAATTGCACAGACCTACATTAAAGATGTGTTGCGTGTGTGTTTTGTGAGTGAAAGAGATAGAGAAAGAATCGGTTGTGAGTGTAGTGTGATATATCTTAAGGTCTACGTATATGGAAAAAACCTTGCACAACTTTAATGGATGCACAAGTACAAACCGTAACTCAAGTTGGCTACAAAACGAGGGGAAATAAAAAGAAAGGCAAACGCGCAAAAAAAAATAGCGAAAAGAGAAAGAAATAAAGTACAAATTGGGAATACCATCCAAAGGAAGGACATAAGGGAGTCCATAGTGCCGGGTAATTCTTCGTCGACAACATCCATGTCTCCGCTGAAACTGTTCAAAATGCGTCCCAATGGCGTTATATCGAAAAAGCGACAAACGGAGCCGCGCATAACAATACGCAGCAGATCGTTGTGGATGATTTGTGCCGCTCTGAGGCCGCCAACGTAGACAATCACGTTACCAAAGTAGGCAAACAAACCTGCATGGGAACGGAACGGAATGGAATGGAACGACAAAATTGATAAAAAATCGAGAAATAAAGAGAGAAGAGAGAATGAACTCAAAAAATGGGGCGAGAGTTTAGCTCATGGATGTGAAACCAATTAAACCGCCCGAGACCCAGGCAAACCTCTATTCGATATTAATCGGCTCTAATAATCGCAACATGTTTCGTTGGAGCTCTGAGAAAAGCGCATCTGCAGAGTGGGAAATTTCACTTAATATAATAATATGAAAGTTCTAACTACTTAATTCATAAAAAAAACAAGCAAAGCATAATAAATACAAAACTCAGTTGTAATTGAGGTTTTTAGTTGTTTTCCACCTGACTCAAATCAAGTAAATGGCGTTTTCAAATGATGCTGTAAATGATAAATGATAATGTGTGGATAATATTCTAATTAAGGTGTATATGTTAGAAAATTTAGTGTGTGGACTATGGAAGCACATGTTATTAGCCTATATAGTTAAGGGAAGAGTTCTTAGAATGTCGTGCTGGGTTAGGGAAAGATACATATATACATATACATATATACATATATATCTTGAGATTTACCGAGAAGCATGTGGATAGAAACTGTGCCAGAATTTGTGGCATGACGTTGTCAATGGTGTCGATATCCTTTGAGAAACGGCTGAGTATGCGACCCAATGGCGTTGTATCAAACAATTCCATCGGCCACTTCAACACCACGTTTATCAGCTTGGAAAACACATCCAGGGAACAGTGCAGGCAACCAAGTGACTGGGCCAGGCCCGAAAAGTAACGTGTGAGAACTGCATCGAGTGGGTAAAGTTACTATACAATACAAATACAATTGACCCAAGACGTTCTTAGAATTCAGAAATTCATGCCGAGCATGCAAAGCAATTAAGCTACGGGGTAATAATTACAAAGAACTAGATCAACTTATGGATAAAAGTTAGTTTACAGAAAGTTACATAGACTCGACATTAGATCTCGTGTTTGTGTTTGAATTTCGAATGCATCTGTTCCAATGGGAATGTATAATACTTTTTGGTATAATACTTAATTGAAAAGCTAAGCGGGTAAAGCATTTTGAAAAGGTCCCCATAAACTAATTTTGAAAGATAATACTATTTCTATTTCTACCAATTCAATGTGTTAAAGCTTCTCTTTTGCAATATGTACAAAGCTCTGCTCGCTATGTTTTGTTGCTTGGTGGCAGTGCCAAAGTGACAAGTGGACAGTTCTAACACTAAGATTTGATGCTATTTTGCTTAAGGTCTAAGTGCAGCAGTGCTATTGATTGTTTTAGTTTTAAATTTGCCAATTGAATTAGTGAAGTATGTTGATCAATTTACCGAGAATGTTGTACTTAGCACCATGCGCCAGAGCATAGGAAGTGTGTTATCTAGCACATCAACGTCTTTCGAGAAGCGATTCACGATTCTGCCAATTGGCGTGGTATCAAACGTTTCCATGGGCCATCGGAATACATGATCAATCAGCTGCTCGTGCAGCTTCTTGGCGCAATAAATGCAGCCAAGCGCCAGCGCAAGCGAGGAGAATAGATATGATATAACTATATATATATAAAAAGAATTATCTATTAGCGTGTCGTCAGATCTAGACTAAGAAGCTCCACAGAAGAATTGCTACAACCTACAAAATAAAAACCTAACACAGCTGAATCATCTACACTCTTAATTTCCCTCAGGACAAAATGAGAAATGGAAGATAGGGAAATTCTAAGGGAAGAATTACCGCAAAAGCCTGGGTTATAACAACGCGCAAGTTGAGCGGCAGGGTATTGTCGATAGTATCGACATCCTTGGAGAAACGGTTCACAACACGACCAATGGGCGTTATGTCAAATAGTTCCATGGGCCAGCGCAATGTGTCATGCACGAGGACGTCATGCAAATACTTGGCACTGTAAATGCAGCCCAGCGAGAGCGCAAGAGTGGAGAAGTAACTGGTTGCAACTGCAACATTCAGTTACGAGGGGGCGGGGAGGAAAAGAAAGAAGAGAAGATTAGTAAACAAACCAAAGCCAAAACCCTAAAATCCGTTTCCAACTACCAAACCATACGTATAGGCAATTGTGATTGGTTATTTTGTTTGATAATAAGCAAAATGCATATATGATATATGATAAACGATCTGAATATGCTGAGTTTTTTTGTTGTTGTTGCTGATCAACTTGATAAACTGAAGTCCATACCATGAAAGCCTGACTTAAAACAACCCGTATATTGAATGGCAATGTGTTATCGATGGTATCGATATCTTTCGAAAATCGATTAACGACTCGTCCCAGCGGTGTAGTATCGAACAGTTCCATTGGCCATCTCAAATTGGAATGCAAGAGTTCATTATGCAGGATGCGCGAACACTGAAGACCGCCCAATGAGATCATGAGTGATGAGAAGAAATTTAATCCGACTACAATTTTTTGTTTGTTTCGAGAAGTGGTTGGGAATAAAGCGTTTTTCGTTTGTTTTTTTTTGGGAAAATTTAGAGGAAAGGAACAATACACATAATTCAATTAATATTTTTGCCAATTTTCAAGGAATATTATTAAAGTGTACAAGACACAAGGCATCAAACTACAACACTTAATTACTTTCATAGACATGCCCCGAAGAGAGATTGATTGCAACGAATCAAAAAAACTTTTGAAGTTAAATACATCAAGTTATTCAAAAAGTGGAAGAGTAATTTTGAAATTTTGAAGCGTTCCCCATTCAGATCATGCCTTAATTAGATTATTTTCAGTGCTGCATTTGACAAAAGAGTGCAATATCAACTGTTAATAGACGCATATTTCTTTAGTATTGTTTACGTGTTCTTGTTAGGATTGGTTAGGATTCATTTTGCTTTTGTTTCTAGATTGTTTGTCAGAGCGAATGAAGACTGTGTTTTTGGTTTGTTTTTTGTTTTTAAGGTGAGCAATATGTTCTGTCAGAGCCAATCTTATATATAGATATTCTTTCGAGTTAATTCTCAGGCAAACATAAAAAAGCAAAACATAAAATAATAAGAACTAAACAAAATAAATAATAATAAACCAACCCCAGAAGAAAAACTTAAGATTAAATTTACAGCCTTAACACAGTTACGCAAGTTGTAAAGATATTTCGCTGTTGACGACGATGTTATCTTCACTTCTAGCACAAGGATTAAAGCGATAACGTTACACAAAAAAGCAGAAACTAAACGCAAATGAAGCGATAACGAGAACATAAACACTACATAAATGGGACAATCGAACATCGACATGGAAATTGTATAATAGTAAACTGTATCACAATGGACTTACCTTGAGCAAAACCGAAGGCACCATAGACACCCAAGTACATATCTCTCTTTGCTGTATTAGTTTCGACTTCTTTGTCATTGGACCATTGGGTGAGCCAGATATTTGAGCCGATTTGGAATGCTTGGAACGCAAAGTTAAGCACAAGTGTGGCCACAGAGAGGAAGATGCCAACGCTCTTGATATAATGCTTGTAGACGGCAAATTCAACACCGCCCGTTTGTGACTTTTCTGTCTCAATCAGCTTGCCCTCGACCTCCTGCTTGCGCTTCAGGGAGGCAGCCGAAGCTTGTGAATCATACGACTCCTGTCGCCTGGCGCGACGACGCAGACTGCCGCGTCCCATCAAACTATCAGCTGAGGTCACAGAGCTGTGGAAAAGAAGAATAGATTGGCATCGATTTAATAGTTCATTTGTGGGCATAGCACATTCTATATAATAACTCTTCCCTTCTCATCCTAATTTTCCAATTCCTAATCAATCCAAATGGCGCATATTATAGTTTCATGGTCCTTCACAATCCTTCTCTTTTCAAAATTCCTTTTTCTTCCTTTTCCCTTTTCTCATACTAATTTTGTAATTCCTAATCAATAAAGCTTCTAGTTTCAAGCTTCTTTCCAATCCTTCTCTTTTAAAATTCTTTCTCTGACACAAAATTCCTCAATATATCTACTTTACTTTACTTCTTTCTCCTACTACGGACAGTATTACATCAATAATAAATATTTAAAAGCATTCTAAATAAGCATTGAATACCTAAAATATTCTTTCCTCTGCTTATTATATTTCTTTTCTTGCGTCTATTATCAACAAATAAGAAAGCTGTGAGATACCCGCCACCCATTTTGAATAAAACAATATATTTTGCGGTTTTATTCTCAAAATATACCAAATATACTACAAAAATAATAAAAATATACCAAATGGTATATTTTGTATATCGATATAGTACCGCATTCAAAATATACCATAGACGGCACAATATACCAGATTGTCGGCCAAAGCAACTAAGATCCCTAGTAAGTAGGCGTTTTTGCCCATACAAAAGTATTTCTTTAATAACTTCGACAATTTTTATCTGATCGCAACCAAATTTTCTGCAATTATAACTACTATTGTTATTATTGTATATACCAAAATTCTAGCTTTAAAATTACGCTTTTTATTCGATTTTTTTTGATTTGCGGTGGCGGAAGTGGACGTGCAAAAATTTGAAACAAACTTGATCTGCGTGCAAACATAACAAATGCCGTCGAAAAAAAAATTATAGCTGTATCTGTTATAGTCTCTGAGATCTAGGTGTTCATACGGACAGACAGACAGACGGACATGGTTAGATCGACTCGGCTGTTGACCCGATCAAGAATATATATACTTTATGGGGTCGGAAATGCCTCGTTCTAGCTGTTACATACATTTCCTGCCGGCACAAAGTTATAATACCCTTCTACCCTATGGGTAGCGGGTATAAAAATGATCGTTACGTTTAATTAGTCTACTGCAACTAAACACCTATCGTCATAGTAAATTTATATTGTCTAAGCCTAAGTCTACTCTTGTATAACAATTCAATAAGTTTTATACTTACATGGAGTCCGACAAACTCTCGGTGCGCGCAAGCTTAATGGCCTTCTCAATGGGTGCAAGCAGTTCGGGCTCGGCATTTTCGGACAATTGACGTTTGATTTGATTGAGATCCTCTTCCTCCTCCTCGCCATCCTGCAAGTGCTGGATGAGGAAGTCGGCAAAGGCGCCCTTGTTCTTCAGCAATTGGGCGTAGGTGCCATTCTCGCTGACCTGGCCCGCCTTCATCACATAAATGTTGTCCACTTGGGGCAGGAACGTAATGCCATGGGTAACCAGCACACGTGTCTTGTTCTTAAGCATTCCCTTCGGTCCGATCACTTCCTCAAAGATGTGTTTGCCTACGTGAGCGTCGACGGCACTCAGCGGATCATCGAGCAGATACAAATCGGCATCATTGTAGACGGCGCGAGCCAATGAGATACGCTGCTTTTGGCCACCCGACAAATTGATGCCCTTCTCACCGATTTCGGTCAAATCGCCAGCGGATAGAATTTCAATATCCGTGCGCAAGGCACAGGCATCGATCACACGATTGTAACGCTTGCGATCGTAGGCCTTGCCAAACAATATGTTATCGCGCACTGTGGCGTTCTGGATCCAAGCCTGTTGTGGCACATACGCCAGTCTGCCTACCGTGTTGACACTGCCCGAAATCTTTTCCATTTCGCCCAGGATGGCCTGTACTACGGAGGACTTACCAGAACCGACGGTGCCCACAATGGCGACCAAATTATTCTTTGGCACTTCCATGCTAATATTCTTGAGCGTAGTCTCATCCTCATCGCCCCATGAGAAGTGGCCATTCTCAATGATTATGGGATGAGCTGTAAGCGAAATAAATTAAATTATTATATGATTTATATCATTTATAGTTTTCTAACTTACGCCTGGACTTGTCGTGTTGCACATTGTTAGGATCCAGCTCTTCACTGTTCAAGAATTTGTTTATACGTTTGACGGACACTTGCGTCTATGCGAAAAATAAATCGATTAGTTAAATACGAATACAAGAAACTCAATAACACACACGGAACTAGTTAGTAGTTAGTTGTTGGGATGGATTGGTTTTGGGAAGAATGGTGGAAGAAGCTGCTGCTGAGACCCCGCTTATAAAGAAAGGCAAACAAAACCAAGCTCGGCCTGCCGAAATTTTGATACCCTTGCAGAACTACAAGTATTTAATGAAACACGTCTATAAAAATAATATTTCCAGTGTTTTATACTGCTTAACCGGAATCGGATAGAGAGATGGGTTAGTAAACATTCCTTTCTGCTAAACAGATAAAAAAAAAACTAATCTCAATCATTAAAATAGACTTTCATTAATACCCTCTGCAAGGGTATTGAATGTGAAGCTAAAATAAACATGGTTTATGATAAGAGAATCGAATAGAAAAGTTCCCCAATGCCTATTGCTGCTAAATTATGTCATGGAATCCCAACTAAATTGTCAAAACTTTTGTTACAGAGGGACATTTAAATGATAAGAATAAAAGGGAGAGATAGTGAGGAATAGGTTGAAGTTAGAATAGAGAATTTATAGAGTTAGGTCTCTTTTGTTTGGGTTAGTTAGGAAGGGTTTGAAATTATTGATCGGGTTGTGTTTGTTTGCTGTTGCTATATCGAAAAAAATAATAAATAAATAAAAATATCGTTTACAATACACAAGACGGCACAATACAGTTTGCAGTCTACAGTTTCAACAGAAGCCATGATGCGTCGACATCACGATATAATGCTGAAACTGCAGATCTTGAAGTAGGCAGAGAGTACTGCAATGTGATCAACTTACTTGCACCAGGTTGGTGATCAGCATGGGCAACATTGTTAACGGAAAACGAAGAATGTTGAATAATGATAATGAGACAAAGGTTTTTTTCGCATCAAGCACATTATTTTCATCGATTAGAACATAAGTGGCAAATGTGACTAATGAAACCTAGAAAAATACATAAATCGTTGCAGGTTAATTTGAATGTTTTTGATTAGATTGATTTGGTGCCAATTGATGAATGCGCCCATAGCCGAAGTAAATATCATTTAGATCTGTGTTCCGTGTGTTCCTTATGAGCCGTTCGCTCGCTCGTTACCTCGGCTATGTCAGCATTCAGCATAGGGATAATTGTGAGCGGCAATTTGATAATGTCGAACAGTGCGATGCTGACAAAGACCTTCTTAGTGCTCAGCTGATTCGCCTCATCGGTTAGCAGGTAAGTGGCAAAAGTTACCAGTGATACCTTTTTTGTTTTGTTTTTTTTTTTTATACAATTTTCATTGCATTTGGGGCAAGACAATAGACACATATATAATCCACGATTAAAGCGAGTCCAACAAACGGCAAGTGCTGTAAAGATATTTCAAAGTTTCGCCCGTTTGGCGGCCGGCAATTCTTACCAAAAATGGGGCACAAGACCAGAGGAACGATGTGCTGGCATTCAGATAGGCGGTGGAGCGCAGTGTTGCAATTTCCTTATCACGTATGTCCAAAACTTGCTTCTCAAAGCTCGGCTCCCAGGCGTAAAGTTTAAGTACCTTTTAAAGTGAAATATATTACAATAAGAGTGCATAAATTGATTACTTAACTTCAAACTTACCTTGATGCCACTCAAGACTTCATTCATGAGCTTGACACGCTTGTCCTTGTAGGTCATCTGTTGAATCTGATAGGTCTTGATGCGACTGGCAATGAAGCCGTTCAAGGGAATCATGATGATCATCACAGCGAGACCGGCGAGCACTGAGGGTCCCAATTCTTGCCACAAGAAATACAGCGCCAAACCGATTTGCAGCGGTGCCGACCACAACATGTTCAAGTATGTGGTCAGATCCATGAAACGTTGTGCGTCCACTGCCATCAGATTGACAATTTCACCCACAGTCGATTCCTTGCGAGCCGCGTTCGAGATGCGCAACGCCTTGCGATAAATGCAATTGATGAGCGCTGTTCTGATGCGCAGACCAACGATGAACATGCGATGGAAATATTGTGCCAATATGAAGGTTTGTATGCTGGCCAGCACGAAGAGCAACACCGAATACAGAATACCCTTCCATTCGGGTTGTGGCGTCGTTTCAAAAGCCTCCACATAGCCAATGATCAAGCTCAGCACTTGGGGTTGAGCAAACGTCAGCACATCGGCGATAAGTTTGAAGAATGAGCCAAACAAGAAGATGCCACCAAAGGATTTGTAGATGGGCGGCATAATGCTAGCCATGCCCTTCTTGCGTCCATTGCCCTGGGGATTCTCGAACGAGACTTTGCCATTGGCGAACTGTGCCTTCGGTTCCGATGTTTGAGCCGCCTGTTTGTAGTTTTTACGCACATTTTTATTCCAGTAATAGGCGAACGTGGGCATGACTTCCTTGCAGCTATCCTGAGGGCGCAAATCCCAGAGATCATCTTCCTCGAGAGGATTGCGGTAACCCTTCAGTGCCATGCTATCGAACCAACGATATGTGATGCGTGACAGGAAACTGGCCGACAGCTCGGGAATCTCATTCGGGCCACGCTTATATTTGGTCTGACGTGGCATCGCGTCCGAGAAGCAGTTGAGGAACAGCATGACGCAAGCGAAGGCATAGAAGATGAAGAAGCTGACAAACTGATACTCCTCCCAGGAGTAGTCAGGTATCTCCTCCTGATTCGAGTCGAGTATCTCGTTACGCTGTTGGTGTGCCCGAGCTTCAGTGCGACAGCGAGGAATCGAGAGAATGACAAACAGGAACCAGAACATGAACTGGCAACCCGATGTCTGCACGCCAAACTTGCGGTTCAGCGGAATGAAGAGCAACACCAGCAGCTGCAATTTGAAATCAAGTTAGTAAAACGCAAGGTGGTGAAAATTAAAATTTGATACTCACAAATGTGGCAATTTTGATGATCGGTCCCCAGATGTCAAGAGCGTACCTGGGCAGCTCAGAGTCGCCGCCCTTCTTCACAAAGGCCATGGTTAGATCGAGGATGGTAATCACCAATAGTCCGATAGTGAAGAGCAACTTAGCAATGCTAATTTTACTCCATGGAATATTCTTGTCCAAACTGGCCTTGAGGTACCAGAAATCGAACAACATAAACAGCCAGAAGAAGGCGCATGGTGTCCAAACTAAAGCCGTTTGTTCAAAGCAGGGTGTTAGATCGGGATCTTCTGTCCACCACGACAAACTGGAATTCTATAAGATGAGTTTAGGTTATAAACAATTCTCACTCGTCGTAATAAGAACAGTTCATATCTAATTGAAATATATTTACCCAAAATTCAGAACCGCAAAAGTGGTCCATGGCTGACTCTTCCGCCATGGTTTAGCTATCAACTTTTTTGTATTTTATGTGAACAATCTCCTCCTTGTGTAATCCTGCAATCGAAAGACAAGACACTCCTCAATAAGTGTGTGAAACATATAAATATAGTGTACTGTGCAAAAACAGCTGGTCGGTTCCCAGTCGAGCAGAAGCAACGGTAATAATAAATGCCGACAACGATAACGATAAAACGCAACACTTCACAGCACTGTACAATCTTCGTTTAATTATCGCTGCAGTTAATTTTGGAGTTGAAGTATTTAATAAATTTAAAAAGGTTACTCAACTATTAATAGTGTTTATCAGTAAATCATAAATTAATTTAAAATACACATCACCTGTTGCTGAACTAGCAATTAAAAGACTATTGTATTTTAGTATATTTTACGACGTTAAATAATACATTATTAATTTTAACTACGGTCACTTTTTTAATCACTTGTCATTTCACAATTTGCCGAGCAACCCATACAATTGTTGTCTGCCGCAAAATAAGAAAACAAATATTTCTCACACAATAATTAAGTAAATAAATAATAAAAACGACGCTGACATGCCGCGTCGTACTAATTTTCTGGATGGCAATGACAATTTCCGTGAGCAAAA
This sequence comes from Drosophila pallidifrons, assembly GCA_023558445.1. NCBI lineage: Eukaryota > Metazoa > Arthropoda > Insecta > Diptera > Drosophilidae > Drosophila > Drosophila pallidifrons. Next base: position 26,783,628 of record CM042347.1, on the reverse strand, counting down.
TCTTCGCTTTGTGCGGGTAAGCAGCGCATTAGCAAAAATTTGCCAAGTAATATTTCGCATTAAAATGGTTTCTACCAAACTTTTCTGATAGAACGAGATGGAAGATAATTTCAATCAATTCTTTGGCGGTAGCAACAACAATAATGGCGGCAACGCCGTCATCAACAACGCGCCAAATGTTGCAGCGCCGCCACGCGACTCAAAAGTTGTGCAACCCACACCAGGTAAGCTTTATTTTTGAACTCGATTAAGTTTCCGAATTAAATTTGATTTACGGACAGCGAAAGTGCATCCCTCTTTTGAACATCTGTTACTCTCCAATATCTGATAGAGGGTTTGATCGTTATCACTATAGCGGACTTGTTCTGCAATTCCAATTTGAAATGCGCTCGAGTCGTTTCACCACTTCATTAAATAATACGCGTTGTCATTATGAGGAAGGGTTTGACCAACTGTTAAACTGATCTAATCAACAAACACTTGTTGGTAATTGTTTAATCTATCGATACACGTCAGAAACCCGAAATCGGTGACACACGAACGGTTCTTTGCTCACGTTTAAAATGCTTATCTTTGGTTTTACCCCAAGGGAATGAGCTTCACTTCACTTCGAAATTCAAAATCCAACCGGGAATTCTTTTATTCACATGCAAATTATAATATTTGTTAGATTTATTCGCGTGTACATTCTACTACATTAATATAAATATGGCATTTTTTGGTGGAACCTGTTTGTGGACTTTTAGACACTTGAACTTCGAAATGCCAGTTTTATTGATTATATGATTTAAAGCAAAACTTGTTTGAATTCGGTTCGTTTGTGTTTTAAGGTTAAATTTAGATAAAACAAGAAACTATCGTCAATTATAGTTGGCGACAGCACCGCAGTTCAAATACTCTATCCACACAACTCTCGCTTTGTGACAATTATTCGAATCGACGATCACTTGAATGATGGCAATAATAATGGCATATGAATTATTATAATGGATTAATCAGATAGAATTTAATCAGTTTTACAGCTGAGTGTTGATTATGCATTGCAATTGACGGACAAATGAATTGTGTCGCAAACCGTCTAACAAATAAATTATACTTCACGCAAGGTCAGCACAAACGAAAAAACAAGTAAGAAAGCTACAGTCGAGTGTACTCGACTGTGAGATACCCGCTACCCATTTTGAATAAAAGAAATATATTTTGCGATATTTTCTCAAAATATACCAAATATACTGCAAAAATACTAAAAATATACCGAATTGTATATTTGGTATATCGACATAGTACCGTATCTAAAATATACCATAGACGGCACAATATACCAGATTGTCAGCCAAAGCAACTCAGACCCCTAGTAAGTAGGCGTTTTTGCCCATACAAAAGTATTTCTTTAATAACTTCGACAAATTTTATCTGATCACAACCAAATTTTCAGGAAACATAACTACTATAGTAATTATTGTATATACCAAAATACGCAACTCTAGCTTTAAAATTACGCTTGTTATTCGATTTTTTTGATTTGCAAGGGCGGAAGTGGGCGTGGCAAAAATTTGAAACAAACTTGATCTGCGTGCAAACATAACAAATGCTGTCGAAAAAAATTAAAGCTCTATCTCTTATAGTCTCTGAGATCTAGGTGTTCATACGGACGGACGGACAGACACACAGACGGACAGACGGACATGGCTATATCGTCTCGGCTGTTGACGCTGATCAAGAATATATATACTTTATAGGGTCGGAGATGCCTCCTTCTACCTGTTACATACATTTCCTGCCGGCACAAAGTTATAATACCCTTCTACCCTATGGGTAGCGGGTATAATAATAAAACGAGAATTCTATTGAATGTTCGTTCGGACAGCACCTTTGTATGTAATTAGCGGCAAACCTGTTCCGGCGGTTATCTCTTATGTAATATATATGGAGAGAATTTAATTGTCGAAAAAATGCGCCAAAAAAACAATCCTCATTGAGAAATTGCATAGTGTAATAAAAGTTTCGCTATGAGAACTGTAAATTAATGAAATGCACAGTCATCATGATGCTGCTGCTGCCGAGAAGAGCGAAAAAAGCCCTCCAGATAAAAATAAAAGTTCACTAGCCTTATGGCTTTGGCATATATGCTTACATTTTTACAAGCGATATGCGAGCTTCAAAGTCATTTTGGTGTTTACACAAACAACCACAATGTATGCACATATACGTATAGTACATATAAAACACAATATAATTGTCAGGCGTTGCCTTTGACTTTATCTAGCAGCCCTTGCCGTTATCATCCATATATCACTTGAGAATCACTTCTGGGCACTTACGAAATTTCGCCATTATAAACTTTACACGGAACAGAATTCACGTTTGTTTCTTTTTATACCCGCTACCCATAGGGTAGAAGGGTATTATAACTTTGTGCCGGCAGGAAATGTATGTAACAGGTAGAAGGAGGCATCTCCGACCCTATAAAGTATATATATTCTTGATCAGCGTCAACAGTCGAGGCGATATAGCCATGTCCGTCTGTCCGTATGAACACCTAGATCTCAGAGACTATAAGAGATAGAGCTATAATTTTTTTTCGACAGCATTTGTTATGTTTGCACGCAGATCAAGTTTCTTTCAAATTTTTGCCACGCCCACTTCCGCCCCTGCAAATCAAAAAATCGAATAACAAGCGTAATTTTAAAGCTAGAGTTACGAATTTTGGTGTATACAGTAATAACTATAGTATTTATGATCCCTGAAAATTTGGTTGCGATCAAATAGAAATTGTCGAAGTTATTAAAGAAATACTTTTTTATGGGCAAAAACGCCTACTTACTAGGGGTCTAAGTTGCTTTGGCTGACAATCTGGTATATTGTGCCGTCTATGGTATATTTTGAATGCGGTACTATATCGATATACCACATACTATTTTGTATATTTTTAGTATTTTTGCAGTATATTTGGTATATTTTGAGAATAATACCGCAAAATATATTGCTTTTATTCAAAATGGGTAGCGGGTATCTCACAGTCGAGTTCACTCGACTGTAGCTTTCTTACTTGTTGCTTATCCTTTTGTATTGCCGTTTAATTTAATTTCTTCATTATCTCTCGAGTCTTTTAAGAGAGACGTGCGGAAGAGCGCGTTCTTATCTCTCACTACAATCGCACACGCATCCACAAAAAGATTTGCACATGTGTGTGTGTGAGTGTGTGTATATGACTCCTAACTGTATTTCTATGAATTGTTGCATTAGTTTTGAATTGCACTTTATAATTTTATGACTCCCTCTGCTTATCGTTCTTGTTTTGAGTATGCGTGTGTGGGAACGTGTGCATACGTATCTGGATTGGTGTGTGTTAGCAACATAATAACTTTCGTAGCCTTCTTCTTGGGAAGTTATCAAATTGTGGCTTGAATGACAATGACGTCATTGATGTGTGAAGTCTAGCCTCAAAAAACTATTCGAATGGTCAAGCACAATAATTTTTCGGTTTTTTTTTTTCGTAAAATGAATGGTATGCATTTAAATCAAATATAATGACTGTATGTCGCGTATATAAATAAATGTACATTATCAATTAATAACCGCATTGAGCATGACAAAAAAAAAGCGGTAATCAACGAAAATCACTGCGGGGCAACGTTTAAATATTCGTTTTGAAATGATTCATGGAAAATCGTTAAACATTTGCTATGTTGTTTAAGAATCCCTTTTAGAATATTTTACATATAAATATGTACGTACGTATGTGTGTGGGCGCGTGTATGTATGTGAATGAAGGGGTATTTCACAATGTGTGTCAAATAACTTTCGTCCGCACTTGTTACGCTTGCTGCGGGAAGCCGAACCACAATAACAACAACGAGCTAGCAATGCGAGTAAAATGCCACTTATAATTACCTCTGCTGCCGATTGAAAACAACGAACGTATAGAAAAAAAGTACTGAAGTTTGTTGGGTGAGCAATGATGATGGCGGCAACGCGTTTAGAGTGACTTCTCGACCGGCTCGTATCGAGCTAACAGAACCAACTGAATACCAAAAGCACGAAACAGCGGCACTTATTTGTTTGAAAGGTCTAGCGAGAAGTCCCCTCTTCTCACACACACTAGCACACATATCTTGTTTTGTTTTAATCAAGAGCTAGCAAACTTGATTACAAAATGCTGAGAGAGCAGCGAGCATGCAATTGCTAACTCAGCTGCTCTCCCAATCTCTTACTCTCTTTCAACTGAAACTACGCTCTCAAGCGTCGCTTTCGCTGGTTTCATCAATGAGAAAGCTAACAGCATCAAGCCAGACTTGGAGCAATTCAAGCTCAACCCGAAGTTGGTCACACTGCGAATGCCGTTTCGAGTTGTTTACAGTTTGTTTGAGCTGCGAGAGAGCGCGCGCAACTATTTGTTATTCAATTGCACAGTCATTGCCCATCGGCATTTTCGGCGTGCGCCAAGAGATAGCGGCAAACTGTTGCCATATATATTTTTGGCACCTTAAAGAGCAAGATAACTGGCAATGTGATAGGCAAAGAGAGAAAGAGAGAGCGCTCGCGCATGGGTAATAAAAACAACTGTTGATATTGTGAAATTATTAAGCGAACCAATATCGATCAATTGTATTTATGCAAATTTATATATATTTTTTTATGTTTGGTAACTATGACGTTGAGATCTGACTCAGAATTTAAATGCTGAAAATGTGCGAAAAATCACAATGAGCGTTATTTGAAAAGCGATAGTGTTAAGCATTGTTGTTTATAGAGACCTCAAATCTAAATAAACATATGCTTAGCTAGCGCAAAACAAACAATGCACACACACACCCATATGTTCTGAAAGTGTGCAATATTAAGCCGCACTCTTAAGACTCTTTTAAGCAAAGAGTTAAGAATTCGGCAAATGTGTGTGTGTTAGTGAGTTTATTTTAATAAAAGTGTACGTTTTCTTTGCATGTATTGTGATTAGATATCGCTATTGATCCCCTTATGCCGGTGAGAACTAAGATCGAATTAGAGCAACGTCGTCTGTTTATGCGCGAGATCGGCTTCAGCCGCAGTGCTGCTCACTCTGCGGCCGCCGATTCCCTCCAGGTCCCCGATTTCAATATGCGCGGACTACAGCAGCGTCGGGTGGACATGTTCCTCGAGCAGGGCAGCAGAAAATGGGTCGATGTGGATGCAAAGATTGTTCGAGAAATTCGCTCACTTATCGAATCGCATCAGCCAAGGCCCAAAGATCGACCGGCCACATCGCCGTCGTCAAGTGACATTAATTGGATTGAAGACAACATCGCCAGGGCTGTCGGCTCTCTCTCTAATGCGAGAGAGCGAGACGCTAGTCCCGAGAACTATGGTTTAGTTCGTCGCACCGATGAGAATTTCCATGCTCTTCAGACGCGCAATTCAAAGCGCCGAGAGGAGCGCGAGATTGAGCGAAGGCAGCTAGCAGAGCGAAACAATAAATTTGTTGGGAGACAGCAACAATTCGATAGCTTGCGTGGACGAAACGATAGAAACGACAATAATAATAATAATCATCGCGATATTCAATATTCGAATAATCAATTCGGTCGTCGTCCAAAGCAGAACATTGATATAAATAATAATAACAATTGCGGATCTATGAATCGTAATTCCAATTATGTTGACTTTAATCAACGCAATGGCAACTGGGACAAAGAAAATTATTATCATGGAAATTTTAATCAAAATTTCGATAGTCAAAACTTTAACGGTTGCCGTAATGAATATTTAAATATTTACCAAGATAATAATTATGGAAATCAAAACTTTAATGAATATTCAAATTACCGTAATGAATATTCAAATTATTTTCATTTTAATCAATCCAATCGTAATTTTGCCCAAGAAAATAATTATCATGGAAATTATAATCAAAATTTTGGAAACCAAAACGGTCGACGTAATGAAGATTTTGGAGGAAGATATCCCAATAATTTCGAGAATAACAATTTTCATGGATATAATAATAACATATACGATTACCGTAATGATTGTAATTTGTATTGGGCAGCGGATTCATTTCAAACCAACTTTGAGGATAATTTTCAGCAAAATAACTGGGAGAACTTTAATGAAAATCACTACAACTTCGATTTTAATGGTATGTTGAACAATGGAGGTCGTCTTAACTTTGGCAATGCTTTTCAATTCGGAAACTACGGAAATCAAATAAACTGGAACAATCATCAAAATAATAATGTAAATCCGCCTAGAGCCATTAGAAAGCCAGCTATCAATAAAAAACAACAACCGCAGCCACCAAAGCAAGCCACAGATAAAAAAGAAGTGAAGAAAACGACGATTGATAAAAAAATAGAACAGAAAAAACAAGTGATTGAACAAAAAGGAGAACAGAAGAAAAAAATAGAACAGAAAAATCTAGTGATTGAACAAAAAGGAGAACAGAAGAAAATAATAGAAGAGAAAAAACAAGTGATGGAACAAAAAGGAGAAAAGAACAAAAAAATAGAACAGAATAAACAAGTGATTGAACAAAAAGGAGAACAGAAGAAAAAAATAGAAGAGAAAAAACAAGTGATTGAACAAAAAGGAGAACAGATGAAAAAAATTGAACAGAATAAACAAGTGATTGAACAAAAAGGAGAACAGAAGAAAGAAATAGAACAGAATAAACAAGTGATTGAACAAAAAGGAGAACAGAAGAAAGAAATAAAACAGAAAAAACATGTGATTGAACAAAAAGGAGAACAGAAGCAAAAAGGAGAACAGAAAACGCAAGTGATTGAACAAAAAGGAGAACAGAAAAAACAAGTGATTGAACAAAAAGGAGAACAGAAGAAAAAAATAGAAGAGAAAAAACAAGTGATTGAACAAAAAGGAGAACAGAAGAAAAAAATAGAACAGAAAAAACAAGTGATTGAACAAAAAGGAGAACAGAAGAAAGAAATAGAACAGAAAAAACATCTGATTGAACAAAAAGGAGAACAGAAGAAAAAAATTGAACAGAATAAACAAGTGATTGAACAAAAAGGAGAACAGAAGAAAGAAATAAAACAGAAAACACATGTGATTGAACAAAAAGGAGAACAGAAGAAAAAAGGAGAACAGAAAACGCAAGTGATTGAACAAAAAGGAGAACAGAAAAAACAAGTGATTGAACAAAAAGGAGAACAGAAGAAAAAAATAGAAGAGAAAAACAAGTGATTGAACAAAAAGGAGAACAGAAGAAAAAAATAGAACAGAAAAAACAAGTGATTGAACAAAAAGGAGAACAGAAGAAAGAAATAGAACAGAAAAAACATCTGATTGAACAAAAAGGAGAACAGAAGAAAAAAATAGAGCAGAAAAAACAAGTGATTGAACAAAAAGGAGAACAGAAGAAAAAAATAGAACAGGAAAAACAAGTGATTGAACAAAAAGGAGAACAGAAGAAAGAAATAGAACAGAAAAAACATGTGATTGAACAAAAAGGAGAACAGAAGGAAAAAGGAGAACAGAAAACGCAAGTGATTGAACAAAAAGGAGAACAGAAGAAACCAGCGATCGCTACTCCATCGATCAACAACAATAAAACAGAGAAAAAACAGTCTAATGCATTACCAAAGCCAACGACAACAGCTGCCAAGAAAAATGGTAAACTAAAATTTTTATTCAATACTAAAATCAAATAATTAAACTTGTATCAACTTTCTTCACAGTTGAAAAGCGGACTGCAACAGAAACGCTTCAATCCGGAAAGGCAAAGAAGCAAAAATATGATGGGAAGAAGCGAGGATTTATCATTGCTGGGGTCAAGTTGCCCTACATCAAACCGAATACCAAAATGGCGCAGCCGGAGGAGAAATCTTATGCAGTCACATTCTTTGAGCATAAGCCTATCTATAACACATCAATCTATGCAGTAGATAACGATGGTGATATGGATAAATATAAAGATGACGGCAATGATACCGATAATGAGTTTGAAAGAGGACGTCCCACAATACGTAAACGTATCAACAACAACTGGAGAAGAATATATGAGGAGCGTAATTATAAATGTTGGCTTACCTGGTGGAAAGCGTTTAAGTGGTGCGAACTGCAAATCAATAAGAAGCTTGAATCATTTGGATCTCTTAATATTAAGCATAAATTCCTACCTTATTATAAGAAACAGATGTCCACGCAGGATGTAATAATCAACTTGATGAATCGGGCTCGATTCTCATTGGAGACTAAATCAAATAATTTTCGAGATTTCAAAGTTATTTATGAACTAATGAATGAAACATTCCTGGAGAACCTTTTGCCAGCAACTGCAGAGAAACTACAGCATATGATACGTAAAATTCCAAATCATCTGTGGCTGTATAAGATGCGCCGCATGGTCTATATATGGGCTGAGTATTATAAGTTAAGCGACAATCTCACAAATAATTTTGCGGGTCTTCAGATGCGTTGGAAGAGTCCCGCTTTCCACTGGTTGTGTAAGCAGGCCTTCGATGAGCTGAAGGTAAGCAAGTATAACATAATTAATTTTATTATATTTAATGTAAATTCTAATTCTTATATTAATTTGTTATTTGCAGACTCTCAGTACTATCGAGTGGCCGAAACACAAGGAAATGTACAACAAACTAAAATCTGTGAAATCTTAAGCGGCTTTAAGATTTTATATTTTAAGCATTTTGTAGTTTTAAAGCTCGTTAACTGGAAGGAAAATAATCACCCAGTTGAAAAAGTTGTTTAAGTTTTAAAGAAAAGAGTATTATTCTTTTGTATTCCTTACGAGAGAACTGAACTGAACTGTTTATCATTGAAAAAAAGTATTATATTTTTGTATTCCTTACAAGAAAACTTAATAAAAAGTACTTCACGCTGTGAACGCTGAATGGAATTCAGTCATCGGAAATAATGATAATAAATATTTTTTTAATTGAAGAATAGATAAATTACCCAAATGGCAATATTTTGATTGATTTGCTTTCGAAGTCAAATAATTTATTAAACTCAAACCATCATCATTTCTAAGCAAAAAATTTAAAAATTACGAATTTTCCAGCTCAAATATACGTCAATTAAAAATTTAGGAAGTTTTTATCTTGAATATGTTATAATGTAAATTAGAATTATGACTAATTTCGTTTCTATTTCATTGGCAGGTTTCTGTGTCAAGACCTTCAAGGTGAACAGCAATGAGAAGTTCTTCATTAACGTCTGCCAAGCAGCCGAAGTACCAGCTCCAACCGATGTTACCGATGAGGAACTGATTGCTATCTTGGAATCGAGCACTCCGGGATCTTTTCGTGTTCCCATGAGCATATCTGAGCTGCGCAACACAAAGGATCGTTCCGACAATTCGGTCGAAGTGTGCGATATTGCTGTTCACCCCAATTTTCTGGCCAAAATCAAAAAGTCGCAACTCTTTAATAATTTCTTTCTGCAAATCGTGGCTGAGGCATTGAGTGAAAAGTACAACATTCAAATAACAATGCACAAGACAATTATTCTGAGTAATCGCAAATTCATTGGCACCCTTGTGGCTCATCGTGTGCGCAACGATGATGTTCAGCGGGCCGTGAACTCAAGTGATCCCGGCAAGCCGGGATTACAGGGTAGCTCAGGTCAACAGCTGGTGCAGGAAATCGATGAAGCGTATGCTACTAATATTCGTAACAATTGGATAAAGAACAGAGAACCGGTCTACAAACTGCGTGCCCGTCTTCGCGATGAAGTGGTTCATGAAATTCAAGCTGAACTCTATTTGCCTAATTGTGTAAGTATAAAAGAAATCGTTTGGTGTTTTGATTTTTATTTGAACAAATTTGTTTTGTTTTAAAAGTCTCCTTTAAATAATTTTTGTAAACAATTGGGAAAAAGATTCAAATTGAAATTAAATTTTTTAAAAATATGATTGTTTTTTAATCTTAAACCTATTTCTTTTCAGGTATCGTCACAAGAATTCAACTTGGATATTGGCGAAGATCGTATTTTGCTCGAGTCCTTGAAACACGGAATTCTTTTTGACAAATTTGTGAATTATCGTTTGAATCAAGAACGTGCTCAGGCACTTTTTGATAAAACTAGCAAGGTGAGATGTTTATAGTTTGGCTAAATTTAAATAAAAACATTATTAATAAATTATTTTTTGTCTTTACAGATGCTACAAGTGCGCATTCCAGTTCATAGTGCCTAATTACTTTTTTCGATGCAGTGCATAAAAAAAAAAAAACTATACTTATTATGTTTGAGTAATTAAATAAAGAGCAATGGTATAAAACCCAACTACTGTATTATTAAAATTCTCGTTCTCGTTTTTATAAAAATGCAGAGGGATGAGTAAAATTTAGGTATTCGCTTTCATTTGCATGTTTCTCATGGATGGGTGATTGTTGGTGTACACTGTACAGTATGATAATCAATACTTTTCTCAATATTAAGAAGTAGGTTAACACGAAGGTCAGGTAGTTACCTGGTAGCATAATTATAAACTGGCTCGAAACGTGCATCTGACATGTAAAATCGAATTTCAAAATGGTCGCCAACATTCAGCGCTAACATTCAGAAAATTGATGGGAAATAAAGAAAATCGAAAATTTCAGAATTAATAACGTTGCTAAGCATTTTCATACCAAGTTGAAATTTAACAAGCGCATGTAAATGTAAATTTACAAGTTGCATTTGTTTTTGTGACCGGCCGCCATTGTAATGCAGCCCTGGCAAATTGGAATTTAAGCATTTAGAGTCATTTTACCAAAATATGATATTAATAAGATGAATAATTATTAAATTTTAGTGCTGATTTCTACTAAAATGAAAATTATACGTTTTTAATGCAAATAATTTTGTTTTTCTGATGAACTACTTCCGATCGAGTCTGGATAACTAGTTCAGTATCAGTTCAATTGAACGAGTGCTAACTAGTTCGCTTCGCGAATCAACGCTACACTGACAGCTCGTTTTCCAACCCTCGGTTGGTTGAATGTGTTTGTGTGCGTGCGTGTGTGTGTCTATCAACTGAGAAAATATAATTATTTAGAACGGCAACGCAAAAATTAAGCGCAACCGAAAAAAATAAAAGCGGCGCTTTTCTCGTCGCTTTTCTTAACGTAATATTAAAATAGTTAATTAAAACGCGTGTAGTTTATATAGTGCAGTAATATGGATTATCGGAATAATGCTTACGGCATTGGACAGCGGCGAGTTGTCAATGATGCGCCGTCTTTTGCGCCAATTCGCGGCAACGGCGGCGGTGGCGGCATTGATGACAATTTTCGTAGTCCGCAGTCAATGAACTATGGTTTTAACAGCAACAGCAGTAACAACAACAATGGTAACAATAGCAGTAACGATTTTAACTTTGGAAACAACAATAGTCAACGCTTTGCGAGCATGGATAGCAAATTTGGCAATATGCAGTCTAATAATTACTCTCGCTCCTCGGACAATTCTGGCTATGGAGGTGGTGGAGGACAAAACCAACAACGTTTTGGCAATCACACAAACAGCTCCTATTCATCGTCTGGCAACTTTAACGATAGCAACAACTATCGAGGACAAATGAATCAACGTTCGTTGGGTGATCAACAGCAGCAGCAACAACAACAACGCTCCAACAATATGAGCGATTTTAATCGCAGCTCGTCCAGTGGCGATTATTCTTCTAGTGGTTACAGCAGTTTTCGGGGTTCGTTGCAACCGCCGCCACAGCAGCCGCCACAATTGGGCAATTTGAGCCTGGGGCGTTCAATTAACGATCAGGGCTATAACAACAGCAACAACAACAATGACAGCAACAATGGCAATCAGCGTTTTTACAACAACGATCGTAACGATACATTCCGTCGCGCCGACAACTTTAGCGATAACTTTAATCGTGGCCAGGAATCGATTAATTCGTCACGTTCTGGCGGTGGCGGCAACAATTACAAATTCAATAATGAACGCAGTGAAAACTTTGGTCGCCAAGTGAATAATGGTGGCTCCAACAATTTTGGATATCAGAATCAGAATAATCAGAATCGTGGAGGTGGCGGCGGAGGCGGCGGCTTCGATGACAATTTCCGTGGCTCCAATTTGAATAATCACAACTTTGACAACAATAACAAAAACAATCAACAACAACAGCAGTTCTTGAACGATAAGCAGAATGGACCACGCAATGGAGACTCTGGCTTCTCGAACGTCCAGAATTTCCGTGGTCAAAACAACGGCGATATGCCTATTGGTGGCCAAGCGTTGGCCGCTATCAATGAGACCGTCAATGCTTTAATGACCAATCAGTCCAACTGGCAGGTTGGCAACAATAATAACGGCTTTGGTCAAGGTAATTTCAATGGCGGTGGCGGTGGCGGTGGCGGAAACTATCGCAACAATGCTAGCAACAGAAACAACAACAATAACATGAACAATGCTGGCAACAATCGCAACTTTAACAACGGCCCAGCTCAAACTGGCAATTGGGCTAACAATCGGTCGCAGCAACAACAACAGCAGCAGCAACCCAGAAACTTCAAGCCAGTCAACAACAAGCCGCAAGGAGCTCCCGTGGCAGCTCGAGGAGCCGCCGGAGGCTCTGCTAAATTTCAGGGCAATAAAAACCAGAATCAACCCAAGCCGAATACTAACACCAACAAGCCGGTCGTGCAACAGACCAACAAGAAGAACGTCAATGCTACCAACAATAACAAGCAACAACAGCCAGCTAATCAAGCTGTTGCCAAGAATGTTAACGGTGGCCAAAAGCCGCCACAACCAAAGGCTGCTGTGCCAGCCAAAGCCGCCCAAAATACTCAAGTTAAGCCCAAACAGGAGGTCAAGAAAGAAGCAGCTGTCGTCAACCCAAAAGGTGAGCTAAGGAAACTTCCCGAAAAACCGGTTCCTCATCTTCAATTTAAGGCGCTAGTTATTGGTCGAGTAAACTGATCTTGTAGTATTTGAGAAAATCTATACCTTTCTACGCTCTTTATCTATTACAAAGAATTATGCTAATATCAATTTAATACTCTCTTTTTTAGTGGCTCCAAAGCGTCCAGCACCACAGCCAGCTGCCCCGCTTACCAAAGCCGACATCAAGCGTCGCAAGCTGGCGCTGAAGCGCGGCTTTCTGCTGGGCGGCATCAAGCTGCCGTATGTGAACAGCAATCGTGTGGCGCTTCCGCAACCGGAGGATAAATCATATGCTGTCATGTTCTTCGAACAGTCACTTAACTACAGTACAAGCGGCGAGGAGTTGGACGACGACGCGGAATTCGATGGCCCCGAAGCCATACCGGAAGCAACTGATGCCGAAGGCAAGAATGCTGGGCGCACGCTGGTGAAACGCATACGCAAGCGTTTGCACTTCGAATGGACCCAAGTCGAAGAGTCAAAGAAATACAAATCGTGGCCTACTTGGTGGACGGATTACAAGTGGTGTGAGAAGGCCATACAAGCGGAGTTGGAGACATTTGGCAGCGTCAATTTGAGGAACTGTTTTCTACCGGATCTACCTCGTCTGACCACCGAGCAGGTGGTGGATGTGATTGTGAAGCAGGCACACTTTGGCCTTGACAAGAATTCGGACAACTATTTCAACAACATGAAGTCGATACTTACATTAATGAATGTAACCTTTCTGGAGAACCTCAAGATGCCCAACAGCGAGAAGGTGCAGGATATGATACGCGCTGTGCCCAATGACTTCTGGTGTTACAAGATGCGCAGCATGGTCTATTTGTGGGCACAGTACCTTAAAATCTCCAAGACCTCGTCGCCGTCCACAGAAACGGGCGTCAAGGAGCTGCAGGCTATTGCCCGCGATTGGAAGAATCCTTTGTTCCATTGGATGGCCAAGCAGGCCTACGACGAACTGAAGGTAAATACAGACTTAACTCACTTATGAAACATTATTTAATGATTCTCTTGCATATTTACAGGCAATCAGCGAAGTGGAATGGCCCGAGCACAAGCAGCAGTATGAGGAATTGCAATCGGCAGCCCCGACATCATCTTAAATAAGTTCACAACTGCTAGTATGCATTTTTATATAGAGTGTAAACAACGTAACAAGAATGTAGATTGATAATAAAATTTAATGCATACACAAATTTATGCCCGACACTGTTATTTCACTAGCCAATAAGGCATATTTTGCTGTCCAGCACTGTAATTTCAATTAGTGATACAATTGTTAAAGCCGTCAATTTAGTAGTTGCAGCTACTCTATAGCTCATGCGAATTTGTTTACAAGCATCAATTTATATAATCTATTTGGATAGTTTTTTTAAACACAAATAACAATTTTATATGTAAGTATTTGCGGCAAATGTTTTCATTCAAGATGGCTATCTGCAAAACACCTTTAAAGAAGGTATTCAGAATTTTCCTGATATTTTCAAGTCAGCTACAAACAATCACGTAGATTGATAATAAACATTGTTAACTGATAAGATTTAATGTTATCCAGCGGTGTTTTCCACTTATATTTTGGGTAATTTGGAAGCACTCAAAATTCGACTATTCTGCACGAAAATTATTTTCGACTGAAATGCAGTTTTAATAAAGTTGGCAACGCTGATTCCAAAATGGAATTTCCAAGATGGTTGGCAACAGAAACTTAAAGGAGAAAAGAAACCCAAACGAACTTGTTTCAAATGCAGCTTCTAGCCATTTTATTGCCAATATTAATGGGGAGTTTATGTCTTTTGTTCTCATACAATTCAATAATGTGTTATCCATGAAAATGTGTTAGTTGAACAAAATTTGATTCTGATCTTTATTATGTAATAACAGCTTCTGATGTGGGAAGGAAATTGAATTTTGTCCACTTTTGCACTTAGGCACCCAATTGCTTGTAGAGAATGGGCACATAATCGTCATACTCTGCCTGATAGAAATTGCCAGCAATAGGATCGCCCAAATTGTATTTCTCGGCAAACTTGGCAATCTTGAATCCGCCGCGTCCATCGCCGCTATTGTTAGGCAAACGCTTCTCATCGAATTGCAGCTTGCAATTCTGCTCGTACACTAGGAAGACATAGCGATGCAATCCCGTCTCTGGTGGCGGTCCAGAGCCCACATAAGCGGACAACACTTCACCATTGCTGATATCGTTGCCGGGAATGTTGCCGACCAACCAGTGATGCCACTCACGGAACTGGGGATCCTTGCGACTGGGTGCATCAGGATCGGTCATGCACAGGGTGTAGAGTTTCGATGGATCAGCCTTCCAGGTAACACAGGGTTGACTCTTCACTTGGGTGGGAGTTAAGACCATTCCTGGCTCCACAACAATGCGGCCAACATATTCCACACTTGCTGTTTGCTGAGGGGCCTTAGCAATGACATCGGGCACCACACAATGTTCCTCCATACTGCACCTAATTGGAAGTAGACCCGACAAACGACGTATCGAAATGTTAATTGGCAATGCCCAGAGCAATATGGCGGGTTTGTTCTTTGCACTTGATGTTACTGCAGTTCTAATGGCGGCCGGCGAATGGCAACAATTGACAGCTGCTGTCATTGTGGTAGCCCTAAGAAATTGATTTAATGGCGAGTGCAAGGAACGTTTAAACACATCGCGCAAAGGTCCCAAGCGTACAGCATTCATTTTAAAAACGTAATCTTTTCAAATTTATCCGAAACAATGTATTTTTACTTGTATTTAGATGATCTTTCGTGCTTATTTAATATTCGAGACTTTTTGGTATCCCTGCCATTCACAAGAAATCACGTTTGTTATCGCTTTCGACCAGAGTTACGAATTATTCGTTTGAAAATTAAATAATTCAAATCGCACAATAAATTTGGGTTTTTAAATAATTTTAAAATATGAAAAAATAGATGACAGAGTTCAACAAACCGTTTGAAAAAGTTTAGTTAATGTTGTGACAGATTCGATTGTCTTATCGTTATTACTAAAAAACAGAGTTGTTTTTAATTTTTGAATATATGCCGCGCAACCAATTAGATTAAAGCTCTTGATTTTGATGTTTAGATAAAGTTAATACAGCGCTAAAAAAAAAAACCAAAAGCTGTAATTTGTCTTCATAATTATTGTGACTATTTGGAAAATTGTGATTTTATGTTACTATGGAAACAACGGTAACTTTTGCAGACTTCACATGACGGTTTAAGAAGCATCACAGAGTCAATTGCATTACTGATCTAAAAGGATGGTATAAATAAAAATAAATATAAGAGTATAAGAATTCGTCACTTTTGCAGACTAACATATAATTACATTTAAATATGTACAATTTTTGCATCGTTTTTAAAAAAAGAATCGTAGAACTAGGGCTTAATTTAACGAATGTCTGGTTAACAAAGATGAAGGAACAATGAATGATATCTATCATGATATGGTTGCGTGTATAAGTCAGGGAGGAGAAGAAACACGCACTTTTTGGATTGTTCGTTGCTAATGAACGGGATTCAAGTTTGCGTCAAGGGAAACAACTAAACTTGATAACGTTGCTTATGTCATGCCTTGCGGAAGACATCGCTTGATCCATATGAGAAGCGACGCTCCTTCAGATTAGTGCTGACTAGCACTTCCTCATCGAACTGTGAAACCCGTTGCATTTTGGGACGCATCAATCCACGCACGTCGCTTAGCGTTATGTCAATATCCTTGAAAGCATTGAGCATAAATACTGCCGTTATAACAGTTAAAAATCCGCAGACATCGCCAAGGATATTCTCGAATTTCATGTGCGTAAACTCCTTTAGCAGAATGGCCGATGCTGTGATAACGAGCGTCGTAAACATCACATAATAAACGGGCGTTACAATGCTGGTGTTGAAAATGTCAAGAGCTTTGTTCAAATAATTCATCTGGATGGCAATAAAGGTGACGGTGACCACAATGAGGAACCATGGCATCCATGTGCCAAACACATTCGATCCACTGGCAATCGTACTCCGAATAGCCAAGCCCAAAGCTTTGCAGGACATCACAGTCAATGAACCGATGCCAGAGCACAAGAAGATGTAGACGCAAACGTTCGTATGTCCATGACGCGGTGCCACAAAGCACGCCACAAATGCACTGGAGCCAAAGATGCAGATGACATAGAGTATAAAAACAGGATCCTGCAACATTTCGAAGAGCACTTGAAGATCCTCGATTTCCTTCTCCTTGGGCGAGTGTATCACAATAATTGTTGATCCAATAATGCACAGAAAGCAGCCAATTTTGCCCAATAAATTGAGTTTCTCATTGAGGAATCTAGAAGCCATCACAGCCGAGATGATTACACTCAAGGCGCCTAGCGGCGTCACAAGTGAAGCTGGCGCAAAAGCGTAGGCAGCGAAATTAGCAGCCTCGCCGAGTCCCACTGTAGGTACAAAAAACATGAGTCATTCTATGCAAATGTAAATGACATCAACTTACTTGTCAACAGTCCCGCCCACCAGATCCATTCGCGCAAATAACCAAATCCTCCAGCTGCCGCACGCACCTCTCCCAGGCGGTTGAGACGTAACAGGGCCTTCTTCTTGATGATAAAGCTGGAGCCGATGAAGAAACATGAGGAGACTGCCAGGCCAACGCCAATGTAATAATCGGTGCTGGAGTAGGGTTCCGTTAACGAAGCGGTTGCATCAGAGACGGGGGAGGAGGATGAGGATGAGGCGGCGGCGGCGGCATTATTGGCAACTTGGCCCGCCTGCAGCAGTAATGAGGCTTCACTATTCATTTGAACGACAGACCACAACTCTAGAAGAGAATTATAAACACACAAATGCACACATAAACAATCGAATACTCCCAAAACACACGCACACACACTTATGCAGTTCTAATCAGCTGAAACAGGTTCGTTGTCTGTATGACTCACACGTAAGACAAAGTCTTCCTCTCAAGTGTTTAATCACACAGACGTGAGTGCTCTACTTCGCACTTGTGATCTTTTGCTGTAGCTATCTTAATAGCACATACTGAACATAATAAACGTACTTATCTTTTCTGCAGCGCCCTTCGACTAACTTTGTTGTTTGCGCCCCGTTCGCTGTTGTTGTTTTGTGCTAGCGTTGTGCAATGTGGCCGCAAGTGTAATTCATCAATATACTAAAGCCGCTAAAAATACCATAATTGGTCACACTGCTTAGTTGGTACCACTGCACAGTTGCTTCGATAGTTATCAAAGTACCATAGCTATCGAATTCGCGGCCTAAATGGCGGAAATATGTTGTGTAGAAAAGATCGTTACTTTATTTTTATTTACGCTACGGTTTGAGATTTGTTCGAGCACATTTTTAGGAACAGAACGACCAGCAAGTAAATAGCCGACATAATTAGAAAATAGCTGCCATACACAATGTACTGATCTCTGGGTGGCAAACCAAAGCCCGTATCTGAAATGTAAGTAAACAAATGGTCATTTTGAATGTTTGAAAATAAAAAAAAATAAGGCAACTTACCTGCAACAACAACCACTGTGAGGATGGTCTGCAGAATGAGCGCGACTAGCGTATTGATGCCGAAGACCAGGCCAAAACTGTCGTCCACCAGATTCTCGGCCACAATTGCCGCCGCAATGGTGACAATAAAATAAAACACCGAGCAAAATGAAATATATACAGCATACGACACCCAGACATTGTTGCACAGAGCCGCCAGCAGCAACAGCGCGCCCAAAGCGATGCCACAAATCGAATTGATGAGCATATATCGATTCCGGTGATTATTACTCTTCAAAAGTCCAGCAACGATGGCACCAACTGCTCCCAGAAGTGTAGCAATCGCTTCAGTGCCTCCGTTGTAGTTGCTCTGATTGTTGGGCGCCTGATCCTTCCATAGGAACTGTATATAAGTGATGACTTGCACTTGGGCGCAGATGGCCAGGGACCACCAGATGCTCCACATCAGCACAATGGGATTAGTGTAGGAAGACACCAAATGATACCAAAGCAAACGTCCAGCGTTTCGCAAAGAGAACTTTGGTGTCTCCTCCTGGCCAGCAATCGCCGGTGGCTTGGTTGTCTCCTTGTCCACGGCATAGAAGTAGAAACTTCGCGGCACTTTGGGCAACAGCAGCGAGATCGGCAACGAGATGATTTGCGTGGCCAGCGAGATGAAGTGCAGCTCCCGGAAGCTCATCGTCTCGGTGGAGACGAGCACTTGAGCCAAGACGCCGCCCAGGAATTTGCCAGACAAGATGGCAGCACGTGTATGACCGGTGACGACTTGATAGTGTTCTCTGTCGACCTTGGCATAGATGTATGTGTAATAGGCCACCTCGGAGGCCATGAACGTGCCATAGAACACCTGTGCAATCTGTAGATTGAGCAGCGAGCGTGTCCACAGCAGCAAAACGAACAGCACGATGCCGGTGATGGCGGAGAGTATGATGATGGGCTTGTAGCGCAGCAAATCCGTCACCAGGAACACAATCACCAGCTGAGCGAGCACGGAATACGTTCCAAATGGATAGACCTCTTGCTGGACTTGCTCCGATGTTAGATTACGCCAGTCGCCTGCAAGATATTCGGTGACATACGACTCCGAGGGACGCATCTCACGAAAGAAGCCGAACATGCACAGCAGCAGCGAGATCTTGAGCCAGTTGTCCATACTTGTGGTTGCAAAAAGTGCAGCTTATCTTAATTAGAGACGCAAACCAAACCGAAATGGCTGTGATTGTTGTTTTGCTAAGTAAAGCAAAGCAAAGCAGAGCGTCCGCTATGTCTGGTGTCGTAATCGCAACAAGCGCCTGACATCAACTGCTATCCAATCCAATCAGACTCAACATGCCACGCACTTGCTCTCCGTCGAAACCTGAAGCACACACTGAACACTTGTTGCTTTCTCTCTCGCAGGGCTTGTAAATTGCCCAGCTAAGCAATAAACGTCTCTTCTACTAACTTATAAAAAACACATTTCAGATAAATACACACATGTATGTACATATGTTTCTACACACACAGACATAAAAATCACAAAACAATGTTGTCACTATACCCTGTAAATAATTAATTGATCTTACGTACACGCCGTTTCGATTGATCTCGTGCCGCAGAATCTATATTTATCAATTTATATTTAACTCTATTGTATATGTAGCGAAAATGTTTGCGTGTTTTATTGGCAATTAGTTGAACGATTTGGAAAATCTGTTTGAACTTGTAAAATACAATTGATTTAATTGTTTAATGCGAATTAAGCCAGGGTAGCATTATAATAATGTAAAATAAACGCAATTTTAAAATTGCTGACGAAGTTATACTATGTATAAATTGAGTTTATCTGCATTTGATTTGATTTCGGTTGATTTTGTATTGGATATTTCGGATAATTTTAAAAATGTATTTGAACTTGAATAATAGATTTAAATAATAATACATTTTAAATGTGGGTTATGAATTTAGTAAATTGGAATTTGAATACTAACATTTAAATGTAAAAAGAAAAGTGAAGCTATTAAGTTTATAATATATCAAAAATGTCAGTTCTTATGAAAGTTCAAGTTTTTATAAATTTGATATAACAATAATAACTGATTTTTACGATGATCATAATCGAATTATAAAATATTATTGTGATACTTTAAAATACTTTCCTTCACTTAACTTCCTAATACTGTAGGCATTCCAAAGAATGTAGGGTATTCCGCAATCGTTCAATCTAAACACGTCAATCTATTAGATTTCTACACTCTTAATTTAAAGAAATCAATGTGACATTCATTGATTGAACAATTCTAATCGCCAGTCGAGACTATCGCCAACTACATGCAATATGGGACGTAGTCTTTGGCTGCTAGTGGCAGATTTATAGCGACAGATAATAAGACTGTTTACTGATTGATATTGGCTTTGTAATTATGTTCGCTAGATTATCTTATCGCAATTGATTGTCTGTTGATTTCTGACGTACATAATGAATAGAGAGAGATATAAGCATGATATACTATGCTGGAACTAATTGATCAGTCCACATTTCCGCGAGCCTGATGTACTCTTAACTTTGATCACGGGCATAATTGGACTTATCAGCGCTCTGCACTCTTTCAAATTTCCCAAATATATAATCACTTCAATCATACGTCTATTTTTGGGCTGCAAAACAAATCAAATTTTTATTAGCTATTTTTTCATATAGTCCTGATAAAGTCGCAACAGTTCAGGACTTGTGCGTGGTTGCACCATTTGCAGCGCTGTCTCAAAGTGTTGCCACCGCACATGTTCCGCCTCGAAGCTCTGTTCCAATGCGCTCAGTGCTGCCTCATGGCAAACGGCTTGAATCTCGGCACCCGAATAGCCCTCGGTTAGCTCTACCAGTTTGTCCACTTCCACATCTGCAGCCAGCGGCATCTGACGCAACTTGATCTTGAGTATTTCACGCCTTGCGTCCGTCTCCGGCAATCCAACGTAGCAGACACGATCAATGCGTCCAGGACGAAGCAGCGCTTTGTCTATCATATCCGGACGATTAGTGGCGGCCACGATGGTCACATTCTGCAGCGTCTCAACGCCGTCCAGCTCTGTCAGCAGCTGCGTGAGCACGCGTTCCTTGACCGACGAACCACTTCCAGAGGATCCCTCGGAGCGTTCACCGCCAATGGCATCGATCTCATCGAAGAATACAATAGCTGGAGCCACTTGACGCGCCTTGCGAAACACTTCACGCACTGCACGTTCTGATTCGCCCACCCACATAGAGAAGAGCTCGGGTCCCTTGATCGACAAAAAGTTGAGTTTACTCTCCGTGGCCAACGCCTTGGCAATCATGGTTTTGGAGCAGCCCGGTGGACCAAACATGAGCACACCTCGTGGAGGTTTAATGCCCAAACGCTTGAATTTGTCTGCATGCAGCAGCGGCCATTCAATGGCTTGTTGTAGGGTCAATCTGAGTGCAGCCTGGCCTCCAATATCAGACCACAGCACATTGGGATTCTCGATTAACACTTCCCGCATAGCGGAGGGCTTGACGTGTGTGAGAGCTGATTGTAGATCGCGAATTTCCAACGGACGTGTGTCTTCCTTGAGTGCTGTTAGTGTGGCAGCATAAACCAAATTAGCCAGATCAGCTCCCACATAACCATGGCTTATGCTGGCAATCTGCTCGATTTCCTCCACGCTCAATTTGTTTTTCACCGACTGCAGCAGGCATTGTAATATTTCACGACGGGATTGCGGCGTTGGTGCTCCTAATTCCAGCTCACAGTCCAGGCGTCCAGCGCGTCTTATACTCGGATGCAGTGCCTCAATTTGCGAGCTGGTGGCCAGTAGAAAAGTGCGTTGTGTCTCCTTGCGATTGCTGCCGCTTAGCTGATCGAGCAGCGACATAAATGCCAGCGAAACGCGCTTCACCAGGTCACTGTTCTCCTGCTTGGGACACAGCGTCTGCACATCCTCCAGCAGCATCAATGTGGCGCGTGGATAATGCGCATAGGCACGCTCAAAGTATGCGCTCAGCTTTTGCTCCGTTTCCCCTAGAAATTTGCTGTAGACTTCGCCGCTATTGATGTGTATAATTTTGACTTGCGGGTCACGTTCCTGGGCAGCGGCGCACATGGCCTCTAGGACCAAGGATTTGCCACAGCCGCTGGCGCCGTAAAGCAGCAAGCCACGCGACACTTTGACGCCTTATTTAGGTATATAAAATAAACGTTATATTACAACTTTTATAAAGTAAACTTCTGTAAGCCTGTTGTTCTATTTGCTCTTTGCTCACCTGCTGGCAGAGGCTTATAGCCCAGCGCATAGTCCATGCTTTCTTCGACCAATTGGAGCTGCTTCGTCAAGCCGCCAATCTTGGCTTTGGTAATGCGTTGCTCCGGCTGCGTTTCTTGAACCTCTGGCTTGTTTAGCAGCTCCACTCTGGTCACATTTGTTATCTGCACAAACTGCTGAGACTTATCCAAGCTCAGGCGTGACAAGGCATCCTCTAGAGCCTGCTCTTCAATGCCTTGCCAGCTGTCCAAGCTGAATGAGAGTTGCTTGTTGAAGAAGTTCAACTGTATCACGCTGCCTTGACTATAAATCTGATTAACAATCTCGCGCTTAACCACAGCGGCCACATCAGGCAGCTGCTCGGGCTCCAGCTTGGCTTCGCTTTCGTTAAGTTGCCTCAAATTGATGCACGCTGCAGCAACAAGTTTACTGCTGTCCAGCGCTGAGATGCGCAGCGATTTGCCACGCAGCGATGTCCAGTTCTGTTTGTAGTCTATACAGAATCAGTGAGCAAGTAGTTATAAATTAAAATCATTAGCTTACCTGCTGCTGTAGCAAAAACTGTAGTCAGGAACTGTTCTGGAACCGGCCAAACAATGCGCACCAAAGGCGCTACTTCTGTGCCGTCTGCTGCTGCTGCTCTAATCACCACCTGCTGGCCTATATGGAATTCCGCCAGCTTAATAGCTCCTTCCGATATAAAAATCAACATATTGGCATATTTGGCTGGTAGTTCTTTCAGAGATTCCACCTCAAAGTTCTTTTGCAGCAGACTTGCAGTATAGAGTACGCCGTTGCGTACAAATTCTGCGTCCGCTTCTACTTTCTGCACTTCATCGCCAATGGGACAGATGCGGTCGTGTGTATCGCGAGATTTGGTCGTAATGTGCACATTACATTTCTCGCAATGATACCAAATGGCTTGGTTTTTCTTGTTGCTCGATTTAGGCGGCATGGCGGCACATCGAAACACGTTTTGTTTACATTTTCGCCAATCAGCTGAGAAGGTATGCGAGATGGGTGAATGGCAAAAATAGCAAACGAAGTTATCGATAATAAGATGCTTTACAGTAACGAAAATTTGATTACAAAAATAACAAAAGCAGTTAATTGCCAAAGTAAATAGATTTTTAGTTGCAAACTAAAAAGCTAATAGCGCGTGTTCCCGTGAATTGTGAATAACGAAATTAGCAATAGGCTACCACTAAAACTTCGAAGGTAAATATTTTCCGTTAAAACTAGCAATTTTCCAATTAATTTATACACACATTTTATTTGTACATTAAAAACAGCGAAAGGAGCTCATTGTAAAAGTAAATCGGTTTCGGAAGCATTTGCCGACATCAGGTCACGTTCTAAGCTCGTGGTGGCATTTGCCTGATTAAGAAATAGATCAAAATCGTAGCCATCGTTTTGTGCGGAAATCGAATCCTTTTGATTGCTAATTGTCTGTGGATTTGACAACAAATCAATGTCGTGTAACCCCAACTCCTTGAGCAGCGTTTCATTTTCGTTGCAACTCGAATCAGTGGTATTTGCAACCGTCTCCTTCGTCGCCACATTGATAATGGGCGCTGGCTGCTCCACTGCATCAATGCCATAGACAACTTTGGTTTGGCGTGCGTTATCCATGGCCTGAATCTCATCATCGTCCAGCTCCTGCGGCTTAAGTGTGCTGGATTTATACTGAAAATCGGTCTCCTTAAAGTCCACTTCAATGGGAAACAGCGGCGGCAACGATTCCAGACGCTCCACCAAACTACGATGCAGTTCCGCCAAACTTTCGAGCAGGCTGCGCAGCTGTTTGTTTAGATCCATGGCATGCTTGCACTCCAGCAGCTCCATCTTCTCCAGCACATCTGTGCGCAGTTTGGCAAACTTGGAGCGGGCGTCCTGCCGGCAACGCAGGATCAAACGATACTCGTAGTTGCCCGTCTCGACGCGATAGAGCGGCTCCTGCAGCGCTGCAAAGCCATGCTCCTCGTCATCCATTTCCTTGACCTTCAGACAGTATGAGAGGTACGTAAACTTGGCATCCGCATAGCGACGCACCGTTAACTTCGTGTCCGGAATGGCTTTATTGAGATAAGTGCCCAGATCAGCAAGCACAGGTTTGATTTGTTTGATAATGGTTAATCCATCTTTTTCCAGCGAGCGATGGAATTCGCCAAAGGTGCGAAACGCTTCGGAGGCGCGTTGCTGCGGTTCATGTGCCGAGATCTGTGTGAAGCAATCCCCAAAAGACTTGTACGTCTGCAGCAGATCATAGTAAGCTTTTAGCATGCGACGTGCATGCTCCACGAGACCTTTGTACATCAACTCGGTGCCCTCCAACTCCTCCAGTCGCTTGACCAGCGAATCATTGCACAATATGGCACGAGACAGACCCAAAGTATCTGCTGTGTTGCTTGACAAATTGTCCACAATGCGATGCTTCAGTTTCTTCAATATGATGTCAAGAGTTTTGCCCTGCTCTGGATCTGCGTGCAGTTTGTTATAGTGTATGGTCACCTCATCGGTGGCAGTCTGTATCATTTTGGCCACCTCGACTTTGGTTTTTCCCTTGACGCTGGCTGAGTTGACGGCCAGCAGCTCATCGCCAGACTGCAGCGAACCTTCGCGCGCCGCAGGAGTTCCATCAAAGACCTGCAAAATCAAATGGAATCTGAGTAAGCTACATTTTAAAATTGTAAATAGTTATTGTATACAACTCTTTTCAGATACAACAAAATTAGAATATTATTAAAATTTTGGAAAAAAAGGTTTAAGGTTTTAAAGCTGTGCTATGACTGTGCTACAATGGGCAATGGGCTTTAAAGGCTGTGGATTGAAAACACAGAAGCCTACCAACAATAAAGCCAAAGATCTTGCAGGCTGCGAGCGGCTTGGCCAACGACTGGGCTCCATTATGCTGGAGAATCATTCCAATGAGCTGCTCTTGCGTCAACAGGCGGGTTTGGACAATAGAAAGAAGGGGCAAACACGTCGTCGAGTGGCTGCACCCAAAGTCTACAAGTTTCAGCAGAAATACGAATGCAATCGAAAGCAAAAGCAGCGTCAGATCAGCGAGGAACAGCAAAGGTTGCGCCAGTTTCATAGTCATCCAGTGCCGAACTTCAATCAGCTGCACAAACGCTGGGAGCATCGCAATCGAGTGCGTCAAATGGTCTCGCAACACAAGGTGACCACAGCGCAGACGCCTTTGACGCTCGTCACCTCGGCGGAGGCGCGCAAGAAACGTGAGCAAAAAATGCAGCGTACATTGCAAAAGCAGCAGAGCGTGCATCAGCGTCCCAAACTGACATCGGCATCTTTGGACTCTTGGCGGAAGCCACCGTTTCGACCACGCATTCAGCCCAGTTTCATCAAGGTGCAGCCGTTTCATCTGCTGTCCGAGGAGCGTGGCAAGCGTCGCAAAGCCTACGATGAACGCAGCAGATACGAGCAGCAAATGCGCTTTCGGAAACAGGCTGAAGAATGGACGAAACGCTGGCGTGAAGAGTATTTGATACTGCGCAATCAAACCAACTTCAAGGCACGTCCAAATCCTTGCCAACGCATCAGGGCATAAATTTAGAATAGCAGTTAAATCATACGAAATAGTATATATGCAATACCTGTACTATATAGAGGCAGGGACACATGGGCGCTCCTCCTCCGATGCTGATGCCAATCAAGTTGCTCTGATCCTTGGTGATGACAACCGCATTCGTGGTCACAGTCATGCCCCTAATTTGCATAGAGATCAAAATTAAAAGTATAATTCGAGGATTTGCATACATAATATTACAATTGTCTAGACCTAATTTGGAGCATTGATATAACGGGGTAGTAAGCGTGCTATACTCACATCCAAAGTGCAAATTTCTAAATAGCTATCTTATTAATTCTATTTTAATTCTGCATTTTGGATAATATCATAAGATTGCGCCAACTCACATTATTAATTCGATTGCAATAAAGTTAAATATTTATATATAAATTGAAAAAAAAAGTACTTTTCGTAGTTTTTATAATATGAAAGAGACTAGCTGCAGTTCTAGTTTATTATATTGTTTTTTAAATTGCCTTACAATAGCAGTCCAATGTCTATACTATAGACTACAGTATAAAATAGTATTCTATATATTATAAGAATTAAAGATATATTATTGTTCGCTTGCGCAATTGTCTATAGTACTCTGTATATTACAAAAATTAGATTATATTATTCTCTCACGCAATTGGCTATTACAAATAATATATATTAAACTATTATTTAATGACCAGCTGGCGCCATCTATTGCTCATATGTATATTAGGCAGGGTTTCAGGGGCAAAATGAAACTGCATATTTTATTCTCAGTAAATTCAAATTAAACAAAGTCTACACAAAAAATAACGCACAATATAAATCGCAAATTTGGTGAATACAATACAAAATAACAAATTCGTGTAGCACATGTTAAATGTTTTTTTCGTATTAAGAGCCTTAAAGTTAATGAACCCATATATACTAATGTTACTTCTATGTTTACGTTAATAATGATTTGCTTCTCTCAGTCTCCGGTCTATGTTGGTAGCTTTTAAGAGACACTACAGTTTACAAGAATTACGTATGTATATATCGAGCTATCTGCATATTTGACTTACAACCGATCTAACTCATATTTCTGTCTATGCAGCTGTCCATATCTCTCAGTTGCCAGATCGAAGCCAGTGCACAGCACTGCAGTTTCGCTTTCAGCCCGCCAGGTGCCGTGTGAGGACTTCGCAGTCACAGCTGTTTCCGCATTGCATTTTGCACTTTTAACAAATTGATGTGAAGTCAAATATGTCAACAAATACGCCTACTTTGACCATAGTACTTACGCCTCAAAGTCAGCCGTGCAATTTTCATCTAATTGGATGAGCACCGGAGCAGCAGTTGTTTCACTAAGAGGCCTGACTCTAACAATGTTTGCGCCAAAATACAAAGTGTACAATATGTTGACCCCAATAATTATTGATTTTTTTTTAAGAACACCCGGTTGCAAAAATAATTATTGTACAGAGCGCTCAGCAAGATTTGTAATTTAATAAATACATATGTTTGAAGAGGCAGTTTACTCACATTTTATCCTCGTAGAAAAAGTCATCATCGTCCGTCAACATTTTAGCAGTTTTTTAAATTATTTTATTTTGAAACCAGGCCAATTCAGAGGAAGCAAGAAACTTCGATGGCATCAATCAATTATCGCGTTTAGTTAACAAACTTCGTTGTTTTTTGCAGCCACCGCAATAATTTATCAATTCATTTATATTAAATAAATAAATTCTTCTTTAGGCGAACTCCTTTTCTTCGTTTATTAAAAAAAACAAACGAGCTTTTTTCTTGAAAGCTGTTTATGGTCGAGTGTGACCACATCAACATTTTTATAATACAAGTTTTAACGCTTATGGGATATACCAAACCACAGAGAATAACTACTAATGGTCACACTGAGCAGCAACTTGTTGCCAAGGCAACAGAAAAATATAAACAATTTTTATTTTGGTTGCAATGGATTGGGCTGAAGAATTAAAAATGACAATTAGAAAGGTAAAAGTGAATATAATTAATATAGTTTACTTAATTTTGTAATTATCATAGACGACGGCGAGAAAAGGACGTCGCTCAAAGAGTCGTGATGCATTAAGTGATCAAGTTCAGGCTGGAACTTCGAGTGCCGCGTCAACACACTTGCTAAACAAGGATATATCAATAGATATAACCTTGGATATTCAGAATGCTAACAGTAACAGTCCACCTACTACAACTGCAACCTCGGCCAGCACTTATAATAATGAGTTTGATTCAAGTCGGCCGCCAATTAGACGGGTATCTGGAGGTTGGGCTGATTCCGGTTTAAAGGGATTAAAGTAAGTAATAATGAGATTTATGTACTACAGATAAAATAAATATAATATAATTTACAGATCAAAGAAGAATTCGTTTGACGAGTAAGAACTAAATAACATGTTGAAAACCTTTTCATATATTAAAAAAAAATCGAAATTTAGCGAGCGATTTCAGATTTCAAAGTCAGCTACAAGCACAATTCCTACAGATGATATACCCATCATACCGGACTTGGATGATGTACGCGATGAGATATTGTTAAATGAAATAGTGGAGGCTCCCTCGTAAGTACTTGAAGTACAATGAAATCAACAAATATTAACATGTTTACCCCTTTTCTGCAGCGGTTCAATTAACCATGAAGTGGCATTTAAGGAGCTGAGTTCTGACTTATTATCGCAGAATGCCTTTACAGCACTTGAAAATGTTGATTTGTCCATACTAACACGTTGTTTGCAGATACAAGAAGCGCTCGACGAACCTGATGAAGTCTGGGAATGGGATAAACTCTTTACTGAGATCACAGCTCAAATAAATTCTGATAAAAACCAAAACTCTGGCGTGCCGGAAAAGGTAGAAATCGGACCCGATGAAATACCGCCGACAGCTAAACTATATTAGTTATCTATAATATTCTATTAATAATTTAATAAATGCAATAAATATCGTATATCACAATTTGAATAATTCACTTTTCGATAAATAACTAGTGTCACCGTTGTTTCTCTATCTAAATTTTGTCATTCACAAGCCAAGCACAAGAAGTAGTGTTGTATAATCGTACAAATATATCGTCAGACGTTTCTCATCACTATCCGTCACGGGGCAGTGAAAAACATTATATTAGACATTTTTTAATCTGTGTTAATCGCATTGAAAATTGCGTTTAAAAATTGCCAATCCGTAAGAATTCTATAATTAACACATCAATGGCGCCCAAGGCTAAGACAGTTGGTATCAAACCGAAGGCACAGACCTTCAAAGACAAGTCGAAACCAACCGATGTGCGGCTGTCGAACATCCAAGCGGCAAAAGGTAAAGAAATTTTTAATAAATACGCAAAAACGACAAACTATCACATAAAATGGATGGAGTTTGCTCATTTAAGCAACAAATTGCAATATGAAAGGCATGTTAATTGTTGTTAAGTTGAGTTTGCTCACAATAATGCCAAAAACAAAAGCAGTTGCCGGCTGTGCGGCGGCAGTCTGGAAACTTCTTAGGGATGACACTCAACACAATATGACTCATGTGATGCAGCATGTAAAGAAAATTATAAATTAAAGAGAACTAACAGCTAATGGGCATTTATTATAACTAAGAGACATCCTAAAATGTTGTTAATAGGCAGAAGAATGCAACTTAGATAATGTAAGGAAGATACCAAACTCTGAAATAATGCTTTAAAATTTAAGACATGCTCTACTGCTTATTCCCTCTGACTGTCCGTCCCTCGTTTGAGCTACAAGCTTAATGTTAGTGGTTAAATTTATAGTTTTAATATACTTCATAGAAAAAAAACATGCTAAAAATGCTTGTTTCTTATTCACAGCTGTTTCCGATGCTATTCGCACCAGTTTGGGCCCACGCGGCATGGACAAAATGATCCAGGCTGCCAACGGCGAGGTGTCCATCACCAACGATGGTGCCACCATTTTGAAGCAGATGAATGTCCTGCATCCCGCTGCCAAGATGCTTGTTGAGCTGTCCCGTGCCCAGGATGTGGAGGCTGGTGACGGCACCACATCCGTCGTGGTCATTGCTGGTGCTCTGTTGGAGGCCTGCGAGAAACTGCTGCAGAAGGGTTTGCATCCCACGGCTATTTCGGATTCGTTCCAGCGTTGCTCCAACAAGGCTGTGGAGATTCTAACGGAAATGTCTACGCCCATTGAGCTGAACGATCGTGATACTCTGATCAAGAGCGCTTCCACATCGCTCAACTCGAAGGTGGTATCACAACAGAGCAGTCTGCTTGCTCCCATTGCCGTCGATGCCGTGATTAAGGTCACCGAACCTGGAAAGGAAAACGCTGTGGATCTGAAGAACATCAAGGTGATTCAGAGTCTTGGCGGCACCGTTGAGGATACGGAGTTGGTGCAAGGATTGGTCTTCACTAGCCGCTCGGCAGGTACCAATGCACCCAAGCGCATTGAGAAGGCCAAGATTGGTTTGATTCAGTTCTGCATTTCGGCACCCAAAACCGATATGGATCACAATGTGATTGTCAGCGATTACGCTGCCATGGATCGTGTGCTCAAGGAGGAGCGTTCCTACATTCTCAACATTGTCAAGCAGATCAAGAAGGCGGGCTGCAATGTTCTGCTCGTTCAGAAGTCCATCTTGCGGTGAGTTTGAGCTTCTCCAATTTTATTTACTAAATACTTATTAAATTCAATTATGATTACAGCGATGCTGTCTCAGATCTGGCTCAACATTTCTTGGACAAGATCAAGTGTCTGGTTGTCAAGGATGTGGAGCGTGAAGACATTGAGTTCGTCTGCAAGACTCTCCACTGTCGCCCTATTGCTTCATTGGATCATTTCACAGCCGAGAATCTGTCCAGCGCCGATCTCGTTGAAGAGGTCGCCAGTGGCACCAACAAGTTTGTCAAGATCACAGGCATTCAGAACATGGGACGCACCATCTCCATCATCTGCCGTGGCTCCAACAAACTGGTGCTGGAGGAAGCTGCTCGCTCCCTGCACGATGCTCTCTGTGTGGTTCGTTGTCTGGTGCGCAAGCGTGCTCAGATTGTGGGCGGCGGTGCTCCCGAGATTGAGATGGCTCTACAGCTGGCTGCTGCAGCTCAGACTGTGGAGGGTGTGGATGCCTACTGTTATCGTGCATTTGCTGATGCTCTGGAGGTCATTCCATCGACATTGGCTGAGAACGCGGGTCTGAATCCCATTGCCACCGTGACGGAGCTGCGTAATCGTCATGCGCAGGGTGAGAAGAACGCTGGTATTAATGTGCGCAAGGGTGCCATCACAGATATTTTTGCTGAGAATGTTGTGCAGCCGCTGCTGGTCAGCATTTCGTCCATCACGCTGGCTACGGAGACCATTCGCTCCATACTCAAGATCGATGATATCGTAAGTGAACGATCTGCAATATTAACATATAATATTAAGTAACGAATTTCTTTTTTTTTAGGTCAACACCTTCAGCTAAGCAGAGAGATGATATCCTAATGTTTACTACTGTGTATTCGTGCGCTGGAAAAGATCTATACTTATTTTGCATTTTCATAAAACCCCCAAAAACTCTTACACACACACACATTAACAAACAAATCCCATTATGCGGCTGCACGTCCGCAACAAATTGAATAAAATTCACATTACACACACTATTCTATGCCTTACACATTAATTTCTACATTTAATACCTAATAATCTATGTGTATTTCGCTTTGTATTAAAATCAACATTAACTCGGTAAATTCTCTTGTCTATCTTTTTCAAATTTAATTTAACGATCATTTCGCGTGACTTGACATTCACTGGTTTCGCATGCGTTCGTCCTGGCGTTGCCAGACCGCGCGATTTTGTTGCCACCTCTGCTTGGCGCTAGATTTAAAATGATACAAATTTAATTTGTCAACTAATACAACGAAATCTAATGGCAAAATTTAATTTATTTGCCGTCAGCATTATCAGTTATCTGATTGGTTTGTGCTTTTTTTGTGCCGCTAATATTTCAAAGGGCTTTGGTGTCGCATTTTCTTGTATTTTTGTTCCGTTTTTGGGTGTTATTTGCCGTCTTTTCTTTGTTGTTTGTGCGTGTAAATAAAAATCACTTGATGTGATTTTTATGATGTGCGTTAAATGATTAAACCACTTGAAATGGTTTCAAATTGTCAAAATATAAAAGAAGCGACGAACCGTTTTCCTGTTGTTTTCTTAGCCCCATTTTGTTGTTGTTGTCGTCAAGGGTTTCGTTTTAACTTGGCTGTGCTTCTCTTCTGTCTTGACCGGAAGTTTTGGGCGCGTGTAAGTTAATTAAATGTGTAAACATGTCAAAAAAAAAAATCCCAAAAATAAAAAGGATGAACTCTGATGATGGTGTTGATTTCTGTTCACGCCCCAAAATTCCATTGTCGGGGTTGTTGCTTTGATTATTGAGCTCACAACTTTTCCAACTAATTGGCTTCAGCTGGGGGAGGTTGTATCTCTATTTTGGGGTTGAGATTACTGATAAAATTTGCATGTGTTTCCATTTTGAATTGCCATTTTTTATTTTTAAATCGGCCATTTAAAATTCACCCTAGTTTAATTTTTATGGCATACTTTTTAGGGTGGTGGTTGAACAAATCCCAAATACCATCAGCTTTTCTTGTATTTTCCATTTTGATGGCCCACAGCATGTGCAGCACTTTGCCACATTTTGTGTGGCTTGTTTACCCTGGGACACAGCTGCTGGTCGGACAGGACACATGACATTGTCGTCGTCGTCGTTGTCCTCCAGAGATTCGCATTTGTTTGTATTCGCAAATATTGAATTTGCGCTTTTTTGCCAGCTAGTTATTTGCTCGCCACATGTCTCACACTTTACAATTTCCAATTTCCTTCCAAAGAGAAAAACTTGAGTTCTATTCGTATGTTTGCTACATTATGTATTTCTCTTTGTTTCGCTCGCTTGTGTTTGCTTAATTTCTGCGATTTGCTTGGCACACTAAAAAAAGCATCTTTCCTTTTCTTTGTTGCTCATTTCATATTTTCATTGTAATTCAATTGGGTTTATTTCTGTTTTGGCCAAATGTTTGCACAACTCACAGGCTAACAACAAAGGCTATAGTCAAGAAAAAGGGGTGTGTCATGCGCCCCTTCTCCCTTCCCTCCTACAAAATGTCAGCATTTCGTGTGCGATTCCGTCTCAGTAAATTGAAATTCAAAGCATCAAATTCGCAAGCAATCACGCAGAAACTTAACATATGCTTGCCATATAATTTCCCAGTCACTTTCTCACATCAATTGGCATCCAGTCAGAGACAGAGACATATTCTATCTGCAGTAGTCTGAAAATGTTCTCCCTTCCACCCATCAATAGCAATTTCCTCTCTTCCTCCTCATATTAAAGCTTGCAATTTATATACACTCACTCGCTCTCTCTTTTTCTCTTTTGATCAACTCCTAAAGCGCAACTCAAGTGTGCCCAAATTGGTGTGCTTTAAAAAATATGCAAAAATGGGCAAGAAATGCACCCACAATAATCAACACGGTGCAGCATAATTTTGGCGCGACTTTTGTCTCCTTTCTGCTCATGCATATCGTATTTCCTGTCTCGTATGCAAAGCGCCAGCGCGCCAGTTTTGTGAAAATTTTCGTGAGTGCGGTTCGTTTTTGTGCAAATGCAAATTAGTTAATTGTTTTCGTCAAAAATCGAGTGCATATAAGTTGTAGTGTTTGTGCGGAGTGGAAAATGCGATTTACGCGTCACGTAATTTGCATTAATTATCAATTTCGCGGTTGCGTCGCGGATATATTAAGTGCGTTTTTTTTTAGAAATTTTTTTTTGTTATGTCCTCGTCTATTGCAAGTAAAGTGTAAATGAAAGTGCGTGCCAATAAAGTGAAGTGCAGTGCAGTGTAGTGATCTATATATGTATAATGTTTATCATTATTTAATAAAATGCCTATAGCCAGAGTTGGCACTAAGGCTCCGCTGCCGCTTTGTCCTAAGCAGCTCCTTTTTTTCATTGGTTTTTTTTTTTCTGTGTGAGTGTATTAGTGTTAGTGAATAGAAAAAGAAAGCGCCACCTGCTGCTTATTTTGGAAGCTCTTTGAGTTGTTGATCGTGGTAAGTAGCTGATTGACATGAAACTGCATGCGGGAGTACAAGAGTTAAAGCAGTTAGCTTTTGCATTGATACTAAGCTTCCTTAATCCTTTATATTATTTATAAGCGAATAGCAAACCAGGGCTAACTGCTAATCTACTTTAATTTTATAGCTGTTTTAAATTTTTTAAAGTTTTATAAATATTCTTCGCTGTATTTGTTCTGCACAAGTGGGAAGTAGAAAAACATTTTTTGATGGCTGCAAAAAATAGCATGAGACAAACTTAATTTTCGTTAGCCCTGGCAGCTGGTGTGATTAATGATTTGAATGGGTCGCAGCCCACACACACAAACACATGTGTTGTCCAACATATACTTACTTATATACATATATATATATTATGAAAACGCATTGGAAAATTTCATTAAATTGTTATAAATGAAGGCAGCGAGTGCTTTGTAGGGTAAGAAACATTTCTCAAAATGGAATTCAATTTGCAAATGCAGCAGTCGAGGCAAGTGAAATCTATCAAAGAGTTCAAATCAAATCTTGGACTGCCGATCTGAGCGCCTGCCACATGCCGCATGCCGCATGCCACAAATAATAGCCTCAAGCTTTCATTCCTCTAATCCCAATTCCAATCGAACACCGCACCCGCCTTCTGTTTGACCAGTTAAATGACCTGAGGGCAGCCATGAAGCAAGTGGAGCATGTGGCAAGTGGCGGATGGCGGATGGCAGGCAGGCGGCAGGACATTTTGAATATGGGCTGAAAACTCAAAGCGATTTCGTTTCCTTTGAATGTTTTCTTCATCTGCAGCGAACTGATAACATTCAACCAGCAGCTCTCTCGACTTTGCCAATTATGTGTGAGTGCTCTTCGGATGCTTCTGTGTCTATGCCGGAGGTCTCAGCTTCTGTTCAGTTGTCCAGTTGTGGGTCCGAGTGTTTACGTAGTACATAAACCATTGCTTGCAGGCGAAATTGAAATGCTTTTGATGTGCTGTGCACAGCCAATAAAATGGCTTTAAATTGAATATTTACATATTTACTAAGAACTTTGGAAATTAAAGCTTGTAATTTCGTGCCAAATACTGTGAAAATTGTATAACTATATGGTAAGGTGAAGTGTAAGAATACTAAGATTATTTACTAGTTGTTATCAAGTTTTCAAAAAGATGTGAACAACATTTTTTCACAAAAATAGCAGTGTTTCAACCGATGCAAAAAGAATTATACAACTGTAAAATCGAATATCATAGACTAAGTATCAGATAAAAGTGTTTTTACTGTAGATTCTTGAATAGCTGTCTTAGAATAATTAAAGGTGTATGCCATTTAAAGCCCAATTTTGGACTTCTTTTCAATTTGAAGTTTAGCGAATGACCCAAGATAACTTACAACTGCGACACAATACAAAAGGACGCTCCATAACAACAACGACAACAACAACAACAAGGACAACGATAACGACAACGACGAAAAAAAACTAGAACAACAACCACCCGAGCACCATATGACATAACTATGTGTGAATTTATGGTATAAACCCTTTTCGTCCCACCCCACCGACAAAAGTTGAATTCGTCCTAAACGAATCAGAAAACGGCACCATCTAAAGTCGCTTACCTCCACCCCGGGGCAAGGGTAGGGGAAGGGGAAGGGTTAGAGTTGGGCGGTCAAATGGATTTACACGCTTGCTTCGATATACAAATAAGGGTTTCATTTGGTAAGGTTCGCTCTGTATGGAACTGTATTTCAGATGCCATATTAAGTGTTGCAGGGGCAAAGATGAAGTGATTTCTTATCCAACAAATCCAGTGCCGAGATTTTCGCATAAACAACAATGCGTGTATGTCCTCGACGAGGAGAAGAACTGCTTAAAAGGGGTTGGTGCGGGTCCCATTTTCCTTTGGAAGAGAGGAAGTTTATTAAAAAATTGTGTGTTTGCGCTTGGCGCGTGTCCTGTCCGGATGGGATCCTTGGGATCGAAATCAGTTAACTAAATATGTACTTAAATATTTATTTAGGTAGCTTCTAATGAGATTCAAGTGTGTATGTGTGGGATATGGCAATATAGAGTAAGGATATGCTATAGCTCAACTAATTGAATTATAAACTGAAGCCGGGTTATCGTTAAAAACGGAGGCAAAACTTTTCAAATTATTTGAAAAGTTTTACAAAAGTAGAATACAATTCTGAAAACGAAAGAGATTTAAAAAACATTTTCCATTATTTGTTTTTAATGATTTTTATTGAAATTTCAGTGTTTTATGTTAGATCTAAGAGTTTAAGATCAATTTACAATTAGACATCGTACAACAACATCTTTATGTGGTAGGTTTAAGTATAGGTAAAGTTGTAGGTATATTACATAGACTTATCATTATTATTAGGGTGTTATTATATTAAATATATATAGTAAAGTATAGTATATTGATAGATTGGCATGCTGGACACATACGTACACACAACAGTTATCGATAGTATTTAGTTGGGTTCCTATATAGGTTGACTACATGGAAACTCTAGGAACTCTACGTAGATCCAATACAGTGCTTAACATAATCTATGCATATGTACTTGTAAATTCGTAATGGATTCTTCTGATACGACTTGCTATCACCTAAGGGGGCGGGGAGCATGAAAGGGAACGATATGCAGTTTTGTGTGTGGAATGTGTGTGGAAGATTTGGAGGTATCTTTCTATGTACAAGAGCTGATCAGAGGAACAGCTTATTCGCCAGAACTAATTGAGCTGCCGCAAAACGAACTCGCCTCGAGCAGAGCATGACCATTGGACATATTGAGTGCTTGGGGTGGATAGCCAAAGGCATGACTGCTAAGGGGCGTGCCTGTTGGACTGTCCAGGTCCAGTGAGGGATTGATGCGTTTCTCCTTCTGCCGGCGATTGCAGAACCACACACGAACCACCTCCTTGTCCATGTGGAGGCGCTCGGAGAGCTGATTGATCTCCTCCGAGGTGGGCTTGCAGTTCAGCACAAAAGCCTGCTCGAGAGCACCGCGAATTGTCGTCTCAATCGAAGTGCGCTTCTTGCGTCGCCGTCCCAAGATGCTCTCGGGTGTGCTGGCCAAATTCGTGGTCATGGTGTTAATGTTGAAGACTCCGCCGCCGGATTTGGCCACACTGCTGTCTGCATCCTCGAGCCACTTTTGCAGCAGCGGCTTCAGTTTGCACATGTTCTTGAAGCTCAGATTGAGGGCCTCAAAGCGCGAGATTGTCGTCTGCGAAAAGTCATTGCCATAGAGTTTGCCC
The DNA here is from genome assembly GCA_023558445.1 of Drosophila pallidifrons. Classification (NCBI taxonomy): domain Eukaryota; kingdom Metazoa; phylum Arthropoda; class Insecta; order Diptera; family Drosophilidae; genus Drosophila; species Drosophila pallidifrons. The sequence goes on along the minus strand of CM042347.1, from coordinate 26,746,101 downwards.
ATGGCCAATCCCACATCGCCTTGGGTGAAACCGAGCTTAATGCGACGCTGCTTGAAGGTCTTGGCAAACTGTTCCAGCTCCTCCAGATCGGTGGTTTCTTCAGGTGACTGCTCCAACTTGGTGGCCATCACAGCGGCCACTGTGGCGCCACTTGACATGGGTTTGGGCGTGCTCGCTGATGCTCCAGATGCTTGATGTTGCATGCTCGGCGTATTTGGCGTCAACACAGCGCTGCTGAGTCCCATTGCGGCAGCGGCAGTTAGTGAATTGGGCGGCGTGCGTTGTTGTTGCTGCTGTGGCTGTTGATCGTTGGAACGTGCCACAGGCGACAGCGATGGGCTGCGCAGTGGCGATTTGCTGACGGGTGTGGAATAATGGCGAGCGGGAGGCAGAGAGATGGACTCATTAAGTGGCGGCTGCTCTCGCTGCTGTTTGAGTTGCTGCAGCGCTTGGAATTGAGCGAGCGCCTGCAGCGAATTTTGCAGCAGAAACTGTGTGGCCAGATTGGGATTGGGGAATGCATCAGGCGCCAGTTGACGGACCATTTCAATGTAGCTGTGCAACTGCAATTGCAACGCTTGTTGCATGTCCTCCGGCCCAAAGGCCATCGGAGGCAAACCCATGGCAGACATGGCAGCGGCTGCTGCGGCATGTTGTGGTTGCTGTGGGGCTGTTGGTGTGGCTGTTGCCGTTGGTGGGGCATCGAGAGCCAAGCGCTTGGACGGTGGTGATTCGCTGCGTGCCAGATTGAGCACCTCATCCTCGAGAGCCGCATCCAATTGGCCAGCGCTGCGTTTGCGGCTCAAGTTTTCAGCATATTCTTGCTCGTGTTCCTCCTCGACCTCCTCTTCTTCTTCTTCTTTGTAACTTTTGCCGCAGTCTGGAAAGAGGAAAGAGTTGAAAATTTGCGTTATCTTCGAGTTGGAAGTATTTATAAATATGTTTTCGTTTGGGCTTTTTCTTTTCAATTTTCCAACTCAATGAAGTTCAAGTAGCCTGCGTCGCATAAATTGGCCAAGTTTTCAATATTTTTGCTATTTTAAGGCAAATTTTATTCAATCTTCCAATTGAATGCCCGCCATCGTCATCGCTGTGCCTTGTCCTGCGGTTAGCTGCTGCATTGCCGATAGACGCTCAAGCGGAAGGGTTTCTTGCCCCCTTTTGTGCCCCCCTTCATCTCTTCCCCCTTTCTGCAATACAATTTCGTGCATTGCCCAAAACTCAATCATGCATAATAATTGGAAAATCGCCTAACATTTTGCCCAGCTTCGGGGCCAGGAAGCTTTCTTCTTCTGGACTGGACTTTTGAGTTTGAAATCTGCGCAGTGTCAGCGACAGCAGCTCTCAAATTTCATAATGTGTCATGGCAAAAATTATTGATTTACAACCGAAAGAATGCCGCCTAACATATCAACAACATCCTGTGCTGTAAGATAATCCTTGCAGTGTTTTTTAACAATAATGAGAACTTCCTTTCAGCTGACGAAAATCGTTTAGCCCAAAACAATTGAAAATATGTACATGAAAATTTTCAATGAATGCGATATTTCATTTACATTCTTATATATACACTTTTTTATATATATTCCAGGCAATCCAATTACTTATTTTCAATTAGTAAAAGAATAAAATATCAAATGTATTAATCATTTAAATTCAAACTATATGATTAATTGCCACAGATAATAACTTCAAATACAAATTTTACTTATATTGTTAGCAATCCAATTACTCTGTTTTAAAATATAAAAGACTAAACTATCAAATGTATTAATCATTTAAATTCAAACTAAATGATTAATCGCCATAGATAATAACTTCAAAGGATTTGATTAGATGATTGCTGTAAGCGGCTTTTGGCCGTCAGTTTGCCTCTTTTGTCGTTTTATCAGTTTTGAGCTGGTTAAGGGATTAGACAGTTGGACAGTTTTTGCAATGCGGGTGAAAAGTTTAAAATATGTACGCGCTTTGATGTGAAATGTTATGTGGGCAGCTGTTTTTATGACTTTCGTTGTAAGCGAAGAGAATCGAATCGACTAATATAATTAGCTGGAGAGACGGAGTTAAAACTGAGCTAAAAATCGCATCGTTATAAGGGTTACACGGCTTTCAAATTGTGATTGTAAAATCCGCGTACTCTCTCCCCCTTCGGGGTTGCAACCCCTGGATTGATGGGTAACTAACAATTCGTTACAATTGCAAACAATTTGGAATGCACGAGTTGAGGATTTTCCATTTTCCAGTTTTCGTTTTTAGTTTGGGGTGGGGAATGAATTTTCGTTTTTGAATGCAACTTGCGATTGGCAGAAACTTTAGAAAGGGTTTAGCGCTGCCACAAAGGGCTGCAAGTTGCATTGTTGCAACATAAGAAAGGTTTTGCAAAAGTCAAGAAGCTGCAGGCGCAACTTGGCCCAGAGCAACAGAGCGACACACGCAGAGTCGAGTCGAGTTGAGGACTGAACAACATCGAACCCGATACCAGGTGATGTGGCTGCGTTTTGTCTTTTAGCCCAGAGCAGATGTGTTGATGTCGTTCTAGCTGTTCTAGGGATGCCACACAATGGCAAATGTGTGAATATATATGGTATTTTGTGTGTGTGCGTGTTTCACTGACAAATGAAGTGTTGCACGTTGTTTCTATGCTGACACAGAGTGCCTCAACTCTGTGTTGTCTTTCTGCATTTAGGGGTTGCATGCTACAGGGCGTCCTCTTTTCAATGCATCAATGTAAAGTGCGTTTCGATTTATGGGAAAGATATAAAAGATCCCCATGCTCGGTGCGCATTCAATCCAATTATATGCCGTACTATCTGAGAGATCTATTCACAATATTCTGCATAAATTAGGTACGAAATCAAAGCAAAATTTCTGGAAATTTTCGAACAGAACTAAAAACACTTTAGATCTATTAAATGATTGAGAAATGTTGTCAAAAAATTGTTATATTTTTAACAGTTTTGAAAAAATTTGAAACAAACTTGATCTGCGTGCAAACATAACAAATGCTGTCAAAAAAAAAATTATAGCTCTATCTCTTATAGTCTCTGAGATCCAGTGTTTCATACGGACGGACGGACAGACGGACATGGCTAGATAGAAGTTATAATACCCTTCTACCCTATGGGTAGCGGGTATTAACAGCAAAAAATTCTAGAGAATTGTGTTCAAGCTACTCTCAAATTATTTTCCAATTCTTCCTGTGATTTCTTTTGTTTTTTAATATCAAGTTCCTCCAGCAACTTTAACGCCTCTTAAGCACCCATTCCATGCAATTTAAAACGCCCTCGTGACGCCTCCAAAGTTGTGTTCAATTCAAGTGGCCAATCAAAAAACCGCTGGTTATATAATATCATGAGAACTTGTGTCGCTGAAATTACCCTATTGAAGGGACAATTAGACTCACGCAACTTAATCCTTTGGCATACCCTTTTTTTTGCGGTTAGCGGAAGAGGCGTTCAATTTGAATAACAGCCAGCGAGTCAACAAGTGGCAGTTAATAAAAAAAAAGAGGGTTACCGTTAGGGTAAGTGTGAGGTAACCCCTTCAATATGTGGCACACTCTCTCTTTACACCTCAGCGCTATTCAAATGATATGTTAAACGGGAAGCAACAGTTGATTGGTGGCTCTGCTCTTCCCCTCTCTCTCTCTATATGTGTTTTTTAATAGGCAGCAACCCTTTTTTTTAAGGGCTTTCCATTGTTGTTATTGTTGTGACATATTTAAATATGCACCCTTGAGGAGGGCTCGCTTAATTTGCGTGTAAACCAATAAAAATGCAACTCTAATTGTCAGTCTATGATATGGCAACCCTGTTATCTACATAGTATTTAAATGAGGGTTGTCATTTAAATTTGAAACTCAACGAGGGTTGCATGTTTTTCTATAGATTATTTACAGTTAGTTAGGGGCGAGGAAAGGTCGCCAGTTAGGGTCGTCTCTCTGTTGTATAATTGTTGCCAACAATCATCTAAATGCGCAGTTTTGTGAGCGCATCAAAGAGAATGAGAATGAGAAAGACAACAGAATTTACATTTTGACAAATTGTTATTTTTGTTTATTTGCAAGCAGGGTCACGCGGGGGTTCCGAGGGGTCAACAATGTCGAAAACTGTGTATGTGTGTGTGTGCATAACCTTTTGCATATTTGTTCTGGGGGTTGCACTTCTTATCGTACTTATACAGTTGTTACATTCTACACCATGATCTCTAGGGTTGCAATTTCCAACTGTCCATTGTCGTGGGTGTCGGGTGTTTATGTTGTGCTGAGGGTTTCGATTCACAGAAATTTGCAACCATTTCTACAGCATATTTTGCAGTACTTAAGTCTATATGATGTGGACTTTTAAGAAATTAAAGAAAATACTTTAGTTAGATGTCTATTTTTTCATCTATAATAAAAGTACTTCTACTAATTCTTAGTGCCTTTCTTTCAAGTAACTTTTATCGGTTTGAAATACCATTCTAAGTTTCAATTAGTTTATATAAAGGGTTCGAAATTTCTGCATTTGCTTCCCTCATTCTTTACACAACTTTTATTTGCCCAGAAATATCGTTATTTCATAATTCATGAAATTTCATTTTAAGTTTCTAAATAGTTTTAAAAAAGGAATTGTAAATTATACATCTGCTTCCCTCAGTCTTCATACAACATTATTTGCCCAAGAATATCGTTATTTCATAATTCTTAGTTCCTTTCTTCTCAAATAACTTTTAGCTCTATGAAGTTTAGATAAATGTTTTACATATATGGTTATTTCTTCTTCAATAACAAAAGTTCTCCATAATTCTTATTCAATACTTATCACATAACTTTTAGCACTATGAAATTCCATTCTAAGTTGCTAATAGTTAAAAAAAAGTGATCGAAGTTTTTTGCATCTGCTTCCCTCATTCGTCAAACAATTTTATTTGCCCAAAAATATCATTATTTGAGGCAACTCAATGAGTTGCATGAGCCAAACTGCGACTGCATTTGGTTGGATTTTAGGGGCACACTTCAGTCACGTGCGATGTCAGTTGCAGCACCTACCTAAGGCCAAGCCCGTTTAGCTCATCCCAAAACCTATTCTGGCTGCTTTTGGGGTTGCATCAACTATAAAATGCCTGACCCCGGGCTATATACATATGTATGTATAAGAAGAGACATCAATAAATGGCAACATGGCTCGTGTGAGTAATCAATTTTGCCACAAAGTAGCCACGTTCCCAGACACGAGACCAAAACCAGGCAAAACCAGGAACCCAAACCCAACCTTAAAGACCCTTTGCTGTAGCTACTTTTTGGTTTGGATTGGAACATGTCTGTTGAATATTGGCAAAGGATTACGAGCATACCTGATAGAGATCGGAGAGGTGATGGCGGTGTCGGTGAGTTGGACATGTGTCGCAAAACTGTAAAGAAAGTAAGAAAAAAGGTGCAGTGGCTGTGGTTAGTTTTTTTCGTTTTTGTCTCGATGGCATTTCCTTTAACATAATAATAAACCTAAATAACTGATCATCATTGAGTTGACTATCGATTAGTCGTAGCACTGAAGACAGAAATGCAAATGGCACGTTCTTATCCTATTTTCAGCACGGCTGTCAATTTGTGCCACACCATGTTGCAAGGGGGAGCGAGACTTTGTCTGGGGTTTGTCTCTTCTTCTGTTCGTTGAGTGTGTCTGCCACTTGGTCAGCTATGGCTCGTAAAATGTCCATTAGTATTTACGGTTCTTATAACGTGGCATGCAAAAATACTATGTCTCTTTGTTGTTGCTGTTGCTATTGCTGTTGCTGAGTTGTCCTCTGAGTGGTGTCCGGTGTTGTAAACTTTTTTAAGGTCCTCGCTTTATGTCTGGCAAATGGACACACTCGAAACATTCGCAAAACTGTGATGAAATCAGCAGCAACTTTAACATTTTATTCTACAATTCTTCAATTGAATGTTCAAATGAATTGAATTGCTTTAATCATTTTTTATAGTTTCAAAATTAATTGACTTTCGCCAGCTTTTGGGCTATTTCTTTTAATTACTTAAACGTTTTAACATTTCATTCAACAATTTTTCTATTCCATATTTAAATGAAGCTTTAATTATTTTTTTCTAGTTTTAGAGTTAATTGTCAAATAAAATTTCATTTAATATCCTTTCTCTTCAACACATCTTTGCAGACTTTCGCCAGATTCTTGCCTATTTCCTTTACCTATGACATTTTCACATTTTCTTCAGCAATTTTTCTATTGAGTTTTCAAATGAATTGAATTGCTTTAATTCAACAAATTTTAATTGAAATTATTTTCTCTTGAAAGAATTTTTGCAGTCTCTCGCCAACTTCTTGCCTATTTCATTTACCTATCTTAACATTTTATTCAACATTTTTTCAATTCAATTTTCAAATGAATTGAATTGCTTTAATCATTTTTTATAATTTCAGAACAGATTGTCAACAAAATTTCATTCAATTTCTTTTCTCTTCAACATATTTTTGCTGCCTCTCTTCAACTTCTTGCCTGTTTCCTTCACCCATTCAAAATCCTGGATTCACACACACTACGACACTCTTTTACTCACACATGCTTGCGTGGCCAAGAGGCACTTGATACGTTGTGCTGTTGTCCACCCTGTGGATGGTTTTTTTGTATACCATTTTCGGTTTTTTGTTTTGCAAAGTAGATATTAAATTTATAGCTCCCCCGGGGCGTAAGCAAAGTGTAGCGCATCCAAGCGCACACACACACACACACAAAGAGTTGGCCAGCAAAAAAAAAGTAACATATTTTTACGACAATATATTGTAGATGGAATGTTTTGGAATCCTTGTGCATAATGTCCTGAGCGACGCATTATAAATATACAGATTACCCCACTGGACACTCTGCTCTGCTCTAGACTGCGAGTGTGTGTGTGTGTGTGTGTGTGTGTGTGCGTGTGTGTGGTTGGTAATGGGTTTTTGGCTTGTTCTGGCTTTTGGACTTTTGCTTCTGTGTGTTGTGGTTTTCTGTGTTTTTTGGGAGGTGTGAGGATGGCAAGGGAGGCTTATCTCCTGTGTGTCCCAATGTCCCTCCCCTTCTCACAGAGGGTGATTACAAGTGGCATTAGTAGGGACTCAACTGATCTGCATGTTCGTCTGTTTCAGAAATTATGGGTTTTGCCCGACGTCCTTTTTTTGTATTTTTTTTGTCATGCAATTAAAAAGGCAATGGTCAGAAGCGGCATATCCTTGCACCTTCGGCTTAAATGTAATTACACAAAATTTGGCTTTTGTGGCGAATGGAAAAAGAGAAAATAGAAAATTAGGGGAAATTGCACGCCTCAAACTAAAACCGAAAAATAAAAAAAGGCGCATCTTCGTTTTTTCAGACGACCTTTTTTTTAAAGGAAGAAGCAAGAATTAAGAAAAAAATGTACGTTTCCTTTTTGTGTGCGTTGAATGCAAAATACCTGAGACGAGTCCGGTTTTTGGGACAGGTAAAAAGGACACAGGACACAGGACTCTGGCCAAGAGATGCAAATGTAAACAAAGTAATGATCACACGCTCTGTGGGGAGCGAGCATCAGCTGCAGCCTCAAGACTCAGTCTCAGCAGGACATCATGATGCCGAATCAAAACTGAAGCAATGCTAGAATGCTACATCTGATAGGGATATTCAATGCTCCGACTTATTCTTGGTACACCTAATGTGAGGGCGTGCATCATACTAATCATCTGTTGTCTTCTTTGTTGCAAGTACAAAAGGGGAAAGTGAAAGCTACAGGTGCAAAAGAAGGAAGCTTCGAGTTTCCGCTCTACATTTTTGACTTCTCGATTCCTTTTAACTATGCTTATGCTAATAAATGTTGCTTAAAGCTTCAGCCTACATGTGTCGTGTTGCTCCTGGCGTTGTTGCAAGAGCCGCACACTTGCTTCCTCATCGTCGCAATCCGTCTCCACTTTGATGTTTGGCTGCGTATCATTTGTTGCTGCTGCTGTTGTTGTTGTTGTTGTCGTTTCCTCTGTGACATTCCACAAACGCCGCTGCATTTGCTGTAGCACCATCATTTTGTTAAATGATTATTATATTTATTGTTTATTTTTTTAGCACAAAAATTCTTCACTTGCACTTTCTTTTTATGTAAATCCGTAGAACTGTCAAATGTTCAAAATATATCTGTGTGTGTGTGCGAAATTGACATATGCAAGTCACAGCGAACGGAGTCCAGAGTTGCTATTCGCTTTAAATAATTAATCGTTAACGAATAATTTTTTTTGTTTTTATAGAGTTTTATGCATTTCAATAAAAACGACTTTTACGTTGTCAATGTTAACGGAACAGCCAATGTTAATGTAAATGTTCCGAACCGACTTCGTCGACTTGCCGAATGCAACTGAATCGACAAACGACGGCGACAAACTGAGCTGCAGTTGCTCTATCGTGTAGTGTTTGTGTGTGTGTGCGAGTGTGAATGCTTTATGATTTGCAGCAGCAGCAGCAGCGCCGTCAGCAGCGTGTAGTTGTTGATTTTTTTTCCTTTTGCCTAGTTTTCTTTGTTGCTTTGCACTCAACATTCTCACTCTCCTCTCTGACACACACACATTTGCTTACCCCGCCGCACTCAAACTTCGACTCAATTCAAGCAATCAACCCTGCACCGTTAGACTGACTTTGAGTGTGTGCACGTGTGTGTGTGAGTGTGGAACGTATTCGTTTTGTCATTGCCTGCATTCTGATTAGACTTGATGTCATTGTTGCAGTCACCTTCCCCTGCATTAGCATAGAGTATTTTTTGTTGCTTCTGTTTTTTCCTTATTTTTAGTTTTGTTTTTGAGTGAAATGGGTGTGGCCAATGCTCTCATACGCACACAAATGCACGAGTATGAGTATGCACATGCAGTTATAGCGCCGTTTGCTGCGCAGTTGCTCTGCCACATTGCCATTGCTTTTGCTTTTGCATATTTTCTTTTCTCTTATTGCACTCAAGTACATACATAGATCATAATTAAGAGCTTACATAGCGTACGAGTTCGTGTACGAAGGAAGTGTTCAAGGTGCTTGGGCTTATTGCCGCTCTGTATACAGACTTTGCTATGTAAAAGCAGTTTGCACAGAATGCAGATATATGCAACTGATTCAGACCGTTAGATAGGTGTAGAATATTTACAGTGGGGCAACTAAATGGGAAACAATTTTGAAGATTTGTAGAATGTTGAAGTAATATATATATAAACTATTTAAATAATATAGTTTATAATCTATTTATAGTTATAGTTTATGAATGGGAAAGAATAATGAAGCTTTGTATACTAACATATTGCATTAAATAGTTTATATAATACAAACATAATATAGTTTGTAATATAACATATAAACATTTTAAAAAGCTATTTCCATTTTTTTTAGTAGAATTTATATTAAAACTATTATAAATTTTGTTTTAAGAAGTGATGTCCTTTCTATTTCTCTATAAAAACTTTGTTTAAATATTTTAAAATCATATTATTTTAATTTATTTTTGAAAAACTTATTATATTTGAGTTCATTGGTAACAACCAAATGAAAAGTGAATTTCAATGTGAATATATCACAATATGTTTGTGATATATACATTTTTTTCATTTAATACTTCTATAAAACTACTGATACTTTTCTAAAATAAATATATTATATAATAAAAATAAAAAATAAATATGTATAAATATAAATATACTTTATTTAAATTTATCACAAGATCTATTATATTTTGATATACATGTAAACATTTTTTTGTCATTATACTTCTATAAAACTCATACTTTTCATAGTATAAACTTCCTAAAACTTATGTGGTAGTTCCACTGTGCTAAAATCAGTTTGGCGCATCCTTAGAGCACTGTGGGCTGCAATACGAGCAAGGTTGAGCATTTCGGTGTGATTATATAAACACAAAACCCATTCATATAAACATCAGAGCAGCCGTTGAACCGAGAGTTGGGGAGTAATTACAACAAGTGTTGTGTTTGTTGCTCTTCTTGTTCTATGCCAGACAGGGCAAGTGTACGAGTGTGTGTGTTTGGGGAGGACGCAAAGTTTTTGCTGCAAAGCATTGCAAAAGAAAGTCGAGAGCATTTTCTACATGCAGGCAACGTGCAAAGTGGCTAAAGAGAGAAAGAGAGAGCACTTGAGGGCAAGAGGAGGGTGGCTTGGGGGCAGGTCCTTGCCTTGCCTCGGTGACAGCGCACACATTTTATGATTATGAGTGGAGGTTCTGCAGCCTGGTTGCAGTTTGCAGCCTTTGTTTTAGCTCGAGTCACGAATAAGGAATTGGAAAACTGTTGGAAAAACTGAGAGAAAAAACTGGCAGGACAATGCCTGGCAGCCTTGTGGGGTGTGTGTGTGGGCGAAATGTTTTAATTAAAAGTGCAAAATTAATGTTTGGCCTGCCAGGATATGACTGGTCAATGAGCAATGACCAGCAGACATTCGGTTTGGCGCACATTAAAGTGCCAAAATGATTTAAGTGCCAACTGAGGAACTGAAAAGGGGCAGGAAAATCAATATAGTAGATATAGATAGAGGAAATGCTACCCTCGACAAACTGACCAACTGCCAACTAATTTCAATAGTTATCCTTTTGACTTTGCTCCTGCTCGTTCGCCTGTGCACGTAGCCTGATTAAACTTGTCACTCGGCCTCCTCGACTGGCAAAACAAAAGATAAACAATCTTCAGTCTACATACAAGTATATCCACCTACCCAGTTACCTCTTCTCTATACTTTTTGCCTCTGTCTCTCAGACTTGCAGACTTGAGTTCTCCGAACAGTTGCGAGTCGAGCGCAGTTGTCCGCTGTCTGGGCAATTTGATTATTTGCCAAAAACAGACTACGCAGTTAGAAACAGGGGTTACACCCACATAAACACATGTGGCATGTAAATAGCTCACAAAGGGCAACAACAAAGTTTTTGGGCATTGAAATTAATCAAGAAAATAAACGCTTGGCAGCATCAAAAATACGAATACGGCAAAAGGGACGAACGACGGCACTTTGCATGAACATTCAGTCCACAAGGACAATGCCAGGAGCAGAGTTGGAAGCAGCAGATACAACAGACAGTCAGAGGGTTGGGTGGAGCTAACTGTCATCCTCTTCTGCTTTCTTGTTGTTGCTGTTGTTGTTGTTGCAATGCATTAAAATGACATACCAATTTGCGTTAAGCAAATAAGACGAGACTAGTTTTAGTCTTTCTATTCGCTTTGGGGTTGTCTCTGTCCGTCGCAGAATGGGATTGATTTTGCGTTTAGCTTTAAGTCATCGAAGGTTTTCAGGGTTGGCTTTAAGATTGGCAAATTTAATTGTAGATAGTGTCGGAAATATGTGTAATAAATGTCAAAAAGATAGGGAAACAGTAATGTAAATTAGAAAGGCATATCGTGGTCAATATTTATACCCGCTACCCATAGGGTAGAACGGTATTATAACTTTGTGCCGGCAGGAAATGTATGTAACAGGTAGAAGGAGGCATCTCCGATCCTATAAAGTATATATATTCTTGATCAGCGTCAACAACCGAGACGATCTAGCCATGTCCGTCTGTGCGTCTGTGTGTCTGTGTGTCTGTCCGTCCGTCCGTATAAGAACCTAGATCTCAGAGACTATAAGAGATAGAGCTATAATTTTTTTTTGACAGCATTTGTTATGTTTGCACGCAGATCAAGTTTGTTTTAAATTTTTGTCTCGCTTCTTTCCGCCCCCGAAAATCAAAAAAAATCGAATAGCAAGCGTAATTTTAAAGCTAGAGCTAGAGAATTTTGGTGTAAACAATAATAATTATGAGTCCTGAATTGGATTGCGATCAGATACAAATTCTGGAAGGTATTAAAGAAATTCTGTTGTATGGGCAAATAGTAAATTTTTAGTATTTTTGTAGTATTTTCGGTATATTTTGAAAATAATACCGCAATATTTTCCTTTTATTCAAAATGGGTAGCGGGTATCTCACAGTCGAGCACACTTGACTGCAGTTTTCTAACATGTTTTTGATTGTCCTTAGAGATTGAGTGTGCTAAATTTCGTCCCCAAGTTTAATGATATTTCTGTTACTGCAGCTGAATGGGGAATCGATTAAAAAAGGGAATAGTTTGCACAAAAAGATTGAATTCGATAGGAATTCGAAAGGCAAACCCTATCCAATTGTTAAAAATAGAGAAGAAATCAATGCCCAAGGCCAAATGTCCCTTTACTTCCGCATTTTAGCGCCGTCTTCCTACTTAGCTCCCCGCTTCTCTTCTCTCATTATTTATTAACGTTTATTGATTTCGACTTGCTTGGAAATCTGCCACAAAAAATCTCTGTCAAATGCAACCCTTCGTCCCTAAAAATCGACCCAAAAATTGTACAGAAAAAAAAATAAGATGCATTTTCCCAGATTTCTTTGTCAAATTCGCGCCGTTTTCTGTGTCTTTGAGTTTTCAATGTTTTTTGGGCTAGAAAATAGACAAATAAAAAGGAAGAAAAAAGCAAGAAACTCAAGGGTAAAATTTGAGGCTCACTGTCAAGGATTATTGAGGATCTTCCACAGTTTAGCTGTAGCGCAAACACACTTGTAGTAGGGTCTTGAGGGTAGTTGCAACCCCTAGCTGTAAATCGGGGTGAATCTATGCCAATAATGCGTCATTTTTTAACGAAAAAAATTTGTGTAATATACGAAGAAAAAAATGTGAGGGAAAAACGGTATTTTTGCGTTGAACAATGCAATTTTTCTGGGTGGTTTTTTTCAATTTTTTATATATAGTTGGGTGCTAGGGTAAGAAAATATATTGCGGTTCCTTGCTACCGTTTCTTTTTCTTGATTAGCCATGACAGCGTCTAACGGAATTTTGCTGAAATTTTCTCACAAATTCTCAAGCATTTTCTTAACTCAATTTTGACGCCATTTTGTGAATCCTTTTAGCGTTGTACCCCCTTTCCCTGAGGTATATGCAAATTTAACCCTTAAGTCGCTCCTCCTCTTTCTACTTTTTTCAATTGCGCAACCATTTTTTTAAATAAAAAAATATTTCCTTAGGCAAATGGGATTTATGAGCCATTGCTTTACAGCTTGTAAAGCGGTTTTATTGGATTTGTCATTGCCACCCTCCAGTTCCTTCCCCTTGGCGAACTCAATTGGCCATAAGCTGCTCACAACCTGGCACCGTTGGTATTGACACCAGTTCACAGTGAGCTTTATTTTACGTTTCTCTTTCTTTATTTTTTAGCCATTCTTTCACTGATTTTGTTGAGGGTGCGTGTTCGATGCGATGTCAAAGGTTAGAGACATGCAATTGTGGTACTGAATACTGAATGCCGCAGGCAGCCACAACCTTTGGCCAACCACCCACTGAAAAGTGGTTTTAAATTCCATTAAATAAAGTTGTTAAGGTTTTTGTCTCGCACTTCCCTGCATTTTCACGCATATTTTCTTCGCACTTTTGTAAAATTTATTAATATTTTAGTGCTTTCAAATGGAGTTTAGATGTTGCTATTGGGGTTGTCCCCACCTCTCAAGGGATGTTTAAGGGAATATGAACAGCAGACAATGTTGAGCATTGAACACGGGTTGGCATGTCATTGGTATTGTATTAAGTGGAGTGCTAGTAATTGAGTTTATGTTTTTACGGTGGATTTAATGGGGGCAATGGGATGGTATAAGGGCAGTTTAAAGATGGATATTACTATGTGAAGGAGTGAAGATATATCGGCAGTTTAAAGATAGATAATACTATAGACGATTGCTGAGAGATCTATTTATGATGTAGACTAAACAAATATAGATGAGACTATATATTCTCAGAAATTTTTATTTTCTTCTTATGAAACACTTTTACTGTTCTTATGTAAACTGAATAACAAGACTCAAATGAATAATAAATAAAAAATCAGTTATAGAAGAGTTTATTATTCTGTTCTTGACTATATGTTATAATAGCTTAGTTTAAGTATTAACATATTATGTTCCTGACTATATATTATAATAGATCAGTTATAGAAGAGTTTATTATTCTGCTCCTATGAAACACTTTTACTAAGAGAACTAATTATTTTGTAAACTGAATAAAATGACTCAAATTAAGTAGATGTAGTTTTTAACTATTATTGTTATTAGTTATTATTTTGTTCTTGACTATATGTTGTAATAGACCAGTTGTAGGAAAGTTTATTATTCTGTTCCTGTGAAACACTTTTACTGAGACAACATTTATTATGACTCAAGTTAAGTAGATATGGATATAAACTATATAATATTTATAATAGATTTCTTATTGAAGAGCTTATTCTTCTGTTTTTGAATATTTCCTATAATAGATCAGTTATAGAAGAGTTTATTATTCTGTTCTTATGCAACGCTTTTTTTATTTGAAATCTGAACTGCTGTTAAATAGTGTTATCATTAAAGGTGGCAAAGCTGTGCTCACAGGCAGCACAGCATCAATTAGTAGCTAGCCAAGAGAAGTTGGATATGTATAGAAAAAGACGGCGACTTACCTTTGTTCATTGTGGGGCTGCCAGAGTTGCCATCGCGACAGAGTTGACCATTTGGCTGCTGTTGCTGCTGCTGCTTGGCAGGCTCGTAAATATTTGACTCCTTATGAGCAGCAGACGGAGTGGAAGCAAAGCTGGCAACTGCATCTCCTGCCAACGTTCGACTCTTGTGTTGTGTACTTGCTGCTGTTGCTGAAGGTGTTGTTGTTGCTGTTGTTGGTGTTGCTGTCATGGCATTGCCATTGCCATCATAGACGACACCATGCCAATGATTGTTATGGCCATTCGACTCCAACTGCGAGACGGAATTCGTCTGCCGCTGTTGTCGCTGTTGTTGTTGCTGTTCCTCTGCATCCTTGTTGTTGTTCACATCCTGTTCCTGTTCCAGCTCCAACTCTTGCTCTTGCTCGTCGGCAAAATCACGCAGTCGCTGCTGCTGCAGTTGATGCTCGCGTATAAGACGATCTCGTTCGTGAAAGTGACGCACGAACAGATGCTCGCCGCCATTGTGGTGTTGTGGACGTGTGGCAAGTGGCACGTTTAGTGACTGTTGTTGCTGCTGTTGCTGTGGGGTTAATGACTTTGTAGCATACAAACTGGTGCTGGCAAATGTCTCTGTTTTCGCATACGCCAAGCTCGGCAGACTATTAATTAATGTGCCCATTGTACTTGCTGTTGTTGCCACTGGCTGCCTGTGTTGTTGTTGCTGTTGTTGATAATGATGTTGAAACATAATTTCATGCAGTGGTATCAGAAAGTCCGGCAGCGATTTGTGCGCTTTGGCAGTGACGGATGCTGTTGTTGTCGGCATTTCCATGCCAAAATATGGCAGACATGTCTGCGATTCGACACCGACTCCCACATCAAGACCGATGCCTGCGAGGAACTGCGGGGAGAGTTGTCTGACTGGCTGTCACATAGGAAAGCAATTCGTTGTCTTTGTTGTTATTGTTGTTGTTGTTATTATAATTATGATATCCTCCGACTGGCCTCAAATACCAGGGATTTAGCATTGTTTTCGTGCGACAGCTTGCCCCGTTTGATGGCAGGCACAGAGACGGCGGCGCTATAAATCATAAGCAAAGCCAAAAGGGGTAGAAAATTGGGGTAAAAAAACACATGAAAACGATTGCATTTTTATAGACACAAAATGAAGTGCGAATTTGTCGCTTTTTTACACCAAAAAAAGAAGGCAAAGGAAAGCGAGTGCTGTGGCATGTGTTAAAGGGTTGCACATTATCATTATTAACACCCGGTTCACACCCTTTCTCCTTACCAACCAATCTCTAGCCCTATCATTTACCTAACCCATCTGGCTGAAGTCCAACTCTGCAAAGTTGTTATGTCACTATCAATTACTCATCATTATTGGGCCCCGACCCTCACGCATTGCTACGCCTTTTAGGCCTTGTTTAACCCCCTTTCCCCTCGCTCTCTCGCTCTCTCTCTCTCTCTCCAACCCACCCCACTTGCAACTGGCTGAGTCAGGGGGTTGCACGCCATTTTTTTAATGTTTAATCAGTTCGGATCATCATTCGATTCGTTTATGACTTTGATTGATTATCAATCTGTACATAATTTCCATTGCAAAAACGTTTTTACACAATTTCCTAAACAAAATCTGAACATTTGCGCAAAGTGTGGGCGTTCTTAGCGATAAGCGTGCCAAGACATGCCCACTTTTTAGTTCCAACACCAGAAGCTATTTAACGTTTTGTAACTCTATTATAAAACTGTTTGATGACCTTTCATATTTTTAGGGAAAAATACAAAGAAAAACGAAAATGAAGGAATGATTTTATAAATTTTGTAAAATTTCATTCATTTTAAATGTTTGACTTCACAATCTAAGCCTTATAATAAATAATTATTTAATTTTAATTGAAATTTTCTTTATCACGTGTTTGTGTTATATTTTTTAAGCTTTTATTAATTTTGAGGTAAAATGAGAAAGTGGTTTTTTAAATTTTGTAAAATTTCATTGCGTTTAAAATTTAATTATTTAAATTTTCTTTATCAAAGATTTGTCTTATTACATTGTTTAAAAGATTTATTAGTTTAAAAGTCAAATGAGGAAATGATTTTTAAAAATTTGGTAATATTTTATTCATTTTAATTAGTTATTTGAATTGACATTTTCTTTGTCAAATGTTTGTATTATTACATTGTTTAAAAGCTTTGTTAGTTTTGATGTAAAATGAGGAAATAATTTATTACATTTTGTAAAATTTCAATAATTTTCCAATTTAAATATTGAGTTTTCTTTATAAAAGATTTTATTAAATTGCTTAAAAGTTTAATTAGTTTTAAACTAAAATGAGGAAATAGTTTTTGAAATTTTGTAAAATTTCATGAATTTTACCATTTAATTATTTACATTTTCTTTATCAAGTGTTTGTGCTATAGCATTTCTTAAAAGTTTTATTAGTTTTGAGGAAATACCAAAAGAAGTTTTCTATTATTCCAATAATTAGCCTGTGTGAGGTCTTTTACATATGATTGAAAATATTAATAAAAACGTAGAAACTCGCAACTGCAACGATCATAAAAAAAGGAAAATAGAAAAGAGAGATTGAGACAACATATTAAATGCGAAAGGAATAATCGAAAATCGATAAAAAGGGATCTTTAGACAACGCAATGCTGTCACATTTTTGTAGCTAGGGAATCTGCCCCCGCTTTGCGTTGCGTTGCGTTTCAGCTCGGTTGCAAGTCTAATGTGTTTGCCAGCCGGTGCATGTAACAATGGCACACAAAGGATAAAGGATAATGCCGCAATAGAAATCAAAGCGCATATAAGAAAGCAATAAAGGCAGTCAAAGGAAGACACACGGCTCCAGGTAGCCGATAAGAATGCCGAAAGGATGTTGGCGGGTGCGTGTTAATCGCCATGTTGCAGGTAAAGTAATCGCAATGTAACAATGCCAAAAAAAAGAGGAAAAAAATAAGAATAGAAACCGCCAAAAAAGAACGCAATAAATGAGGGGCAAGGGGAGCAGGAAAAGGATCAGAATCAGTGGCAACTGGTTAGATAGATTTACCTTTGTTGGCGCGCTCGATTTGGTTGGCACAGCTTGCGTTAAGATGTAGCCAACAAAAAAGAAGGATGCAACAAATTGAGCCTGAAAAAAGGATTTAATTTTCAGTTTTTTAACAATTGCCAACTGTGGCTTGTGGCCATGAAGCAGCTGCAGCTGGGAAGAGAGACTGTGGCAACTGTCTAAGCAATGGAAAGTAAACGCAGCCTGACGTAAACTTTCACCTTTTCCATCTTCATTTCATGCAACAAAATGTGGCCTTATGGTCCGCCTTTCAATGGCATTCACCTTGACTGGCACATGCATTCAAGTCCTTTGACAGGCATTCAATCGCGTTGAGTTTCTCTCAAGTAATTAGAAGTCAGCTTTCGTTGCAAAAGCCACGCCCTCATTTGAAATCGGAATCACTTTCCCCTGCGTTCGCATTTCATTTTCATAATCCATGCCACACTTCCTTCCAATACCAGATGCCTGGCGAATTTCCTGTCAACCCTGAGAGACCGTAACCCTTTTTTTGCATCTTTAAGATACGTCGCGTGGCGGGCGCACGACACGGAGCGAAAGGAAAGGAAGGGAAAGGGTTAAGTGTTAACTAATATTTTTCCTATTATGTCAAAAATTTGCTGTCATTTGCTTTCTGGGTCACTCGATGACTTCCTGGCTTCCATTAATCTTCAACATTTTGGATTTGTTCTAACAGCTCATATATCCACGGCATACCATAATATTCACGCATCTTTTAACATCTTTGCAACCTGGTAGCTATATTTATAACCAAATCTACTCTCATTATTCAAGTTTTCAACGCTTTATTTTTGACTCTAATGAACATTTTGTGGTCAACTACTCGAATTGAGATTCTCTATGCATCATTAGCTCTAATGCCGCATTATTTTTCCATTCATGCAGCGATTACACCGGGTCCGAGAGGGATTTTCCCCTTTTCTCTTTTATTTAAAGCTCTCTTGCAAATGAAATGAGCTCAAAGCTGATGCCCAAACAGTAGCTTTATTGCTTTACAAATTACCAAAAAGATCAAAGTGCATTATTAAATATGAATAAGATGAAGATGAAGATATTTAAATTTTATGTTTTTTTTTTTTACATATTTTCAGATTTAGAAGAGTATGGATAACTGGTCGATGTAAGTTTACAATTTTATATATTTCTCTTAATATAAGTTTTACTTATTAATGTATAAAAAGGTGTTGCAAACGCACCAAATTTAATTCCGTAATGAATCAATTTTCATTCAAACTTTCTACTACAAAATTAATAACAAAATCAGACGTGCTCGAATTTAAATTAAATCCACACACATAAAATCACCGAGCAGAAGAGCATTTAGAAACGTTTTACGTAATAATTACGGCTATTATTTTGAAATGGGGTCATTAACATGTGACATTCAACATTCAATATCCACAACACAGCACAACTCAGCACAAAAAACCAAACAAACATAAATTTAAAATTGTTTTAGGCAACAACACTAGCAACAAGAACAACAGAACTTTGATCTATAATTAGCGATAAAATAGGTTATAAAATAAAATAGGAAAAAAACGCCAAATGATAACTAAAGAGTGATAAGAGTTCGAAGAGTGCTTAAAAGATACATTTCTTTGAGCATCGCGAACTTTTGTTTAATTTGGAGAATGTATTTCAGTCTCAGGGCAGAAGATTTCGCTGAAGATTTTGCTTGAATCTGATTTGGAATAACAATAAATTTTTCCACCAGCTAATTGTGGTTTCTGTGGTGAGTTTGAAGAATGATCTGGGATTAGTTGAGCCATTAAAAAAGGGCTAAAAAAACAAATACTAAAATATATACGCGTCAGCTGTGCCAAACAAAGCGTGGCATAGTGATGGCAACGTGTCGTGACACGAGTCTTTAGGTATTCACGAAATGTCGAGAAAAGAAGTATAGCTATTTGTTCTTAATAAGATATAAGATCAAAGTTATGATCTTTTATTTAATTTACGTTAGAACTTAGAATATTTCAACATAAAAATGAAAAGGTTGTTTAAAAATAACAAGATCAACGCTAGGTTTAATCTTCGTTGCAGTTAAATTAAACTTAGCATAAAGTAATTATAAATTATTATAAAGTAATTATAAATTATTATATATATAATCAATGCCCATTAAACGTATTTAATAAGTTTTTCTACGTTCCCAAATATTGTTCTCCTTATTTTCGCAATCACGCTCTCATATCTAACCGATTATATTCTGGTGTAAAGTTCAGAACTTTGGTGGGCTTCATCTGTTGCACGTGTGTATAAATTGGCGGTGCTTAGAACATTACCGGCAGTTGCTTTGCGAGTTAGCCATGGCCTACACGTTGTTAGCCACGTTAATACTTGTCGCTCTTTCGCGTTCATCCGCTGTGCCAAAACCCGCGTCCCTCGATCTCTTCGCCCCCCTTCCGGATTTCAAACACAAAGAGGAGCTATTGGAGCACTATGGCGACTTTATGCTGTCCACGATGAATCGCAGCGTGGATCCTTGCGAGAATTTCTACGAATACGCTTGCGGTAGCTGGAAGGAGTCAAAGATGCTGACCGAAAAGGCGCGGAATACGAGCGTCTTGGGTGTCATTCAGGAGCGGATTAACGATCAGATCTTGGCCTTCCTTCAGAATGCCACGCAGGAGCAATTACAGGATAAGAATCATTCCACGAGTGCCGAGTGGAAGGCCAAACAATTCTTTGCCAGTTGTGTGCAGATGAAGGCGAATCTCTCGCTGGGCTATGAGAATATCATGGGACAGCAGGACGATCGTTATGCGGTGGAGTGGAAGCAGCATTATCAGAATGCCAGCCAGGATTGGATCTACCTCAATTTCATGTCCCACTACGATGTTTATCCGCTGCTCCCGATGAGGTTGCACTATAATACATCGGGTCGGAAGTTTGATATTCTACTCTCGGGACCTTCCAAAGCATTGGCGAATGTCAATGAGGAGCAATTGCAGAATATGACGCGGGATTTCGGCATCGTTGATGAGCAGAAACGTAAAGATTTCCTTTCAAACTTTGCGAATCTTACACAGTTCGAACGAAATCTCACGCAATTGGTTAAACATCGCAATGACACGGAGCAGTTGAAGCTGGGAGAATTCATCACCCGCCATAAGGAGGATCGCTTGAATTGGACGCGTTACTTTGATGTGGCCTTCAATGGCACACAGAGATCGTCCTGGCCAGTGATTAATCTTCTGGAGGATGTGGGTGAACTTGTTTACTTCTTGGAACGCACGGAGCTGAATGTTTTACGCTCTTATGTGCAACATCGTGTTCTGATCAAGTTCTACGAGGTGTGGAAGACAAAGACGAGGAATGGAACTTTGGCCAGTGAATGTCGCGTCATCACAGAGACTTACTTTAATTATGCACTGTTGCCCTGGTTTATTGAGCAAAACTTTGACAAGGAGCGACGCGCTGATGTGTTAACTTTAGCTAAGCACATCAAAGATACGTTCTATGATCTGCTTGATCAATACAGTTGGTTGGATGATGAAACACGTTCCGAAGCCAAGACGAAGTTATCATCAATGGATATTCTGGTTGGTTACAGTGATGATCTGCAACATCGCGAGATCTTCGACGCCGTGTACAGTAAGCAGAATATGACCAGCGATTGGTATGAGAATCTCGTTACGCTTGAGAAGAACCGAGCGAAAGTCAAGCTGCGATCGGTTGATAAAGCGTTGATACCACAAGTTCAAATGACACGCATTGCGAATGCTTATTACGCGGGATATTTCAACCAGGCTTTCATTGCCATCGGCATTTCCCAGTGGCCACTTTATCACGTCGATTTTCCAGCCGTGCTCAAGTTCGCTGGGATTGGGAATATTGTTGGCCATGAGATGGCTCACGGATTTGACTCGACGCTCTATCAGTACAACTACGATGGAAAGAAGGTAAACTGGTGGTCAGCTGCTTCATTGCGCAACTTCAAGGAACGCTATCGCTGCTTGGAGTCGCAGTACAACAAATACATTCTGCTGGGAGTGCAGACTAATGGCACACTGACATCGGGTGATAATATTGCCGATAATGTGGGTGCTCGAATGGCGTATCGGGCCTATGAGAGGAACATGGGCAGCAAGGCGTGGCAAAAGAAGCCTCTACAAGGAATTGATTACAACAACAAACAGCTCTTCTTCCTCAAGTTCGCACAATCCTGGTGCACGGGAGCGGATAACGCTTCGAAGCTAAGCAAAATAAAGAGCGATGAGCATGCCTACGAGGAGTTCCGTGTCATTGGAACATTGAGTAATATGCCGGAGTTTAGTGAGGCTTTCAATTGCAAACTGGGAACGGATATGAATCCGCTGAAGAAGTGTGTTGTTTGGTAGCGCAATAAAGAAAATATATTTAAAACAATTGAAATCGTATTCCAGAGGTCAAAATCGTTGTAGAGAAAGTTCTTAAATTGTAGAGGATTAGTACGATATATGATATTATATTTTTAAAAACTTTAGATCGTATTTCAGAGGTCACTCCTTATAAAAAAAGTTCACAATATGATATTTATAAGATAAGTCCGATATATTATATTTTTAAAAACTTTAAATCGTATTTCAGAGGTCACTCCTTTTAAAGAAAGTTCTAGATATTTGTAAGATTAGCCCGATGTCAACTAACATAATAATCCTTAGTATCTCTAAAGATCTCAGCGACAGTTTTATGTCGGCAATCAAACCTTTCAAGCACTTCATAACGCCCACGCAAAAACAAAGAAAAATGTCAGACTATTGTCCCAGAATTTAGTACAGCTGATGATCATGAGTTCGCATAGAATAAGAACTAATTGATTTTAGGCAGAACCTGCAGAGTGCAGCCTGCAATATACGATGGGCGAGTCTGTTAATATTTGTCTTTGACTTCGAACCGGGTGACACCTTTCTCATTACGAATTAATGGCATTTGAGCGCAGTTGAACAAAAGCAAAGACAAAGGAAAGAATAGAAAGAAAGTCAGCAGAAAACTACCGAAGCGTTCGATCCCAAAAATCCAAAAGGTGTAGAAAGTGAAGTTCTCTACTGAGAGCAACGTCACTTCAGCTGAAAAATGGTTATGCTCAAAGTCAAAGAATAACAGTTTTACTATCATTAGTCCGTGCAAACGAGATCGTACTGAGAATAGACAAAGTG
The DNA here is from genome assembly GCA_023558445.1 of Drosophila pallidifrons. Lineage (NCBI taxonomy): Eukaryota > Metazoa > Arthropoda > Insecta > Diptera > Drosophilidae > Drosophila > Drosophila pallidifrons. The sequence goes on along the minus strand of CM042347.1, from coordinate 26,723,441 downwards.
CCACGCAAAAGTCAGCAAAAATAGAAAAAATACAAGAGATGCCTGTTGCATACGAAATGATCTGGTGTGTCAGTCGGTCAGTATTTGTTTAAGGATCTGCTGTGAGTTTATCGTATCTATGCTGTCTGTCAGTCGAACGGCCTAACGGATTTTCATGCATTTGTTATGGATTTTCGGCGCCAGGTCTCTTATTAGCCCTCACAATATTCAGGTAGTAGTTGGTTGTTATCCTTTAGACTCAGACTCTCAGCTGGAAATGCGAATGCGTGACTTGTCTGACTCTAACTCTGACTTTGGCTTTGGCTCATAATCTGCAGGTCATAAAATCAGCATAGATCATTAATTTTACAGTTTCTTTCTTTCTCTTCTAACTGACTTTACCCAAAATGCAAAGTGTGCAGGCTCTGCGACCTGCCTACACACATCTACTAAGGTGGTCTCTCTATTCTCTACTCTCCTCGGGTTGGTATAAATCAAATTGCAAATCTTCAATTATTTAGCTGGGAAATTCATGTGCACTTTCCCACTTTATCTCATAATTGCATTCGCAGCAGCACAAGCACAGCACAAAATTGCCGCCACAATGCCCAGTCAAATTAGCCAAGACGAGAGCGACCATTTGTAATCTTCTAGCCCCAGACTCCAGCATCGCTCCGCTTCGCCTTTAACTATAACTCTGTGGCTCTTAGGATCAGGTTCATGCCTTCAGCTTCAGTTTCAGTTTCAGGCTGTGTGTAGTGAGCGCATTAATTTCATTTATGTAAACCATTGGAACAGGGCTTGTCTTTTAATATGAAAGGCGTAGACCGCGTAATAAAAAATCAACTTGCCAAGCGATGCTGACGCTGCTGCTGCCGCTGCGCTGAGTGGGATCCGCTCTGCAGCAATCAGGTCTGTGAGCAGACAGGGTTGCCAAGGTTGACTAAGATTGCTGAGAGTAGCTGGCAATATGAGGGAGTAACTGGGATTCAAAAATAATCTTAAAATAAGCAATGACATATCCATTTTGAACAGAGACAAACTTTTATAAGATTCCAGGAATGTTGTGAGCAAGCAGGGTTGCCAAGGTTGAGTAAGAGTTGAGTAACTGTGATTAAAAATTATCACAAAATAATCAAAATGTATTTTTAGAAGAGACAAACTTCCATAAGATTCTATGAATATTGTGAGCAGACAGGGTTGCCAAGATTGAGTAAAATTGCTGAGAATAGAAGCAAATATATGAGAGCAACTGTGGTTGAAAATAATTGTCAAATTAATCAAAGAAATGTATGTCTATAGAAGAGCCGAATGAGCTAACGGTAACAACACCAGAAATTAGGTTATAATTTTAAAGGAAGGGAATTGCAACATTTAAAAAACCAGAACCAATTTTTTTTTATTTTGAAAAAATATTAAATCAGGATTTTCAATTTACTTTTCAATCTAGATTAAAGCATAATTTAATCAAGTTTTGAAGTATTAAAATAGGATGTTTTTAACTTACAATGCAAATTTAGCATTAAAATCTTGATTTAAGATTGTTTCATCCTAAAAATTGTTCTTTTTAAGATCGAAAGAATCTTAATTTAAGATTCTTTCAATCAAGTATTTCTTCTCTGTGTGTAGCAGAGACAAACTTCAAATAAAATTTTTGTATTTGTAAATTAGGAAAATATGTATTATATTATATATATTCTTCCTGAATTATTTTTTTAAGATCGAAAAAATATTAAATTCAGATTTTTTCAATCTAGTTGTTCTTCTCTGTGTATAGCAGAGACAAACTTGAATAAGATTTTTGTATTTGAAAATCTGAATAATATTTCGGTATTATAAGCCTTATTCCTGTTGTAGCATCTTTTTCCTATTTTGTTGTTTTAAGATCGAAAAAATCTTAAATCAAGATTAGATGTTTTCTCTGTGTGTAGTTGTTAATCTTGCGCCATTAAAGTTGCTTCGACAACCCTGGCTGGTCGAGTATTGTATAAACAACTTGCCAAAACCATGTTACCATAATTACATGCAGAAAGTCTTTTAAGCCTTGGTTGGCTTCCGCCGCAGCCGCAATCTCAGTCGCTGCGCACCCACTTCCTGACACCCCCAACTCCCCCAAAAAGAGATTCTGGCGACTGCGGCTCATCATCTCTGCTCGTAGCAGCAACAGAGCAGAAATTGAACAAATGGGCGTCACGGCAGCCGCAGCCTGGGCAGAGAGACAGAGGCAAGTACCAACTACCAAAACAGTTGCAAGAGCCACCAACCACCGGGTGGTTGGTGTGGTGTTCATGGTGAATTATGAAAATCGTTGCGAAATTAAGTTAAGAACTTTTGCAGCAGGAAGCTGCAAGAAGGTTGCATTGAAGCCAAGCCACAAAGAGCCACGAACTGAAGAAGGTTGAGGCTTGTGGCTTTGCCTTTATTAAATGGAGATGATCAATTTAAATATTTCGTTATTGTTGTTGCTGTTGTTGTTGTTGTGCGTGTGCGCCTGACCCAAAGGATTACGAATTGAAGCTGACTTTGAGTTGGAGTTGGGGCAGAGTTGGGGCAGAGTTGCTTGTTGCTCTGCCTCTGCCTCATCTTGATGCAACGCGTTTTACTGTTCAACCTGCTGGCTGCTGCTTCTGCTTCTCCTCTTCTGCTCTCCACCTCTGATTTGTATAAAAAATGTGCTTCATTTTATTTGGACGCTCTGCCGTCCGCCTTCGTTCGGTAAACGCCCCTCAAAAAAAAAAAAAAAAAAAACACGAAGCTCGCGCCGAAAATGCGGCAAACAAATCGCATATGGATCGCTGGGATCTCTGTGGTCTTCCACTTCCACTTTGTCTTGGCTTCTGCATTTGCTCCAACTTGCAACTTCGTTTTAGATACTATATATATTTGTACCCTGCCTCTTTCTCTTTTTGGATTTTTGCAAACGATTATCTAAATTGCATACGAAATTATTTTAATTAAAAATCTAATTTTCTTCCCTGACTTCTTCCCACCAAAATTCTCATTGGGGGTTTTCCTTGGACTCTCGGTGCTCCTCCCACTTCTAGAACTTGTTACTTAACATATTGCATTCTTGCACTCGACTCTCAAGACGATGGGAAATGTTCTTAATACTCTTATGTTCGATAGCCGTTGCATTTTGTGTGCATTGAAACCCTTAATTTGACGCGATTAAAATGATATTAGTGCGGCTTTTATATGGTCTCCTCGCATATGTTGCACTCGTCGCGTATGTTGTTGCATGCCTCATTGACAGGGAAAAAGGTCTCTCTCTGCTCTCGAGGTGTGAAGTTGCCACGGCGTCAGCTGCTTACGTGACCATTTCTACGCCATTTATTGATTAATGATCTACTATTTGGATATATGTTTGAGCTAATGTTTCTCCCTTACTCGGAGTCTTGCTCCGTTTTTGTACTTGTATAATTAACGCCTTTCCGGTTGTGTTTTGTACACTTCTGAGACAGTGACCAACTGAGAAATGCAACTAGTCTTGAGCTAAGGAATCATTAGGTTATCGGAAATAGGACGTAATAGAAGGTATTCTATCTTTAAGATATTGCAAAGAGTCTCTAAAGAGTCTCTCTCTCTCTCTGTTTCACATTTTCTTCACTAACTTATGCACTTTATACAATTAAAATTGTACCTAAAACTTGACTTAACAAGTCAGAAAGCTAGTACACTCGACTGTGAGATACCCGCTACCCATTTTGAATAAAAGAAATATATTTTGCGGTATTTTTCTCAAAATATACCGAATATAGTACAAAACAAGTAAGAAAGCTACAGTCGAGTGTACTCGACTGTGAGATACCCGCTACCCATTTTAAATAAAAACAATATATTTTGCGGTATTTTTCACAAAATATACCAAATATACTACAAAAATACTAAAAATATACCAAATGGTATGGTATACCAAATGCTGTCGAAAAAAAAGTTATAGCTACATATATCTCTTATAGTCTCTGAGATGCAGTGTTTCATACGGACGGACGGACAGACACACAGACGGACAGATGGACATGGCTAGATCGTCTCGGCTGTTGACGCTGATCAAGAATATATATACTTTATAGGGTAGGAGATGCCTCGTTCTACCTGTTACATACATTTCCTGTCGCCACAAAGTTATAATACCCTTCTACCCTATGGGTAGCGGGTATACAAGTCAAATTTGACCTTTAGATTGATATCAATTAAATTCTCATATGTAGCATAACACTATTTTAACTTAAAGATCCTCTGAAAAGACTCTAAAATATCATTCATGTTCTTTACTTTACCTTATGCACTTTATTCAATTAAAACTGTAGCTAAAACTTGACTCAAATCAGCATTTGACCTTTAGATTGATATCTGTTAGATTCTCTCATATGTAGGCAGCATCGATTAAGACTGAGCTACGGCATGATTAATTAATTGATGCAAGTGCAATTTAATTAGCCACCATCCGATGCATAAAATTTAAATAAATGTTTGATTTGAATTTAATTGCTGGCAAACATACATATATGAAGAGAAAAACCTGTCTTGTCTTCCACACACAATCTCAATCTCTGATTGAATATAAATCAAAGCTGCCAGTGCAGCAGCTCATCACATCAGCAGCTGCAACCACAACAACAACAACAGCGATTGTGGAGCCTACTGGAGATCATCAAAGAGACGCGCTAATCACACGCTGCGCCAAATAGGATCTAATTTCCACACGAAACTCATTTTTTATATTATTATATTCAACAATGAATGCAACGTGAATATATAGAGAGATCATAGAAGACTGCCAGTTGCAGTTGCAACCTCTGACTGACGGATGTCGGCGTTGCATTCAAATTTTGCGCACCGCACGAAGATAAATGATGAATGCAAGTGGCAGGTAGAGAAGAACGAAAGAAGAAGACGACGAGCAAAACCAACAACAAGGGGTTAGCAGGTTGTCAGTGGCAGTGGCAAAGGTTAGCAGGTTACAGGTATTTTGAGCTGCCGTTTTCGATTTGAATTTCGACAATAATTAAGCGCAACAATGGATTTATTGAGTTTTCTTTCCATAATCTTCATTGTAGTTAAACGTCGAGCTGATCTGCGGTTCAGACTGAGCCTACAATTAGTTGTGCCCCCCTCTCTCTCTCTCTACCTCATCATCATCATCAACAGCAGAAGCAACAACAGCAGCAGCAGCAGCAGTTGCCATTGCAATTATCATAATTATTTTCATTCATGCGGCGATCTGTTGAGATACAACTCCTCGTCTCAAGTTTGAGATGCGAGTCTATATTTGAGGTTTTCAGTTTTCAGCTTGATTGCCAGAGATACATTTACAGCGATAAGTCTGCGCTCTGTCAGTCAGAATCTTTTGTGAATGAAATGCTGTTGGTTTTCCCTGACATTCACTGACGTTGAGCTTAACGCCGTTTCCTTTTGTCTTTCCGCGTTCTCAGCACTCAGGATGTGCATCTTGCATTCAAATTTTCCTCTCTATTTCTTCACGTTTCCGGCCAAACTCATAAAGAGCTATTATGCACTTGATATGAGGTTTGCAAATGAGAAATAATGAGATGTAGATGGAGGGTAATAAATCTATCAATTATTATTAAATATTAATAGTGAGTTGATGAATTTGAATGCATATTTTTGTTCTAATTTCTAGGTATTGATTTAATACTTTATCTCATTCTATTTTCTAGCACTAAACTTCTCAAGCTCCAATTAAAGTTACGTTTCAATATCATTTTGCCATTTAAATGGGCATCAAATATTAAACTTAAATACTTCCCAGGTTAATAAGTGCATGTTTTCCCCAGCGTCGATGTTGTTGTAATACTTTAATTGACAATTAAGAAAATTATGTTATCATATTGTGTATCGCACTCGGGTTTAATTCGTTCGCTTGTTGCACTTTCGACAGCCATTTACGCCTTTAGGTAATTGTTTCTCTGTTGTTAATTTTTTTTCGTATTTGTTTTTGTTGTTTCCCCCCCAGTTCCCAAGCCACTGTTAAAGTATCTGTAGTTGTCTATAAATGCAGCTGTATCTGCGCATTGTATCTGTATCTGCGGTTGCACTTTGCGCTGCTTTCCCATGGTTAAATGGTTATATGGGGAGACTCGCTCGATCATATTGAGAAGGAGGACGTCATATTGTGCCATTTGTACATGTAACGCGAGTGCACATTTAAGGCAAATTATTATGAGATGCGATGTGTGTGTAATGGCCTATGAGCCAAGTTAGCGGCCACTTGGCTAACAAAGAAACAAACTACAAACAACAACGATGAAAAAACCAAATCTAACATTTGCTTAAATTGGATACAATTTCCGGTCGCGTGTTGCAGCGTTTTGATCTCTTTTTCTCTCTCTCGGCTTTTGTTTTTTTTGATTGTTTTACATTAAATATTTTTTTGATAATTGCCTCACTTAAAGTTTGTTGTTATTATCGCCGTTATAGTTGTTGTTGTTGTTTTGCATGTGAGCAGCGCATTTCCGTGTGCGAGCTCAAAAGGAAATAGACAACGATTTGAATATGAAGATGAATGAAGTCTGAGTGTGCTCTAATGAGCCTTATTCAAATAAAGGTAACAAACAGCTAGAAGGGGGTCGATCTATAAATAGTGCATAGCAATTTCTGGTTTTTAACACACACACAATTGAGGTCACGTGTTTACAGTTTACTCTTCAGTGTCCCCCGAGTGAGATCATAAAATGCCATCGTCAATGCCATTGCCGGCAATTTCAATAATCGAAAGAAAACAAGATGTTTCCTAGCCCAGCAACAGCAACAGGATTCTCTCTTGCACCCTTTTTTTTCGCCAAAGGGCAACCCTTTATCGTCTATGTTGTGTGTTTTTTTAGGGTCGCGGTTAAGATGGATGAAGTGTTTGACAACCCTTTCAATCTTCATAAATGTTTGGCACTCGTGGCCAGGCGTCGATTGTGCAAATGTCTGTCCTGTCCCCCTTTCTGTCTTTGTGTCTGTCTATCTGCCTCTTCGATTGCGCGAGTCCTTTAGCAATATTAGCCAGCTTGTAGAACGTCTCCCTTGTGTGTCACATCTTTTGGCTCTATCAAGATGTCGACGACGTCGACCTTTTGCCTTCGTCTTTAAGGGGTCGGCAATAAAAAATGAAATCTGTTTAAACGCATAAAAAATTGAAAATCTCATAAGCATGCGTATGGCACGAGTTGGGCTTGGTTTTGAGTTTGAGAGAGCTCTCCAGAGTTTTCGAGTTCTTGTTGTTGGCTGCTGCCTGTCAAGGGGTTAGAGCCATGAAAAATGGCAATGTTGTTGTTAACACATTGTAAATACCTCGTTTTTCACTTAACGGGTTTTTAAGTACATATGTATTTGATTTTCACCACGCAACATGGGCGGCTATTAGAAGCTGACGCCCTATTGTGGGGCTTGAACTTTAATTTAAAGAGTGTCGAAGCGTTTGCTCAAAACATATTGTTGTGACGGGTTTTAAGCTAGGTAATAAAATGTAAAACTAAACAAAATATATTGTTCTGAAGGATTTTAAGCTAAGTAATAACATTTTAAAGTAATAAATTGTTGGAAAAATAAGTTTTTAGTGGCAACACTTTTAAAATATGAATAAAGTTAAATTCTATAATTATTTGAAAAAGTTATAAGTTGAATGAAATTGGGAATAATCAATCTATTTCAAATTTAAAAAGATTTTGATAGAGATATGCGTATTTTAATACCCACTAGCCATAGGGTTGAAGGTATTATAAATTTGTGTCTCAATGAAAGGTACGAGTATGCAACAGGAGAAGGAGGCATCTCGGACGCTATAAAGTATATATAGTATATTCTTGACCAGTATATGTAGTTATTATTGACTCAACAGCTGAGTCGATATAACATAGCTAGTTTAGTTTTAGAGTTTCAATGTCAATTTGGTATATGTTGTACTCTATTGTAAAATGTAATAGTATATTAATATATCAAATATAGCTTTTTGGCATATCTTTGTATTTTTGTGGAAAAATATTGGTATATTTGTGACATCTGGCCCTAATCAAAATGGCTAGAGACCGTGGTCTTGGTATATTTTAGTATTTTTGGCATACTTGTGGAATCTCGCTCTATTCAGTATTTTTGTGGTATATTTTTGGTATATTTGTCAAATCTTGCTCTATTAAAAACAGCTAGCAACTTTGGCCTTGGTGTATTTTAGTATTTTTGTGGTATATTTTCGGTATATTTGTGGATTCTTGTTGTATTCAAAATGGCTAACGGGTATCTCACAGTCGAGCACACTTGACTGTAGCTTTCTTAATAGTTTTGTATGATGAACTATATATTTTATAGAATTTTACCTTCTGTGTTTTTATATCTTTAGTTTCAGTGAAAAATAGAATATAATTTTAGCATTGCCGAAAATCTGTTGATAAAGCTTTTAAGTTTACTACACTCAATACAGAAATTAAAATTATTTAGCAAGATTTTATAAGTAAAAGAATTTCAATTCGACTAGTTTCAATAATTTAAATAGATATTTCTTTTTACACTTACCCGAATGTTTGCTGCTGTTATGGCTGTGACTGTTGCTGTGCTCCATCAGCTCCATGAACTCTTGCTTGACTTGAATTTGTGGCTGTCGCAGCATGCTTTCAAATGTGTTGTTGTTGTTGTTGTGCTTAACGTGGCCAGTGGGTGTATGGGGTGGACTATGATGATGTTGCTTTGTGCTTGGCTTGTGGCTGGTGGTGGGGTTAAAGCCATTCAAATGGGCGACGTAAGCGGCATAATTAACAGATGCGGCTGCTGGCAGTTGATCATTGACTGAAGTCTCAGTGCGAGCAACGCCTTTGCTAGTAATTTGAACATTAACACCTGCTCGACTTGAGATTGTTGTTGCTGCTGTTGTTGTTGTTGTTGCTGCTGCCATTGCTGGCAGAGTTGTTGCTGTTGCTGCTGCTGTCGTTGTCTTCGCTGCAGAGTCAAGCAACAACATTGCTGTCGGCTCCAAGTGTTGACGATGGGAATTGTGGTGCTTCTGTAGCTGAAGCTGTGGCTGCATCTGTTGCTGCCCAAGTGTTGCCAACAATAATGGCATTGCTTGTGTTGTTGTTGTTGTTGTAGCTGATGCTTGTTGTTGCTGCTGTTGCCGTTTCGCGCAGTTCGTCAGCAGCAAATTGCGTCGCTTTGATTTATGACGCCAGTTGCTGCCTCTTGCTGTCTTCTACGACTTGTTGCTGCCTCAGATTATGATATTGACCCATGCACCAGCGGCGATTTTTTCCCTGGCTAAAGTTGCTTTTGCTGTTGCAGTTGCTGTGGCTGTTGCTCTGGCTGTTGATGTTGCTGTTGCTGTTGCCTGTAAATGGCTGATAATTAAAAATGTCTTCTTTTTGCTGTTGCTGTAGCTGTTGTCAGTTGTTGCTGCTGAAAGCTTAATTTGCTGTTAAGTGCTTTTTAAAATGTTGTTATTAAAAAACAGTTGCATCCCCTCTAGCAGTGACTCCCTCTTCTACCTCTTCTCCCTTCCTCTAACCCTTTGGCTGTCCACACTTCGTGTGGCTACTCTATCATCTTTGGCTGCGATTCTAGTGCCACGATAACGGAAGTAATTGATTTGCTGTCTGAACACTGGCCGCCTTTTGCCTCCCCCTCTATCAAGAGCTTGTGTAATTGCCCCTCTCTCTTTGAATCGGTATCCGCGAATTTCACGTGACCAATTCTGACTAATTCGCAAAGGCTTTTCGAAAAAGAATGAACCTTTTCATTCAACAACATTGTTGTTGTCATTTACAGCGGAAGCTTGTTGAGTTTGCGGGTTTATCGGAACCATTAATATTCTCATAAATTATTGGCAATGAGTCAAAAATTGTTAAGAGAAATTATAGAACTATTTGTATTGCTGATAAGAAGTTGTACTTGTCACAAGAAGGTCAATTAAAGTTTAAAGTCTTTCTATTTCATGAATATTAATGGTATACTAGTATATACTATACACTTTATAATATATACTAACTACGTTAACTACGTTAGTATAAATAGAATACTTACTATATATATATACTAGTATAGTATATTATATACTATAAAATATACCATCATTAATTTTGTTTATGAATATAATTATATTAATGGTATATTAGTATATTATTATACCATATACTACACTATATAATATATAATATATAATATATAATATATAATATATAATATATAATATATAATATATAATATATAATAAATACGTTAAATACTATATAGTATAACTAGTATATTAAAATACTATGTAGTATAATATATACTGACTAATATACTATATAGTACAACTAGTATATTAGAACACTATATATTATAGTATATACTAGTATATTCTACAATATACTATATAATATACTATATATACATATATTCTATAAAATATACCATAATTAATTTACTATAAATGATCTCATGAAATTCTTCGAAAATGCTTCACATAAAAGTGCAACAAAGCCATTAAAGTGTTCAATAAATTGAACAAGTGCGCACATCGTAAAAGCAGAATGAAAATATATAGTAATAACTTGGTCTATTATGCAAACAAAGCGAGTGACAAATGATATTTACAGACACTTTACAGTTTAAACTGTAGCAACGCTGAAACGAAATTGTTGTAAATTGAAAACAAATTGAAGCCGCTGCGATATGCGATAACACAGCACGTAACATATATAGAAAAGCGATGAAATCAAAGAAAAATTGAAAAATTAAACTACAATGCTCTCGATGTTGTTCTACTATGTGTGTGTGAAGAGAGCTTCGCGTAGTCGACGATCAAATGAACGTGCCCGAAACGTAGCCACACTTTGCTTTCCCCCTCCCCATCCCCCTCTTAGTCAAACACTGATAAGATAAGGGAAAGTGCAACGCTCATAAGTGTGTGGTTAATATATGGAAATGTTGTCCATAAAATGAGGCGAGGGGGCGGCATTTACATACACCTGTTCAGAGAGGTAGTGAAGAGAGGAGAGAGGGAGGAAGGTGATCGTAACAATAATGGCACTTGTAAACAAATCAATCGACAGCGCAAATTGCCGGCTTGCCAAAGTGCCGGGTCCATCATAACATTGATTGTTATCAATCAGAGCAATTGGGGCCAGGTATTGAACAAAGAGAAGGGGCTCCGCGGGGGTACGAGGGGGGTACTACATTATGTACTTTGCATGTCAGCAAGCAATTTCCGAGTATGTGAAACTCCAGAGACGCCGCCGTGCACTTCAAAGGCGTCCCGACTTGTTGCAATCGCTGCCCGCTCTCTTTATGTCTTTGCTTTCTTCTCTTCAAACTTGTTCACGTCTCGTGTGGCAGCTATTTTTAATAATTGTTCAATAAAATTGGTTATTTGCCATTTGTGCTTATGGCCCTGCTTATTTTAAATTTTTTTGATACCTCTTCTCTCCTTCTCTTTCTCTCTCTCTTCGATATGGGTGATAACTATCGTTATTTTTGGCACTGTGGCGTTTTTATCTTGTTTTAAAATTAAACACAATTTGTTGTTGTCACACTCGATTGTTATGATGGTTAACGGTTAACATACAAACACACAAACATACATTGTATATAGGCCGATGTTGTTAATTTCTTAGCACTGTTTTTCATTAAGTTTTCATTGAATGTTCAATAACTGTTAGTAAAGATAAAAGGTATTTGATTTGATTTACTAGCTTCACTGTTGTCGTCAATTGAAGCGATTAAATTGCTATTGTTTTTAAATATTCTTTAACAGTTTTTATATCTAATTGTACTAATTGTAACTTTATTAATATATGCTTTCATTATTGAGTTGGGTAACATGCAAATTTTTGGTAATTCAATAGCTATACTAACATCTTAATAATTTCTTTTAACTTCTTCGAAATACATATATTTTTTGATCAGTTATTCATTGTATTATTTCTAGAATTAAAATAATTCAAGTGATTTTAAACAACATAAGAATTTAAGCTGTTGATCCTATATTTATTGTTTAGCTTTTTATTGGATGTTCTCAAGAACTGAATTATATTTTTCAAATTTTCAAACAACATTTTGAAGTAAAAGATTTCAAGCTGTTGATTCTATATTTATTTTTGAGTTATTCATTGTATGTTTTTAAGAACGAAGATTTTTTTCTTAAATAATTATAATCAACATTTAAAAAGGAATCTTATTTCTCAATAGGAATTATTAAAAACCTTATTAAATGTTGTTTATATATAAAAATGATTCTTAGGGCTCAACAGGAATTATAAAAAAAACTTTTTAAATGTTTTTTATAATCATTTAAAAATAACAATTCAGCTCTTGAGAAAAAGCAATTGATTCTATATTTCTTTTTCAGTTATTTATTATTTTCAAATGATTCTAAACAACATTTAAAAAGGTGTCGTTTGACTAACTGAGAATTAAAACTGTTGATTCAAGTTCTTAATGATAATTTGATAATAAGGAAAACTTGATTTTAACGACTGTCAATGGAAAGCACTTGTTGTCCCGCCCACACACACATATACACACACATACACATTCAGGTCCTGAGCTGATTAACAATAAAAATGGTTGAGACAAGTAGAGAAAATGTCAACACAACGTAATCGATCGAGTCATCTATCGATGGATCGAGCTTGAGGTAAAGGCGAAGGTGTCCACATAACAAGCTCCTTAGCACACATATACAACACACACTCACTCACTCACACACACATAAATAACTTACACGCGTGTTAAGATCGTTTTTTTTTTTAGCCGCACCTTCTGCAGAGACGCCACAATCGAATTCGAATTCGGATTTAATTTAATTGTTTGTTTTCGGGATAAATTTAATTGCAACAATGGCGTCGCCAACGTCGCTGTCGCCGTCACCGAGACACCAACAACACTGTAGTCGTAGTTGTTGTTGTGGCTGTTGTTGCTGTTGCTGCTGTCGTCGCTGCTTTTCACGCCCTGCGCGACTGCAACTTTGGCAACTCTGGGAGCTGTGTGAGCGAGACACGCTTTTTGATTGACTTCCGACAAACGACTGACTTAAAAAACGCAAGAAGATATGAGCAAAAAAAAAACAACAAAGTTAACATAAAAAAGCGAAAAAAAAAACACAGTTCGCAACGACGTCAGCCGACGACGACGTCCACAAAATGTCAAGCGCGCGCAAAAAAAAAAAAAAAGTAGATGATGTTGGGGCAGCGCAGCAGCTGCATGTGTGTGTGTGTGTGTGTGAGCTTTGCCTGTGTTCTGTGTGCTCTGCCAGCAGGTGGCTCTATGGGGAGGGCGCTGCGTTGACGTCGACGGCGACAGCGACTGCGACAGAGGCAGCGGCGTTGGTAACTTGGACTTGGACTTGGAGACTCGCTGGCGTTTTGGGAGTTGGGCGCATTTTATGGCCGCGCGGCTTCGTTTTTCTTGTTGTTGTTATTTCGTTTCGTTTCTGCTCGTTTCGTTTTACTTTTTTTTTTCTTTTTGCACGTTTCTTGGCACGAGGTTTTAAAATCAAAAGCGTGTATTGTGTGGGTGGCCTGTGTGTGTGTGTGTGTGAGTGTGTGTGTGTTGGTGGGCGGGTGGTTCTTATCGGATTTCGAATTATGTATGTATTGAGAAGGGAAAATGCGAGCAGGTCCCCATTAATTTGATTTGTAGTTTTATGGGAGCCACATAAAATGCTGGCTAATAATGCAATTAAAATGAAATTGTGCTTAAATTTTAATTCTAAATTGAATTTCAATTAAATTACATAAAATAACTATTCCAAATAACTATAAATACTGCACCACTGTGCAGCACATACAAAATATGCATAAACACTTATGTGTGTGTGCAAGAAATCAAAGGGACAAAAACAAAGCTCGAAATGACATGGCGAATTGGCGATGATGGCGATGCAGAACGAGAATTATTCGCTGCCTGTCAAAATGTGAATGTCAACGGACAAGGCAACAAAAAAAATGGAGGAGAAGAAGAAGAAGCAGCAATAGCAGCAGTAGCAGTGACAGCAACAGCAGAAGCCAATGGCAGCGACAGCGGCAATGCGTAAAAAGCGATAAACGCATAAATTAAAATAATTACAGTGCAGCAGCAGATTTCGTTGACGTTGTTGTTGTTGTTGTTGTGGTTGTTGTTATTGCTGCAGTTGTCATGCACGCACATTGACAATACACGCACACACACGCACACACACAGAGAAGAGGAAGGGAAGCCACAAAAAAATGCGCGTTGCGGCAATGCTGCTGCTCCGTTGCAACTGAGAAATGCAGCTGGAAGCATCTCAGAGCAGCCAAAGACTTGCACAGCTTTGCACTTGCGTTCCACACACCAATACACACACACTCTCAAAAGTAGTAGATGCAGCTGTGTTGTTGTTGCTCTTGGCTGCTGTTGATTTTATTCAAAATGGTTTGTTTTAGTGTGCTTGAGCCACAGCTGGGGAAATGTCGACGCTCTCCACACTCACACACACACTCACACACCGAGTTGAAGGCAGCCAATAGCATTGGCGCTTGTCGCTCAGCGTGCGCATGTGCGTGGCGCTCTCTCGCTCACTCAACTCAACGCCAAATTCGCCGCACACAAGCTTGAGGCTCAATTCGCCGTGTCTTTGCGCAGCATCTCGCTTTTTCGCCGCGGCCGTTGCCGTTTTGCCTTTACCTTTTGCTTTTGCTAATTTCCGTTCATTAAAGTTGCCTTCTCAGCGACGGCGTCGTCTCGTGAACTCAACTATTTCACTTTAGTATTTCTTTCCCTCCCTCCTCGTCGTCTATTCGATTCTGTGTGCGCACTCTTAAAGCTCTCGCTTTGCCTTGCTTTTATTTTATATGTATGTTGTTTTTCTTCTTCTTGTTTTTGGTGTAATTTCTTTTTTCGTGCTTTAATTTCATTGATTAGCAAAAATCTTCGAGCCATCTGCTTTTCTTCTGCTTCTTCGTCTTCTCTGACTGTTGTTGTATAGTTTTTCTTATTTTTGTTTTTTTTTTTTTTTTTGTGGGTTTGTCATTGTCTGTTTTGCGTGTTTGTTTCTCTGAGTGTTTATTTGTGTGTGTGTTGTGCTTTATTTTTAGTTTCGTTGCCAAAAATGTAACTGTTTCGTGTATCTTTTGCCTCTTAAGCACTTCAACGTTTAAGATTGTTTTGCTTTCCCATTGCGAATGCTGCTTGCTGTGACTTAAATCAACCAATCGATTGAAATTTCTAGTTGCTGCTGTATTGAATAGTTTATTAAGGGCTCGATATGCGCTGATTGAGTGTGCATGGAAAACAAATGAAAAGGCACGGAATTCTAAACTGCAAAGAAAATACATTATGAACACTTAATAGTATAAAATTATTATGCATTATGTCATTGTATTTATATTATATTCTGCATTTACATACGTTTAAGGTAAAACTATATTTAAAGTAAACTTACAATGTTATTTGATACATTTAATTTATTAGTTCGCTTTTCGCAACGATTTCTTGAATATGGTTTAGCTTAATTCTAGTTATATTACTTTGTTGTAACCTGGAGTAGTAAATTCTTTGCGTAAGGCAAAACTACTTTATTTTTTACTACTTTTATTTTTTAAATTTCCTAAAAATTAGTTCATTACTCTTTCATTAATATGTATGAATAACATTTAAATTAAGTGTAATGAATTGATTTTTCGAATTTCATAATCATTTGTTGTTGACACTTTTATATATTATGTTCAACTTTTAAATGAAAATATTATTTTAAACTGTAAAAATAACAAGATTGTTTCTTACAACTTTTCTTAAATATCCTTTACTACAATACTTCTTTTATAAAGTTGGTTTCTTAATTATAGTTTACTATAATACTTCATTTATAAAGAACTTCTCTTAATAATCGTTTGCTATAATACTTCATTTATGTATATACAATACTTTTCTATTTATAAATGTTGCACGAAATATTTTTCTATATTTCAACCAGAATCCAAAAATATGGTTAAGTCAGCAAATAATGTATAATCCTTAGCTGAATATGCACTAAAATCAACAACAATTATCCATTCATTGAATTTTTTTATGGCTTTCTTTCACATTTGCCCCAAAACCAATTTCATTATAGCTTTCATTGTGTGTGTACCGTCATGCATGTGTTTCTGCCAGATACCCGATTTCTTCACTTCGCATTCTTTTCACCACTCCCCATTTTAGAGCGAAAACCTCCCTCAAGTTTTTACTGCCAAACAGATTTGATCACATAAAAAAGCTTAAACTTGCGTGTGGGAGTGAGCGAGATAGCGCACAAGTTTTTAAAATGTTTTAGAAATCGTTTTCAATAGCCTTCGTCGGCATTTGACTATATGCAGAGCACAATGCTCCGTCTCGCTCACATGCCACATACGCCCCGTTGTGCCACCATCATCATCATCATCGTCGTCATATTTCTTAAGGGGCGGAGAGAGACGCGCACCTAAGTTATAGCAGGCAGTCTCTGCCTCTTGGGTTCTTTTCTTTTTATTTTTTAGAAATGCTTTTTTTTGCGCACTTTTCTTTTGATATTTTCATACATATTGCAAACATTTCCTGTCTCTTTTTATTTACATTACGCCCGGGACAAGCGACATAAAAAGTAGGAGCTATGTGTGTACCGTTCCCTGTGTGTGTGTGTGTGTGTGTGTGTGTGTGTGTGTGTGTGTGTGTGTGTGTGTGTGTGTGTGTGTGTGTGTGTGTGTGTGTGTGTGTGTGTGTGTGTGGGAGGGAATACAATGGCAGGAAATGCTATATAAGGCATAGCCAAGAGCCGTGTGCAAGCGGGAACAGCTGAGGGGGGAGTGGAGAGGGAGGGCAAGTCTTTTCCAAGTTTTTCGTTCCACAGTTGTGACTTTTCATTTTTCATATGTTGACTGCCTCACACACAAACACACACACTTCTTTGCCTGCTCCTCGCACAAGTTTTACGTATGCTTTTCCTTTGCTCGCTCTCTCTCTCACTCTCTCTATGGCTCTTTTTCTCCCTTTTCTTCACATTCTTTTGCCTGTCGCAAGTAAATGGCTTTTGCATTGTAAAATGTTGCATACATTTTCCTCTATTTTGCCTTCTGCGGCATGAGTGTGTGTGTGTGTGTGTGTGTGTCAGTATATGCTGCCCAAATCTGTATACTGTGGCATATATACACAGATATGGTACATAAAGCCAGGCATGCGAACTCTGGGAGAGCGAATGAAATGCCACACAAAACTCACACACACAGAGGAGAGAAAGTTTGCTTGGCTTAGTCGAGGCTTGGCGCTCTGCTCCTTCGTACGGTATATTTTAAAATTTATGAAAAATAATATTTTCCATCTCTCAGCACACACACACACACTCACACACATGCATAGCGAAGTAGAGCCCGTAAGGCGCACAATCAGAATACAATGGCTGCCTTGGGCATAGACCTAAGCGGAGGTGAGCGTTGAGGATATGGAAGATGGAAGCTACGGCACCCACTTTTAGTTGCCTTCACTCGCATTTACTTACAGAGTTATAGCGCAGCTGTATGTAGGGTTGTCAAGTAGTCAGAGATTTGAAAGAATGAAATAGGTTAGGGATTTATAAAAGCATTCTTCTTAGTTGCAAAATTTAAGCTAAAATTATGGTATTAATAGACCATTCAGTGGAAGTAATAAATATTACAGATTGTTAAATATTAGGATCTAATTCTAAATACACGTATCTTTGACATTAACTTTTTTAAAAGTAACAAGATTAGCATACGTGTATACATTATATCATTATATTTGATAATCTTTTTTATTATACAGTATCATTTGTTTTTTTCATTAACAATAGAGCAATATGTTATATGAGAATATAAAAGATAAAGTCTATGTAACCCACTTTTAATTGCCTTCACTTGCATTTACTTACAGAGTTATAGCGCGGTGGGTCTGCATAGTTGAGAAATTTTAGCAAAATTTGTGGTATTTAGAGACCATTTAGTAGGAGTAATCAGAATTAGTTTCTTAAAGATTTTGTAAAAATATTGAATTCGTGTTTCTGTGAGTTGCATTTTTATTTTAAAGGTATCAAGATAAGCATTCGTATGTATATTATTATTATTTTACAAAGTTATAGAGCGGCTCCATGTAGGGTTGTCAAGTAGTCAGAGATTTAGAAAAATCAAATAGCTTTAGAGCATGTAAAAGCCTTCTGTGTAGTTTTGAAATTGTGAACTAAAATGATATTTGAAGTAATCAAAATTACAGTTTGATAATGATTTAAAAAAATTGGAATAATTCAGTAATTTCTTTTTATGAAGATTTAAGAAGATTTTACCAAGATTACTATACGCATGTTTGTAATGCAAATTTAAATTATATGTAAAATATACTTTTAATATACTTTTTTTGTTATCGAAAGTAAAGTAATATACAATTATGCAGCTGATATGGATTTTGTTAAAATTTGTTTGTTGTAAAGGTATATTTATTTGATACTTAAACTTTTTTAAAATAATCTTCTTTTGAACTGCTTACTAAATATTTTTGTTGTTGATTGAATATTAATAAAGTAGTACTGTCAAGAGAAGTCAACTTGTAGAAACGAAATTATATTGTAATCAAAATTTTTTATGCTACTCAGAACTCTTTTTAAAGCATCTACTATAATTTCTACTTTAATAACAAAACTAAAATTTAGTCCCATCTCAATTGCAAGCTATGCTAATGCTGTCCTCAATAGAACTGAAGTTCCGATAATAATTCACAAGTAATCTATATTTTATGTAAATAATAAAATTTGTGGTTGCATGCGACAACTCTGGCGCTCAAGTCAAAAGCATTTCCATTATGATAATGTAAGTGCACAATTTCCCAACTTGAATGTGCAATACAGACACACACATACACATTAAATTCTACATGCAGTATAGAAGCAAAAGTATAAAAATGGCGAATAAGAGGGAGCTAGAAAGAGAGAGGGAGAGAGAGAGAGAAATGCGCTTTGGAAAATTTTCATATCCTGCACATGCACATGAACATGAAAAACTGCACAAATGGCAGAAAATGTTGCAAAACGACGTCGCATGTGCAGCACGTGAGAGTGTGTGTAGAGTGTGTGTGTGTGGCAAGGAATAGGACAAGGCAGGCAGAGGGAGGGAGCGAGGGACAGACGGGCATATCCGGAGGAGCACATAAAATACGATAACTGTGGAGCAAAGTGCTACATATGAAAGGTATTTCTTGCTGTCCTGCAAAGGAACTTCTCTTCCTCTTCCTCTTCTTCCTCTTTCCCTTCTCCTAGTTCCTTGCTACATATACGTATGCAAGTGTGTGGTTTTAGAATATAAAAGCATTGGGTGCAACATCTACCAACTACCAAACTCCCCCTTTTTGTATGTAATTACAGCTGCTGGCTTTGGCTGCCTTCTGTTTGCACCTTGACTACACACACACTCACACACACACACACAGGCGCACACACACGCCCGCACACATATACAAATGAAATATGATGGCATCTTATATAAGCTAGTGCTATTTCTTTCTCTTTTCCCGAGCTATCTCTCTCCTTCACGCTTTTATATAAAACTTTGGCATTTATGCCATAAAATTAAGTATGAAATTGAAAAATGACTAGCGGGCCAAAAGCTTCTTCTTCTTCTTCTTCGTCTTCTACAAAATGGAAAAAATGCCAATACGAAAATAAAAAAGGAAAAACTGACTGCCAGCATATTGTGAAATTAATTTTTAAATATTTATGAGCCACTGTTCGGGGCAGCTTCGATTCGTATTTGTTTATGGATAGGTCAGCGTCGAGGCAGGGCAGCTGAGGGGCAGCTCCCTCCTCCCCTTTTGATTTCCCCGACTTTTCGGCAGCTATTTCACATTTTCAATTTAGCCAATTTTTATTGAATTTCCAAGCATGTTATATATATGTATTAGTTGTGTACACACATATATTCGATATGTGTTGTAAATTTCGTTTTTAGTTTTTTACATGAAATATGAGAATTCAAGTGAAGGGAATTTTTCGCTCAGCACGCGCCACCGGGCGTATGAGTAATGCGCTTTTTGTGTTTCAATGGCCAGCAAAATAAATATAAATTGATAATCAGCACTAAAGGTAAACGTGTAAGCTAAGGTTGTAATAAAACTCATGTCATGCTCCAGTGGATCACTAAAAATCGTTGAGAATATTATTGAAATTAGTAATTGGAATTTATAAATAAAAGTATAAAGTGTGTATTATGTAGCTTATGACAAACTAGAACTAAAGTTAAGAAAGAGTATTTACTTAGGTAAGATATCAATTTTTGTTTAAAACATAGTTTTAAAAGTTTGAGATTTTCTATTTGAAGATAATTGATTATAATCTTAAAACAAATAGCTTTTCTTATAAACAATTAAAGTAATATTTATTTTTTCATTTGTCCATTTCTTTAAAATCTTTCAAAACATGTGGAATTTATAATTATAATTTGAATGCGCATGTTAAACAGGTTATGTAATAAAAGATTAGCGAAGATTATGCTGATGATTCAATACAAGATTAGAGAAGACTATTAACACTTTACAATAATAGCGATATGAGGGTTGCTATTTAAGTTTCTGGCCTAGGTCACTTCTAGCCATATTAGGACCAATTGGCTATTTCCTAATAAAAGTTTGGACTTTTATCGATAAAAGCTCCATACAAATTTTTCATGTGCGACCACGTTTGATACCTATGATATAAACGGTTAATCAAAAGCTTACTTTTGGAGGTACCTCAATCAGAGTGGAAAAAGTGCTGGAAAATACTGTGAAAAACAATAAATCCATTTTTTTTTATAAATACTCGCATTTTCATTATTAGGCCAGAAATATAAATAGCAACCCTCGTATTTCTTTGTATACCTGCTGAAATTATGAAGCTTGTTGCTTACTTTAAAAATCAATAGTTGTCCTTGTGCTCGTCTCGATTTATCAGATCTCTTTTTTGATGCATACTGCTCTGCTTACGCGCTGATAAGACTGCTATATTAATGATGATGATGATGATAAGCCGCCTACTCAGTACTCTTTTAACCTCCTACTTTATACACTTCATCCACCTCTTGCTACTGATTATGGTAATAATGCGTGTCGCTGTTTAAGCACTGAAATTGCTACCTTGGTTCACAGCGCGCTTTATTTGCCTAATAAGCTCAAGCCAAAAAAAGGTTAAGAAAAAAGGTCTTAAACTCGAGCACACAATGTGCCACTTTGTTGTTGTTGTTGTTGTTGGGGGCACAAGTGCTTAACAAGCTGTTTTGCATGGCCCAAGACCGGTAGCCAGGCCCGTAGCTGTTGACCATAACAACAATGCATTTAATGTGGGAAAAAACGTCAAGAATGCGCGTTGAAAATTGCAATCCAGGCGAACTCCAGTTTCAGTTTCAGCTTCAGAGCTCTCCCTCTCTCGATCGTATGCAAAAACAGCTGAAGGCTGCTGGCAACGAGAACAGCTTCAGCTTCAGTTGCAGCTGCCTTCGCCACGGTCTCGATGGCTACCTGCAGCCTGGCTTCACTTTTATCTGGCAACGTTTTTGGCTCTGGGCACGAAACAATTCACACTTTTTCACTTCGAGACTAGAGCGGTCGGGAGGGGGAAGAGAAGGGGAAATGGCGGTTCGTTGCGTGTTGGCGACCTGCTCATTGGATTGCTGATCATTTGCTTAAATAGCCCAAGGGGACACTGCCAAACAGACTGCACACAGACGGTAGCGGCTTATGGGTGGCTGGACAAATCTCGGCCACAAGATGTGCATACAAAGGTGTCGACTGGCATGCTCAGCATTTTGCGTGTTTATCGCGATGAGTTGGCCCCAAATTATTAGCTCCTTAATGGCACCGAAGGCGGATAGCAACGGCGAACTTCAACACATTGCGTGAGCGCTGAGAATATGGAATAGAAGCTTGCGATTTTATTATACAAATCATTTTGGATGGTTGAATACTAAAATTATTATGTTCTATAATGCGTAAACAAATTCGAAGTTATTTCCGAAATAATTTTATATAGCAATAATCAGATGATGATATCGTGTCTTTGTAGCTTTGGTTGATAATGTAGTATTTTCTGAACAATAAGGTATATTTTAAATGTATACGTATATCGATATACCAAATATAGCCTTCAGTACATTAATTCGGTATATTTTAAATGTAATAGAATCTCGATATTCAGTATATCGTAGTATATTTTCAGTATACTAAGTTGGTTTATTTCAGGAGTGATAGTATATCATATCTTAGTAATTTTCAGTATATTAATTTGTAGCATTCGGTATATTGTAGTATTTTTTTTGGATATCGATATATCAAATATATCCTTCAGTACATTAATTTGGTATACTTTGAATGTAATAGAATCTCGATATTCAGTATATCTTTGTATATTTTCAATATACTAAGTTGGTTTATTTCAGGAGTGATATTATATCATATCTTAGTAATTTTCAGTATATTAATTTGTAGCCTTCGGTATATTGTAGTATTTTTAGTACATTTGTTGAATATATTTAAAATGTAATAGTATATCGATATACCTAATATAGCCTTTAGTATATTTTAGTATTTTTCAGTATAAAAATTTGGAATAAATTAATTGTCATAGTATATCGGGGAGCCTTTGGCATACTCAAGTATTTTTCAGTATATTAATTTGGTATATTTTAAGAGTAATACCGCACTGTATTTGTCTAGTTAAATAATTATCTAGGTTCATCAAAATATTTGCAGTTTATTTCTCAATCAAAGTTAATATTTTTCCCGTTATGCTTTCAAATTGAATATATATTTTCTGTTCCAACTCCCAAAACTGATTGAAAACCTTAGAGAGTAGAGGGATAGCATAAAATTGACTAAACTGTATGAAAGGGTGATTTCAATAATTTTAATGCGACTTTGTGTGCAGCTAAAGCTCGTGAGGCACAGCCAACAAGTTCATGTTGCATTGCAATGTAATAAAAATGTTGCTGCTGCTGCTGCCGCTGTTGCAACAACAACAACTGCAACAACAAAGGCAAGTCGCTGCTTTGCTGTGCTGAACAGCATTGCCCCAAAGCTGCACAAAACGATAACAAGAGGAAAAACCTTTGGTAAAAAAATAAATATATAAATAAAATAAATAAACTAAACTAAAAGCAGGCAGAGAGACTGGGCGACTGTGCAGACTGGGAGACTGGCCGAGGAGACTGGGAGTCTGAGAGTCTGCTTTGGCTGCGAGTCGAACCCTGGGTAAGTGCTGCTAAATGGGTTCCCCATTAAAGCTCATTTGAAATCAGACACGTCCGATTAAAATCTCATTTCTCACCTTGTGGCTGAGCGCAGCACTCAAATTGGCGTTGCACATTGGCGGGCATTCGGTTTGGGGCATGCACTTGGAAGTTGCCAAAGGGAATGGAATAGGGAAAGACACAACTAAAACAGCTGCAAAAATCATATTTACCGGCAGCAGCAGCAACCAAACTGCAACTGCAACTGCAACGCGGCAACAGGGGCAGCTGACAACTTGCAACAAACTTGTGGCAAAGCTGCATGGTGGCCCACGAAAACAGCCATTGATAGTTGGCCCAACGATAGAGGCTCAGCAGCAGCAGCACACCACGAGTATTTCACGCCTTTAGCCACTTATTAAAATAGGCAAAATGTCTATTAACCTGGCTCAGACAAAAAAACGTGGCCACCAACAGTTGTTGTAGTGTGTGTGTGTGGGTTTATGTTTGTTAGCCAACTACAGGGAGAAGAAGCTTGTCAATGCCTCGCTCAGTGGTTGCCTGCAGGCATTCATAATAATAATTTGGTTGGCCCATTATGATGATCGGTAGCTTCGCATTATCTCTGATGTGATATCAATTGTTTTGCGTTGCAAAAGGTCGAGTTTAGCTGGAAAATAATCGCATATTAGATGGATTTGCAGTGTCACATTATTTTTAGCTTTTGAAATGTTGTTAGACGAGAGATAAGTAGAACATGTCGCTAAAATAAAATGTGTTAAATTGATTAGCTTTGTTAAGCACATGAATATAGTATAGGGAATATAAATAAACATTAAATAGATTTGAAACATTAAATAGAATTGTAGTAACTAGAGCAAAAACTAGTCAAAAATAGTTACTAACACAGAAAGAAACTACGTGCTAAAATCAAAAATAACAACTTGAATAGAGAGAGAATCTAGATTGTATGATGGCAAAAGGGAATCAATAAAGTTTATTCAAAGTTATAAGAATTTCAAGATTGGGCAATCTAGATTTGTTGTAGAATTTCTATCTTGATTTAAGAATAAACGTTCTTGATTCCATTTTGACATCATATAATCTAGATTCTCTATTCAAGGGATCCTGTTTCAAGAATGGAATAATCTCAAAATTAAACCAAGAACTCAAAATGTCAAAATCAAGATCAAACAATCTTAAATTTTGATTGCCACTCTAAAGGCACTTAAAATCAGAAATTATGTTATAATTTTTGTGGTAGGGAATCGCAACATTATAAGATCGAAATGTTCTTAACTAAAGATTTGCAATCTTCTTTTCAATCTAGATTTTTCCTCTGTGTACTTATACATAAAAAAGGCGTTAATTGGGGATATCAGTTTTCTATTGCAAATACATAATAATTAGAGAGTCATTGGGAAATCATTTCCTGATTATAATTATAGAAAAATCATGTAATTCACAATTTAATAAGATATTTGCGATACTTCAATGTGAGTTTGGCATTGAATATGAATAACATGTTTTCGAATTATATTGATATTTTTACTTTTGAACTACGCTTTCCAAAATAACCTGAAATAAGATATCAATATTATCCCCAGTAACCGGAAATGTCTTCTGTAAAATTAGATTTAGTATTTAATACTAGATTTAATATAATATTATAAATAAAAAGATAAAACAACTTTGCTGATCTTGAAACAATTCGATTAGCTACTAGCTTAATCTTAAGTAGGTATCTCACAGATACTCTTGATATGCATTCCGCTAGCCGAGCGTTTTTTTAATTAACTCACCCGCGCTGTAGACTGTTCTAATCAAAACTTATTAGGTGCGTGTCCAGTGCAGCTTCAAGGCACGCCATGGGTCACAGGCATGAATGAATGAGTATGAATAAAAAATGGCAAAGAAGCACAGTAAGAGAGAGGGAGAGAGAAGAGCAACGCACACACGCGAATGCAGCCTGGGGCAAGTACTCGTAGTAGTAAAGAAGTGGGTGAAGCAGCAGAGGGGGAGAAGAGGCAGCTTGTTGTTGTTAGTCCGTCTGCAAGGCGACGGTCGCGCGCATGACTCGTAAATAAAATTGTAGCCACGAGCAAGAGCAGCAGTTGTTTAGCCATTCGAGGCTAAGCGGAAGCTGCGACCAGTTAACCAGAGTCTTCGGGGGCTCTTGGCCAAGATCGCACAGACCGCACAGCAGCAGCTGGCCAAAATGGATTGTGTAAGGTTAGGAACGGTGGCTGGCTGGCGGATGGCGGATGGCAGTAAGCCACAACAGTTCAGATTTAGGCTGTAAATTGCTGGTCTGCTCTTGCTCTCCGCTTATCAGTGCTGCCAGATCGCATAGCCAAAGACCACAACAGGCTGGCAATGCTGGCAAGTGCCGCAGCACTCTCAACTTCACTTCTTCTGCTCCACTTTATGCCACACTGTGTGTGTGTTTGTGTGTGTTTGCTCTGTGCGTGTTCCCATAATATTTAAAAATCACAAAAATTGCCCAAGTTAATTGCAATTCGATTTTGGTTGCTCTTTTTTTTTGTTTTGCGGGTCTCCTCTCTCATTGCGTGCTGGATGTGTGAACTGATAAGCAAGTTGCCCCCAAAAAGTGGCAAGGAAGTAGTCTGCAAAAATAAATATGTATACTAATAACATCTGTTGGGATTAAGGTTTTGAGGGTTAAGTAACTTTTCGTTGAGGTTCAGGAAGGATAAATTACGATATATTCATATGTATGTACAAACTTTGGAGATTAAAATCTTTAAAATATAATATTAATATTCATAATATCTATGATTTCTGTTATTTAAGAAATTTTGTTTGGGCAAAAACTCCTACTTACTAAGGTGCTTGGTTTGGTATATGTACTAATATACTAATATACCAAATATAGTCTTAGGTATATTTTTTTAATGTTGCGGTGTATAATTCGGTATATTTTTTATGTAGTTATGGTTAATTGTATTAATATATCAATATACCAAATATAATTTTTGTAGTATGTTATTTCGGTATATTTGGAAATTAACACCGCGCTGTATTCCTTTAACAATCGAGCACACTTATTACTTGTTTCTAATTCCTTAAGTATAAATTTTTCAATGTTCTGTTTTTACCAAAAGATGCATTACAATGTTGAAAAATGTTGAAAGAATTTTATTTCGTTAGTCGTCATGCCTTTTCATGCATGTTTTATACAACAAATTTATATGTAAAACAAGATCTACATTAATTATAAGAATTATAATATATATTATTACAAATCAATTGAAATATTAATCGCTAATTAATCAACTTCACACTCTTTTTTCTTATTGCAGTCCACACGCCCACGCCAAAAAGGTAAGTCACAAATACTGTCGGCAAATGTCAAGAGGCCAAGCCCCTTCTAAAGACCTTGCGTAATGCTCATGAGCTGTGCTGCGCTGGTGACCTTCAGAGCAAACTCTGTGGTGGCACATTCATCTATCTCCGTGTGTGTGCGCTTTTGGCCAGAAGTTGATTGTTTCACTTTCACCAGAAAGTTGATTATATTTTCGCGCGAATTTCGCGCTGAACTTTGGATTCCATTGACCTCTCCTTGCCTTGCATTGAATGCGATCTGTGAACAAATCCAACAAACAGCCTCAGCGTCCAGTTGTCTGCCAGACTGGCCAAATGTGGATCTGGGTCGGGGTCGTAGTCGGGGTCGGGGTCGATGTCGGTGCTGGTGTCGGGGCAATCGCAGTGCAGGATTTGTGGCATGTCCTTGACTGTGTTGCTTTGACTCTTCTCGGTGCTGTGGCCATTGTATCGTGTTTCCTTGCACAGTTTTCACTTTTTTTTTCGCTCTGGCTCATAAAATTGCAAGTATTTAACAGTCTCGCAATGTATCTATGTATCTGCCAGAGCGTGTATCTCTATATACGTATGTCTTGTATCTAGACAAGAAGCATGTGCGTGAGTTCATTGGCTGTTTTCACACAGCTTGATTTGGTCATAAGTGTTATGTAAACCGTCTGCCTTCATTTACTGCGCTGCTCCAGCGGTTTTCAGTTACACTTAAACGTCGTTGCTTCTGCTTATGTCTCCCCTTTTATTTTGTGGCGTATCATACTCCTTCCACGGTCTGAGCCAAAAAGAAGCCTTTGACTCAGTTCGAAATAATCGCTTGAAATTAATGCCTAACGAAATTGCCTGCATTTCGTACATATGTTATCATCAACCAAATTAACTCTGAAAAGTGAGTAAGTTTGCTAAAATTGGGAGGGAGTACCTTTAGTATATTTAATGCATAATTCAGAAAAATAATTGTGCTAGTCATAAACGAATTTATTGAACTTATTATACCCATATGGCATTGTGGTATTATAGAACATTTTAGTATTTTTGCGGTATATTAATTTAGTATGTTTTAAGAATAACAGTTTCTCAGTGGGATATATTTTGCACCCTATAGTATATTTTAAAATCAATATACCAAATATAATAATTGGTCTATTTTAGTATTTTTGTGGTATATTAATTCGGTATATTTTAAGAATAACATCCTAGCAATGGTTTATATTTTTACTTATCATGCCAATACACCAAATATAGCCATTTATATATTTTAGTATATTTGTAGTATATTAATTCAGTATATATTAAGAATAACAGTCTCTCAATGGGGTATATTTTGTATAGTATTTTATTTATTTTTAGTATACCAAATAAAGTCATTGGTATATTTTAGTATTTTGTGGTATATTAATTCGTTATACTTTAAGAATAAGATTCTCATATTTTGTATTGTATGGTATATTTTAAAAGTATTATTATATTAATATACCAAATGTACTCATTGATATATTGTTGTATAATTGTTGTATTTTACTTTTGTTGAATATGGGTAGCGTATGTCTCGCAGTCGAGCACACTTGACTATAGCTTTCTTACTTCTTTTGTAGATAAAGTACATTTATTTTATATATATTTCTGCCAACTGTCAGTATAACTTTGAAAGGAATTTCTGCTCAATAGCCGCAGCTTTCGTTTGCTTGTGCTGCATGTTGATTGGTGACAAAATCAAAGGCCAAAACATGCTCGATGCGCGGCTGCGAATGACATGGCCTAAAGGCTTTTGCGTATGCCCCAAAGGCGTTACCCAAAATGCCAAGAAGCCGCACAGACTCAAGACTCCAGACTCCAGAGAGATATACGAGTCTGAGTATCGTTTTTAGACTCGTTCGTTGTCTTTCATTGTTCCCGGCTGTCTACTTTGATATGCATCCAATCACTGCGCTCCATTTGCTCCATGTCAGAATCTCTGGCTGCTGCTGCTGCTGCTTTTGCTTTGTTGTTGCTGTTGCTGTTGCTGGGATCGTCTTCGCCTGGCCTCACTTATGAGTATAGTTTATGCCACCATAACAATTGTACTTTTTCACATACTCAGGCGTTCCCGACCAGATTCCACCATTTTAGCCGTCAGTTGTCAGCTTGTTTATTTTTCCCCCATCTCTTCTCTCCTCTCTCTGCTGCTGCTGTGTCTTCTCCTGTTTTTTTGTCGTACATTTTTATTGCATTTTTCAAGCAATTACTTTGAATATCACCAGCAGCAGCAACAACTACAGACAGAGTCTCTCTCTCCTTCTGTCTGTATGTCTGACTGTCAAACGCACTGTCAACTTGCGCCTGTCAAGGCTTCAGCCAATCTCCAGCAAAAGAGTCGCATTTTGTGCTGATTTAAATCTGCTCCCCGCACTGCGGTTCCCTTGACAAAACTGCGACTCATGGTAATTGCCCTGCAGCAGCCTCAACCTCAAGTTGCCAGTTGATGTTGCAAGCTGGAGCTCTCTTTGCATTATGGCTGCCGCCTTTTCGACTTGAAAGTCAACCGCCGCCTTCGTTGTTGCTGTTGTTGTGGTTGTTGTTTGAGGTTTGCTACTGGCGTCAGTTGGCGACCAGTTGATACGACCTGTCCTGTCTTCTGCTTGTCCTGTCCTGTCCTGTACTGTCCCGTTCTGTCCTGTTCCATTCCGACTTTCAACGTTCTGCAATGGCTTTCGGGCAATTAATGGATGAATACTTTAAGTGAGTGATGGAATGACACTTTTGTGTACTTGTAAAGCATTTTTATACTTCGCAGCACCACTCTAAGTACTTCTCTCTCTTTCTCTCTCTGTTCTGTGTCCAATTTGCTGTTGGTTCTCTTTCTATGCTTTAGAAAAATCCGAAATGTTTGTCTTGTATTAATTGGCGCATAGAGTCGAGCGCCAATTAGACGTGCAATGGGTTTAAGTTGAATGACTAGCTAGGATGGATGGCTGCCTGAATGGATGGGATACTCTGATAGAATTTATGAAAATTATCTGAATATGCGGCCAATCGTTGCAGAATGAAACTCCGCGGATAATGTCAACTAAAAGGCCATTGGCTGACTCTAATAATAGATACAAATTCTTAGCAACAATTAGCGAAGAATAGGTATAGATTTGGGAAAATGTAAATACAGTATTATTAAGGAATTTTTGTACAGGAATTTTATAAAATACACTTAATACGTTTATTACTATCAAAAATTAGTTTTTAAATAGATTAAACAATTGCCTTCTCTTATAATTAGTGTCAAATTCCTAGGGAATATAATCACAGAATAGGTAAAGATTTGGGTAGTAGCAAATATAATACATATAAAAGACTTTTGTTTTAACAAATAATAATGTTTCTTATATCTAAATTAAAATATTATTCATATAGAAAACTTCTGTAATAACAAATACGACCTTTTCTCATATCAAAACTGTGTTGAAAAATAGCAAAACTTTAAAAAAAAACTTTAACAAATTACTTATTTCAGAATTAGTGTCAAATTCCTACCAAAAGTTGGCATAGGAATAAATTTGGGGAATATACAAAGATTGTTAAACATATTCCAATATTAATTCTGACATAATAAATACAACTTTTTCTCTTGTCAAAAATGCGCTTACAAATAGCACAGCTTTTAGATGAATTTAACAATTGTCTTATCTTAGAATTAGTGCCAAAAGTAATATTAATAAATTTCGTAAATGTCTGCAATCATTTCACACATTGCTTGAAGTATTAAGCACGTTTGCTAGTAACTTAATCTTTTATTTCTTTGCAATACCATTTGGGCTTTCATTGATTGGCTGATGGGAAAACCAACCAATTAAATACTATCTAAGCTATTGAGACTTGGTAAATGACATTTTTACGTAGTAGTCGAAGTATATTAAACAATGCCTTACTTTTAATCGCTTTAAAATGTATTTGCTTTGTGAAATTATGAACTTTTTGATAGCGATCGCCTGTTTTGAATTCTGTTCTGCCCTTACTGAATTTATGAACTTTTTATAACAATTACTGCTTTACATTTCTGGAGGTTTAATTTGTAAAAAAAGTCAATCGCTTTGATTTTTTTTTCTTGACTTACTGCATTTTTGAAGTATTGTTTAACAATCTCCTGCGTTGCATTCTCTTAGTTTTAATCTGTAAAAAAGTCAATCGCTTTAACTTAGCTTTTCCTCTCGTTTTAACTATCGCCTGCTTTGCATTCTTTCACTTTTTGGCTGTACAAAAAGTCAACACTTTGGCTGCTTACAGCCGCATTCCTTGCACTAGTTTTTGCACTTAGTTGAGGAGGCACTGCCCCATCTTAATGTTGTTGATGTTGTTGTTGTGGGGGGGAACCAAACCCATCTGCAAAGCCAGCGTCATAATCATAATGAGTGCACGAGAAAAAGCGCCAACGTTCAATTTGACAGGTCGTGCACGCGTTTCGAAGCCAAGCGATAGCGATAGCGATCGCGATCTTGAAAGTAGTCGAAGGAGAAGGAGTGGGAGTGGAAGTTGAAGTAGATAGTAGGAGTGGGAACTGGGAATTGTGGTAAGTAAGTATGTGTAGTAGTAGGAAGCTCTATGCAGAGCAGCAGCCAAGTGCAGCTCAGTTTTGAGTGCTTACCATATCGAAGCTGACAATCTAGCTAGGAGACTCCAGCCCCTACTCCTGCTTCCACTTCTTCCTCAGAGTAGTGAAGCAGTGTCTCTAGCTGCTGCTATCTGCAGCACATCTGTGGCCTCATTACAGGCAAAAGTCTCCTCTCGTCTCGTTTTGGCCTGTTAATGGCCAAACTGCGCAGATGTCGCGATAAATATGCGCTGATCACGTATCTTCAGTCGATATTCTGGCTGCCTTCTCTTCTTATTTTACCTTTTTTTTTTGCGGTTATTGCGTGTGCCACACAAACACCTTTCATGCTGCTGCTGTTGTTGTTGTTGTTGGCTTTCAAATTAAGTTGAAAATTGAAAACTGATTCATGGCACATACCAACGACATTTATCATTGCGCAACAACAAGAATTATTAAATTCAAAACTGCTGATAAGCTTCAGTCTCAGTCTCAGTTTTCCCCCTCTTCTTCTCCGTCGCTGCTATCAGCGTAAATGTTATTAATGAATTTATGTTCGACACAGTTGTTTGTCTGGGAGGGGGAAGGAAGAGAGAGAAAGGGAGTTTTGGTATTGGGTTATTTTTGGGGGGGATATCAATCAGAATTTTTGTGGTACATTTTAACAATTCTAATTTCCACACACAAATCCACTTAACTGCACACGCTGTTCCACGTAATTTAATTAAAAGCAAATAATTATATGTACGCTTCTTTTATCAGAGTGTCTGCCTCCCCCCCCCCCCTTGTTTCCATCCTGCTCCTTTTGGCTTATCTGGCCATACGGTGACATCTTTTTCATTTGCGACGACGACGACGACGGCGATGACAATATCATTGGGGGCATTTAGGATTTTTAATACGTGTTTTAGTTATTGTACGCATTATTGTAAATTTAATGAGTTTACCGCACACACACACACACACGCACTCGTATAGCTATAGATACAGATACAGATACAAAAGTCGTTTGCTGTTATTAATTTTTGTGTCATGTTGTGTGGCCGTGTTACGGTTTTTGCCTCATTGCCACTTATAGACCTGTTTGTTATACTTATAATGCTGTCGACGTCGTTGTTGTTGTTGTTGTTGTCATTGGTGACACATTTGTCTTGATCGTAAATACATTAGTAATACTCTCTTGCTTCGCTTATAGACACAACTGCACACACACACACACACACACATACTTCGATATATACATATTTAATCGCTTTGTTGGTCAACAGCAAGTGCGAGAGCAAAAACGAAAAAAAACGTAGAAATAAAAATTAATATACATTTACGATTACGAGTTGCTCATTGTCAGTTGTTCGCACTCTTAATTAATTTATGCGTACTGTTTTCGCATTAAAATTATCATAAATGTTTGTCAAATCATTAGGCTCGACTTATCGCTATGCTTCAGGAGGTGCAAAGTATCTGGACATGACAGCAAAACTTGGAAAGCTTGTTATGGGCTGAACATGCCAAAGGAATTGTAAGGTTTCGATGAGAAATGTTTATAGAAAAGCGAGATATTTTGGACTTTGAGGGATAGGAATGAAGTCTCAATTTCTAGTAAGTTGTTCAACTATGACATTAAACTGTGAACAATTCTTATCTATCAAATAGGAAAGCTTAATATCAGGTACTGAGGCTAATGATTTTAAAGCTTATATTTGGAATTGTTTTTACTTTGAATAATTATCCATAAATATTAAGCGTTATAAGCTCATATGAGACCGCGTTTAAAGGCTTTCTTGGGAATACTTTAGAGAAAAACAGTGAAATATTTCGGATGGTTTTTGTTTTAGATAATCATCTACAAATTATAAGTGCTATGAGCTAATACTTCGGTGAACTTTCTGATACATCTTTTAGTTAAACTAGAGCGTTATTGTGGATTAATTTAGTCGCTACATTACACACAAATTTGAATTACATATTCTATTAAGAATTCTTTACAGAATTGAGCGAATTCGTTAAAGGAAAGTAATATTTATATGTATAATTAGTATATATTATTATTATTATTAATGTGATATTATATATAATACACCTGGCTTAACACGGACTCTTTTAGCACGAACTCGGTCTTACACAGTTACAAATTTGGTCCCATCCCCCTATTAACACGCTAAAAACCTCGTTCTTACACGATTTTTTGATAGGAACCACCAAAATGAGAAAAAATATTGAAGCAAACTGGCTTAAGCTATAAATGCCAACAAATGTATCTCTTTACTTTTTCACATTTTTAAGTTTCTATAAAGATTAGCTGGTTAAATTATTATATGAAGCAACTTTCTTAACTAGATACCAGCTTTTAGTTGTCAAAATATGAAGCTTTTGCATTTATTAAAGCCATAAGCATAATAAATTTTGGGTAATTTTGTATGAAACTTTAATAAAAAGAGACCAAATTTAAACAAAAAAAATTATTTTTGCTTTCAATTTAGAATTTTGCAAACGTAACCCCTTATTTTGTACTGAATTTATGATTCGCTTAACACGATTTCGCTTAACACGAGGATTTCTAGGAACGTATCCCCCGTGTTGAGCGAGGGCCAAGTGTATTTTATTGCCTACAAATATTTACATTTGTTCACTCAAAAAATGTTTTATTGGAATAACCAACTGAGCTCTTCGTCGTATCATAAAAGTTGATTCACATAATTTCCCAGTTCGTTGATATAATTGAATTAAAAAGTAACTCGCAGTAATGCAGTTTGAAATGGCTTCAGTTTACTTTTGCAATTGAGTTTCCGTTTGTGTACTTTAATCAAATTTAAATTTGCAGGCTTTCGAGTAGGCGGCAAGCATAAAAAGAGCGCCACTTCGATCAGAGGCGCAGTTGATTTTCAATAGAGAGAATCGCTATAAAGTAAACTAGTAAGTCCCCTTTGACTACGCCACTGTGGCTGTGGCGTATTAAACCCCTCTTCTGGGTGCGTTTTGGTATCAACAATTAAACATTAAATGAATTTGTTTGACTTTCGTGGGAGCGCCACAAGTTGGCAAGTTGTTGGGCCGCTGTCATTGCGATCTTTCAATTCGATTATATTGAAATAAATTAAACGTTCTTCAATTGAATAATTAGCTCGAGCCACAACTCGAGTCGCATCCATATCGATTTCGAGTCAGCTACGCACAACTAACCGCAGCTCCTCTCCTTTCCTCCCCTTCCCTTCCCTCTCTCTCTTTGACTAAATGTCGCCCGTTTGTCGCCGTTTGTTGTCGGACCTTTTGCGCACATCTGGGCGTCAGTTACAATTATCCATTTCGATTGCATAAAAAACACACACACAGAAAGAAGAAACACACACTCTACTCACTGCTGTGGGAACTATTCGAGGGGGTCACTTCGCTGTCGCCTATTGATTTGCTTTGACAAATTCGTTGACTTGACTCACTCGCCGCTCTCTTGGCCGCTGACGGCCATAAATTCTCATTGCATTTCATTTAGAGTACTCGTATGTAAAAGCAGCCAGTCAATTCCCCTTCCCTCGCTCTCCCGGAGTGTGTGTGTGTGGGTGTGTTTAATTAATTAATTGGCTACGAAAATTCAGATCTTACTTTATTATAGCATTACTGCATTGGCTGCCAATTGAGCGCATAATTGTTACGAGGGTCATTTGAATATTTTCAGAAAAGCGCAAATAAATTAAAGTTCAAATTGGAGGCAGTAAAATAAGTCAATTTGAAGAGTTTTTATTTAAATATTTTATTTGAAATTGATTGCAATAAAATAATTTGAGTAAAGAGTTTTTATTTATGTTTTGCAGCTGTTTATAATACTTTTAAAAAAAATCTGTTTAAAATTGTTATTTTCTTTAAAGTAACTTTACTAATATCTGTACTTTCGTATAGCTTCCTTTATCCAAACTTTTAAGGTGTTTATAGCTTTCTTAGATCTCGCCTAGATATGAGTACTTTCTGTGCTTTCTTATTGATTCTTTCATCTACATTTTTAAGGTCTTTGTAGCTTTCTTAGCTCTCTCTTCTAGTTCTCAGTATTCATGCATCTTTCACGCAGTTTGCCAATAAATTGCAAATGCAGAAAAAGTGTTGTGAGCTGTGGATATCTGAAAAAGGAGTTGGCAACATTAATTGATGTTTTAATGTTGTTCGCTCTTATCGTGGGATAATTTTGCATTTTAAATGTTATTTATGTAATTATGTTTGCTTACATTAAGCATAATAAATATTACAAGATAAACGACATACCAGCTGGTAGAGAGATAAGTCCTGTTGAGACTCTTCTTGGTTACTTACTACGAGCAGCAGGGGAATCGCACTCGCGGATCCCATTAGAACCACATCAGCAATCGACAAGTACAACAACAAGAACAACAACAAAATTGCATATCGAGCGCGTAAAACGCATAAATTAAGAAAATGTCAGTCGAAGTCTGCAGACTGTCGATGCAAGCAAAAAGTGGCAACTACAGAATGCAGATACAGAGATACATCAGCGCCGAGACCTGAGAGAGAGAGAGCTGCCACAGAGACAGACGCAAACGCAGACGAAGAAGCAGATCCCGACAGATCGTCCATTGGACAACGATTGTTGCCTTGAGTTGCCTTGGCCAACTGATGCTGCCCCGTGTGGCGTACAGTTTGTCAACGCGGCTGTGTTGCATGCCACGTTTGGGTCTCCATTTTACACCTGCACTGAGACTGAGACTTTCAACTATGACGTAAAGTTTGAAGCGTTTGTAATGTACAATTTGAGATCCTAAATCGAATCTAAGTAACTGAAAATATCTATTTTTCAATTAGCAAACTTGTTTTTCAGCTAGTTGAAGTTAAATATCAGTTATTAAATTATACGTTCTGAGGGAAATGTTTGGAATACTTCAAGCTAATAGTATTATGGAGGATTTTCTAATTTAGATAATTAGCAAAAAAATTGTAAGCATTTTAATACAAAGTAATTTTTAACTTTGTGTGTGCAGGAAATGTTTGACAGGCAGAAGAAGGTACTCATTTTGAATGTAGTACTATAATGGTATACCAAATACAGCTTTCGGTATATTTTAGTATTATTGGTATATATAACTTTGTGTGTACAGAAATGTTTGACAGGCAGAAGAAGGCATTAAATATAAATGTAGTACTATAACGATATACCAAATACAGCCCTCGGTATATTTTAGTATATTTAGTATATATAACTTTGTGTGTGCAGGAAATGTTTGAAAGGCAGCAGAAGGCATTCATTTTGAATGTAGTACTATAACGGCATACTAACTACAGCCTTCGGTATATTTTAATATTATTTGTATATTAATTCGGCATATTTTTAGAATAACATATAGTTTTATTTTAAATGGGTATCAGGTATCGCGCAGTCTTTGGTATATTTTAGTATTTTTGGTATATTAACTTGGTATATTTTTGGAATATATACTACTATAGCTTTCTTACTTGTTTATTGAATTATTAGTTATTCTGTTACCCCAACGAAGCCTTAGGGAGTGAGGATTTTAATTCTAAGAAAAGTAACACTTTAATTAAAATAATAAATAATGATAAAAACAAACCTTTTCTTAAAATAGTAATATCATTTATATGCGTTAGAGCATTAAAGCTTCGTTGAATTAAAAATGAAAATCCCCTCATCTGGTCTTTTGCACCTTGCAATGTAAATTTGCGCAACTGTGTGCGTTGGATGTCCAGTTTTTATAGGAGTTTTTTGTCTGTTGGGTTGGGGCCTTGCATATTTATGTTGCGCTCGTTGCCTCCATCTTGTCGGCGCATGCAAAAGCTTTAGTGAGCGCAGAAAAAAACTTGATTGATTGGCCTGCCAAGAGCCAAAGGGCCCCTGTGGATGATGGCAACAGCGTAAAAAGGGTTCAAGAGGGAAATGGCATGTAGAATGCAAAAATCTCAGAGATAAACAACAAAATGGCGGCGAGCAGTCAGCGAATGAGTTGAGACAGATGAGACTTTGAACCTGTGCCTGTTACTTTGAAATGGTATTTCCGTTCTAAGGGCGAATCAGGTGACGAGGCATCGTCGTTATGAATGCACTCATTGAATGCTCAATAACAGACAATTATTGAGTTGTCTTGCATTCGTAATTTTCTATAAATCGTTCGTTCATATATGTTATATATTGGGGCGCTGCACTTTTCCTAGAACTTCAATATTTGCTATTTATATCAGTCGCATGCGAGATAGCGACGGGGCAACGGTCGACTTCTACTTCAACATCGACGTGATGGACTCCTTGTCACCTCCGCGTTGTGCCAATGAAAGGTGCCAGCGTAAACATCAATAAATAAATAAATAACTAAATAAATTTGTTTACGCACTGATAACAATTACAACCCGAACAACACTCTTTCTCACTTTATTCTCACTCTTCTCTCTTTCGGAAAGCGGAAATTTATTAATTGCTTGTTTCCCCCCTAAAAAAAAAGACATTTGAATTGAATTACGCGCCTGATTATTATTATATGCATTATCAGTGAGACATTTTCCATTTCTTTCTTTTTTTTGTAGTTGTTTATTTAGGCCAATTCACTTTTCACTTTCTCTTTGCATTCCCTTTTTTTTTTTTGTATTTTTTAATGAAATCTTGTAGTTTCTGGTATTTTCCTGATATTCTATGCATGATATCAGCGTATTCCCTTCTCACGAGCAATCGGTCACTTCATATCAGTCCTCAAGTCTTTCGGTTGTGCCAATGAAATTATGGTAAATTTCAATTGATAAGCAGACTTTGAATGATGATGACGACTTTGTGAATTGTTTCTATTTCTGGTCTATCGATCGTTGGGCTCGTTGGGTTGGGCTTTTTGTTATCGAATTTGTTCTTTTGCATTGTGATAAGACAGCTCGTTGATTGCTAATTTGTGCATTAATTTTTCAACTCACGAAAGTCGATTGTGAGTGAAAGGTTTCTCATGTCGTTTGCAAAGAGAATAATGAAAGAAAAAGAGAAGTTTACAAAAGGTAGAACATAATTGAATTAATACAATTTAAATTTAATAAAATAATTAATAATAATTAAAAATAAAATAATCCAAAGAGTTGCAAAATACCATATTGAAAGAGGAAATTTAATTTGTTTTATTATGAATAATATGTTATAAAATGCTAAAATATACCTACGACCATATTCGGTATATCGTTGTAGTCCTATATTAAAAATATACCAAGGAGTGACAAATATACCAAATTGTCAGTCTAAGCAACTAAGACTTGATTGCATTAGGCGCTTTTATCTATTCTATATTTTTTTAATAATAAGAATTAGTTACATTAAATTCAAAATATACCATAGACTGAAAAATATACCATATTGTCAGTGAAAACAACTAAGTCTAGATTTCAGTATGCATTTTTTGCCAGTCAAAATTGTTTTGAATAATAAGAATTAGTTAAATTATATTAATCTAAAATTTGGATACCTAATTAACGTAAATTAATTTCATTTGCGCCTATATTAATACACGTTAGTCTCAAGTTGAGGTCAAGAACATGTTGGATCAAAGTGGTCAACGATATGATTTGGCAACACACCTTGTTTTTTTTAGGGGAAGGATGACAGAGCTGTCTCCAATTGAGTGTTATGCAACCTATGCAGCGACTGCTATTTACTTAGCAAATTAAATAAAAAGCAAATGGAATTGATGGCAGCTTTTGGTGGGTGGAATGATGTGGAGGTGGAGCAAAGGCTATTTGAAATTGAAATTCAATACGCTGGTCGAGCAAATACATCGGCGGGGGTGTGACCACGAAAAGGTAATTCGAATACAAATAAATTGGAGGCGATAAACGTTGCAATCAAAGGTAGACACGAAAAAAAAAACAGCAACAGAGGACGCACCAATGAGGAGTCGAGAAGTTGGACAAGTTGAGTTCGTTGTGGGCTCGCCATGCGATACTTTGTGTGACAATTAATACGCTAAACGATGGATAGTCGACCGAAAGGACGACGACCAGCCAAAGCAGGCGCGAGACAAGGACACAAGGACGCTCTCACGACAATGGACAAAACTTGGTAAACCAAAAAAAAAAAAAAAAAAAGGCGACCACAAAACGAAACAGGCTGAAAATTGCCGCAGGACACGCGTCGCGGTCGTTTGCGCAACTAAACTGAAATTAGTTGGAAATTATATACCCTCTTTTACCCCCACCCCCTGCCCAGAAACAGAAGCGCCACGACGATAAAAAGATAAAAAAAAAACAAAAATGGAATGAAATTGAACGCAAGCACAGGGCCAGAACCCGTCGATAATGACTGTAATAAGGATTCAATGATTGTCGTGGATTTTCGCCACCCCTTTCATAGTCTTCGTCACGTTTTGATAGGGCGCTGATCTAGTCTCTTGCCTTGTGGTGGGGTGGTTTCTCAACTCAAACTGGGCTCGTTAGCTGATGCGTGCCGCGGCGACATCATTGGACAGCGGGGCGGCAGTCGCTTCACTTTTTTATCTACTGTTTTTTACGAGCATATTTATGCGCGTTTTGCATGCAGCGTTTTAGATGCTCAGTTTCCAATTCATTTTGTCTTTTTTTGTCTGCCAATTTGTCTGCTCTTTACTCATGGGAATATGTCCAGAAAATGCAAATCATTTGCCTCACTTTCGACATCGCATTATGTGCCATTTAATGGTCAATTTTATACGTTGCACTCATGTGATTAATGTATCCGATATGCGTACAATTATCTTGGGAATATGTTTAATAAAAAAAGTTACTTTTACTCAAAATAAATATTATAATTTCTCTTTATATTTTCCATGTTCCTTGGGGATTTTTTTTTGGCTACTTCCTGCTAGAAAAATGCAAATCATGTGTGTGTTTGAGATTTCCCCATTTTTGTGTCCTGTCATAGCTTGAATTATATGCCATTTAATGGTCAATTGCATTTCCAATGCCATGTAAATGTTGGTATTTCAAAATTTTTGATTAATTATCGAGCAACTGAAGAATCTGCCAACTCATCTGACAGTCGCTCTCGATGTTTGTGTTTTGACAAATTCCTCAAAATAAGTAGAAGAAGCTGTTGCTTCGGCACGTTCAGCCAACTGTGGCCAACAAGCTGGGCTCTTTAGGTTACTTCGAGTGTAATTTGAATATGCACTAATTTGCTTAATTAAATTAACGACAGGTCTCATTAGCACAATTTGAATATAGGCACATACTACAACACAACCTGGCTTTCATTAGGTGCGCATAGCCAACAATCCATGAAGCTGTCATCAGAATTACCTCGAAATGCCGACGGCACTCGGAAGTGGAAATGGTTTGTTGTACGCCTTTTGAACAATATGATATCAAGTAGATTTGTGTAATTGACTGAGCACAATTGTTGGGGGAAAGTGTTTAGACAACAAGTTGAATGTGCTTTGGGAACAATCAAATTTGTTTGAAGCAAACATAGTAATATTCAAATATAGCTACAATCCCCCCTTAATAAGGAATTAAAAATAATGTTTATATTCTTTAATCTCCTTCTCATTGAGTTTACGAAATTGACGATTACAGTCAGTCACAAT
Source organism: Drosophila pallidifrons (assembly GCA_023558445.1). Taxonomy (NCBI): domain Eukaryota; kingdom Metazoa; phylum Arthropoda; class Insecta; order Diptera; family Drosophilidae; genus Drosophila; species Drosophila pallidifrons. Next base: position 26,682,891 of record CM042347.1, on the reverse strand, counting down.
GCCAACTTCAATATCTTGCGGCTGACATTCAAAATCCAAAACATTTACTAAACAATTAACGGCCAATCTTACGCTTTCCTTCTCAGACATATTTAATTTGTAATTTTTGCGTAAAAAGTCTTCGGCTTGCAACTGTTTAGCACCTGAAGCACAGGCAAAATAGCCACAGTAGTTGGCACTTGGATCCGTTTTAAAGACACTTGCTCCCAAATCATCATCATATGAGATCAACATCATGCTGCAGGCGAGTGCACGAGCTTCAACACATCGTGTCTTGAGCTGAAGGATGTCGGCTATGCGGTGACAAAGGACATCGATCGCCATTTGCTGTCTGCAATAACTGTGGAAATCCGAGGCTTCACGGCGAGCTTCTTGCACCAGATATTTGCAGTCGCCTAGAATTATGAAATTATTTAGAATTCTATATAAGCAAGTTGTGGTTGAATTCAGAAAAAAAGTTGGTCACAAATTGTTATAGGATTGTATTGCAATTATTAGAAATGTGGTTATAATAAGATGGTCAATATTTAAATTCTTAAATTTCTCTTTATAATGTTGGTTCAAAAGATTTTCTACGAGCACATTGAAATTCTGAGTAACCATTAAGAATGGTATTAGTATTAGGTGGTCAAAATTTCTCTTCGCAAATTTGTCAGATCATTTGGAGTATCCACTTCTTACACCCGCTACCCATAGGGTAGAAGGGTATTAAAACTTTGTGCCGGCAGGAAATCTATGTAACAGGTAGAAGGAAGCATCTCCGACCCTATAAAGTATATATATTCTTGATCAGCATCAACAGCCGAGACGATCGTCATGTCCGTCTGTCCGTCTGTCTGTCTGTCCGTCCGTTCGTATGAAACACTGGATCTCAGAAACTATAAGAGATAGAGCTATAATTTTTTTTCGACAGCATTTGTTATGTTTGCACGCCCACTTCCGCCCCCGCAAATCAATAGAATCGAATAACAAGCGTAATTTTCAAGCTACAACTGCGAATTTTGGTGTATACAATAATAACTATAGTATTTATGATTTCTGTAAACTCGAGCACACTCGACTGTAACTTTCTTACTTGTTAGTTAACACTTTAAAATAAATATATACATACCCTAAAATGTTGATATTGTATACTTACCATAACGCCCTGTGACAACGCAACCAACTATTTCATTTAGTGCAAACAAACTCGTAGCAGTCTCCGGGTCAATGTTGGCTATATTCGTTGCTATATTCTGTGAAGCAACTACGGCACACGTTTTGCCCTTCAAAGCCACCGAAGTGATGCCCTCGCGATTAATGGCCTTCAATGCAACCTCTGATTATATTGAGAGTTTATAAGATCTAGAAATGTACTTTTCATAAAATTAACCTGTATTACTTACCCACATGAAATATACGTCCATCGGGCAAGTAGTATTTATAAAATTTGTCGGACATATCAATCACAGTTAGATTCGATGACTAAATCTATTTTATACATTTTTTTTAAATAGTTGACTTTTGCAAGGCTTACTTTTACGTTTTTGTAAGCAAATTGTTAACTATTTCAATTAGAACTAATTGTTACGAGTATTATAGGGTATAAAATAAAAAATTAAAAAAAAACTGCGATTGTTTGAACCGCAGACCCACAACGCTTGAGGCGAGCTCTCTACCAAAACGCCACTGTAATGCATTGACATATTTTACAATAAGGTGCAATATATATACATATTGCAATATATAAATACATATATATATATAAACTGTAGCTAAATATAGAATCCAAGATAACACAACACGATTGCGATAGTGAAATATGCGACCCGAGACGACGCATTAAACTTAACACTAACGTTAGCCGCGCGGTCGGACTCATGGGAATTGGTCGTGAGCGTTAAGTTGTCGTCGGATCAGTGGAGGTCGCGAAGCGGACCCCAGGTTCGATTTCAGCTATGGGAGAATCTGACCTTGACTACTATTCTACTTACTATAGAGCTGTGGGGAATGGGCCTACGAAGCTTTATTGGCAGCAACGAGGAAGACAGACTGGGATGATTGAAAGAAAGAGGGAGGGGGGAGAAGGGAAGGGAAGCTAAACTAGCTAGCTGTAGAATAAGAGAGATTCAAAATATTGTACGAGTTGGCAAATGTGAAAAAAGCTATTGCTATAATTTCTGGATATATAGTAAGTGAAAAAAAATATACGAAGCTGACCAAACTACAAAATTTTAAACTGTTCAGACGCTGAAGAAAAAGAGAGATCCAAAATATTGTTCGACTTTTGCAAATTTGAAAAACGCTATTGCCTAAACTTCTAGGTAGATAGTAAGGAAAGAAAAAATATACGAGGCTAACCAAACTACAAAATTGTCAACTGTTCAGAAAATATAGAATAAGAGAGAGTGTAAAAATATTGTTCGAGTTAGCAAATTTGAAAAAACGCTATCGCTAAAATATCTGGGTAGATAGTAAGGAAAGAAAAAATATACGAAGCTCTGACCAAACTACAAAATTGTAGAACGCTGTTGAGAATTATGAATGTGGTATATATAGTAAGGGAAGAAAACAATATGACGATGAGAAATGCAACTCAAGCAACCATTTCATATCATTGGCGACAACTGTCCAACGGCAGTCGCTTGACGCGTTACTTCTACAAGTTAACGCAAAAAAAACTAAATGGTACCATATCTCCAGTTGAGGCCAAAATGCTAAAGTTACTGCGATTCAATCGCATAGTGCCATTGCATTTGTATATTTCCATAGTTTCCCAAAATGGGGCTTAACGAACACTGAGGTTCTATGGGGTTTCCGATGGCAATGCAGTGAGCACAGACGGTTCGTTGATCGGCCGAAATAATTCACCGATTTTAGTATCGTATGCAGCCTACACTCCAGGCACTTGGCGTGTAGTGCTGAATTCTCCTCGGTTAAGTTGGCAATCGGCAGGCTTAACATCATCGGATATAGAAGCTGCTATAGAGCGACTAAAACTCGATGAAACTGAACCGCAATTGGTCTATGAACGTGTCTCGGAAATGTTAATCAATGAAGCCAATTCGATTGTATCAGATTGTGAATATCTGTATGTAAGTGAGGCACAACTCGATGCATTAGATGCACTTGTGAAGAGCTGCCAATCGCAATATCATTACAAATTGGTTGGCAACAATTGCCAGAATGTTGCTCATGATATTTTAAAAATGATCAAATCACCCAAATATAAACCAAACTGGGTTCCATATCATGCCCATGAAATTTATTTGCAAAAACTGTCGATGGCATAAGTCTTGAATAGTTCCACGATATACATATCATATTTTATTATAATTTTTTTTGCAACTGTGATACTTGCATTTGGCGACTAGAAGGGTAATTATTTGAATACCTTTTTTGTTTATTAACCGATTTCAATGCAATTTTTAGCATAGCTTAAGAAGTCTCTACAGAGTAGATTTAGATCAATTTGAAAGTACAAAAGTTATTATCTTAGCATCTTTTTTAAGGTCAAACTTGATAATTTGCATTTATTAAATGTTAGCGACAAATTTAGCGACTAGAAGTGCAATTATTTGAATAACGTTGTTGTTTATGAACGGATTTTAATGAAATTTTCAGCACAGCTTAAGAAGTCTCTACAGCGTGGATTTAGATCAATTTTAAAGTACAAAAGTTATTCTATTAGTGTTTATTTTAGGGTCAAACTTAACTGTGATAATTTGCATTTATTAGCGACAAATTTATCCGCTAGAAGTGCAATTATTTGAATAACTTTGTTGTTTATTAATTATTTATTTTAATTAAATTTTCAACATAGCTTTTAAAGTGTCTATATGGTAGATTTAGAATGATTGGAAAGTTCAGAAGTTAATCTATTAGTATTCATTTCAGGGTCAAACTAAACTGTGATAATTTGCAATTATTAAATATAGGCTGATGAGAGAAATACTCATATTTTATTTGTATTCCCGGTACCCTTGGAGTAGAAGTGTATAATAACTTTGAGTTTCCATGGAATGTATTTAACATCTCCGACGCTATGAAATATGTATTTTTTTCGACAGCACTTGTTATCTTTGCGTGTGGTATATTTTGCACTCTATGGTATACTTGTAGTATAATATTATACCAATTATTGCGTATGGTATATTTGCAGTATATTAGTTTGGTATATTTTAAAATATAATTTTTTATATATATTATATATGTATATTTTAAAATTAATACCAAACTCAATAAGTATTACATATGGTTTAATTTTAGTATTTTTGCGGTATATTAATTCGGTATATTTTAAATACAAATGTTTTTTTTGACATTGATAATTATTTGAATTAGCAAATCCTTTTGCATTTATTAGACGTAAACAAATGACAAAAATCCGCACTTAGTTATAAATTATTTATATTTAAAACTGGTATTGTCAGTTTAACCAACAGAATTCAATTTCAAGAAACAGGATTTCCCAGCTATTTCCTGGTAAAATGTTAAACTTTTCGCGTGACTTTTGGTAACGGATACAACGAGTCTTAGGGCCAAGGGAACGACGAATGCAAGTGCGAGTACTCACTGTAAGGAAAGGGAAAATTCCCATTACAGAGGTGCAGCTGTCAGAGTTGGTTCTAACGTTTGGTTCCATTTCGATTCAATGGAACAATATGAATAATTGGCACAGCCAATAAAAGTTGTTACTAAACACCCCATAATGATTGACAGCCCAAGTTGTTGTTGTTGTTGTGGTCGTCGTTGTCATTCCGAATGTCAACACGTCATATAATAATGAACAGCAGGTTTTCACTCTATTTGAGGGGAGGTACAATGTTTGCCTGTTGGCGGGCAAATTAATTTTCTTTCGACTTGAAATATGTTTATGAATTATTCGTCAATTGTTGTTGCTCGGTGGTCAATGAGTCGACGAGTAGAGTAGACACCTGATCGATTACATTTATTCGTTTGTTTGTCTCTGTTTTTTTTTTGTTCCGCTGTTGAAAATATTATGACATATTGCATGTTTGTACATAATTTTGCGGTTTGCGTCGACATGAAAATTATTATTAATATTTCCGTTTCGCGTTTTCGGTATCGAAGTCAAAGGATCGCGCCAGGAATATGTTTGGAGTGGTGGTAGGGGGAGGAGGGAGGTAAAAATACGAATTGAAATTCAAGAACCAGTTGGGGCGCCACCTTGCCCGCTGCCCAATTGAAATGCCAAGTTCTCTGTTGCCAGTCACGCCCCACTTTGGGGCAGCATGCAGACTCCAACTGAAAGCTGAGACTCCAACTCCAACTGCGACTGCGATTGCGACTGCAACAAGCTTTCAATACAAATTAATTCTTTGCATATTGTATAAATTAAATTTGCTTACAGCGCCACGCCCCTTGCATGTTGTTTAGCATATAACACGCCCCGTTTCGTATTCCTTCTCTCTCGCTCCCATTTGTGTGTGTTGGCCAGTGTTGCATCCTTTTTAGCCGCTTAATTATAGCTTATCACATTTCCATAGCCGCGCATCGAGCTCGTTTTTCATGTTTGTCATTCGCTGCAGGTAATTGTGGGGTTTGTGTCCCCACAATAAATCAATAAAAATATAAGTCTTGGTTCCAACAGATTATACGCATACACCCATTTGCTCACTGCTTCACTTACTCTTCTTGCCTGTTTCTCAGTTTCCCAGTTCCCCGCCTTCTTCTTCAGTTTTTTGTGTGTGACTGATTAACAAGCTCCACGCTTGACCTTGACATTCACTCGTCGAAAGCCCTCGAGGCGCTTGGGTCCTCTGCTGGCTTTAGCTTTACCGTTAACCGAAGGCCCGCATAACTTGATCGTTACCTAATTGCAGCCAGCTAACCGCACATTCCAAAATCGCAGTCCACAAAAAATGTCGCAGACATAAGGGAATGCAGCGGTTTCTTCTTCTTCGCTTCTCTCCTCTCCTCGCTTCTCTTCTGCTTTGCTGCTCTGGTTGTGAAGAATCTGCGGCTGAGCTTCGGTTGTTTGCTATTTAAATTTTGATGGCATTGTGCACACCGCCAATCGCCGGCTGTTTGTCCCTTCAAAGCGATGCCGATGAAGCTCTCTTTGCTTTCCACTGGAGGCAGATCTTTGTTGCGGAATACAGTAGCCGACTGTGGCATTAGCATCGATCCATTTGATGGGACGCGGATTTGGCATTTCATCATCGCACAGCACAAAAGGCGGCGGCTAACCGAATAGGGTTGCCAAGTAGTGCGAAAGAAGGCAAAATAGTATTAATATTAAAAGTTTGAAATAAAGCTGTTGAAATTTCTTTCTTAATGTGCTTAAAGCTACTTCCAGATAATATTAGCTGAATTTGAAAAGCTTATTTATTTATTATATTAAATCTAGTATTTAATACTACATTTAAATTTAGAGTAAATATTATAATAATTGTTTATCTGATTCTTAAATTGTTATTCTTCTTCGAACATCTATCATAATTATTAGATTTTTATGAATTATTTTGCAATAGATTCATTTTGTAATTAATTAAAAATTTTATTTCTATACCGTTCAGAACTTAGCTTCTCTTAATATTGCATAATGGTATAGCCTTTTTTCTTGGATATCTTATAATGTGATTATAGCTTCTATTGATTTTGAAAAATATTATAGTCTTATTTTCTTGGATCTCTTATAATGTGTTTATAGCTACTCATGATATTTTATTTATATACCGTTTAGGACTTAGCTTCTCTTGATATTGAAGAAGGTAATAGTATTTTTTGATCACTTTTAATGTGTTTATAACTTGGCTTTCCTTGATATCAAAGAATGTAATAATCCATTTGATGTGATTATAAAAATTCCATAAATTAAATTCCATTCATTATAATAACGGTTTTAAAAGCTGTCTTTATGTGTGCTTTATACTCTACTAAAAGACTGAACTATGAATAAATCTACTATTTGTTATGGTAAACAAAAGTTGACAACTCTGGCGAAATATTTGCGCCTAGCGATTTAAATTTTGTCCAAGGCAGCCGGCAACTGGCAAAAGGCAAAAGGCAACGGCATCTACCAAGAGCAACAGCATCAAATCGCAGACAATCGTAACAATCAACAAGCAATTCAAAACAAAACGGCACAGCACTGACTGCAACAACAACGAGAGCGAAAAGGCCAAATATTTATGCATTTTGATGCGGCAAAATGAATGATTTGACTTTGACGAAAAGATGTCAATGCCAGAGAACAACAACAGAGAAGATGAACAAAAAGTCAGCTAAAAGGAAAATCAAAGAGAGAGAGAGATGAAAAAATGTGGAATGCTTTGGGGAGCGACAGAGAAGATGCTTTTTGGTGGATATTAGCGCAAAACGCTTGGATCCTGCCGACAATTTAAATGCGCAAAGCCCCAAAGTCGTGTGTCCCAGTCACAGTCACAGACACAGCCCAATCGCAACAGCAATCCCAATCCCAATTGCCAGAGTCAAGCCGGGCCTCGAGTGGCAAACAATAATCAGAGAGAGAGAGAGAACATCGGGGAGTCGAGAGTTTGTGGCCATTGTGGCAAATGTCGTCAGTCGTTGAGTCGTTGAGTCGAGAGTCGTCGTCGCTTGATGAAAGCGTCAGAAATTGATGGATGTGTGTGCCTGGCAGTACAGGAATTGCCACTGTCCATACCTCCTCTTTGTGCCTCATTGTGCCGCAACGCAAATCTTTTGGCTACCGGAATGAACAACAGAGTTTGACGTAGTGTGCAGTCGGATTGGCCCTTTGAAGTGAATGCGGTAGCAATTTGTGCTTTAATTTCTGTTTAAAAACTATGCACAACTTGCAGTTCCATTGTTAGGAACGCTTTCAGCTGCTTTTCAGTTCCTTTCTCTATCTCTCTCTTAACAATTCTCAGGCACTTCAAGAGTCAAAGCCAGAGTCTTTGATTGCTGTTATTTTCATATCAGTTATTAGTATTGTCAGTGCTCAAAGCGGTTAAGCCAAAAAAAAACAATAAGTTAAGAACATTTGAGTTAATAAGTTTTGTGCTGGGAAATACCCTAAGTTAAAAGTTAGAATGATTTCGAGATTGTTTTTGATTTTAATCTAAGTTAAAGAAGAGAATGATTTAGAGGATAATTTTGATTTTAAACCAAGTTAAAGAAGAGAATAATTTAGTGATTGCGTCTCATTTTAAAATAAGTTAAAGGAGAGAATGATTTAGAGATTGATTTTCATTTTAAACTGTGTTTATTCAAGGTTTAATTCGCATATGAAGCACTCTATAAATTTCTTCGATTTGTTATATTGTTTATGTTTTGTTACAAATATATTTCCGATAAGTTAGGAAAACTTTTATAGACATTGAAATTCAATTTATAAGATAAACAATTTATTATATTTTCTTTTATGCTTTCAGCTGCATATAAACGGAATTAAATATTTTAAAATATATTTCATCTACATTAAAAGACTTTTGTAAGTATTGAAATTCAATTTGTAAAAAAGAAATTTGTTATTTTTGCTTATATTAAATTAACTTTGCAGGTTTTAGAGTATTGTGTGAGAGTCACTTCCACCTCTATTATTTTTTCTATACCTAGGGTATGCGACAAAGAAATTGTGTAGCTAGTAAAGTTGTCGTTCTACAAGTTGTCGTTCCGCGAAGCTAGCAGAGCTGTGAACTGCTTCTAGCTTCTCTAGCTGCCTTATAGCAAACACTCAACGCCCACTTCAACGCCCCATTTATCAATATTCATTTAGTGTCGTCGTCGTTGTATCAGTTGTTTTTGTTGTTGTTGTTGTCGTTGTTCTACGTTGTTGTTGATGATCATCATTAAAGCTGAAGCAGGCAAACGGCAAACAGCATCGTCTAAATTAATTGACGGCTCATAATGACAGTTTATCTGGAAAAAATTGTTTGCCACGAGTGTTGAGTTTTAATTAAAAATTATTGGATTACGTTTGCTGCGAAAAGTCACGCATTGCCATTGGCCAAAACTCCAACTGTCTTCTGCCATCTGACTGCAGCAAGTTGAGTTCTTTGCAGTCAAGTTTTTCGCTCATTTGAGTTACCATTTTAGTTATGCCTAAGCATAAGCCAAAGCATTTAATCATTTTAATGGCAAAAACTTGAACTTCTCTAGGCGAGCAGCAATGGCGACAATTGTCAGGCAGCTCATGCAACACAATTCCAACGGAAAACTACAGAAATACCTTCAAGGAATCAAAGAGATGAAGTTTGAACGATGACTGAGAAATACTCTATTTGGGAGGTCACGAAATTTTCTTCAAATTTGACTTCTAGACTTAAAATAGTTTACTTTAAAGTTGAGAAAGTTTCATAAACTAATTGCAAATTTTAAATTAGTTTTGTCACAATATTCTTCTTCAAATTCTGATTTTTTTTACAACAAAATCATTTACTTTTATTTCCATTTATTTGTACAACTTCTTAGCCACAAAATACTTTATTTCTTTTGCTAAACATATAGTCGAAAAATTATATTTTTGTATTTGACTCAATATTCATCTTTAAAATTGTGAATTTTTGAACTATCAAATAACTCTTCTCCATAATTCATAGTCCAACAACTTGATAAGAAAGTTTCTTTAGTTTTGACTCAATATTCTGCTTAAAATTTTGATTTTGAAACTATAAAATAAAACATCTTCATCATAAAATACTTTATCAAACAATTTCATTGGAAAGTTTCATTAATTTCGACACACAATTTCCTTGCAAATTATAAATTTTCTTAACAACAAAATATTGTACTTCTATTTCCATTTAATTGTAAAACTTCTTCACCATAAAATACTTTAATTCATTCGCCTAGCAAGTTTCTTAACAAGTTTCTCTACTATACCAATTGGACTCTACTTTTCGTAGAGTACATGAAAAACTCATAATTAATATGGAGTTCGCCCATCTTTGACACTGCCTACAAAATTGGCCGCTAAGCTCCTGGTTCGGTTCCACTTATCCAGTTTCAGTTGCCTGCTGTGTGTTGACAACCTCATCATGATGGCTGGCTTCGGTTCGGTTCGCTTTGCTTTTGCAAGTCAGTTCAAGTCGCAGTTGGTCGGTTAGTCGGTTGGTTGTTTGTTCATCACAGGCTGCTTTTGAGGCCTCTTTACCTTGACTTTGAGGGCCTGCCAAGAGCTTGTCGGCTGCCTGATTTTGATCATGGAACCTCTCTACAAGTTTTTCATCTCCTCAACTTGCAGTTGTTGTTTCTGTTGTTGTTATCGTTGGTTGTCGGTTGGCTTTAAGGAAGCCATTACACGCATATATAACATCAACGATCAACGACAACAATTCACATTCACAATTCGAAATCGAATTCACATTCACAAACGCATTCGCTGCTGTCGAGCTGCTGCTGCGGTTATGAACTGCAATCATTTTTGTTGGCCAACGTCTTTTGGCCAGCGTAAAAACCCTTTTGTTCTGCTTTTGCTGCTGCTGCCAATTGTGGTTACGCTTTGTTCTTGCAGCTCTTGTTGCACACACGCTCATACACAGACACACGCTCACAATTTATTACAACAAATTTAAATGTTTTGCTTTGTGTTCGGCATTTTTATGATGATTTCTCGTTGTCATTCAACATGCAGATGCTCTAAAACTGAAAGATAAGCGTAGGTAGAGAAAAAGAGCTGCAGGAAGAAAATGAACTGAATCAAAAGAAGGAAAGACAACGAGAGATGAAGAACAGGCGTAAGATATCAAAAAGTTTCATAATGTGAGAGATTTGATCATTTAAATACAGTTTAGTATTAATATAACGTTTTCTGTATCAACATTGAGTTGAATTAATTCAATTCTCTTAGTTGAATTTTAAAACAAGTAAAAAAGTGAAAACATTGAGATATTCGCTACCAATTGTGAATTAAGAGAAAACAGTGAGGTATTCATTTCATAATATACCAAATTTCCATGCCGCAAAAATACTAAAATATACTAAAACATATATTTGGTATATTAATATACTACTGCATTGAAATTAAAGAAAACAGTGCGGTATTTATTTTAAAATATATCAAATTACTACATTAAAAATACTAAATATAGACCAAAAGCTATATTTAGTATATTAATAAACTACTACGTTCAAATAAACTATAGAGTACAAAATATGCCAGATTGTTTACCAACGCAACCCCATACAAAAGTATTTTCTTAATTCTTTAAATTGTTTCTAATCGCAACCAAATTTTTAATAATCTTAATTGCTATAGTTATTATTGTATTATATGTAGCAAAAAATTAGGGGTCGAAGATGTTATGCAGTTATAATACCCTCTTACTCTATGGGTAGCAGGTATAAATATTATTTATAACATACATATACTTGATATTTCATATTTGGGAATTATTATTTCATGTTTTACAAAAATTTAAAAATTCTATAGTTCTTTTGATTTTCAATATATTTCATGGGCACACTCCCTAAGCTACTTAGGAACCTTTTAACTAAATACTTTTCTTCAATTGTGACGTATATATTCTTTGGTTCAATCGCATTTATCATTCACTGCTCTTAACACCCGTTCTATGTCTAAAAGCAAGCCTTTTGTTGATCCTCCATAAGCCTCACAGTAGTTCTAACCAAACCCCATTATAACTCACCACATGTTGTGCTGCCCTTGCCCCAAGTTCATTACTAATCCCAACATATACACACTCAGAGAAAGAGACTAGAGGAGAGACCGCTTATTAAAACCTTTCAACACGCGCCAAATGTCATAATAAATTTCATTGAGAACAACAAGAAAACATTTCAAGAGTAGAGAGAGAGGATCGTGAAAACACCCTCGCAGTTGGTTAAAGCGAGGCGAAAGCGAGAAGAATGTTTGAAGAATGACAATGCACTTTTGATATAAAATTACACAATAACAATAAAGGCGATCGCGATAAGGATCGGAAACAGACGTGAGTTAAGGACACGCCACTCGAAAATTAAGAGACGCCTTAAACGCAGCGTTTAGCGGACAGTAACTTCGGAGTTGGGGGTGGAAATTTGGAGTAGGGATAACACAAGGAGTCGGGGGTTGAACACCCGCGCGTTGATCGAACAATAGAACGTTTGTCTGGGTAGGGTTATGGTTATAAATAGAGAGATATAACATATCATATAGGGGCAGCAGGAAGCGTGCCAAAAGTGCGTTGGTCAAACAGACTGCATTGTGTCCTCCGCATTTGGGGGATGATCAAAAGAGTAATAATGCTCAATGATGAGGATGACCACAGGGCAGTTGAAAATGATGCTGCTCGAAATACTTGGAAATGTTGTGAGTTAGTCCAAGTGCATGGACGCCTACACAATGCCGAGCAGTTGGTTTTTGCGAGGGTATCTAACCTATTTCTATATCAACAGCTGAAAGGACGACTATCATAAATCACACAACAGCGAAAGAGAGACAAAAACGCATGGTACTCTATTTTTTTTGCACCTGGATTCGCTTGTGGGCGACCAGGTCAATTGGGTCGCAACTAAATTACTCAACAGCATCAAATGCTGCTGCTGTTGTTGCTGTTTCTGCTGCCACTGTGTCCATCTCTGTTGTTGCACGCACCATTTGACAATGCGCTGCTGCTGCTGCTGTTGCAAGATGAGAGAATGAAACAATTTCAAAAATTGTAAATAGTCTTGATGACTTTATTTAATTTTTATTGCATTCACTCCAAAGCATTTTTGGCTTTTGTTCATTTTGCGCTCCCATTGTCTGCCATTTGGCACACTCGACACACAATTTTGCCAGCTATTGTTGCACTCCACACACATAGTTAAACAATTTCCTTCGTTTTTCACAACTCCAATCTTTCTCTCTGTCACCAGCAATTGAGTTCAACTAACGCCTGCAATTGCCAAAAGCCAAATCTCCTTTGAAGTTGAAACAGAAGTTGCCAGATTCTGGTAGAAAAAAGTCCACGGAGTTATGTAAATTTCTTAAATTAGTAGAGTAGGAAAAATATGGAAAATTTTAAAAGAAGTAGAAAATTTGTTGGTTTTATTTATTTATACATATAATATTTGTAATTTTTTGAAATTTCGAATATACTTGTTCTTAAATTTTCAAAAGCCAAAATTCCGTAGAGCGATATCAGATGTTGACAGACTTTTGCAGAAGAAAGCCAAGTAATTTTATAAGATTTAAAGAACAGAAGCAATAAATAAAAAATTTGAAAAGAAAACATGAATTTTTTTGTAGACATTGCTTAAGTTTAAGTTAGATATTATGTTTTTTAGCTGTACTCCAAATCCTTAGCCATATTTTCATTTCATTTCATTATTATTATTAAAGTAATACATTAAAAAATTAATCTTAAAATATTCGCAATATGAAAAATTTCATTAATTTACATTAGAAACCTTTCAAATATTTGGTTAATTTAAAAATATGATATATTACGATATGTCACTTATGTCTCTCAATTGTTTCCTTAAATGACAACTCACTCGGAACACAGGAAATAAACAGAATCTTCTCTTTTTGTGGTTGTAATGAATGCAATGCACGATATTCATATTCATATCCATATCCATATGTATCGTAAGTGTTGCAAGTCGGCACAATGCCACTTGGCAATTAAAAACGCAAATTTGCCATTGTCTTAATTTAAATAAATTAAATTTTATGGCACTTGCAAGTTGCAGTTCGATGTGGTTCGTCTTGCAAGCGCCTTTAATTGGCTTCATGTGCACCGCCACAGCCACCGCCACAGCACACAGCACATCACATCACAGTTTTGCGAACGAGCTGAGTTGAAGATGAGTTCAGTTAATCATTAAATGGCCTCTCATCAAGTGTGGGAAGAAGTTACGCAAGCTATTCACATTTCACAGATTTGACCCAAACAAGAAAAAACAATTAAAATTTAAATACGACTACTTATTTAAATAATGCTGGGCATTTTCCTCTGTTTCTTTTTTTATGAGTTTAATGAGAAATGTTCGCGTGTCAGTTTGCAAGAAGGTTTCTGCAGCAGTTCCGGTTTCATCTTCATACACTTTTTTATGTCTCTGATTTCATTTCTAATCCACTAATTAGCACAATACATAATATATATAGAATTCATTTCATTTCATTTCTTTTTTTATCTACACCACTTCACAACTAATCGCAGTAGTAGCCAGTGACCATAACAATTGCTCATAGCGAACAATAATCATTACGACGCCCAGTTTCGCACTTGACGAGAACGAGTCGAGCCCTCTTGATTATCACAATCGTAAAATGTACATTTGTTCGCAGTTCCTGCTGCTGCTGATGAAGCTTTCTATTAACGCGATTTGGCTGCAAAAAGATCCCCGAACAGATAGCTAACTTTATCTTGGCCCAGGTTTTACACTGCGCCTAACAAGACTTGATAGTTGAGTGGCATAATGCACCGCCTAAAGAACTTTACTGTCAGTTTAGGTCTGTCGCACAGTGGAACGCAAGTTCAAAATATATAAGTATGACTAGTAATATATTCTGTATTAAAATATATTGCTTTTCAATTAAAACTTGTTAGAAATTTACAGTTGAGTGTACTCGACTATGAGATATCTTGAAAATATACCAATATTATACCGCAAAATACTAAAATATGCTGAAGGTAATATTTTGAATATCGATATTTTATTATATTCAAAATATACCATAGACTCCAAAATATACCATACTCGTATTCTAAGTATATACCAAAAATATACCACAGAAGTTCTAACATATACCAAATGCTCAGATTTGGAATATAGATATTTTACTATATTCAAAATATACCACATTCTAAATATGTACCAAAACATGTACTGCAAAAATATTAAATATACCAAAGGCTATATTTGAAATATCGGTATTGTACTGCAATAAAAATATACCAAGGAGTACAAGTTATACTGTCAAAGCAAAGTAAGCGTTTTTAGCTATACAAAAATAATTTCTTTAGTAACTTCTAAAACTTTTATTCGATCGCACCCAAAATTTTCAGTACTCATAAATACTGTACTCATATTTATATTTACCAAAAATTCCTCTATGGTTAGTATTTTTCGATTTGCGGAGGCGGTTACAATTATGAGATAAGCTGAATTTGTGATTAGATAATAGTTTAATTATGTTTTTACACCACTGTGCGGCAAGTGCTTATGACTAAATTACAATAGGCAATGGCATAATGTAGCATTAGGCTGCGAAGCTATAATGAAGTAGGTGTTGCTTTTGGCTGCTTCGAAATTAACATTCCAAAGTTGCAACAACTTGTGGCACTCTTCGCGAGGCAGGCAGACAATCACACACACACACAGGCAGAGACATTGGGGCATAATGAGGAGGCTAGAACAGAGCTGTAAATTAAATTCACAAATAATATGCAGTGGAAGGCGGCAGCACGCCACGCCTACAACCTTCACCTGCAGAGTTGCCTGTCTGCCTTAGCGTCTGCCAAGATTGCATGTTGCAGTTGCAGTTGCAGTTGCACTTGCGGTTGCGGTTGCGGTTGCAAGTGGCAGGCTCACATGCAAAGTGGCTGGCCTGGGCGCCACATTTGCGCTTCGTCAGTCACAGACACTTCGTTATAAAACAATTAAATTTTCCTAAGCAGCCACACAATAAAACGAAAAAGCAAAAGGCAATTGCGAAAATGCACTGCACAAACAATGCAAAAGAAGTGAGCAAAATATTTACAAAACTTATTTATAATTAGTGTGGCCAAGGCAAGCAAAGTGCCTCCGCTCTCCTCCCTCCTGCTCTCTCTTACTTGCTGCCAGGAAACGGGAAGCGGAGTTTGCATGCTCGACCTTTTGGTATAATTTACAAATTGGCTCAGCCCCGAGACCGTATCCAGAGCCAGACCTTAATGGCAATGCAATGAATGCTAATTGGTTCGCTGGTTAAGATATACCCTGTAAAGTCACTCAAATGGGGTAGCTTACATAGTATTCGATTTATACCAAATTCTACAAATATACCGGATTAATATACCGAAATTTTTTTTTTAAGATATACCGAAGTCTTCATTTGGAAAATGCAGTCATATTCTAAAAATATACTAAATTAATATACCAAAATACTAAAAGGCTTTATTTAGTATATCGTCATATAGTACAAAATACACCGAAATAATAAATACTGTAATTATTATTGTTTATTATACCAAATTAATAATTACCAATTATACCATAAAAAAAAAAAATTATACCAACGACTTTATTTGGAACATCGACATATTATACTAAGTATACCAGAATCATAAATACTGTAATTTTTATTGTATACCAAAAATCACAATCAGTTTTACTCTACTTCAGCTGCAGGGTATCAACTAGTCACTATTTCGCTATTCTATTCCTTGCTTTGAAGGGCGACATGAATATTGCATAATGTGGCACACCTGCAGTTATTGACTTTCGATCGAAACACTGTCGAATATCTCATTTAATTTATTTCCCTGACGCTTTTGTGGTTTGTACTCGCGTAAATAGTTTGTCGAGTACTCGCAGTTGCATTCATTAAGCACACGCAAATGCTTTATGAATCATTACTCACGGGCAACTCATTCAATTTAAGGTCAATATGTGAACAAGTCTGTCCATCGATCGGCCAACAGAATTATGGTAAATTACCATTGTTAATATCACACTTTACCAGAGGGTTCTACCAAATGAGTCAGCACAGTTAAGTAGGCATTTTCATAATATTTTAACTGGAAGTATTTGAGCTAAGAAAAATATAACAATAAATTGTGATCAATATTCTATTTATTAAATGATTCTGATAATTGAAATATCTTTATTTATTTTCGTTGCCATATAAAGTATATCAGCTATTTTGTAACAGACTGATTATATTTATGATACAGAATCATCAATTCAAATTTATTTATATATTATTTTATTGGCCTATAAAATATATCAGTTATTATTTTATGGAATGATTCCTATATTAAAGAATGAATAAGTTTATTGTTTTATTTTACTTTACCTTAAAAGTTTCTCAAAATATTGATGTTATGGATCAATTTAGAAGAAGAAGTTTATAATAAATCTGTAATAATATATATATAGATGTTATAAATCGAATTGATACTTCTTCTTGGTAGTTATTATGAAATTCTCATTAATTTATACGCTTGAGAAAATCATAATAGGATCAGCGAGCAGTTAAGATATGATGCTTGACTTTAATCCAGTGAGTTTCGCTCGACGCTCGACACATGAGTGGAAAGTAATTAAAAACAGTAGCTTGTTGAAATAAATATTTAGTTTAGATATGCAGCTGTTGCTCGATAATACAATTTATGTGTAGGAATGCCCCCAGTCTGGTAAAAGCAAAAAAAAACAACTTGGAGTGGCAGTTGAAGTTGCAAGTTGCAATTGGAGTTGGAGTTGGAGTTGCAGTTGGGGTCCATTCAGATTTAGTGGTAAAATGCAGGAATGGCATAAGAAAATGCATGCATGCATATTCATGCCTTTGAGTTGAGTTGAGATGCCAACTGTGTGCTGAACTGATAAATTAAGCAATCCCCTGAACTGAACTGAGTTGAAATCGCAAATGCATTGCAAATTTGTGGCGCGAAAACGCGACTAGAAAGTCGCTTGCAAATGGCAATAGAAATGTGTGTTTGCTACTAACTAAAATTTATGCCTCGTACTCGTTAATTTTGATGTCTTTGATGCCACCTGACAGGCAGGTGAGTTTTGGGGGAGGGGCATGATTTAAATGTGAAAATGTGTTACAATTGGCCCACGACCCGTTCACCTTGAAGCTATAATTCTGTGTGTCTCCCTGTCTCTCCCTCACTTGGCTAATTTAATGCGCTTGAATCAAGTCAATGAATATTCAAAGTTCTTTTCCTCGACATCCACTGAGAACTTTCGCAATTGGGGGTCCGTCGCCAAGCCATGTGAAAGCGCCCCCAAAAAAGATTTATGCCAATTACAAAGTAAGTAAGTTAACTAGAAAATACATTCTTGCGAAGCGAGCGCGTACTTTACACTCGTATGCAAATTGCGATAGTGAAAAAAAGACTCATAAAATAAACAGCGAAATTCTTGTGAAATCGTCGTCATTGTCGTAATTACGGGCAATTTTCCATGAATTTATTAACACAGCAGAGAACACAAACCCCAGCGCACAGTTTAAAAGCTGCTTAAGTGCGCTCCCAGTGCCAGCTGATCGTACAGTGAAACCTCGCCAGAGTATACAGTCTACAAACAAACAGACCATAAATAGTATAAATTTCCACATGACACGCGATGATTATGCACATTTAATGCAAACAAGTGGGGATGTGAATCGTCAAGCTGCTGCATCTGCCACATCATTTGCGTATGCGGCTCCTAATGAACGAACAGCTGCTGTGGCAACTTTTAATTGCTCAAAGCTCAAGCGACAAACGTCGTCGTCGATGGCGAAGGCCAGCGGAACAGCCCCCCAAACCTTAGACTCGACTCATTCCCAGTTGAAATCGCAGTCGTCGGCTTTCCATTGATAGCAAAAGTGTGGGTCATACCTCCCCTTCTACCTCTCTTCAACCTCTCCCTCCCTTGGATGTTGTAGTGTGCATTTCGTGTCATGCTCCGGGCTCATCTGCATGCTCATATCTTCGTCATCTTTGACTACAGTGCTCCAGTTGTCCCCTACATGGCGGGTGTCTGTTTCTTATTAGCTCGCATTTGCGCTTTGCACGCGCTCTCTCTGTCTTTTTGTGGTGTGTGGTGACCAATTCAGGGGGTCGGGCAAGGGAGATGTCAGTGGCATGTGTATGTATAGAGTGCTGGGCAATCAGTAGGCAAAAATTCCATGAATTAATTTCAGTTTTGCATGTTGTTATTTATTAAAATTTTATTTTGCTCGGCGCTCGTTTCTCTTTCATAGCTGCCGCTACCCTTTGTATGAATACGATGAGTACGAATACGAATACGAATACAAATATGAATGCTTCATGTGCATGTTGTGTTGTATCTCGAAACTCAAACTCAACTCAAGCTAGTTATTTTTCATAATTTTTTTTTTCGTGATTCTTATCAGCTGCGTTGTCTGTCTGCTTATGAATGGATTTCGAAGACGGAAGCCCGTCGACTTTCAGACTGTTTTTCATTCACATCGAAGTCAAATACTCATATTTTATTTCCCTGAAATTGCTTCAAGAATAAATAGAAACTTCGTAATTTGTTTGATATTTATTTGGAATTTTTATTGATTTTTCTGTCTTTTTTTTATTTTTCTGTTAATACACTTTAAAATACTATTAGTAATTTTTGTTTTCTTTTTTTTTTATAATTTACAATTACAAATGTGTTTTTGATAAATTCAAATGTGTGTTTTTTGTTTTGTTAATTTAAGTGTAAAGTAAAATATTGTTTAGTTTTTTTTTGTTACTTGCCCATACAACATTTAAAGTAATGCTAATTGTTTTTGCTTGTTATTAATTTGTTTGTTTTAATTAAAATTAAAAATCATTCAATTGATTATCACAGTATTCACGAAGAAAATAAATATGCTTAAAAGTTGATAATATGAAAAAGTTAAAAATATGTTTGTTAGTTTTGTTTTTTTTTTGTAGTTTGTGAAATTACAAGTATTCGCTAGAAACTGTTTTACTTGACTCTTTTCTTGTTGACGTCTTGGGTTAGATTGTACTTAAACATTAATCATACGCCATGTAGTGCACGCGACATTTAATTACAAATTGAAAGCACTTGCCTTGTGCTCAACACACACAAGACGATTGCTTCAATTTATTTGCACCAAAAAATGTTGGTGTTCAAGTGAACCGCGGAACTAGTTCTTCGGTTCACTTGAGCAGCAATTTTTGATGGAATTTTCCCCTTTTTCTTTGCTCTTACAAACTGTCATTACAATTAAATACAATAAATACCAATAATAGTTAACATAAACAAACCACATGGTTGTGTGTGTGTAGTTGTGGGTGTATAAGTGTGTGTGTGTGATTGGCTGTTGAAACCGAATCATAGTGAAGAATTAAACTACTATTTGATGTGTTTGCGACTTTGAACCTGCAAGACAAGAGCAGAAAATGGAAATAGAAATTAGTAAATGGATTTTATAATATAATATGTTTATATATAAATTTTCAGAAAACTGTAATTGTGAATTTCAGTTCTTGTAAAATTATTAAAAATCTGCATCGTTAGTAATATATTGAACTTTGTTGAACTAGATTTCAGTTGTAGTTCTTGATACTGAAAACTATCATTAAGATAAAAATAAAATTTAAAATTTTTAAGATTCTTCGATTTGAACTAATCAATTCTATCAAAAAGATTGTTTTATTAATTTTCTCAGTTTATATATTAGATTTTTACTTAATTCTCTTAAATTTCCTGCTTTGATTAATTTTATTTTAATAATTTTCTCTAATTTTTGGGATTTGATACTCTAAAATAAATTCTATCAAAAAGATTGTTTTCTGAACAGTCTCAGTTCATATATTAGATATTTAGTTTATACTTTATGAATTCAAATTTGTTGTTTGAATTTATATTTCTAGAAATATATTTTTCACTAATTGCTTTTAATTCTCTGTAGTAAACATTATTAAAAACTTGTACACACCTGCTTGTAGTGATTTAAGCTGAGCGCTGCTATTTTTATGTGTCCTAGCGCCCATTGCACTGTCTATGTCCCAATCTACGACTTTCGCTCTCCCTACACAACTGTTTAGGACATCATGTAGGACGACTCGTCATCATCGGCACCCGTTGGGCTGTCGAGCGAGGGATTGATGCGTTTCTCCTTCTGCCGACGATTGCAGAACCAAACACGCACCACTTCCTTTTCCATGCCGAGGCGATCAGCCAGCTGGCTAATCTCCTCGGAGGTGGGCTTCTGGTTGGCCATGAAAGCCTTCTCGAGAGCACCGCGAATTGTGGTCTCAATCGAAGTGCGCTTCTTGCGACGACGACCAATGATCTCCGGTGTGCTAACCGTGGCCTGCAACGCAGCCGGATCAAAGACACCGCCGGTGGCCTGAATGGTGCGATCGGCATCGTCGAGCCACTTTTGCAGCAGCGGCTTCAGTTTGCACATGTTCTTGAAGCTCAGATTGAGCGCCTCGAAGCGCGAGATTGTCGTCTGCGAAAAGTCATTGCCATAGAGTTTGCCCATGGCCAATCCCACATCACCTTGAGTGAATCCCAGCTTAATGCGACGCTGCTTGAAGGTCTTGGCAAACTGTTCGAGTTCCTCCAGATCGGTGGTTTCCTCAGGCGAAGGTTCGCCCGCAGCTCGGGCAGCTGCGGCACTTGCCACCGTCTTCGGTTGCGGCGTTGTGATCGAATTCTGACTGTGATTGTGATTGTGGGTGCCACTTGTCGGTGTGCTAGGAGTCAACATGCCGCTGAGCTTCAGACTGGCTGCCGAATTGGGCGGCGTTATCTGCAGCGGAGGATGCAAATGTGGCGAGCTTGCCGGACTGTGAACAGAAGCAGCAGCGATAGCAGCGGGAGGACTGCGAGCGTGAGGCGTCGAGCTGCGTGGTTGCAACAGCGGCGACTTGCAGAGGGAGAGCGACTCTTGGAGTTGTTCCTGCTGGCGTTGTTGTTGCTTCTGCAGTGCCTGCAACTGTTGCGTGGCCTGAGCCAACGCCTGCAACTGACTCTGCATGAGGAACTGTGCGGCTGCCACTTGAGTGTTCAACGCCGGATCATCTTGAGCCAAACCCAACGATCCACTGCGCAGCAGTTCCATGTAGCTGTTGAACTGCTGTTGCAATGCCACTTGACGCTGTTGCAGCAACTGCTGCAGCTGGGCGAAATCCTGCGGCGAAATGGAGCCAGCCAAAAGCGGATTATTGAGACCCAAGCCAGCGGCAGCGAACTGTGCCTGAGGCGAAGAGAGTCCCGGCAATGCGAGCATTGGTTGCATGCCACTTGCCACAGTGGTGGCTACAGCTGCTGCTGCGGCCGCCGCTGCTGCCATTGAGGTGGGTGTGGGCGTGGCCACGGTGGGCGGCAGCACTGGCGAGATCATTGGCGCCACCGGCGACGGCGCATGATGCAACTCAGCGCTGGGCGGCGTTGCGGCAAGTGCTGATTTCACCGAATTCGAGGGCGATTGTGTGCTGTGACGCGAGTTGTCGCTGGTCAAGTTCAAAGCGCCGCCATTGGCATCGTCGTAATCCTCATCGGGCTGCTCCATTTTGTACACCTGATGATGGTTGTGATGGTTGTTGTGGTGCAGCTGCTGTTGCTGTTGGTGATGATGATGATTATGGTGGTGAGCCGGATGTGGCATCGACAGCAGTTGTCGCTTGGCCTGCTGCTGTGTCAGCAACAAGGCGGGGCTCAGGGGCGAACGACAGCGATCGCTGGAAGTACCCACGCTCGAGTTGTTGTCATCGCAATCTGAAGCTGTGAATTAAAATAGAAGAAATATGGAAATGTTGTAGAAGTGATATTGTGAGGAAACTATAAAATAACTTATTAAAGGGAAGACATAGAAAATGAATAACGTAGTGGGAAAAATTTTCTAGTAAATAAGAGAACTATGATTCATTGATATAATTTTCTTACTACACTAAATGTTAATGTTAATCTTGTTATCAAAAAAAAAGTTCAGCTGTAATAGTGTTTTGAAAATTATCTAAAAATGATATGCTACTGTAAAGTACCTTATTGTAGGAAAGACAGAGAGATCGAATAAACTAATGCGAAAATTTGGTCTCACATATTAAAATGTCTATTAATAAGAGACTATGATTCATTGATCTGATTTTCTTACTACTCTATATTTTAATGTTAATCTTGTTATCAAAAAAAAAGTTCAGCATTATAATAAATGTTTGAAATTATCTGAAAGTTATAGAAAAGTTCTTATCTAAGCCAAGTCTAGATATTGAATTATAACATTTCTACTATAACAATTGTATCTATAAGCAAACTAACTATAGTAACTCAGCAACTATTCAAGTTAAGCATATCAAGTCAACGTCATGGTAAAGTTTAAAATTTTAATATACTTTTTTAATGAAAAGTACTATCCTTAGTAATTCCCCAACTATTTTAACTCAACTGTTACTCAACGTAGCCTTATAAAATTTTGTACGCATCTACTACAACTAAAAATCAGAGTTTTAAAATACTTTCAAGCTGAAAAGAAATATCCTTAGCAATTACTGAACTATTGTAACTCAGCTGTTACTCAACGTTGCCTTATGAAATTTTGTATATCTATTACTCCCATTATGACTTGTCGTAGCCTTTTGAAATTTTATACAAATATTATAAAAACAGTTAAATGAACCGCTTTTATAAAATGCACAGCTGATACGAAATACTTGGAACCCCGCAAAAAACTTTCAGTTAATGCTAAATTAAATACACCGTCCAGACTGTTTAAGTTTATCAAGCGTTTGTCCTTTGCATAACTTTAGCATACAGAACGCATACGTTTGCATAATTTTGTTTCAATTTCATAGTCGGTTGCGCTTTTGGGTGAAAGGCTTTCCACACGTGGACCACACACACACACGAAAATAAGAAGAATAAGAGAAAGGGTGGGCGAATACTGTTAGCTCATATTATGCCAAAGCGTAGCCTTGCCAAACTGTTAGTTTACATAGTTAGTTTCACCTTTGCACACACATACACACACAAGCTTGGTACATCAAATGGATTTGTCGTGTTTTCTTTTCATTTTGGCTGCTTTTAAGTGCCATTTTAGCATTTCAAATGCTTTTGGCCAAACGATTTGTATAAATTTGCTATTTGTATGCATTTTATTTGCACAAAGGAAAGTGAAGAGAGAGCGGTCGGGGGGTCTTTACTCTCTGTCAATTGATTTGCAATAATATTTAAATGCGTCGCAGCTCATTTTTGTGTTGCTGATGTGGTTGATGCTGTTGCTGTTGTACCACCCTCTCTTCAAAGCTGGCAATCAAAAGTTAAGCTAGCCTTAAACCCTTTTCAAAGCAGCCCCCTTTGAAGTGCTCTCATTCTACTTGAAATCTCAATTGTGGCATTTCCATTTCGTATTTCGCATTTCCCATTTCTCATTTTCCCATCGACGTTCGGTCAGCTGTGTCCGTTGCAGAGACCCACACAAAATTTTTGCATATGTTTGCTGTGGCTACTTTATGAGTTCTGGAGAGATGTGTGGTTCAGGTTTTTGCTGTTGGTGGTTGATGCTACGTGAATTTGATGACTTATTCGCCCAAGTGGTTGCCCCACATGGTCCAGCCATATTCTCATCATCATCCTTCGGCTTCGGAGAGACTCAAATTTTGTTTTCTTATATGCGCTGCGGCTACGTGTGGCCATTTGGTATTCAGATGATGTGCAAATTCGATTTGTATGTGTTGTGTGAAGACCTCCGGTCAGAGGCGTAGGCGAAAACTGTTTTCCAATCGTGGGAGTAATAGACGTAATAAATTGCCAATGAATATCTTCACTAACAGCTGAGCTACAATAGTTGGGTAAGTGCTAAGGATAGTACTTTTAAGCTCGAAAGACTTTTAGAAGTCTATTCTTAAGTTCTAGAAGTGGCATACAAAATTTCATAAGGCTACCTTTAGTAACAGCTGAGTTACAATAGTTGGGTAGTTGCTAAGGATAGTTCTTTCATCTAAAAAGTCTTTTAAATTGTTACCCTTTACTAAGACATTAACTTGATATGCTCAACTTAAGTAGTTGCTGAGTTACGATAGTTAGTTTGCTTATAGATAGACTTGGTGTAGTAGAATCGGTTCAATTTACCGTCTAGACTTGGCTTAGTTGGAAATTCATTCATATTTCTTCATTTCTATTATTAACAGTTGAGTTACTTGAGGTTAGTCCCCTCTATTGAGACGCCTCTGAGTATTTGGGCAGCCAATAAAAAAGGAAAATGGTCAGTTTGACTTCCCACACTCGTGCATAACGGCATAATTTTTGCATAAAATATATGTAAATATGTGTTCAACGGGGGAGCTCAGCTCATGTGAAAGAAATCACAGCAACTGTGTCCGGCTGCCTTCCCCGCCTCTCCTCCCCCACACACACACACGCAGACATGTGCGAATTCAAATCAAGCGAAATGCTGTCAATAATATAAAAGCAAGGAGGCCAACGAAAAAAAAAGGTTCTATTATGGCACAAAAAGGGATGCCTTGGACTGAACCAAAGTCCTGGCCGTGACTAACGAAGTTCTTGGCACGTGGAACGTGGGCGGGAACCAAGAACTCAATACGAATCGACTTGATTATGATGATGATGTTGCCATGAAATTTGTAAAGTGTGAATTGCAAATTTTACGCAGTTTCAAGGCATCATAACGAGTTATGAATAATAATAAGCTGGGATAAAGTAAGAGTTACATTTATAATACAAGTAGTAAAGTCAAAGCAAACTATTTCTTAAGGTTTAACAATTAGATCGCCCCCTTAAAAAGCAAACCTCAATTAGCTACGCCCTGCAATAACACGACAATTGTCACCTAATGCAATCAGGCGAGAACTACTTAAGAAGCTGTTAAGCCACACACACAGACACACACATTCCAAACACACTTCTTACACACTCGCAGAAGCATTTAAGAAGACATCAAAATCAACTTAAAGATACACCCGTTTTCCCTAGTTTCCCTCAATCACGGCGACAAAAGTTTTGACAGCCATTGTACCTCTGCAACCCCCACTCCCTCGTATTCTTACCCCTAGTCTATATTTAACCCCTCGCACATTTAATTCTATACCTATCCCTATCCCTACTCCCAATCCCTATAACCCTTACTCACAGCGCGTGGCCAGCGAGTGCCTAGGCCTCAAAACACACATCAAGGGGTTGCTGCCAACTTCTCTCTCTCTCTCTCTATCTCTCTCTCTATTTCGGTCTCTGTTTATTGTGAAACTGATGCCACGGCAGATGTTTCGTGGACCCAAAAAAATATATGTTATATACTCAAAGTGGACAAATCGTAAATCTTTGCCAATGGGTTTCCGATGCACTCGGACAACAGCTGATGCGCTAATGGACTCGAAAGTAGTCTAGTCTGAAATAATATTCATAGAGCACTTACCGTTCGATTGCAGCGGCGATGGCGAACGCGACAGGCGACTGATATCTGCAAGGAGAGAGAAAGAATCGGAAAGTGAGAGTTAGAAATGGAGCCAACAGGATAAACTAAATGCAGTTTCAAAAAGAAAGAATCGGCAATCGGCAAGAGAGATTTAGAAATGGAGTCAAAAGGATATTCCACAAGATTTTACTTAATGCACTTGAAAGAAGAAAGAATCGGAAAGAGAGAGATAGAAATGGAGTCAAGAGGATATACCACAAGATCGCTAAATTCAATGCACTTAAAGCAGCAGTTGCATTTAGCAAAGTTGCCGCCACTTGAGGGCAACACACGACAACACGTAGCAAGCATAAACTGGGCACAATTTAAGAATGCGAAAGAAAATTCCAAGAAATGCACAACTTAACGCTTTTCGCCCCCCAAAATCGATATCGATACATTTGTAGCTAACTGACCAAATGGCTGCAGACAGGACACGCTGCTGCATAAAAGGATATTTTTATGGCACTCGCTAAGGGAACACCTGGACCTCGTCTGTTCCTGCTGCTTGTGTTCAATTTGAATTTGAAATTTTTGTACTTTGAGTTGGATTTTATGAGCGGCTATCAAGGCGTGTCCTCAGCGAGGCGACTTTGGCTAATTTATGAGTTTTGTGGCAACAAACTGAACTGAGCTATGAATAGTTTGTGGCATGCAACTCTTTGCTCAGTTACAAAGTAAGAAAAAGGTTTAAGCAGCAGAAATGCAAAGTTATTGATGACTAATTGGGAATTATTTGAAGTTTTCTTTACAATTATTTAACTCTACTCTATTTTATAAATTTTTGAATATTTTAAATCATATTGTTTTGAAAATTTTAATATTTTTATAGAAGTTTATTGGTGCCCTATTTCAAGTAGTACAATGCTTCTCTATTTCAACTATTAACTCATCATATTCATTTTACCTTTTTCTAGTCGATTTAAACAAGATTTTTCAATCATTATTTTTATATTTCTATGTTTATTAATTTCATCATTTACTTCTCTATTTTAACTGCATTTTTCAATCATAGTTTTATATTTCTATGTAATGAAATTATTATATTAATTTTAGCTTTTACTTCTCCATTTTAACTGCATTTTTCAATCATAATTTTTATATTTCTCTGTCATTTATTTGCTGCTCTATTTCAAATAGTATATCATAATATTAATTTCACAATTTTCTTTTTATTTTTAGCTTCCCTTTTGGCCGTTAATTTATGTGTAAGTCGAACAATCTTTAAATTATTTATTTATGTTATTTATGTGCAAACTTGAAGTGTTTCAATGCTGGGGCATTATCAAGTGATTACAAACTTAATCTGCGCCAATCAAGCTAAAAATCAGTTGACAGGGATCGGGGAATACCCATAATTGTTGGCCATAAAAATTGCAGATTGTGTATTTTACATAATAGAAGTGTTCTTTTTTGTTTTTTCGCTGACACATTTCAGCAATGGCTTTATCTGCCAAAATGGTCTGAGTGATATACTACTGAGAATTATTGGGTTGTTTCCCCAGAGATAATAAATACAGAAGTAGCGCAATCTTTTGAGTTCTAGTTCACACTCTTTAGGCAACTTATGGCACACTTTTCTCGAGCTAATTAAGCGGCAACATGTTTTTGTTGTTGCTGCCACACGACAAAACTCAAGTGTGGCACGATCTCAGAACAGAATGTGTGGCATATGGCTTGCTGCCTGCTGCCAGTTGCAATCGTAACCCAATCATGGAGCAGCACTTAAGGCGTCGCCGAAGCAAACTAATTTTTCGAAAATGCGTTAAAATGCCACATAAATTATGTAACATATTTGTGTGTGTGAGTGTGTGTGTGTGTGAGGAAAAGTCACCCCCGCCACAAAGAAGAAAATGAAAATGAAAATTTCCCAAAAATAAATTTTACAATTGCTAGCGAAATGCAAAAACCACAAGTTTTCACCCTCAACGAAAATTCGCTCAGCGGGAGATACTTTTGCACAATTAGTCAATGACCTCGACAGCTGTGCGAGGGAGTTGGGGGAAAGGAACTAGTGTGTGTGTGTGTGAGTGTGTGTGTGTGTGTGTGTGTGGACATCACGTGCGCAGACTGGCTATCGATTGAGTCGTCGTCGTCGTTGTTGTTGTCGCTGCTTGTGTGGTCGCTGCTTTGGCGGCGTCGGAAGCTGCGTGTCTTGAACTCTTGACCCCCGAAATAATGATGACTGCGTGTGCTTGTGTGTATGAATTTTCGTAGCAAAACAAAGCGCAGACAGACAGAGAGCGGGGATGTGTGTGAAGAGAGCGAGACAGAGACAGATAGTGTGGTAAAGAGCTTAGTCGGCTTTTAGGCGCTAAAACGGAAGTCGTCGATTTCCGCGTCGATTGCACACAAAATACTCGAAAGTTAACGCGCATTGTTAAATTGTTCGAACTGTTTATTGTGGCATTTCTAAGAATTGGCCATAATACTTGTATACACGCCCTCTTTCTTGACCAGCTCGAACTTGTTTTGCGCCTTATCAACGACAGCCTTCGTTTTGTTATCAGAGAGCCAAGCGTAATGAGCTCATTGCCTGCAACTGACTAAAAATAATCCGTGTTGCGGCCCACGAAACGAAACATTGTCGTCAATCGCACCGCGCAGATAAATCGAAGTATATTAATTTAAAACTTATTGTCGTGTTCGAGCGACCAATCGATTAATTTATTATAATCAGAACGAAAAGAAAAACGAAATAAAAACTACTAAATAACTCGACCAGCTATGACGAAATTTGTTTACCCAGAATTCTGGTTCCACACTTTTTTCGTTTTTCGTGCAGGTGTCCCAGATAAGCACGCCAAAGTATCAAGATGCGATAAGAGTATATGGAAATCATGAGACATACACTTCTTACTACTTACTATATAGTACAAGCTATAGGCTATCGCGAGAGCGAGATGGCGATAGACTTATATAAAATCAACTCAAGAGCTTGCGCCATTAGCTGTAGAGCTCTTGAAAATCTCTATCTACGTATCTCTCTATCAATTGGAACTATCGAAAGTACAGCTCATTAAAGCAATAAATTATCTGTTATTCAAGACCCCATTAGCTACATATATAAAACGAATATACGTTTCTCCGCTGTCTCAGTGTTAGACAACTTCATTTACCACCAGATTGATAAGCTAACTAAATTGAATACATGGTCATTTGCGTTGTGCAAGAAATGCGTCTTCAATAAATACGCTTTTCGTTTCGTTTCGTTTCGTTTATTTCATTTTATGGACTGCATTCGTAATTCCCTCCATCCAATTCTTAGTTATAGTTTTTTTGCTTCGTTCGACGAGTGTTTTGCCTAAGTGGGTCGCTTTGGGAGAGAACTGATATTTCTGATAGTGAGACGACACCTGAGTGTAGAGCATATATTTAATTCTTTCTTTACTGGACTTTACTGGACTTTAGGGGGTTTTTTCTTATACGATCGGAACTCAATGAGTCAATGCTAATTTAGCTTATGATGAAATTGACTTTGATATAGATTAGCAAAATGGTTTCCGATTCTAAAGCCAATATTTTCTTTATGACTTGCATATTTTAAGGAATTGAGTCATTTACTTTTTCTTTGATAAGCTGAAGAAAGCTCTAATGCATTCAACAATTGTTCAAATTTGACTTAAATATTAAATATATATAAATATATATAAAATTTGATGATCTATGAATACAAATAAGCAGACAGACGCTATAATGCATTCAACAATTCTTCTAACTATACTTAAATACTACTATTAATATGAATTTTAGTAGAATAATGAAGTCAAAGTGATAAAAGCTTTAAAAGTTGAACTATTAACAAATTATTTAAAGAATACTTGACATTATTGTGTCCTTATAAGAATGAAAGAAGTTATAAGAAAGTTAAGAACATGTTTTGAACATTAAATATATATTACATATATTTAATTAGTAGCAAAACTTTAGTCAATAGCAAATTTTATAAACTATAATAATACAAAATTGTATAGGAATATTAAGAAAATGTTTTAAGCATTAAAAATATATTCCACCTTAAGATAAGGAACGATTCGTTTAACTTTTCATGTGCATATAGAAAACTTATAGAGATGTGTTTGTCAGGACAACATCATAAGACTAGCAGCATAACATAATTTCCTTATCAAAGCTAACTATGATTCCCATTATCTTCTATACTATAAAATTTCGAATCAAATACAGTATTTCTGATTATCTTTAAGAGCACTATAAGATGAATGCAAAATATGGTTGACTATACTATAGAAAAATAGAGTATTTATGCTTATCTTTGACTTTGTAAGCTTGTTGATATAGAGTAGTATTTAAAAAGCTTTGAATTCAAATTGTAGAATAATCAACAAATGTTCTCAAGCGAAAGTTAAGTTTTTCTTTGATAATAAGAAACTTGCAGATAATATTATAAATATAGTAAACTTGAATATAGTATTAGAAAATTTGTCTATTCCAAATGTAAGATAATCATACATTTAGTAAGCTTTGATTATAAGAAACTTCCACATAATATTTGAAATATAATTATAATCAACTTAGGATGCATTTAAATCACTTTCTTTATTGAGTACATTGAACTATTCAAAGGAAACTTACATCGACTCTGCATGAGGTGTACGGCGTCTCTGGCACTGTTGTTGTTAGTCTTTAGCAAATCATGCTTCAAGGAATTTGTATTATCCTCGGGACTAGCGGTGTGCCAACGTAGCTCCGACATAACCATTTTCACAGAAACAGCAGATATAATATTGTTTATAATACTTGGGATATGTTGTATGTTTTGTTGTGTGTTGCACTTAATAATTGTCAAATTGTCACCGAAATGTTTCTTGTTGGGGGCTTTTTTTTTACAACACTTGCACTACTTGAGTTCGCATAACACTTGCGAAGAGAGTTTTCTTATTTTATATGTGTGTTTGTGTGTGTGAATTTTCTTTTATTGATACTTGGTTGTAATAGCGCCGGCCTGCGTCCAAACGCGTTCGTGTTTCGTATGAAACTGACAACGACACAGCGATCCAATGCGGCAGGACAACTCTCAACGGATAATCGCTAGGCCTGACTGCTTGAGCTGAGTTTGTTGCTGTTGCTGCTGCTGTTGCTGGTAATGATGATACCGAGCAGTAGTAGGCAATAATGATGATGATGGCAATGATGATGATGACGATATATGCTGCCGGTACTACAAGCAGTCTATGCACGTTGTCTTTGTCTGCCTTGCGTTCACTGCTCTCAATCTTTCTCTCTCTTTCTCTCTTTCTGTTTCGTTCTCTTCTCCTGCGTCTCAATGCCTTCCACACTCCCTAAGCCGGCATTGACTTTGCTGTGTTTTGTTGAGTGCGAGTTTTGAGTTGAAAATTTGTGTTTTTGCGCCCAAAAATCAAAAGGCAGGGGAAGGTTTTTTGTGAGTATGTGTGTTGTTGTTGTTCCTCTTCTTCTTATTCTTCTTGTTAGCCACCCCAAAAAAAGCGGTAAGGGTTGTTTGGGTCTCGTCTCGTGTGGGGCGTATATATGTATGTATTTAAAAAAGAGCGTTTTGTGCTTTGCTTTTGCTTTACAGATTTTTTTTTGTTTTATTGGAGCTTGATAAAAAACACACGAGCTGCACGATGTGCTTCAGAGGAGTCAACGCGTTTAACTGGTTTCACGTCGGCGCGGCAACTGCAACTTGGATCGAAAAACCGCCAACTGGGGGAGCCACTGTGTGTGTGTGCGTGTGTGTGTGTGAGCGAACAGCCGACAGAGCTTATTGCCCGAAAGCCCAAGCAGCGCATTGGTCTCTCTCTCTCTCTGTCGCTCGCTCGCTCTCGCTCTGTATGCTTGTATGAGTGCGACTGTGAGTGAGCTAAGTACATGTGTGTGCGTGTGTGTGTGTGTTAGAGCGCACGCTCATTATTTACCGTTCTGGCTTTGAATGCCTGTTAGAAACGCGTTCCACAATTCAATCTCATTCGCTGGAGAGGAGAAATGAGCGAGAGCGCATTTGAGTGTATTGGTGTGTAGTGAGTGAGACTGCGTTTTGCATTTGAGTGAGCGCGCACATGCGAGTGTATGAGTGTGACTGTGTGTGATTGCTCCAACATTTTATACGTTTTAAAATTTTACTACAATGTCTTGTCTCGGGCGTTGTGTTGTGTTTGGGTTGTGGGGCATCGTTCGTTTGTTCGGCTCGGCATTCGTTGGCCGCTCCATTGTCATCGTATAGGTGTGTGTGTTCGTATGTGTGTGTGTGTGCAGTATGCGTGCGCTTGTTTGGGGTGTGGCTTAAAATTTAAATTTAGCTTTCAAATGGCGTTGGCGTCGACTGCGCTGCGTGTGTATGTGTATGCATATTATTTTATGATTGGCGCACACGCCTCAAAAATACTGACTCACAACTTGCGCGTGTGCGTCTGTGTCGATGTCTGAGTGTGTGTGAGCTATGTAAAAATATTTTAAAGCTGCGTCGACGTTGACTGCAGCAGCAGCAAAAGCAGCAGCAGCAGCTTCATGTGCCATTGTCGTCGACGCTTTGCGCTTTGTTCTATTGCTGCTAGTCTTCCTCTTCTTTCGCTGCTTATTCTTGTTGTTATTGCTCTCGCATTTATTTGCCATTCATTTATGCACACATGTGCTGTATGCAGACTGCCTTCCACCCACTCTCCTCTCTCTCTCTTCATTCTCTCCCATTCACCACCCACTTTGCTTCGCTGTTACTGCCGCTGAGACTTTTATCATTTTCTTTTGGCACATCGTTTATTATTATGATTTGTTTAGGATTTTATTTTATTTATATAACAATAATCCAATGAAAATTATGAGAAAATGCAAAAGTTAATATTTATTTTAAAATTATAATTCAATTTCATGTTTAAAATCGAATCTTCAATAATAAAAAACTAAGAATATTTGAACATACGTAAATACCTATTTCGAATTTAAAATCTAATCTATAAAAAAAACTAATAAAATTCTTGATTAAAATTAAAAATAAAATGCAATACACTTACACAAAAGCATTAAAAATTTGATCTCTTTTAATTAAGCAGTTAATAATTTATTTTATTTGTCGCTCAACAACTTTTTGACTTCTGAACTCACATCGTAAAAAAATGAAAACCATTCTAGAAATCTGTTTTCCCTTTTAATTTTCCATCTTCTAAGAAAACTTGCAACAAACCAAACACAAAAATATGTATAGTAGTAAAGAAAAACAAGCAAATTATAACGAAAAGTCAAATTCCAAGGTGACCAGAAGAAATAAATACATAAATAAAATATAAAAAAATCTTTCCAGATATGTATAAAAAACATGCGCTGCAAGCAGGTAAAAGATGCACAGCAAAAAAAATCATAAAAAATTGTTACAAAGTCATAAAAAGTCGGTAGTTGTCAGTTGGACCAGGTAAACTGGCAACACACACACAAAAAATTGTACAAATCCATTTGTCCTAGCAAAGCGTTTAACGCCCAAAAGGCGCAACGTTTCCGTTAGCGATAACCACCTATAGAGAGCATAGATCTTGGGATTTGTGGTACTTGAAACTGCATCAGATAGTTTGGATACCCTGTAAGTTACGAAGAGTTTTTACTGAGAGAGTAGCAAAGTTAAATATGAATTTGAGGAGAATATTTCCTGAGTGAACTTTGTTATTATATTGAGAAAAAACTAAAAGCTAAAGCTAAAGATCTACAACTCGATATATAGATGAATATATATACATATATGTTAGCTACATATTTGATTAATTTCATGATAATCGGGCTATAAATAATAGTAGACAACTTCACAAAACAATTTTAAGTATTCAGAAAAACTTCATTATATACCCACGACGAATAATATTAGATATATCTGGACTATCTATTTTTCAAAAATTCCATTATTATATGTCTACAAACAATATTTGCTGTTTTTCTTTAAAAACTAATATTCAGTAAATCGATGTATTAAGATATTAACTACATATTCTATTCATTTTCTGATAATCGGTCTAAAAATAATACAAAATTTTCGGGAAAATTTCATAGACAATATCAGCTATTCAGATGTAAGCTACATATTTTGCGAATTTCTATTTTATACGTGTATTAATAATATTTCCTATTCCCGCTAAAATATTTAGAAAATTTCAAGATAATTGTTCGTCAATTAATACTATATCTTTGTGTAAGAAATTTGCTCTAAAAAGTTGTACGTATTTTGAAAGTATTAAAATATTAAAAAAAAAAAATAATTGTATTCTGTTAATATATCAATATCAGTTCATTTAAATCATCCATGTTTTTAAATTTAACATGCAAAGTTAGCATACAAATCTGGACATAATATTATTTCAACCTTAAACTTTTATTTCAAAATTAAATTTAGCATACAAATTTTGATTTAAGATTGTTTCAACGTAAAAATCTTATTTCAAAAAATCGTAAATCAAAATGTTTTCACTCTAGATTTGTTTCTCTCTGAGTGAGCTTAACTTTTTACAGGGTATCTCCCACTCGACTTCATTGCTTTTTTAACGGTTTGGTTTTTGCGCTGCCTTGCATTTTTTACGATGCACACACACACTCATAAGACACAGACACAAGACAGTCAAGAGCCGCGCTCTGGGGCTGTAAATTGCGGCGATTTCCACGTAAATCATAAAAAATTTAGATACCCTGGACTTCTTTATAACCTGGAACGAGCAGCAGCATCCTGTGCTTGGTCCTACATGTTAATTAGACCTTCGACTGTCTTTGCCGTCAATTGGCTACTGGTTCTGAGCCACTTTCCCACTCTCCCACTCTCTCTCTCTCACTCTCTCACGTTCACAAGGACTTGCTAAAAAAGAAGACTTCGCGGGTCAACACTTTGACTTAGTGACTGAACCGTTTGACTTTTTTATTTGCTGCCTTCGGTTCGCACTTGGCCAGGCCTACTGTGCGTGCCCATAAAAAACACACACACACAGAAGTGTGTTTGTAACTCTTTTGGAACTGGGAATTGGGAACTGGGAACGTCCTTGCCTCCGACCTCGATCAGCGTAATCGTAAACGTTTCACTCATTGCCGAGAATTACTTAAGTCAATGTAGGCAAAAGATCATAAAAACTAGCGACTGCAAGAGTTTAGATTTTTTATTGGGGCAGCCGGAAAATATGAAAAAAATCAACTGAAATTGAAACTACAACTAAATAAATGAGAAAAGGTCGAAAGGGAAATGTGCGTGTGTACTTGGTAAATAAATAGTTTGTTCTTCTTCTGTTAGTTGTAAAATTTCGTTGGGAAATGAAAAACACTCGCAACTAAAAGTGAAATGCGTAATGAAGTCATAAAGTGAGCCAGGCCTTGGCACATGCAGGTATTTTGAGTATTTCGAGAGGTGCTTTGTGGGTTTGTTCTTGTGGCTTTTCATTTTAGTGGCCATAAAGGTGAAAGGAACAAAAATGGGAAAATGAAAACAGAATGCGCAAGTGATTTTTTCTTATCAGCTAATCAGGATGTAGTTGGTCATCTACTATCATTGCGATGACGAAATTTTCAAGAATTTCCCACAATAGCAGCGTCTTTAATCCTAAAATGAATCCCTAGACAACACTTCATAATCAAGTCAAGATTTGCCAAAAAAGATTTTCGTTTTTTCCCCTAAAACTCGTGGGAAAACTAAGGAAAAAAAATTATTCGAGAAGCTGCAAAAATAAATCAAATACCGTTGCATCAAAGACGCAATTAAAAAAAGAGAAAATAAATCGAAGAAAGTTCCCTAAAAATGAAAAAAAAAAAACACCCCAAGTTGGGTGAATTTTCATGCTAAAAATTGCATAAAAAAGCGGAAGAAAAACGCTAAAGAAAAAAACTACAGAGTTGGGGTTGTTGCAACAAGGCGGCCCCGCATATGCATATGATAAGTTCGACTACCTGAGAATGTCCTTTGCCTCCGCCTTTGCCTCCGTCTTTGCCTTTGATTGTCCTTGTAGCTGGGGTGTCAAATGCACGCAAAATACCGTAAACCGTAACGTGTTTTCTTCTATTTCTCTTCTTCCTTTTTACTATTTTTTGTGGCTCGTTACCTTTCTTTGTTAAAGAATATTTCCTTATCGAGAGACAACGCAATTGATTTGAGTCGTTTTTTTACCCAAAAAAAAAAAAATAAATTGAAATCTAGAAAGGACATAAATAAAACGCTCGACGTCATTGAATGTCATCGTCGTCAATGCGATCGATGCTTCATCATGTTACCAGACAAAGGCGAATTAAAATCGTCATTCGAGATATGTTTGTATAGGCAAAAAAAATTCAAGGATGCAATAAAAAACCCAAGTCGAGTACTCTGAAAAATGAGGCACAACATCATGCATAATACGAAATAAAATATTCCTCGACAAGCTGCAACAACTTTGCCCATAGGAACCACCCTCTTAACTACCAAAAACTATCCAAATTCTAACAAACTAATAAAATGTAACTTGAGTTCGGCATTTTGCGGGAGTTTTCACCAAAATTGTGACCGGGTTTAAGATGCTTAACAGGCGATTAAGCTGACGGACAAATTTAATTAATACACACACACAATCGCACTGAGGGGGTGTGTTTTGCCAACAAAGGAGAGCCAAAGGGGTGCTTAACACCCCATTGTCAAATATTTTGGAGCAAAAATTCGATTTTTATCGCTAAAATTGTTTTCAGAGGAATTTTTGTTGAGGGTGGGATGAAAAGATGTCCATTAAATACGCTAGCGACTAAAGTAGGAAAATAAATAAATATATCGAAAATAGGAATTTGAATATAGAATTCTGATTCAATTTAATAATTTGAGGGCGCAATGGAAAGATTTCGTTCAAATACGGTTGAGACTAAAGTAGTCAAATAACTATATGGAAATTTGGCATTCTGAATATAGAATTCTGATTCAATACAAAAATTTGAGGATGGGATGAAAAGATTAAATTAGCCAGCATTTATGGTAGGCCATTAATAATATATATAGAAAATAGGAATTTAAATATAGAATTCTGATTCAATTCAAAAATTTAGTAACATTTTAGTAAAAAAAAAAATAATATAAAAATAGAATTTGTAAATTTAATATTTTATATATTGAATTTAAATGAAATCAATATTTTTAGAAATGAAAATCAAGTGTGGAAATGGAACTAATAGGATATATAGTTTCATTTCTTGGTTTAAGCATTCCCTTTGGTTGTTTCTTATCTCCAAGCTTCAAAATATGTCTCCAAGGAATATGCAAAAAAATTGTTATATTTTTTTCTGTCACATTGCTATTTTAACGTTTACAGCTATATATCAAATAAGTATTTCATGTGTATTTTTAAAAAATAAATTATACTTTCCTATACAAAATTTCTATAAGAAATTTTAATATATTTCTTGTATGTGATGTAGGAATGAAATGATGTACACATGTCTAATATGATATCCGACAAAACGTTTCATATATTTCTGATTATATTTTCATTTACTTTGACTTGATCTAGAAGTGCTTTATAGTAAGCATTTGATATAGACAAATCATATACTGTTCTTTACCCATACATAATATGCTTAAGTGCACTTGCTCTTATTTCTACTTAATATGAAGTCTAAATTGAACTCACCGTTTTGGTCCTGCAGCTTTAAGCAATGCTCTAAATCGCGCACATCCTTGGCACTGGCATTGCTGAAGTGCTCAAAGAGTGTCAGCTCCTGTTGCTGTGTTTCCTTCAGCTCCTGTTCATCCTCCTCCTCATCCTGTTCCTCCTGCTCATCTTCTGCCTTCCGCTGCAGAAGTTCGGGTTCTGTTTTCAAGTTGAAAGGCGACAGCAACGTTGCACAGTTGCTGCCAAGTTGCAGTTGTTGTTGCTGTTGTTGTTGTTGTTGCTGCTGTTCGACAAATTCATCACTTGACTGCAGCAAGGAGTTGCCATTGTCCTTGTCGCTGTGTCTGTGTCTGTGATTTGCGCTGACGTCGCGCATATTTGTGTCAACATCCTCGTTATCCTGTGACTCCTCATTCTGTTCACAGCTCGTTAGCGCTTTGCTTTTAGCCACATTCTGTTGACTCTTCAACAGCGTCTCGAATTTAAAGTTGCCAACTGCAAGAGAAAGAGAGATTGAGTTGTAAATACGCCATTTTGTTAGTGGGCTTCATATTTGAATAGATTACGCAACGAACCAATCAGCGATAACCCGCTCAAAGGGTTGTCATCCACATTTACATAAGCCTCAACATTATGAATACCCCAACAACAACTAAAAAAAGTCATATGGAAAATCACAGCAACCCTTTTTTTACGACTGATTCGTCGGCCATTTGAATAAGCTGCTCATAAAAAAACGCCTCCCCTGTGTGTCGTTAGCATACATAAAAAAGGGGTTGATTTACATAATAAAAAAAAGTATTCACTCGTTGTGTGGATTTCATTTTAATATTTCCCCCCGAGGGTGAAAAAGGGGGCAACACAATCTCCATGCGCAAACTCAACTCAATATTCTGATAGCAAAAAAGAACTCTTCAAAAATCAACCAGGTCAAGGTAGCATTTCATTGGCTCAAGTGGCTCAAAGTGGCTCCGCATGTGGCCCGTGTTCTGTATTCCGTGTCCCGTTTAGCTGGGAAAACTGCAAAGCTGAAAAGTATTTTCATGGCAAGGCGTTGAAGCCTGACATAACGAGTGCATAACCCCCCATAATGAGGGAAAAATGCTTAAGCAACACTTCATATGGAAATAATTTTCATATGCATTGTGTAAAGTAAGTAAAGAAAAGAACTTCAGAAAGGTGTGGAAGAGGGAAAGAAAGGTAAGAAAGAATTTAAATGATAAATAAATAATTTCAGAAATCGAGTATAGAAATGGAATTATAAATATAGTATATAGAATTCAAAATAAATCAATATTTTTAAAAATTAAAACCAAGTATTCAAGTAAGTTCCTATGGAAATGAAGTAGCAAAGAAAAGAACTTGAGAAAGGTGTGGAATAGGGAAAGGAAAG
The DNA here is from genome assembly GCA_023558445.1 of Drosophila pallidifrons. Taxonomy (NCBI): domain Eukaryota; kingdom Metazoa; phylum Arthropoda; class Insecta; order Diptera; family Drosophilidae; genus Drosophila; species Drosophila pallidifrons. Next base: position 26,643,953 of record CM042347.1, on the reverse strand, counting down.
GTGTGAAGATTGGAAGTCTTAAAATTCTATTTTAAAAAGAAAATTATTAAAATTTTTAAATAAAATATTTTATATAAAGAATTTAAAAGAAATAAATAATTTAAGGAATCGAGTGTAGAAATTAAATCATAAATATTGTATTTTATATTTAGAATTTAAGTGAAATAAATATTTTAAGAAGTTATCGAGTATAGAAGTTCATATGGAAATAATTTTCATACGCATTGTGTAAAGTAAGCAAAGAAAAGAACTTCAGAAAGGTGTGGAAGAGGGAAAGAAAAGGTGTGAAGCTTGGAAAGGAATGAAAACAAGGTTTAAAATTCTATTTTAAAAAGAAAATCATAAAACTTTTTAAATATAATATTTTATGTAAAGAATTTAAATGATATAAATAATTTTAGAAGTCGATTATAGAAATGGAATAATAAGTATTGTATTTTATATATGAATATTGTATTTTATAATATGAATACTAAATGATATCAATATTTTCAGAAATTGAAATCAAGTATAGAAATGGAATTATAAATATTGTATTTTATATGTATACCATTTAAATGAAATAAATCAAGAATAATGGAATTATTAGGAAATCTGAGAATTGTAATTAGTTTCTGGTATATTTTTATTTACGAATGTTTTGCAAAACAAAAATTTGTGTATCACATTTTAATATCATCCTATATATCCAAAATTTTAGTATTATTCGCAATAAACTTCACTTGGTTTCAATCTTTTTGATAATATTGCCCACCCCTATAATCTTTTTAAATTCCCGATATCTTCAAAATATGTCCCATATTTATCTATCTTAAACTAAACCATCTCTCTCTCTATTCTTTCGATCTTTTCTTGGAGTCTTAATCGAAATCGTTTCGTTAGTAAATTTGCGGTATTTCTGACCAATTTCTCGCTTCGTTGACTTGAAATCCAAAAAACAGCCTGTTGCGCAACCTGAGATCGATAACTTCTAAGAACGCGCCGCGCAGGGATAAAGCAAGGAAGGTTCATAGGGCTTCGCATTTGGCACTAAGCCACTAAGATACAAAACACGAGCATAAAAAACTGCAAACGAATTGCATTGTAATAAGGACGATGAAATTATTAGATGTTCTACCGTTTGACAGAGGTGCAGATGAGGGAGTCGAGGAGAAGAATAGAAGTAGGAATAGAAATAGAATTTTTCGTGAGCAAAGTGGCAACAATTACGAGGAAGTGCCACCCAAAAAAGATTGCAGCAGCCTTGGCAGGGGCCATAAATCTGATGTCAGTTCTGGGTTTTTAATTAAGTACCGGGAGCAGTCGAAGTGAATTGAGAATCGAAGGATGCACATCAAAAGGCCAACCTGCAACATCAAAATGTGTCCTCTCTCCGATGTCCAGGTGTAAATCCATAGAAATCAAAGTAGGTGTTTGTTCTCCCTTCTTGTTCGTAGCGTGGGAACAGCAGCTTGCGTAAGGACAATGCAAACCAAGTGCAATTTCTGGCTTTTGTCTCGCTCTTTCACAGACAGTCAGTCAGTCACCGAGTCAGACAGTTTGGAACAGTTGCATTGCACCCGCTGCGTAACGGGCATAACTGTAACATTGTAAGAGAAGAATAAGAGAGAGAGAGAGCGAGTAAGAGCTATATGGCTACGCAATGCACAGTGATTATTATTGTTGTTGTGCTATTCTTTTGTAAGTACAATTTATTGCATGCACATTGATCTTCCTCTTTTGTCGCGCGCACACAAAGCAGTAGCAACGAAAACAAAACACACACACACACGCACACATACAGAGACACAGACCGCCCAATGCATGTCCAAGTCGTTAGGCCAAGCATAACACAAGTACTTCGAAGCTTAAAGCTCATTTAAATAGCGGGACCCTCTCTCTGGTTCACTCTCTGTGCGCTCTGTTTAATGTGCTCTCAACACGCAATCGTGAATGAGTTTAGGCTTTTGCATACGCCATCACTCACTACTCTTCTTCGTTCGTTCGCTCCCCCACTTCGTCGCAGCACAATTAGCGCATTTAATTTTGCGATGCGTTGGCGTCAGTCTGCAAAGTTTTAGCGCTCTCCGTCTCTGTCTCACATAATACACGCCTTTCTACACTTCGCTGCTCGTTTGCATAAATTTCGTGCCAGGCACCTTCAGTCGGAATTTCTTCGTCTTCGTCTCCGTTTCTGCCTTATTTACGCGTTTTGCATGCGCAGGTGCACCGGCTCGTGACGCGAGTGTGTGTGTGTTTGTGTTTTTGTTTTTGCCTCGGTTCGGTTTTGTGTTCGTTTCGTGCGTTTTGTAATTGCACGTCGCAAATAAAGCAAATGCCAAAGTAAAGGAAAATACGGCAATAATTGCGTAAATTTATAGTAAATACATATATTTAATTTAATCTATATTTCTATTTAAATTCACCGTTGCGTTGCGTTTGTTTTTGTGATTTAAAATGAAGTGAAAATGGGCTGGAAATATGCGATAATTATGGCCTGCTCTTCCACATCTGGGAGAGGGAGGCAGTGTGAAAGGGGGTAAGTTTAAGGCGTTAACCCATGATCATTTTCATTATAAAATTGAATATATTAAATACAGATTATATACAATTAGTTTGACTACCGCTTAATCATCATGTAAAACCAAAAGAATAAGCGTTAAGCAGCATACAGCAAATATAGTCATTAAAAGAACAGCGAAGCTGAGCTTTTGTTATTTGACAGCTGAGAGCTTTTGTGCGCTTACAACGGTAGTTCATTTGAAGTGAGTGAGAAAGTTCTGGAATAATAGTCGACTCTGAAATACGCTGCACTCTAGTTCGATTTTTATTTTCAAACATGGAAACTGAAAGTATCCGTTAAATTTTAGCCCCGATAAAACACATTCTCATCGTTGCCTCTTTTGGGAATTTTTGGGTAAAAAGAAAATAGATTTTTACTCCAGTTCTCATGTGTAATTACAACTCTTTCTTTGCAATAACCCAACCCGCAACATTTTTTATTACTTTTATATTTTTGGTGCAATTTCCTGACAATTTAAAATGCATTTTTCCCAAGAATATTCGCGATGTTATGCAGGCAACCATAAAAATACGTTACGTTACAAAAAGAAAAACAACATCAAGAGGTTAAATGTCACTTAAGCCGATTTTCGAGTTTTTTCCACACATTTTTTCATACAATTAGTTTTCCCATTTCTGCGCACTTTTTTTTAAGTAAAAAATCGCGCGCAAAGCAAAATGTGAATTTTGGTTTGCAGCTGCCTAAGCAATTTATGTATGCCACAAAAAGGGGTGGAAAGTGAGTTATAAAATGTGGGCATGGCCTATGAACATACACTAGAAATTTTCAACCCTGTTTTGCATTTATCAAAAACTTTGCTTTTTAAAAAATGTGATAAGCAAAAAAATGAGAATCAAAGAATGGATCGTTGCAAAATGGCAACATACAAGGTATTAAGGTGGATGTGGGCAAAAGGGGTGCGGTTTGATGGGACTACAAAGTAGCATAGAATATTCGTATTACTAGTTAACATTTTTTTTTATTCGCTGCGATATCATTGTGCGCATCACGCAGCCAAAAATTCTGCAGAGACAGAGGGGCGAGTCAATAAAAAACATAAAAGAAGAGGAACATCGACAAAAAAATCAAAATCAAAACTCAGCGCGTGCGCAACGCACCTTTGACACGTTGTCGAAAGGATGCGTCGAGCGTGCTGCGCATGCGTCCTTCGTCCTTCGTCCTGCGCCCTCTTTATCGTTGTTGTTTTTGTTGTTGTGTAACCCAATCGGCGTGTTAGGGTTACACTCTATTGCTATCTCGCTTGCACTCTTCAAATTTTTAAAGTGAGACGCTGATTTTTGTCGCTAAATGTGGCGGAACTTGAGCGTCGCATTTATCATCATTAAAGGCGGTCCAGAGTCATATGGAATACATATATTCCTTCAAAATAGTTTCATATCCTCCTCAGCCTTTCACTTTTCCATTGGCTGCGGGTCGCTCTCGAAGGCAGCTGCCTCTATTTGTATAGAAATTTAATTTGACATGCAAACATTGGAGTTGCAAACAGCAGCAGCGGGAGAAGGGGTGAAGAGCGGGGGCAGAGCGAGTTCGAGTGAAAGGATTCTGTCAACAACAACAACAAAAACGCCACTTCCGATTGCTGTCTCTGTAATTCGAGACGAGTGAAAGTAATTTGCGACAAATTTCCATTTCCATCTACATTTCATTTCATTTTTCATTTTCATTTCGAATTCGCAGTGAAAGCCATGCAAATGTTTTTATTTTTCAGCTGCTCATTGGCATTTTATTCAAATAATTTTACATTGCAATGCGTCTGGCAATTTCGCTACGAAATTTTGTTAACTGCAAATGTTAACAAGCGAAATTAATGAGCCCTGAACAAATATTAGAAGCATTCATTGTAATTCATATTTCGCGTTTTAAGCATTTTTATACACCAAAAATTTAATTTAGATGCTTAGACAAGATATGTGTTAAGTGCATAATTATATGTTGTCTGGCTTGGGGTCGTTAAATGGGAGAAAGAAAAAGATCTTATATAAAAATTTTTCAAAAATAGGAACTGATTGCATTATTTATTTAAATAAAAGTATAATTATAAGAGTAGAAAGAAAAAATATAAAAGTAGTTAAATTTTAACAAAAAATTAAGAAACTTTAAAGAGAAAGAACGAAATTCTGTTTGATTTTTTGCCTTTTGTATGTATTTTATCATTTTAAATACTAAACAAAATGTGAGAATCTAAAAATGTCTAGAATGATATAAAAATATACATATCATATCACAGGAAGGAAAAAAATTAATATAGTTAAAGTCGTTCATAAAATTTTCAAATTTAATAGAGAAAATACAAAATTCAACATATATTTTTTATACTTAAAAATATACTGAGTATTCCAAAATGTTAAGAAACCTATTTATTTCATTAATATTGTATAGTATATATAGTATATTTAATACCAAATAGTATTATTATAAAACTTCCACTGGAAAACTTACACTTAATACATATACTGTATATATTTATTTTGGTATATTCAACACTAAACAGTATTAGCATAAAAATACCATTGATTTCAAACTTTATATTCAGTCCATTTATTTATATAGTTTTACTTAGTTTTTGATCTAGTTTTCCATGTGCATATTTCGAACATTCAATTCCCATATTTTCCACACATTGAACTCAATTGGAAAAACCTTTTCCATCAGCAGTTGCAGCTGTCAATGAGCCAACTACTATTTTAATAAGGCAGACAAAAGTCGATGTACGATTTTTGCGTTCTTTTTTAATGAAATTTCCCAATTATTCGACTGCCCAACTGAGCGCTAGACAATCAAATTATTGGCTCAATATCCGTTCGTTGTGAATGCACAACAAGAAGCAAAAGGACCCAAAACAGTTGGAGGAGTTTCTTTTTATATGGAGGCAAGGGTAGCTCTCTTCCTGGTTCATTTTTATTGCCTGCCTTTGGCCAAAATACAATTAAATTTCGTTTAAATTTTGCCTGCAAAATCTTTTTAGAAAGGAAATCTGCAAGACAAGCGACTTGTTTACATTCCCACGTCCCTTACAGCAAGGTGCAGCAAGCACTTTGGATGTTGTTGCTGCATATTCAAAGTAATAAATAATAATAATGAGTGCTCATCAATAGGATAATGCGAAATGAGTTTCAGGTCCTTATTCTTCTTTTGGGCTGCAGCAGTCGAGTGTAAGTAATGCTCAGCGACAGTCGATAGTCGTCCTTCTTCTACCTGAGTTTTGCAGATTGCAGGTGATTGCCTCAGAGTGATATTGTTTTTGGGTCCCCTTGGCAAATTTCACTTTCCCAGCGTTCTTAGCAGTCTTTAGGGCAATCTTATGCAAAATCATTAACGAAATTTGCATGGGAAAGTGTTTTTCAAGGTCTTGAGCAGGAAAGTGCAATTTCATGCTGACAGGTTGCAGTTCTTTTTGTTATGAGATGAGGTTGGAAATATTTAAGGCAATTGATTGATGGATTGATATTTTATATGGAGGGAAGTATTCAACATTATGTGGAGTAAAAGAAAATTGTCTTACGAATTGACGTAAATTTAATTTGGTACACACAAAAAAAAAATCGTGCTAAGATCAAGAATAAAATCTTGAATAAATAATGTTTGAGTCAAAATTGAACCAAGGAAGTTTATTCTAAGATTGAAAATCTACAAATCTAGAAATTCAGGATTATAATTTTGTTTTAAGAATGGAAAAACTCAAAATTGAACCAAGAAGATAAGTTTAGATTGTTGAAAATAAAACAAAAAAAAAAAAACATATATATTGCTTTATTTTTATGTATATATTTTTCTACGTTTTTGTATCAAGATCTTAAACATAAAAAAGATGTTTTTAATTTTAAAATGCAAATGCAGCATAAAAATTTTGATTGGGGTTTTTTTCACATTAAAATCTTATTTCAAGATCGTTTTTTTGTAAGATCAAAAAATGTTTAATCAAGATTTTTCAACCTTGATTTTTTTTTCTGTGTATAAATGGATTATTATCAAACAAAATTAAATGAAATGACACAAAAATGCTGATTGACTGGAAATAATTTCTCTATTCAATCTAGAAATTAATTTCCTATCGAATATTTCACAACGAATATTTTACAACAAATTTTCATTAAACAAATTTTCATTATTTGGAATAGTACTAAAATGCTAAACTTAAAGCAATTTCTCTGCCTAATTTTCGAAATTAATTTCGTTACTCATATTTCACAAATTTTAATGAGTTTCTCTCGCTTTACTATTAAATCAATTTAACAATTAAGTATTATTCGGAGCGAATCCGCGTGATATGCAAATTGAAATGAAATTAGAATAAATTCCACTCACATTTTGCCACAGTCTAACGAATACAAAACTCAACTCTGGCTTCTCCACATAAATATTGCAGTCGCAGTTGTTCGTCTAGCAAATTCGTATTATTCATAACATTTTGCCCCACATTAGTCATGGTAATTACGGCAATATAATTGCAATAACAATTAGTACAATTATTGCAATTTACGTTTGCTTGTAATTTCAATTTGCAAATGCGCCTCATTATTTTTACACTTTGCATTCACACATCAAGCACAACAAACGAAAAAGATCGATGAAAAAATTCGTAGCTAACTGTAGTTGTTGTATTTCCATTAAACCTTTTGCCTAGCTAGCTTCCCTCTATACTCTTTGTGGCAAGTTTGTAATTGCAATTTTTCAATTTCGCTTGTAAACTTGCTGCATTTTTCGCACTCGAGACTCGCAACACGCAACGGGCGAGTCATAAATTTAATGCAGCCCCTCCCCGATGAAGAGGCTCTCGCGTTGCAGGTTGCAAGTTGCACGTTGCACGTTGCAAGTTACTAGTTGCAACCCTACCCACCCGCTGTGCCGCCTTTTGCATATTTACGAATGCAAAGCGCGCGCCCCAATTCGTTGCACTTCATAAATTTTTACTAGGCGCTGCAGCATGCAGCAAGACGCAGTTGCAAATAGCAGCTTGATGCGGCAGCTTTAATTAGCTTTACTGTTTGATGCGTGCAGCTGAAAAGCTGAACAAAAACAAAAAACAAAACAGCAGAAAAAATGTTTGCTTTCAACTTTGCCGGCAACCGTGTGGCAGCTAAAGATCAAAGTCAAGGATCAAAACGATCGACAACGACTCCGATCCCAAATCCATCGCGTTGTCCATGCTTGTTATGATGATTTCTCAGTTCTCTCTCTTTTTCGCACACACTCATTCACTGTCTCTTTCTACCTTGAGTTGCCATTCATAATAATGCGAAGCAATCGGCAACAAAAGTTGCACAAATCAAAGCGGCAACAAGACACAAATGTCAAAACGAAAACCCAAAGGCCAAAAAGGCAACAACAACAAAAGTGGCTCAACAACTTGGCTGTCAGCCAAGACGATTATTCCTATCCCCCTTCTTTCCCCCCTTCTTGGGCCGTTCTTTACATTCTTTGCGTTGCTTCCAGCTTCGCAGCCCATCATCGCATTGTTTTCTGGCCTGGTTTATTTCGAATTCGAGCTCGAGCTCGAGTTGGTTAACAAAGCAAATTGACACTGAAATTGTTGACTTTGATAGAAATGTCACTGCACCCACCGCAGGCAGTTGCCATAATCGTTATCGTTATCGTTATTGTCATCGACACGCCATCAGCAGCAACAGCAACAGATGAACTTCAACTGCAACTACAACATGCAAATTGTAAACTGGCCTGACATGACCTTCGTTGACTTGTTTTAGCTTTTTATACCCTCTCCCGTAGGGTAGAAGTTGCTTTGACTGATAGTCTGGTATATTTTGTAGTATTATATCGATATACCAAATATAGCATTCGGTATATTTTATTATTTTATTGATATATAAATGTAGTACCATATCGATATACTAAATATATCCCTCGGTATGTTTTAGTATTTTGTCGGTATATTGTTTTAGTATATATTTGGATTATATTATCATTATTTTCGAGTGTAGTAATATATTGATATACCAAATATATCCACCGGTTTATGTGAGTATTTTTTCGGTAAATTGAATTGGTATATTTTTAGTATGTAGTATATTATTAAATATTAAATATATCCGTCTGTATATTTCTGTATTTCCATGGTATATTAATTTGGTATATTTGTATGGTAGGGTAGAAGTAGATTGTGTTTTGGCTGACAATCTGGTATATTTTGAGTATTTTACCGATATACCAAATATAGCATTCGGTATATTTTAGTGTTTTATTGTTATATAAATTCAGTACCATATCGATATACTAAATATATCCCTGGATATGTTTTGGTATTTTTTCGGTATATTTATTTAGTATATATTTATATTGTAGTATATTTTTTGAATATAGTGCTATAATGACATATCAAATATATCCCTCCGAATATTTTAGTATTTTTTCGGTATTTGAATTGGTATATTTTTATCCTGTAGTATATTTTTGAAGTGTAGCCCTATATGGCTATATCAAAATATCCTTCGGTATATATTAGTATTTTTTTGTATATTAATTCGGTATATTTGTAGAATATGATTTTATTGAAAATGGGTAGCGGGTATTCCATAGTTGAGCACACTTGACTGTTGCAATTGCAGTTTTGTATGCCTTTGTTTTTTCTGCTTTGGTTGACATTGCTGTCGCCTTTTTAAAAATGTTGCCACTTTTATGGAAATGACTTTATTTCGCATTCGTTTGCATTCCAACTATAAAATAAATATAGATGCAGATCATTTGCATATTTGAAAGTCGCTAAACAAGGAACCATTAAGAATTGTTATAGTTTCAGAACGACTTGATAATATAATATAAGATAAGTTGATCCAAAATTTTCTAATATATATCTTTAGAGAAAATCTAATATTTTTATGGTTTAATTCCCTTTGAGAGAATTTTACATATTCGATTTTGACATTAAATTTTAGGTAATTCCTTCTAAATTTCTTTATTTGACATTGCAAACATATCAAATTGAAATTCGATAGCTTTCAGCACTTCCTACAATCAAAATTTAATAATATACATCTTTGGAAATTTTCATGTGTAATTTGCGAGTTTCAGCAATTGTTTCTCGTTAATATAATTGTTATTTATATACGATTATTTACTATTTTTTCGTGTGGCTCATATTATAATTACCACACAAAACATTGCGATGCAATAAAAACACAAAAAATAGTTCGATATTAGTAATTAGACGCATTGAAATAGCAGTTAACGAAGCTCTTGGCTGATGAAAATGGTTGCAAGGAGCAGCAACAACAACGTGAAGCAACAATAACAACAACAAGAGCTGCAGCAAACACGAAATGTACGCAAATAAGCCAAAGGCAAAGCAAAAGTTGTAATTTTTCAATTGAATGCACAGCTCATGCTGTTTGTTGTTTTTGCACGCATATTTGCAGTCAGGGTTACAACAACAACAACAACAACTGCACAAATAATATAAAAGATATTTACAACAACAACAGCAACAACGAGAGGTAGGAACTTACAGGCGACGGGGGTAATTAGCATGCAGTGCGATTAACATATAATTAATTGTAGAAAAATGCCAGCAAAAGGTAAAAATTATATTACACACTGTGCGCTCCAACTGCAAATTGCTACAGCAACAACAACAACAACAGAAACAGCAGCAGCAGCAACAACACAAAAATATTTATCAGCATTGGCATCACATCGCATGCAAAATACATTCTCTGGGTAGTAATAATTTATAATTTGCATAGCCGAAAATTTATTACACTATGAAAAGCAGTCAGTATACAACGTTAGTATAAAACTTATAAATTTTATTAAATATTTTTATAGGAATTATTGAGTTTTCTTAAAATTAGATCACATCTTGTATTGCCTGTGAACATTTGAACTTATTTTTTATACTTGTTCATTTTGACTATTATTTTCAAACGCTTTAAATCTAATGTAGATATCAAAATGACAATTATTTAATTTGAACATTTCCATCACTATGTTTAAGAGTTCAATTTATGGTAATTATTTAGTATTTACCTTAGCATCATATCTTTTACTGAGTTTTTTAAATTCTATTGAATAATTATGAAGATTTTTAACTCAAAGCTCGAGCACCTTTACTTATCAGCGGTACCATTGAAATGAACCATCTTTCTTTTCAAAAATTCTATAGCTTACTTCTTTTTTAATATGTTTTATATTTCAATGGTTGTTGGATATGTTTTTATTAGTATGTGTTATATTTCGAAGATTGTTGGACATGTTTATGAAATGTTTTGTAAGAACTACAAGTTTAATCAGTTAGATTTTTTGGCTTATATGATGTACAATAAGCACAAACTATGTTCCACTCAAGGGATTTCAAAGCTTAGGTAATCAAAGTTAGCCTAATCAACTTTTAAAAATTTCTTTGAAATTGTTTTTATAATTTACTTTTGAAACTTATTTTTGAAATTTTTAGGTATTATTGAAAATTTGTTATTTTTAATCTTCACCGTTTAAAACTTACGTTTATAAGTTTTAGTTATTATTGAAAATCTTTTTAATTTTCAATACAATTATTAAATCAAAAATATATAAAAATCATTTTTGCGATGCAAAGATCACGCAAGATTGATGTGACCCAGTTGTTAGAGTATGGAAAACATCAAAACAGGTGCAGTGTGCACTAATTAGTTGCACAACAGACCGAAAAAACAACAAAAGATACGCAAATATTTTGTGCCGCTGACGTCGCATTGCTTTGGATCGCATTGAATCGCAACGTATCGCGTTGCTGCGTTTCATAACTGCAACACGCTGCATGCGGCTGTAATTGAGACTCGACTGTTCAGTCGCTGCTGACGTCGACGTTGCAGTCGCAGTCGCAGCACGCAGCATTACAGTTTGTCTCGAAAGTTCAATTAACGCATTTTCCTAGCAAAAATAACTTGTAATGCTGAGCCGCCGGCGTCGTCGGCGTCGACCACTTAGGCGCTCAAACAGGCCAGAACGTCTGCGAAATAAAACGAAAGACTCAGGCAACGAACTTGCGGCGCAAGACACCAATCGATATGGCTGGGGAAGGGGGGAATTGGCAATTGCAATTGCAATCGGCATCGCTGTGCATAAGTAATGCTTAGCAATGTTGCATATGCAAATTTCGCTATAAATCAGCAGAGAAATCCACAAGTTTGCGGCCTCCCGCTGTGCCATCGAAATGAAGTTCTCAACAGTTGGTCGCTCAATTAGCCTCGGCTAGAATGTGCTGCATGTGCTTGGCTCAGCGGCAAGTTTGTCATTGCCAGGGTTGCAACAACTCGTTGCAGCAGTTGGAGGTGGCAATTTATGTGGCAGCTAGGCGCACATTACGTCTGTCGTGTAATTAGCAAATGCTTAATTATAGTGCACATATCGCCTCCTTTTTTTTTCTTCTCTTGCTGCTCCTTTTTGGCTTCTCTTTGCTCTTTTGGCTTAACTAATTGCACTCGGTGCAAAGACGGCAACTTGCAACCAACCAACTTGGCCAACTGAATGACTGAATGACTGAATGTGTGAGCGAGTGAGTGAATGAGTGAGTGTGTGAGTCAGTGAATGTGCTTGCCACAGTCTGACACAATTGCCTGTCAATTGTAATTAGTTGTGCTTTTTTGAGCATTGCCCACAGTGGAAAGGGGTTTAGCTCTCTGCCTCTCTGTTCTCTGTTCTTAGACTGCTTTTACAGCAAAGGGCTGGTTAATAGTTTCTTTACGTTCTTTTTATTACCTAGGAATTAAGTTACAGTTAGTGCTCTATATGACAAATTAATTTCTGACGTGCAGCGCCAACTGAGGGTGAAAAGATTAAGTAATTTGAATTGGAAAAGTATAAAAATGTTTAATTGAAAAATTATTTATTCTTTAAAAATGAAAATGAAAAGATTCAATAATTTGACAAAAAAAAAATATATCAATTTTCATATTGAAAGTTATTTATTCTTTAAGAAATTACTTATTGAATTATTGCATTGATGAAAATATTCTATAATTTTAATTGGAAAAGAATATTCCATTTATATTGCAATATTTTTTATTTTTAAAAGAATAAAAATATTCAATACATTTAATTGGTAGTTTTTGAATTTGATAATTATCTATTCTTTAAAAATTTATTAATTATTTATAGCATTTAAAAATTGAGATGAAACCATTAAAAAATTCAAATTCGAAATAGAGAATTATTTATTTATTGCACTTTGTTTTCACCAATAATTTTTTATTTATTGCATTGCAAAATTATTTATTCGGTAAATTTCAAGATTGTTTATTCTCTTCTTTAACAGCCACCTAGCGTTGGGTAGTGTTAACTAAAAGGTGAGATTTTAGGGGTTGTTTTTCCTCAAGCAGATCAATCTGCAAAAATCTTTTTTTTTCTTTCCAATTAGAAAATGTTAGGATATAAATGAGGAGCAAAATATGTAGAGATGAAATGAAAATTTTACGTAGATCTATTCGAGGTTTTCTATTTTGTCGTAGTAAGATATAAGATAGTATCTAATACGTACTAATTCAGATAATTTATATTTCTGTCTGTTCTCAAAACAAAATTAACTAAAACTTTCTTCTGAGAATAAGATATTTTTTATTTAAAGTCAATATTGTCGTCAACCTTATCTATTGTTCTTTAAATATGAACATAGTCAATCATATAATAATTAGGTAGTCTTCTAAATAGAATTATTGAAAGCTAAAAATATTTGTAGGCAATAGCAATGAAGAAAACAAATAGTAATACATTTTAAAATAAAAAAAAATGTCAATGATAATTCAATAGTATAATTAGTATTAAATATTAGTAAAAATTAATGCGTAATGAAACGTTTCATTAATTTCATTAGATATAAATCTATCAGTTAACTCAGTTTTTACAACAAGTTCAGCCTCATTCATTAATTTTATTAGATATAAAACTAACAGTTACTTTTTTTTAATAGGCTGCATTTTTTACTACAAATTTTTATTGTTGCTTAATGTGGGAGTTGTGTCAAAAGTAAATATTAAAATTTTCCGCTCAGTCTAGTCAAATATAATATTTCAATGCGATAAGTAGCGACTCTTTTGAGAGTTGGCAAAGCAAAAAGAGTTGCCTAACAAGACGGCAGCAGCTTAATGGTTAAAATTGTCTGGCCATTTGTCTGCAATGCCATTCAGGTGCAAAAATCAGTTAATAACTCTTTATGCCGCAGACAACAAACAGCAACAAGAGCACCAACAACATGCAGACACTCATGATTCATCAGGCAGAGCAACAAGAGAAACACGAGAGCGCCATGCGATCTCGTGACAGAAATTGCCGGCAGCGACATCTAGCGGCGGCGGCGTGAACAACAACGACGACGACGTCTTGAATGGAGTGTTAAATAACAATTACAACTTTATGAAGTTATTTGCGTTTATTGTTGTCGTTGTTGTCGTAGTTGTTGTGTTTATTGCATTGAATAAAACTTAAGTGCAGAAGGAGTTGTGGGAGCGGAGGACAGAGGGGAAAGGGGAAACCTTCGATTGAAGAGCATCTTTTGGCTAATTAGTGCAAAGCAGAAGAGCAAAGATCGCAGCCAGGCACAAAAAGGGTTTTGCAAAACTAATTTCAGATATGCATCTGTTGTTGTTGTTGCTGTTGCTGGCCACAACACGCCCTCCATTGAGAGGCAGAGGTCGCAGCAGCCACAACAACAGCAACACCAACAACAGCGAGCCACGTTAATACGCGTCCAGGCTTCTGTTAGGCAGATCGAGTTGAGTTTGAGTCTCGACTCTGAATTAAAACCAATCACAGCAACATGCAAAAGAATCTGCAACAGCAACATGCTGTTGTTGTTGGCGTTGCTGTTGCTGTTGTTGGTGCTACACCGATTTTTCTTTGGCAGCAGCAGCGTAAAAGTTATATACAAAAGTAATATTCGTCATGATCATAATGATAGGCTTTCAAAGCGTAAAGCAACGGCAGCCGAAGTCGAAGCTGAAGTCGAAGCTGAAGCTGAAGCAGCCGCCATGCCAGTTGATTATGATGATGACTCGCGATCGCGCTCGTCCTCTCTCTCTCTCTCTGTACTCTCGTGTACACTCGCTTCTCCCTCTTCCATTCTTGCTTCGTCCAGCAAAAGCAAAGCAATTCAAAGTCGTCAGTCTCAGCGTACGACGTCCGCACGATCCATGCAAATTAAATGAAACGTACGAACGAAACGACGAAGCAAAAAAAAAAGTTCCCATGACTCGCGAGACTCGAGAAAGGAGGCATGCAACACACAGGTCCACCTCTTGTTGCCGTTTTTAGTTGCGCCTCATTTTCCCATTCATGCATTCAATTCGCTCTTGTTGTTGTTGCTGTTGCCCGCGTTCAAGTGTCATAAATCCTTTGGCTTAATAATATGCACCTTGCCACATGACTCTGTGGCTCTTGCTCAGCATTTTGTGTTGCATATGGCCACTCTCCATATGCTGTGCCACATCTTTGACTCGACCACATCGTCAATTATATGCTGTCGCTCTTGTTGCTGTTGCTGTTGTTGGTGGCGTTTATGTGGGCCAATTGTGGCACAAATTTATTTACACGTTGTTTAGTTTTGGCCACAAAACTGCGGCTAATAAAACACAAATTGGACACGTCAAATACACAGTTAGACAACCAGTTGCCAACGACTACCGCCTGCCTGCAACATGTGGCAGACTTACAAGTCACAACAGCACGTAGACAAAGTAGCATTTTCACATTGTTTATTTGCATAAGTTATAGATTTTTAAGAGAATTTTTTGATAATCAACTTTGCTAATCTTTCACCCATATAAAAAAAGGAATGGAAGAATAGAAATGTTTCCTTTATAAATTTGGAATTCCCTTTTAAAAAACAACTGTTACTAAAAAAAACTTTGGGGATACATATTCTTAAGAACACTTCGAATATGAATATCATAGAACATCATTTTGTTCAGTTTGCTGGTATAAACTTTATATTTTTTAGGAATTTTTTTGCTGCTTCAATTGTGCATTCAAAAGTTAAATTAAATCAACTGAAAAAGTTTCTTTTAAATACTTTGTAATTCGCTTTCAAAAAAAGAACTATTTTATTTAAAGAATGATATTGTGTTTTAAAGTTGATAAAGTTATGTTCCATGACAACTTTTTCTTCTTTGCACAACTTTTTCTTTTGCTTAAATACAATTTATATTTAAGTTGCCCTTTGTTTTGTTTTAGCAAGACATTTAGTTTAATTTTATGATCACCTTTATAATCATTATTTTATTCTTTCTACACAATTGTCTACTTAAGCTATTCTCAGTTAGTTTAAATACATTTCAAACATGATTTGACTGAAGTTGAGTACTTGAAATTAATTCGTTAAAATAATTAATTTTTAATTTGATTAGATTCTATTGTATATTCCCTTTGCAGCAATTTAAAAGGCAGTTATTGCTTTTACTTTTATGCAATTGTCGAAAAAAAGTCTGACATGCGGTCATAAATAAATGTTAATTAATGCAGTTGCGAGTAAAGCGCAGCGGTCTAAGCAGATTTATGCATTTAACATGGTCTTTAGGGTAGGAATAAAGTTCAGTTTCGGGCCACGTAAGTCCGCCCATTTGCTAATGAAATGGTGCAGCTGATGATGCGATGCGATATTAAATACGATTTGTGCAATGTTGAGGTTGCTGCTGTCGATGCTGTGGTTGCTGCTGTTATTGTTGCTGTTGCTGATGGCAATGGCAATGGCAACGCATCGTCACGTTTGGGCAGTTAAATCTGGCAGTGGTTGTTGCTGGGCAATGGTCATTGGTCATGTAGTCGCCATGCCGCATGCCGCATGTTGCAGGTTGCAGTCTCGAGTGTTTACCATAAAAAATGGTAAATCTGTGCTACGTTTTGTTTATACGAATTAAGGATTTGCCACAAAAGCCATGGCGCTTATGACTTGTGGTGGTCTCTCACCCTCTCTCTCTCTCTTATTCGTTCTCTCGCTCTCTTCTCGCAATCATTTCCAGGTAACTGCAAACATAACTCATACGCGGCATGGGACGCCTTGAATGTGTTATGTGCCTCAATTTAATACTTTTGTGAGCTTCGCAGACGAGTCGAACCAATTAGCAATAATAAAGTTGAGACGTGATATTTCATTTTAAGAAAATTTGCCTACGTCCCATAAAAATCCAACACAAAGCACCAAAAGGTCGTCGGCAGTTTCCACAGAAAAGGCAGCTGCTGCGAAATTATATGCATAAATAATAATTTGAAAGAGAAACGTTCTGCAGAGACAACGCGAAATAAGAACTATAAATTTGTTGCGCCTTTCTACGTGAGCAAGGATGCCCAGGATATGTTTTATTATATATGTTATTTTTGTTTTTTTCGGAGACCTTAACCCTATCATTAGCATTTCCGCTTTTTATTATTATGTGTGTATACAATGCTGCGCCAGATGATCATACTTAATCATAATTTAAGCCACAGCGAAAGAGGGCATTCAAATTGCCCATGTTGTTGCTTGTCATATGTGTATGAAAATTGCAGCGCCATTATCCAAAAACTTGAGCTTTTTCGGGGTTGCTTTCAACAAAGCGGATATGTTGTCTGAAAATTTGCTGAAATTATCAGCATGTATACGAAAAATTAATTGACTTTTGCGGGAACGAAGCCGAAAGTCAAGTCAAGAAAGGTTTCGCGTAGGCAAATTAGCTGAAGCTGAAGCTGAGCCAATGTTTTGCTGGTTTCCTGGGAACACAATTAACTCCAAAAGGCGTTAGAGTTAAAGTTAGAAGAAGGCAGCAGCAACTGTTTTACAGTTAGCTCGCAAATTGAGTTTCTTCTCATCAAGGATATTTTTGGAGTCTCTTAGGAAACACAAAAACAATTTGCCTCTTACCTACAGCAAAAGATTAATGGGAGCGTTTCGATTTTGTGTGCAGGGCAAAAATTCAGTGGCGATTGCTTGGACAGTTCTTGGTATTAATTTCGAATTCATAATACACAAGAACATTTCATTTCGGGAGCCGCTTGTGTGTCGGCAAAAGCCTTGTGATGAAAGAAGGGCTCGAAATATTCCTGACAGCATTTAGCTGCGCCCGATTGACCTTCAGCATTTTGTAGACGGCGCCCCCAAGAAGCTAAAGCTATAGAGAATCCTCTCTCTCCCTCCTTCTCTTTCCTCACAGCTTGACCACGTTTAGGTTCCCCTTCTTCCTTTGTGATCTCAACTTGACTCAACTCAACTCTTTCTCGCTTTGCGGTTATAAAATTGTGCCAACATTTTTATTACTTTTCAACACATTGCCAAAAGACTTTTGCCAAGTGTTGGGCGCCAGGTTTATTGACTTTATAGCCTGCTGCGTGGCTAATTTTAAAGCCAAATGATTGATCAGTCAGCGCAGGTGATAAGCGGGGTATTCTTTTTATTTTCTAGCTCCTAATTGGATGTTTATAGTTAGCTTAAAAAGCATAATCATCAACTGGCCATAAAGCGCTGCAGTCATTAGACTAGCAACTATTACCAGCTCAGTTCAAGTTGCAAATTGCCTCGTTGCAAGAAGTTCACAGAGCAGCCATTAAGCAGGCACCAAGGCAGAGGAGAACTCAACTACTTAAGTTGAGGCTGAGCCTGAGCTTGAAGCCTGACAACTGTCAGAATTTAATGGCGGCTTCAATTTTTATAACCAAAGCACGACTACCGACCGTCAAGTTGCAGCATTCATCAAGTGCAGCGCAGAACAGAAAAGAACAGAACAGACAAGTTCAAGCCAAGATTACGGACAGCCAATCTGAAGGCAACGAAAGCAAATGCAAAACGAGGCAGCAGCAAAATGCAGATTTCAGCAGCACGATATGGCAAAAGAGAGACCGAGACTGAGAGAGAGAGAGAGAGCTAGAGAGTGCTGTATGTGTGCAGCATGCAACATGAGTTCCCACAGTCGCCTCTGCGGTTGCGGTTGCTCTTTGGCAACGCCTTCGAAAACTGATGACGTTGTAAGCCAAGCCGCTGATGATGCCACAGCCACAGCCTCAACCTCAACTCCCGACTCCAGCTCATATGCATGCCAGCGTTTTGCCCATCAGTTTTTTTTGCTTGCTTGCTTGCCCCCTCGACTCCTTTCTTAGTTGCGTCTGCGCTGCGTCTCGCTTATCTGGCAAAATTTGATCAACGTTTTCGCAATTCGGGAGCTCCGCCCCGAAGGTATTTCCATAAATATTCCTTCCTCTCTGTGGCCCAACGTTTTGCCTTTGCTTTTTACTTTTATTAGTTGCTTTTGCTGTTTGCTGTTGTTATGCTACAAATAAATTAAAATTATGCATGCTTAGGCACAGGGCCTGGGAACTTCTCGTTTTTTTCTGCCTCATGGGAAACTTGGTTTGCTTTTTTGGCAAATAATTTGCAAACGGGTTTTTTTATATTTTTATGTGTGGGAGTTTCAGTTAACTGGTCATAAAGTTAAGTACTGTCTAACTACCAAGCGGAGTCAAGTGACAATTAATATTTATAGTGTTTGCTCACGTTTATTGCTTGGGGCAAGTTTGTGTTTAATGTTAATATTTAAAAATAAGAAGTAAGAAAGATACAGTCGAGTGCGATCGACTGTGAGAATAAAAGCAAAACAATGCGGTATTATTATTAAAATATACCAAATGAATATATCTCAAAAATACTAAAAAAAATATACCACAAAAATACTAAAATATATTTTAAAAGCTATATTTCTTACAATAATAGAGTACTACATTCATAAGATTCATTATTCTTAAAATATACTAAATGAACATACCACAAAAATACTAAAATATACCAAAGGCTATATTTGGTATATAGATATGGTACTATACTATATTCAAAAGATTCATTATTATTAAAATATACTAAATGAACATACCACAAAAATACTAAAATATACCAAAGGGTATATTTGGTACTACATTCTAAGTATTCCTTATTCTTGAGATATACCAAATAAATGTAACGCGAAAATTCTAAAATATACCAAATGCTCTACTGTGCAGTATTATTCTTTAAATTTACCGTATTAATATACGACAAAAATACTAAAAATATGTCCATGGGTATATGGTGTAGTGGTATTCTTAAAATATACCGAATCATATACCATATAGTACAAAATATACCATATTAGATTTGCAAATTGGAAACATTTACTTACTAAAAGAATTATTTGGATTTATTATTTTTAAAGAGTTTAATATTTTATCATATTATATAAAGCATTTACTTGAGGATCGCTTTGTAGAATTAGTTTTATTTTGTAGCAGCATTTAAATTACATTCTTTTATTGCTAAACCTGACTATAAAGCTTGAACTAAACGTTCTCCTTAGGTAGCTTAACTTGTGCTACTTTTTATGGCTTTACATCTTGCCATTTTGAAGAGCTATTCAACAATATCCGTTACACATCACGCAACTGAGAATCGGTTTCAGGTAGCTAAAGAAACCTTTCAGTCAGAGCTCAAAGCTTCAGCTTCAACTCTGATGATGCCAAATTGCTACTGCACTCTCCGGAGACGTGGGGGCTCATCTTCATTTATCATTTTTAATAATAATCAAATCATAAAAGCGACGAAGCAAAAGGCGTCAGCTTCATGTCTGACAGCCAGAGCAAGACAATCAGACAATAGCTTTGAGAATCCGAGACTCCTCAGACTGCAATCAGCGGCAAGCGAGGCACAAAAGAGTGAGAGACCAAGGGGAGAGGAGTAAAGGGGGAATCCCAAATCATTTCTGGGTTCGAAGAGTGCGCCAGAGTTATTAAAAAAAGAATTTGCATAAGCAACGAAAGAGACAGAGACAGAGAGGAAGAGAAAGAGAGCACGGCACGAGTTCTCGGCTCAAACGTCAAGGATTAAGCAATAAATAATACAGTCAGGGCATGGAGAGGGAAACGGGGGGGAGAGCAGTAATATTCTATGAAATTATATTCAAATTAGTTTGAAGTTTACCGTCAGTGTGAGGCCTATACAAATGGCATAATTATGGTATAGAGCCAAGGCACAAAGCAGCACTCGAGCACTTGAAATTATGCTAAATGCCGATGGAAGAGGTGTGTGTAACACAACTGAAGCTGCGGCTGCGGCTGTTGCTGCCACACAATGTTGCCTGGGTGCAGTGGCAGCCACAGAGGCGCTCATCAATTATCCACGTGCTTACAGCGCTAGCAATTTGTTAGATGTCTACGTTAGAGAGCCGATCTATGGAGCAGGGGAGCGCGGAGAAGGGAAGGGAGCAACTTTTGACACCTTTTGCATGTGCCTCACAGAGGCTGGGCCGAAGCCAACACCTTTTGACGTGATTATAACAGTTTTACGGTTAGTTATTAATGATTCGCCTTTTCAATTCGGGTTGTTACAAAGCGGTTTCTCCAGCTCTCCAACTCCAGCTGCATAATTAGCAAAAGGCCTTCAATACAATTCATATCTCTTTTATCTGTTTCAATTTTATAATTAACAAACGGCTGATTGATACGGAGAAAGTTAAAAAAATTGCGAACAAATATTTTAATATTGCAAATTTATTACGTCGGTTCAAAGTAGATTGAATAGTAGATTGCAAAACTTGATACAAAATGTATTCGATTTTAAACCAGAACCGTTGAAATAAGATTTTTAGGTTAAAGAAATATTGAATTTGCATTAGATTAAACACATCATATTTTTAGTTTAAAATTTTGCTTCAAAAATGTTTTTTATTGTACATTGAAGAAGCTTGCAAATCTCGATTTAAGATCTCAATCTTAAAAAGAAAACAAAAAGTTTTGTTATTTTTTTTTTATTAAATAGTTGAAATTCCATTCCTTAAAAATTTAAATCTTATTTCAGGTATTGTTGCTGTTAGCTCAGTAAGCAGAGATGCCTTCTTAGTTCAATTTTGAAATTTTCACATACAAGCAAATTAGATTTTATTTAGAATTTTTATCTTGGTTTAAAAATAAACCTTCTTGGTTGAAGATTTTATTCTTGAGCCTAGCACTTTTTCCATTCTGTGTAGAAAATATTTAAAAAGGAAATATGAAAAAGAATTTTCTATTAATATTTTTAGTTCTAATTTCTTGAAAAATTCTTATTAAAATGTTGTCTTTTCTTGGCATCGTTTTGCATACTAAATAAAGCTATTATGATTCTGCGCTTTATTAAGAAATTATTTTATTCGAAGCTGTCTCAAGAACTTTTCGTGCCAGCGCAGCGAAGTTTTCATTTGATTTCGTGAATAAGAGCTGAATAAATTTTAATTGATTGACTGCTCATAAAATGACACGAATTGCAAATTCGCGGCCTTAAGGCTAACGAATAAATTTACATAATAACGCGATGCGATGCGATCCGATTGTTATCGCTCTATATATAGAGAAGCAACAAAAAATATATAAGACAACGAGCAAAAGTATAACATGCGATATTTATTTAAATGATATCATTTCCTGAGCTGGTTTCCGAAACACCTCGCGGCATGTTGTGCTATGTAAATTTCAGTCTTAATATTTTTGTGTGGCTGTGTGTGTGTGTATTTGTGTCTGTGTCCGTCAACAATCAAGTCATTTATCAGACCAACAAATATTCAAAACGTGGCCATAGAATGCTCACATTATGCATGACGGTTTCATGCCATGTCAGGTCAGGCCTCCGATAGCCCGAAAACCAACAAATATTGCGTGCAGACATAAGTAATAATTTTGTGAGTGGAGGGAGTGAGAAGTGAAAGAAGAAGAAGAAGAAGAAGAAGCAGTAAATCGGAGGAAACAGAAGTCGAGCAGACGATTGGTTGATGAGCGAGCGTTGGCGGCCACAGAAATCATGAGTGATAATAATGATGTTCCAGACGGAAGTGCAGCAACTTGACTGAGACAGCCACAGCCGCAACAACAGCAGCAACAGCAGCTACATCGTATCTGCTGATGAGGCTAATGATAAGTATGAAAATGAGTTCAACTCGCAGATGACACGACACAGTCCGAATCCGTTCAAGACAGTTTGAGAGGTTAAGGGGCGCGACAAAGTAAAGGCATTATAATAGTAGCAGTAGCTGGTAGTTTTATTTATGAATGAACCGCATAATAAATCAAAGAGACATACACACATAATCACACTCACACTTTATCCGGGGGCAGCTCAAAACAGGAGCGTGACCAGACAGGAAATGGAAATGAGCTTGCAATATTCCAAAAATAAAATAAGAGCCAAGGTTGTATCCGCGAGTTTTGAGGATTTAATACAGAGAATTGTAAATAAAAGAATGATATAATATAAAAGAAAGGTAAATAAAAGAGCATGAAAATACAGCAAAACTAAAAAGAAATTAGAACATAGCATGAGGCAAAATAATAAAGGTAAAACAGATTTAGATTAAATGTTAAATTTGTAGCAGTAAATTTTTAATAAAAATGAAAATTTATAAATAAAGCAAAAGAGGAATAATTAGCGCAATTGATAAAGACATTAGAATAATAAAATTTATAGGGTGGAAAATATATTTAAGTTAAATGTTTAATTTATACTAGGAATATTACAAAAAAAAAATGAAGATTTTCATAAATCATTTAAATATTAATAGAGGAAAAGGAGATATAGAAAAATATTTAGAATGTTTGAAAGAGACGCCTCTTCTTAAATACTTCAAAGTAATCCGCAATAAGAGCAAAATAAAGTATAACAATAATACTACTGAAAAGTTTATTATAACTTTTGATAATAAAGCGATAAACAGAAAAAAACCTAAAAGACATTTTAGATGTTTTAAAGACAGTTTTAGGAAATAAGGAGAAAATTTCCTAATGAAATAATCAATGTTAAAAAATCGACTTGTCTTAATCAACGCTTCTTCTAATAAAAGAAACAAAAGTTCAAATAATACTGGGAAATACAGAACAAAAACGGTGGAAAATGCATCTTATACTTTCCTTGACATAAATTTTATACTTAGCAGAAAATATTTAAAAGGAAATATGGAAGAGAATATTGAATTCTAGTTCTATTTCTAGTTCTAAACTATTTCCAGTTCTAATCAAATAATATTAGGAAATACAGAATATCAGGTGGAAAAAATCATCTTCTACTTTCATTCACATAAATCACTTATGATTTATATCATTTTATACAAACTTGTTAATCACCCCTCTTAAAAATCAAAATATGAACAAGTAAAAAAGAAACTTCAAACTTACCGCCAGCACTTTGCATGTTGTTGTCATCATCATTGGCATCGCTTGTGGCTGGCGCCGGCGATGTTGCTGCTGACATTGCTGCTCTTGCCGTTGCTGTTGTTGGCGATGTTGCTGCTGCTGCTGCTGCTGCAGTTGTTGCTGTTGCGGTTGCTGTCGCCTGGGGCGCAGCATCATTTTGTTGTAATGCGACTAATGAGGCGGCAAAATTGACGTGTTTCTGCGGCGTGAAACTGAACACAGATGCATCATCCTCAGCGCTTTCGCGTGTTGCTGTCGTCGTTTTCGCTGTTGCTGTTGTTGTTGCTGTTGTAATTGTGGTTGGCGATGGGGATGGCGATGGGACGGGCGATTGAGTTGTTGGCTCGCTTTTAATTGTTGCCAATGTGGATGTTGCTGGCGGCTGGCAACGTTGTTGCTGCTGTTGTTGCTGCCAATACTCGGCGGTGATCAAATGTTGCAGACTGTGTGTAGGCAAATGTTGGCCAAACAAATTGCTTAGATGTTGCAGTGGCGAACTGTTGGCCACATGTTGCTGCAACAGCTGTTGCTGCAAAAGCAATTGCTGCTGCTGTTGCAGTTGATGTTGTTGTTGTTGTTGTTGTTGCTGTTGCTGCTGCAGCTGCTGTTGTTGCTGAAGTTGCTGCTGCTGTTGTTGATGTAGATGATGATGATGATGGTGATGATGATGATAGAGCAGTGTGGCTGCTGCAGCGTTGTCTGTGGCATCGCTATTGATTTTGTATTTGCTTGTTGTTGTTGGCGTTGACATTGTTAGTGCTTCCGCTTTGACCAGCTGCTGTCGACGACGATGGCTGCTGCTGCTGCCGCTGCTGCTGTTGCTGCCGCTGCTACTGTTGCTGTTGCTTTGATTTGTGTTGCAAGCGTTTTTGTATTCAAGTAACATGCCGTTGATGCTGGCCCTAGCCCTGGCAACCTGCTGTCGATGCTGTTGCTGTTGCTGATAGTAGTTTGCTAGCAACAATGGCATAATCAATGTTTACAGCTAAACGTGACAGCAGCAGCATACAGCACAAACACACACACACATAGATAGCAACCACAGCAGCTACCTGAAAATTCCAAAAATATGTCGATTAATTAGCATTAATTAAATTATAGTTCAACAACAATAATTATAAATGCAAAGTACTCAAAGTCACCTTTCCATAACCTCTAATCATATTTGCAGCTTTGCTAAACATTTTAGAACTAACTGATCGACTATTAAATACTCTATACTTTGACATAATTTTTATATAACTATTTTAAACGTTATTCTAATACTGTTTCATTTATTTTAAGCACTCTCTCAACTA
The DNA here is from genome assembly GCA_023558445.1 of Drosophila pallidifrons. Taxonomy (NCBI): domain Eukaryota; kingdom Metazoa; phylum Arthropoda; class Insecta; order Diptera; family Drosophilidae; genus Drosophila; species Drosophila pallidifrons. Next base: position 26,618,969 of record CM042347.1, on the reverse strand, counting down.
CTTACTTCAATTACAGGGTATTTAAATACCGAAAAACTGCAATTTCTGCACACTCATCACAAAGTTTTGATGGACATGTGAAGCTGAGACTGAAGCTGGCAATTGGGCAAGAGCTTCAGTTAATCATCTCAGTCGACTTTTTGTCATTTTAATTAGTTCAATTTCAGTGCGTGTGTCTTTCCGCCTATAAGTCGCACAAACATATTTTATATTTTCACCTGGACAATGACAACAAACGGTAACAACACCAACAGCAACAACATCGACAACCACAACAACGACAACGACATCGGCATGACTTGTCAGTAAATTATAATCAGAAAATGCCTAATCATTGCTACTTTTGTTTAGCTTATCGGAGCAATTGAAGGGGTGGCGGTGGCGGTGCTGTGGTGGGCTGTGGGGAATTTTTTTTAACTTTTTTTTTGGGACTGTCGAGAAACTATTTAAAAGGTAGCTGTGAAGCAAGGCAATTGAACTGAATATACATAATCGTTAGACTACCTAAAAAGAAAAGCAAAAACAACTACACGAATAGCATACAGATTCTTTTTAAAATACACTGACAGAAATTAAAGGTGAAATATTTTATATTAATATCAAAGTTGTAGCGATGAAAAGGAACAGAAAACTCTGTAACAGAAGAATTAATATTATAAATGGAATTAATATCTTATATCTTTATTGTGTAAGCTTCACTACAAAATTGGGTAACGATTTTAAAGAAAAACAAGCAAACAACTACCTTAAAAATACTAAAATATAAAGGTTATATTTGGTATTACATTTAAAATATACCATAAAGTGCAAAATATACCAGATTGTCAGTCAAAGCAACTAAGACCGTAGTAATATCTTTAATAATTTTTTTCAGGAATCATTGAGACTATAGTTATTATTGTATGTTTAAAAGCCTTTTTAAATATTCTAGTAAAATATTTTTACAATTTTCTATAGATCTTTACAATATCTTTTAATATTATTCTAATTTATTAATGGAACTTCCAAAATCTACTTTCAAGATATAAACTCTTTAAGTACGAAAAGTAAAACATACATAATAATAGAACTTTATGAAAGTGCCTTCTGAATAAGATTTACATCGCTTCCCTTGCCAAAATTACCTCGAAATTTCTCTGAGTGCACCAATTGATATGGCAACTACATCTACAAACGACGCGTCGTCTTCGTCGCATTAAATTCCTCGGCTCGACACTAGCCACAAAGTCGGCACATACTCGTAGAGGAGCATTATAATTACAAGTCATCTACCTGATGTTTTTGACCATTTAAGCTACAAAACACGAACAAAAAGCCGGCTTACAGTAGCCAAGACAGCGCAAGAGCAGAAGCGAGAGAGCAAGAGAGAGAAACACAGAAAGAAAGAGAGAGAGATAGAGAAGAGGAATGGGGAGACGTCAGCCACCAGACGGTAATCATATAAAAATAAATAATAATCACACAATAAATACACAACACAGCCAGAGAATGGCCTAGAAGAGATAGCAACAAATTTCCATTCTTGTATCGACATTAGGCCGCATAATTGTTAATACCATTTAAATGTGCGTAAAACGCAGCTCCAAGTCATGTTCTATTATTGCTTCTCCCAGTTTCAATACAAAAAGTGAGGCGGCAGGAAGGAAGAGAGAAGTACCTAGAGATCATAGTAGTTCTCTCTGTTAGCGGAAATGTTGTGAAATGACAAGGCCCATTTCTCTTTTTTTGAGATGGAACAATTTATTTTGTTTCTTTTGCTACTCCCATATGTATCTCCAACTTAACTAGTTTAACTTTTGTAAGCGCCTTATGAGACTTGGAAATTTCATTCAATGCTAGCTAAAAAATAAAATGGGAACGAACTGTTGACCATTTACAGTTTTAAGCAGCGGAAATATTTGGACAAATAATTAATGAACCCCAAAAAATTTCGAAAATATAGTCTGACTATGATTCAGCTCTTTGCATGCTTATGAATGAACACTTCCAATAAATCTCTAATTATAATGATGAAATTCTATCAACAGATTTCACATTGAAAAATCATTCTAAAAATAGAGATTATTTTTCATGAAGTGTGTCAACTTGAATTGTTATACAACTATAGTTTAAACTAATTTAAAATAAATATCTATCATATATTCAAAATAATTTAAACAACAGTATTCATTTAGTAAACCTAATTCCTTCTAAAGAAGTTTTAAAAATAATGTTCAAAATTCTGACAACAAATTCCTTATACAAAAATTACCTAAAAAATTAAGAATCTTTTTCAAAAAGTATGTTTAGTTGAATTTTTATATTTAAAATATATAAATATCGTATTTTCAAGCACTTAAGAGTGTAAATAAGCATGAAGTTAAATTCTTTAGCCAAAAACTATAATTATAATTGCGAATTAATTCAGACAACAAATTCCTTATACAAAGGTCACCCAACAAATTGAGAATCTTTTTCAAAAAGTATGTCAAGTTGAATTGTTACCAATTGCATATTTATGGCGACAACTTTAACACATTTTAAATATACAATTATTGTGTTTTTCGAACTCGTTTAGCTAGAGTATCAATTTCATAAGCCTAAATATAACATTGTGTATAATTTGGCAAAGCCAATTACCAAATACCAATAGCAATTACCAATTACTAATGATAATGTACAATACGAACAGGCCTTGTTAGCTATTGACTACTGTATGACTTGCATTTGCCTTGACGTTTTACCATAAATTTATAGCGCAAATTGTATAACACACTCGATCCAAAGTGTCCATAGTTATATGTAAATATTGATAAGATGCATGGTCAGGTGTTGCGATCGTGTGTGTGTGTGTGTTGGTGTGAGTGAGGGAGAAGCATGTTGATTTGAGTAGCGTGACGAAGACCTTCTAGGCACGAACACAAAACGAGGGTTCAGTATGTCGTATAGTATGTAGTATTTTTGGTCAGGGTGATACATTTAGTTAGGGCTTATTATCTTAATACGAATGACAATAAATAGAAATAGTACTTGGTGGTGTTTGCTTTAGATATTTTTAGCATGCAGCTTTTGAATGCTAATTGAAGTTTAGTTAAAAGTCCACGTACTACGCATAAATATTAAATATTAATTATCTTTAATGCAAAACCAAACAACAGCACTTATTTTTGCGCCTGCCTAGCGCCCAATCGATATATGTCAAATTGTTAAAACAAACTCGAAACTGTTCTATGAAAATCTCCTACTCCCATCCGCCATGAATAATGGGACAGCGCCCCCATTTGGCGCCCCATTCGTAAAGTGCCATTCGTAAAGTGGGATTCCTTGCGGCTTATGGAGGACTTAACATGCGGAGCCACATTATAATTGACACGCCCCAAACGCAATGAGGCATTAAACAATTTTTGACTTAGCAACTAAGACAAATTAACCCATTTACAGTTCTTCAGCATTAGAAAATAATGCAAAACAAATTACTGATTGCCATTTGCACATTAGCATTTGAAAACGGCAAATCGAAAAGATTCCCAAAATGTCAATAAATTGTGCATAAATTATTACCGATTGTTTCGAGTAGAAATAAAGAAATAAATTAGCGAATGAGCTGGTAGAAAGTTTGAATTTATGGCATATTTTCATATATTTGGTAGTTGGTATGTTATTATTAGTATAGTATATGTCATCCTTAGTATTTTCATATATGGTATATTCAGTATTTAGTATATTTGGCTGATGGTATATTACAATTGGTTCTGTATGTATATTTCTTCGCAGCATATGCAGTATTTAGTATATTTGGTAGTTGTTTAGTATATCTCATCATTATGTATGTAAATTTTAAAATTTAGTATTTTTTTAAGATAGTATATTATTATTGGTTTAGTGTAATCTGTGTATTCTGAATATAAGGTATATTTAGAATTTAGTATATTGTCTAGTTAGTATATTATTATTTGTTTGGTATATGACATCAATGCTATATATTGTATATTTAGTATTTAGTATATTTGGTAGTATATATATTATGATTGATTAAGTATACTTTATCTTTACTATGTGTTTATATAGTATATTCAGTATTTGATATATTTAGTAGTCAGTATATTATTATTAGTTTGGTATATGTTATATTTAGTATATGAATATATTGTATATTTAGTATTTGGTACATTTAGTATATATTTTATTGCCAAAGCTGTTTTCATAAGATAACTAGTCTAACTTAAAGTGCAATTTAACATGTTTGCTTATTAAATTTGTATCGCCAGTCGATCCCTATCTTCCGCTAACTGAACAATCTATTTCCTGTGTTAGTCGGGGCTTTCCCTGTTTATTGAGAATTCATATTTTTACGTGACACCTGCAACACAGTAAAGTCATAGACATAGACATGGACATTAACATCATCATCAGCTCATAACACCACGTTTGACTCATTTCCATGCGCCGATATCTCTAACCACGTTCTGGCGTCATGATAACAGACCCACTTAAATACTGTTGCTACTATACTATCGTCTGGTCAGAGATTTGACTGCAATTGGCTAATGAATGGTACTCATTGTTTTCCTGTTTGTGTTGCAAGCAAACGTGTGACAGTTTTCTAATTATTATTACTATATTTTTATTGTAGTCATTTTCGCAGAAAAAACACTTTGGGCCATAAACGACGATAATCGCATGGCACCGACAACCTATCAAAACAAACCACTGGCAAGTATCATGAATGAGCGACTAAAACGGGAATCTATTGGAACCAATTTGGTTTAAGGCACAATAATTGTTGGCAAATTGCTCATTTGTTGCGAAAGAAATGGGAGAAATGAGCTAAGCAATGATGTCATTTGGTATTATTGGAAATGAATGTGTTAAAGGTGGCAAAAGATTTAGAATTATGTCTATAATTTATTTAAAGATAGAGCTGGGAACATAAATAATGAAGTAAGTAGATAACAACTTCATAGAAAAGACAACTGATGAAGTTATTATCGACATCTTTTGTACCATGGTCAACATTGTGTAATCATCATCATATGCGACCAACTTTCGTGGCACTAACCTGGCCCAAAACAATCGCAAACAATGTGTGTGTAAACGTGCACGAGCACCAGCCCCCAACACACTACAATCAGAAAACTAATCGACACAATCGAACGAAAATTTGTACTTTGATCGGGCCAACATCAGCATCAGCCCATTTGTATGTTTTGTTTACCCAGCGTAGAGGTTAAAAAATTCTACGAAATTCATTGAAGTGAAGTGCACAATAAATGAAATCAGGTGAATTTAATAAATTCTAATCACAAGCACAATTGCCCCTTTGCCCCTCTGCTATATTTGTTAATTTCGCAAATTATATTTTGCTTAAGCATTATCTTATGCTTCTCCTGCCGATTGTTGAGTACTCCAAATGATTATTATATGAGTAGAGTGCTTACATTTGTCTCGAGATATTCACGGTATCTTTTAACGAGGTGCGTTTGAAAAATTTGCTTATCTTGAACCAGAAATCTATGAGGACCTCCTGCTTTATGTGGTTTTTGCATTTCTACGTGTTTAAACACGTGTAGCTTATCATTCAACATGTGGCCAAAGCTGTCGATTGAATGACGACATGTCGCTGACAAATCCACGCAAGTGAATTATGTGAATCATATTCAAATTACCTACCGCAAAAAGTAAACCTTGATAAGATTTCAAATATTACGATTCGCGAACGTCTAAAGTTTAAACATGAAATCATTGCCCAAGTTGACATTACTCAGTTTATTTCAATAAATGATTTAATTATGCATGGGAAATTTTATATACATACATATATGACAGATAAGATACTACTTGAGCGACTAACAAGTGTGGTTTTCCAGAAAATTAAACCACTTAACATTGAAAGTTCATAGTTGGAAAATAAAATGATATAATAGGAATGCGTTATAGACTTAATAAAATCTAGCAGACAATCTTAAATTGGGAATATACTACATATTATGCTAAATACCATATATTGTATAATGAAAGTTCATAGTTGAAATCTAGCAAACAATCTTAAAGTAAGAATATAATATATTTCATACTATATACTACATATTGTATAATATACCATATACTATATATTATATTATAATCTTAAATTGGGAATATACCACCTATTATATTAAATACCATACATTGTATAATGAAAGTTCATATTGGCAATATACTCAACAAAATCTATCAATCTTAAAGTAAATATACTATATTTCATACTATATACTACATATTGAATAATATACCATATATTATACTGAAAGACTTAATCAAACTATTTTAAATACCTGATAACTACTTAACTACTATTGATAGAACCACTTAAAGACACAACCTCAAATTAAGGATATACTACATATTCTACTATATACTGCTTATTGTCTAATATACCATATATTATACTGGACTTTGTCAAGTTGTTCAGCAAAGATTTAATCAAACTATTTTAAATAGCTGATACGTTAGAATAGCTGTATACTTAAAGATAAAGTTGTCTTCTTCATTAAAATGTAAAATAGTAAAATAACTTGCAATATGTTTCCCTCTTGAAGTAAATTTTAATTTATGGAGTATTCCTCCAGCGACTTGTCAGCCAATTGATTAGTTTGTTTTTCAATTGTCAATTGATTTTTTAGGTGTTATGAAAGTCAGTGAATGATATGCAAAACGTTTGTTAACGCATACGAGTTGTGCATGTTATTCTGTTGGGTTCTAATTGTGATTGTTGTTATTATAGCGGGTCTTAGAGGTAGAGAGCAGCATTATCTGCTGCCTTTGGCTTCGTCCTCGCCGCGCTTAGGTGTCGTTGTTATCAGTGAATGACAAACAAATTGAACTCATTTCTTTAAACAGCTTCGACGACGCAATTGTCAGCTAACAGCAACAGCTACAGCTATAGCTAGAGATACAGCTATGTTATAGCAGCTACAAATACATACATAAATATTTCAATAAGTCTCAACTTGTCGCTGTCTTTGGTTGTCCTCATCGACGACGTCGTCATAGTTGTCGTCTCTGGCTAATCAGTTCATGTACATGCAGATACCGAATATGGTAAATGGAAAGCATGCAGGCAAGATAAAGAGACGGCACCGTAGAAGCATAGCTGCAACAGCAACGTGTGGCATACATATAAAGCACGGGGTACCATTTTTATCTAATTAGGCTAAGCAGCAGGCAGAGCACGACAAATATTTATTATTGTACAAACACAACATACAGTAAAATAATCAATCACTTGATCGTTACAGCAAATGGCCTGTCCCCGGCGTGTATCTGTGAATGTATCTGTATCTGTTGGCTGTATCTATATGGTGCACATATAGCCAGATAACGGCATTTGAATAAGGTAAGGAAATGCAGTTCACTACCAACTTGTCGCTACAAGACACACACACACACACACACACACACACACACATATAAACACTCGTTGCAACTTAAGATACTTGTCAGCTCGTTGCGTATCTGTAACTTTGACGAGGCGCACAAGTGTTATGCTAATAAAACAAATCGAAGTCGAACTTATCAGCAAAGATATACATACAAATACAGATATATATATGCCATATTTACATTATCGCAGTCGAAGACGACGACGTCGACGACAATATTTAAAGTGTAAATCGATCGATCGTCGTTTCTTTTTTTGCTTACACATTTTTATATGTATTTTGTTTATTGTATTTATTTCAATTTCAATATTATTTATCATCCGTGCGGTGCTGGGCACTGCACTGCATGATTGGTTGGTGCCACATTGCGAAAGCCACTTCAACATTTCGTTTCGAGTAGTGTAAACTTTGCTGCAGGTTCTGAACGTACTTTCGGCACACTATTTACTTTAGACTTATACGCATACTATTTACATTCTGACGTCTTCTTTTTCCCCTTGATTTTATTGGCGATTTTTGATGACGCAAAACGAAATGCCAATTGCCTGACATCTGTGCCTTAAGTCTATGAATTTGATACTATGTTAGTTTCGCTCGTTTGTCGCATTGTTTATGATAAGCATTTTGGCACACATAGAACTCACTATTATTATCGCTTCGAATGGAAACTCTATGGAAAATTAATCTTTGTAATACATACTTGAGGTAATTATGAAAATTTCCCTCAAATTTGCAGTCACCAAATACTCTAAACAATTCATAAATTAATCAGCTTTATTGCATATTAGTTACTAACCAAATTGAGGCATGAATGTTTTTTTTTTTTTTGTTAAGGTGTTAATGACGATTAATATTTGGAAGCATAAAGTGGAATTTCAGAGTTACTTTGCTGAATTCTTTTTATATTATTGCCTAGTCAAGTATTATTGCCTAGTGAGATAATCTTACTTATTAAGAGTTGTAGAAGTTTTGCAGAAATGTTATCAATTTTTTAATCATTACTTTCCTAGATTTGAAAACTAAACTTCATTTTATTTTATTGTCAACAACTTCGCTTTAAACCTATTTTATATATATTGCAAAGTTACTTTGAAGTTTAAATATTAGTTAAGACAACCAAGTAATTTATTATACTGAGAGAAAATTCATAGCAATTTACCTCTTTAAAATTAAGTAATATATAATCAAATTACCTTTACAAAAACTTTAATTCCTTCACTAGCAAATGTTTTGCAGTAGTTTATAACAATCCACACTTATTCAACAACTTTTGGTCACTTTTTCATAATTGTTTGGCATTTATATTTGCTGTTGTGTCGTTGATCAAGTTGATCAGCTAGATAAATATACAATTCGTAACGCGAGCACAGGCACGTAAACAGTTTCTGATAGAACTTTATGAGCGATCGAGATACTTTAACCGATATTCGCGAAATTTGTCGAAATGCCGTCGTCAAAACGTTGGCCAGCAAAAGTGCAGAGCCAAAAACACAGCGCAGTGCAAAACTCAAAACTCAAACTGAACTGAACCACTTTAAAGCAACCGGCTGTGTTTAGGTGTAAGTTAAAGTCCGAAACCGAATCGGTTAGTTGTATATATTTTTGTTTTAGATGCACAGCGAATAGAGTTGCGAGTTGTGCGAAAAATATATCAAGCAAACGTAACGCGCGCGCGCACTTGAGTTACAACCACTGAAACTCAACTGAACGGAGTATCTTAAAGATGCGCAGATCAAAAGCGCAGCACGATCGCCTGGCTAACTGGCTGACTTTGCTGACTGCTGACTGCTGTGTTGTCTGCCCCAGGCTGGTTGCCCTGGCCAAAACCCAAACGCAAACGCAAACAGCAAACAGCAGCGAAACGGGCGCAGCGCAACAAGTTTTTTTTTTGCGCTACAAAAGCAAATAAACAAACGGCGGCAACTGCAGCGGGCGACACTACAACAACAACAACAACAATATATCTATATCTGTATCTGTATCTACACACAGACAGCGCAATGCGTTGGAGCATGCAACACGCGAGCTGAGCAATTGCAACCTGTCCCACAACAAGAGAGAATGATAACAAACACACACATAAACTTTTCGCTCTCCAGTCTCTCTCTCTCTTTGCCAATTTTCTGCCGCTCTCACACACACATACACCATTGCGAATACTCGATCGCGATCGCTCTCTTAGGTTCCACAAAAGCTGCACAAGTGTGCGAAGCTCTCGTTGTGGCGTGCGACAGAGACAGCAAGCGTTGTACGCCCTCGCTGCTCGCCCTCCCGCTTGCGCTGATTTACGTTCCACCAACTGCATGAGCAAGCACTCTCACACACACATACACGCACACAGTCGCATTATTCAAATCAGCCAGACGCTTGTCTCGCTCGCACTCTCTGCGCTTTGCTTTTGCTGTTTCGCTTTATTTAAATTTATGATTATCGCCGTCGAATGTGTGTGTGTGTTTGTGTTTTTTTAATCCAATTGGAGGTGGAGCAGCCGCTTAGCATGCTGCGGTGCTCTTCTAGCATATGCGCTGCTCATGCTAGATACTTTATCCACGCCTGCACATAAGCCCCAACTGTCCCGGTTGTAGATATTTGTCGTTTATCCAATTGGATTTGTGTTAACTGTAAACTGGTTTACCTCACCTATCATTGGCAAGGCAATATTCTAATAAGCATACTTATTTATTGCCATTCGTTGAGCCAGGGATTTCACTTAATTAATAATCAATTAAATCTATTTAACTCATTAGCTTTAATTGCTTATGCTAATACTAAGTTAATTTATTGAATATTCAAGCTTCGATTTCTCAACTTTTTTTTTTTTAACTATTTTATTATTACTGCATGACATATGATATTCAAACATTTTAAATGTTACAAATTTAAAAGTATAATTTCTAACTCATTCATTATCATTTTAAATCCCATATACATAAAAAATTAAGAAAATTAAGAAATAATAATGAAATTTATTGTTGGTTTGGAGTTTTGTTTAGAAAATTAATAATATTTAATTTCTCAAATTCTTTTTAATTGCGTTTAATTGCATATAAAGTTTTTTTATGTACAGTAAGTTAGTTAGGAATTTTGTTTTGTATTGACTCTTATATTCGGTTTTGTTTTCTCATATCTCAATCTTAAATACTTCAAACACAGATTTCTTTCTTATTTATTTTCAATGCATTCCATGACTTGATTAAAAATATATCAAGAACTATATTCTGCAAATATGTAACTAGAACAATCCATTTTCAATTCATTATTATCCACAAAAAACTATCTCAAAACAGATCACTTTTTGTTATACTACAATACAATAAATAATCGTTACCTTTTATGGTCATCAATAAATTCTTAAAGTAAATTCAGCTCAGTTTAAGTATTTGTCTGATCTTAAGGCAAAAATCCAGTTTTGACTGATGTTCTCACGCTGTTTGTAAGGCCGAACACACGAAAATTAATCAACAATTAATCACACAGAAATTTGAACAAAAGCTCAGACTCATCTCAGAGTTCGACTTGTGCCAGATTTCGCAGTTTTCTCGTTCATTCGATCAGTTTGAATGGTAAAGAGCCTAAGACAATGCCTTCGTTGTTGATGTTGTTGATGTTGTTATTGTTATTGTTATTGTATCTGTATCTGTACGCACGATCTGTGTGTGTGGATTTTGCTTTTGATTTTATCCGCAGCAAAACGGCAAACAGCAAACGTCTGACACAATTCCGCCAGCAATTAAGTGAGTGAACCAAGCGCAACTTTTGACTTCGGTCTGCCGGTCAAGTTTGTGTCTGTGTGTGTTTAAGGAAGCTGTCAAGCTCTGTGTGCGACTGTGTGCATAATAAATGTGGCCAACAATTGTTTACCATATGCAGCGATCGATGGCATACCAAGCTGTCCACTTGGGCTTATTAGCCTGTCGTTTGCATTTTGCGGTATTTTCTCTCGCTCTTTGTACGCAGCGATCAAGCGACCTCCACAGCGCATTCAATTTGAATCCGTCGGCCAAATTCCATACATTGCTAACTTGGCCATTCAAATGTTTGCCGCCGACTCTCGTCGTCGTTCGTTCTTCTCTGTCTTCTTGTTTTTGGTCATCGATTGTCTATTTGTGGTTTAATTAAGTTGCGTTTTGAATTTCACAGAGTTTCGCTTAGCTTCGTTGGGCGCTCGTTCAGCATAAAATTGGCAAACACATTATTGACACATCATTATCAATCATAGCCAGTAATATTAGTAGAAGTAATGAATGCTTAGACCCAAAGAAAGTCGAGGGGAAGCTTGGCCAATAATGGGGAGGGAAACTACTACCGTTGTGCTCGCTTCTTCTTGTTGTTTTATGGCCATGATTTATGGCAGAATTCTTCATAGGCGGCCGTTCTGGTTGGCCAGTTGCCAGTGCAGCATGAAGCAGCCACACGGATAGAGAGTAGAGCCACAAGTCAGAGTGTATCTGCAATTGCAGACACATTTGCTGACACGCACTAAGCAAAAAAAACAAGTAAGAAAGCTGCAGTCGAGTGTGCTTGACTGCGAGATACCCGCTATTCATTTTCTGGTATATAAATATACTATTAAATTCAAAATATACCATTTAATACATAATATACCAATATACTTTTACATTCACAATATACAAAAAAGCATATTATGCTTAAAATATGCCAAATTTATGTACCAAAATACACTAAAATATATTGAAGGCATTTTCTGGTATACTATACACTATATACTATTAATATACTATTAAATTCAAAATATACCATAAAGTTTAAAATACATCAATACACACTTGTGCTCAGCACATTATTCTTAAACTATGCCAAATATACATATGTATCAAAAAATACTAAAATATACGAAAGGCCTTTTCTGGTATCTCAATATATTATTCAATTCCAAATATGTCATGAAATAAAAAAAAAATATACCGATATTCTATTCCATTCAGATATATACCATAAAGTATATTATTCTTAAAATATGCCAAATTTATGTACCAAAAATACTAAAATAAACTGAAGGCTTTTTCTGGTATGACAATATACTATTCAATTCAAAATATACCATAAAATACAAAGTATGTCAATATGAAGGATATTTCTAGTATATGAATATACTGTTAAATTCAAAATATACTATAATGTACAAAATATAGTAATATACTATTACATTCACTATATTCCATAATGCACAAAATATACCAAACGGTTTCGGCAGTTGACGTTGATCAAAAATATGTGTACTTTATGGCATATTACATTCATTTCTTACACGCACAAATTTATAATACCCTTCTACTCTATATTCAACGAGTATAACTATTGCACAGCTACTATATATGTATGTAGTATACAATATCTATGTACATATGTGTTATGCTTTATGGTTCTAATACCGATGCCAAGTTTTGTTTAACATAAACTGACTGATTTGATGATGGCCATTTACATGCCATCGCAAATTCCAAAGAATTTCATTATTAATTTTTATTTAAGCTCCTAGAGCACGCATTTTAATTCGTAATTATGTTTACAATTTTATGATTTTATATTTCTTATTCCAAAACCAAGAAATGCACTTAGTCAAACTTGTAACTGCAATTAGCTATTGTAATTGTAGAGCAAACGCATTTGAAACAAATATTAATTGTGATTAATGAGTTCTTTTTACATTTGCAAGTTAACATACGAATTACTTTCAACAGTGATACTATCTAGAAATGTCTTTCATTAATCACAAAGAGTAGCAAATAGGAATAATTGCATGTAGTATGGAATATTTTATTGAAAGTTAAAACAAATATACTTTATAGAATTTTTTCATTACTTGCTTATAATGTAAGCAACGATTAATTGCTGAGAATTTTTATTAAAGAATATTGTAATTATTTTAAAATAAAGCGATCTTTGCGAAATGCAGTCCAATTTTATACACGCTACACATTGTGGTAGATTTTGTACTATATGGTATATTTTAAACGCAGTACTATGTCAATATACCAAAAATATAGCATTTGATATATTATAGTCTCATTACTAAATGTTGTACTATATGGTATATTTTAAATGTAGTACTATGCCAATATATCTAACATAGCCTTTGGTATATTTTAGTATTTTTGCGGTTTAATAATGTGGTATATTTTTAGGATACTACCGCGCTGTTTTCCATATAATCAAACCAATAAAAAAAATTATTGCTTGAGGTACAAATTTTGATTAACTATATACAAAAATATATTTTCTTTGATTATTCTCATCAATAACATATAATATGTACTTTCTTTTTACAAATTTTAATGAATACATTATCGAAGATTAGTTGCATTAAGCACTTAAATTGTGAAAAGAAAATGCTGCATAAAATTTAAAATAATTTATTAATTATATGGTTAAACTTTTCACTATTACCAGATGATCTCTATCTTTGTGTTAATTCCCCATTCATTCCCAATCTTACCCCGCTTTCTTGACATTTTTAAGCTGTGAAATTCGCACAAAACTCTCGAGTTGCCAAACAAATGCCGCAGTTCACACTTGAAACACGCAATTGGTGGAGATGCATTTTAAATGCATTAATCTTGTACGCACTTTAGCCTTAAGACAGCGTCTAGTCAGGGTCACCAAACCAAGCTAAGCTTTTGCATTTTAATTGCACTTCCAATGTAAGCGCATTAAGGAGAGTATTTGAAAGGGGCTGTCAGGTGGCTGCCATTTTTAATGAGTCTCTGTGGTGGCTGATGTCAAATTGCGAAATTATGTAAAGAGCAGTTGAAAAACTTGAACAACTTTTAATTGTCGCATTGCAAACTGAAACTGCAACGGTAGGCAAGACAAATGAGAGTCTTGGTAATTAGACTGCCAAGTTGGCCAAGTTGTGGAGCATTACAAATGAGGCGTTGGCGTGCGCCTTGGCCAGACACTAGACTATTGCTTGATTATTGCAAACTTAAGATATAATGAGCAAGTGATTATGATTATTATTATACATTATAATGATAATTTCAATTAGGTTGCAGGCCGCTTGGCATTTTAATTGTTTTTTGAGCAAACATTTACAGGCATGTAAACATTAATCAAAGCACAGCAAAGTCCTCTTTCAATTAGCATAACTTGTGCAACTCGACTCCGCCTCCAAAACGAATTCAATCCCAAGTGTTTTATGCTGAGCTTGTGATCGGTTTTTTGAGATTAAGCCAGACAAATTGCTCACAGATGATCGGGCAGTATTTAAGCAACTGCTTTCAACTGCTCTCTTCGATACGCATCTCAATAACTCTAATTACTTTCAAAGATTTTCGAATAGCTTGGCGCCAGCTGCTCTTGACTTTGGGGTTAATTTTCTATATTCATATCTTTGGATCAGCAAATTATAAGTACGAGAGAATATTTGTTGTAGATGCACTCAATACTTGAGGTGCACTTAATCAAATAATTGATGAGGCATTTCAACAGTTTAGACTAATTCGAATGCCTCTCAGTGAAGTGGGGAAATAAACAATCTCCCAGACAAGACTGTAATTACGTCGTTGGATCGACTCTTATTTCACTTTGTTCACTTGACGTTTTGTAACTAGCATTTACAGCTACATAACAGCTACAGTTTCAGTTATTAAAAGTACACTGTTTAGATAGCCTGCTATTGAAAGCGTAATTGTAAATGATTTAGGACTAACAGCAGCCTGGGAAAATTCCACACATGACAGTAAAGGCCACAAAAAAAGTGTGAACAAAACAATTGCAATTTATGTGGTCCAATAAATTTCAATTGTTTTGTTAGTTGTTATGTATTAATAAGCACACGACAAATAATTGTGTTTATACTTTTTAAATATTTCGAATTATTCAAAGATAATATAAATTTGAATTACAGCCAATGTTTGATTGATTTTGAATAGTTAATAGATTACGAAATTTTGCTTCATGTTTTACCATTTTTTAAATAAATATTCGCAAATAGTCGCAGCCAATACTTGATGAATTTCAAATAAGAAATTGATGATACAAAAATGTACTTAATTTTGTAAACTATGTAAATAACAGTGTCCAATATAATATTATATATATTGTGTGCTTCAAGTAAACTGTGAATAAGATTTGATTAATTTTATACAATAAATAGTTAGAAAATAATTGTGCTCATTTTGTAAAAATATTTTCATGTAAATTTCGACTGAAATTTTATGGATTTTAAATAATTATTAGAACGACAATAATTTCATTCGATTTTTACAATTTATTTTAAAGAAACTGTGGTTAATATGTAATGGCTTAGGATTAAAATAGTTTGACAATAATTTAATTTCACTTAACATTCCAAATCCTTATTGTTTTGAATACGAATTCATACATTATTTTTAATAGACTCTTATATTAATTCAAAACAGCGCTGCGATTTTTATTATTTAAGCTTATATAGATTACATATAATTGTAGTAAAAATAGTTTTTGAAAATTGACGATGACAGCTCTTATATTTAAAGGCATTTAAAAGTTTGAATATGACAGTTCCTATATTTCTTAAGCATTTAAAAGCACACTTAATTTTGATTTCATTAATTTTCAACACCACTAAAAAGTTTCAACTGATTTTAACAACTTTATAACCACAGCATATCTTGTTGATCTGTTAGTTTTAATGATGATACAAGCGGGCTGATAGGAAGAATTATCTATGCATTTTGTCGGCAAAAGTCTTTTGAATGCTAAATGGTCATAGAAATGGCCAAAATTCATGTCTTGGCAAAAATGTTGTACGACAAGCGCCAAGTTTGCGCTGCAAATCAAAGCTGTTGCCGTTTTGCTAAAGTCGTTGCCGTTGGCGTTGATGTTGCTGTTGCTCCGTTGATGTTGCCACCGTTTGTTGCCGTTGGCCGTACCACTTGGACATATATGGCAAAATTAGTGGGATGCTTGAGTTACGTTGCATTGGCGATGCAATCGCTAAGGTCTGAGGACGGAGGAGGAGAGAAGCAGGCAGGGCACCAAAAGTGTTGCCGCCAGTCAGCGCTTGGCAATGCGGCTCAAAGATTGTGTCGCCTTCGTCGAAGGTGTCGTCGTCATTAGCACAATGTTCGGGCCAGTTGGCGACACAATTAGATGGGGACCTCAATATCAGTTAACTGCAAAAGATGTTAACTAACATGCGATGAAATTTCCAAATCATTCTCATTCTATGTTTATGAAATTTTATGCACTCACCGGGAATGAGAATGGGACTCAGATACATTCGAACATTTCCTCACGCCAATAAACGCACAATTATAATAAAAATAATCACCTAGAGGCTGCCGTTGTGTTAGCTCCCGCTGCTGCATTTGGTCATAACCAAGAACCGGGAACGAGGGGCCAACATAGAACCGTTTTCTAGACTCCACACAAAGACTCGGTCGGACTCTCGATAGTTGTTGTCGGGATTATCGCCTTTTAGACACATCTCAGGTGGCAAGTTTTTCTCTCTTCTCTCGCAGTTCTCTTTGCTTGTTTTTATCGTCGACAATTGGCGAGTAATTGCTGCTGCATAATAATTTTTCCCGACAACTCTGCTGTCGGCACTTGGCTTGGACATTTCAAGTTTTTTGCCTAAGTCTTTCGTTTTGCGCTCCTCGAAGGCGGCGCACGTTAATCCATTTAATCCGTTTTTGGCATTAGTTAGACGAGTAGTGCCTGTGGCCAATTAAAAAAAGCAAAAATTAAATGAATATCATAATTGATACCGTTCGAAATAGAGTTGTGAGAGATTTTGCGATAAGCAAAAAATCGTGTTTTATACATAAACGAAAAATATGAAAAAAAATTAATTAAAACATTAAGCAATAAATTAACAGACAGCGCATAAATGTAATAGAGAATGTCATTTATATATGTATTTAAAAAAAAATACGAATTCCAGCACAAGGCAAAAAGCAAATTGACCCTAAAAGGCGCTTGAAATATCTCAAATAGAAAAGCATAAAATTAGCGAGCAGTTTTATAATATCTACGCAAGTTATTAAAATATTTATTTGGCTTGTGAATAGTAAATTTCAATGTATATAAAATTATACAATATTTAGTGGAGTTTGTTGACTAACTTTAACAATTACATTTTAAACCAAGATTTCATTCTTTACAGTTCAATTTAATAACTTTACCTTATACGAACTTGTTAAAAAAAATGCTTTGGCTGAAAATTTGGTATACTTTGCACTCTATATATGGTATATTATTATATTATTTATTTATGCCAAATGTATTATTTGGCCAAGCTGATGCTAATTGCAACAAACATCTCTATTATACCCTATCGATGTTGAAAGGGCTGCAGATTTGATATCTTTAGCGCTCTGATTATAGATAGAAAATATATTAAAGTAATTCTAAATGATTGTAAATAAAGCTGACGAATATATTCAAGAAATTTAACGTCATCATCATTCATTTTAGAATTTCAAAAAATAGTATACCTAACATACATTTTTCCATACCATTGTAAAATTATACAAAAAAAAATACTATGAAAAAATTAGAGTATATATACATTCCAGAAATGTGAACAAGATACTAATTGAGTTTGTGGCATCAATTCCGTAATCAGCTGATTTTGCAATGCTTCATTCACTTGATGCAGCGACTTCGGTCACATCGTAAGTAAATCCCTTATATACAACAAAATTGCGAGCTTCATCCCATATATTAAAAAAAATTGGCTTCATTTCCTCCTCCTTCTTCTTTTTCTTCTGTTCGAAGTACATATAGCTCAGCACAAGCAAAAGAAAAACTACAATGACGCTCACACAAACAGAATAAACGAAAATATCCATTTTTTAAAGTTGAATTTTTGTTTCAGAATTGTTTTTGGTTGTATGACCCTAGAGCTCTCTTTGAAATGTGACTAGAAAACATTTAAGTTACACACACTTGGCACTCTCATTTCAAGGCCATCTCTCTGTGTAGATCAAAGTCAACAAGGAAATTCAACATACTTTTAAAACTGAATCACAGTTGGCGACCAATTCCCAAACAGATGCTAATTGCAACAAACATCGCTTTATATCCTATAAAAGTCGATGTTGAAAGGGGTTTACTGACTGCAGATTTGATATATTATCTTTAGCGCTCGGATTATAGATAGAAAATATATTAAAGTAATTCTAAATGATTGCAAATAAAGCTGAAGAATATATTTAAGAAATTTAACGTCATTATCATTTATTTTAGAATTTCAAAGACGCAGATTTCTACTGTTCGAATAGTATACCTAACATACATTTTTTCATACTATTATAAAATTATAAAAAAATACTATGCAAAAATACTATGAATTAATTAAGTTTGTGACATCAATTCTGCATTCAGCTGATTTTTCAATGCTTCATTCACTTGATGCTGCATCGCTCTCATTTCAGCGTTAGATTGTGTTTGGTAATTTATTCTTCCTCGATCACCTCACCAATACGTTCATACATCTTAGGGAGGAGTCGAGGCTTCGAATAATCATCCGGTTTCACGCCAATCAATTGATCCTTATTCAAAATTAGTCCTGCTCCTTCGGTCACATCCACAATATATTCCTTGTATGGAATAAAAATGCGAGCTGTAGTTTTGTTGTCATCCCACATTTTCCAATATCTTGGCTACATTCCCACCTCCTTAATCTTTTTTATGCATTCTTCAGCTTCAGCTTCTTCAGCTTTTTTCTTTTTCTTCTGTTCGAAGAACTTATAGCTCAGCACAAGCAAAATTAAAACCACAGAGACGCTCACGCAAACAGAATAATCGAGACAATCCATTTTCCAAAGTTTAATTTTTGTTTTATATTTATTTTTGGCTGTATTACACTAGAACTCACTTTGAAATGTGACTAGAAAACACAAAACATTTAAGTTACACACACTTGGCACACTCTGACACTCATTTCAAGGCCAATTCTGTGAGTATATCAAAGTCAACAAGGAAATTCAACATACTTTTAAAATTTAATCACAATTGGCGATCAATCCCCAAGCAGATGCTAATTGCAACAAACATCTCTATTATACCCTATCGATGTTGAAAGGGCTGCAGATATGATATCTTTAGCGCTCTGATTATACATAGATAGGAAATATAATATTTAGTATTTGCGCGGTATATCAATTTGGTGTATTTTTTAAGAATAATGAATATATTCAATGTTGTACTATATCAAAATGCCAAATGTAGCCTTTGGTATGTATTTAGTGTTTTTGTGGTATATTAATTTGGTATATTTTAAAATTTATACAGCATGTTAATTAATACCGACTGTAGCTTTCTTACTTCTTGTTCACATCATTATTTTAAACCAAGCCTAACAATAGAGTACAGCTATATTAAAGAAATTTTACTCAGAACTCTTTTGTTTAAAATAATTTGCCTTTTCAGACGTTTTTAATATTGACAAATTATGCTTAAATTTGTTGTATATATTTTAAGCCAAGTTTTTATTCATTTCAATTCAGTTGTTAGAGTTATTTCGTATATGAAATATGTTGAGCAACTAAGTTTAACATTAATTAAAACCCAGTTTAAATTCTTCACTGCTCAGTTAGCTACTTTGAACTGACATTTTCTTGACGCTTTTGCAGTCCATCAAATAATTCGCTCAATTAGGCTTTTTATGAAATCCACCAATTAGGCTTAAAATGAAGTTAGTTGGTTGTAGCTGCTAATCAAATTATGTTTCACGGCCAATAACAAAACACACCTGAGATTAGATCAATATTCAAAAGTGGCCTCCAATAAATTGGCAACAATCTGTCAGATGCTTTTCACAGCACAACATCAACGATCAAGAAAACGAGTTGACTAAATGCTAGCGACAATTTATGTTATAAAACGCTACATCGCTACAGCAACAAAAAAAAAAAAAAAAAAAAAAAAAAGAGTCGAAAATTGCTTTATGAACACGTTTCATTTGCCAGTTGCAGGCAGCTCTGGCAGTTTTCCATGGCACGTCGCTGGCATGTTCGATGTCATGTAGACCCGATCTCCGAGTCGGAGACTCCGAGTTCGATCCGTTGTGATCCGCTGTTGATGATGCGAATGACCAAACAGCAAACGGCAACCAGCAAACGGCAACTGCATGCAACTCTCCCAAATCGCAGAGCAATGAAATCGATCATTTTCCCACGATCAGTGTGTGTTGGCTGTCAACAGTCTCTTCAGTGCTCTCTCCCCCCTGCCACTGTCCCCCATACTTGGCACTCCCCCTTCCCGTTAGTCTAACTCTAGACCAGTGTCCACTCTTGGAGTAGCAAAAAAAAAGCACTATAAACTTGCCCAAGCCAGCCAATGGGCAGGCATTGCTTAGTTTGTATGTGCTGCTATGTAAATGCTATAAAAGGATTTTGATTACCAGCCCAGACCAGACAGACAGACAGACAGTCAGACGGACGGACAGACAGACGGACGGACAGCTAGGCAGCAGACAACTTACAGACAGACGGACATTATGACAGACGTCTGGCGACTGGAGGTGTTTGAATTCTATTGGGGCCACAACCTGAAACGGAAGCCCAGACGCACCTTTTCAGCCACCTTTCACAATCGATTGCCTTGGGCCCCGAGGATGACTCGACCATTTCCATTGTGATTGCGATCAATATCGCGAAGCTGTGAAATTAAACGAATTTAAATGTTTTTTCTTCGTTTCATTATGTGTGTTTAGTTTGTTTTGTATTCAACTTGATCTTTCGTTGGGCCGACGTGTCGGTTAATTGTTAATTGCGTTTAAGCCATGAACAAACAGTTTTTTTTTTCTGTCTTCACTCTTCTGTTCATTCATTCAGCTTTCAACTGTCCTACGAAAACGCGTCGGCTTTATTCTAATTAGCGTTGTGCCCAGGGGGCACAAACCTCTGGTCTTACGCAGCTAACAGCTAAGAGCGAGGCAACATGACGTGGCATAGTTGTGTGTCATGTGGCTGACGTTTATACCAAGTGATCTATAAAACAAGGTGGGGTATATTGAGGTTAGAGGAAAATGAGCAAAAGTCTTAGTCAAAAGACTATAAATGAATGTGGAAGAAAATGATAAAGAAAATTTGTGAAATGGTTTAGGAGAACAGAGATATTTTTTATGTGCGAAAAGAAGTTCAGAGAAAAACCTTTAAATTCTGATTTAGAGAATTAAATTTCGACCAAAACTTATGGTATTTATATAGTTTTATTTGCTAGTTACTAAGCTGATGTACCAGAAACTTAGATAATATAAAATTATATAAGAATTGGCGACAATTTCAGAGATACTAAGCTGATCTCGCAGTAGTTCAGACGAAATAAAATTTGTTTTGAATTTGCTACAATTTTTTACTCATATATTTAAACTGAAATACCTGTTTTAAATTCTGAGACAAATGAAATTGTTTTACAATTTTTACTATCGCTTTCATTTAAATTTCAGAGATGGATAAAGTTGCTTTACTATTTCTATTGCTTTGATTCCAAATAAAACACATATAATCCAATTAGTTTTAAATATATATAAAAAAAATTATATTTTCGTTTCTAACCTTACCGAATGCACAGACAAAAAGACAGTTAAGATAAAGTGTGACCATAGAACAAAGTGAAATATATTTCGAACTAAATAAGGTCACATATGTTATGCTAACTATGATATATATAATTTGGTCACATTTTCAGCAATTACATTTATTAATGTCTTCCACACTAACAGGGTATTTCTATAGTCCATCACATTCCAAATTCTTATGCCAGTTAGCTGATCTCTGCTGGCTGCGGCTGCTGCTGTTGATGTGCGCCTGTCAAGCGGCTTAATTGAGCATGCAGCTCAGTTCTTTGACATGTTTTCTATTTGTCTAATTTGTCAAGTTGCCTTGTCCACAGTCTCTCCCTCTCTCTCTTTTCTCTGGATTGGGATTTCGAATTGGGATTGGAACAAAGCGGAAATGATATGCCAAAAAAGCATAACAACTTTGACTTAAAGATTTTCAAGCATTAAGCTTTCAAAACAGTCAAAGCGTGGTCAAGTTTCGACCCGAGGTGGCTAACAAAATATTTAAATTGATCTCTTGAGCGCGTGTTCAAACAATGCACACTTATTAAGCCAAGTGGGATCTATTGTTGGGATTATATCAAGTGCGCTTTTTGTTGATGTTTATGTAACATAGTTACGTGTTAGGGCATGGCTGAGTGGGCTTTATCAGTTAATTTGAATAGATGCGAGAAGTGGTTAGAAAGGGAAAAGAAACAAACTATAAGAATAAAACAGTACAAAATAATAAAACAGTATAAATAAAAATTCAGAGCTTAAAGAACTTAAGGCTACGAAAAATGTTTATATACTTTAAACTTTATTCACCAATTTCATCCCAAGTTAATGCATTGATAAATCAATAATGTGTTTATTGGAATTAATTTTCTGAAAGAAGAAGGTATTGTTAAAAATTAAACGATCTAAATTTTAACGACTTTTACTTATTCTTAACGATCCATTTTAAATTTGCTCAACTTGTAGATTGTTCAGCATTGTTTAATTGATCTCTTTGAAATAATTTTCTTTATTCTCAACGATCTTCCATTGTGAATGTGCTTAGTTTGTTGTTTCCTTAGCAATGTTTTCTTGCCATTTATTTGTAGTTTTCCTTCAATTTCATTGTACTTTTTCCGAGCACTTTTCCATGTCGTACTTCACTCTTCCACCGACCATTTCTGACTAAAAAGTGAGAGTAAAAAAAAACATCAAATCATGCAGCAACCCTTCTAAAAAACAGAGCTGCAACCCTTTCGCTTCCAATGGATTTTACTTTGCATAAATGGAAGCAGATGTAGTTCCATCTTTTTTTTAGAACACTTCCAACCCCAGGCTGTGTTTCAGCCACCCGCCAGATGGCGCTTGTGAGCACAGAATGTCGCTGTGACTGGCAAAAAAAACTGCAGCTCAGATTTCTAGGATTTCATTGGCAGCATTTTAACATCAATTAAACGCAAAACTTTTGAATAATTTATATAATTAATACCCCGCTACGTTGATCGCAGCTGGCATTCGAGAGTGAGACAGCGAGATGTGGCGAAAGAGAGAGGTTTTAATAAAATATTTTAAATAATTCCGTAATCTAAATGCAGTCATCGTCAGCAGTCAGCACTCAGCAGACGGCAGCAACGATGATGATGATGGCGTTGGTTTCCATCTCCGCTGTGACAAACAGGATGCGTACAAAGAAATTCTAAATACCAAAGAGTCGGTCGCGCAGCCAGGCACAAATCACAAATTGTCACGTTAATAGTTGCAGCCCCTCACCTTGCCTCCTCTCTTCTCTGCTCCCACTCTTCAGCTGTGTGCAGCTTGTCAGCCTCATCATCGTGAAGATCTGTTTGCTTCTGGCTTGTCGCATCCGTCTAAATGCAATGTAAATTTTTTTGTGCGCGCCATTGCATATGTCAAGACAACAACAAAACGCAGGAAGATGCCACAGACGCAACTCTGTGGCAAGCTCAAGTTGCAACTTGCACGCTGCACACACTGTTGCAGAGTCGTCTCAGCACGTTTCGCTGATAATTTATGAGACGCCTTATTAACATCAGTCAGTCAGTCAGGCAGCATTCAACTTCAACATTCAACTTCAGCTTCAACTTCAACTCGAAGCCAAGTTGATGTCCGCGTGGCTTTCCTTCTTGGAAAGCCTTTGCGGATGCATCTCCGCTTTTTGCTGCACTTGCATTTCAGGCTCATTTTAATGTAATTTCTGCTCTTTAATTTGTAAATTATTTTAATGCTCATCATAATTTATCGTTTCTTTCGCTTCGCCAAATGCGTCCACACAACATGCATCCCACAGTTGCATTTCCCTTTTCAGCTTACGCAATCTTCGTAATGCAAATCAAGCTTCGTTTTTTTTGGCCAAAAATAAAAATAAAATCCACAACATTCGCGTCATTCTATGCAAATCATGAAGCCAGTCCACAGAGATTTGGCATTTGCATAAGTATGTTGCCAATTCAATTAAATGCCAAGCTTCGGTCAGTTGTTAAAGCATTCCAAATGTAAATTCTCAAGTGCATTTGACTATCATTCGCTGCGAATAACAAACAAAATCGAAAACGTTTTAATTCTAACGAATTTGTTATACACTTTCAAAGACCAAACTTGGTAAATTAATAGTTTTTATAATAGAAATTTCTTTAAATCATTTAAATGATTTTATTCATCAATATACTATTCAAAATACCTAAATATAAATTTTAATTATTCAAGTATTCGAATTATTATGAGAACAGTTCCAGAATCTCATGATTTCACATGCCCGGGTAGCTCAGTCGGTAGAGCATTGGACTTTTAATCCAAGGGTCCAGGGTTCAAGTCCCTGCTCGGGCGACAATAATTTTTTTTTATATTTTCACTTTTTTTAAAAATACATTTGCATTAAAACTACATTATTAAATGTTCCAATAATTAAATATTAACAATACTCGCTTTAAACACAAGAGAAATTCATTTATGCTTATTCAGCTCGACGCAAAACTTTGTTCATAGCGAATACACTCATTTGCCTTGTGGCATGTCAAACAACATTCACATTTAAGTACAATCCGAAACAATCGGTTCAATGACAAGTTTCGCAAATATGTAGGTTTTTATATTTATTTTGATTTGATTGGCTTGCCAACGCTTTGTCATGTAGAACACTGCGATTCAGACCGAGACTTTGACTGCAACTCTGACTTCAACTGCGATCGCAAATTGTTTGCATAAATTTTTGCTCGTAGCCATAATTGTGCATAAGTAATTATCAATTGTGTGTTTAAGGAGAACAGACTGCGTAATTATAATTGGCTTAAAAGGATTTTACAACAATTAGCAGCATGATTTTTCATAATTCTCAAACCAAATTAGCTTTGCTGACGAATCCTTCTGATAAATTAGCAGCAACAGCAGCAGCATCTCAACTCTTCAGCGAGTTCGCTTTTATGACCAAATTACTGTATTTAAAAATGTTTAATAAGCGCAAAATATGGCACACTGTGCAGAGACGAGTCGAGTCGAGTCGAGAGACCCACTTTAGATGCACTTTCAATGCCTCAATGGAGCAATGGGCGTTGCAATCTTGAAAAGCGCCGCCATCAGCAGCCCATCAACATCAAAAACCAGCCTCTTGTCTCTTCTCACTCCTCTCTCTGTTGCTCTCAACAGTAGCCAGACTGCTGACGTCTGCTGCATATTTAAATGATGAGACTCTTCTCTCTTTATTTTCCGTTGCCTTCAAGCTATGGTTTTTTTTTTTTTTGCTTAACTCTTACTCACTTATTGGCATGCCCGTAAATTATCGTCTGACTAAAAGCCATTGGCATTCGCATTAGCATCAGGTCAGCGAATGCTGCTCGTAATTACCCACAGCTGGAAAAGTGTTTTCCTATTCTGTTTGTTTTTTTTTTTCACTTTAACAATGTGTACTTTGCTATGTTTTGAATTCATTTAGTTGGCTACTGGTTAGATAATATGACGTTAACGTTGTATTGTGTTAACCTTTTTAATTAACAATTACGTTTGATTAATAGTTGCGGTACTTCATTATCAATTTGCACTCTTAATTCAATTATAAAAAAATGTTTTAATTAGCAACTGGGACATTAGTTTAGTTATCTTTTTAACAAGTTAATAAGAAAATAAACAGATCAAAGTGGATTGAAGGTTTCTGTTTAAAGTATATATATTCTATATTTTAGTACGCTATGGTATTTTTTTGAGTGAAACACTATATCAATATACCAAAAACAACATTTGGTATATTTTTAGTAGTTTTAGGTATATAATTTTTGTATCCAAGCACTCTATCATATTTTTTATGAATGAAGTACTTTATGAATATACCAAGTACAGTCTTTGGTATATTTTTGTACTTTGCGGTATATGAATTTTTAAATCCAATTACTCTATGGTATTTTTTGAATGAAGTACTATATCAATACACCATATATCAAAATATTAGTATTTTTGTGGAATATTATTTCGGTATATTTTAAAATGAATACCACACTTTTTTTGCTCTTCTATATCTTTATTCATTACAATATGATATTGTTTGAAATTTATATTTTGCTACTTTTACTTATTGTTACATTTTTTAAATTAATTTTTATTCTCATCTTTTCCAGCTGCTTCGATGCCTGCAAAGTGAGTACAAATTTAATAATATCAAAATTATGATTAAGTCAAATTCTTTGTTTACTTGTCACACCTCCAAAAGTGAACTTTACGCTTTTGAAATTGCAATTGGAATCGCATAATTATTGCCACAGATTAGCTTACAAAAAAAAAGTGACTAACAATAACCTCGTGATTTCTAAATAATTATGCAGATTTCGCCAGGCAATTATTACGTTACGTTAATAAACAGCAACGAGAAAAACTTGGCAAATTATTCAAACGAAAAATTATTTAGCTGAATTACAGCTGCACTCGAAATGACACAAAAGCCCGGGGACAAGGCGACACATTGCAATCGACTCTCTGTTTGTTGCAGCTACGTCCTCGGGGCAAGCAGACAGCGAGTAGTGAGGCAGCTGTCAGTCAGTCAGTCGGACAGACAGACAGACAGACAACGAGAGACAGTCACTCAGTCAGTCAGTTTGATGTTTTTGACCAAATCGTGTTAAAACCGTTCGAAACAACAACACGATCCGTTGCCAACTTTTGCAGCAGCTGATGCTGCAGTTGCAACTTCGCTTCCCTCAAAGCTGTTTACGCTTTTTTGTCACCAAACTGAAGGCAGATTTTTATTCGGCCTCCCGATTAATTGTGGGCAATGCGAGAAGCGTCAGTTGTGTGTTTTCTGTGGAAAATGTAAATTTCGAATATGCGCGCCGCTTGTATTTTTCCAAAGGCTTGGCTCGACTCTTTTTAATGAGGCAACAGGTAAACAGGCAAGAGGCAGTAGGCATTTGCATTTTGATTGACAGCAGTGGAGATTGTTGAAATTGGACAAGCAAATGAAATACTCGTACACGTATTTGGCAATTGTGTTAATGATTGCAACAGCAAAAGCAATAGCAAAATACAAAAACAAATCACAAATCAGCAGGCTGCTTGAGACTGCAAAATTTTGTGAGTAATGTCTTTTAAAACCTTGCAAGATTTAAATTAGAAACGTATTTTGATTGGTTAAATTGTAGGTTATTTTCTTATAACAAAATAATCAGTAATGGATCTAGATTTGATTGAATTTCAGTATTTTCTGAAGCTGAATTATAAAGATTTCATTTAAATGTTGGTTTCCAAAGCTTACAATTTAATAGATACAAACATATAGGTTTATGCCTACTAAAGAAAATGAAGAAATACGATTTCTACAATCGGTTCAAAAATGTCATTGTTAGATATTATAATTTTGTTTCTATATTTTAGTTGAGAATGTTTAGATTTTCAATATCAAGTAAATTCATCAATTTATTATTACTTTTTCTTCAAAATATTCTCTCAGTAAGCTGAACGTTTTTTTTTTTTGTTTGCAATTTATCAGATTTTTTGTGCTCTGGCAACACTGTTAACTTTATAAACCGGGTGGCAATGCTGGGTACTAAAATCTTTTATTTTCCCAGTACTAAATAAATTTTGAAAGGGGTAACTACGTGCTGAAATTTAAAGCAAGGGGTAATAGGGTGTTAGCTTCACTTTTTTATGAAGTTTTTAGCTATACCTTGAAAGGGTTGCTTAAGCTATGGTTGCTTAGGTGCATGCTTACTAAGAAAATATTACAAGAAAGTAAATAAATCAGAAGTCAACAATCAGTTCATAAATTTTATTGCTAGGGATTAAGAATTAAATTAAATCAATTTATTTTTACTTTTTCTTTAAAAATTCTCTTAATAAGCTTAACGCTTTGTTTACCATTCATCAGACTTTTGATTGTCTGGCAACACTGTCAGCTGTCATAAGCCAGGTGGCATCGCTGTGTACTAAATTCGTTGATTTTTTCAGTACTAAGTAACCCATAAAAGGGGTAACTATGTGCTCAAATGTTAAGCAGGGGTAACTGGGTGTTAAGTTCACTTTTTAATCAAGTTTTTTAGCTATGCCTTGAAAGGGTTGCTCGACTAGATTTCAAGCTATGGTTGCTCTTATACCATCCCTAAAAAACGTGCACAGCTTCCAGTTGTACGTTGAACTGACATTTGTGCGCATATTCAAATTTTACTTTAAATTGGAAACCATTCCAAGCCACAGCAAGGCGTATAAAAGCAGGCGAGAATCAAGGCAGTTGCCACAAACGGTTGTCGACAGTCCACAAAATCGGTTGCAAGCGGATAAATTTAAATAGAAAAGCAAACGCACTCACTTGGATATGGATTACGCATTGGATATACATTTAAATTACTTTTTAATTTGAATTACTTTTAATTTGAAAAGCTTTAAAATAGAAAACTGCAGACTTTGTTGTAGAAAGTAGTTAAAAATTTCGTTTGAAATTAAATCAGTTAAATTTCGAAAATTTCGTTGGCAATTTGGCAATCAGGAAAGAGAAAGAAAGAATGCAAAAGGTTGATATGATATGTGCATACATTTAAGTTGTGCAGCATTTGATATAGTATTGAGATGTTTATCTCTTGTTATTAGTGGTAATTTGTGCTACAGCAAATTTAATAACCCGCAGCAGCAATAAAATGCAAACGCAGCTCAACTTCAGCTCAGCTCAACTTAGTTTCTGCCTCGTTGGCGGCTTTAAGCAAATACAAAGACACAGTAGTATAAGACTTCGAAGAAATATAGTCGACGATTTGCGTGTCAATTTTGCGAAGAGAGGCGCAACAACAACGCGCAAGTGGCAAGTGGAACTGCAACTGCAACTTCAACTGTTTATGCATTTTGTGCAGGCGAGTGCAACAAATTTAATTGTAGTGATAGCTGCCTGCGAATCAGACATGCATTGGCAGTAAAAACTACAAAAATACGAAAATAATAATAATTATTTAGAGAGACTAAGACTAAGTGGCAATAAAAATGCACAACACCGAACACCGAAAATGCAGTTCAGCCAACCCATGCAATAAGATATCATTTTGCTGCCGCTCATTTTGCTGGATGCTCTACGCTTTTGGGGCCAATTCCCCCCTGCGTGTTGTTAATTAAGCTCATTAATTTGCCTTACTGTCGTTTGCACAAACACACACACACACATGCATAAGTCACAATCATAGTTCTTTGAGCAACAAGGAAATGAAGTCGTTAGTCGCTGACACAAAAAAAAACCAACTTTGATACGCAAACTGCACTCGAGTCTGTTATACGAACAGAGTTTATGGTTTATATACTTAACTATTCACTTAGCTTATTCCTTAATTAATTTTTTACTTTAATTTTTTTTTGCTTTTTCCAAACAATTTGTTGCTTTTCACCATAACTCAACGTTCAACGTTCGCAGCCGTAAATCGGTTGCAAAAACTCACTATAATAACTATTAGCTGGTTATAATGATCCAATAAAAAGAAATGATGGCATAATAGTTATCTTGTAACAAGCTAAACAATTAAGTTAAGTGAAAAACTTACACCTTAAAAGATTAGTAATTAAATCAAGATTGTTTCAAAGCAGTTTCTCAGTTCCCTAGCAACTCTATTCTACAAGTTTACATTTCTAGGGTATAAAACATATTTGAGTATATAAATATATACATCTCCTATCCACGTTCATTTGGTGTTATATTTGCTCTTTGCTTTTTTTTCGGTGCGTTCGTTTCTTAAGTCTTTTGTTGTGCCACGAACAACAGCAAAAAATTGCAGTTGATTTATTTGCAACAGTCATATAATTTTGCCATTCATAATGCGTTGCCAACTGATTAAAATGCACAGCAAATAATTTTCATGAAAAATTTGCAATTATGATGCGAAAAACTGCAGATAAATAAAGCTTAACAAACATCTTGGAAAGTGCAATAACTATTTGTGCAAAAATATATTGCCCATCTGCTGCAGTTAAAGTAGTGCTCAAACAGAACGTTAGTTAAAACTTTAAATACAACATTTGTACAGTTATTGCAGTCATTAGATACATATCTAATAGGGGTTTTATGCTAATAAATGAAATTTTGAACTTTTCGTAAAATTCAGTGAATAAAGCTGATAGGAAAAATATTTATTGTATGGTATTGTATTCACTTTAAAATTGAAGTATAAATGTTCACATTATTTAAAGATGTTTCTCTGTATACGATAAAATATTTATTGTATTCAATTTAATGTTTACCTTTTATAAAGAGGTTTCTCAGAATCTTATAAGGAAAATATTTATTTTAGTTACTATTAAATCGCTTTTCTGCTTGCTTTTCTCAAGAAGTTTTAGTACCTATTATGGAAGTACATATTTCTATTTTGTTCTTTCAATTCGATATAAAAATTGAAGATAAAAATTTGTATTTTAATATCTTCTCTATTCCCAGAATGTTTCTGATAAAGAAATTATTTATTTTGTTTTCTTAAAAGTCCGTTATGATAGTTTTAATGTTTAGTTTAATTATGAAATAGTTTTGCACCTGTTTATTTCGTTTGCTTTGAAGTCGAATTACAAATGTTCACATATTTAAAGAAATTATCCAGCAACTTGAAGAAAAATATTTATTTTCTTCATTTACTTTCACATCATATAATTTTTGATCTTTACAAAAAAGTGTTCATAAATTTACTGTGTATTCAGAGAGAGATAACACTTTATTTTTTGTATACATACTTTATTTATTTTGAAGGCCAATTTAATATTGATACTGTTCTCAGTATGTTTTTCATAAGAAAATTATTAATTTTATTTACTTTAATGTTTGTTAAGAAGGTTTAGAAGTTGTTCAGCAGTTGAGAAGAAAAATATTATTTTTCCTAACTCTCAAATTGTATCGTTCTGAAATGGAAATATCCTGAAAAAGTTTGTCAGTGCATTATATAAAAAAAATTATATATACTTTTTATATATATATATGTTTTTTAATGTATTTAAATATCTTTCTACTCTTCTCAAGAGATGCTTTCAGTTCTTTTCAGCCACTTTAAGTTCATGTAGATTGTTAATAATTTACATAATAAACAAATTTGTTTGTACACAAAAAAATAAAGTGCATGATTAGAGTAGAAGTCGCAGCCACTCCCAAAGGCCAACCCAGAGCAAATTGCAAACGAGGTAAATGAGTGTTGAACATGCTTCAGAATGCAACAACTTCTTGCCACAAACTCACTCGTATGTTAGCTGTATTTGAGGCAATTCAATGCATAGCTAAATTGCGGCACAAGTTGAGCATTCGGGAAAGAAAGAAGCTAAGAAGCTCGGCGAAACAATGGTGAAAAAGCCATACAACATGCCATTAGACCGCCCAAGATGTCTATCTTCGTGTATATGGGAGTAGTTAGTATACTTTCTTATAGAGATAGTCGGCAACTAGGCGCCAAATGGTCGGTCATGGAATGAGACATTAAATTATGCAAACTCATCAAATTGACAGACCCAAAGAAGGTCATTCAAGAAATTAACCTTGCCATAATGAAAGTAATGCAACAATTTTGCATACGCGATTCGAACACGCGATTTATTTATATGCAAAATTGGAGCATGTTGCGAATTTACACTCGAGAGACTTGACCACGCCTTAAGCAGATTAGAGCTAAAGCTCATTCGAATACTTGAAGAGCCATTGAATTGCTCTTTATGAGCCACAAACATGCAGAATCAACGCTCTCATGTTAATCTCGGATCTCGGCTAATAA
The DNA here is from genome assembly GCA_023558445.1 of Drosophila pallidifrons. NCBI lineage: Eukaryota > Metazoa > Arthropoda > Insecta > Diptera > Drosophilidae > Drosophila > Drosophila pallidifrons. Next base: position 26,586,870 of record CM042347.1, on the reverse strand, counting down.
ACACATTAAAACTCAATTTGTTTTTAATAAAATTCATAACGAAAAAGTGGGGAAGCAATTTTGCTGCTGTTGCTGCTGCTGCACTTCATGAAGTTTGCAATTTGCTATTATTGCTATTAAACTAAAGCCAACATATTATTAGCCAGCTTAATAACAGCTTGGCGGCATAATTTAATATAAATTTTCAAGCCTCGTCTAGTTAAGAGTAGTTCACTTCAAAGTGCTGTCACTCCCTTCCTTCTCTCTCTCTTTTTCTCTTTTCCTCTCTCTCTCTTTCTCTCTCTCTCTCTCTCCCTCTCTCTCTTTCTCTCTTCCGCTTCGCCTGGCATCACAATTCATGTGCCAACTGCAGGTGCAATATGTACGCGTATTAGCAATTGTTGGATAATCATTTCCTTGGATTTAGTTGTGGCTGGGCGTGGCAACTCTGCTAATCACATAGCTACTACTGCTAGTAATACTTACTAGTACTAGTTGTGGTTCTTAATTTACTAGTAGCATAGCTTAGTTTGCATAGTGACGGAACTTATTATAGTGCAAGCGAGAATATAGTTGGATTAGTAGCAAATACATGAGATTATCTGCAGATTAATAAGTGTACTTTAAAGATATAAAATTAATGAGATAGTATTAAGTGAGTAACTGTATTTTCAAAATAACGTAGGAAACTAAAGAATATGAGTATTATTTATGGTATATTATTAAAAATTATTTGAAAACTGATATTTTAAAATGCATACTATACAAAATGATTTTAAGGAACTGCAAAAATTTAACAATGAAAAAGAGTAGGTTTTTAAAAAGATACAATTTTAATGATATTTTCAAATGGGAACTAAATATTTCTTCAATATTCACATTATGAAATTGTGGTGATGCTATTTGAAAACATGCTTCAATTATTACTTTTGCAAAGGTCTTTAAATAATATAAATATCAAGAATTTTAAATATTTAAAGTATGTTACTTATTGCAAATAGAGCTGCTGTAATCGCATTAAATGAAAATAAAGATAGTATTAATGAAAATATTGCAAACTTACTATTTTTATTAGAATTTGCTTATACTTCCTTATGATATGTGTATAAGGTTTAGCCTGAATGATGGTTATTGCTTGTACTGGTTCAATTGCTTACTAAATGTCAAATCTAAAACAAAAATTAGAATTTACTGCTATTTTTTTCTCAAAAAATGTATAAAGGTTTTAACCTAGTTATTGAATTTATAATGTAGGCAAAGCTCTAAGAAAATATAAATAAGATTTACACTTCTCTATTTCTTACAATGATATAGATATTTATTATTTATATTTATTATAGTTTATGCGAAAGTCTTTGGAAATATGGATGAGAATTACTCACTCCTATCAATATTTATATTGAGTTGTTTTCTAAAACAAAATTATAATATTAATGCGTCGACTAAATTTAAGAAAAATAGCATAGAAAACAATTACATAAAATATAAAAATCATAGACTAGATGTTATTGCTTTTAATGTTGATAGAAAAATAGGTTGTTCAATGAAGTTGCAATTTATTATAATGTAAGAATCAAAAGATATATAGCTGATGTTTATAATGCATGCTACGCATTATGCATACATACAGTAGTAACAGCAAAACATGCGCCAGATAATAAATGCTTCTATAAAAGAAATTCTATTACCTTTAACATACTCACTGAATGCTATTCCAATAAATCTACAATGCAAATCGCTTGTCTGACAAGGTGCCATTAACATGCGTTCGTTCCTCTAATCTGGATAGTACGGAGAATATACCATATGCTTCACTCGAATGCAATTAAAAGATAACTCAGATCCCAAGAGAGATTCCAGAGCGAGTCGAGATGGTGGGCGAGATATTATGAGGCCAGAGGCCCGAGACGACACACTCTGAATCATTCGTGTGGCGCTGATCATGCAAATTTACTAAAGTGTGAAATATTGCAAATGCATTCAGACTCAGTCTGCACTTTGCTGTAGTTGTTGTTGTTGTTGCAAGTTGCAAGTTGCAACGACGCTGCATGTGGCCACCACCGATGTTGCATCCCGAGTCAATGCAGACCAATAAATTAACACTCCATTTTCAAAAACAACTTCTGGCTCGCATGCAAACGCCGCTCAATTGTTTTCCCCTTCATATACAATTAGCTATGCATAAATATTTCATATTTGTTACAATTTCCACTTTAACATCGAACACGCCATGGCCATGGGCTTAACCTGGCCCAGCTACCGTCAGCGCATTTTTGGCGAGGTTTCTGCAGAAGCAACTAAGTTAACACAGTCGAATGATATAAGAAAGCGTTTGCTTAACTAGTTGATACTCTGTAAGTGATGATGAGGAGCTAGAGATTGTAAAAAGAGCAAGAAATTGTATACTTTATAGTATTTTGTTTACTTTATAGTATTTTATTGATCTAAATACTATGCAGTATTTCATAGTTTCTTTAATAGTCTGCAGTATTTTATTTGCCTACCAAATACTAAGCAGTATTTTATTTATATATTAATACTAAGCAGTATTTTATTTATTTACCAAATACCAAGCAGCATTTTATTTACTTATCAAATACTAAAAAGTATTTTATTTATCAACTAAATACTAAGTAGTATCAATTATTATTATGAATCAAATACTAAGCAGTATTTGATCTACTATATACCAAATTCTAAGCAGTATTTATTATCTAAAAAAAAACAAAGCAGTATTTTTGTATCTACCAAACACCAAGCAGTATTTTATTCATCTACGAATCTGTATTTTACTTAACTACCAAATAATAAGCAGTATTTAATTTATCTACTAAATCTCTTTCTTTCTAAATACGAAACAGTATCTTGATTATCGATCAAATACTCAGCAAAATTTGTCAACTACCAAATTCTATGCAGTATTTTTTATCTACCAAATACTAAGAAGTATTTTGTAATCTACCAAATGATAGGTAGTATTTTTTTATCTACCAAATGCTAAGCTATATTTTTTTTATCTACCATATGCTAGCAGTATTTTATTTATATACCAAATTCAAATCAGTATTTAATTTATCTTCCAAATACTAAGCGCTATCAATTATTATTATGAATCAAATACTAAGCAGTATTTTTTCACAACCAAATACTAAGCACCATTTTTCATCTACCAAATACTAAGCAGTATATTATTAATCTACCAAATACAAGGAAGTACTTTTTTATATGTGTAATTCAGTATTACTTTTTTTCTCTATATTAATATTCAAATATTAGAAACTTTTCTCGAAACTTTTAACTTTAACTTTTATTATAGAATGACAATAATGTTGATATTTCATAGAATTCTCTTACAATTTCTCAGAAATCTTTTATTTCAATGATATATTTATTTGTGTTGAGTCTTGAATAAAATTGAGATTTAAATCTAACAACAGCATTGCTTTTAGTAGAATTTGAATCTAAGAAACCTAAAGTTTAGAACCCAAATATAACTAAGTAAGACTAAATTTCGCAACAAATCTAACAATGTAACTTAAAAGCAGATTAAAAACAATTTTGATGTCTCAGCGAAAAGGAATACAATGACTGTTTGTTTGGCATGACTGAAAGCTCAACAACAACAAAAAAACGAAGAGAAAAAGTGAGTTGTTGCAGTTGGGGAAATTAGTAAAGCTTATCGGATGCCAGCATCGACAGATTGACTGAAACTTCCGCAACTCTTCGCTTTGGTCTGTCTTCTGTCGACAGTCGACAGTCGGATACAATACTTGCGTTGACAATGGGCAGACAGACAATGCGCATTAGCATTAGACATATGTCTGTCTGCTCCTCTGACCGACTGTCTGTCTGTCTGTCCGTCCGTCTTTGCAAGGCGATTTCAATCCCCACGCACTCACATTCGTACTTTGAGTCGTTGGCTACCGTAAATAATAAAAGAAATCGTCTTAGGCACGCATTTCAGTCGGCTGATGGACACAACAACAGGACATCACTTTGAATATAAAGCAAGCGAATAAAACACAACAAACACACACGCACACACACACATCAATGGCTGGTATTCAGAGACGTGTGGCATAAAAAACACTTTGGGGAAGGAGACACAGAGAGAGAGAGAGCGCGAGGCAAATAAAAAAGAATTTCTTATTACAGTTATTTTGCTTATCTGCAGCAAAACATTCGTTCACACTTTTCCCAACACACACAGCAGTTGATGGCCGGGTGGATTGGCTGAGCACACACACTCAAACACACACACACACTCACGCTCAGATAGACAGAGAAAGACACAAATCCGCTTTTATATTTTCAACTGTCAATCGTCGTCGCAATTTCGCCCTGTTCCCAGTTCACATTGTAGGTGTTGGAATTATAATCAAAGTCTACTTGCAACCGCCCTCAATTTCTTCCTCTCCCTCCTCCCTCGCCCCTTTTGACATTCTTTACCTCCACACACACACGCTTAGCTTTGCCCCACTCTCGACATTTTATTTTATTTCTGCGCAAATAAACATTCTTCTCTTTCGCTTGGTTTTTTTCTTTTTTTTTATATTCTCCACACAAATTCTAAAGTGAAAATTCCATTGGCAGCAACAAAAAATGCTTCTTAATGCCCTTTTCACTTGACTGACAGCCGAGTGGAGAAGAGATCTAAGAGAGTTGGGGTAGCTTTAGATGGTGGCAATTCGACTCCCGCTTGGCATCCTGTTAGCTGTCTATTATTTGTAGCTTTTTGATGTTCCATCTTAGCTGGCGAATCAGTTCTTTGCAATTTGTTGCATACTTTGCGGCGTTTCATTTACCAAATTAGTTTTACACTCTCACTCTCACTCTCACTCTCTCTCTCTGAATTAGATATCAAGATTAAAATAGAGAATTGGATCTGTGAGTAAAAACCAATTAATCTATGAGTTTGTATACTCCTTGATGGGGTGTTGCTAACATCAAAGCAAACGCTGCTATGTTTAGATAATGTGACATCAGAGTTATTTCTTAGTTAATTCGTTTCAAAAGATGATCGAAATGATTAAAGTATGTTATGAATGAGTAGGGAAAGAAACTGAATTAGAGAATCAGACGTTTTTCTTAGTTACCTCATTTCAAATAAAGTTTGAAATGATTTAAATCTGTTATGAATGAATAAAAGATGAAATTACATTAGAGAATCTGAGTTATTTTTTTCTTTTATTTCAAAAGATGATTGAGTTGATAAAAGTATGATATGAATGAATAGAGTAAGAAACTGATTTATTAAATGTTGCAGATGTTTTATGAACTGATTAAGATCTTTTTATACCCGCTACCCATAGGGTAGAAGGGTATTATAACTTTGTGCCGGCAGGAAATGTATGTAACAGGTAGAAGGAGGCATCTCCGACCCAATAAAGTATATATATTCTTGATCAGCGTCAACAGCCGAGACGATATAAACATGTCCGTCTGTCCGTCTGTCCGTCTGTGTGTCTGTCCGTCTGTCCGTCCGTCCGTATGAACACCTAGATCTCAGAGACTATAAGAGATAGAGCTATAATTTTTTTTCGACAGCATTTGTTATGTTTGCACGCAGATCAAGTTTGTTTCAAATTTTTGCCACGCCCACTTCCGCCCCCGCAAATCAAAAAAATCGAATAACAAGCGTAATTTTAAAGCTAGAGTTGCGAATTTTGGTTTGTACAATAATTTTTATAGTAGTTATGATTCCTGAAAATTTGGTTGCGATCAGATAAAAGTTATTAAGAAGTTATTAAAGAAATACTTTTGTATGGGCAAAAACGCCTACTTACTAGGCCTAGACCCCTAGCTAGGGGTCTTAGTTGCTTTGGCTGACAATCTGGTATATTGAGCCGTCTATGGTATATTTTGAATGGTGTACTATATCGATATACCAAACTTATCATTTGGTATATTTTTAGTATTTTTTTAGTACTTTCGGTATATTTTGAAAATGATACCGCAATATTTTGGCTTTATTAAATTTGGGTAGCGGGTATCTCACAGTCGAGCACACTCGACTGTAACTTTCTTACTTGTTTTGGTATGATTTTGTTTTATTCATATGAATTAAGATTAGTTTTAAAATGAAATAAAAAATACTCAAAGTTATATAAATGCTTATATCAGCATTGCCAATTTACTATGCCGTTAAAAAAAGCCAAAAAAAAAGCTGAAATTTATATTTTGCTATAAATTATAAAATGATTAAATACTTAGACACAATAAAAAATGCGCAAATGATTTCTTTTTTTTTCTGTAAATAAAATGTACTAAAGACTAAATAAAAGTAAAAAGTTTACTGCATATTTCATTAAACAAAAAATTGCTTCTAAATACTAAATGAAAATAAATAGTTTGCTGCATATTTCATTAAAGAAAATTTTGCTCAAAGACACAAAATCTTTATCACGGATATTATACTTATTTCCATGCATGGAATATATGAAAAATTTTACTACAACTGCGAAAAGTTCTCTTTCACCCCCTCAGAGAAGGACATTCCTCACACACACACACACACACGCATGAACTTTATGCAAATTGTGGCATATTTGGTTTTATGACAACGCAGCACATAAATCTAGCAATAAGCGTAAATCCCAAACGAACCGAAAGTAAAACAATGACTAAGGGTTGTTTCATGCTAATGAGCACAGCTTTAACAGAGGGGGGGCGAAGTGGGTTTTACCTTAGCTATGGCAACAATGAATCATAAGCAGCTCCTCCACGCCCACAGCAACCGCACCCTGCTGAGAACTGTGTGGCAACCTGCTGCAGAGGCAGCTTTATTATTACTGCCAACTTTGCAGAAAACTGTTTCGCTGGTTGTTTCGAAACAGGTCCAGCTAGCTTTGTTTTCTGATGTTGGTTGCTTTCTGCATGCATAATAATAACAATCATAAAAATGGCCAAACTAAAAAAATCTGAGAAGCGAGTTTCGCGGCACAACGCATTATGCATACAATCATCAACATAATTTTGAGAGAGAGCTGGCGGGAAACTTTGCTAAATTTATGGCTAATCAAATGTGTATAATTTTTACTAGCCAAAGATTTATGTGCGCAGATTAGCACCCTTATGTAAATGCTTTGCTGCCACCCTTAATTTAAATGCAAATGAAGCCGGAGAAGGGGTAAGTCAACCCCCCTAGGGCGAGGGTTGTTGTCAGTTTATTTTTGAGCGTGAGCCAACCAAAGAAATTCAAAATTTAAACCTCAACTTTACACTTTCACAAAAAATGGAGCCGCACCTTGTTTCTGTCTCTGTCGCACGCACAGGCAGGACATTGATTCGGCTTTTTATTTTTTATTGGTCGTTGCTTTTAAAATGTAGGCGTGTTTACAGCGACTCATAATTCTGATGGCCTATGCAGGATACACACAGGACTCCACACACACATACACACAGACACACAGTGCAGTCGGTGTGTGTGCGAAGAAGGAGCAGAGAAAGAAAATCGATTTTGTGTCACTGCCATTGCTTCGTTTTATGTATATGCAATATAAGCACAAAGGAATATCCTTGCTACATTCTCTCAGTTGCCTTCCTTGTTGCTTCCTCCTTTGAATGAGGTAAAAGTTTAGCACGAAGCAAAAAGTGTTGCCTGCTTTTGTGCGCACTCCAGACTCCACTCTCTCTCACTCTCTCGCTCTCTCTCTCACACTCTGTACAAAACTTTGCATGTGAGTGTTGTTCTTCTTCTTTACGAGACTGTGCGTGTGCGATAAGAAATAAGCAAGAAGCGTCCAAGAATTTCTCAGTTTTGCTTTGGGGTTGAGCTCTCAGCTCATGTTGCATTTATGCTCTGTCTCGTTATCTACATGTGTGTCTATATTCATATGTGTGTGTGTGTGTGCGTGTGTGTGATGTCTGCTGTGTTGCAGCAGGATATCCGGTTGCGAACGTAGACAGACAAGGAAGCAAAGTAAGGCATGGGGGAATAGCAGTTGAATGCAGAGGGACGCCAACTATCCTAACTATCTTTCTTTTTTTTTCTTGCTATTAAAATGAAACATAATTTTGCGCAGCAGCTAAGCTAAATGCTCACTTGCTCGACAGATTTATGCGACATTTTAAGCAAAGCTTAATGCGGTTACAATTATTTTTAGTTGTTATACGATTTTATAACAAATCTGTATAAGATTATGCGAATTTTTCAGATTGTAATATTTACTCTATACAATACTTCTAGCAAGTTAATAAGTTAGTTGACACTTAACACAAATTCGGTTTTATTTTGTGTTGTTTTTAATTTCATTACAATTATCTTCAAGTTTATGCTTTATACAGTCTTAAATTCAGTTTCAAAGTTAAACAAAACTTAAGCCTTACAAGCTCTTCCCACATTTTATTTGCTAATTAGGCTAATCCTTTTATACATATAAGACGTTACCCAAAGAGTTATTCCAATTATAGCCTTTAGTATATTTTATTTATATTAATTTGGTGTGTTTTAAGAATAATGTCAGTGTTTTGCTCAAGTGAACATGAATAGCGGGTATCTCACAGTCGATCACCCTTGACTGGAGCTGTCTTACTTAGTTTTTTTATACCCGCTACCCATAGGGTAGAAAGGTATTATAACTTTGTGCCGGCAGGAAATGTATGTAACAGGTAGAAGGAGGCATCTCCGACCCTATAAAGTATATATATTCTTGATCAGCGTCAACAGCCGAGACGATATAGCCATGTCCGTCTGTCCGTCTGTGTGTCTGTCCGTCTGTCCGTCCGTCCGTATGAACACCTAGATCTCAGAGACTATAAGAGATAGAGCTATAATTTTTTTTCGACAACATTTGTTATGTTTGCACGCAGATCAAGTTTGTTTCAAATTTTTGCCACGCCCACTTCCGCCCCCGCAAATCAAAAAAACGAATAACAACCGTAATTTTAAAGCCAGAGTTGCGAAATTTGGTATATACAATAATAACTATAGTAGTTATGATTCCTGAGAATTTGGTTGCGATTAGATAAAAATGTTGGAAGTTATTAAAGAAATACTTTTGTATGGGCAAAACCGCCTACTTACTAAGCGTCTTAGTTGCTTTGGCTAACAATCTGGTATATTGTGCCGTCTATGGAATATTTTGAATGCGGTACTATGTCGATATACCAAATATACCATTCGGTATATTTTTAGTATTTTTGCAGTATATTTGGTATATTTTGTGAAAAATACCGCAAAATATATTGTTTTTATTTAAAATGGGTAGCGGGTATCTCACAGTCGAGTACACTCGACTGTAGCTTTCTTACTTGTTTATAAATTTAAAGAAGCTCATTCGACATTTTATTTGTTAATTAGGCATTTTATTTTATGTCAATATATTTGCAAGCTTTTCTTTCATTCCGTTAATAATTAATCATGTTTTTATTCATTTTTTATTTTGCAGAGTTAAGCAAATGATTCGTGCTAAATTATTTGTTTTCTTGTTTTCGGTGAGTTTTTACTTACTCTATTTATTGATTATGTCTTTATGTCTTTATAATTGCAATTTCTATGATACAATTGTGTTTTCCTTCATCAATTTTGCTCGCACAATTGATGAGCTCATTAAAATCTCTTAGTATATGCTCATTATTAATAAGCACAATTATAACATAGTCACTAGTAAAGACAATTCGTGATTTTTGTAAACAAAAACATTAAAACGGCAAATAAAAATAATTTATGTTGCAGGCTTTTAGGCAAGAAAGCAAAAAAAAACTAAGCAAACCAAATAGGCTCCAATTGAATTTTATGCTTGACGGTTACATAAAAATTACACAGAATTACACAAAATTACGGACTGATGACAAGCTTTTAGTGCTAATGTTGTAGATAGCGTTACGGTAACGGTAAATTCTGCTGACCACAGCAAATAGAAGAGAAGACAACAAGCAAACAAAAAAGCGGGTCATAAAAATCTACAGATGCATAAAAACCTCTTTCAATTAACATAAAATTAGCATTTCAATTCAATTTATTTTTATATATAGCTATGGCAAAGGCACAGGCAAAAGGGGGGCGGGTTTGAGGAGGGCGGGGAGTCGCCGCAAATGGGTTGAAGTTATTTACGCGTCGAAAAGAAAAAGAAAAACAACCCACAGACACAGTCGCTAATCTGCTCTCATTGAGATCGGTTGTGTCGCGGATAAGCAAACACAAAACAAGTGTAACTCTCGTTTGTTTTTTTTTATTTTTCGAGTTTCTCTTTTGCGCACTCTTCGTGTGCCAATCGTAAAATTTCGGACGCTGGCTTCTGCAGTGTCGGCAGCTGAACAACAACAAAAACATTACTGTAGTGAGACAAGACTGCATTCTGTGCCCGTTTGGGCAGTACGTCGCCCCTCACTCTGCGCGCAGCCGCACAAGAGGGGTAATAAAATCTGCGCTTATCTGTCAAGCGATCTGACCTTCTTTTGTCCTTGACAAAAACTTTGCAGAAACTTTTGCTATTTGAAGCCAAACTGAAACTAATAAGTTACATTGATTAGTAAAATATTTGGTAATGGATGGAAATATTTTTCCTAACACTCAGCTTAGCAATAAGCAGTTTGATTATGAAAAAATGCTACAAGTGGCTGGTAAATCACCTTTGGAGATAAGGTCAGAAATTATTAGTGATCTTCGCCCTTTGTGTTCTGTAACTCAAAATATTAGTACAATAACTACAACGCTTACATTTACTAGTGCTACTAGTAATACAATTTACACTATGGCAACTGCATCAACTACGGCAATCAGCAGTGTTTGCTCTGCAGTGAGCATGGATAAAAATTATGCGAATCTCACGCAAAGCGCACTTGCTTCCCCAATACTCAGTGGAGGTGCTACAATTGTCTCTCCAACTGTCAATCAAACTTCTGGATTTTCGTCTCCTCCATTTAATGATGCTGCTACCAAGTTGAAGGTTAGCCAAAAACATATGTCGAGTAAGAGGAAGAAAACACTCTCACCAATTGGTAACTCTAAGAAAGCACTCAGAGAATTGTCATTTGGATCATCCTCAGCATCAACCAGCAAGGCAAGCTCTAGGAATAGGTTTGCCTTACTAGACATGGAAGTCGACTTAAACAGTGACAGACATGTTGAAGATAGCAGCAGTGCTGCAGAGGAATGCCCTACTAGCTCTATGGCAGCTACCCAAACAAATTTATCAAATGATAATATGGAAATACATGACTCAGGCAATAGATCTCAACCTATTAATTCTGATGGTAATAATAATGCTAATGTTACTTCAAAACCACCGCAAATAGTTTTAAGTATTACAAACCTTAACGATCTATTTGATGTCATATCGGAGGTCACTAGTTTAGATAACGTAATAGTTAAAGTTAACCAAGGAGTTACAGCCAGAATTTTTCCCAAGGACTCTCAAACTTATAGAGCCATTGTTGATCATTTTGATAAAATGGAAATTGAATTCCATACGTACCAATTGAAGGAAGAGAAGCCTCACAGAATAGTTGTTAAGGGGCTTCATCATAGCACATTAAGTAGCGAAATTGTTGGCAATTTTAAAGCTTTAGGTTTTGAAGCCCTTCAGGTGCATAACCCAAGGTCAAGGTCAAACCGAGATGAGAAACTAAACATATTTTTTATTAATATCAAGCCTTGTGCCAAAATTAATGATGTATATGATATTGTAACGCTTTGCCGACAACGTGTAAGGATAGAAAGGATGCGGAAAACATCGGAAATCGCTCAATGCATACGATGCCTAGAATTTGGCCACACAGCGATATACTGCCGTCGTCATCCCAATTGTGCTCGTTGTGGTGAAGATCACTTTACAAAGCAGTGTGTACGTCCACAAGACCAACCGCCTACATGTATGCACTGTGGAGGGAGTCATACGGCAAGTTACAAGGGTTGCCAGTGGTATCAAGATTACCTAAGACGATCTATGGGTTCGAAGAAGCAACCAACGCGACTACAACCACAACAAAAACCACAGCAAGAACAGTCAGCTCGACAGCAACCAATTCAGCAAATGCCTAACCCTTCTGTCTGCAATAGTATAGGTTTATCTTATGCCTCAATTGCCAAAAATGGAAATGGACAGGCTCAGCGCCGTCTACAAGTAAATAACAGGAAGGAAATTACTGCACAACGACAACAACAAAATGTTCTTGACATTCAGTCAATATTGGAACAACAGCAACAGCAATTTTTGAAATGGCAGCAACAACTCCAGCAACAGCAGCAGCAGCAATTCTTTTTGTGGCTACAGCAACAGCAGCAGGAACAACAAACGCAAAACAAGCAGAACAGTCAACGACTTGAACGGCTCGAAAGTATGGTTTTTGAAATGGCCAACTCTATCAAACAACTGGCTGGGGATAAATCAGTTCCCCAGGTCCACAACAATGTTTCTGCCTTAAAATGAACACACTAAAGATCGTCATCTGGAATGTCAATGGCATTTCAGGAAAAGCCAGAGAAGTTGAATTCTTTGCGCACAACAATGGCGTCGATATCCTACTTTTAAGTGAAATAAGGCTCAATCGAGGTGAAGCTGTTAAAATATTCGGATATTCCTTCTATCCAGCGTATAAACCATCACGGCATAATCACGGTAATGGAGGAGCTGCGGTACTGGTGAGGAGCTCTCTCAGTCATTTCCCACAACGTGTTATTGAAACACAAACCATTCAAATGTCTTCCATTAAAGTTGCGACAGGCTTGGGATATATGGAAGTAAGCGCAATATACTGTCCTCCAAGGCACAAAATTGAGGAAAGACATTTTACTGAAATATTGGCTTCTTGTGGCCAGAGGTTTCTGGTTGGAGGTGACTGGAATGCTCGACATTGGATGTGGGGCGACACATATAATTCACCGAGAGGGCGTGAGCTAGTCGAATCCATTTCAGTCAGCAGAGCTAAAATACTTGCCACTGGATCACCAACGAGATACCCATACGTACCTAATCACACAGCTACTTGCATTGATTTCGCATTATACCATGGAATACTGGATTCTCAAATAAATATATGTCAAAGCTGGGACCTGGAGTCTGATCACTTAGCCCTTATTGTTAATCTGCTAACAAATGGTACTAATGTCAGACCAAGTCCTCGGTTAATCACAAGTCGTACTGATCTCATCACTTTTAAACATATTCTTAATAACTCTTTCCAACTAAATTCAACTCTGGACACTAAGGAAGACATTGAGAATGCAGTCGAAATTCTAACTGAGAATATACATAGAGCTGCTTCTGCTTCAACGCCACCTGATCCTGATTTTCGGCCCATAAGCTACGGTATTGCTCTCACAAGGGAAGCAAGAGAACTAATAAAAAGGAAAAGACGCCTTCGAAGAAGAGCTATTCGTTCTCAAGATCCTGAGGACCGTCTTTTGTGGAACAGGGCAGCGAAACAACTACGAACCCTTTTGAGGGAACTCCGAAGTGATTTTTCGAGCAAAAATTGTCCTCCATGGACTACACAGTTGACGCAAATTATTCACTTTGGAAGTGCACAAAATCGCTTAAACGACAACCTCTTAGACAGGTTCCTATTCGTTGTCCCGGTGGTGAACTTGCAAAAAATGAAATGGAGCAGGCCAATGCTTTCGGTCAACATCTAGAGGATCGATTCACTCCCCATAACTTTGCTTCAATAGAACAAAGTAGAGAGACCCATCAAAGTTTGGATACTCCACTGCAGATGTCATTGCCCATTAAGCCTATAAGGATTGAGGAAATATCCGAAGCCATTCAATTTTTGCCAAAAAATAAAGCGCCAGGTATTGATAGGATTTGTAACGCAACGTTGAAGGCTTTGCCTACAAGAGCGATTATATATATAGCATTAATTTTTAATGCTATTATTAGGATCCAAGCGTTCCCAAAGCAATGGAAATTAGCTGCGATTCTGATGATCCACAAGCCCGGTAAACCAGAGGCTCATCCTGAATCATACCGTCCAATAAGCCTTTTATCCTCCCTGTCTAAGTTGTGGGAGAGACTCATCGCCAACAGAATTATAGTGATTTTGACTGAAAGCAATATCTTGCCAGACCATCAATTTGGCTTTCGAGGAGGACACGGCACTGTAGAACAAGTCCACAGACTGGTAAAGCATATATTACAGGCCTTTGACGACTTGGAGTATTCCAACGCAGTCTTTATAGATATGGAGCAAGCTTTCGATAAAGTGTGGCATGATGGCTTAATGTCCAAAATTAAAAACCTCCTACCTGCTCCCTACTATGGAATTTTCAGGTCATATCTGGATGGACGTGAGTTTAAGGTCAAAGTTAAGGATATATACTCTAATAACTATCGTATGAGTGCAGGAGTACCACAGGGTAGTGTGCTTGGACCGCTGCTTTATTCATTGTACACTGCTGATATACCCAGCCCAAACAGTCAACATATGGTAGCTCCTTCCAAAGCACTTATTGCAACCTATGCAGATGACATTGCAGTCATCTATAACTCCAGTTGCCGTAGAGAAGCAGCTAATGGAATACAAGAATATCTCAAAGCTCTTGCTGCTTGGTGTAAACGGTGGAACTTGAAAATAAATCCGCTTAAAACAACGAACCCCTGTTTCACACTGAAGAGGCTTATAATGAATACCCCTGAAATCCAACTAGAAGGAGTTACTCTGGAGCAGCCATCGCAAGCCAAGTATCTTGGAATTACACTGGACAAGCGCCTTACATTTGGGCCACATTTAAAAGCCACAATTAAGAAATGTAACCTAAGGATCCAGCAACTGCGTTGGCTTATTCAAAGACGAAGCACTTTGCCGCTAAGATGCAAAAGGGCAGTGTATGCGCATTGCATCCAGCCAATTTGGCTCTATGGCATCCAGATTTGGGGGATCGCAGCCAAATCCAATTATAAACGAATTCAGGTGTTGCAGAATCGGATACTACGCAACATAACAGACTGTCCTTGGTTCGTGCGTGGCACAACGCTTCATAGAGACTTGAAGCTACATACTGTAGAAGAACAGATTGGGAGACACACAAGCCGCTATAGCGATAAACTTAGAAGACACCGCAGCCTACTAGCCAGGAAGTTACTTCCAGCGAGACCATTAAGGCGTCTTAAACGGCAAGGCTTTGCCAAAACAATTAGGTGCCAATAACGCTGATACATATGTATATAATCCTCATATTGGTGTTGAGGTTTGGTTTATTTTTATATATTTGATACTCCTGTGATGTTAAGGTACTTTAAATTTGCTGTACAGATTCTTCACTTAATAAATAAAAAGAAAAAAAAAAAAAAAAAAAAAAAAAACCCACAGACACAAAACACAAACACATTTACATTTGCCCGCCGCGTCGCTAAAAAAATGCCCAAAAAGTCGCACACACACACACAAACAAGTGGAGGCAAAATTCATGTGTTTGTGGGTGCTGGGAAATGTAAGTGGTCATAATAATAAAAATAATGATGCCCGCAATAAAGCTGATTCAAGTCCTCGCACTCAGCCTCCTTCTGCACTCTCCTCTCTCCCTCTTCTGTTGATATCTTCTTGTTCTCCTGGTTATTGGCTTCGCCGGCGATTTGCGTAAAAAATGGCAAAGTCCTTGTGCAGATAAAAAAGAAGGAATCGTAGGAAACAAACAAACAAACACAAGGCAAAAGGCTCTGGCTCTGGCTATGGCTATGGCTCTGGCTGGAATTTTTTTGCGAATCAGCAAATTTTTCATGCTGCAGCGATTATTCACCACGGGAATTAGGTCTAGCGTTGAATACACTGAACAAATTTGCGTTGTATAGTTACTTTTCTAAACGCAATACTTTTAACATATTTTCCAATCTCATTTCTTAATCAAAGTCAGAAAGTTCGAAAAAGTTTTCAAAACATTACTAACTTATAAGCAAGCTCATCAAATCTCTTTCAAATTAAGAATGAATGAATTAATTTCATTACAATGTCTATCCTTAAATTTGCATACATTTGATTTGAATTGTGGATTTCATTTAATTTATTGTGAAAAATATTACACTCTTAACATACTTAGAGGCTTTTGAGTTGACTTCTAAATACAGAAGTTCGGAGACTTCACAATGCATTATTATTATTTGTTGTTTTTATATGGATTATAGAAAGATTATAGATTATTACATTATTATTATCATATTATTATATTATTAGATATTATTATATTGTATTATTTTAATGGAAGAGCCGTTTTAAGTAAGAGACAAATTGTGTTGCTAGCTAACTTCAGACGCTTTTAAAAAATTAGAATAGAGCAGAAACAAAAATAGTAAGATTAGAACAATTGAGTATGCTCGACTGTCAAATACCCGCTATCCATGTTGAATATACTACATTCATCATATACCATAGAGTGAAAAATATACTAGATTGTTAGTGAATAGGCATTTTTTTCATATTTTTATTCATACATAGATCTTTTACAAGTATTTCATGAATATTTCTAAGTTTCAGTATCTAGTTTTTATGACAGTGTAGTCCGGTATTATTCTTAAAATATACCAAAAATGTACCACAAAAATACTAATATACCAAATACTAAATTTGGTATATTTTGAGTAACCCGCTATCCATTTTGAATGAAAGTAAAAAGGATATTCTTGGCATATTGAATATACTACATTCATTATATACCATAAAGTGCAAAATATACTGCATTGTCAGTGACTAGGCGTTCTTTTCATATTTGTATTCCTACCTATATATTTTAGAAGTATTTCCAAAATCTTGCCAAGTTTAAGTATCTAGATTTTCTGACAGGGTAGTCAGGCGTCAGCATCTTCGCTGGCAAGCTGAGTTCATCCACCCACTCACACTGCGCTGGCCAAGTGTCATAAATTCATAATAACGCAAATAAGCACCGGCAACGTCCACAAAAACAACAACAACAACTACAACTACAGCGAGATGGCCGCAACAACTAGGGAAAACTTATCGAAGGCATAGCATCTAAATCGGCTGAAGTACCGCGTCACCAGCAACAGCCGCCCCACAACAGCAACAACAACAACAACAGCAACAGCGGGGAAAAAAGTGCCATCGGCATGCTGCCAATAACAACATCGATGGGTGCTCGGTACCCGCAACGTCGCTGAGCTGGTATTGGATGAGTATCTTCGCTGTGTAGCGGCAAATACGTTTTTTACGACTTTATGCTAAGCACTTTTTATGCATAAAAAAAAGAGAGAAGCAGGCAGCAGCAGCGAGCAACCACCGCAGCAGCATGGAAGGAAGGAAGGATGCTGGGCAAACCACCACGAAGCTCGAGCTGAAGCCTTGGTCATATAGCCATAACCGTTATTTTGCTCTCCGACGGACCCTTATTTATGCGTTTTTTAGTATGGAAAGCAAATACTCAAGACCCACACACTCGCACACACACAAACACTTGCTGATATCCTTTCAGCAGAGTCCTGCTATGTAAAAAGCAGAGTCAAGCCAAACGCGTTTTCCTTTTATGCTTCGGGTAATATATTGAAAATAGCTGTCGAGTGTAATAAAATGTGTGAGTGTGTGTATAAGTGTGTATGTGCGTACTTGAATGTGTGCGAATGCATGTGTGTGTGTGTTTGTATGCATATCAATAAAAATGCCAAATGTGAAAAGCAGCAGTAATGGCAACAACAAAACTCAATTTGTTTACTGCACTGTGAAGCAAAGGCTGGCGAAACTTAAATGAAATGTAATGTTATTATATACTATTAAAAAATAAAGTATATATTTATATCACCATGAACTATTTTACTTATTTCTTGAAAAACACAGATTTTAAAACACTTTAAGAAGAAAATTCGTCAAATTATTTCAAAGGACTTCTTTCTACTAAAGTATAATATTAAAGTATGCAAATATCTTTATCTATAATCTTAAATCCTATAATGTAAATCTAAGGTATACTATTAAAGTATGCAAATATCTTTACAATCTTTAAATTAAAATAATATATAATATATGAAATGATCTTTATTATTTATTTCACACACTTAAAGATACCAAAAAAAAAACATGGTTTTAAACACTTTATGAATTATTTAACCATATATAGGAAAATTTTTAAAGAATTCTTTAAAGACATAAAATGCTCCCAAAAATAGTTCCGAAATTTGAAGATTCTACTTTCCTTTAATCCCAATAACAATTAAGTGAATACCTCATTGAAATCATTCCCTTTTTCTTTTTAATTAAGTTGTTTGTAGGACTTATTTCAATTAAGACATGAAATATGCATATACAAAAATCTTCTTTGGGGTTTCTTTGCCAAAGTATTTGCAAACTGTCTACTACCAAAAATTACTATTTTCATCCCACTGTACCAAAACAGAAGAGTACACTGACCAGGCCGTTGGCCATTGTCATCAGCATCGTTCATCGTTCGTCGTCCGTCCGTCGTGCAGGGCAATGTTTTTGAATTGAGCTCAATGAAATTGCATCGATGATTACTTATGTTGATTTTTTGCTTGGCTCTTCAATTTCCAGCACCATTTTTATTTCATGCCATTTCAGTATTCTCTGCTCCTTTTTTTGTTTTTGACGTTCATAAATAAGAAATAGTAGTTTGGAAAAGCGCATGGAAATGCTATGCTTTGAATAATTTATGGCTGGAGGACACATCAGAAGTCAGCGAAGTCGTAGAGCACACAAAAGTTGCTTCGGCTGATGCGTCATGGAATGCAATAAATTTACTTTGCTTAGAAGATGAATAAAAACGCTGAAATCAGCTGAAATTCATAACAATGTAAAGTAAACTGATAGCGATTGATACTAAGTAGAAGATGAATTGGAAATGACAAAACAAGTTGTTAGAAAACATCTTTGGGACATTTTTATAGCCAAGAGTTGATTGTTAGAAATGGTAAATGTAATGAGAAAATTATAATCATTTATTTAGAAGAATTATTCAATTAAGTGGGTCAACTTTTGTAGAAGTTAATTCTATATAAATTGGAAAGTTTTTAATGAAGTATTCACTTAAATGTTATTAAGATTAAAGCAAAATAGTATTATTAAATTCTTTGAACTTTCTTGCAATATATTATAATTAAGCTTCATGTTTAAAGGAATTATACTGGATTAATTTTAAATGTAATGAATTTAAATGTATATTCTTGATCAGGCTCAAAGGATCTTAGCAGATTTAGCTGTCAATCTGGTATATTTAACACTCTTTGGTCTATTTTGAACGTAGTTTCAAATGTAACCTTTGGTATTTTTTTAAGTATTTATCCGGTATATTAATTGTGTACATTATTTCCGCACTGTTTTACTTTCATTAAAAATGGGTAGCAGGTATCTCAAAGTCGAGCACACTCGACTGTAGCTTTCATTCTTGTTTTAGTTTCCAAACTATCTTTAGGGTAAACACAATATTTTAAAGAAATTATTTTTGTATTTTAAATGTAATTCAAATCAATCCAAAGTACTATTCTTAAAATTTTATCGAATTTCTCTTAAATGTATTCCAACATAATATATTTTTAAAAATTATTCATTTCACGTTTTAAATATGTTTAAAATCTAAAAAATCTAAGGAGCTGTTTTAACAATTTGAAACATTTTAGCAACCTTGAATGTGTTTATTTGCCACAACACATTCAGCGCATTCAGTAAGCTACATTAACCCTCAAAAGTATTCACACATATGCTAGTCACACGCAACTAATACAAAATAGATTTAAATTCCATTTGCCGGCATTAGCACTCAGGTCACAGCAGTTACAACAGCAACAGCAGAAACTCGACAATCCTCCAGAGTAAGATGTTAACCAAAAAAAAATAAAGAAAGGAACGAAGGAAAATGATAGGAAAATATGTGCGACAAGGGCGTTGAGAAATTTACTTTTAAAGTGTTTCTCTAATAAATGCATGGAAATTACAAAAACACATCATGAGACTGAGAAGTATGAGTGTGTGTGTGACCTCACGCACATGTTTAAAATACTTTGCCAGCCCTCTGCTCAGCTTAGTGAACACCCAAAAAAAATAGAAAAAGAAAAACCACAAAAAAAACTTTATTTTCATTCCCAAAAAAAAACTGCACAAAGAAAATAAATTTACAAATAAAATTCCGCATGAAGCTGAAGGATGAGTGAGCAACTGGGAGT
The DNA here is from genome assembly GCA_023558445.1 of Drosophila pallidifrons. Lineage (NCBI taxonomy): Eukaryota > Metazoa > Arthropoda > Insecta > Diptera > Drosophilidae > Drosophila > Drosophila pallidifrons. The sequence goes on along the minus strand of CM042347.1, from coordinate 26,566,834 downwards.
TGAAGGGGGAAACCAAAAAGGACACAGCAAAAAAATAAGAGAGAAATTTCCATCATGATGCTTGGAGGGTGTCTGGCTGTAAATCCCGCATGAAAGATTACCAGAGACAGGCCAAAAACCCACCCAATCCACTTGATGCCAGACGCACACAAGGGACAATGAAAGGGCAGAAGCAACGGCAGAAAATAGGGGAAAAAAATGAATAAAATGTAAAAAATAACCTCAAAAAATGTATAATTTTGTATGCCAGAGGCCAGAGGCGAATGCGAATTGTTAACAGTGTTGTCTCTCTTGCTGCCCCGTGTCCGGAATTTGACATGTTATTATGCTGAAATAATTTTATAATTTATTTATTTTTCTCTTCTTTTGGCATTTCGAACACATTCGTTACGCCTGCCATCAGCCCATGAGACAGACAGACGTAAGTGGAAGCTTTATGCAGGAGATTTCTTTTTCCTTTCACTTCCCTTTCAAAGTTGGAAATCATTTTCCGTTGCAAGAATTTTTTTGGACATTGGTCAGCCCTTTTAGCTGTGGCATTTCCTGACGCTGATGGCGACATCAACTGACATTTTTGATACTTCCTGTTGTTGTTTAGGTTGTTTTTTTTTTTGTGATTTTTTGTTGTGTCTGCGCATAAATGAAATCGTATAGAATATCATTCGTCAGAGGTGCGTGGATGAGTAATAGCTTTGCCAGGAATTTCCTTGATAAACATAGTTAAATAACAGACAGAGGCTTGATTAAGAAATGCATTTTGAAATATTACTTTTGTAGACTGAATAACAAACATGAGAATAAACAGGAGAATACAAAAAAAAAATAAGAAAGATAAAGAAATAAATTCAGCTATTATAAAGTTGAACAATCTTTATAGGTAAAGATTATGAATTTGAAAATGTAGCTCAATTTGTAGTATATTTTTATTTAATTTAAAAAAAAAACATAAGAAATTTAACCCTCGAATACCAAAGAGTGCCTTGAGGCACTTATATAATTTGTGTTATATGAAAAACAAGAAGTTCTTAAGTCACAAATTAAAAATGAAATATGTATTTCAAATTATATGATCAACGCCTTAAGAATGCTCTGAAAAATCTGGGGCTTAAAGGGTGAAATTTATGAAGAGTTATGAATAATTATCTCAAGATGACACTGAGTATAACAAAATAATTCAGCTATGACGTATTTAGAATTTATGATATTAAAGAAAAGTAAATTGTCATCTTATCTGCATTTCAAAATAAAAAATATGAAATTAAACATTAAAATAAACAGAAAAGTTTTCATAATTCAAAATAAGGATAATTTTAAATGATTTTAGTGTTCTTAAATAGTTTTCTTTACTTCCTTTCACTGGTCAATTTTAAATTATTCTATAATTTTTTAGAAAAAAACACATGAGATTACAAACGAAACTTATGACATTAATGAAATATAAATTAAAAGATTATTGAAAGATTTTTATTATTTTTATTTGAAGTAATCTATTAAGTTAGCTCAGCTCAATACTATTAACAAACATGAGATTAAACAAAAGTCACTTTAAAATTATAACATTAATATATGTATATCAATTATAAGCTTATGGAAACAATTTGATTATTCTCAAATAGTTTCTTCCTTTTACAATGCTCAATATTAGTTGTCATCTCTAAAGTTTTCTCAACCTTTATTAACTGGTCAATTTTAAAAAAAGATACGCCTCTAAGAAATATTGTTGTTTGAGGGCAACCATAACTTTTGAAATCAAATTAGGGACAGTTCCCATTGAGAATGTTAAACCGAAATGAAAGCAAACAATTTATACGCAACATTACGCAATTGAAAATCGAATTGTGTTTTCATTTTCATTTCATACAATTCGCACAAATTAGATTTTACAATTTTTCTTCGTTTTTTCGTTTTTTTTTTTATAAGCCTCCCATAAAGAAATGCGTTTATCGAAGAATCAAGTCGAGGTCGAATCGCAGCAAGTATTTGTATTGTGCCCTGGAGCACAATAAAACAGTTTCTATAGACCGTGGCAGAATAAGTTTGATTACATGTGTGAGTGGAGATAAATTGTAATATGCTTAGAGCTGTTGTTGTTGGTAGAGGAGAAGGGAGAAAAGAAGCTTTAAGTGGATGCCACAAATTTACATAAAGTCAATCAATCATGGCATCAGCGTCGACGCCATTTTGCATGTTGCCAGAGCCGAGGCACTTGTGAGATTTCATTAATATCACAAGCTCCAAACTCAAGTCTCACAAGACTAGCATTTCGTCGCTCATACGCCCCGATGTCCGGCCCAAAACTCTGATTGCGGCCCAGACGAACGCAACGCATACACATGAGCTTGCATAATAAACGAGTCCGGGGCCAGGACTCGAAGGGTGTCATGATGAATGATGCGTCGACGTCGTCTTCGTCTTCAGGACTTGACTCTGTTCTCTCTTTATTCTCTTTGCTATTTTCTGCATTTTTCTGCCTCAGCAGCGCAAACAAAAAAAGAAATTTCGCATCATTTTTCATGCGTTTAAAAAGTGGCCGCTGGTCAAGTGTGTGGCAAGCTTTGCCTCTTGGCAGCTGCAAAACTGTTCAAATTTGATTTACTCACTTGATTACATGCTCTCTCTCTCTCCCTCCCTCACTCTCTCTCTCTCTCTCTCTCTCTCTCTCGACTCTGTACTCGTCATTTTGATTTAGCTCTGGGGCAATTGTCGAACGTCGTGTAATTTGCGTAAAAATGTCATATTCATATTCAAGTTGATGTTGATTGATGAGCTGTGAGTTCAAGTGCGCATTATGCCAAAAAAAAAAAATGCTACACAAAATATGTAGCCAAGCAATTGAGTGCGAGGCATTTAAATTCAGACTTAAAGTTGCAATGAAAATAGCCACATTATGTATAAATAGTATTAAATTCTGAAAATGAAATTTGCTAGAGAAATAACTAAAATAATTGCACTTGAAATTGGATTGGAAATATTTAATTATAAGGTTAGTCTTTTCAACAGAATTTCCAAAATTATTTGTATATATTTAAATTAAATCCCGAAACCCAAATTAAATTATAAATTTAATAATTGCACATGAAATTAGATTAGAAATATTTATTTATTAGGTTAGCTTTTGCAACAGAAAATTTCTAAATTATTTGTATATACATATATAAACTAGAAATGTTCTTTAATGATTGTTAAATTTGAAATAACTTTGTTATTTTTACATAATTTGGGAGTGAAGCTTCAAAATTTAAAGTGAATAACTAAATAATGTGTTCATAATATGGATTTAGAAATATTATTTTATAAAGCATAAACTTTCTATAGAAATAACTGAATCAATTGCCCATGAATTGGGATTCAAAATAGGCACTCACCATATAAAGTGTAATTTTGAAATAGAAATAAATGAATTAATCGTAGATAGTACTAAAATATTTTATAATAATATAGGCTTAGAAATATGCAGCTTAAAGAAGAAAGAAGAAGCTAAAGAAATAAATATGCTGGTATTTATGATTATTGAGAATTTGATTGCGTTCGTTCGGATAAAAATTTTAGAAGATATTTAAGATGTTTACTTCTGTATGGCATATTATGCCTATTCCAAATCGATCATCGAGAGCACTTGACTGCAGCTTTCTTACTTGTTCTATTTTAACTAGAATTGAATTTTTTCGATATTTTTAGGAAATTGGGACATTAAATTCCTTGTAGAAATAACTAAATTATGTATAAATCATATGAAATTAGAAATATGCATTATCTAAATTAAAATTATCTAAATTCTAAATTGTAGTATTTCTTTTTGAATTAATAGTATTTTGATGGAGCTTCAATTAGTAACTCCTCTTTGAATATTGGTATAGAAAAGTGCAAACATAAAGCATATTTTATTTACTTCTGACTGATTTATCAGGTTGTATCTAATATCTTTCTTGATCTACCTCTACATAACGTATATCAAAAATATTATTCTTCCAATTAGTGTTCTCTAATAAATGCTTAGCTAGCATTGTCTCATTCTGGGAATCCATGAAAATCAAATGGAATTTTCAAAAATGCTGAAAACGAAAGTTTGTGGCTGTGTGGCGTGCATTGTGGGCGTGTCAGGGGCAGACAACAACTGGACAAATAGTCGACCCACAGTCCACAAGACGAGGAAAAAGTCAATAGAAAAGAAAAGCAAAATGAGAACGAAACGTAATTTAAAATTTAGAAAAGAACAAAAATGCGAAACTCGTAAATCCAAAAGGAGCAAAAGGACACACGCCTGATTGGCACGCACATGACGTACACACACATGAGCACATCACCCACACTCCTTACACACACACACACACACACATACAGAATATCCAACACAAAGTCAAATATTTGATGTTGGCGTATTTCAGTTTCAACTTTTTCACTTTTTATGTGCGGCAAGAAGTGAAAAAGAACTTGAGAGACTAATAAAGAAGTTTGTCACTTGTAAAGCAAGAGATAAGCAGCATTAAATGTGCAGGGTATTGCTTAGTCGGTCATTTTTAAGCTCTCATTTTTAGTTGTGCGTTTTAAAAAAGAGAGAGAAAATGAAATCTAGAGACCCAAACTGAGCTGCCTGCAACAATGTAATGAAATTGACAAGCGAGTGTGTGTGTGTGTGAGTGTGCATGTGTGTGTGTGTGTTTGTGTGTTTGTGTGCTGTCTTATCTGCAGGCCAAAACCATTCACATTCGCATTCACATTCAGTTCCAGGCACTCGTGTGTGTATTCATGTCTGTGCTAATTTCTAAGCATTTTCCTTTCCTTTCGACTTTTGCTTCGTACTTTTGCCGCATATTTGTGACTTTGTGATAAGCAGTCAGCAGAAGATTAGAGCGGAAAGAGGAAGGAATGAAATCCAAGTTGATTTCTTGCGCATTTAAAAGGCATTTTGATTAGTCGCAAAGTGGCGCGTGGCAGCGGCCATTTTGATTTTTATTTCCGCTTTCAATTGAGATTTGATTGGAAATACGCTTCCCAAGTTTCGTTAGTACTTTTTTTCGATTTTAATTAAACGCAGAGTATTTAAACTGTTTACGATATTTACTTAACTTAATTATCCTCCCCTGTGTAGTGTTCCCTCTTTCCCTTTGTCTCTGCCCTGCGGCGAGACAATGCTCTTCAAATTTTCTTTAAATAAACGTCTCATTATTAGCGCAAAATGCCACTGCCACGCCCCCTTAACTGCCTCCTGCCACACACGTGTCATTTTGGTTTTATTTTTTTGTAGTTGACCATTTCGTGTACCTGTTTTTTTTTGTCAGAGATATTTCAATGCCGACATGTGTCCAATCAGTGGCAACGTGCAGCCAACCATGCCACCCCTCAACCCCTCAATGCTTCCTTCCTCCCTCTTCTACCACTGTCTGGTGATTTTTGCAAAATTTGTAACATTTTATTTACACTAGAGGGACGACAGACTTGCACAAAGATATGCTTCGAGTGAAGACAGAAAGACAGAAAGAGAGCTTCGTTCTTATTTGTCTTGTGTCAACATGCCCCCTGCATATAAAGAAGCAACAAAATAAAATAAACGCACAAAAAAGTTCAATTTCAATGCTGATGAACATGTTGGCAACTTGTTATTTTTCTTTTCATGTTTATCTAGCGTTCAAAATTTATACAATTCCAAATGGGCTAGATAAATATTTGGAGAATCTCCTGGACACGGCAGCAAAAGCAGCAAAAAAAATGTAAGCGCAAAGACTAAAGTACAGTTGTGCACAAAACATATATAGAGTGGGTGTTGTGTAGAAATGCGATATGAGTAGGAACCTATATTTATATATTTTTTGGGCAGTAGACTTTGAGGATTTCAAAAAGAAATTGTGAATTGGAAGATTTTATTATTATGTCGTATTCAAATATAACAGATTTACATATTTCTAAAAATATCAAATGACATTGTTATATAATGATATGAGAACGTAAAAATGTCAAAAAAGAAATTGTGTTATGAATGATTTGATTGCTATATCAAACGTAGATGGAAGAGATTTATATAATATTTTTATGGAGATATCAAAACTATTCCTTATATCATCTTTGAGGATGCCAGAAAGAAATTACGAAATGAAAGACTGTATTATTTTGTCACATTTAAATATAAAAGATTGAAAATTTTCCAAAGATTTTAACAAATTTTCTTTATATCTTATTTGGGCAATAGAATTTCAGGATGTCAAAAAGAAATTGTGGTATAAAAGACTTAAATATTGTATCCCATTTAAATACAAATGAAAAAAATACTTTATATTATATGATGTTTTAGACAATATAATGTCAAAAAGAAATTGTGGTATAAGAGACCTAAATATTATCTTAAATTTTAATATTATATAAAAGATTTGCAATTTTCTGAAGATATCAGAAAATTACATTTCTGGATGTCAAAAATAAATTATGACATGAAAGACTTCATTATTTTGTCAATTTCAAATATAAAAGATTTACATTTTTCTGAAAATATCAAAAAACATACTTTTCCCAGTGAAACTTCAATGCTGAAAAGAAGTCATATTCTTATTCAAATTGGAAACATCATTTAAAGTTAAAATTTTGATCCAATTCCTTAACAGTATTTCTCTCAACCCTTTTTAAACATACCCAGCATATTCTTACTTATTAAATGTTTGGAAATAACTCGTTATCCTCCCACAATTCAGAGCCTGTAGCCCGTAGTCGCATATCATTTATCATATCCATACATTTAACAGTCTCGGCTGAGAACTGTCAGTGACCGAAACATTCATAATTTCATTGAAATTAATATGAAATCAATCAAGTATAATTCTCATTTTCATTTTGCCGCATCATGCGCGACATTCACGACTGCCACTGATGGGTTAATGTTAATGAAGAAGTTACGAGAGAGGAACACCAAAAATGAAAGAAAGAGTTGAACCCCAAACAAAAGGAAATGGCGAAAGGAATAGGAAAAGCGCATATGAATTTTTGTCATGCTCATCAGCGAGCGCGCTGAAAACTTTTCTTGGTAATTTGAGCTGGCACAAAGGCGCATTAACCCCTTATCGCCCCCCTCCCGCACTTCTCATGCCAGCCAACATCACACATATCGGCTATCGCATTCATTAACTACGCACCGCGTAATTAATCCTTGGCAGGCGTCGCCTTCGACGTCGTCGCTATTCTGTGGCAAGCAAGCAAGCAACCCCCGCAGCAATTGCATGTTGTAAATTAGATTTTCGTTTGTCATGACAACCCTTGGCACAATACTCGAGGAGGGTTGCCACCTCGTTTGAATGCAAAACTGCTTTTGGTCATTAACCTGTCTCGAGCACTTTGCAAACTTCTATTTTTCCATCTCTCTCGAATACAGCGAAATGCTTTCAACGTACTACGAGTATTTCGAAAAGTTTCCAACCCCAGAGTTTCCACAATGTCATGATGCGACGCGATGGAGACGCCATGTTGGTTTGGGATTTTCGCCTTGGCAAAACTTCTTAATGAACTTTAAGCAGTCGCAAAAGGGGTTGAATGGAATGCAAGACACGATTAGCGATAGAGATGGAGACGGAGATGGAAATGGAAATGGAAATGGAGGCCAGAGTAGTTTCAGTTTACACAAAAGAGTTAAACAAGTGTTAAGCGCCGTGCACAAAATGAGTTCATCAATCATATTTCCACCGTATAGCTAATGTCGAATCATTTCTATGATGACGAGAGGCCAGCTCTAATGGATAAACGAGCGACATTAGATCGATATGACTCAACTCGATTAATGTAATAGGAAAATTAGAGTGAACTGCAAATCAGAGAGAAGCAAAGAGCTATGAATTAGATGCAAACAAAATTAGAAAATAATAATTATGGGTTAAATTTATGATTTATTTTAATGGGAAATAATGTAACTTGAATGAAATAGAACAAAATTGGTGGCAAAATTATAGAAATAGATATAATATTAAGGGTTCAATTTTAGATTTCTTTAAATGCGGAATAATGAAACTTCTAGGATCAAATTTAGCAGAATTTTTACATGAATAATAAAGAAAGCTACAGTCGAGTGTACATAACATTGCGGTATTATTATAAAAATAAACCAAAATAAATAAAAATATACTGAAGGTCAAATTTGGTATTACGATGGAGGACTAGGTTCGAAATATACCACAGAGATCAAAGTATACCAAGCTGACCGTTTAAATGTTGCTTTTATTATTGTAAAATATACCAAACAATATGTCACAAAAAATATTAAAATATACTGAAGGTCATATGTGGTATGAGATTAAAGTATACCAAACTTTCCCTACGAAATCGAAAAATTGGCAATGTCAAGATTTTAATTCGTTTTTTTCTCTCTATGTAGTTTTAATTAATGTTTCTTTTTATTCATTCTACAATTTTCGTTGTTTTTATAATTATTCATTATTTATAATCTTCATTGACATTTGAATTACTATAAATATTCAAATCTTAGCTGCAATTAATGTTATAGTTATTATAAAATATTGCCAAATATCTTCGTTCCATCTTAAGAAAGACTACCAAAAATTTAGACTACCCCAAAGCCGACACTCCTTATTTTGTCCGTAAAGTAACCCAACCCCAAACTAATCCTGGAGCTCAATTGGTGCTGCCCAAACACGTCGCAGCCTACACATACGATAGATAACAATAATAGCGAAAAGAGTGGCATTTCTACGTATAAATAAATCCAATAAGAGTTATAATGCCTTGCAAATATCATAAATATCAATATGAACGACATTTGAGGACGTTGCTCAAGTTTTTTATTCCAACGCAAGCAGAAAAAAACAGAGAATAACAAGAAAGCGCATTAAATTTTATTGATATAAATTTTATTTTAATGGTCAGCATTGCGGCAGGATAACATGAATGTCCTATTTAAAGGATTAACGCCTTGAATTATGAGCAGCAGGCCGGAATTGGGCATTGCACATAAAATATCCTTGTGAATTTGCTTTTTAAGTTAATTTTATTTTATGTGACTCGACGCCGATTCGCTGAAATGTCCCCAAAGAACGCGTTCAGTATTTTTAATGGTGATTTATACCAGACGGTATTTCTAAGAATACCCTGTAAAGCGATGAAGAAATAATATGATAGATAAAGGATTCTAGTAACGACAATTTGAGAAAAAACAACATTCTGAAACAAAGGATATATTTTAATTATTTCAATATTCTGAAAATTTCATAATAAACCAGACGGTATTTCTTTTAAAAGGTATAAAGAATGAAGAAATCTCTAATAGATAGAATATTCTAGTATCAACAATTAAAGGAAACACAGAACGAATCATCTGAATATCTTTTAATTAACTTCTTATCTAAATATTCTGAAAATTTCCTGATCTTTACTCATTTTCTTCATTTATAATTACAGAGTATTTGCTAGTTAATCATCCATTCCCTTATGCCTTTGTTTTTTAGCCAAGCGTTTGCTTTTTTATGACCCTCACATGGCCATCAAAGTTGACAAATGGCCAAAAGCGTGGCCACTGGAGTGAGAACTGGTCAGAACCATTAGCTAGAGAGTTGAACCTAACGTGTTACATATTAATTGCACATTATTTATCGCCGGCATTACGAAGCGTAGAAGACACAACAATTTAGGCCGCGATTGATTTGATTTCGGTGCGTTTTCGTTTTCTTTTTCGATTTCAAACTAAATTACACACAGCACGAGAATCAATTTCAAAGCTCATTAAATTTCCAGAAAAAAAGTCCCCCAGCTTGGAGTAACTAAATAAATACTAGTAGTTAAGTCTTAAGTCTGCTGCTAGAATCTGCACAACAAATCTCAAGAACATCATCGAGCAGACATTGCGTTTGTGGGGCTTCTTTTTTTTGGGATAGTTGCAACGTTCAATGGCAATCATATCGAAACGAGATTTATTAGTACGAACGGATATTATATTCACTCAATTCTTGGGGGTTAAGGTCGTGCCAACAATCATAAGTAACACAATTGAGATTGAGGAAAGCTTTTTGTTGCTGATGCGCTACTTAAGTTGAGTATTTTAGTTGCTAGAAAAATAATAAATACCCTAGAAATAATGAAAAAATTATAGAAGCGATACTTAAATCATAAATATAAAGCATATATACGGATTAATCATAATTCAAGATTTTGCAATCTAGATTTTTTTTCCTATGTGTGGGGAAATCATGAACTTTAAATATATAATTTGAGAAATACTTTAAATTAATAAATTTACTTATTTTTTAAAATATTCAATATGAAATTTAAAATAAACATTTTAAAGAACTTAAAATCTTAAATTTACATTTAAATGTTATAACATGTGATCCACAAAAAAGAGTAGAGTAATACACACACATATACCGCTGTAACAGGGTGGCTCTTCACTTTCCAACTATGACATGGCAATAATAATTGCGTTGGACAGTGGAAATGCGCGAGGTGGGGCGGGGGTATGCTAAAAGGGAAAACAGGTGATCGCCGGCTGCGCTGCTCCGATGCTTTACTGCGACCGCGTTTCGCAGTAACAAAACAACAAAAGTAACGAATATAGTTGTTTATGGTGGGAGAATGTGGAACACGTTGTAAGTCATTTTGTGACTGATCCATTTGTCTCAATTAGCTGTGGTGTTGTCCCCCCTTTACAACTCATTATTTCTCTTCTTCTTCTTCTTCTTTGTCTTTGCTGAGCCTCAACTGCCAATTCATCATATTGCGAATTCATCACATCATCCACAAAATGCACTAAAATTGCCCAAAAATAAATCAAAGCTTTGCATAGTGTACTACTAATTGGATTGCAAATAGGAACATTATAAAAATTGCAAAAATCTTTAGGTTGCCAAAAAAACTAAGCATAAATGTGCAAAATTAAATTGTACATAAATAATTTATTAATTACTTTAACTTCACCACTTCATTAATTAAAATCGATATGAATCGATTATCGATAACCACTAAAATACTGCAGGGCCACAAATTAATCGTAGCCGCCATTAATTTGCAATTCGGGCGAGTGTCTAAGCCCGTTGTAGGCGACATTAAAAAAAAAATGTGATAATTTAAATGTAATTTTATTAAAAACTGATAAAATGTAACAGTAGTGCATTTAGTGAAGAATGAAAAACTGCAACTAAAAGCTCCATGCGACTGCACCCGAAGCAATCTGCCCTTTGGAGTCTCAACGCGGTTGAAAATTTGGCAATCGGACATTGCCCTCATCACGTGATCCTATCGAGCGTTAGTGAAAAAGAGACAGCATGCTGCGCATTCAACAAGTGTAAAATTGTGAGTACAAAGCATGCAGACAACCAAGAGTTAATGAAAAGCAAAGCAGGCTTAAGGGTGAGGATTTAACAGTGCGCAATGCACTCAAGTGCAAAAACAAAAGCACGCTGCAGGTTAAGTTTGTCCGCAAATAGACGAATAATTAATTAGTCCTGTTACTCGGACTATTAAATTGGATAATAAAATTGTCGCGATTGTGCATATTTAAGTGTGTGAGGTTAATACCTCGCTTTGCACCTAACGTAATTAAGTGTGAATATTAAATTTGTGTAAGTAAAAAAAGTGTGAGTGAAATAGCATGTGCAAAAGTATGCAAAGCAGGCTGTGCTCTTCAAAATCACCGCGACTGAAGATTAGGCAAGCATTCGCCAAGTGTCAATATGTGCGTGCACGTGTAAGGCAAAGGTAAAATTTGCTACGCAATTTAGGAATATTTTTTTTTAGTGCTTAAAATAGAAAAGTGTTAGTGAAAATGTGAAAAGTGTAAGTAGAATGTGATCCTCGTGCAAAGTAGTGTATTAAGTGTTGTATAAAAAGCCTATACAAGAAAGAGGCAAAGAATGCAGCAAAAGTGCTAGAGCCATAAAGCTTAAAAAGCTGCTGCTCAATTTTTTTTTATGTGCAAAAAAGTGTTAGTGTAAAAGTGTAATTTACATACATACATATGTATGTGTGTATGTATATCTAATCGCAGTTAGAAGATTTGCTGCACAATTAGGGAATATTTTTTTTCAAGTGCCTAAAAGTGTCAGTAAAATATGAAAGAAGTGCAGTGAGTAATAAGTGAAATGGGTGTAAGTGATAAAGCCTATGCAAGAAAAAGGCTATGAAAACAGAAAAAGTGCAAGAGCCGTAAAGCTTGAAAATCTGCTGAGCAATTTTTTTTTATGTGTGTGTGTATAAAGTGAAGAAGCGCTAGTGTAAAAGTGCAAGTGTGAGTGTAAATGAAAAAACAACACAAGGCAGCATCATTGCAGTTTGGAGCAGTTTGCAGTAATTTTTAAAGTTTTGCAAGGTAAGTGAACATTTATTGCTATGCATTGACAAAGTGACAAAAGAGTCAAGTTGAGAGCTAAAAATAACTGCTTGCAGCCCCCTCTTGTTGTTTCGTGCACTTTTCTGATATTTTAACAAGATCTGGCAGCGCCGTTAACAAAGGTTGCCACCATTCACTTCGTCATCTCAAATATGAAAGGGCACAATGGAGCTTGAAAAACATTCAGTCTATGAATTGTAAATTATTTATTTATTTATTATTTTATTATAATCATGCAAGTGTTGTTGTAAATATCCTTACCACTTGTTTTTTTGCTACCTAATTCCCTTTTTAATTTACCCTCGAGAGCTGCGCATTGAATCATCAAATTTAGCTGGACGAACTTTTAGCGCTGCCCCTGACAGCTCATGCCTATAGATGGACAACGTTTTTATCTCTCGTCAGAACGAAATCTATTAGAGACTCAGACGCGACCCCATCTCAACAAGTACAAGCTCTCACTGCATGTACGTTGACCCCCTTCCCCTCTCTCTACCACTCCCCCTCTTTTCTGGTCATGTCCTTGCACGTCGCCTGCATTTCTAAGTTTGCACATTTGTTTCCTTTTTGCTGCTGCTCTTGTCTGCTTTTTGTGCTCGGCTTTTCTACATATTTACAATTAATATTCAAGCAACCTTTCTGCGCAGTGTCGAAAGAAGATATACCCAGTTCCCAGTTCTCCCCGCACCTCGCTTCTCCCCCGCTTCTTCCCTCACTCATTCCACTTAGTAGCTCAACTTGGCTTCACGCCCGTCTTTTGATGGGGTGCGAATTGGGTTCAGGGTGCGATGCTGTTGCTGCTGATGTTGCTTATCCTTGATGTCCAGTGTCCTTAGTTTCTCTATCCTCCGCTTTGCTCTGACTCTGGGGTTGGAAGGGCTATTCGTTCGGTCTGTAGCCGCATTAAGTGTAGACATTATTCATTTTTGATGATGAATTTCCATGTCTCACATGTCTAGTGTTGCCATTCAGCCATCTCCCTCTCTTTCCTATATATATAAAAGTATGTGAGAGTGTGTGTGTGTCCAGTAATAAGTAATAAGTGCAGAGTTGAGCAAGAAAATCCAAATGCTGCTGCGACTTTGGCTGGGGAGGCACATGAAAAAACTTTTAGTTCTGTTGCTGTTTGGCATACAAATGAGTTAAAGTTACAATGCGAATCTATGGTCAAACACAGCTACACTCGCATATATTTGGTTTAGCATTCAGAGTAACTCAAGTGAAGTGAAAATGAATGGTTATGGCGTCAAGTTAAAGTGTAATGATTTTACTGCAAATAGAGAACTTCAAAGTTGCGAGAAATTCTTTTAAGTAAGTATAAGTCTTAAAAGAAGTCAGAGATTTAAATAAATTTAAATGATTATTAGTGGGTATCAATGAATAAATCAGGCTTTAATTAAAAATATTGGTCTAATAAAGAGAATCTATAGAAAGTAAGCTAAAACATAATACGTATCATAAAGAATAATGTCAACAGATGAATTAGCAAGAACTACTCTAGGTAAACCATCCATAGTAAATAAAAATACTAATTCAAGAACCCACAAAATGACTGGAGAAAAAGATAATTGGTCAAGATAAAATGTTGCTAATCAACTGAAAATTTTAATTCACGTTGGAAATTCAATAATTATTGTAACGAAAGTAAAAGTATCTACAATACAACTATTCCAACTTTAAATATATAATGAGCAGATTCTTGAATAATAATATGACAAAATGAAGGTCATAAAGCAACTGTTATTGTTATTAAGTCAAGCATGAACACATTTCATAAAAATTCTTTTGAACTGATACAAAAAACTGCAGAAATACTTTTCAAAATCTATCTATATTTCATTAACAAAACAATCTACTAAGTAGCTTTAAACTAATCAATGAATTATTAAAGATTGTCAAAATTAGATTGCTAAACTTCCTTATGGAATAACGTAGTATGCAACATCGAAATCTGCAGCACAATATTTAAAACAATTCTTTATTCATTGCTCAATCAAGTAGTTAAACTAATAATTTAAATAAAAATACAAAATCCAACCCCCGCAAAGCAATACGATAATATCAAAATGATGGGCAAACCATTGACAGTGCTATATAAAAAAGTGAAATGAGACAAAATCCCAAGATGGCAATTGTAGGCCATTTTCTTTGCTTTCGGCCAAAAGGCAGATTCTTCGATTCTCTGGCCTAAAGCAATTCAATGGGAAATGTAAGCATAAATCTTGCGGCTCTAATAGGAATTTGTAAATGCGAAATGTTTATTTTTATGCGTTCTCAATGCCAATTCCAGGGAAGAATGTGAAAGTAGAAGCGGAGAGGAGAGGAGAGAGAAAAGAAAGCAATTTCCATTTCGAGACAGAGTACAGAACGAGAGACAAATCCCCAGCAGCGATTTGACCATTAAAATTATACCCACAGGACAAGGCGCATAAAAAAAAGCGTTAGCAGTGTTCCGAAAGAGAGGAGTGAGAGGGGGTGAAAGAGGGGGGACAAAGCTGTTGCTGCTTGAATATGAAATCGTTTGGAAATGGTCGAAATTGGCATTCGAAAGTGCAAGAAAAAGCAGCTCAAACCAAAAAGAGTTTGTTCGGTTTGTTTTTTGGGCCACATTTGTGTGTGCTCGTTTAACCGAGGAGAAGGGGACGGCGCAAGGATATTTCTGGGGGAATTGGGGGGGGAGGGGGGGAGAAAGGACACTTTCTTACGTGTTCGCTGGCCATATTTTAGAAACTAATGTGACATTTCGATTATTCGATTGGATTTAATGTGTTTTATGAGTTTTACATGTTCCACATTGCGTGGGTGTTAAGTGTGTGAGTATGTGTGTGTGTGTATATATGAGTGTGTGTCTGGCAAGCGATGACAACAGTTTGCAGCCAGCAAAGGGGATGAATAGGCCTAAAGAGGTTGCCCAACGTTGATCAACTGATAAATGCAAGGGGCGTGTGCTGTGATGGGTAAATACTTAATGGTCAGCAAACTGAATTGAAAAATCGCAATGTGCTATTAGAAACTACAAAAAAGAAGAAAAAAGATAAATCAAACAGATGGCAGTGTTCCACAAATTGCAAGTTTGTATTAGAAGAAATCAAAAATTTAAAATGAAGTAACAGCACAGTAAAAATTAAGAAAACGCACTCGCCAATACTCTATTTTAGTAGTATTTAATACCAGATTTAATATAACAAATAAATATAAATTTCGTATTTCTATTTTCAACTGCAAATTTGAAAATAGTTTGCACTCAAATTGAAAATTTTTCCTCTTAACGATCTTTCACCTCTCTTGTGACCAGTGTTGCCAAAGTTTGTTGTGAAATAAAAGCTGTTTTTGACGGGAAGAACGATCCAAAAAAGCTGAAAAATTAGAAAAAAGGCTATAAAAAAGCTGATTTTTCAATACATTGAATTCTCTATATTTTTCACAGGGTGAGCTTACAAAATCGGTTATATTGAAACATATATATAGAATTTGTACAGCAGCTGCTCTAATATTCACAATATTTAGAGAATTTCATTAAAAGTATCCTAATTCTTCTTATTTTTATTGTCATATGTTCATCCAGTTTTTCTATCATTTTTTAGAATTTATTAGGAAGGTTATATATTTGTCAAGTCTACGCAAGCCATAATTGACAATGCATGATTTAGAATAAAATGAATTTCATTTTAAGTAGAAAACAACGAGTAGAAAAACAAATAGCGCTGATGTCTTCAAATTATTTAACAACTAGGTTTCCTAAATGATCCAATTGAACCAACAATGTATGCTCGGCCACAATAAGACATAGCACTGCTTCTTGCTCCATCGTCTTGAACATCACAGTTACAAAATCTATTTGGTTTGTTTGCATAAAGGCGTCCCTAGCACTTATTTTTTTGGTTAAAACATTGGCGCGCAAATCAGAGAGTTTTGGTGTGATTGTACATTTGCAGTAACTGTCATCCGTGTCGCCCATTTGCCTTTAGTGACGCTACGATGAGAATTGGCGTGTTCTTTGGCATTGCTTAACAACACTATACAATCGATTTATCACTAAAAATGTTGGCAAGCATCGACAGAACATCTACAGCAAATATTGTTCCATAATTTTAGGCAAATAAAAATAAATCTAAAAAAAGCATTTAAGTAAAAAAAAGCCAGAATTCCCGCTGCCCGCTGTTTGCAATTTTTTCTAGCAAATGGCATTTGAAAAAAGCCAGTTTTGACGGGAAAAAAGCGACTCTGGCAACACTGCTTGTGACTGCGTTGTCGACTGCTTTCCTACACTGCTTAGCGGAACCACTTGGTTGAACTGCTTGGCTGACCAGCTTGTAGTTGCTTAGCAAGTGCGTACACTCTTGTTCAGACGCCACTGTAGCAGTGCTGCTTGCCGCGATCGTCATTTTAAAAAACTTTTGTAAATGTTTAAAATGATTATTTCATTTAAAATTTATTTCTCTTTACAATTTCTTGATTTGGCATTAAAATACATTTCTCAAAAATACATTTACAATATATATAATCCATACTCATCAAAGAGGCTTGCGACACTTGTTGATCTTCTCCATGTACTCCATGGATATGATGGTGGGTCGTGTGGCATCCGAGTCGATGCAGCAGACCACGCCCTGCATCTGCTCGCCTTTCTGATTGGGTTGATCGATGCGATCGTAAATAACGCCAGTGGCGCCCCAACGCTTCAGTTTATCCCGCACTGCGATATCATTATTGTGCGAACCCCAAATCAAAACCTGCAAACGAAACTCGCGTATTTGGCCAACAGTCAGCGGTTTACTCAGCACGACATTCGTTGGCACACTCAAGCCAAACAGTTCCAAGTTGTGGGAGAAGAACAAAGCATTGTCCAACACGCTGACACGTTGATCAAGGAATTGAACAGGATTCTCATGATCGAGGACTTGCAACAGAACCGGATAAAGATTCTGTTTGAAGCGCACCATCAGACAAATGTCTGCATCAAAGCTGCTAAAGAAAATGCGACGTTTGCCAGCCAATCTGAAGACCAGCTCCAAAATGGTGTCCACATAAAAGTTGCGATCGAAAGTTGGCTTGCAACTATTCTGCTCCCAACGTCCGCTGTTATCCCGTTGCGGCCACTTGATCTCAATGAGAAAACCGAGTTTCTCGGGCAGTGCCGAAGTCTCCACATCAAACAGTTCACTGAGCAGCAGAAAAGGCTTCTGCGACTGCAGATAAGCATCGCAATTGAGATTGCAGCCTTCATTGCCGGCATAACGCATCGCCTGAGCGAGCAGCAAATCCTCGTAATTCAACGCTTGAATGGGCAGCAAAAGATGATCGTTATGCTTCACAGCGCCCATGGCGAGTAACTTCAAGCGATTCAAAGATTCACTTGGAAAAACAAAGACATCCGTGTTGTCCAACGTCTTGTCGAGAAGTGCTTCGCAGTTCTGTGCAAACTTGAGCACAAAATCATGATAGACAATCACCTGAGCATCCTTCGTTAACATTACATCGAACTCAATCATATCAGCGCGATGCTGAAAGGCGCGTCTAAAGGCCAACAAAGTGTTTTCGCGATACACATGATCATCCACACGATAAGTTGGCCCAGTGCCTCGATGTCCGATCTCTAAAACCTCATGTCCATGTCGCCAATAACGCGCATAAGAAACACAAAGATTGCATTTGATGTTGGGCAGAGCTCTGATGATCAAATACTTGACGTTCAGCTCGATCAGCGGACGATGCGTTGAAGCGCAGTTGAATTTGATGCGCAAGGAACCTTCAGAGTTGAGCAGCTGGTGACGGAAAATGAAGCCATAACCATAGTGATAAGGCGGTTCATCGTAGCCAGACTTATAGGCAAAAGTATAAAGATCGAGGCGATAAAAAGTCTGCTCAAAGTTATAAACTGAACAGTGAAACAGTTGCATGTCATCGCAGCCACAACGCGCGCCACTCGATGCCTGAAAGTGCAACTTGACCGAGTAACGCAAATTCACAACCTCAGTGTGAGCTAATTGAGAATTCTGCAGCGTTTCAAGCGAAGGATTACCATGAAAGATACTTTCGGTGGTCAATCGCACATTTTGTGCAGTTTCCAATGTACACAACGCTGGCTCAAGTTCGTACATCGGTTGCAAGTAAACGTGCAACACGCGAGGCTTCTGCTTCCCCCAAATAAACGGAGCATTGAAGATCTTGAATTGAACGTAAGTTTCATCGGTTGCCCAGCCGCGATTCACTTGATGCTGATCGCCCTCGACATACTGCTGGCCAAAGTAGTCGCAGTTCTTCAACAGATTGTGGCAAGTGCGTATGATACGCGGCACATTGTGAACCTCCCAGAAACGCACCATGCTCACGTCTCGCATGGCATCGATGGCTACAATCAAATAACGATACTCGACATCGATGTGACGTGGAATGCGCAGAGTTAAGGTAAACTTGTGCGTCTCGTAGCCATCGTCCATGTACTTGGCACTTCGCTCCATCTCAATGAAGCGCTTCGGATCCCAGTTGCCCAACTCCTCGCAGTTGCCACTGATCGCAGCCACCTCGTTGCCTTGCAGCTGTCTACGCACCATCACACAGAATGGCCAATCCATGTAGATCGGCTCCTTCTCCTCGATCTTGGGCGCCTCTTTGAGCTCCGCATTTGCATCCTCCTTGGGTGGCTTGGGCACGCATTCTTCCCGCTCGTTGGCAAAGAACCAGCGATGCATAGTGATTGATTAACTTGAACTGCACTTGAATTTCTAATCGATTCTTTTTAGCACTAATACTGGAATTTGTTTTACTATTCAATAAGTGTCAGTCGATAGTTTGTTGTGAAAAAATTGAAAATGTTTAAAGAGAAATTACTTTTGATAGAATTACGAAAGTTGGTACTGATATTTGAAATTTAATTTTATATTAATTTACTTTTAAGCACTAATTTCAATAAAGTCATTCATTTATTTGGTAATATAATATAAATATGAATATAAAATATAGCTTACTTTGAACTTTATGACTGAATTTAGTTTTACAATTCAGAAAGTGTCAGTCTATACTTTGTTGTCAAGAAAATCAACATTTAAAAGAGAAATTACTTTTGATAGAACTACGAAAGTTGGTACTGATATTTAAAATTTAATTTTATATTAATTTACTTTTAAGCACTAATTTCAATAAAGTCATTCATTTATTTGGTAATATAATATAAATATGAATATAAAATATAGCTTACTTTGAACTTTATGACTGAATTTAGTTTTACAATTCAGAAAGTGTCAGTCTATACTTTGTTGTCAAGAAAATCAACATTTAAAAGAGAAATTACTTATGATAGAATTAGGAAAGTTGGTACTGATATTTGACATTTAATTTTACATTAAACTACTAATTTTATCTTTTAATCATTAATTTAAATAAAGTCATTCATTTTTTTGCTTAAAAACTAAAATACAAATACAATATAAAAACAAATATAAAATATAGCTTACTTTGAACTGAAAGACTGAATTTTGTTTTACAATTCTGAAAATGTTAATGTGTGATTAGCTTCAAAAAATAAATTCCAAATAATAATAATCAATTTATGTGCCTTATTTATATATGTTATAGTATGATAAAATTGACTTCGTTTCTAAGTTAAAAGTATATTGTATCTTGTAATAATTAAACTGTGCCTTTTTTTCTTTTCAGTAGCTACAATTTCCAAGATGAAAACAAACTCTTTTTTCCTGGTAAGTAAAACGACTAAATATTATAAAAAATATTTAAGCAATACCTGTATTTATCATATTATAAAAATCAATTTGAATTAGTAGTTCTTTGCTAAATGGTCAAATTTGTATAGATAAATGTAAATGGCTTAGTATAGGTACAAAATTATAGATACTAGCAAAATTTATTAAAACTTCATCAGTGGAAAATAGAATAATTTCTCAAGAATTGAGCAACCTCAGATTGATTTAAGCCAAGTTTTCTCGGAATGCGCCTCAAAATATTTTAAAGATTGTCAAATTGTGCAGAATTTTCACAAGTTTACGTAGAATTTCCACTGGTAATTGTTAGGATAGACTCTGTAGTTGTTCAGCTTACAATTCTACTGCTGCTTTCCGGTTGCCATTAGCGAAGACTTCGGTTAACAAGTTGAGGAAATTATGACTCAAGGCAGTGTGTGTGCAGTCAAGTTTATAAAAAGCAGCAGAAAAAAAGAAGACAAGAAAAACGCCTCGATTCGATTTACAGTTCATTACTTTTCATAATTCTGTGACTTGTTTAGGCTGCGTTCTGTAACAAATGCCAAATGTTCTAAAATCCCACGCACTCCACAGAATTGAGAAAAGGGAGAAAGGAGAGAGAGAGAGGAAGGCGGGCTGACACATGTCCGTGTGTGTGTCGAAGGATGGACAAATCTAATTGGGTCCGTGTCGTTTTAGCTTTGACATTTTGCCCTCTAAAAAAGCAGAGGAGAGCAAAGAAAAATATAAAATTCTATTTAAATTGTTGAAATCCGCTTAGAGGTCCTTTGAAACGCTTCGCCATTTTATTTATTTTCTTTTTTTTTTTTTTTTTTTGTATCATCCTTGAACTCAAATTGGCTCTTAGGCCTTTTGGGCCACGTTTAGTGTCGAATTTCGAGCAGCTCGCAAATCGAATTGTTTAGTTTAGTTTCGTTTTTTTTTCGCCTAAGCTTAAAAGCTACTTAGGAAAATATTCTATAAAACGTTGACTAAAGATCAAATGTGGGCAGCATTAAGTCCAAAAGTTTTCCAAGGATAATACTTGGACAATGTATCTACTTTATTCACATATCTAATGTCTTTGCCATGGAAATCGATAATATGCAAATTCTTCGGGCAAGTTAGGAGGGAGAAGCCAGCAAATCCTTATCCCCCATACACTCACACACGCACACGCACATAAAACAAACAGCAGTGTGAAGAGTCCTGCGTTCCCTTCTCACACAAACACACACACTCACATACTCATACCAACAACAACTCGCACACACATAAACTAAATAACTAAATACGCATTAGCATCCTGTCGGATTTTCCTTTATTATTGCTCCCTCCAACTACTGCGAGGCAGACGAAGCAGCAAGTTGCGCGCATTTCGTGTGGCAAGCAGCATACAAGCGTTTCGTTGCACAGTGGTGCGAAACTGCAAAACAAAATATATAAATTATGCAAGGGAAGTTTGAAATTTTTAGAAGAAATATTTATTTTAATATTTATATTTAATATACTGCTAGAAATCTTTTTCTACTTTGCAAAAATCATAAAACCTTTTATTTTTGGATTATGAAAAAGTCACAAGATCACCAAGATCAGGGCTTGGATTAAGAAAAACATTTTTAGATTTAGCTTGAAGGCCTTAATGGCTTTGGTTCAACTCATTGCAATAAGAAATTGTATTCGTTATTTCAATAAAATAATTATAACAAAACTTAGTAATGTTAAATTAATTTATATTATTTATTTCAAGAATTTTCAATTATGAATTTTTTAACTGTTTTTTTTTTAATAAGTTTTAGTTATTTTATTTTTATTTTAATTATTTGATTTTAAAAAAATTTTGATGTTAAATTTTACTTTTGTTGTTTTATTATTTGTGAATTTAAAAGGCTTTGCATCATTATTTTTGACAATCTTTTTTAAATCAGTAAATTCAATTTGTGAATTTAGTTTTCTGGTCTAAAATTTGTTTTAAGATAATTTATTCAAATTATCCGTATGCTTTGTCCCACTGTGGCCAGTGGCAAAGTTTAGTGGTCCAAATTTGGGGGAATGGCAACAAATTTCAACGAATGTATGCAGAGTGTGACCGAAAGCATTATTAATAGAGAATGTCGGCAACTAGACACACACACACATGCACTCACATACACACGCACGCAAAGCGTATAAAAGCAATAAGGACATTCATCTTCATAATTAAAGGCAAGGGAAGAAGTGGAGAAAGTGCGACGAGAGTGAACGAAAGTTTTGCATACGTCTATCGATGAGTGCGTGCGTGTGTATGAGTGTATGTGTGTGTGTGTGGGCGGGCGGGCAAAGTCATTGAGCTGTATGTGTATGCATGTGTGTGTGTGTAGTCTGGGATTTTATGGAAATGACAGTTAAGCTCAGGCGAAACTGGACGCTGGTCACCCTAATGAATGCTGCGTGTTTGTGTTTAAGCGCGTGCATGTGTGTGCGTGTGTGTGTGTTTGTGCTGCCCAGCAAGCAAAGTTAGGAGGGCTCTAAATTATGTGTCCAAAAAGAGCCGATTTTAAGAGTGTTTTCTGAGTAGGCACATAAATAAGATCGTTTTCGGAGCGCAATCAGTGCATTCTAAACATCGACTCATAAAATGGTCTATTGTCTGAGCATATTCGGAGTTAAGTTAAGTAAGAACTGAGTTAAAACAGCGCTTAAAATAACGGAATGCAGATTTGCGATAATCGAGATCACAAAACATTTATTTAGTTTCTGCATTACGTGCCTTGCAAGTCGGTCGTGATTAGTGAACAATTAAAATATAAAATATACGTTAAGTTAATAATGCTAAGTTCTTCATAAAACTGTGAATTTGAAATCCTAACTTTATAATATTTCAATTATTTTTAAATTTTTCTTCAAATTCTTTATATTTTTCTAATATTGTAATTTGTTGAATTAAATAAAAATTATATAAAGATCAATTTATCCACACGATTGTATAAACCAAAACGAGTCCGATAAGAATTTTTTCGGTGCGATTTAAGTGCCTAAAAATTATACTTTTATGAGTATTTTCTGAGCGTTTTCAATGCTTGATTAGGAGGGTGAAAGCACTTATTTCTGTGTCAAAAAAGAGTCATATTAGACTCAGAAATTGCCCTCTTAAAGTGCGACCGTTTTCACGGAAAAACGCTCTTTCCGGACTCTTTTTGGGCACTTTATGATGTAAAATGCTCATAAAAAACTATCAGAAAACTGTCAGAAAACGTTCAAATTGCTTGCTGGGTGGGAACCGGCGTCGAAATGCAATCAAATGGAAATTGTTAAAGAAAGCAAAAATGCGAAAAGAACGAGAATTCAAGGCATACGCTCCACTGACCGCCCCCCGCTCTTGAGTAGGGTTGGCAGCTGCTTGTGTGTGTGTGTGTGCTGCACCCTCACACATAGGCATTTGCACTAATTACGCAGAAAACATGTCCGGTCCTTGGGATGTTGCTGTTGTTGCTGCTGTTTGCCATTCACCGGTTCCCCTTTTGGCGTTGGTCATTTTGCCTTGAGGTTTTTCCTCATTTTTTCTCGTCGCGTTGCAATTTAAATGCGGGGGTGTTGCAATCTTCAAAGGCTGACGCTGTTATTATATCGGCTTAATTCTAATCCAAAACACGTTCCGACGCAGACGAAACACACAGTCGACTGGTCAGCGTATGCGTTTTGAAGGGTGGAATCTTGATCATTAGCACGATTTGCGACGTTGACCTATGTCTCAGATTTCGTTTACATTACGAATTGATTATTGATTCTGTTTGACCTAAGATTGCAACATCAGAGGGAACATTTAAGCTGAAGCAAGACTTTCTACACTCTTTAAACAACTTGCCACTCTCTGAACATTCAAAAATAACCGCCAATAGCATGTAAGCATCAATGCTACGCAACAGTTCCATACACTGAACACTACGAAGCGGTTCCGCAACCGTTACCGTCACAGAACGCTAACAAAGCTAGCTCTCGTTATAAATCACTCAGCTTTTGCAATGCAGCGCACATTGCCGCCAATTCAATTATTATTAGGCTCAACATCTTATTTATTTATTTAAAAAACAATTCAGCTCAAAATAATTCAAATTATAATTTCTGTGTATTTTTAAGCTACTGACAGCTGAGTCCATTAATTTATTCTCAAAAATATAGATACACAAGCACCTTTTAATATTTTATTTACATAATTTAAAATATATTAATAAAAAAATACAATAAAATAATTTAATAATAATAATGAAACAAATTTGCAAACAATATAAACATTTACTTTATTCGATATTTTAAAATTAGTAAAATATTAAATACACGTTTGTATTAGTGTTGGAAAGCACTAAATAATATACTTTCTTGGTATATTTTGATATGAAGTCGGCTTTTTGCTAGCAAATTGACACTTTCCAGTTCCGGGTCACACTGTAGCGCTCAGTGTTGCATCAAACCGAGTGTCTATCGCCCGACCGCCACAATCTGTCGACCGTTCGGAGCCTGCCGTAAAAATTTCAAGGTGAAAAGTTTGTAATTGAAAATAGCAACAAATACCGCAAGCACAAGCATAATAAGTAAATGGCAAGCAAAGTGTTAAGCACATAAATATAAAACCAATTCGCACACAAAACCCAACAGCAGAGCAGTGAGCGCCGATATATATTGTACATACGTACCACAAAAAAATGTGTAAAGTGAGTGAGTGCATGTGTGTGTGTGTGCGTGTCTCTCTACATTTGCGCCTGTGTGTGTGCGTGCAAATTGAATAAGAAACGGGCACAAAAAAAAATAGGCACCAATGCATGGTGCATTTACACGCTGAAAATGTGAATAATTTACATCAACCAAAAATTGTGTGTAATACAATTAATGAGATACAAAATTGTTAAGTACAAAAATATGTGCGCGTTGTGTTTGCTGGACGCCGACGACAGTGTGCGTGTATATGTATAAGCACATACATTCGTTCGCCTGTGTGTGTGCGTGTAGTGAAAAAACCTAAAAAAATTTTTTTGGAAGCCATTTGGCGACGTCGTCGCCGCCGCAAATTGTTTAATACCCTTTATTGTTGTTGTTTCTGCTGGTTGCCCATGTTTAAAGTGGCTTGGCCTTTTCTTCTCTTCGCTTTTTTTTTTTTGCAAAATTTTTTGCAAATCTGCCTTGCACGAGCTTCGTTTACTTAATGTGAAGTGTGCGCTCTCTCCCTCTCTCACACGCGCGCTGCTGTTGTGTAGCTGTGTGTGGCGCTCTCTCATGCTCACGCTCTTTTATGTGTGTGTGGTTGCCCTCTCGCACACTCGTTTTGCGCTCTCACTCATTCGCTCTCTCGCTCACGTCAAATTTTGTTCCTTTTGTCCGATTTTTAGTGTTTTATTTGTAGTTGCAAAACGAAAATTCAACATATTTCTTTTGTGGCCGTTCAGTTTTCGTTATAATTTCATTGAATTGAAATGCATAAAATACGCTGGCAACTGGCGTTGTGTGTAAGTTAAATATCCAAGTTATGAAAATGCTAAAATGATTAAAAAAATCTAATCAGGCAGCGATGCAATGTCGCGACGTCGCCGTCTCATCGTCGTCGGCTGCACAGTGCAACAAATCGATGTGAACGTCAAAGCCAAAAAGAAAAAAAAGAAATGAAAACAGTAATAAAATAAAACCATAAACAACAAAGATTGTCAGTGTTTGTGTGCGAGTGAAGAATTTAATCAAATTATTAATAACAAAATGTACAAAAGTGTCGTAAATGTTGTAAACACAAAATGAAAATTCATTTAAAGTTGTTGAGAAATATGTGAGGTTTGTGCGTGTATGTGTGTGTGTGTGTGAGGCGCTGCCCTGCGTCGACGTTGACGTCGATATCCGCCCATCCTTGCAGCTGTAGTTGTTGTTGTTGTCAGTGCAGCCGCAGCAGAATTAAATGCGTTGCGCTCTTGTTGTTGTTGTTATTACAATTTTCGTTCACTTTCGCTTGATTGTAGTTATTGTTGTTGCTGCTGGCAATATTTGCACTTTGTACCTTTTTACTTGTTGTTTCTTTCTTGCACACACAAACACACATGTGTATAGATTTTTTCCGTTCTGATTGGATTTACTATTGGAAGTGTTGTTGTTGTTGTTGTTGGTGTTGCTACTCGCACTGCGATGCGAAGAAAACAGCTGTCAAAGCAATTTAGTCATTTTGTTTATAACTAAATCAGCTGTTTGCACATTGTTTACACTCTCTGCAAAAACTCCATTGCAATGTCTTAACCAATGTCAATATTTGTTGCAAGGAATTTCAAATGCAATCAAATCGCAAGTCGAATTCCCATTAACGTAATGCAAGACTTGCAGTCTGGTGATGCCTCAAAGTTGTCAGTCAGTTTGCTGCACAAACCTATTACGGAATATAGTATTATTACCTTCTACTAAAGAGTAAGTGCATTTTTCAATAAAGCGGAAATCGATGCGATTCATATTCAATATCAAAAACCACGATAAAATGTAATTTAATCGTCTTTAAAATGCAATTTAAATCGCTTCGTCTTTTAATCGATAATTAATTAAATGAATTCCAATATTTTAACTAGATCAAGTCATCTTTGAATCAAGAAATAAGATAAATTATACTAAAAAGTTAAATATTTTAAATAATATATTTAAATATATCAATAATTTTGCTTATATAATTCCTTAATGAAGATCTGCAATTTAATATTTCCATTTTTCCAGTAAAAATACCTCAAATTTATATTTTTGAGACAGTTCATGAATTATAAATGATCTATAAACTACTATTGTTAATAGATAAATAACAATTCAATGTTAATCGATATATAGATTAGGTGATATATTTTAGTAATTAAGATTTGCAATATTTTTATTAATGAGAAGCAATTAAATTCGCTTATAGAGTTCAATAACTAGATACAAAACTAATCGTTAAATAGATGAGTTTCAATATTTCCGTAATTATCGCTCCGATTGTCTTATTCCTCCACTTAAAGATCAAAGAACTTTGCTTATTGGAACATTGTATTCGCCTCAATGCCGTGCGTTGTCTTATTGGAATTGTCGAGATGGGTCTTTAGAATATTGCATTCGCAGACAGCAGAGTCTATGATTAACCTTGAACCAGGCAGAGACACAAGCTGAGCCAAGTGAGAAGAGTCTCTCGCAGTTCTAAAGTCGCCGTCTTGGCGTCGTCTTCTCGTATTTCATGACAAAGTGAAATATTTTTTATTGCAATCTCTCAGGATTGATGACAGAGCTTTTTTTTGTTTACATTACGTTGAATTCGATATGTATCGATAGCAATTGCATTGTTTATTTAATTTAACATTTTGTTAATAACAAATACTAAGCTGCAAAGGCAACTCTATGCAACTAAGTATAGCTTGATGGTATTCCTTTTATACGTATAAATTATTTGTGCTTCGTCTGTCAAGTTTTCGATTCAGGGGACAGAAGGGGCAAACAATGTGCGCAGAGTCACGTCTGCAGTGCTGTCAAAAAAAAAAAAAAAAAAAACGAAAAGTGTTGACAAACGAAACGAAAATGTATCGTAAATAGAAATGAATTTATTTATTTTGTTATTTATTCATTTGGCAGTTTCAGTTGCTTTCAGAGATTCTATTTGCTTTGATAATTGAATATGTTTTTTTTTTTCTTTTTTTTTTTTTTTGCAGTGTGTGAAGAGATTTTGTATCTTTTGGATATGCAATATCTTATTGTTTAGTGTGCTTTGTGTTTGCTCTTCTTCAACTATTCTCTACTTCCTTTCTCACGCGTTTAATGAGTCATTTTCTCTTTCTTTCTTCTTTTTTTTCGGTATGTTTTGCTCTCTTTTAGTGTTTTTTTGGTGGTATTTTCTTTTGGTGTTTAATTAAATTGCATTTAAATGCCTTTGTCAAGTTTTGATTTTGCATTTCACTTTGACCTTTTCCCTTTTGCTCTTTATCTTCGTTGTTGCGCTGCCGTTGTCGTCGTTGCTTCTGCTATCATCAATATTGATTACCGGCAGCTGTCTTCTTCGTCTTCTTCAGTGCCAGTGCCAAATACAGAGAGAGCAAGAATGAGAGCGAGAGAGCGAGGCGCATTGCGAGCAGTGTTGCCAATTCTTCTGCTCATAAAATAGCTAAAGTAACATATGAAAAACGCTAGAAACCGCCAGAAAATTAGGATGATAACCAAAATATAAAGCTACGTTAGTAAAACAATATTTTTATTAATTGGATTTTTTTATTAAGTATTTTTGAGTAGTAAATTTCATCAATCATGCACCACAACAATCCCAAATGGTCAATGGGCCTGACCAATGAATGCGTCGCAATATATGCCCATATAAAGAGAAATGCCGCCTCTTGCTGGCAGTTTTTTTTAGAGACAGTCGGAACAAACGTTATTTTGTTCGTCTGTGAAAATGCAGATGACGAAGACTTATAGTTGTTTGTCTTGGCATGTGCTTGCAAATCACAAAGTTTCGCATTAATGGTACATTTGCAATATTTTCAAAAGCATATTTGATCATCGGCTGCATCTAGAGCTAACCAATTCTTAAAGAAGGGGTTTATAAATCTTGGGCATTTTAACTGCCCCACACGATCGTTTTGGGAATTGTGAAATACACAGATGGTCATGTAATATAGTATAAAACTAGTATAAACTATAAATCGATAAAAATGCAAAGATCTTTTGGCATATCGATGTTTTTTACCATTGCAATGCAAAAATACTGCAAGTTTTTAAAGTGTGGCATAGTAAAACATAAAAATACACAAAAGTACCAGATATTTAAAAAAAACTAAAGTTCCATAAGTTATGTTTTGAAAATAGCTATATTTCCCGCTAGCCGCTAGTTTTCAATTTATCCCGCATTTTGCTTTTGAAAACCGTCAGATCTAGCGGGGAAATAGCTAAATTGGCAACGCTGATTGCGAGAGCCGACAGAATATTTGCGCGCTCTCCTCTCTCCACATTTTGCACTTTGTGCTCTGCTTTCGTGCGCTCTCTCGCTCTCGCCTCGTTTTGCTAATTTGCACTGTTTGTTTGCTATGCTTTGGCCCCCGCCGACCGCCGACCGCAGCCCTTTGCCCGCCCACTTGTAGGCGCCCACGTTGCTGCCTGCGTTACGTGTGTCTCAGCCTCTGGCTTTGTATTCGTGTCTCTCTGTGAGTGCGTGTGTGTGTGTGTGTGTGTGTGTGTGTGTGTGTGTGTGTGTGTGTGTGTAGGCAGGAGGCCAACAGGCTGCCTCACTCTCTGCCTCTCGCTCTATCACTGCTGCTGCCACTGCGTCTCAGTCGCTTTTAGTTTTTGCCTCTGCTCTATTGGGAAAATTGTTGCAATTTGTTTAACGCGCATTCGCTCTCTCCATCTGTAAATTTTTCCACTCTCGCTCTCTCGCTTTTTCTCTGCTCTGTCTGCTCTTGTCTCCACTCGCTATCTGCCGTTGTTGTTGTTGTTGTCGGTGTTGTTGTAGTTGGTTCTTCATTATATTTTTTGCTTCATCGATTTTATACTTGGTCGTTGCAATTAGTTCTTCTGCTGTTGCCATTTCTTCGCTGCGCTTTGTTCTTGCTGCAGTTGTCGTTGTCGTTGTTGCCTCTTCTCTCTCCCCCACTCATTCTCTGTGTTGAGGCAGGCGTTGCAAGTTACAGCGGCACCTTCTTCGATGGCAAATTGCATCTGCTGGATACACAGACAACGCTCACTCACTCATATGCAGATACAAGCGTGTGTAAGTGCAATTGCAGATGCCTTGATTATGGGCCACTGCTCCTATAACCCACTTGATGTGGCATGTCTTTGTGGCAACCACATAAATATCAGTTATCGCCCATAACGAGCCAATATTAATCTAAATCGCACCAACTGTGATTCCCTGTATTTATCTCGCTGAGGTATTCAACATCGCGATGTTATCGATCACTGTAATTATCGATTAACGTGGTAGTGGAATATAATTGGAATAGTTTAGTAATTAGAATTTGACTTTCAACATGTTCTCTTCATATTATTATTTCTAATATTAGTATTAAGCCATTTGAGATTGTGAAAATAATCACACTACATTATTACTAAAGCACATAAATGTTGAAGATGTTATCGATCAGTTCAATTATCGATCATTTTTAAATAACTTGTTTGAGATTAATGAAAATAATTAAGAATGAAATTTCAGTTAAAGATTTGCTAAGATTCGCCGTGGTATTTAGCATCGCGATGTTATCGATCACTGTAATTATCGATTAACGCGGTAGTGAAATATAATTGGAATAGTTTAGTAATTAAAATTGGACTTTCAACATGCTCTTTTCATATAATTATTTCTAATATTAGTATTAAGCCATTTGAGATTGTGAATATAATCTTTTCACATTATTATTAAAGCACTTCAAAATATTTAAGATGTTATCGATTAGTTCAATTATCGATAATCTTAAAATAAGCTGTTTGAGATAAATAGCTCAGTTGAAGCTTTGCTTCTTTTTCTCTTTATAGTATTATTACTATTAAAAGATTAATTTATTTGCTGCCATCAAATATAACGACCAAATCTTTCCACAACATTATTAAAGCTCTGCGGTTCATGGGAAACGTCATTTGAGTAAATTGATCAGTTTCATTTGCACAACAGACAAAATTCTAGCTTCGTTTATCTATCTCACATGTGTTTTGGCTTTGGTTTTTTGCAAACAAATAACAATTTGCCATATGCGAAATGATCGCTCTGATGAATTCTCTGATCTTAACCTCCATTCTCTAGAAGAATAAACAACAGCAACACAAAGATCTGTTAACCAACTTTTTATACCTGCGAAAGAACAAGGCCAATAGACTCTCAACACAGCACCTGCTGAGAGTGCTCTGACCAGTGTTGACCTATAACTGATTTGTTGTTATTGTTTTTTGTTTTGTCATTTGCAAAATATTGTAGTTGTTTTTTTGTTTTTTGGCTAAAAGAGTTGCTTCAAGGTCTTGACTTTACCTTCGGGCTGGGGCACACGCAAAAGTTCAAATCGTCAAACACACGCGCCCGTTTACACACACACACTTTGGCACACACTCACACACCTACGAAAGTTAAACAGTTCCACGCAATTTATGAATGATCGGCAAAGCTTACGGCTATTAACCAATACAAACACACACAAATAATATAACGCGTCCGTTCATTTAACGCGTTTTGTTTTTGCACACTTTTTTCTCTTCTTTTATATCTCCCTTTCTCTGAAACTGAGCATATTCACTTTTTAGCAGAACTGCGGAATAAGCCAGGTTAAAAAGAATATTTAAATTGGAAAAAATCAGCAGGGATTTAATTACAATTAAAAGAAAGTATAGAAGTAGAGACAATCAGTTAAACTCTTTTAGCAAATTTATTTATAAGTCACTTAAGAGTATAAACACTTCGATGCTTGAATTTGCAAAGCAAGTTCCTGGCTTTTTTTTGTGTGTTGTGCTGTTTGTTTTGGCAATCGTCAATTGCTCGTTTATTTCCGTAAACGTATTCAATTAAATAATACACACAGAAATACGAAAGCATCGCGGAGAGTAAAAAGCCGAAAGAAGCAAATATTTAAAATATTAAAACAGTTTCTGAACAAAAAAAGAAAAAGAGAGCAGCACCCAGCGCATTGATAATCAAACAATTTGGCAAAGCGACAATGCAAAAAAAGGCAATTCAACAAAAATAAGAAAACAAAAACAAATTGAAACAAACAAGGAGGGGGAGAAAAGGAAGCTCGTCTAATGTGGCACTTAACTAATTCAACAAACTACGACGCACGACAGAAATAATGAAATCAATAATAAAACAAAAAATACCGCAACGGAGAAGAAAACTGAAAATCATCAGCACGATTATCATCATGCTGATCGTCAACATGATGATCATTATCACGATCATGACCACAAGCAAAATACTTAATAACGAGACAAGAGTGAATTACGCAGTTATGAAATCTAGAGAGACAGAAACAGATACAGCTAGAGATACAAAATATAGCAAACATGCAAAAAAAAAGCTACAGTCATTGACATAGCTAGACCAAAGCTATAGCTTAAGCTAATACATAGGAGAGCGGTTTCTCAGAGAGCAGAGCGCATAATACTGTCATTATTATCATATTTATTTGCTTTTGTATATCTTCTATTTGCATCCAACCATGCATTTCGTTTATAACTTATTTTGCAGTCATATTTTGAGATTAACACTTAGCTAGAAAAGTTTCAGAGGGTTTAAAGTTGATTTAATAATATGAAAAAGGAAACATTTTTGAAAAGGAATTAGAATGTTTAAAGAATGTTTTAAAATTTGTATATTTCTATTACTCATCTCTCATTTTGTTTAGAATTTATTTCGTCGTCATATTTGGTGATTAGCACTTAGCTTGAAAGGTTTCAGAGGGTTTAAATAAATATTTTGATACAAAAGTGAAATCTGTAGAGAAGCTTATAAAATTTGTATATTTTGCTTAGAATTTAATTTGCAGTCATATTTGGTGATTAACACTACGCAGGTTGAAAGGTTTCAGAGGGTTTAAATCTGATAGATTAATATAAGAAAATAGAAAAAATTTTGGAGTCTACTCAAAATTTTTTCTTATGAAATAAAAGTAATATAGAGAAAGTTGTTAAATTTTGATATTTTCTTAATTGAATGATTACAACTAGAAAGGTTTCAGATGGTCTAAATTTGATTTGCTAATATGGAATAGGAAAAAATATTTAGTTTAGTAAAATGTTGAGAGAAAGTTCTAAAATTTGTATATTTCCATTACTCATATTTCATTATGTTTAAAATTTATTTTTGCACACTAATTTGGTGATTAGTACTTTGGTTGCTCAAGGTTTCCGATTTGATTCATTGCTATTATGAAATGGAAAAATATGATTGGCGAAAGTTTAGCCTTTGAGGAGGTTCCAATTACACTTGAGCTGAGCAATCGCCGCAGCATTAGGTTTCTATAATTATTTAAGTTTTGTTTCCGTTTGTTGTACACCTGATACCCGCTCCATGGTCCCCCAGGCATTGTGTTACCTTATTTATTACAACTAATAATCGATGAATCCGCAGTGCATATTTAGCTCATCTTAAGTAATTCTCAAAAGGTTTCCATTTAATTAACAAACAAGAATTTGTGTGCGACGCCCAAAATATCACCGCGTTACGTATACGTCGCATTGTGCAGTGCCATTAATTATAGCTTAAATTTAATGGACATTTAATTGAATTATACTAATATTTATGTTCTCTCTCTCTCTCTCTATTTTGCAGGAATTAAATTTCTACAGCTTTACTGCATTGCTAGTAAAACGGGCACAAAGAAATTGAAGAATAATTCCGCGAGACAAAAAACACCAAACAAAACAAAATATTAAGTAAATAAACAAATGGAAATAAATAGTGAAAAGTGCAACAAAGTTTTTAATTTCATGCAAAAGTTAAATTAAAATTCTTAGTTAAATATTAAACCCGTATAACAAATATCAAAAATATATATTAATTATTATTATAAATAACATAATTTATATAAATACATATTTGTGTTCCATTTAAGTGTTGATTTAAGTGATTAATATTAATAACAACCAACAACAACATCAACTATAACAACAACAACAACAGCTGCGCTGAGTGTGAGATGTGGTGTTGTGTGTTCGTGTGTGTGTGTGTGTGTGTGAGTGAATGTATGTGAAAATTGAAACGCCCGCTAACCAAAGTCAAGCGCTAGATGGCGCTGCTGGCAACGCTGGCGGCTTATGTAGTTATTGTCCGTGTTGTTGTTGCTAATAAAACGCGGAAAGGCAAATTATAGCTTTGCAAAAAGCAAGCCAGCAACAAATAAATTTAAATTTATTACTTAGCATAACAAAATCAACACACACAACAACCGCAACAACAGCAACATCATTCAACTGAATTTTCGCGGGCGTCTCTCGTTTTCGGTAGTTTGGTTGTCGTCGTCGTCGTCGTCATCGTTGCGGTCGCGTTGCCGTCGCCGTTGTTGTCGTCGCGTCGCAGTCGTCGTCGTCGTCGTAATTCGTCAGTCAGTTGGTTGCACCTGGAACGCAACGGTCGCTATGTATCGTCGTCGTCGCCTGGCACCCGCTAATTTCATCTTTGAAGTGGGCAAATCGTTTGCCACAAATTCAGGAGCAACAGCAACAGAGGATAACAGCAGCAACATACAGTGATTAGCTGATGACAACAGCAGCAACTAGTTGCATACGAGCAGCAGACATTAATAACAATCAAAACTAAATAGCAAATTCTTAAGTGACTACAAATTTGACCACAAATAAAACCCAAAACAACTAAAACATATACCCCAAAACAACAAGAATAAATTTTTCTAAATTGTTTGTTTCCGAAAATAATCCAAAGTATTGTCAGCAATCTGGATTATTTGCTGAAAACTTTGCGCACGCTGAAATCCAATTCGATTATGGCCGAGAATCAAAGCGCTGCTAACGAAGATTCCGGTCAGCAACATCAGCAACAACAACAACAACAGCAGCACCAACAGCAACAGCAAGCAGCAATCATCGCCGCAGCAGCAGCATCAACAATTGTTAACAGCGGTCCGGCAAGCGGCAGCAATTCAGCTGCCTCATCACCAGAAAACTCACAAGAATCGCACAGCATTGTAGCCAATCCAACAGCAACCACAACAACAACAGCAGCAGCAACAACAGCCGCCACACGCCGGCAACAACAAGCAAATCAACAGCAGCAACAGCAACAGCAACGCGCCAGCAGCAACAACATGTTCGATCGTCATCTGAATGCCAAGTTCAAGCCAACAGGTGGCACAGCAACTGGGCCAGGGAATGCGCCAGCACGTCGCAACTCGATACAGACGCCGACGCGGGGAGTGAGCGTGGTGAGCACCACCAGCATCAAGAAGCCACCGCTGACGAAGGTGAATTCGTTGGGTGGCAGTGGGCAACATCATCATCACCATCATGCCTCGCATTTGCATCACCATCAGGCGCATGCGCATCAGAATAGCAACAACACAAACTCAAACTCTAACACCAACACCAACTCTAACAGCAACAGCAACAACATACAGCGCACCACCAGCGAAAGTTTGCGTTTGAATGCGCTCAGTCGGGGCGCTGCTGCTGCGGCTGTTGTCAGCGTCAGCGTCGATGGCAGTTCGGCGGTGTCGCGTGCCAGCAGCACGTTGACGTTGAACAGCAGCGCATCGAGTGTATCGCTGGCGCCCAAATCGAGCAGCACCAACAACTCGACGGCCACCAACAACTCGACAGCAACATCAACCACAACCAACAGCAGCAGCGGCAACGGTGGCAGCAGCAGCAACAGCAGTGGCGGTGGTGTTGCCAGTGGCAAGGCCAGCTCGCCAAATAATAATGGTGCAGCAGCAGCAGCAACAGCAGCAACCACACGTAGCTTGCAACAGCCGCCGCCACCACAGCAACAGCAGCAACATCATCATCATGCGCATCACCATCATCATCATCACCACACCAGCCACAGCCAAGGACACCAGCAGGCGGCATCAGCATCCACTGGGGGCAACATGAGTGGCGCTGCAAGCAGCAACTCAATGGCTGGCAGCAATCGCAAACCAAAGACGACTTCCTCATTTCAAATCACCTCCGTTACGGTGGGGCATGCCAAGTTGAATGCAGCCGGCGGAGATACTGGCGATGAGTCCGCCGATGATCTGGATGAATCTCATACGGACGACAACAGTCGCATCACGGATCTGGAGAACGAGACGCCCTCGATGTCCGAGGACACGTTCTCCAAGGAGGAGGTATTCTTTGCGAACAATGCGCTGAGCACCACGGCGCCCGTTATTCCAACCAGTTCACAGTATGGTCTCGTTGTGGTTGATCCCATTGGGCCGTCGTCGCTGGGCCAGACCATACAGAACGTGCAGGTGAATGTGGCGGATAACATTATCAATGTGGTGAGTGCTGCGGTGACGCCGGGCGGCACCAAGAAGAAGGACGACATGAAGGAGACGCAGCATCGCAGCGAACGCTTCAAGGTTGTTAAAATCGAGTCGACGGAGCCGTTTAAGCGTGGACGCTGGATGTGCATGGACTACTTGGATCACTCCAGTGTGGGCGCAGCCAATAATAATGAAAAGACTGGTAACTCGGATTCAGCTGGCATTGCGGATGATGGTGGGGCAGCTGCAGGTGCAACCACTGCGACCACTGCAACCACTGCAGCAGCAACATTGCCGCCAAAGACTACACAGAGCATGATACTGCCGCCCACAATGCTGCATGAGAATCATGTGGAGGCTGCCTCAGCGGATGCCAATTGGAATTTTGCCGAGCATCTGCAACAGCAGCATCAGCAGCAGTCCCAACAACAACAGCAACAACAACAACAGCAGCAGCATCAGCAACAGCATCAACAATTGCAAGCAACAGCAACCGCTGTTGGCACGCCCAGTGGCGTCATGACAGCGCCTGCCACCGTGGTGCATGGCATGCAGCAATTTGTCAATGCGGCCAACAGCGATGCCCAACAGCAGCAGCAGCAACAACAACTCTACGATAGCGTGAATGCCAATGCAGCCACGCCCAATGCAACATCGGATGGCACACCCCATGGCCAAACGTTGCCCATGGACTATGCCACAGCAGCCGCCCAGCAGTTGCAACAGTCGCTGCAGCAGCTGAAGCAACAGGAGCAGGCAGCAGCCGCCGCAGCAGCAGCAGCAGCCATGGATGTGGCTGGCAATGCAACTGCGGCTGCTTATTTGCCGCCAACGCACTTTCAGAATGGCGGCGCCAGTGACAACAGCGGCGGTGGCGGCGGCAGCAACAACAACAATAACAACAACAATGCCACGACATCAGCAACAGTTGCTCCTGCTGCTGAGCCACAGTTGGGTGCAGCCATGAGCAGCAGCTATGTGGAGCAGCAACCATTGTCGCCGGCCACACAGACGCCTCAGGCAGCGCCCACATTCGCAGCTGTTGCTGCCGGGCAACAGCAGCCACCGCCCAACTTCCAGCTGGATCAGCAACAGCAGCAGCAACAGGCGACATCGCAAATCGATGGTGTTGCTCCATCGACAGCAGCAGCACAGTTTCCAGCCGTTGCAGTGTCAGCAACATCGGTGGCCTCGGCCACACAGCAACCAACACCACAGACTTCAAACACTTCCACAAATGCAACGGCAGCAGCAACTGTTGCAGCCGTAGCAGCCGCAGCAACTCCCTCGTCAGCAGCAGCAACCGGACAGACTCAGGGACAAACAATGCCATTGCTGTCGCACATGAGCAGCTATGAGTCTTCGGCTGGCGTGATTGCAGCAACCACAGTTGCTGCTGCAGCTGGCATACCCACGTTACAGCTGCAGAGTGCCCCAGCAACCATTGCTGATGTGCAGCAACAGCTGGTGGTCGCTGGTGTGTTGCAGGATGAACAATCAACCGCAGGAGGTGCAGCAGCAGTAGCAGCCACCCAACAGCAACAACAACAACAGATTCCGCCAACAAATATCGCGAGTGTTAGTGCCAATAATAATGTTAATTTAACGAATCCAAATGTAGCAGCAAATGTAGCAGCCGGAACAGCAACAGACGCAACGACAACATCGCTCGCTCTGAGCGATGAACAGCAATCGACATCATCAGCAACAGCAGCAGCAGTCGCTGCAGGAGCAGCCACAACTGCTGCTGCTGCAACAGCATCATCGACAGCAACGCAAATACAACAGCTACAGCAGCAACCAAATGCAGAATCGGAGACTGAAAGGTAAGTGACAAGTTCAATTATTTTCTATATCGATACAATGTTGGGAGAAAACAAATTTTAAATATTATAGAATTCTATTGGGAACTTGGGAAAGGGAATAGGAAATTCAGATAAATCATTTGAGCGGCGCCAAGCGAAGCAAAATGCATTAGCTGGCTGCTGTTTCCCAGCTGTGAAATCATAGTCTTTAAATAAACTGTATGATAGATCGATAAAATACTGATATGACTAACACAAGAGATGCGTAATCTGCAAGAGATTGTCACATAAGGAAACTATGAGTGTATTTTTAAACTATTCAAAGAGTTGCCAAGAAATTTGTAAAAGTTGGATTTATAATATAGGGAAGTGTTTTTAGTAGTAGATAACATTATGAGAATCATATGAAAGGAAATTTTACATGAAAAGTTGCTAAAAAAAAGAAGAAAGATCTTAAATTGGGAAATGTACTAAAAATGTAGTATACTAAATATACCAAATACTGGGCCTAATTCTTGATAACTTGATAAATCCCAAACTTCTTATATAAATCGATTTTTTAATTTTAATTTTAATTTTAAAATTTCATCATTTTACAGTAAAAGTCAGGTTGATATTAAATGAGTTAATATACCAAATATTCGGTATACTAAATATACCAATTACTACGCCTAATTCCTTATAACTTGATAAATTCTAAACTTTTTTTTTCAAATTTGCTTTTAATATGAACAAATATCATAATTTTAATAGTAAAAGTCGGGTTGATCTTAAATGAATTAATATACCAAATATTTGGTATACTAAATATACCAAATACTACGCTTCATTCCTCATAACTTGATAAATCCCTGACTTCTTTTTATAGATCGATTTCAACACTTAACGTTTTTTAAAATTTACTTTTAATATAAACAAATTTCATAATTATGCAAATTTCATTTCAATTAATTAAGTTCTAATCAATGCCTCAATTATTTAGCTTTACGACCCGCCTTTCCTCATTGTTGTTGTTGTTTTTGTTGTTGATAAACATCTTTCAACTATATTTTTGTTTCCACTTTCATTCAAAAAAAAAAAACCCATTCCATTCATTCAGCGACTTTGAACTTTGCCTTGGGCCTCAGTCCCCCCTCTCTTTCTCTCCGTCCACTCCGCTTCCCTTTGCCAGTTTCCGCCTTATCGCCGGATTGTTTGAGCTGACCAAACATTTGCTTCGGCAATCGCTGCGCCTGGCTGTCTACTTTGTGTTCTTCATAATCAATTAGGTTAGACCCAAGACACACTATTTATAGCGAGTTGCGGTCCAAAGCCTCGCTTGCCCCTCGCTCTTTATAGACATTTCTCAAAAATGCCCGACCCGAGCCTATAAATAGACGTAACTATTTATTGTGTGAGTTTGGTCAAGTTGTCTTCCAGAATTCAAAAAGAAGACTTTGTTTGGGGTTCGCTAAAGTGCAAACACGCGCCACGTTTCCATTATCGCCATTTCTTCCACTCGAATCATTTTGTGCCAAATTTTTTTGTTGTCTTCGTATTTTTTGCGCAGGTTCCCGTTGCTGTTTTTTGTGTGTCTTTTTTTTTGCTTCGTCTTTTTTGCGAACGCGTTCGTTGACTTGCAACGGGCCTCTGGCCTCAGCGCCACACAATCAACATCATCATCATCATCGAGTAGAGCAGTAGCGACAGCGACAACGACAGCGAATGTGCCTCATTATAATAATTTATTTAATAAAAATTCATCAATGAAATTAGCTGAGAAATGTTGTGTGTGTGTGTGTGTGTGTGGGTGGGCTAGAAGCTAGAAAGGGTTGCTAAGCGGGGAGTGGAGGGGAGAGAGTAGAGAACACGTTTGTGTGACACAAAAGGTCGCTTTAATTAAGCCGAAATTTGTCTCAATTGTTTGCGCACTACTCTAGAAAGTCCGAGCACATGTCATGTTGCATGGCTTTTGGAATAAATTCAAAGAAAGCAAGTAAGAGATCTACAGTCGACAGTGCTCGACTGTGAGATACCCGGTATCCATTTTAAATAATGTCTAAATAGTGCGGTATTAATTTTAAAATATATAGAGAAAAATATACTAAATGTTATATTTAGTATACTGATATACTAGTGAATTTAAAACATACCATTGATTTAAAAAATGCTACAAATATACCAAATGTTATATTTGGTATATTGATATAGTACTTCATGCAAAATATACCATTGAGGGTAAAATATACTAAGACTCGTAGTGAGTTGGAGTTTTTCCCCATACAAAAGTATTTCTTAAATAACTTCTACAATGTATATCTGATTGCAAGCAAATACCCTTCTATGCAATGAGTAACGGGTATGCAAAAGAGATATATATTCACATACATATGCACATACATATATTAATAAGTTGAAGAGGTATGATTAGATTAGGAAATTTTGGTATGTAGACTGAGTGTTGTACGATACGCATCTAGGAACCGGTTCAACTATATTGAGCGACAACTTTTCAAAAAAGCGCAAACTGGTTGTAAAAATCAGTTAAATATAAATAGACATAATTGCTATAAAGTTGGTAGCTATGCGTGGAAGGAGAAGAAGCAGAAAACAAAGGCAGATGACTTTTTATTCTTTATCTGAACTTGGGGTAAAAAGATAAGATCTCTCTCTGTGACTCCCCCACTCTGAGAGTGTATTAAATATTTGTAGAGTAATTTAAAATTTCTGTAGTTTTTTTGGTGTATTGAGCTGGCGACAGTTGTGTCATGAATGCGATGCGATGACTAATTTGTTTGCGCCTGCCATTTGTGGAATTGGCTGCCAAGAGAAAGAGAGAGAGTAGAGTAGCGAAGTGACTCATTTAATAGAGTAGAGTAGTGTGTTTGTCTGTGCGGTGATAAATTGATTGATGAAGCAGCTAGCAAGCAAAGCACAGCTATGCAGGCAGTTATTGAGCAAAGGCCAAGATTAGTCAAAGGCAAAGCAAAGTCAAGGCTTCAGCAGCCCCAACACACAGCGCACACATGTGTGTGCATAGTTCATGAAGCACTTATGTACTTACACACACTTATATCCAGTTGTCTATATGTCGGCAGATGTGTGCAGATTGCGCATTTGCGTGTGACG
This sequence comes from Drosophila pallidifrons, assembly GCA_023558445.1. Classification (NCBI taxonomy): domain Eukaryota; kingdom Metazoa; phylum Arthropoda; class Insecta; order Diptera; family Drosophilidae; genus Drosophila; species Drosophila pallidifrons. The sequence continues at coordinate 26,526,003 of CM042347.1, read as the reverse complement.
TGCACAACGTTGAGGAGGAAGACAAGAGGAGTCAGCCATCCAGTCAGTCAGTCAGTCAGTTAGTCAAGTGAAGAAGCCCAGGCAGCAGGAAGGCAGGCAGTCGTGAGTCGTGTCACAACTTGCAACCTCCTCCTCCCTTCCCTTCCTTTTCTGGCTGTTGTGGTGGCACGTCAAAGCCATAAAGACAAATGCAACTGGAAAATGTAAAGCGGCAGGCAAATTACAATGAATTATGTGGCTTGGTATTAAAAATAACCACAGCTGAAGTCAGCGGCAGCAGGCAGAAGACTCTCCGGAGAGTCGGGCAACGCGACGTATGAGTAATGCGGCAAAAGGTCTGTCCGGCCGGCAGTCCTTGCCTGCTGTCTGCGCGGTTTGTCGACTTAGCAACAGCTTGCTGTGTAATGCATGTAAAACAACAGCGACTACACGAAAAGTGAGCTAAAGTGCGAAGTGAAAGACGAGCGAGTTACCTTAGAATAAATGGGAGTCTAAACGTATTACTATTAATTTCGATTTACTGATTATACTAAATAATAGATCAATTTCTAAAATAAAAAAAAGTCGCATTAAAAATGTGTTATTAAAAAAAAACTACTTTAAGAACAGATTCTTAAAACTAAAACAATTAGTCTGAAACATGGCAAATTCTCAAATAAGATTAAAAATATTAGATTTAGCTTACAAAAAAATATTATGTAATATTTGTTTTACTCCATAATAAGATTTTTGATCTTGAAACTATATGATTATTTCCTCTTATTTATAAAACTTGGGCCATATATCAAATGTTTTTGAAATATGTAAAAGATGTGTTTTCTAACATTAAGATGTTCATGTTCTTGAAGCACTTTTTAAACCTCTTAGTACTAAGACGAAAATCTTTATTAGACATATTTTCAATACTTTAGAAATTCAAAAGTTGTCTTTAATGTTATGCTAAAATTGAAGTTCACAAGTCTTTCTCCAATTAAATTCAATTTGTGGCAATTTATGCTACCCTTTTGTGTGCACTTCCCACATACAGGGTATGCAAATGAACTGGCCTGCACTTGACAAGATTGCTGTTATGTATTTGGATATTTTCTTTTGCCGTCTGTTGGCGGAAAAGTTGCCTTCAAAGCAGGCAGCCAGGCAGACGGACAGACAATTTGTCCGGTTGCGTTTGTGTGTGTTTCTTCTTTTTCCTTCTCTCTATTTTATTGAAGCACTACCGCCTGATTGATGCAATGTGGCAAGGGCACAGTGTGCTGCAAGAGTGGATGGACTTGCGTCACGAACTGAGTCCGAATCCGAATCGAGCAGGAGGGAAGGGAAGGGCAGCGAGTCAGCGCACTTCAGTGACTGGTTTTGTGGCCTGTCTGTCGCGGGATTTGTGCCTCTAATGAAAACGAAAGTCTTTCTCAATGGCACTTGGCACTGGGCTTTGGCTTTTGTGTGTGCAGTGCAGTGTCCAGCGCTAGTTGCACAAGTGGACAAGTGCATTGTAAAGAGCTGTGAAGCGTTTACTCTTACATAAAGAGCAGACAGCAGAAGTAGAAGAAGAGTCGGGAGAGATGGAAGATGGGAGCCAGATTGCGTTGGAGCTGGTTGGATTATTCAAGCAGACAATTGGATAACGAATGGTCAGCAAAATGGGTAAATTGATAGCAATGAGATGATGCTGTTGATGATGCTGCTGCGTCGGGTTATTAGTCAAATTGTGCAAATGTCTTGCTGTCTGGCTGATTTCTTGAGCTTAATTAATGGGGGGCGCGAAAATATGTGAATTGATAATGCTGATGACGGCAGTGGAAATTTACAGCAAACTCTGCAAAATGATGATTCAGATTCAGAATTTGTAGCTTTGGCTTTAATAGCAAATCTAAGTCATTCCACTGCGCAAGCTTAATTAAATCCTTATTACAATTGTATAACAAGGCGCATTTCATCAGCCATTCGACGGCGTCTGTGTCTGTTGTCTGTTGTCATCGCTCTGCTGCTGCTGCTGAGCTCATTGAGCTGTCGTTTAAATTAACCAAGGGAAATGAATGGCAGCAACATAGTATATACAAAAGAATTGCCCATCGTTTGCAGACCCAATACCAAGAAAATTAGTAAAGCGAGCAAGTTGAAAGCGACTAGAAAATACCCTTTAAAAGTATTACAATAAAATTTTTAGTACACTTTACTTTATAGTAATATTTAAAATGGTGTAAATTAAATTTGAATAGTTTATATTTTAAAAGTTAATTTTATTAGCGAATTAAGTATTACTTTCAAAATTAGTTTGCTTAATTATTAACTTTAATTATTCTACAATTCATGAGTTTGTTCGTATCAAGTATTTCTTTTAGAATGCTTCTTCATTTTTCTAGTCTATGCTACCCTCTTTAATTTACGTGGCTTGTACTGAGCATCGTAAACAAAAGCAACATTTTATGGCAAAAGCAGTTTTGTTTTGTGGAATTGTCGCAGTTTGTTTGCCGCTGGGCCGACGCCTCGTATACGTAATCAACAGTTTGGAATGTCTAACACGCGTCTCTAAACTGAACAGCAGCTTATTTGCTTATTTTTATTTTTCTTTTTGCTTTTTTTTAACGGTCAGCTCTCACTTTAGCCATGTCTTTCACTGTCTCTTCTACACATTTCATTTATGAGTGTTGCTTCTTCTCTTTTTTTTTTGTATGCGACCTTTTCCGCATTTTTAATTTATTTTGCACAAAACAAAAAAAAAACAAGAAACACATATGAGTAATTATGTATATTGGTTGGTTTGAATGAGTGATATATACGCAACATACGTTGCGAGGACTATCGACAGATTTACTGCAATGGAACGCACGACGATCCAACGACGATCCCAGAGCTTCTACAACCAACCAGCAACAGCAGCAGCCAAAGTCAATGACCCGTCGATGCGATCCCCTTAGTAAGAAAGAGCGAGACACATGCGTCACATATGCATTGTTATTGTTGTTGCTGATAAGGCAAACGATTGCAAAAGCATTGCTAATCCCTTGGTATGGAAAATTGATTACCTCAACACAAACTCGTGTTCAAGGCGAGGCAACCAAAACGTAGTCATATGTCAAGTGGTGTTATTTTCGGTAGCGCGAAGAAGGGAGAGGGAGTGAGGCAAGTTCTAGGCGCGTGGCATTGACCAACTTTTTTCTTCTTTTTGTTGTTTTTTTTTTGCGCGTAATTGGAAAAGGCCGCCGCCTTCTTCTGGAATGGGCAAGAAAATTGAGCGTTGCCATGTCACAAACAGAGACAGAGACTCAACTCTGACTCGCCCACTCATGTGTTTGTGTGTGCTCATATCCCATTTTTATGACAGACACCCTGTCTTTCATCAATTCATTTAGGCGCCATTACTATGCATAAACAGCACGCGCTGTTAACGCAAAAGTCGTAAACACAAAAAAACCAAAACATAGCGAAAAACAGAATCATCAGCTAGTTTGACGGAATCAACTGAAATCCAAAGCGTACCAAATTCGCAACCGACGTTGATATCTATGTCAAAGTCATATGGCTGTCAACCTTAAAGAGCGCGCACCCCTTCCTCTTCCCTTTCCCCTCTCTAGATACCGGCGAAATTCTTGACACCTGTCCAGTCTGCTCGAATTTCCAATGGCCACGATGCGATCGCAGCGAGTTCCCCAAAGCATCTAATTTAATAATCACAAACCAGTTCAAAATTTCGACCAGAGTTTAAACACAGAATGGAAGAGACTAAGAGAAAGAGAGAGAGAGAACTTAAGTTATAGATGAAGTTCCTTGCATTTAGAATCATTTTCAATGTTTGTGAAATACTTTATGGCAACCTAACAGATCTCCAGTCATAAATCTCAAATATTGCTATCCATAAATTTCCCTGTGATAATTATCTCGTGGCGGGGAATCTATGAAATCACAACTTTCACAGATGCGTGGCAAAATATTGAAAATACTATATCATAGCATATTTTTATATTTTTTCTTTGCCGCAAGATCGTAAACATTTCATGTGCCAAAATATGCCTTGACTTCCTTCTGGTTTTTCGCAATGCTGTCAATGACGATGCCATTTGTGACTCTAGTTTTCATTATTATTCTTGGATGTTGTTGATGTTTTTGCATGGTTTTGACCTACTAAGAACTGACTAGTAATTAATAATCTTATTTCCCGAAAATTCCATCAGTTTGAACCTTTAAGAAATAGAACAATATACTGAGACTATACTATTGTCACTTCCGTTTCGGCTTTGTCCATGGCGTTCTTATCTAAACGACAACAGTCTGGTTCAGTATGTTTATATGTGACTGAGTGTGTTTGTGTGTGTGGGGAGAAGCCAAGAAACCACTTGTTTATCTGAATTATCTAGCATACTGTGTGTATCTGTGTTTGCTTGAACCAAATTGAACACGAATTTTTCAAATGAATTCAAATTGAAATCTGAAAATATTTAATAAAATTCACCTAACGCGCACGCGGTCGGGAATAACAGCTGTGACAATAGAGCTGAGAAATGCTGAGCAAATTAACGTCATAAGCATTTCATATATTATATATGTATGTATATAGCTAGAAGCAACCACATAGTCTCAATCTATAACTCGCGAACGTCAAGAATGATGTATCAGACATGAGCATAGATATCGCTTAATTAAACTATTTATTTAAATATTTCAAGAGTCGTTTAATCTATTTCTCTTCGTATATATAATGCAATTTTTTCTGTGCCACGTTCTCTCGCTATATTTTGATAAGAATCAGCAACTACATATACTTGACTTGATGCTAAACTTTACTTTCACTTGAATCTGTTTTTTGTGTGCTATTCGGATTATTCTGCAATCAGCAGCAATATAGCTTGAATAAGAAATCTTCCATACAGAAAAAAAGTAATCAGATAATGGAGCATTATTATCACGTTATCACATGCCGCCTTCTCAACCGCAATTGTTGCCTTTGTTGTGTGTGGTGTGTAGAGTTGAAAAACGTCACGAACAGTTACATCAGCATTTTTTTTTGTTGTTTTTTCTTTTGCCAGCAAGATTAAATGATGCGTGTGAAAGTGTTTGCACAGTGGTACGCAACGCATGTGATAAGCACAACTTCTGGAGGCACAATTGTAAAAATGAAAACATAAAAATATTTAATAGATACTAAGATATAACTTAATATTTAATACTAAGATAGAACTATAAAATACTTTAATGTATACAATAAGTTCTATCTAAGTATTAAATACTAATTTCAATCTTGGTATCAAAAACTAAGTTGTGTATCAGTATTAAATACTAATTTTTATCAAAGTATTAAATACTAAACTCTTTCTCAGTATTATCTTTGCTATCTTTGTATTAAACACCAAGTTCTATCTAAGAATTAAATACTAATTCTATCTCAGTATTAAATACAACAAAATTAAGAACATTAAATTATTTTATTATTCTATCTTAGTATTTAATACTGACATATAACTTAGTATTTAATACTAAGATAGAATATTACAAATTTTAATGTTTTGAAGTTTACAATAGTTCTGACTAAGTATTAAATACTAAGTTTTATCTTAGTATTATCTTGTTATATCTCAGTATTAAATTCTGAGTTCTTTCTCAGTATTATCTTAGTTATGTCGTGGTATTAAATACTAAGTTCTTTCTCAGTATTAAATACAACAAAATTAAGAAAATAAAAATATTTAATAGTTCCATCTTAGTATTAAATGCGCATCATTAACCTTCTCATAATTCTAGGAAATATTACGTGTTATTTTTTAGAAACTGACTTTATTTGGGGAACAACAACAATATTGAACTTGGGAACAACAATATAACATATGTTGTTCGCGTCAAAAGTAATTCCCAATAGCATATTTCCTTATACGTAATATGCATTTTTCTTGATGTTTCGTTTTGTCTCCTTTACACCTCAAAATCTCTCGCAGCCCAGAGAGAGTGCAGGAGTGAGAGGGCACTATGTATAGAGAGACAGAAAGATGATTACCCCACTCACTCGTTCACCCCATAAACCCCATATACAGCAGTTGTGTAAGAGCCACGCTTTCCGCTAAATGAGCTGCGCCTTATGCGCACTTGCATACTACGTATTTTATATATTATATATACATATATATGAGTGTACATCCAACTCTTGTTGAGAAATCCAATGCGAAAATACTGTAAAAATAGCGAAAAAAAAATTAACTAGAAATACGTCGTTTGGCTTTACGCAAACCAAAATGTAAAACGCAGTTTGACCTTCAATGAAATTTGATGCTCGACTTAAACCATAAACAGGGTTCGGGTTACCACCTTCCTGGTGGTTAGGGGAGTATGGAGGGGAGGAGGGAGGTGGGGTGCTTGACTAGTAAGCGCCACACGGTAAGCGCAAACAACTTTCTAATTGACGATGACGTTGCCGGATGACGACGACGACGCGATGTACAAAACACATCCCCACTTATTCACTGACCATGCAATATTTTACAACCAACGAAAGCAAATCCGACGCTAATAATAACTAATTAGTGTTACAGCCAAGATTTATTACATTTGCAAAAGCGCAGAATGTAATTCCAATGTTATCGATAGTATCGATTACTGCTTTAAGCTCAGAATTTCCTGTATTTAAAGCGCAGCTGATTAAATTATGGGAAGAGCATTCTTAAAATGTTTATGTGGATAACTTTTATAAATTTCTTCTGATATTTTGGTTTAAATTTCAATTTATTTGTGAATTAAAAAAAAAAGGAAGAGTATCGATAGTATTGACTACTGCTTTGAGTTCAGAATTTCATCTCTTTAAAGGGCAACTGATTAAATTATGGGAAGAGATAGCATAAAATATTGATGTAGTAAACTTTTTTGAATTTCTTCAGAATTTTTGTTTAAATTTTGAATTTATTTCTGATTTACGGAAAAAGGAAAAGTATCGATAGTATTGATAAAGAGTTTCCTGTATTTAAGTCGCAACTGATAAAATGATGGGAAGAGATTGCTTAAAATATTTATGTAGATAACTTTTATAAATATCTTCTTAATATTATGTTGAATTTTCCATTTATTTCTTAAATGAGGATTATTCTGAATTAAGTTCCATTTTAATCACTTTTTCTGAATGTCGGGAAATAGTTGGAATCGTTCTAAATGCTTTACACAATTTTAGAGACAGTTTTTTTCAATTAATTCTGTACTTTAGAATTAAATTTGAAAATATAAAATTTCTTAATTAGAGCCAAACAAATAGTTACAGTAAAGTATTTATGTGGACAACTTTTCAAAATTTATATTCCTTTTTAAGTTAAATTTTAAATTTATGCATTTCGGAATCTTAAATTTCAATTCGCATGTAAATGCAATCAGAATTACCTGTCGGAAAGAAACTTCCATTTCCTTTCCTCTTCATAAACAACAAAAAAAAGAGTATTTAGCATGAGAGTTTTTACATGAGATTCTCTTTGTTGATGCTTCTGCTTTGCTGTCTTATACAAACGCAGACAGCAGCAGCAACAACAACTGCAGCAAAAACAACAACTGCAGCAATGCTCATAGCAGCGCGACGATGATGATTACAGCACACGCCTTTGACGTCGCGGCGTCTGTAAGGCGTCTCGTCACCAAGCACACACACACACACACGAAAAGTCAATCACGTATGTGTACGTGTGAGAGCTTTTTGCATTTGTGGTTTGTTGTTGTTGGGGCTGCAGCGATCGTTGAGCCGGCGCATTTTTATACCCGCTACCCATAGGGTAGAAGGGTATTATAACTTTGTGCCGGCAGGAAATGTATGTAACAGGTAGAAGGAGGCATCTCCGACCCTATAAAGTATATATATTCTTGATCAGCGTCAACAGCCGAGACGATATAGCCATGTCCGTCTGTCCGTCTGTGTGTCTGTCCGTCTGTCCGTATGAACACCTAGATCTCAGAGACTATAAGAGATAGAGCTATAATTTTTTCGACAGCATTTGTTATGTTTGCACGCAGATCAAGTTTGTTTCAAATTTTTGCCACGCCCACTTCCGCCCCCGCAAATCAAAAAAAACGAATAACAACCGTAATTTTAAAGCCAGAGTTGCGAAATTTGGTATATACAATAATAACTATAGTAGTTATGATTCCTGAGAATTTGGTTGCGATTAGATAAAAATGTTGGAAGTTATTAAAGAAATACTTTTGTATGGGCAAAAACGCCTACTTACTAAGCGTCTTAGTTGCTTTGGCTAACAATCTGGTATATTGTGCCGTCTATGGAATATTTTGAATGCGGTACTATGTCGATATACCAAATATACCATTCGGTATATTTTTAGTATTTTTGCAGTATATTTGGTATATTTTGTGAAAAATACCGCAAAATATATTGTTTTTATTTAAAATGGGTAGCGGGTATCTCACAGTCGAGTACACTCGACTGTAGCTTTCTTACTTGTAACAAATGCTTTTGCCTGCACTCGCTCGTTTACTCAGTTTAACCACTCACTAGGCGGCGGCGCTCTCGCTCTCACACTCGCACTCAACACACACACAGGCACACGCACAGTCGCATATATGTTAAACGTGTACGTACACACATACAGACGTCGGTCATGCGTTTGCCGTTCATTCGTTTTGTGAGTCTAAAAATAGACACAAATATTGATGTAGATTTTTATACGGACGTCGACGTTGTCGGTTGTTGTTGTTGTCGGTGTTGTTGTTGTTGTTGTTACTGGTGGTTTTGCTTTTGCTGTTGCTGTCGCTATCAACCATCGCCTATCAATGTGCGACTATTTGTTGTTGCTTTTATTATAATGCGCACAGTGTTATGCTTATTGTTGTTGCTTAAAAATAAACTAAACGCTGCTGCGCGTGGCATTTTTTTCTGTGTCCAAATGCCGCTCCCTCTCTTTCCCTCATGTGTTCGCTCTTTCCGTCTCTCTTACGCTGTCTGCTTATTAAAAATCAATGAAAAAACTTAAATTTGTATTAAATTTTAATTCATGCTTTCGCTTCTCTCTTTCTCTCTCTCTCACTTGCGCTCGCTCTCTTGCTTTTCACTTTGCAGCATTTTCAACAAAATGTTTTTTGCAAATTTCTCTGCAAAATAAAAAAAATGGTTAATGTTTTGTTTTGCTGTTAATGGCGCATTTTTTTTATTTCACACGCGCACATTTTTAGCATCTTTTTTTATAGTATGTTTTGTGAGTGTGTGTGTGGGTGTTTTTGTATTTGTGTTTCCATTTAACGCTGTGCTCAGCTGAGGGGGCGTTGCATGTCTGCATTAGCTCTTGGTTTTTTAGCAGCAGTGGCAACAATGTTGCCACTTTTTAAGTGTCTTTTTAACTTGCACAAATTATGAAGATAATGGAGGAACTCGAAAGAGAGTTAGAAATGAATATTCTAGCTTGTAAAACGTGCTGGAGAAAAAACTTAACACAGAAGTTCTTTCAACTTTTGCACGAAATAACTTTAAAGTAGTTTTATTCTTCTTTCTTTTCGCTTATCACACAATGTCTGCAGCATATTCAACATATTTTCCCAATCTAATCGAATTGCTTTATATACGGAACGAGAGAGAGAGGAAAGTTTATTTGTTCGTTTCTGCTTTTTTACACATTTAATTGATTCTTAATATGCTTCAATTTAATTGTGATTCATAGCACACACAAACGCACGCATAAATTCTGCTGTTGCTAGGCAAAACGCTTCTAATCTCAATAGCACTCGAGCCACACACAACCTGCCCCACTGTGACTGCAACTGACTGAAAAGAAAAAAAAAGTAAATCAAATGTGAAATGTGAAAATATTCACACAAAAATGTTGAACAGGTGTTTCCATGTGCAAAAAGGGAATACCTCAGATTATGTCGATGCGGTCTTTCAATATAGCTTAGCAGCTCTCTTTCTTTGTCTTTCACTCTCTCTCTCTCTCTGGTTGCTGTTGACACCTTCCCTCACATGTCTAAACGTGTAAAATTGTGACAGGCGCCAATCGTCGACTTTTATTGATTTATGCGCGTAATGATTGATTAATGATGGGCTTTGACTTTCGGCTGTTTGATATTTGCAAGTCAAATTTAATCAGAGAAAAAGAAGAGTACAGTAAAGAAAGAGAGCACTCACACACATACATACAAAAAAAGAGAGAGAGCAATGCAAAAAAAAAAAGAAAAAAAACAAAGACAAATTAAATGAAATAAACGAAACAAAAAGCAACAAGAAATTATTGATAGACGTCAGTTGGCTGGCGATCCTATATAGCAAACATATAGAGCACATTCTAACTGAACTGTTTGTGAAGAAGAGTGGAGAGGAAGGAGAAGGGGGAGGGAGAAGAGATTGAAGGTAGGGGACGAAATGCGATGATATTTGGGGAAGAAGCGAGGACAGTTGAAGGGAACCCCGAGCACATGATTTAAATAAAAACGTATAACAAAGAATCCCAACAAAAAGGAAAATAACAAACAAAAACACACACACACAGGAATATCGAGTATATTCATTTTATATATGTATTTGCTCATAAATTTCGAGCCAGACGGGGCGAAAGATCTACGAAAATGAATGTGTCCCCTCCCATTCCCCCGCTACCCGATGAGTCCCCTCATTATCCCATCCACATCCCAATTGTATCTAATATCAGTACAGTGTGTGGCAGCAATCAAATTTATCAAACTATCGATTGCAATATCGCTAAATCATACTTTTCGGCAAAAAGCTTTTTCAACTAATTATTTTTCACTTTATTGTCATTGGCGAAAGATCTACGAAAATTAATGTCATCCATCCTCAGCTCCCCCTTATCATGTCCTTGTATCTAATATCAGTACAGTGTGGCGTAGCAATCAAATTTATCAAACTATCGATTGCAATATCGATAAATCATTTCCTTTCGACAAAAAGCTTTTTCAACTGATTATTTTCCACTCCATTCCCCTTATCATTTCATCGACATCCCAATTGTATCTAACATTAGAACAGTGTGTCTCAGCAATCAAATGTATCTAACTATCGATTGCAATATCGATAAATCATTCTTTTCGACAAAAAGTTTTTTCAACTGAATATTATCCACTCTATTGTCATTGGCAAAAGATCTATGAAAATTAATGTTTCCTCCTCCCCGACGAATCTTTCTCGACATCCCAATTGTATCTCATCAAATAAAATGTATCTAATATCGCAATATATAATATTGCAATATCGATAAATCATTCTTTTCGACAAAAAGCTTTTTCAACTGATTATTTTCCACTCTATTGTCATTTGCCTGCTTTTACCTTTATTCTCAGCACACACACAAAGGGAGATGTTTTTGGCCTTCCCTTTGTCCTCATCCTTTGGGACAACGTTTGCCCATTTTTGGTGGGCGGCATCGGCATTTCCGTTAGCCAGGCCGTCGAGTATAGCCATTTCCTGGCGTCTGGCAAGTAGCACATGGCACTTCAACTGCCTGTTGTCGGCTGGTTGCCTTGTTGGCTTTGTTGGCCTTTTGGCCAACCGGATAAATTGTGTTTTTCGGCTCTTGTTTGTTGTCCCCTTGTTGTTGACCACACACAAAACCTTGAAAATTGTTGTATGGAAATTGAATGCGGCAAATATGGCGTTGAATTTTCTTGGCAACCAAACCGAATAATGCAGAACACAACTATATTAAAAGCAGATTATCTTAATTTAGCATTTAATAATGGCATATGATAAGCGACTATTCTTGTTTTTGTTGCTTTTGGCAATGATGTATGTCTTGTTTCTTGCTTAATCTGACTTCCAGTTAATTTAATCATGTTCTGCACGTGGCAGTGAAATTATTTGCGATAAACTTTTCCTTATGTGCATGCTCAGCTTAATTTGTTATTTATTTAGACCACAAAACTATACAAAAAAACCCCCTCAGACAAAAACACAGTCGAGTCGAGTCGGTAAACAAACAGCAGAAAATCGAACCAACAAACGGCGAGCCAAGTTGCAATATGATGAAGATGAGAGAGGGGGCAGAGGAGCAACTTGCTGACAATAACTTGTTTGTCCTTGAGATTGATGGCACATCTTTATTTATTGGGGAATATTACACTTAATAATATAAGAAAAAATGTTCTCTTCTTATGGATTTTCCTCCGCTTTAAATTTGATTTATTTCTGGTGCCCGCTTTAAAATTGTAAATGTCAGTCTAAAGTGAAAGTAGCCGGCATTTTGTTGAGGGGGAGGAGGGGAGTGAGACAGGGTTCTGTTTACCTTTAGCCGGTGGGTTCGCTGCCATGGAACGACCTTGACAGCGAAAACAAAACTTATTATCGGCGTATGTAAACAAACAATCACAGAAAAGTTGATTATGGATTTGCATTTTTTTTGGGCAGACCCAAAACTCTGTTGTACATATTTTCAACTAGTCTCTCGTAGCTAGGAAAGTTACAAGAAATGAAAACTGAAAATCAATAAAAGAGTGAGAAAGAGAAATGGGAATGGAAATGAAAATGGAAAATGGGGGAAAATGTCAAATGGCGCTACAACAACAGCAAGCAAAGCCAAAAGCTGAGTGAAAAGCCATATTACAACTGAACGTGAAAGTTGTTGTACAAACAGCTCAAAATTTTTACACCGTTTTGGCCTGTTACGACCGGGGACCGCCTTCTCTTTCATTAGCGTCAGTTTGCCAAAGGGGCCAAAAGACAGACGTCTGTCGACTGTCGACTGACGCTGATTTACACGGCGGGGGCGTGCAAAGCAAATGTTGTCAGTTTTGCAGTTTTACAGTTTTGCACATAAAAAAAGCCTACAAATGAGATGAGATTCAACTACAACTGCGCTTGCTAATGAAACTACAATTGAACTGCGTTAACTTGAAGCAAATTGAGTAGCAATTGTGACTTAAGGTTTAAAGAGGTTCCGTTTAAGAGGAAAAAGCTAAGGCACGAGCAATTTCTTCAGTTATGAAGCAGCTGCAGATATTGTAATTAATTTTTGTATTATATAATAAAGATATGGCCATGGTCGTCTGTCTGTCCGTCCATCTGTATGAATACCTAGATCTCAGAGACTACAAGATAGAGATGTAATTTTTTTTTTTGACATCACTTCCAATGTTTGTAAATTTTTGCATTGCCCACTTCCGACCCAGCTAATTGAAATTGAAAAAAATAATAAGCCTTATTTGATAGAGATTGGCTTTTTGATACTTGCAATAATAACTGCAGTATTTATGATTCCTACAAATTTGATTGTGGTCAGAAAATGAGTGTAGAAGTTAATTAAGAAATACTTTACTGCGAGTCTTAGTTTAATGAAGAAACCTTATCATTATATTAAATATATGTAGCCTTTGCTATAGTTTAGGTATTTTTGCGTTATATTTATTTGGTATAATTTGGATAGCGAGAATCTTCGAGTCCAGCACACTCCACTGTAACTTTTTTTTACTTTGTTAATTTATATCCAAGCAAAATTTGTATAATTTCTTAATTTTCTTTTCCACTATTCATTGCAATCAGAATTAAAAAAAAAGTGCTATAAGTTTTCTTTGTCTCCTAATCAATTTCGTTTACAATTTTATTCCCAATTTGACATAATTAGTTTTGAGTGCAATTAACTATAGAATAACTGATTGCAAAGAAAACTGATACAAGTAAATTCGCTTGTGTAATTATCAACAAAAATAATATCAGATTTGTTTGTGTCTCGATTAAATTCTTCCGCGTATTAAATGACTCAAGCATCTGCTCGATCTGAAATGATTGAAACTGGTTCGTTAGAATCTTGAGTATTGGTGGAAATCAGTTTGAACAGATATTGGCCTGTATGCACTAGCTAATCTCAAAGAAAGAGAGAGAGCGAGAAAAAGAGAGAGAAGGAAAGCGTGTGAGGGGCACGTCGACAGATGGCTTTTCCCCCTCATTAGCGTCATTTGGAACCACACGAATGTGAAAAGCATTCGCTGTGGGGGCGTCTGACGCTTGTTTGACGCGACAGAGAAACAAAAGCTACAAGTGTGCGAAAAGTTAATAAGCGTGTCGGCGACAATAAGACTGCCCTGTGACGTATGCAGGTGCTGCACATATATACATATACATATATATATATAGTATATAGCTGGTATCAGATTCTGGTTGCGCAAGTGTTGTGCGTGACAAAATGCACTTCTTATCACGGCGCTTTTGCTTTGCGTAGCCTAATTTGGTATCAAAGTTGTTGTGGAAGGAGTTTTGCTGCTGGGTCGTTGCCATTTTCCATTGTATTTTCGCACCTAATTACGCCCCCAACAAGCAGAACAGAGAAAGAATGAGACCAAGATAGAGCGAGAGAGAGAGTGGGGACAGTTTTACTGTTTGCTAATTCATTAAGCATATTTGTTTGCCCAATGGCAAGAAGAGGCAAGGAGGAAGTGTTGTGTGTCATCAGATAAGTTGGCTGCCGTTTATAAGAACTAAATGGCAACTCGAGCGAGTTGTTGGCTGACTATTGATTGCCTCAGTCCATAATACATAATAACCAACCGATTCTAAACTGACTCACATTCGCTTGCCTTATTGGCATTTCCGACACTTGCATTCCACAAAACCACAGTTCGTTGTCATCTCTGATTAAATGATTTAAAATAGAGTGTTTCTCTGTCTGTAGCATCACAATTCTTCCACATAATAATACTATATAAATTATTATTATTTTTATAAATAAAGCTGTTCTCGAGTTGAATTATTTCTGTCTGTAGCATCACAATAATATTATTATAATGTATGTGTAACAACGCTCTAATTTTACTTTCGATATCAACTGTTTTTATCTTTCGGAAAATAATGAATTGGTCTACACATGGAACGTTGAACTTTCTTTCTCTGTATGGAGATGACATAATGTCGCACATTGATTTTAATTAATATTAATAGTGTTGTAAAGTCAGAGCACAGTGTATGAATCTGCTTCTCATTTCTTGAAATTTGCCAAATCGAACCATAAATTTAATTGAACACAATGCACAAGAAAAGTGATAAAATCGGGCACATCAAAAGGACCATCTTCGCGTTATCAGAATCTAAGCGACAAGTTGATAACGCAGCAACCAACAGGATGGCACTTCATTATAAAAGCGACTGTCAATTTCATTTGGACCAAACTCTGTAAAAAATTGTGAATACTTCAACAACACATCAGAAGGAGCTTCAAATTTACTCACGATGAGAATACAATATGGTATATTACATCGAAAATCGATCTGGAGGATTCCATTTTGCTTAACTCCTTCTAACATTTTGCAGTCCTGTTGCCCATTGTTGTGGCTATTCTTGTGAGCAGCGCAGGGGCAGCCAGAATTCGTCCTGCAGTTGGTGCCGTTAACAACGCTTTGTATCAACGATTTGTCTGTGCCAGGAAGGCCGATGGATTCCGTACTTTGCAGCCCGGCAGTTGCTCACAATTCTACGAGTGCCAAGCTGGCGTTGCCAAGTCCAAGTCCTGTCGCAATTTCTTCGATCCCAAGAGCCAAAAATGCGTCAGCTACAACGTTGGTTGCGTTGAGGTTAAGCAGGCAACGAATATGTATGCGGAGGTTGAAGCAACAACATGTGAAACAACCACACTGCCTTGTGAAGAAACCACTACAACGTGCGTACCTACAACAACAACCACTTGTGAAACAACAACCACCACATGTGAGCCTACAACAACAACCACTTGTGAAAGTACAACCACCACTACATGTGAACCTACAACAACAACTACTTGTGAAACTACTACAACCACCACATGCGAGCCTACTACAACAACCACATGCGAGTCTACAACAACAACAACCACATGTCCCACAACAACAAGCACAACAACAGCTAGCACCACTACAACAACAACCACTTGCTCTACAACGACAACAACAACCACTACAACAACAACAACCACATGCTCTACAAGCACATCTACTACCACAACAACAACAACCACATGTTCTACTACCACATCTACCACAACAACAACCACCACCACAACAACAACCACATGCTCTACAACCACATCTACTACCACAACAACGACAACAACAACCACCACCACAACAACAACCACAACAACAACCACATGCTCTACAACCACATCTACTACCACAACAACAACAACAACAACCACATGCTCTACTACCACATCTACCACAACAACAACCACCACCACAACAACAACAACTACCACAACAACAACCACATGCTCTACAACCACATCTACTACCACAACAACAACAACCACCACCACAACAACAACCACATGCTCTACAACCACATCTACTACCACAACAACGACAACAACAACCACCACCACCACGACAACTACATGCTCTACAACCACATCTACTACCACAACAACAACAACCACCACCACAACAACAACCACATGCTCTACAACCACATCTACTACCACAACAACGACAACAACAACCACCACGACAACGACATGCTCTACAACCACATCTACTACCACAACAACAACAACTACCACAACAACAACCACATGCTCTACAACCACATCTACTACCACAACAACAACAACCACCACCACAACAACAACCACATGCTCTACAACCACATCTACCACAACAACCACCACTACTACAACAACGACAACAACAACCACTTGCTCTACATCTACTACAACAACGACAACAACCACCACGACAACAACCACTACCACCACTACGACAACCACTTGTTCTACAACGACAACCACTTGTTCTACAACCACAACCACCACCACCCCTGCAACGACAACAACAACAACCACTTGCTCAACAACCACCACAACAACAACCACGTGCTCCACCCCTACAACAACCCCGTGCACCTCGGCATCACCTACGACGCCTACAACAACCTCCTGCCCGCCACCGACAACCAAACCTTGTTCAGAGACGACGACAACAGTTTGCTCATCACCAGCAACAACCACATCAGCGACAACTGCATCCTCTTGGTGGAGGTTGTTTTAGAATGGCAATAGTTTGAGATACCACCAAGACACGATGGAAACACGAATTTTATATTTAGAACCAATTTCATATACTATTACAAAGTCTCTTCCTTTAAGCATCTGCTATTTCTTTGTTTTCGCATCTTTCTTTTCACGATTAAATTTTCTTCTAAATTCTGGAGCAATTCTGAGATCAATTTGAGTTAATTAATTAGTTAAAATTTAAGCAGATCTAAATTCGAATTCTGGTTTTAATGCCCAATCGCAATTTGCATGCCTAATGTGATCCAATTCAGAAACAATGTTATGCGTCATAAATTTGCAGTTATAAATAATTAATTAATGGCTGCCAAAGTTGGGAATTCTTTGTGTAGGCGTTTATTGAAGGCCGTCGCAGCATTACACCCACGTAGTCAACTCCCAGACAGACAATTTTCGGATGTGACTGTATGGAAATTCCTACAAATTGTTTTCTTTTGATAAAGACAATTGCAAAAAAAAGAATAATTTGCAAAAGTGAATGATTGAAAATACCTTTAGCTACCATTTTTGGTAGTAAATTTATCGGATACACTTCCGAATCTTGTTGCGAATGTTTTGTCTGCGACTAAATGGAAATTTCTTGTCTCTTCAAGGACTTGAAGTATTTCCTCTTTTTGTATAAAATTGCAAAGCTTTCGCAATTTGATTTTAGAATATTATTAATCGTATTATTATTATACGAACATTCATATATTCTATATATTGTGAGTCACATTCATCGAGGATCCGGAAAACATTTGCTAAGTGCCGATTCTATATTTAGTTTCGCAATTTTCGCGTAATGATTTTTGTTAATTTTCCGCAAAACTAAATTTAGCAAAAGTTGCAAATTTCACTTTCTATATTATTGCTGTGGCGCCTCTCTCCGCGCTTCTCATTTCTAGATACTCCTCTTGTTAAGTTTTGTTATTGTTTTTTCTCCTTTTTTGTTTCTGTCTCTGTCTTGGCGTCGCGTCGCTTAACTAGAGATCTTTATGTATATTTGATATGCATATGTGTGTGTGTGTGTGTACATATGTATGTGTGCACTTTTGTTTGTATTGTTGCCAATACATGCATAGTTTAAGCCGGTTTTTTCTTTGTCTGCAGCTTGATGCCGTTTTTAGCTATTTTGCCGGTTTTATTGTTTGTGTTGTTTGTTGTTGTTTCTGTTGCCGTTTATTAGTCATCATCAAGCACACACAAAAGTGGCAAACCTAACCCCTTCCCTCCTCCCTCCCTCCACCCCACCGCTCCAATCGCTAACCACCCAACCAACAAGGCGGCCATTTACAAAACTCCATTAAAGTCTCTCTGCCTGTTTCTTTCTTTGCCGCTCTCTCTCTCTGTCCCTCTCTCTTCTTTCGGTCTTTGTTTGGCACTTTTGAGAGTGAGCTTTTTTCGAATGTTTGCTGTGTACGTGAGTGTGTGAATGTGTGTGTGTTGTTGTTGTTGCTCAGCTGACGCGAACAGAGCCACGCAGCTGTGCGAACTTAACTCCAAACAGCTGTTTTGTTGTTGCTGTTGTTGTCATTAATGCTGCCGGCGTTGGGTGACAACGCCCACATGGCATCCACAAGAGCACACACACACCTACACACATGGTTAGCAAAAAAAAAAAGAAGAAAGAAATGTGGAAGTTTAATCAGCATTTTGTTTGTGGGCGGAATGCAGTTTGACGAATTGTCGCCATAGCAGGCAGCTTTTGTGCAGTTACATTGGTGGTTTATTTATGGCATTTTTAATGCATTACCGTAACTAATTAATAAATTGCTAATTGAATTGAAACACTTTGCAGCCGCGCGGCGCCTTGACGCTCCATTAATTTCGCATTCATTTTCTTCACACGCCAAAATTTTGCAATTAATTTATTTACTTTGCCTAACGATTGTTGTTGTTGCTGCTTTTGTTGTGCCATATTGATACAGACGTATGCATTTGTCACGCTCACACTCAGCTACAATACGCACACATTGAAAATAACAAAAAAAGAACAATATTCCCAGTCGAAATCAAATAAAATGCAAACAAATTTGTTAAACGTCAAGCGCCGCGGAAAATGAAAAAGTCGCAACAGCAAACAAAAAACAAAACAGCAACCAAAAGTAAAAATAACATTTAAATTTACCAAGTGATCTTTTTTCTAATTATACCAGCCAATACTATCGGGTATATTAATTAGGCAAAAGAAGATAATTTAGGTACTTTGACATACATATTCATATTCTTTTATCTCTGCTCTAAACTTTTCAAACTATCGATATTTGTGCTATCGATATTTATAAATACTCATCGGCATGACACTATCTAGTCATCGCAACTATTTTCTGCCTACCCACAACGTTTCTTTCCCATTTGTTTTGATCATTTATTTCATTTTTCATTGCCAAAAACGAACGCAGTCACCCATGGCCAACGCCAGGGGGCGCTGCAGTGGCGGCTTCCGCACAGTTCTCGGTGGGTGCAGCGTGTTTGGATTAAAGAGAATACTACAACAAAAAATAGAATCGCAAAATCTGAGAAAGCTATAATAAATCAAATCAACAACTACACAAAAAATTGAGCATTGCAAATTTGATTACAAGTTTTTCCCGAGAACATTTGCAAATTGTATGACAAACTGAGGTCGACGCTCCGCTGAATTTGGATTTACCGAGAAGATCATTAAACGCAATTTTGTAGTATTTTTATGAAAAAGCGGAATGATTTATTTTCATAGCCCATAGTTGCGCTTAATTGTGGCATCATTAAAGCAACACATTTCCACATTTTATGTTGATCATATGAAAAATACTTTATAGTATATTACTAATATCGAGCTATGCTTCCTGACTGTACGTTTTTAATGCATTTTCATGGTTTTCCTTTATGTGGAAAACAGGTTTTGTGTTTTTGTTGTTTTCATTTTGGGCTATTTTTAATTTGCGAGTCTAATAAATGATTAAACGAGAATTACGACTAACAAAATGTTTGTCATATTTATCAATTTCGGGAATTTAGTTTAGTTTCCATTTCCAGCTTTCACTGCTGCGACTCCTCAAAGGAAGGTATCAGAGGGAACGCTTATCAGTGTGATAACCGCAGCCCCATCGATTATGCGAGTCTTACGTGAATATATGCCAGTTGTGTACTTGAAATTTTGAAGGCTTTTGCAATGTGCACTTGATAACATAATGTGGGTCTAAGAATACTGCAGCTGGTGTTTAGGGTTTGACTTAGAGATACTCTGTAAATGTGGGATTGATAAATAATGAATCAAATGTTGATGAATTATATATGAAGTTGTATTATTCAATTTCATCAATTTATGAAAAAATAACCAGATGATAGATAAATTAAATAAAGTATTTTATCTTTACATACAATTTTTAGATTGTTTTATAGAATTGGGTAGTCGATAAAGCTCTTAATTGTTTAAAAATCTTAACACTTTTTCAGTATTCAACAATGTATTATTTTGTTCGAGTTCATTGTTAGATAGATACAATTTATTTCAAATTATAAACTTCTAATTTCGACTTGACTTCCATACTAAACAGATACTAAACACAGCAATACAATCCACATTTGTGTTAGCTGACAGCAGCTGACTGCTATAGAACTCGTTTTAATATACCCTTTCTTGTTGCAACGCAATTGAGAAGCCGAAGAACTTTGTCGTTGTCATTTTATCACTTGGCGCCAGGGCGCTTAAATTGCCGTGACGATATCGCATGGGTTGTTGGTGTGTGTGTGTGAGGGTGTGCGTGACAGTGTGTGTCCATGCAAATACATTTGCACACTTGCGTTCCACATCAAGTGGAAGCTATTTGTCGCCTCTTGGTCTTTGCACGTTCTTGGGATCGCGTTTTGTTTTGCATTTGCTGTGACAATGTTTCGTGCTCTTGCCTGTTGTTATTGTTGTTATCTGTTAATTTGTTTAATTGATTGACAGCAACAACTATAATAACAGCAGCAAATTGGAAACAAGGCGACGGTCATGATGCCAAAAAAAGTAAAAGAGAATTGCAAAAGTCAAAAGAAGGCGGCGACAGACATAGACACACGAACAACAAAAAAAAAACACAGACACAATTTTCAAAACATTTAAAAATAGTGCGCAAATTGCTATTTTTATATTATACAAAACAATAACAAATGTTGATAACTCTCTCGCACTCGCTCTCTGTCTCTTTTGCTGTTTGCCGTGTGATCAACAGTTATGTCGCTCTCTCTATCTCTCTTTGCGTTTCCCTCTCTTTCCGCCTTATCAGTTTGGCGCGTTCTTGTTGTCTTGCTCAGTTACAACGATTTACACACGTGAATGATTCGATAATTCTCTCGCTCTCTCTCTCTCTCTCTCTCATTTACGATTTTCACTCTCTCTTCATCTTTGTGGCGTTTATCTCTGTTTTGCTTTTCGTCTAATTGCATTCTTTCAAGAGTTTTGTTTTGTTGTCTCGCTGCCGTTGTTATTGTTTTTTCATCCACACTTTGCTGCTATTCTATTTCTATTGCTACCTCTTTTTTGTGTTGTGTTGAGTGTTGTTGTTGTTATTGATCGAACTGTGCGCATTGCACATTATCGCCATGTTTGTATTTGTTGCCATTTTTCGTTGTGCTAAAAAAGGAGAAAAATAAAGCAAAACAAAACGGCCAAAAAGAGAGGAAAAAAATAGAAAACACATTTTTTATTGCGTTGCGGACTTGACTTTTTACGCTTTGCCTTGTTGTTTTTATTGCCCAACTAAAAAGAAATCGCTGCAGACCTGAAATATTAAAAAAAATAGTATATAATAATAGTAACATTTTATAGTATAACATATAATTTATACACTATTCATATTTTTTTATAATACGTTGTGGATGACTTAAATTTCAAACTTAAAATAAGTATTTTTGGTGTGGGTCTTGACTGCGTAGTTTTAGAGCAACAGATCAGTCTTAATGGGTACATTTCATTTTGTAGCATTTCCCTTCCAATAGAACAGTTTGAGATTTGCTGTACAAATTACCCAATCAGTACATTGCATAAATGTACCTTTAACATGTTTGAGTCTCCGCTAAGTAACTGAAATTGCCCGAACTCGGGAATTTCCCATAACAAAATCTCCCACGGTTTGAGAGGCACAGTTTGCGATAGGGAATTTAGTCTTTACATAAACCGCTTGCGCAAGCAGTGCACTATTATAGCAAAGCAGTCTTAAGTTCATTGATTTCTCAAAGCAGTGCTAAGCAGTTAATAAGTCAAACGTTACTTTTAAAATTCCACTTAAGCAGTGCATATGAAAACATTTAAACTAATAAAAATTTTTTTCTTATTTTCATTACAGGTAAGCGAGCAATGTCTATTAAAAGCACAATTATATTAAGCGTCAGAGTGAGTAGTAAACGTACCTACAATTTCCCCTATCCGCAAAAACAATTGAAAACTCTTTCAAAAATGAAAATCCTTCTCACATTTCGCATTTCAATCCGAAATTCATGCACAATTTGTCATGTAAATACAACAACTAACAAAAGCATTAAACATTTGTCCAAGTTACACCATAATTAATTAAATTTGTCTCTGTTCGTTAAATCGTTGTTGCTATCTTTGTGTCTCTTTTTCTCGCATTCTTTCTCTATCTCTATCTTTGACTTCAATTTTGAGCTAATTGTGTTGTCAACTTAAAAGATTATATTACGAAATAATTAAGTGTTATATAACATGCTATATCTCGATAATGTTTTTCTAGTCGCTTTTCTTTTGCCTCTTTTGGAATACCCTCGGTTAGAGTATTTAACGTAGCTCAATTTTCGAGTAAAAGCAGCAGCCATCGATGAAAATGTTGCGATAAAATGCGACTTGCGTTTTGTATTGAATTTTATTTCATTTTTCATGGTTAATCTCAGATGAAACTAAAGAGCTCCAAGCAGGAATGGGGGAAGGAGGGGGAGGGGAGAGGCGGCCCCCATGTTGACTGCATTTTGCTTTTCACAATCGGATTTTTCTCTCTTTTCATTTTCTACGTTTTTCACAACTCGTCGACAAAAGCAGCCTCAGTTCCATTCACCTAATTTCTTTTCGTTTCAAAAAAAAAATACAACACAACACTTTTATTTCCTTGTTTGTTGTTGTTGTTTATGTTCAGTGTGTCGCCGTAGAAACAACAACAACAACAAATGCTGAGCATAATTTTGCATTGTTTTGCTGATAGGTAGAGGGGGAAAAACATGTGCGAAACTCGCATGTAATTTGTGCATTTAACTTGCAACAACAACAACAACGTCAACAAGTAGCAAAGACAATGCCACAACAACAACAACATTAACAACAACAACGACAGCAACAAACAATTACACATTTGGGCATTGCACGACAATTGCTAACATATTTTGTTTTTCGTGCATTATGCAACAGAAATAATCACAACAAAAGCGGCGTCGTTTGTCGGCATTGTTTAGTTGTTGTTGTTTGATTGTTTAAATATGCCACATGCATATTAAATTAGTTACTTTAATTAGAGCTCCAACTTTGGCACTCAGATTCTCTTCAGTCCCTTGAAATTTTAATAAACTCTGCAGCAGACAAGATATAGTTGTAAATTCAAGCCAAGGAGAAGTTGCTGAAGTTAACAAAGCTTGTTGAGCACTTCAAATAATATCCTTGCACAATTCCAAATATTCTTGTAGAGCAAATTAAATAGAGAATACTTTATTGTGAAGTTGTACAGGGTATCAGACAATTTGAAATGTTATGCAGAAGCAGTCACGATTTTCCTATTTTATAAAACAAATGTTTAAAGCAAGAGTTGTTTACTGATTTGTATTTTTCAAATTATGTTTTACTCTTCCTAGAAGTAATTGTTGCATAATTTGTAAATTTCATTTTTATAAAAATTGAAAATTAAAGTTACTTGCTTACTTTTATTTATTACGATTTTCGTATTTAAAGGGCTAGAAGATTTTTAACTGATTCGTATTTCTGACATCAGTTATAACTCTTTATAGAAGTATTTCTTTTATAATTCTTAAATTCAATTTTAAAAATGAAAAGTTTTTTGCTCCTTTTTAATTTATATAATCTTGAGTTCTTATTTTATTTTAAAGGTTTCTAAAATTATTATTAAATGTGCATATTGATTGCTAAAATTTGACTTTAACGCCAATCCAAGCTACAATGAACCGTTTTAAATACTATTGTCTGAAAAACACTGCGCTATTTCCCTATACTCCTCAAATTTTAGGTTACGTTTTTAGACTATCAATTTTGCATTTTAGCATGATTAAAAAAGCTCTGACTGCCGATATAACAGCGATCTGTTTATCGATAATTATTACTATCGGTAACAATAGTCATTTTTGTTAAAGTATTTTTGTATAAAGTATATATTATATATTATTTCAATTAATAGTATACAACTTAACTCTAAGCTCAACTTAACTTTTTATCGATGTGCTTGCACCGATAGTAAAATTATCGATAAAGATGTCGCTGTCGTATTGCGACAGTCGGAGCATCATCTTTTATCTATGTGTTGGAACCGATAGTAACAATTATCGATAAACACATCGCTGTCATATTGCGGAGCTGTCTAAATCATCATCTTTTATCGATGTGGTTGCACCAATAGTAACAGTTATCGATAAACATACCGCTGTCAGTCAGAGCTGTCTTAATCATGTCCTAGCTAATATGCCCCACAATCGCATTGGATAATTAAGAGAAAAGCGCGCCAAATGAAAAGTTTGGTTGTTGTTATTGTAGCTGCTGCTGTTGCAAGTTGTCGTCGTCGTCGACGTTGTTGTTGTTGCAGTGGTTGTTGTAATTGTTGCAGTTATATCCCGGATGTGTGCGGCGTTGACTGAGTGCTGCTAACTGCAATGCTGCTTTGCCAGCTTGCAACTGCCACTGTTGATGTTGCTGCTGCTGTTGTTGCTGTTGTTGTTGCAGTTGCCGCAGCTGCTGACTGAAAATGGGGGAAAAGTTTTGGCTGCTGTCGTTGTCATCGTTGTTGTGGTTGTTGTTGTTGTTGCTGTCACAAGATCTTTCAGCCTGGTTGCATTTTATTTATCGTTTTGCGCGTTGTGTTTAGATTTGAGTTTTGTGGCCAAATTGTGTGCGCCACAAAAGAGACACTACAAAAAAGACAAGAGGAAAACCCTGGAGAGTGTGTGGCAAGAAAAACCGTTGATGGCAAAATGTGGAAGATGGAAGATGGAAAATGAAGATGTTTTTATTAGGTTCGTCAACGTGGGACTTCAAAAGGCGCCTGGCGGAAGACAAAATTGCTGCTGAATTAATTGGCTGCACTTTTCCATTTTGTTTTTCTCTCGATGTTTCTCTCGCTCTTACTCATCTTATGTTGCATGCCACAAAGTCATTTGACAATTTTCATTTCACTTTTGACTTTTGCCTCGTGTTTTTTTTGTTTTGTTTTAGTTTTCGGCTGCCTTTTTATTTCGATCGCATAAATTGCATTTTCATGTTGGCGTTGCCCATTTGCAACAATCATCATCAACATCATCATCGTTGTCGTTGACGTTGCTGTCGTCATCATCCATGCCACATTTATCAGTGGCAGCTTCTTGTATTTTGTTGTTTGCCACGATTTATGCCGAGAACTGGAGCGCTTCGGCACATTGCCACAAATGTTGCATAATGCATTTTGATGTCGCGCTTTGCGCTGCACTTTCGATTAGTTTCTTGAATTTATGAGATGCGATGGCGTAAGGTTTAATAAAGATGATATATCAGTCCTAGCTACGGCTAATTAATCGTTAACTTCGACAAGTTTTAGCTAATCAGGCTGTTAAAGCTTTGCTATAATAATCGATAGTATTTCTGATCACTGCTAAGATTAATGGAGATAGAATTAATCTATACTTTTTAGTTAAACGTCTTTTTTAGAATCGATAGCACAAACTGATGGAGATGATAAATAAGCTCATTAAGCAATACTTGTTTACATGCTCTTTAATACTATCGATATGAATGAATTATCGATAATTAAAGCCTACCTAAAATTATATATTGCATTTTTGATGATTCCACAAAACCCACAGAGATGTTAAATAAGCTCATCAATCGATAGTTGCCATAAATGTTTCCTAATACTATCGATATGAATAAAATATCGATGTATAAAGCATACCCAAAAGGATCGATAGTACTTTTAATGTAGTACGCTCACTAATCGATAAAGTTGCCAGAAATGTTCTTTAATACTATCGATATTCATGAGATATCGATAATTAAAAGTCAGTTCACTTTTTGCTGCAGATTTTGTTTTCGTTATTTGTTTGATTTCATTTCATTGCCTGCCCGAGATCAGATCACAGCCACGCCCACAAACAACTCGCTGACGTTGCTGGTCGTGTGTTGCAGAAGCATCAATCACAACTCGCCACCAACCTTCCCTTTCTCCCCCTCACAAAACTCCCCCTCCTCTCCTGCTCCCAATCCCAATAAAAATTGGCAAAATTGACACTGAAAACGAAAACTGAAATTAATTATGATTTGATTTCAATTGCGAATTTGGACTCTGAGAAATATACAACAAATATCTTCTGCTTTTTCCCCCTTTCTCTCTTTCTCTCTCTATATATATTTTTGATTTTGCGACATCTTTTGCGCGCTTTACAACACTGTAAATGTAACTGTATTGCCCAACCACCATAAAATACAAACAAACAAATGAAACACACACAAAAACAGCTTCGTCCGTGCCACGTTCAACAGCAACCAGAGCAACAGCAACCAGAGCAACAGCAACCAGAGCAACAGCAGCAACAGTCGCAAACGCGCCTTTAGCAATCCGCTCATCGCCTCCCACATGCCTCTGCTTGCCCCCGACGGTCGACGCCTGCAATCTCATCTCTATTACTACGACAAGAGTCACTCGGGTCGCAGTTCCTTCTGCGTGGATGAATCCCTTTGGCCTGCAGCTGCAGCCAGCAGCAGCAGCGCTGGCAATCTGTACGCTGCTGCGACTCCGTCACTCTCCGCTGGCGAGGAAGATCCCGAGGAGGCCATCGATCAGTTCTCGCCGACGCTCTACAATCGATTGACGGGCAGCGGGAGCAGCAGTCGAGCCATTCCCATACCCAGCAGCAGCAGTAGCGCTGGCAACAGTCCGCAGCATCATCATCACTTTCATCACTTGCATCCTCATCCGATGCAACATCATCACCATCATCATCATCACTTGCCACAGCAGCAACAACTGCCACAACAGCCACAGCAACGTTCGCTCAGCACTGGCTCTGCGGCTCCAGCGGCAACAGCTGCTGCTGCTGCGGCGGCTGCGGCTGCGGCAGCTGCTGTTGGTTACATGGCATTCAGTGCGAGTCCCACGGCGGGATTTGTTCACTCCTATTCACCGTTCTATGGCAGCACGCCGGACACTTTGTGTTCCCCGGAGAATGGCGGACGCATCTCGTTTAGCTACGATCCCGAGTATGGACAGAGCATTCATCGGCTGCAAGTGCCTCAGGATGTGGCACACAACAACCAGAGACGCACTAGATCGCCGCTGGATGGCGCCACTGTGATGGCCGTCAACAGGTCGGTGGTGGTTGAGTCTCCCGATTTCCAGTTTGGTTTAACGGTTTCCGCATCTAATTCTACTTCAACTTCTTCTTACTTCTTACTTCTATGTGATTTGTGTGTTAACCTCGCATCGTTTGAACTCTCTTTGTCTCTGACTTTCTCTCTTTATCTTTCTCTCTATGTTTTCTTTACTTAAATGTTGCAAGCCACTTGTTGACGTTGCACGTTGTACACGCAACTCCAATAACACAGACATTTGACATCAAATTGGTTGCGTTTTGTTATGATATATCTACAAAATGTATCTATGTGTATATATCTTCTATATTAAGCTCAAATTTCATCTCCAGATTCGGCATGTTTCATTCCATCTCATTTATTGGTGTGGCATGTGGCATTTAATTGGTGTTGATTCTAGTTGCATTTATACATAGAATGGTTTAAAGTTTGACTGAAATTAATGACTTCATTTTTCAGTATAAAAATATAAGAATTTATTAACTTTGGTTGAAGTTGCATTTATATATAAAATGGCTTAAAGTTCAACTAAAACTTGAAGCTTCATTTTGCAGTTTTAAAAAAATATAACTTTTCATTAAGAACAAGAACCAATTTAATCAATTTTGGTTGAAGTTGCATTTATATAACGAATGGTGTAAAGTTCAACTTAAACTTGAATTCATTTTGGAAACTATTTAATTCGCCCTAATTAAAGAATGGTTTAAAGTTCAACTGAAACTTTAATTCATTTGGCAGATTTAAAAAAAATAACTTTTTAATACACTCTGCAAAGCAAACATTTAATCCAGTTTAATATATTGAAACGCATTCATCATTAATTTCAAATTAAAATACATCTTCATAAGAAAAAGATTATATCAAGCATCGCATAAATTCCAACAGATTATAAAACCTTTCTCATCTCAAGATATTTTTTATTGTCATTTCATGTTAATATATCAAAAGGTGAATGTTAGAGGTGTGGGTATTTCAAATATGAACAAAGAAAACTAGAGATATTTATAGATTTGTTTGCTTAATGCGAAGTGAATTTCTTTTTTCATTGACAGCATATTTTTGTTTATCTTTATAATAATGGATATTAATTGCTCGAAAAATGAAATATTTCATCTTCCCCCCTTTTTCAAGTGCAAGTTTGCTGAACTTTAGCTGCACTCAGTTTTTGCAATTTTTCATTGTAATAGAGATTTGCGCAAAATTGCTTTCTTATGCTGTCATCGCGCTCTGAAAGAACTACAAATTTCCGGTCTTATCTCAAACTGATGATGTGCCATTCGTCATGTGATTCACGCTCGAAACTTGCGCAGCGAATCCTTTGCGCGAACGCAAAACGCAATTTATTTGCACGAAAGGAAGCCCTTTAATTATAAAAAAGACGAAGAAGAAGCTTCTTTCCCTCCCTCTGGGGATTTGCCCCGAAACTATTCAATCAGAATTTGCGCATTTAAACTCTTGTCATGTTCAATGGCAAAAAAAAAACACAACTTTGAATCTTGCTGCTGCAGGTTTTGGGCTTAAGGTTTCCTTTTGCGCAAAAGAGTTGAACTGGAGTTTGGTATAAATGAATTTGTTTCGACCTGCTGAATGACCAAAATGATGTCATGTCTAACTTGGGATTTTGTTGTAATGCTTCTTTGGCGCGTTCGCGATTCGCATTTCTTTTTTTATACTCGCTAGCCATAGGGTAGAAGGGTATTATAACTTTGTGTCTCTATTAACAGGCAGAAGAAAGCATCTCCGACCCCTTAAAGTGTATATGTTATATTCTTAATCAGCCGAGACGATATAGCCTTGTCCGTCTGACCATCTGTATGAATACCTAGATCTCTAGGCATAGTATTTAAGATTCCTGAAAATTTTAAATAAGATAAAAATTGTAGAAGTTGTTTAAGAAATACTTTTGTATGACAATGAACGCTTACTACAATCGGGTTTTAAAAAATTTAGCTCCATGGTATAATTTGAATACATTATTAATATACCAATTGTATATTTCGGTATATTTTTGGTATATTTGTAGAAGGTAGCAAGTATCATAGAATCGAGCATACTTGATATATATTTTGACATCCACGGTATATTTCGAATACTATATCAATATACCAAAAGTAGCCTTCAGTATATTTTTGCTATATTTGTAGAAGGTATCGAGTATCTCTCAGTCAAACACACTTGATATATATATTTTGACCACAATGGTATATTTTAAATACTGTATAGATATACCAAATGTAAAGCTTTGTATATTTTAGTATTTCTTGGTATATTTGTAGAAGGTATTTCACAGTCGAGCCCCCTTAACTGTAGATTACTTGTTTTTTCGACACAACTCCATGTGGATGTGGTGATGATGATATCGTAGCTGCTGCTGCTGATGATTCGTAATAAAAAAGCAATTTCATATATATGAACTGCGACGCAGTTTGTCGCCTGCCCCAAGTCTCATGTCCCATGCCACAACATGTCGCATGGACAGCTGGAACTGCGCAATATTTGTGCGGCAATGTGTCCCTTAGGTCTAGTTGGCCATAGACCTAAGAGAACGCGCTTAGAGAACCTTCCCCAAAAAAAACAAGGAACATCGCGCTTTTGATAAAGACCACATAATGAGACCTCGAACTCGAAACACTTGAGCTCCCCTTTTCTCCTAATTTTTATTGGCAATTTAGTTTGGGGAATGCGCAGCAAATGAAAAAAACGCGACGCAATTGCATGCCACAAGGCATTTTAATGTGTTTTATGTGGCGGAAAAGTGAAAAAACTGGCTGACAAATAAATTGAATTTAGGCAGACAAAAGACAAACTAAGGAAATAAAAGATTTAATTTGTAGCTGGGCAAAGTTTAAGTTTTTAGTTGTGGTTGATTTCAATGAGTATTCTTAAAGTATAGTTGATTGTTTGTATTTAAAAACAGGATTAACCAAATCAAGTCTGACTGCATCATAAAGTGCGTGTTCAGGTTATGAGTAACAAGTTCGCTTATTATGAATCATTACGACATCTAGATGAGATCAGTATTCCATCTGAAGCTCATTCTCTCAGACGTCATAACTAAACACGAGAACTTTCCTTAAGCTTTTAATTCATTCACGTAATTAATTCGATGGAATCTTTCGTGCAGAAAGTTATCTTTAAATGCACAAAATGTTTGCTTGATCTCGCCATATTTATCAAATCCTTGAAATGCATTAATCAACCATAAGAGTACAGTCGCAGTTCGAAAAGACAAAAGAACTTTGTTAATCGCTTCGCTTGTGGCTTATCGAGGCAAAGAAGAAAGGCGAATGCACTCCTCGAGGCAGAGTCAAAGTCAAAGTCACTTGAGAAATGCAGCAAATTGTATGGCAAAGACAATAAAAGACTGACTCTGTGAAAAACTCACTCGATGCAGTCGTCAGTCAAGTTCAAGGTTAAAAAACCCCAAATTGCATTTTTCGAAAGACCAAAAAAAATGTTTTTTTCTCTTTTTTTTTGAGAGTTTTAATTATGCAGCGCAACGAATGCTTCTTGACTTGAAACTTGTGTAGCGAGTTATTGAAACACATAGAGAGAAGGGGAAAGGAGAGTGAAAGGTGCAGACCAGAGAAGAGGAGAGGAAAGGAGAAGGTCTCAATGCAGCATATAAACACACATACTCAGATAATGTTTGGGTGCCTCTTGAGAGAGGGTCCCCATGACCATAAATATAAGTGAGCTGCGATTCATTGTCGACATTTGGCGTTTGGCTGCGGACGCTTGGCTGCTTCGATGATGTCAGCTTTTATTTTTGGCCAACGCAAAACCTCACAAACAAAAAGAAAACAAAACGAAAAAAACAAAACACAAAAAGCCGCAAGCCTTAAAACATGCCAAAAATAATATTCAATGAGAGCAGCACATCACAACACAACACAAGACAACAAAGTAAAAAGGCAGCCAGAGAAAAACCTCAAGTATAACAAACAACAATTACGAGTATCTTCCCCCAGACATGAGACTCAAGACATGCTCTCTGCTTTGCCAGTAATCCATGCGTATGTGTGTGTAAGCTGAGCACCTTTGGAGCCCCCATAACTCTGTTGTCCATGGGTCTTGAACTTTTTTTGGCCAACGTCGTAAAGTTCTTGCCAAAAAAGCACAAGAAGATGGCCAAATACAGAGCCAGCAAACTTTGTTGTGGCAGATCGAAACACAAATTACTCTAAAGCATCGAAGAAAGTTAACTGTCAGTTAAACTACATGTTAATTATATAACAGAGCTTTCACTAAGAGCTTTCGATCATTCTGACTTGCTCTCTTGAGAGCGTAATTTGCAATCCTTGCATTTGCTTTCTACATATTATTCGCGTTTAACTTAACTGACAGTTAAACTGCCTGTTTGATAATTTACAGAGATTTCTCTGACAGCTTTCTCTCTCTGTTTCTTACTCTCTCGAGAGCGTACCTTTTAAACCTTGGCTTTACTTGGATGTCAGTTAAATAAATAACAGCTTTCGCTCTTTGTCTTTTGCTCTCTCGGGAGCGTAAGTTGCAATCCTGGCATTTGCTTTCTACATATTTTTCACGCTTGACTTAACTGCCTGCTTAATACTTAACACAGATTTCTCGGAGAGCTTTCTCTCTCTGTTTCTTACTGTCAAACCCTGGCTTTACTTAGCTGTCAGTTAAACTGTTTGTTAAGTAAATAACAGAGCTTTCTCTCTTCTTCTTTTGCTCTTTCTAGAGCGCAATTTGCAATCCTTGCATTTGCTTTATACATGCTTTTCATGCTTACTTTAACTGACATTTAAACTGCCTGTTTAATAAGAACAGAAATTTCTCTGAGAGCTTTCTCTCTCTGTTTCTTACTCTCTCGAGAGCGTAACTTTTAAACCTTGGCTGCCAGTTAAACTGTTTGTTAAGTAAATAACAGAGCTTTCGCTCTTCACCTTTTTGCTCTCTCGAGAGCGCAATTTGCAATCCTGGCATTTGCTTTCTGGCTTTTGAAATGCGGAACTAATCGCTTGACAAAGTGATAAATAAAACTGTGGTTAAATGTGCACCTTCATATTGATTTAGCTCGTCACGGTAATTACCGCAAACGCTGTAACAAAGGCTTTAAGTCCAACGCAAGAGTACTCAAAAAAAAGCAACCCACAAAAAGAAAAAAAAAAAACAGCTACAAAACCACAAAATTTGTTTACCTTGGCCACGCAATTTATCTGCGTCTGAGTTTTTTGCGTTTGCGTTTAGAGTCTTCGGTGTTTGGTCTGCGATTTCGACTCCGTCGTCTGAAGCTGAGTCTGAAACTGTGGTCTCTTTGGGGTCTTTGCAACACGCTTACTTATTATCTTGAGGTTATTTTTGGACCGCCGAGAGCAGCTTTCCATTGTTTACCCGAAACTCTTATAGGCCTTCATATTTTTCGTTTTCGTGGTTTTTTTCCTTTTGACATTTTTGTTTATTGTTTTTGCTCTCTTTCTCTTGGACGGGGATTTTTTTTTAATTTGTTTTGGCCGCCCACTTGCGCCCGGTAACAAAAATTTTTATACGGCTGTCGCAGCTGTTCTTTGGCATCCATGAGCCTAGTCATCATTCTTGAGACTTTCATGCTGTCGTGACAAATGAAATTGCCTATCGATAACTCACTTAACATTCTAGCATTCACATTTTTATGTTGTTCCCATTCCCCTCCGCACTTTACACAAATTTAAAATGTCTTGTGAATTGGTTGGACTTGGAAATAAATTTGTAGCTTGCACAACAAAATGTTTGTATATATGTTTAATGTACATAAAATATTTTATATTTGTTTCTCACCAATATGATTTTATTTCTTTGCAGGTATGTACGATTTTTATATGGGGGAAATTACAAATATTCCAATTGGGATTTGGTGAGTTATTAGACAATTTAAATTGTTAATTTACAGAGAGTTGAATATTTCAAATTATTGGTTAATTTGAAAAGTATTTAGGATAGTTAAAACCATAATTAGCTTTGCGAATTCAAGTTTAATTCGAACGACAATTTAATGAAACTTTGCATAAACTATGCACATAAAAGTTACTTTTGGCCTTTAATTAACCAAGTTTGTTAATAGCCAATTGCAATTGCCTTGAAAGTTTTCATACAATTTGCCTATCAAAATGTAATATAAACTGACAACACACAAAAATTGCAAAACATTTGAAGCTGCTTTGTCATTTTGGCCAGCTGAAAATGTCAAAAAAAAAATGTGTTTGATTTGAATTTGATTTCCTCGCGTAAAGCCAGAAACTGTATGATAATCATATGAACATCAATCAAAGTCAAACGCTAAGATTTCACAAGTCTCTCATGACGCAGTCAAATGTGAGCTTGCAAATCAACTTTTATATTTGTGCGCGATTATAATTAAGAGTTGCCACTTTTAGCTATCCATAATATGGCTGAATAGAAATTAAAACACACCCACAAACAGACAGACAGACAGAGAGACAGTTCATGAACTGTAATAACAATAACAAGCAAAGTAAAAGGAAACTAGGAAGAGAGTAGTGTGAGTGAAAAGCACATAAGAACTAACTGTCATTGGCACAAATCGATGTGATTACATTAGCGCTAAGCGGAAGAATAGACAATAACGACGACAAAGTCGACCAGCGTAACAATAAAACAACGTTGGCAATAACAACAACTCAGACTGAGACTGCGACAACGACGCCGTTGTGTCTGGAACGTTGGGGAATTGTTAATTTTGCACACTAACGCGATTTACAGATACAAATACAGATACAACACATATGTTGTTTGGTACTTTTTGCATTTACAATGCACCGCAAATTACGTTTAAATGGCCGCCACTTAAGCTGCCAATAAGTGAGCCCACAATTGGGGGAGGGGGAGATAGAAGGGAAGGGTATCAATTTTCACTAACTAACGACACGTGTGTCCAATTTTTGACTTACTGTGAAATCATTTTATTGCATTGCAGCGAGTGTTGGCTCAAAAGTTGCAGCTAAAAGCTCGCCATCTTTAATAAAAGCTCTCTCTGCTGAGCGAGTTTCAAACAAAGCTCTCTCTGGTGAGCGAGTTTGAAAGCAAAGCTCTCTCTGCTGAGCGAAAGTTTTGCAACTTACGTAATTCCTCTTTGTTGCACTTTCTTAAACGTTGCACTCAATTAAATTTGAAATTCAATTAAAGTAGTTAAACTTCTGTTGCCTCCCTCGTTGCAGTTTGTCATTTATGGGCGTGTCCGGTTGCGCTTTTATGGCATATCCTCGCCTCCAAATTGAGGCGCAACAACATTTCGTAATTGTCGTAACATTTATTATTATTCATATTTCTACGACAATTTATTGCATCAGACATAAAAGCCGTAATATTTTTCTAAATGCAATTAACACACAAGCTCCTCCCCCTCCACGATGTGATTTCATTTTGCAATTATATGCGGTGAACTTTGTCTTTGTGACATTCAGTTGAAAAATGCGAATGCGAAATGCAGTTTCTAATGGCAGCTGTAAAATTAATGGAATTAATTGTAGGTCTAAAGGTTGCCACTGGGCATTTAATTGGCTAGTTTAAAATACTCGATAGAAACGCAAAGTTAACTGACTGGAAAATAGACTAAGTGTTAAGGAAGGCAGCTGAAGTTGAAGGTAGCTTGAATCGTAATATATTTATAAGTATTCCCTTGAGATGTGAAATAAATTTAATAAATTTCGAAGTCGCATTTCTAAGTTATCACTTGTTCTCTCGAGAGCATAATTTTCATGCTTAACTGTCAGTTAAACTGCATGTTAACTAAATAAGCTTTCACCGAAAGCTTTTAATCTTTTGCTCTCTCGAGAGCGTAATTTGCTCTTCTTATATTTGCTTTCTACATTTGTCGGCAACTTCAGTGGAAATTTATAATTAGTATTTAAAACAAAAGCCTTTTTGCCAGCTAATAAACCCTTTTTGATAATTTAACTGAATATAAATGAAAGTTTCGCTGTGCGACATTTGTTTTTTTGGGGGGCCAACTCTTTTAGCTGTTGACCCTATGCTCGTACTTTGGCAAAAGCTAACATTTAATTACTTTTCCAAGCAGCCACGTGGCGAATGTTGTTTACACACAACCAGCCATGGCTTGCAAAAGCAATTTTAGACATTTTCGCTGCGTTTATTTGGCCAAGCTAATGAGCTGGCGGCGACGCCGCTCCTCCAACCCTCTTTAGCCGCGAGGGTGTTGCTGGTTGCTGGTTGCTCTCGGTTGGTTGGTGGTTGCCGCTAAGGCATTAAAAATAAACCAAAGCTGTGTTGGCACATGGTGCGCTTCATTAGTTTCCACAAACAAACCAAATCATCTGAAGAACAACGACGACGGCAACAGAAAATACAAGTACAACGAACAACGCTGTTGTTTTTTTTAGAGCGCTTAAGTTCATTATGGTTTCGTGTTTCACTTCATGTTAGCACAAAAGTCTGCGAACGTATGTGTGTGTGTTTGAATATGACCAGTCTAAACTGTAGACTACCATATTGAGTGACCCCCAGCTACATGGCTAATATGACAAATGACGGCAGACAGCTTGGCGACACGGCGAAAACAAAAAAAAAAAAACATTAAAAACTGCAGCAAACCAAAAGAAAATCGCTGAGCGAAATTTCTAGTTTGCTTTGCACGCTTTGCATAATGCATGACGCCTTCCTATTTTTTGCAGAGAGTGAAAGAGAGGCGTGGCAAGTCATGCTAGTTGTGAAATATCTGAAGAAAAACAACTGAACAGCTGAAGTGGGAGGGGGGAAAATGAGAAAATTCAGCGTAATTTATAACAATTATTGTGCAAAACCAATTCAATGAAGTGGCGAAGACTTGAGTCTTTGCAGAAGAGTGAATGCTCTTTTAGTTTTGGGAGAGATATTTTAAAAGATTGTAGATTAAAAATTGAAAGAAATGCTCTGAGTAGAGTACATTATTGTCTAGCAAAGAATAGTTCAAAGTTTCTGAAACTCAATGCTAAAATAGTCTAATTTTGAATTAAAATGTTTAAGGAATGTTCATGTTAAATTACAATAAAGCTCAAGTATTTTGTCATTCAAGCAACGAATTTTCTTGCTATGAGATCCTTTGTCTTAATTATGGTATATAGTGTTATTATTATTACAAATTATTAGACAGCAAAGCAAACAAGCAAGCTAAGAAAATAGTTTAAACTATAAATTAAATTATTAAACAGCTATTACCTAGCACAATATTTCTTCAATTTCGTTAGGTTAACAAGAAAGTTTAATAAATAGTTTAGTCTCAAAGAGAATTACTACAAAAAATCAATTTTTATTCATCAACTATCAAACAGGCCCCAGTTTAATAATTCCAAATTATGCCTTTTATAGTTTCAGCATTTCTCTCTATTAAAAATTTATATAATTGAACACTAAAATAGACTAATTTTTCAAGCTAAGTAGACAGCCTTTTAATATTTCTTAATATTCGTAATTTATCTGTAAATAATGCTATAAATTAAGCAAATTTGTTGAAATAAATGTAATTTAAAATTAACAGTCAGTCAGTTTGTTAAACAACCTTTTAATATTCCATTAATCAATTTCCTTTAATAGTCTCATCATTTATCTGTATTAAATATAATGCACGTGTAATCTCTTAATATTCTAAATGATTTCCTTTAATGTATCAGCATTTATCTGTATTAAATTATGCAATAAATTTAATAGTAAAGTAGTCTTAGTCTATGAAAACTGATTACCTTATAGCTAAACACGTTCAGCCTTTTAATATACTACGATTCCTTTAATAGTCTCATCATTTATCTCTATTAAACACTCTAAATTAGCCTCAATCTGACCCCATGAGCAAGTTGACTGCAGTGTTAACTTTACCTTTATGCCACTCCAAGTAATAATCCTTTAATGAACTTCCACAAAACTGACCGTCGCTGACTCTGTGGCAATTAGCACAGACAAGCGTGGCATGTTGTCTAACATGCCCCAATAAAAGTTGCAACAGGGGGAAATGTGTTCCGCCCATTTTTCGGCATAATTACACACAGAAACAGAGAGACGTAAAGTCGGAGGTTGCCGGCAATAGACGCAACTGCAACAACAAGCTGCAACACTGCAACTGTAACTACAACTCTGTGGCAGCCGTCAAATGGGGCAGGCAAACTTCAAAGCAGCGGTGCACATAAAACCGCGAGAGAAACACTAAAAATTATTAGTTGCAATTTGATTTGATGGGATTGCTTTCCACAGTTTGTGCTGCGGCTGCGGCTGCAGTTGAATTTAATTATGTGCGAATTAATAAATGATTCCAGCAGGAAATAAAGCCGACGTCAATGCAAGCAGACATGACAGGCAAGCAGACGGTGCCACATGTGGCAAGAAGGGGTAGCATTTGATATACTTCATGACTAAATGGAAGAATACTTATTTGAATGCATTTCACTTCGAATTAGAACAAAATTCAGGCAGCACCTTAAAGTATGCAACACTTTTTTTGTATACTTAAAATTCTTTTTCCCTCGAAGAATATTCAGTCATTTTAGATTTATTTAAGTTATATGTTTGCCATATACAAGTTCGGGTATTTCCAAGTCGTGTCTATGCAAATTGTTTAGCCTTGCGTTGGGTTTTGTTATGACTGCTCGAATTCTGTTATTTAGTTTTTTATTCGGCACAAACTGGAGCAATGAACTGCAGTTAGTGGGCCGCCTCTGTGGCTTCTCCACTGCGTGCATTGAATGCGAGTGTGAGTGTGAGTGCGAGTTTGAGTGTATTCACATTTGCATTTGGACACTCTGTTGACTTGTTATTGTTGTTGTTTTGGTTTTGGTTCGACCGGAACCATGAGTTCATAGTGCCCATTTACGACAATTGTAGCTGGGCGAAAAACGAAATAAAAAAAAAACGTAAGAATAGAAAAGACGGCATGAAAAATGTAAACATTCCGAATTTATAACGACAACAACAATGAGTTGTTGTAGTTGGTCGACAGGTCCTGCTAACCCACAAAAAGTGTATAGAGGTGATTGCACTTCTTCAGCCTCAGGATTACCTTTGGCCATTTTGTTGCGGGAATTTTCAACTGACACGCGATGCGGGGAAAATGTAAAATTTTCCAGGAATGTATTTACAACAAGTGCATTGTTGTTGTTGTTGCGTGTCAGCAAACAGCGTTTTAATGTAATGTGCATTTTGAGTAGTTTTGTAGGTCTTCATTTGTAAACGCAAAATCAAAAGTTGCGCTATTGAATTAACCCAGTTTCAATAACCCCAACATGAGATGACTCAAATCACAACAAAAGAAATACATCAGCAATAATCTTGTGTAGACTCTCCTCTCGGACTGACTCATTGCTTGGGCAAACATTTGGACAGCCGGAATGTAAACAGAAAAAACTCTTCATAATATTTGTCCATTTGCTGCAAAAACAAAGCCGACAGCGCTGGGCAAATAAATAGAGTCAAAGGTATTAAATACAAATTACTCGGATTGAGGCTAATGACCTAAAACAAAAATTAAAACAATTTGCTATTTGATATATGTATTTTCACTTAGCTTTAAAGGCATGTCTTTAGCTTTTAAGGAACTGCTTTATAGTTTCGTTATTAAATCGGAGAATAACTTATAAAAATATTGAAAAGGTTGAGACTTAGGACTTCAAAAAACATATTTTATTTACTACTAAATTTGAGAAGAATTTGAATATTATTAACTTTAGGAACCTTTCTTTAACTTTTAAGCAACCGATTTATAGTTTCGTGATTAAATCAGAGAATAACTTATAAAAAAAAATGCATATACGAAAAATTAAAAAAAATACACAGTGTGGTAATATATAAAATACCACAAGTATACTAAAAATATACCGAAGACTATATATTTTAAAAATATCAAATGAGTATACCGCAAAAATACAAAAATATATCATAAACTATATTTGGTATATTATTAATATAATACTGCATTCAATATATTCAATATAGTACTATATTCAAAATATACCATAAAGTGAATAATATACCAGAAAAATATATAAGACAAAGAACCTAAGACCCCTAGTAAGTAGGCGTTTTTCCCATACAAAACTATTTCTTTAATAACTTCTAAAATTTGTAAATGATTGCTACTTAAGTTTGAGGCTAAGGACCTAAAGAAATATTTTATTTACCACAAAATTTCAAAGGAATTTTTTCAGATCTTTTACAACCTTCCTGACAAACTTTGCAGCAACTGCTTTATAGTCTTGTGAATAAATCAAGGGAAAGAA
This sequence comes from Drosophila pallidifrons, assembly GCA_023558445.1. Lineage (NCBI taxonomy): Eukaryota > Metazoa > Arthropoda > Insecta > Diptera > Drosophilidae > Drosophila > Drosophila pallidifrons. Next base: position 26,486,335 of record CM042347.1, on the reverse strand, counting down.
TAACTCGTTAATATATTTTTCACACCCGCGACTTTTGTAAACAATATTCGATTGCGGATGCTTCACAGCTGTCCTGAGCTGTGTGCCATATGCAAATTGCTGTCATTGACACCTGGCAAAAACAAAAGAGCATCGCGACGTGCGTTGCAATTTCTGTTGGGGGTAAATTGCCAACTGCCAACTGCGAAGAGAAAAAGATCAACAATTTGGGCTTTGTTTGTCTTCAATATTGATAAACGAATGCCTGTGCTTGATTTACAAGCGAAGCGAGTCTCCCAAATATAAACAAAAAGCGAGTTAATTTTAATTTGTGTGTTTGATTTAACGTGTTTAATTAATTTATTGACTGACTGAGAGACACACACCAGACCAGAGCAGAGCGCAGAGTTTTAAACGCTTTTGGCCATGTGTTAATTAAAATAACTCGTTTTCATCGTGCGGTTTTACATAATTTAATTCAATTTCGTTTAACTTTGTCATTGACACGATGCGGCTCAAAACCTCGCCTCGCCTCGGGACAGGCCCCAAAAAAATAAATAAAGCAACAACTATGAGTACGAATATAATCGTATATTTTTGTAATAATTTTTGCTTTTTTTTGTCAAAAAACTTTCACTTTCGTCAGCTGCTGAAAATTGAAGTACGGAGTAATTACAACTTGTTCCATGTTGTTGTCTTTAAACACAATCTCGCCCAGAAAAATGAAAAGTGTGTTATAAATAAGTGTGACACACAATGCAGCATTTAATTCTCGTCACATTTTGATTAATATTTGTTCGGTGTGTGTTGAACTGCGTAGGCCCAGAGAAAAAGCACACACAATATACACTCAACACACCCTCAATCCAAAATCGGGCGTGTTTATAAATATAAATTTCCATGTTGAGCATCTTCATCATATATTTTTTGCAATAATACTGGTATCCTAAATAAATACGGTGGGCGTTGCGTGAAAATATGTGCGTGGAAATGAATAAATACTATATTTATTCTTTCCGTTCTGGGTTTCATGGAAAACAAACGTGAAGAGCACTTTGAATGGATTCGTTGTTAGCAGCATTTTGAAGTGATAATTATGCTTTATCGCGCATAGAGATAATGGAAGTTGTAGATAAGGGTTGTCATAACCTAACCAAAAAAAAAAAAAAAAAAAAACTTGATCGATTGCCTAACTGTTTACTAGACTTTGTACTCGATTTATTGCTTTTTCGTAATCTGTGTTATCAATGTCTCCTCTATCCTTTGCTTTGTTATTGTTTTGAGAATTTGTATAAATTCTATCTTTAAAATATGATGTTAAGACTATCATATGAAAGATTTACTTCAGCAATTGATTCTATAATAGATTTCGTTTTATTTTAAGAGTTATCGATAGTACTCACAGAGATGAGTAAGAAATTAATTTTGAATAATCAGTGATTTAAAGTACAAAATTAATATTAAACACTTTTCTTATAACATAATAAAGATTATTATATGAGTGAGTTATCGATAGTACTCATAGAAGTGATAACCTTTGCTTCAACCAATTCATTTTGATATTTAGTATAAATTCTATTTTAAACACTTTGTTTATAATGCGTTGTTAATATTGTTATATGAATCACAACTGATAACTTGACTGATTTAATAGGCCTCTCCCATTGCTTACATTGTTATCGATACTATATATCGGAATGCATCGCCATCCCTCAGTTAACCTTTGTTATAACATCAGCAGCAGCTCTCACCTGTTGAACGTGACATTGATGCAAATTTCGCTGATTGAGCAGCGTTGTAAATACTTGATGAGTGTTTGCTGGGTTTTTGTTTGTCAATATTTGTTTATTTCGCACATGCGTAAACTGTAAAGCTTAAATTAATCGATATATGTACATATTTAATTAATATTTAAATCACATGTCAACTTACAAATCTATAGCAAAAACAATGCAAAACAACAGAACAAAAAAAAACAGTTTAAAATAAAACGAGAACAACAATTTGTAAAAATGTTTTCTCGTTTGCTGATTTGTCTTTAGCTTGTTGTTGAATTCAAAGCACATTGTTGAATAGGAATACATAATCAAAGTAAAACGGGCACACTGCCAAAAGTGTTGCAACTCTTACATTCTGCGGTTGCTACTGCTTCTGCTTCTTCTTCTTCATCGTGGTATTGACTAGTGTGCCCTAAATTTGCCTCAGTCCATCTCGCTCTCTCCCACGCCTATAGGACGGTCATGGCGATGAACATGAGCAAGACGAGTATGACCCAAGGGCAAATGAACATCAGGCAGGCAACCTCAAACATTTTGGCTGCTGTGTTGTTGTTGGCAGGGTGGCAACTCTGTCGATGATGTAGATCTCAGGTGGGACAACTGTTGCTGTCGTCAAAGGCAAAGTTTACTCTTTGTTTTTTGCTTTTTTTTTGCAGAGTTCGTCACACTGTTTTAACGGTGCTTGGCACTATATTGTATTTTCGCTTTCTTGCTGCCACAATTTGCGATGTTTTTCTTGAGCTTTGTTTTGTTTGCTTCTGCTGTTGCTGCATAACACACAAAACACAACGTACGACGTTCACTGTCACACTGAGCACACGGGGCAAACCGCTTGAGTGTCGACTGCTTCAATGCTTCACTGCCTTTGTTGCTGTTGCGTCGCCGGTTTGTTTGCCTTGTTATTGCTGCTTATGCTTGTGTGAGTATGTGTGTGTGTGTGTTTGAAACCGTCAATCAGCACGCTCTCTTTTGTTCGTTCTCTCTCTCCTATGCTCTCTCATACACCTTGACTGACGTCTCTCGTGTTTTTGTCTTGCTTTAGCTTTTACGCTCCGATCGGTGCTTGCTCTCTCACGCCATTAATTACGCTCTTTTTCGTTCTCTCTCTCTGTGGCTAAGCTCACCGGTCGTCGTCGTCGTAAGCGTGCTTTTCAGTCAGCAATTTTGTTTGTGGTTGAGGGAGGTGAAAAAGGGAGGAAGAAGGTGGGTTGGGCTCTAGTCGCAATTGCGTTCTATTCCATTGACCCCAGCCCGAAAGGTGTTCCACACTCCCATGCAATTGGCTTTGCTTGGCAAATTTTGATTGCGCTTTAGCTTATCAAGCTCTAAGCTCTAGCTGAGCTATCGGTCGAGGCCTCTTTGCAGTCGCAATGCACTTGAAAAAAAGCTCGATTACGTTGCCAAAAGAAGCTTTCAATAGGTTTGTTTACTTTGCGTCCTTATCGATGGTATATTTAACGACTTTACTTTGTGATTCTTTAAATTAAACATTTCAATGAACTTGCTTAAACGTTGCAAAATATATTTGTAATATTTCTAAAGACAGCTGATCTTATCATTGGTATCGATAACTCTATGTATTTATCGTATTTTCACTGCTTTTATTCAAAAGACTTATATGTGAGAACATACAAAAAGTATTAATAATTATATCACTTTTCTCTGGGATTCTTTAGATGACTCTCAATATTTGTGAAAATTTCCAACAATTATATTAATATGAAAAAGTTTGCTGATATTATGAAATAATCGATCTTTTTTCTGAGATATTATTTTTGTACAAACTTCTTTTAGAGGTGGTATACAATGTATTTATGATTTTTCTATAGACTACTTACAATTATGACCTATGCAACATATTCACTTAATATTCCAATCCCTCGTCAAGTATGTTCAGCCATTCACCCAGTTTGTGGCCTACTCAAAGTAGACCAATCAAAAGTTGTATCTTATCTTTTACAGAAACCTTTCCGCTCGCGTATTATGCTCAAATTCTGTGGCGACCTTTCACAGAACTGGTCTGCTCTGCGCTCTGAAGTGCAGCCAATGCCATATGGAAAATTACGACCAACCAGACGACCAGACAACCAGTTTGTCTTCGAGTTGTTTTCATTATATATGATCGTTATATATGTTTATTTGTGTGTGTGTGTGTGTGTTTATAAGTAGTTTTCAATATGGTACCCATTAATAAAAGGCACAAAACAGTCTGCGCGCCGTGTCGGTTTAATCTTATCACAGCTCTTTAGCTACAAATGTGGAAATATATGAACTGCTTATTGGCTCTATATACTTATAAAGTATATATTATGTACTTTATTTGTGATGCATTTCGATGTTTGTTCAAATCTGATTTGATTGAGCTACTTGAAATTGGTTAATTGTGCTAAAAATATGAATGAGCCACCAAATAATAATAATAATAATAAAATTAGATAGCAATATGGGTTTCAATGGGGATTTTTAACAATAATAATAAATTGATTGTGTTAATTAAAGATTTGCAATATCTGATTTCGTTTCTATTTTCTTTCATTGCAGGTATGTTGTGAATCATTTACCAGACAAATTGTCACCTGTTTTATTATGAAGTGATGTCTTTTTAGACTTTATATTAGTAAGTACAGATTTAAGAATTGAATACTTATGATGATATTAGGGGAAAGAAAGTGTTGCTTAGGAACAATTTGATTTGGATAGATATTTAATTTGTCGTTTTACTAAGAATTAAATTATGCATATGGAAAAGAAATTCTTAAAGATATTTATATCACATTCCAAAGAATATTTCGTATAAAGCCATGCAATAAATTTGCTGCTCTCTGTTTACAGTTATCTCTTTTTAGTGGACTTCTTGGAATACTTTATTGGATTCTATAGAAAAGCAACTGTCAATATTTTGATAAGTACTATTTACGTACTATTTTCTGATTAGCTGATGTCATAGAGTGCGTATCTAGGCCAATAATCCTGAGGTTTCTAAGACCCTCTCACTCTCTTATTATTGCAATACTTTTCTTCTTGTAGCAGTAATCAAATCATAAACTAACATATGTTTGACCACTTTTCAAATTACAAACTTTGTGGAAATTTGAAACCAACTTTTGTGAATAGCTCAAGTTGGCAATCTGTCAGCGAAATGTCCTGTGAGTTGCTCAAGTTGTGCTTGCTGCTTTTATCTCAACACATTGTCTCGCATTAAGTGAAATTGAATGGGCAGCTCAACTTTCTAAGCAATTGGATAGCTGTGTGCAAGTGTCAAGTTTGTTAAGCAGTTTATGCATTGCATTGTTTATATTGCTACTGAGTATGTATGTATGTAGGTCATGCTCTAGTTGTTGCGATGCCCCAAAGAGGAAGGAAATGAGGCACGCAATTAACAAGCCAGATGAAGATGAAGAAGCAGTCAAGTATCCTTAGCAAATGCTGCTTCATGTCCTTATTTTTATAGCAAGTATTTAATTAAATTGATTTGGCAATCGACTTGAATATTTCGATTTGTTATTGCTGCTGATTACAGTTTACTGCTGTTGTTGTTGTTGATGTTTTGTTGAGGTCCTTGCACAAGGACCTTAAAATTGTGCGCCTCGTTGATTATTTATAAATTGGCGTAATTAGTTAGACAGTCAGCGAGCCATCGACAGTAAAATTAGGACAGCAGCAAAGCAAAGCAGAGCAGAGAGAGAATGAATGAATTTCTATCTCTTGTGCAGCGTTCATTTCTGCAACTTCGCTCTCTCTGTGTTGTGACTACTCTTCTGCACCCTGCCCCACATTTTTTGGGGCAGCTGCTGCCTCGTTAGCATTTTGTATTTATGCTTAACAAATGCGCAAGCGCCTGCACAAAACCCCCTTTTAAGGCACTCTCTGGCTCTCTTCTCTTTGCACTCTCTATTTATGTATGTATCTGCGAGAGAGAGTAGCCAGAGCATGGTGGCTAATTAGCAGCTCAGTGGGAGGGAGAGGGGCAGCAATTGCTGCTGCTGCTGCTTAGAAACGAACAGCAGCGTCGTTATTTTCAGCCAACCACCCACACACACACACACACACACACAAACACACTTGCACGCGAATCAATGTGCGCCCACTTAACAGCAATTGCAACATAAAACTCTCTCACTCTCTTTTCGCTGTCTGTCTGCTGTCTATCATTTGCCTCTCTCACGTGTTCGAAATGAATTTGCAGCTGAGAGAGAGCGAGCTAAAGAGAGTGTGCTTTGCATGTTTCGCTTGGGCGATGAACGCGCCAAATGGCAGAAAGAAGAAAAGGAAAAAAAAACACAGTCAAATAAAAAGCTACCCTCTGTGCTCTGCTCTGAGTGTGCTCTGCTGTTTGCTGTGCGCTGTGCGAGGCTGTCAATCTACACTTTGGCTTCTTTCTAACCATACAACCAACAATCAACACAAACACTCACGCAACAACACAAAATAGGAAAACCCTTGCATTTAAAGTAATAAATAACAAAAAAAAACGGGCTGCAAAAATTTGATTATAAAATCTCGAAATTTTTATATACTTTTTGTTGTTCAAATTCTATATAAATAGTTTAGTTCTTTTTGCGTGTGGCCAAGTCGTGTTATCGCGCCTCTGCAGAGTTCGCGTTTGTGTTTCATGGTGTTTGTGGCAAATGCGGAAGTTGTCGTCGTCAGTCGCTCGTCGGACAGTGTCGCAAGTGTGCAACGCAGTTTGATCAAAAATTCGTGTGTGGCAAACAAAATTCTAAAGCAAAAAGAAAAGAGCCACAGCGCAAAGTGTGTGTTATATAAAATAATATAAATAGAAATAAAATATATATTTTATATATAATAGAAGCAAGCAAAAAAAGTTGAGTGCATAAATCGTTTTGTTTATAATCAAAACGCAGCGCGAGTAAAGTAAAAGAGAGAGAGAAAGCTAACCAAAAAGTAGAAGAAAAAAAATTCATTAGCAAACGCCTCGGCCAGCCCTAAAAAAAAATATAAAACTCAACCAGAGGCTTTCGTTTTACCCTCTTGCGCTCTTTACCAAGTGAGTGCGTGTGTGTGCGTTTAGTGTATGCGTGTAGTGTGCGTGTGTTGGTGTAATTAAACGTGCGTGCCAAAGGCTCCACACATCTTCTTCGATTCGTTCGCCACACACACACACACAACTCCACAGATAGTTGGGAAAGCTTCTCGCAGAGTTTCGCGCCTATTTCTCGCAGTTTCGCGTTTCTCCTTCGCTTCGTTTCTTGTCGTCATCGTGTCGTGTCGTGTGGAGTCGTCACAACACCACACAACAACAACAAAAATTTCATTCATGGAAAACAAAAACAATCTCGAAATTGCTTTTAATAACGGAAATATATTTATTAAAAGGTAATGTGGCCCTTCATTCAATTTATTCTGATTATTGTTTTACCTTTTGCTTTTGTCTTTCTACCAACAAAATTTCAACAAACAACAAAAATAATGCTGTCAATTATTATTTTCACACTTGGCAGCAATCTGGCTAAAATTGAGTTGTTGTTTTCGTTTCTAGCCATAAATAAATCAACATGTCCACAAATCAAATCGTAAAAATCTTACATTTCTTTTCACTACATTTGAACTGTAAATTTACTGAACTGAATGGAAGGGTATAAAGAATGTATTTGAATCGAAGGAAAGGGTATAAAGGATACTCAAGGCTACGCATGCGCTTTCAACTCGAGTCCTTGTGTTGAATGTCATGAGTTTGATTTAAAAAAAAAAGCTAATTAATTCTTTGTAGTACTTCTATTGCTAATGAGCAATAAAATTAGCTACGAATCTCGCTTATCACTTTGAATTGCCTTCAAGCTTCGACACTAATCCAGAGAACAGCCCAACATAAGCTTTAGCTGTAGCTTTAGCTCATTATCGTGTGCGTGGTTGGAATGAATGAATGAATGCCATGTTTATGCAGCAAATTGTTTTCGAAATGAACAAAAGGCAAACACATTTCGACAAGACGTATTCAATGTCATGCTGAGTGTCCTTAACATGGCACAAAATAGCTTTCTCCCTCTTTCTGCCTCTCTCTCTAGCGAATCAATAGCCTTTGCATACTTCTAGGCTCAGGGTCTGATAAATAATGCGATGGCAAATTGCTTTTCCAATAATTCAGCTTGAACTTGAGGGCAAAGCAGCGTCGCTGGTCAGTTTAATTGTGCAGAAGCATTTAAATCAACAAAAATTTCTACACTCTGTTGTTATTCTTTGCTGTTTTTGTTCTTTGCTTGCTTTACCTGCCCCAGTGATTTTCTCAATTTTATTGATTAACGTCGTGTCTTGGGCTTCATCTATTTTTATGCCATGAGTAACGATGTGTGAATACGACTTGTTATTGTTTACTTGAATTTACCACTTGAAATACCCACTAAAGACGTATCTAGAGTAAAGGGTATAAATTCAACGACTTTGCCGACTTTTTGTCGTCGTCGTCGTCATCTTTGATGGCTTCGTTTCGATTACGCAATGCTCACTTGAAAGTTGCTTTTATTCATTTCCCATTGTGGGTTGTTGCCAGCAACAACAGCAACAACAACAACAACCCCTTGAGTTTTTGGCTTCGACAGCCGCATTGGCGTCGCCATACGTTGCGTATACGCAATATTTTTATAACTCTGACCACATTTTTGTGCTGTTGTGCTGTGTTTTGGGGGTGACCTCAACCTAAGTCAACACACCCCAAAAACGAAGCACATTCATTAGTTTTTCACGATCATCATCGAGACATTTATCCAAAAGCAATAATTTGCTAATTTTGTTGTTTTTTTTTTTTTTTTTTGCTATTTTCTATTCGCTTGAATGCAACTTTATTGTAGTTCTCGTTGTTGTTGTTGCTTTTATTATTGCCAGTTTTGGCATTTTGGAAAATGAATTTGAGATTTTGTCGTGCTGATAATTTGGGCGTTTATTATAGACATTTGTGAGTCTTGAATACTATATTCAGCCAGCACTTTGATGATGAGATGTAGATAAATTTGCTGGAGATGAGGCGGAGGTAGTTTTAACATTTTGCCATAAGTTAATTTACCTAATAGCCGACACGACTCGAAGCAATTTGAAAGCTTGCGAATAGCGCAAGCATCAATTGGAATTTATTGAATCGTCGATTTTATCGGTCAGCTAAAGTTTTCTGGGAATTTATACAGATCACAACAATTTCTGGGGAATTACAATTTCTCTGGCAAACTTTTACAACTTTCATTAAATGAAGCAACTTCATAATCTTAATGTGAGTAAAAGCATTTTGTCCTTTACGAAAAATATATCCCACATACGACCCATAAACCGGTTGGCATTTTGTAAAATGAAATTTCTATTGGACATTTTGGCTCTTTGCGTGGTCGGTCAAGTTTGTGTGTGTGGCAAGTTTGGCCCATAAAAATGCTTTTATAATGTTATTTATTGCGCATACGCAATGTGTGCACAACATTTTCTTTTTGGCCATGAAAGATTTGATGGAGCAACTTCGATAGGAAGTCGAAAGACGGGCAACTGAATTGTTCAAGTAATCTGTGCGGATTTTTGGGGCGCCACATTTGCGGCAGCTGCAGTTGCACGCAAGCAAGTGCAACATAAAGTTAATGTACGTGACGCTGGCCAGAGACACCGAGCTCATCTCATTTGCCAGCTGACAACTGTATCTGCCTCGGTGTGTGGCATGTGGCATGTGGCAACAAAAGAACTAAACTCAAATAACAAACATGTTCGTATTTCTCGTGTTTCCTCCCAATTTCCCGATGCGCATCTCCGCCACTGCTGCCGCCGCCCACTTGCCACATTCTGTGGCACATCGTTTCCAGGTCAAGGTTGTGCTTGACTGTGTGTGTCGGTGTGTGTGTGTGTGTGTGTGTGTGTGTGTGTGTGTGTGTGTGTGTGTGTGTGGCAAAGCGAATTCTTTCTTTTCTCATTTCGTTTTTCTCCCCTCTCGTTTTTTTTTTTTTGTGTTGTGCCCTTTGTTTGGCGCTTCTTGTTGCACTATAAAAATTGTGTTGTAGTTGCAGCAATGCGCTTTTAGAAAGTTGACGAGTCCTTTGGCGTCCTTGCTGCGTTTTTATGGCACTGGGACTCGACGCAATGACGCGTATTCAGCGCACACAGAAACAGAGAGAGAGAGAGAGAGCGAAAGAGATGATAGAAAGTGAGGCACATACTTTGCATAATTTTGTTATTTATGTTTAATCCGTTTCACGTTGACTGAGCCCGCCATTGTTTAGTCCTGCGAATCCTGCCGCGTTTATGATGTGCATAAATTTGACGCTTCAATGCGTTTATTACTCATATATATTCCACGCTTCTTCTTCTTATGCCAACGTATAATAGATTAAAGCTCAAAACTTGATGTCTGTCTGTTGTGTTGTATCCAGCAATCCACATTTCATATTGTATATGCTATAAGGACATACTTGAGAGCATTCTTATGAAAATAAATGGCCAAGCAAATGAGCTGAGATAGTTTTGCTGTTGTTGTGTGTTGCTTTTCCTTTCTCTCGAATGGCTTTCTTCAAGGTTAAACTACCACTGTGTTAATGTCCTTGTACGTATACGTAATATTATATATATCTGTACGTGTGCCAGCCCGCATTTCATTTTCATATTTTGTGTAAATTTCGGCTGAATGGAGAACGCTGTTTGTTTCATGTTATGAATACGCTTCTTTGAGTGGACGAGCGACGACATTTCCATTGCTGTTGCTGTTCTGATGATGTTGCTGATGCTGTGCCTCAAGGTCTTTCTAAACAACTCCTGCACTCGAAACACACTCGAGAGGCAGCCTCCCCCTCCCCTCCCTCCCCCTCCCCTCCCTCACTCACACCCCCTTCACACACACACATGTCGAGTCGTATCATCAAATGCCGTGAGGTCGACTTTGGGCCTCTCGCTCTCAAGTGGCTCTCAGAACGTGACTTGTTTTGGCTTAACTGGGCGGAAAAGTCAAAGTCAGGGCCAAGAGCAAAGGGCCTCAAAAAATAAAAAAAAGAAACTGAAATTTATAAAAAATACTCGTATCATAATAAGTAGTCTCCCTTTTACATTCTACACTAACCCAGCAAAGCATATCAAGTGGTTTTTTTTTTTTTTTTTTGTATTCAACCTTCAGTGTGTATTTTTCATGTACTTCCCCTTCCTTCTCTCTATCAAATACAACAACGATACGATGTGTGTGCGTTTTTTTTTTTTTTTTTTTTTTGTATTTCTGTTTTTTGGTCTTCGCTAAAATCCGCATTTAATTATGCATCTAAAGCACGTGTGTGCTTGTCTCTTGTCTTTTAATTAAATATTATAATTAATATATGTATGTGTTATGGCGGCTAGTTGTGTGTGCTCAAACATTTTTGATATTTCCATTCGCCATTCTCTCCTCAGTGCTCACGACATCTTGCCTTCTGTCGAGTCTTATCTTTTGGTATACATCTTTATTTTTGATACCCTTTGAGTGTGAAAAGTAGAAGAAGGGTTGTGATGAATGGTTAAAGTTGGAAAAGAATGAATTGAATATGAGTTGTGTGTAAGATTGTAAAGAAATTTATTTTACATGTTGATAAATTGAATTCAAATGTTCGAAAAATATATGGAAAAAGTAAGGTTGAAGTTCCAAGCTAAATAAGAAGAAAATAAACACAATCAGTTAAACAAGTAACTTCTGTATTCGGAAAACTTTACTAGAATCGTATTATATCAAAGCTAATTTCTAAAATGAAACATAGATTACTTTAGAGATTTCTATGATTATACTATACTATATTCTTTACTGTATTAAAGCCACGTTTCCATAATATTTTTTTATACAAAACGCTATAAATGTATTCTTAAAAGAACTCTGAAGCTAATTACTGTGATTACAGTCAGTTTAACATGTTACTCAAATATTCTTTATAATTCAACAGAATCGCATCATAATAAAACTAATAGATTGCTGCAGAGCTTTCTTCATGTTAGTTGTACTGCAATGTTTAAATGATTAATTAATGTATTATACATTATCTCTATTCCTAGATCTCTAGATTGCTATATTTGAAAGTGTCTGAAGATGTTTTACTTAATATCAATAAATTGATGTTGTTTGAAGTTGGTTTCCCTGTTTATAGAAAACTTAGTATCTTAATTCAATATTCTGAAAATTTCAGCAGCATCGCTAGGGTATTTACCGATCGTATAACTTTTATGAAGCTTCAGTTCATTTAGCAAGTTGCTGCTGCTGTTATGTTGTTCAGTTGTAAATGTCGCTTGTTAGCAAACAACACACATGAAACACCCACGCTCACGTACAACGAAAGAGACAGAGATAGGTAGAGAGAAAGAGAGGGAGAGGTGCAGAGGGAGATGGACAGATAGGCATAGTTACAGCTCGAGCTGTCATAATTCTAGCAACTGTCAACTAACTGTCAACAGAAGGCATTTGTTGCCGCTGCTGTTGAGTCGACGACCAACTGCCACAGTGCCTGACTAACTAGAGCTATGTTGTAAGTAGAGACAACACACACACATGCGGAGTGCATTTACACATGTATTTATGCGCATATTTATACGCTTGGCATTCACTTGTGGTGTTGTGGCTGCCACATTTCAGTGTAGCAACACATCAAAATTACAACTATTCAAATGGCAAATTAAAGTCAATTTTTGTCAAGAGTTTTTAGTATGCAAAAAATACTAAAAGTTGCAAGTATGAAAAAGTTGTGACAACTTTAATAGCTACAACACTTGCTATCTCTCTCCCACATACACTCTCTCTTGTTCATTTTTGTCAAGGATTTTCGGTATACAAATAATACTAAAACATTGCAAGTCCTTTTGCTTTAAGAAAAAGCAGTATCTATGTACTTTACTCTATAAAATACTTTAAGTCACTTTCACACACACTCTCTATCTCGCTCATTTTTGTCAAGGATTTTTAGTATATTAAAAATACTATAACATTGTATAATTTCCTAATTGCTGTAAACAGAAGCTGTGACTAGTTTACACTCTTCAACACTTGCTATCTCTTTCACACACACTCTATCTCGCTCATTTTTGTCAATGATTTTTAGTATACCAAAAATATTAAAGCATTGAATGTCTTTCTTAATGCTGTGACTACTTTACTCTATTCAACACTTGCTATCTCTTTCACACACACTCTCTCTATCTCGCTCATTTTTGGCACCTGCAAATTGAAATGAGAAATCGGATTGCTGTTGGCAAGTCAACTAACCGGAATGTTAATTAAATGTTATGCTCATGTGGAAATGTCACTCTTCTATAATGACGCATGCACCACACACACACACACACAGCCTACACAACAACACATTCTCACACACACACACAGACACACTTGCATTGTAATTGGCAATTTTTGGGTAATTTGCCATTTATGGCGCAACACGAAGAAGAAGAAGAATTCGGCAATTGCTTTGTAATTGAATTTTGTTGCGAATCATTTAATTTTTGGTTTGATGTTTTTTCTCTCTCTCTCTCTTTGTTGTTGTTGTTGATGATGATGGTTTTTAACCACAAAACACACACACAAATCTCTCGTGAACATCCTGTTTGTAACACAGTTGTAATGCAATGCAAAAGTGCTTATAAAACGCACAACAACCAACAAAAGAAAAAACCACACACAATAACAAACAAGAACCAAAAACTGAACAAAACAACAACAGTTAAAACGACAGCAAAATAATAACAAAAAACAAAATAAAACCGTTAACAACTGCAATTTGCATGTGAATTTTGCCAGCATGGCGGCAAAATGGCTGCGTTAGCCCACAAAATGGCTGCCAACATGGCGACCGGCAGCAGCAGCAGCAACGAAACGTCGCTGCAGCAGCAACAACAACATCAGCAGCAACATCAACAGCAGCAACAACAGCAACAGATCAACGGCCTGATGGCTGCTTCGGTGATACAACCCGACTATTTACTGAATAATGATCGCGGTTTATTTAAGGTTTATTGTTTTATCAAAGATTTCATTGGGTAAGTAGCCAAGCAAAAGTTGAAGCTTCAACCACATGTTTGCACTGTCAACAGCAGCCTATCGCAATCGCTTCTACTAGATCACATATTTGTAAAGTTACATGTTGCATATTTACATTGCACACTCGAGTACAATACAAACATTGCAAAGGGCTGAGTATAAAGCATAATTTTGTTATTGTGCTTTGTGCTTAAATGTGTGATAATTATATATTATTATTACTTTATGTAATAATTAATACAATTTCTTAATGCCATGAAATGAGACTGAGCGATCAAAGCCTTTAATCTAATGACAGTTATTGAATTGATTTGAAACAGAAATGCAAATTTATAGGCATTCAATGTATTGAAGATATGACATTCTTATTTGCTTCCAATTGAATAGCAAAATTGGCATCACAAACCCATTATGATTTGGTCACACTTATATGAGACTCCTTCTATTGTTCGCTGTTGGTGTGGGTGTCCATAAATAAATATCAAAATATAAAATTTTTGCATTTCTTTATTCAATGAAATGAGCCAGAGCCTAACTTCCCAGACCTAATTTCCTAGATATTCAATTGAACTTAAATATAAATGTGTTTCTTGATTTCTATTTTTTGAATATATTATTATTAAATTTAATTTAACAAGAAATACAAAAATGTTAAACACTTTTCATGTTGAGCATTTAATTTCAATTTATTGACTGTATGGCAACCTTGTTTGCTTCCTGTTGAATGGCAAAAGTAGAACCACAAACCAATAGAGATTTGGTCACACTTACATGCGACTTCTTCTATTCGTGTGTTTTGAATGCACAATTAAAATGTCAAACTGGGTTACATAAACATCAAAATGAATAGTGTTATCATCTAATATAGACATAGGCTTAATCTATAACAAAATTAATTAATTTCTGTTTGTCACATTTGAAATTGTTAAACAGCTTTATAATTTGGTTTTTCAAACTAAATTAGATTGTTTAATTAGTTCCAATGAATATCACTGAATTTTTGCTATTTGATGACAAAAGTATGTTCTTGTTAACACTTTCAATTATTAGGCACAAATTTAAACTAAAACCTCTCTTAATTTGTTTTAATTGCACAAAACTTTTCGCCTTCAAACCTTGGTGCATTCAACTCGCTGCAAATGAATCATTTGGTTGGCTGCAAACATTCATTTGCTGTGCAAATAAATAAATTGAATAAATACAAATTAAAATGTTGAACATCAACAGCAGCAACTGTTGCAACACACAATCTCTCCCTCGCTCCCTCTCTCTTTTTTTCACTCTTATTTACACACAGTTTTCTTCGATATTTTTTGGGGTTCAACATTGAAGCACCCTGTATTCTCAGAATACAAATTGTATACGAGAGTTTGTATTCATTTGTTTGCCTTCCATTTACTGGCGCTTATCATTTTTCACTCCTCAAGTGTGTGTTTGTGTGTGTGTGTGCCTTTATTTGTCTGTATAATTCATATTTAATCAACTGATAACTGCAAAAGCAAAAATGTACAATATGTGTATACATTTTCTGTGCTGAGGAAACATTGTCAACCAGCTGCTGCTGCTGCTGTTGCTTTTGCTGTTGCCTGCTCCAATTGCTGTGCTCCTGCTATTCTCACAGCCATTATCACCTGACATTCTGTGTGCTGCGATTGTGCTGTATCTGTATCAGACTCTGACTCTGAGTCTGGCATTTGATATCAGCGCGAGGCAGCAGCGAGCGACACTTGATATCAATTTGATACTGTGACTGTAAATGCGCCACGTTTGTTATCACTGTAAATATTTGTGTATTTCGGCCAACTCTCGCAGCTGTCAACTGTCAACTGTCGAGCCCCAAAACGTAGTAATGGAAAGGCAAAGCTAGACTGAAAGATACCCTTGAGTGAAATTTAAGTGTGACTGAGAATTTACTAAAGCATTTCTAACAGAAATTCTACCTCAAACGATTTTAATTTATGGCATTTAGAAGAAGCATATGAAAAATAAAATTTATTATTGAATTTTCAATTATTGTAGAATACTGCAAACAATTTAATCATTAGCTATTAGTATAGTAGAATTCAAGATATAATTATTAAAACAATATCCTATTTAACATCATCACATCTTGTAATAGAAACCATTATAATTAAAACTTTATTGAGATTTTTGGTTGAGGAAAGTGTTTTGCAATATTTTTGGAAAGCTAGAATTATTGGCCAAAAATCTTAAGCGTCCCTAACATCATTACATCTGTTAATATAAACTTTTACTATTGAAACTTAAAAAAAACTACACATAGATTTATTTTTCAAAACTTGTTTGCACCTTTAACATCATTATTTCTCGTACTAGAGAATGTTTTAATATATATGTATTAACCATTTTCCATTATTATGTCTGATAATGCTGACTTCATTTGAATTACATTAAATGTAGAATGTAGATTTTTGAGTGAATTTAATGAATCTTTCCACTTATCAATCAATCAATTTTGAATTACTTTAATGTACTCCCCAACAGTATTAATATCAATGATGTTAAATTATTTTAATATAATTGAAAATTTAACACCAGAATTTGAAGCAAACATTGCACTATGGTCCCAAATCCCCATTGCAATGGTAGTGAATTCATGTAAAATATACCTGTATTTCCATAATATTTTTATTTATAATATTTTTACCATATTATGGATTTTATGTATACTTTTCGAAAAATAGAAATCTGCATCACCGATAATATGAAATGAGCTATGATTATGTTAAATTACTTGAATATATTAAGCAGCTTTATTTACAATATTTTAGAATTGAATACGAATTATGTAAGAGCACTTTAATGTATTTTCAATCTATATTCAGTGCACTAAAGATATCAAATCTGCAGTTAGTAAAACCCTTTCAACATCGACTTTTATAGGGTATAATAGCGATGTTTGTTGCAATTAGCAACTGCTTGGGAATTGATCGCCAACTGTGATTAAATCGAAAAGTATGTCGAATTTCCTTGTTGACTTTGATCTACTCACAGAATTGGCCTTGAAATGAGTGCCAGAGTGTGCCAAGTGTGTGTAACTTAAATGTTTTCTAGTCACATT
This sequence comes from Drosophila pallidifrons, assembly GCA_023558445.1. Classification (NCBI taxonomy): domain Eukaryota; kingdom Metazoa; phylum Arthropoda; class Insecta; order Diptera; family Drosophilidae; genus Drosophila; species Drosophila pallidifrons. The sequence continues at coordinate 26,469,540 of CM042347.1, read as the reverse complement.
TCAAAGCGAGCTCTAGAGTCATACAACCAAAAATAAATCTGAAACAAAAATTCAATTTTGGAAAATGGATTTTTTCAATGATGCTATTTGTGTGAGCGTCTTTGTAGTTTTTCTTTTGATTGTGCTGAGCTTGTTTATGCGCAAAAAACAAAAGAAAGGTGGAGAGATAACAACGGACGAGGAGGAGGAGGAAAAGGAGCCGATGTGTTTGAAAATGTGTAATGACAACGAAACTGCAGTTCGCATTTTAGTTGCATTCGAGGGATTTATTTACGATGTGACCGAAGGAGCAGAACTAAATTGCCCATGGGGTGAATCGAAAGCTGAAGGTCAATTGATTGGCGTGAAATCGGACGATGATTTTAAGCATCGATTCCTTGTCAAGAACTATCGTTGTGTTGGCGAAGTGGTTGAGGGAGAATACAATACCAAAGACAATCTGACGCTGGATGAGAGCGATCCAGCAACAAGTGAATGCAGCATTGAGAAATCAGCTGAATGCAGCATTGATGCTACTATTGATGCCACAGTCATTGAGCCAGCGCAAACGGAAAACAATGAAACATTGGTTGCAGCCACAAAGTAAACTTAATTAGCTTGTTCACATTTCTGCAATAAATGTATATATACTCTTAATTTTTTCATTGTTTTTTTTTTTTAATAATTTTTTGACAATGGTATGGTACTTTTCGAAAAGTAGAAATCTGCATATCTGAAATTATAAAATGAATAATGATGTTAAATTTCTTGAATATATTCTTCAGCTTATTAACCACCATTTATAATTACTTTAATATATTTTCTATCTATAATCACAGCGCTAAAGATATCAAATCTGCAGTCAGTGAAACCCTTTCAACATCAATAGGGTATAAAGCGATGTTTGTTGCAATTAGCAACTGCTTGGGAATTGATCGCCAACTGTGATTAAATCGAAAAGTATGTCGAATTTCCTTGTTGACATTGATCTACTCACAGAGTTGGCCTTGAAATGAGTGTCAGAGTGTGCCAAGTGTGTGTAACTTAAATGTTTTCTAGTCACATTCCAAAGTGAGCTCTAGTGTAATACAACCAAAAATAAATCTGAAACGAAAATTCAACTTTGAAAAATGGATATTTACGTTTATTCTGTTTGTGTGAGCGTCGTTGCAGTATTTCTTTTGCTTGTGCTGAGCTATATGTTCTTGGAACGGAAGAAAAATAAAGATGAGGAGATCAGAAAGAAGAAGAAGATGAAAGAGGAAGACGACAAGGAAACCGCAGCTCGCGTTTTAGTTGCATTAAATGGATTTATTTACGATGTGACCGAAGGATCAGATCTAAATTGCCCAGGGTGTGATCCGTCGGGTGACGCTCATTTGCTGTTCGATGGGTTTGAGGATGATTTTAAGCGGGAATTCCTCTTTAAGAACTATCGATATGTTGGCACCGTGGACGAGGGAGAACACATTACCATAGACCAGCGTCTGATGGATGAGAGCAATGCAACAACAAATGAAGGCAGCATTATGAAAGCAAATTTAGCAATGGCCCGACGATTGATTCGTTCATCAAAAAAACAAAAACAATGAAACATTGGTTGCAAACCAAAAACTTAATTAGTTTCTTATTCACATTTCTACAATAAATATAAATCATGTTAAAATCATTCGGTTTACCTTTAACATTTCGTTTTGAAAATTGCAATTATAAACAAACCATCAAATAATTCTTTGCAAGGCGGAAAAGTGCCTTTGACTCATTGCATCGCATCGCATCTCATCACATCTCTCAACGCCTGTCACTCGGAAATATTATTGTGAATATTTTGGGCAAAGGAATTTGAGCCCTCAGCAGAGCGAGCAACACTTGCCACCATATGTGGCAATGTTTTCGTGGTACCAAATTAGATTTTACGCCTCGCTGCAGTCTCTACTTTATTCATTTCATTGACAACTAATTTCATTCTCGTTGTTGGTGGCCAAGAATTTTGCATTCGATTTGCAATGTGACGTCTTTTCTTTTTTTTTGGCAAACTGTAATTTGATGTTTATTTATAATTTTATTGGGGGTTTCAGTTGCCGGTTGCCTGACTGCCTGTGCCTGTGCCTGGGGATTGGGAATTCGGTTCCTCCCCACGTCAATTAATTAAATCTATGCATAAGTAGCACCATGAGCTAAGGCATTTGTTTTTGCGTCTCGAAAATTTAAATTTAAACACACACGACGACGTTAATTGTCAACAATGTATTTACATACGCAAAATTGATTCGATTTGAATGCCATTTATTGATTGTTATTTACTTTTGTCTTTACTTCCAGGTGAGCGATAACATTTCACTGACTTTTTCTTGACTGCGGTCTATTCCAACTTCCATCAGGGCAGTAAGTAACAAATGGGAAAAGGGAATGCTACTTTAAACTTGAATAATATGAAAAAGACTTAATGAATTTATGCCGAATAATAACTGTGCCCATTAAATGTCTAGCAAGCATGATTTGCTATGAAACTGATTAGATTTATCAGTATGAAAGCAATTTCAGACACAATCAAGGTGTGACACATTCTATGGAGAATTTATTAAAGAATTTCTAATAGAAATTAGGTTTCAAACGATTTTAATTTATGGCAGTTAAAAGAAGCAAATGAAGTGTAGAATTTATTAAAGAATTCCTTACCGAAATTACACTTTAAACTAAGTAAACTTTGCAAAAGAGGAATAGAGATTTTTATTGCATTTTGAACAGAAATTGTTCTGCAAATAACTTAATTATTTAAAGTTAGAAAACATTAAAAATAATAGAATTTATTAACGAACTCATAAATGAAATTATACTTCAAACTATGTAAACTCTTTTTTGAAATTAGCAATTCAATTACATAAAAGATAAAAGATGAATATGAAAAGTAGAATTTCTAAATGAAATTATTCTATTTCATAGAGTTGATGACAATTTAATTTATAACAACAAAACAAGGAAGATTAAGAATAGAATTTATTATTGAATTCTGCATAGAAATTTGTCTTCAAACTATATCCACTCTCTTATGGAATTAGCAATTAAATTTATAGCACATAGAAGAATAAAAAAGAAATTAGTCTTCGTATAACATCTTTTATAAAGTCAGCAATATATATAGAATACAAAGTCAGCAATATATATAGAATATTGAATTTTAAACTGCAAACAAATTTCATTTATAGCAGTCAAAGGAGGAGTATAAAGAATATAATTTATTTTTATACCCGCTACCCATAGGGTAGAAGGGTATTATAACTTTGTGCCGGCAGGAAATGTATGTAACAGGTAGAAGGAGGCATCTCCGACCCTATAAAGTATATATATTCTTGATCAGCGTAACAGCCGAGACGATCTAGCCATGTCCGTCTGTCCGTATGAAACACTGGATCTCACAGACTATAAAAGATAGAGCTATAATTTTTTTTTCGACAGCATTTGTTATGTTTGCACGCAGATCAAGTTTGTTTCAAATTTTTGCCACGCCCACTTCCGCCCCCGCAAATCAAAAAAATCGAATAACAAGCGTAATTTTAAAGCTAGAGTTACGAATTTTGGTATATATAATAACTACTATAGTAGTTATGATTCCTGAAAATTTGGTTGCGATCAGATAAAAATTGTCGAAGTTATTAAAGAAATACTTTTGTATGGGTATAAACGCCTACTTACTAGGGCTCTTAGTTGCTTTGTCTGACAATCTGGTATATTGTGCCGTCTATGGTATATTTTGAATGCGGTACTATGTCGATATACCAAATATACCATTTGGTATATTTTTTAGTATTTTTGCAGTATATTCGGTATATTTTGAGAAAATACCGCAAAATATGTTTCTTTTATTCAAAATGGGTAGCGGGTATCTCACAGTCGAGTACACTCGACTGTAGCTTTCTTACTTGTTAAATTTCGCGCAGAAATTATTCATTAAACAATTTAATTTATATCACTCAGAAGATAAGTACGAGCAATAGAATTTATTAATGAATTTCTGGCATATTATATGAACTATTTATTTATAGTTGTTGGCAATTTAATTTATAGTCAAGTATAGAATTTACCTACTACTCACTGCTTATGCAAGCTGTAGTTTCTAATACTCAAATATTTGCCTATTTGCTAACAATAACTTTAGTCAAGCACACTCAACAAAGTGCAGTGTCCAGCACTTGATATTTGCCAGCTTATATCAGAGCTGAAACTCTTGAGAGGAGAGAGAGTTCGATGCAAACGTTTCATGTTTAATTAAACCGAAATTTAATAAGTCAGTGCGCTTCATTTACATTTCTCTCTCTCTCTTCGATTTGATTTGCCAAGCTCTTGTTCTTAGCTTTATCTCTTGGCCATGTTTGCTCAGACTAATCCGCTGGCAAAGTTTGAAGCTTGATATGGTTTCATAAGTACTCTAAAGTCGAAGCTCGAAGAGAGTTCTGGACACATTGACTGTTAATTAAAACGTCTGTCTGTGGCAAATATTGACAGAACGTAGCTCGAGCTGAAGAGGAAAGGAACTTTGAAATCTCTCGAGAGTGGGAAAAACTAATAATGAGTCACAATTCGTAGCTTATCAAAATTTGCAGCTGCTGCGCTGATAAGCTTACAAAAAAAAACGCCAACTTCCTGCTCACAATTAAACGCCAATTAGTGCGAAAGAGCGAGCGAAACTAGTGAAAGAAAGAGAGAGAGAGAAAGACTGTTTGTGTACAATAAATTTTGTGCAATTTGTTGCCTTACGTGTGCAGCACTTGTGCATTTTGTGCAACTCTCTAATGAGCCGATGAATTCAGATTACGTATACGCGCAGGTGGCCCGCTGCTGCAATTTGCTTAAATCAAAAGCAACCGCAATCGTTTCCTCCCCCTCCTCTCTTATTTCTCTCTTTTCGCTGCATTTCTTTTATTTCGCTTTTGGCTTTGCTCGCTGTGGCGATAAATTTCACGCCAACTCAACACTTGGCTCGCTGCATGCAATTAGTTGTCTTCTCTTTCCCTCGCTCTCTTTCTCTCTCTCTGCTCTTCACTCTCCCCTCTCTGGTTGTCATGCAATAATTTTTTGGCACATCATAAATGTCAGAATGCTTTCATCAACAGGTTAAATGCGAAACGCAACACATAATCGATAAAAATCGTCAACTGTTTCATGATTTCCCCTCTTTTTCCTTCGCTTCTCTTCGAATTTTGTACATCAGCGAATCGATTTTATTGCAACATTTTCAAATGACGTCTTTGTCATTTTGTTGCTGTAAATTTACTGCATGTTTGCACTGACTTGCAATCAGGCACACGCTTCGCTTCTCAATAAAACAACTTAGTTTGTAGTGCTTACAAATTGATCAAATTAAAAGATACTTCAACTTTTACTGTCCAGTTAGCAACAACTATTTGGTTCATTTTAATTGGAGTTTTAATCATTCTAATGATTTTACTATAGTATATGTATAGTATATAGTATCATATATACTAGTATATGTTTTCTTAAATTTTGGTTGCGATTAGAAAGAAAGAAATTCGTTTTATCATTTGATTTAGCTGGCAATCTGGTATATTTTGTACTTTGAATTTTGAATGTTGTATATTGATATACCGAATATGGTCTTTAGTATATTTTTAGTATTTTTGACGTTGTTTATTCGGTGTATTTTACTTTTCAGGGCAGCTAGCCTATATATGGTATATTTTGCACTTTGAATTTTTAATGTTGCATATTGATATACCGTATATAGTCTTTAGTATATTTTTAGTATTTTGACGTTATTTTTTTTTGGTAGATTTTACTTTTCAGGGCAGCTAGCGAAAGCTTGGTAGAGGATTAAATGAACGAAAATGAATTTCTTCATTTGTCTAGTTTAACTAATAGTTAAGGATTGAATTAAATTCTTTATGGTATAAAAAAGGCTTGGATTAAATAATGATAAATTTCTCAAGGCATAATGATAAATTTCACTCGATTTATGTGTTTTCTAATTGAAGACAAGTCAATATCTGTGATTTAAGCTAAGACTTCAACAAATTATTTTCGCATATTTTGGCATCTTCAATATTGAAAATTTCATTAAAAATCAGTCGAGTTGCTGCTGCTGTTGATGTGTGTGTGAAATTAGGAAATAAGTTTAAGTGTTATATATTCATTCGCATACATTTAATAACAGCCTTTTAAAGCTGATAAGATATAAATATGATGCGCTGTCAACACAGTTAAAAGGTCAATGGGTTGTCGGTGGGATGTTTCTCTTGAGACTCTCATCTGTATCTCTCTCGAATTTGCTTCGCTTCTAATTGAAGATGTGCCGCAGTTTGATTTTGCTCAAATTGCTGTCATAATTGATGATGATTGCTTTTCAATCAGCTGGCAGACAGACGAACAGACAATAATATTATCCAGTAGAAGTATAAAAATGGTAATTATCATATCGCCATTGGATCGCAAAGTGCGATAAGAAAATGTATTTGCTTTAGGCTTAGTTTGCAGTACTCTTCTTCTCCTCCCCTTTCGTCTCGCCTCGCTTCTCTAATCAGCTTTGAGTTGTAGTCACAGCGACTACGACGAGGCTTTTCTCGTTATCGTTCGTAGACGTCGCAGTCGCTATCGACGTCGACGTTGCAGTCGCTGCTTGCGGCTTATCGATAATTTTTGCTCTTAATTTGTCGCTTTTTGGCTATTTGCCGCCGTGTCTCAGTCTTAACTAAAAGCCTAAAAACGACACATTTTTCGTGTATTTTTCAAAAATTATTTTATTGCTCGACTAACTCAGCAGCAGCAGCAGTGGCAGAGGCTAGAGAGCAGCGCTGCCAGCGTCGTTGACGGTCACAGACGTTTTTGGATTTTGTGCGCCGCATTTTGTAAAAATCAGTTTTCGGTTCGAATTCAGTAAACAAAAACTTGTCGCCGGCGCGAGACGCGAGAAAACGAGAAAAAAAGAGAAGCAACGAAAAAAGTAACGAAATATTGAAACGAAAAAAAAAAATTGTTGTTCCGCTATTTGTTTAAACAATTTGCTATAATTTAAGTTGAATGTACGCGCAGATATAGATCTAGAGAAGGCAGACAAACAGCTGAAAAAAAATCTGAAGAGTAGCTCTCAATCCGTTTCGTTTTTTTGTATCTTTCGAGTGGCCGACGAACGATGACGTGTGTGTTAATTGTTGTTGTTGTTTCAGTTGTTGTTGTTGTTGTTGTGCGACGCCCTGACCTTGTTACTGTCTTGTCTTGTCTTGAGTTGAGAGATTGGTTCTTAGTTTGATATTTGTACTTTGCGGCGCCACGTTGCGCATATTCGAAACGAAACGAAACTAAAATCGCTATCTCTTTGTATCTTTATCTCTATCTCGTATTTGTATCTGCTACTGTTGTGTATCTATGTATCTGGACACAAACGTAACGTAACTCAACACAAACACACACACGACGAACTACAAAATATTTAAATATAGGCTAAAAATAGAAGAAAAAAACAAACCGAACGAACGAAACGAACAGCAAAAAGAAAACGCAACGAATTGTGGTTTAAAATCATTTTTAAGTTTCGTCTCGCTTGTTATTCTCCATTTATTGTTGATTTGTGTGTTGTGTTCATTCAGTGGAGTATTCACAGCAATTGCAATATTAATGAGTTCTGAAAAGAAAGAAAGAGTTAAAAAACAAGTTACAAATATGCCTCAATTAGCAAAGAGTCGCAAACAATTTTTGTATCTCACTGTGTGTATCTTTTGTATCTCGAATTAATTTGTTAATATTTATTTTTAGTCAACGTGTTTGGCGCTTGATTAATTGCAAATAGATGCGGTCACTCTCTCGATCTTGCGCTCTCTCTCTCTCTCTTTGAACTGGATATTCCTCTATAAAAATAATGCTAAATATATGAAAATATTAGTTGTTGCCATTTGGCACGACGATTAACAACGCGCGATTCCAGTGAGCTTCGCTCTCTTTACAACAATTTCATTTATTTATAAAAAAAAAAACATAAAATAAAAGTGGAATACAATTCACAATTCACAATTGCTCAATACACAACGCTGCGAGTCGTGTTGTCGTTGCCGTTTTTTCGATTCGTTCAAGTGCATGTTTCGCATTCGTTTTGGACACATTTGTGCTCAGATACATTTTACATTCAGATACATTTCGTACTCGTGCGGCGTAAATTCGCAGCGTTTTTTATTTCGTTTTCTGCTGATTGAATAATAATTAAACATTGTCTTTATATAACAGTTAATTAGGGCGTGGCAGTAACACTAACACACAATAAAAAAATAGCCATCATTTCTGACAGTGAATTTGCAAGAAGAAAAAACCACAAACAGCAAACAAAAATAAAACTACTCAAAGAGTGAAACAAATGCAAAACTCAACTCCAGACAAAAACACAAACAAATCATAAAGAAAGAGAAAAAATATACTATACAAAGCTAAAGCAAAAATCGTCCTAGACGCGTAATTGTGCCAAAAATAAACCAAAAGCAACAAAACAAAACAAAAAATAATATACACACCCCAAACAAAAAGTTTTGCTCAACTGTTGTTGTTGTTGTTACTTTACTATTATTAGTATTATCGTTATTGTTGTCAAACAAACAACTCGCAATCATGTTAAAGTATCCGCGCACCTCTTCATCCACCTCTTCGGGCTACTTTGACGAAGACGAGACCCTAATGAATCCCTACCAAACCCCACCGGCCTCGCCCCAAAGTGTGCCACAATATTTACAGCGTCACATGGTGCGAATGTTCAGCACCGAAGAGTAAGTAATGATAAATGATTAATGATCAGCAGCGAAACTTTTTTCAAGATATATATTTAGAGTTTCAAAATTGAGTTGATGATGATTTTTAAGTCACACTTTTATAAATAGTTCCCATAATGATGATATTTTAATGAAGATCGTAGTTACTTAGTTTTATAAATAGCTTCCAAATTAATGAAGATCGTAATTACTCACTATTATAAATAGTTCCCATAATGATGATATTTTAAAGAAGATCGTAGTCAGTTTTTTAAATGGTTATTTTCACACTAATGATAATATTTAAATGAAGATCGTAGTTTTATAAATAGTTTCCAAATTTATTAAGATCGTAGTCACACTTTTATAAATGGTTCCCATAATGGTGATATTTTAGTGAAGATCGTAGTTACTCAGTTTTATAAATAGTTTCCAAATTAATGAAGATCGTAGTAACTTAGTTTTAAAAAAATGTTCATTAATAATAATATTTATATGAAGATCGTAATTACTCAGATTTATAAATAGTTTCCAAATTAATGAAGTTCGTAGTTACTCACTATTATAAAAAGTTTTAAAGAAGATCGTAGTCAGTCTTATAAAGACACATTTTCATATTAATGATGATATTTTAGTGAAGATCGAAGTCACTCAGTTTCCTAAATAGTTTCCAAATTAATGAAGATCGTATGCACTCTGTTTTATAAATGGTTTTTATAATGATGATCTTTTATAGAAGATCGTAGTCAGTTTTATAAATATTTGTTCTCACTAATGATAATATTTAAATGAAGATCGTACTTTTATAAATAGTTTCCAAATTAATGAAGATCGTAGTCAGTCAGTTTTATAAATAGTTTTAATTATGATGACATTTTAAAGAATATCGTAGTCAGTTTTATAAATGTTTTTTTTTCACATTAATGATGATATTTTATTGAACATTTTGAAAAATGATTTCTTTACTTATTTTAAGTGCTTTTCTTGGGGTTGATTGACATTCATTTATGCATAGACAATTTCTTTCAAATACTTTAACGCTACACGTGTAAGAAAAACAAACAAGATTCAACCTTGATATTGATGTCTTGGCAAGTTTTTCGCGTCTTCTCGTTAGACTGTGAAAATATCACAATGTGTCAAGTGGGAGGAATTTCACCTTTGCGTCCGTCTCAAGCTAATTAGTTCTCGGTTTATGAATATGGAAATTAGTTTGTGTCAGAGCTAAATATCTAACAGAACTTTGATCATAATTTTGTCAGCGTCGTGACCCCAAAAAAAAGAGAGAGAAAATTAAAACGCAAACCTGTTGCAATTGTTGTTTTGTTGGATTACAAAATGCATTTTTCTAAAGCACAATTTGCATAATTAATTCGTTTATTATGCAAACGCCGCGACTCGTTTTATAGAAATGTGCAAAAGATGCAAATTTTAAAGCTCGCAAAACCTTTCAAGAAAACTCGCTAAAAAATCAATTAACAGCGAAACGAATAATGCAAAAAGAAAACAGCAAACAGCAAAAAAAAAAAAAACAAATCAACAATCGCTTTGCATTTTTATAGTTGAACTGCAATCTGTCGCCCCGCCCCGCCCCCTTTCAGCAATCTTTGCTTGTGGGTGGCCTTTATTTGTTTTAGAAGCCACGCGCGCACATGTGCCTCCTCTCCTCCTCCCCCTAGTCACCCTCTCTTCCCCTTTTGCATTGGTTTATTTAGCTTATCGCTGCCACATTGGAATTGCACTGAGAGCTATAAAAAAAAGACGAATATATATTCACAAATGCATTCGAGTGTGCTGTGGCAATTATTATTGGATATTATAACTAACGTCGCTTCGCTTTCGTATAGATTGTTAAAAAATTCCTCATTAGGCTTTTGGCGAACGTGATAATGACAAGTGTTTACCTCTTTCAACTTATCAGTTATGGGTAGAAGGTTCCCTCTTCCACATATTTGTGTTGAATGTGTACTATGAAGTGCTCAACTGATTAGCTTTATAGATTCTTATCTATATTTTATGGCAAGCTAATTAAATGTTAATTACTTTTTAAAGGAATTTTGAAGGAATTTCTTAAATGAAAAAGTTAGTTTATAGCATTTAAAATTATTTAGTATACTTTATTTAAAAAGTATTTTAAAGTTCAATAATGATTAGCACAACTTATTAAAATAGTTGAACTTCTTATATATTACATTTGGTCTTTTCGACTCAAACATTTAAATTTCAAGAAATATGTATAATGTATGAAATATGATATACGATTGTTTTTTTTTTTGTCAATAAATTTATTACCGAAATATATTCATATCTAGTTAAATGTGAATATAGAATTCCTTAAAAAGAGAAGCATTGAAGCTTTTCTACTGAAGCAAATTTGAAAACAGTCGAAAAGAAGGAGAAACATTTTTCAAAAGTATTAAAAAAATCACAATTTTGTATTAAAAATTTCGTCTGGAACATATACTAAGTACTAGCACAATTTCAGTATATTTGTGGTATTTTTCTGGAAAATCCTTTTAATAATTTCAATTTATTTGGTAGAAAAAGTATTAAAAATCACTAGTTCTCATTGAAAATTTAATGTGGCAGTATATATTAAATATTTATTCAGTATATTTTTGGTATTTTTCAATAATTGACGATGCTTAACTGTGGTGATTCCTAAGATAAATGTAGTCTCCATAATATAAAAGTATTCTTCTGCTATTGAATACTAAATTTGTTGGTATAGTTTTAGTATTTTTCAAGAATTAAAATCATATATGACGCTGTTCAACTATGATGATTCTTATGATATGTACATACTAAAAGTCATCACATTTTTGGTATATTTTTAGTATTTTTACGCTGCCAACTGTGTGAATTACTATGATAAACACAGTCGCTGTAATTCATGTGCACATTTGCCCATTAAATGCACGTGTGTCTTCCATTTTGTTGTTGTCACATTGCTCGCTTTTTGCAGTCTGGCAACGCGAGCCACATCTTTATTTATTATCTGGCACGCAACTTGAGAATAGCAAAACTTTTGCTATAGCCTAGCGCCCGCACACTACTCCCACTTTGCTCCTCTCTCTCTCTCTCTCTAGTCTCCACTCTCCACTCTGCTAACTCCCTCGCAGTCTAAAAGCACACTAACAATGCAAGGTAATTAGGCAACCTCCGAGCCGCTTCACAGACGTTGCCAGGTTGTCTAAGTGTTTTTATTTGTTCGCTTTTATCAATGAACCGCCTTGAACTGGAGAACTCCAGTTGGCGACGAAGCCGACGTCGCCTCTCCACGCTGATTACCTTTTGCCAATCTAAGACAGAACTTTCAACAACAACAAAACAACAAACTAGAATTTACAACAATAGAAGCATTGGGCAGCAGTTTTTTTCTCATTTCGAGTCAACGTCTTGTTTGGAGAGCAAAAGGTAAATGCACGACACACAGAGAAAAAAAAGGGGGGCCGAACGACCTTTGACCTTTTCGTGCACATCGCAGGCTTTTCACTTGAGCTGAACTGCCTTCGGACTCTCTGTCAAATCTAAATCCAACGACTCTAAATAGTGTGCGTTGAAACGGAAAAGCAGCGTGAAAACGCAAACACATGTTCATGTTTCATTCGAAGCTCGAGCTCATCAACGTCGTTTATTAATATGCTATCGATTACTTTTATTTTTAATCAAATCATAGCTATAGTCGAAGGGTTAGTTAGTCACAGATTCGACCTTCAAAAGGGCTGCAAATGAGTCAACGTCCTTTGTGTATCCAATCTATCTTCACTCTCTGGCTTATCAACAAACCACTTGAGAGTATCTGCCCACGCTTTCTTTTAGATTAGATACGTACTATTCCATTGTATATCTGTGTTATCTCTTCGTCTTTGTTCTCTTGAGATATTAATATGTGAAACATTTAATATGTTGCTCAATATAGCAGAAGTTTATCTAGGGCAGTATTGAAACAAGATTTTCTTTAAATGTAAGTAAGGTATAAATTTTTTGCATTGAAAAGAACTTAGGATGAAACACGTTTAGTATAAATGGAGGAATATTAAATGTGGTATTTTTTTAGGATATATTTTAAGCTACTCATTGTAGAATTAGATTGAATTAGATTCTATATAAATTCAATAATTATAAACTAATTAAACTTTCATTGTTAAATAAGATATATTCCATTGTTTATCTTTATTATCTCCGCTTGAGATATTAATATATGAAAAGATCTTTTAATATGTTGCTAAATATAGTACATGTTTATCTAGAGCAGTATTAAAACAAGATTTTCATTAAAAGGAAACAGTTTGTTTATATGTTCGAGTTCGAGGGTAGATATTAGTTTTTTTGAAGACATTGAATATGTAAAACTTAGACTGAAACACGTTTGGTATAAATGGAAGAATTTTGAATATGGTATATTTTAGAATATTTTTAACCTACTCATTGTACAAAAATAGTATTTTATTCCACCGCTTTTGCAAGCTTATTTGAATCCCTCAAAATGGAAAGAAAAGGGAATCAAATAGTCAATTGAGTATTGTAAACTAATTATATTTTCATTGTTAAATCAGTACTGTTCCTTTGTTTATTTCTGCTATCTCCCCGTCATTGTTCTCTTGAGATATAAATATTTGAAAAGATCTTTTAATATGTTGCTAAATATAGCCGGAGTTTATCTAGGGCAGTATTAAAACAAGTTTTCTTCAAAAGTAAACAACTTGTTTATATGTTTTATTCCGTCAGCAAGTTGGTTATTAGTTTTTTGATAATAGTCAACTATTATCTTCGCACATTAAATGCCATAAGTCTTTACATGTCTTAACTTAAGATAAAGTGATTTAACTATTTATTATAGTGTTTTAATATACGATTCAGTTTTTTGGAGAAGGGAAAACAAAACAAACGTGTGTGTTTATAAGCACATTTATTTTGTTTTAGCACACACCTGAGAGACGCAGCTGGCAAAAACATTTTTCATGGTCAATTCAATTTGCATGTGTGTACTAGTTAAACGCTCTCTGTATTTATATAGATATTTATCTATGTATTCATAGCTATACAAAGACCACAGATGTTTGTATTTTCCGTAGGCCTGCAAAATGTTTTTCTTCTTTTTTTTTTTTGTTAGCTATTTTTTGTTATTTATTAACCATTTTGCCTTTTTTTTTGTTGATCTATGCTGAACGCTCTAAGCAAACAAATTAAAACGTAACATTTGTCGAGTCTGCAAAATGTTGTACAACAACATTTAAAAATGTTATTTGTTTGTTTATGTCGGAATTAACTTGGCCAAAAAAAAAAGCTGGAGACGCCTTTTGTGTGTAGCCGACGCGTCGTAATTAATTAGCATCTAGCATCAAGCGGCGCAAATTTATGTCTCATTATTTTCACTTGTTTTGCCCAGGATGTGCAAATGTGCCAGCCAGACTTTTGCATACCCTGTTGAGGGGTGAGAGTGAAGGGAGCATGAGTTCAGATGTTATGGGTAGTTAAATGTTGGGAATGTTTGCTTAAACTCTTAGACTTCTCAAAAGGTTAGACTTTTATTAAGGCAGAAATGAGTATCTTGATTTTAAGCTTACATTATATATTCAAATTAATGAAATAATTGATATTAGTAATAAAGAGAAGCTAAATTGAAATAGGGAAGCTTAGAATATTTAGTATGTTAGTATATTTTGTATAGGACATTTTCAAGTTCCCTATTTTAATACTAGACTTTTATCAACATTTATAGAATATTTAGTATTTCAGTATACTTTTTATATTATATTTTCTAACTCGCCGCTTATTATACTAGGCATTAATCCAAATTTACATAATATGTATTTAATATTTTAGTACATTTTGTATAGTATGTTTTCAGAATCGCCAATTTTAACTAAAATTTGTCGAATATTCAGTATTTTAGTATATTTTGATATAGTATATATTCAGACTCCCCACTTATTATACTAGACTTTCATCAAAATTTACAGAATATACATTTCAAATGTAATTAATCTAAGTTAGAGTCAAGTATTACAAGTGAGTTGTAAATTGATTTAAATTGGAGTGTTTTACTTCATTTTAGGGATATTTGTTATAGCTTTCCAATACTGTGCTAGATCTCTCATATTTTGTGGAGTCTACTCTTCATTATTCATGGATTATTAATTATTCATGGATTACATCTTTATTCCTTCTTATTCCGTTTCTCTTTACTGATTATTTCCTATAAAGAATTGCTTGTTTTCTTTTCTTCTCAGACTTTTGCCATATATCATTTGATACAATAGGGTATCTTATTTACCGAACTCCTTCTTCAACTCACACATATGTATATTGACCTTTTTAATGGGCAACCACATATGTGCCACGTGTGTGTGTTTGTGTGTGTGTTATTCGCATTAATCGGCCACATGGCCCCACTAGGAATGGGCAGCTGTTTGTCTGTTTTGCGGCTCCCTTGCGATGGCTGCTTGGCCCAAAAAAAAAAATACAATTATGGGCATAATTACGACTATTACAACAGATGGCGCCACATTTCCATTTCCATTGCCATTTTGGGCAGCAGAAGCAAATTTTTTTTTATTATTGTGCTCGATTTATGATTTATGCCTAGCTAGTTGGTTGGTTCTCTTGATTTGCACAAAAGCACCTTTTGTTTTTAGGATTCTAGTTGTTTTTGTTTATTTCGCGCCAAAAGCAAAAACGCGTTGTTTATATTAAGCGTGAATTTATTGATTTCGTTCATTTATCTTCAGAGTGTGTGAAAGATTTCGATTTGTACGTACTGCGCATAAAGTATAAAATTATTGAATAGCTTCGAAAAAAAGTGAATTTGAAATTGTATGCAAAAAACAAGAACAAAGATGGAGACAATTTCTTGTGTACCCTGTAAGAAAGTAGAGTGAAATACGTTTGGTATAAATTAAAGCATAAGGTGTGTGGTATTTTTTAGCACATTTTGTTATAATCAATGCAGAAAAATAGTATTTTTTACGCACGTCTTTGACAAGCTTATTTAAACCTTTTTGTGATGTGAATGAAAAGCAAAAAGTAGAAAAGGGAGAAAAGAATTAAAGCAATCAAAGTAAAGAAATTGAATATTGTAAACCAATTATATTTTCATTGCTAAATCAATTCGAGAACTTTAATGGGTATCTCTCAGTCGAGCTGTCTGCATTTCTTTCCTCTTCTTTTGTTTCTGCATTTTTTTGGTTAATTTATCACAGTTTGACATTGAACAAATGTCAAGGTTAATGCACAAACATGGACACAGCTCTCACCCCCACAAACGAACAACTGATTATTGCTGCTGTTGTTGTTTTTGTTGTTGTTCAATCAGTGTTGTTGTTGTTGTTGCTGCAGTTGTTGTCACCCAGCGAAACGAACAGAGTATTTAGTGAACAAAAGATGCTGCTTTTTGCCTCTGTTATTATTATTTTTTCGTTTGTTGTTGTTAAGTAAAAATGTCTTAACAATAATTGAAATCTTTTGTTAGGCGCGACACGTGTCGTGTTCGCTTTGCAATGAGTTCCATTGTTTTTCCCCACATTGGATTGCTGAAATAAATAGATGTTAATAACTCGGCTTTTAATTAGAGAGATGGCTTCAGTACAAAACACCCGCACAATATTAATTCCCCACTCCGCAGCATCCGTATTTAAAAAGATGAAATCATTTTATAAATTTAGTTAATCGGTAGCAAGCAGACGGTATCAAGCATGTTAGGTAATTAATCATCCGCTGTGCAGTGTTGTAGATTATTTTTAGAAAAAAGTAATAAAAGTTATTCCTGCTTGTTGTAATTCTATTATGTAATACTTGGAATGAGCTAAGCGCGTTTTAAAGGAAAAGTTTTATAATTTGATTGGTTGGAAAATTAAATCTAAAGATTTCACTTTTAAGGAATGCAGATTAAACTCTTTTTGGTCTTAAGACTTTTCTGTATTAAATTGAGACATTATTAATAACTTAAATATTTCTTAAACTTAAATGTTTATTAAGATTAATGAATCATCACACATTACTCTTTGGAAATTCTTGTTATTACGTTAAGGTTCCTTAGAATTATTTAATCATCACACATCAAGTCTCAGCGTGTAGATTGTTTTATAATCTAATTGGTTTCGAATTAGAGCTAGAGATTTCTCTTATAAGGAAAAGATTTCGCTTTAAGCGTTTTTTGTCTCAAGTCTTTTCTATATTCAATTAAGAATGTCCTATTATAACGTTAAGTATTCTTAAGCTTATTGAATATCATCACGCATTAAGTCTGAGAGTAAAGTGATTATGTTTACAATGAAGTGTAATAGAATGGAAAGAAACTTAATTTGAAATTTAATGAAAATCTCAGCAAGAATTCTATAGACTTAAATTCCACATATTATTCCAAATTTCTTTACCTTCCAAGTTAATAAGTCTTCGACTTAAATGATTATGAAAACCTTCTTTCTAAGAGACGACTTTTACTTGAACATCATAAGATGTTATTGAAATTTCTTGCTCATGACTAAAATTATGGACTTAATATTTCTTGTTAAGTTCTTGAAGTGGTTGAATTACCATAATCATCAAATCACGCGTTAATAAGTTATACAAACAAGTGAATATGTAAACAAAGTCTAGACTTTAACCCCTTCAAGCCATGCGGAACCCAAAGAACGCGACGTAAAAGACTTGTTAATATCTCAGTTTGATCTCTGTAAAAATTGCATTAAGTTGTCTGGGAAGCTAAGCTTTTAAGTTGCCATAGATCACAAATCAGCTGAGCTGATTGAATGCGCACTCTCGTATTCGTATTCACATTCATATTCATATTCGTATTCCTATTCATATCAGACTGTTGTTGGCGATTAGCGATTGATTCGCTTAGACAAACACGTTCGTGCATTTGCATATTGCATTTTTTCCATACATATGTATATTGCATTTGTTGTTGAGGGCGTGGCAGGGGGTCAACCGGCTTGTCTGGCACGTGAAAGGCGGCTGATAGCAGCTCAGTCAAGCAAGGAAGTCAGAGGAGGGTGAAGAAGAGTGTGAGAGAGAAAGGGAAGAGTTCATTACGTGCCTTGACCAACAATTTGCGATTACTTTACGAAGCACACACAAAGAAAAAGAAAAGGCAAAAGCAAAGTTATCACTTTAATATTGCTAAAACGCCTCGCAACTCACAGCTGATGATGATAACAATCATTAAGGCTTGATAACGATTGATGAGGATAGTTGAGACGCCAGTCAGTCTCTCTTTCTTCGTCTTTTTTTAACTATGATGTCATATATTGGCAGCTCATTGTGCTAAGTAAATCGCATCGCATCGCACCACGCTGTAATTACTCATTATGACACTGAAAACTGAGTCAACTTCAATCAATTTCATGGCTAGAGGGTGTTTGAAGCGCGAGGCGGGGGAGGGGGCAACAGCTACGTGGGCAGCCAGTTAGTTGCATTGACTCATGGCTGAGTTAAGTGTGTGTGTGTGTGTGTGTGTGTGTGTGTGTGTGTGTGTGTGTGTGTGTGTGTGTGTGTGTGTGCTTTCGAGTCTCTGACATTGAACACGGTTCAGGGTTTTTCTTTGTACATAATCAACGGGCATAACCGCTTTGTTGTGCAGCTTGCAACGCCTTGAAATTGATATTGAATATAGCTGCATTTGTAGCAGGAGTAAATAAATTATATAAATATGGATCAAGGTTAATTCTCATTAAATTTCTTTCTCTTCAACTCAATTCAATTTGATTCTAGTAGCCACAGAATTAGTTAATTGATTGGCAAGATGTAGAGAATATTACGTTATATTAATAGTCATTACTTTTCATATGTTTTATGCAATATTTGAATTTTACTTAGAGTAATCAAAAATCCAAACGAAAAACAAATTCTGTATAAAATGTATTGGTTATAAAATGCCAAAATTAAATTCAGTATTAAACATACGCCTTAAAGAAAACCAAAATTAGGTTAAGTATTAAGCATATAAAAAGACAATTGCTTATAAAATGCCAAAGTTAGATTCAGTATGAAACATATACGTTAAATAATACCAAAATTAGGTTAAGTATGGAATATAAAAGATAATTGCTTAAAAAATACCAACATTAAATTTAGTACAGAACATATTGCTTAGAAAATACCAAAATTAAAGTCAGTATAAAATATACTCGTTATAAAAAAACAAAATTAGGTTAAGTATACAACACATTGGTTAAAAAATACCATAATTATAATGAATATAAAAAGAAAATTGGTTATAAAATACCAAAATTAGATTCAGTATAAAACATATAAATTAAATAATATCGAAATTAGGTAAGGTACAAAACATATTAATTAAAAATACACAAAATTCGATTGAGTTTAAAACATATTAGTTACAAAATATCCAAATTAGATTGAATATAAAAACATTATTACATGATTACAAAATACCAACATTAAATTTCGTATAGAACATATGGGTTATAAAATACCAAACTTAGATTGACTATATAACATATTCGTTATAAAATACCAAAATTAGCTTGCCTTTATGCTGTTAACAAATAATTGATGGCAACTTTGTTTTTTCTCCTCATGAAATGTTTCTCCGTATGTTTACTTAAATGTCTTTCTACACAACATATGTAATAATCATCTATATAATAAGGCAGTAGATGCCTTCCACAACATTTGCATTTAAAAAAGAGAAGTCTCCTATAAAAATAATGTTAAGTTGCATAGTTTTCTTCTCACATCTTTAAGCTATGATTCTTCACTCTTAAAGAGAATTAAATATTCGCATTAATTCATCACTTTCTGCTTTTCTTATTTGATTATCTTATGCTGCATTTACCTCTCGCACACATGACGTCAGTTCCCAAAAAATAAAGAAGTGAGCCAAGTAAAACGATACGCAGCATATCGTTTTTTACTTAAATTTTTCCCTTCTTTTTTTTTGTGGGCAAATATTTTGCTTTTATCTTGCACTCGGTTGCTGTGTTGCCTTTTTATGACTCAATTAAAAAGCAAATAGGCGGCAAGTAAACATATTCATGATTTTTGTTGACGTTTTGGATTTACCCTTCTCCCTCTCGACTCCCCGATGACGTCAGTTAAGTCTTTGAAAGATTTATGTTCGCCTCATAAAGATGAAAGCGGATGTTCGTGTGATGATTTGTAGTTTCGACGTCGTCACCAAATTGAAGGGGAAATTTCGGTTTCCAAACTTGCAAGAATTCTTTTGCAAATATTTCACATATTTTTATTTAACTCTGATAAGAGCAAAATGTGCAAATCATTATTGAACTTATTGAGTCATGCGAAAGGCGAAAGAACTCATTAAACTAAGAGAGTTGGAAATTCTTTTGTTTGATTATTTCACATTAATTGATTTCCAATTAAATTTATAACTGGGGTAAAAAAAGGAATTAGTAAAATCTGTAAATACAAAACAATTTAGAATTTAGTATAAAGCAATTTAGTATAAAATAATACCATTTTTAGTTTTTATGTCATATTATATTTAGTATTTGGTATAAAAAATTATCATATTTAGTTTATATAGTATACAACATTGAACAACTACCATACTTAATTTTTTATTCAGCATATTAGTATAAAAAAACTACCATACATAGTCAGCCAGAACAATTTAGTATAAAAAACTACAATACTTAATTAGCCAGAACAATTTAGTATAGTATATAGTATTTTTACACAAATATTTTAGTATGAAAAACTACCGGATCTAAGTATGGCAGTTTTTTATACTAAATTGTTGTATAAAAATATACTATACTAAATACTAAATTGCTTTACATTTGCAAAGCATTTTATAGCTTTGAAGTTTTCATTAAAATAAAGTATGTAAAGTTGGCAGCACTTGAATTAAAGGTTGTCTGTATCCTTTGGAGATTAAAGCGCAATCGATCGATCAAGAAAAGTGTCTAGGACAGCAGCAGTAAGGACTTTAGTTTGACCCCTGGGAAATGAGTTTTTTTCTTTTCTCATTGGCTCTTTTTAATGGACATTTGCTATGAACTTGACGTAAAGTTGTTTGTTGCTGGTTGCTGTTTGTGGTGTCTGTTGTTGCCTTTCGCTTTTCAGCATGCCAGAGGTCATGCCACGCCTAGTTGTTGGCCGCCCCCCTAATGGGCCACAACAAATGGCCAACAACGTGGTTGTTGCTGGCATCAAATTGCATGCAACTTTTGTGGCTGAATGCATTTAATAGAAGTGAAGAAAAGAAACATAAAAAACGAAAGTAACAAAGTTGCTGCTGCTCACGATTTTGAGGCTGAGGCAGCCAGCGGCGGCATCGGATAATTTGCCGTTTAAAAGATGTGGATGTTGTTGTTGCAAGTTGTTGTTGCTTGGTTGTTGTGGTGGCTAATGTTTCATAACAACAACGAACGAAACAATGCCTGGAAATGGCTGTCAGCAGCAGCAACAAGAAATCAACATTCAACAACTTTTTCAACTGCGGTTGCACAATGAAATTTTTGATTTCCCTTTTCTAACTGATATTAAAGCCAAGTGTTTGTTTGTGTGTGTGTGTGTGTGGGTGTCTGCTAATTGATGGGGCGTGCCCCATCAAAAATGTTGTTTTGTGCGAAAAATCAAAGTCAACACTTAACGCCTCTTAACGGCCAATAAAAAGCAACAACAACAACAACAAACACACACTCTCATTAGCAGCACAAAAATAACACCAACAAACTTAACCTGGGCTTGCCCAGCAACAATTACACCAACAATAACAACATCACACGCATTGTCAACACCAAAAAAACACTCAGCTATAGATACAGATACAATTGTATCTACAGTGCTTTACAGTCCAAATCCACGCAAATTTGCGTTAGTAATTTGCCAATTGTTCGACTACTTGTAAATTTGTAGCATCAACAGCAATAACAATAACATTTTGTTCCCTTGACCAGAATACATAAACAAATCGAGATTATGTCAATAAATTACAGCGTTAAATGATAAAAGATCTTCATAGAAAAACAAGAACATTAAATAGAGGATTTTTTATGTCCGAGCTGTAAACAGAATCTTAGAAGTTATTTTTTAACACCATGTAATTGAGAATTACTCAGAATTATATTTAATTATATAGTGAGCATATCTGTATAAATATCTGTGAAACTGCAAATTTCTGTTTTATAGCCATTTTTATACCCGCTACCCATTGGGTAGAAGGGTATTATAACTTTGTGCCTGTATGTAACAGGTAGAAGGAGGCATCTCCGACCCTATAACCCTTTCGGGACTACTGGGACAATACGTCCCAAAATTTTTCATTGCATCGTATTTTCTATAATTTTAATGCTAGAGCACTTGTGAAATATCCCAAACACAGTTTTAAGTGTCTATTTCATAATGTAAGCAATAAAGTAACGGTGAATATCTTCGGATTATTTTTAGTCATCTTTCAGAATCTGAAAAAGGATTTTCAACGCTCGCTTCCGCCCCCGCAAATAAAAAAAATCGAATAACAAGCGAAATTTTAAAGCTAGAGTTGCAAATTTTTGTATATACTATAATTACTATAGTAGTTATGATTTGGTATATTTTTAGTATCTCGGTATATTTTGAAAATAATACCGCAATATTTTGCCCTTATTAAAAATGGGTAGTGGGTATCTCACAGTCGAGCACACTCGACTGTAACTTTCTTACTTGTTATTTACACTTTGTAAATAGAAATTAAAGTTATTTAGAACTACATATATAATTAACAAGATTCTCAGAACTATACGATCTATAGTTTGCTTAATTGAACAGAATCTAAAATAGTGTAATTGAATAATATTTTTATTATAGTGCTCTTTAGTCGATTACACTCAAGTTAGCCAACATTTGTTTTATGACTGCAATAAACCATATTTTCATAGCGTAATCCATTTCAGCATAATTCATTACGCCCCCATTTCAAGTTAAAATTTCGTACCCATCCTCACTAAAAAATAAGATATGTGTATTTATATAAGCATATATATATTTATATATTTTGTTTTTCCTGGGGATCGAAAGCGTTACGCAAATTTTCTCTGTTAAGTATTTTATTGCGTGCGTGTCCGGCAACAATTTTCTACATTTAATGGGGTTTCGAAATTTGTTTGCTGGCGTTGCCAAAGTCGTAAAAAGCCAAAAGAAGAAAAAGCAAAAGAAACAAAAAAAATGAAAATGAAAATTGTTATGCCTAAAGAGCTTTGCGGAAGCTACAAGTCGAAAGAAAAAAATATACATAGTATACTGCTATTATTATGATTATTATGTCTATTTATCTATTTAGCTATTAGTGATTAAGATGTGCTTGAAATGTGTTTATTAAATGCAATATTTCTGCTTCTTCTTGTTTCTTTGCAGGTGAGTTTTTGAATGCAAAACCCTTGTTGGTATTGGTAAGCTAGCTGTAAGCTGTCGACGAGAGTGAAAAAAAGCTTTCGGAGCTTGTGTACACAAACAAAGCATAAACCCTTTTGCACAATCAGCTGATTTGGCTGCAGGTTATGTTTAACCCCCCTTCCCACAACACTGCGGTAATGTCGCTGCAGATGTATGTGTGTGTAGAAAACTTCTAGGGTGGACTGGGCTCTTGGCTGGGGTTATTGAGCTGTTCACCAGTCTATGTCTATGTCTATGTGTATGGTTTTTTTTTGTTACAAACAACGTGGCAGGTTGTCAGGTTGGATGGAGAGCCCATTGTCATTGATGCTGCGACGCTTCAGTGAATTTCAAAAGTTCTTTTGCCGTTAAACGGTACGCTCTCTTCTATGCGCTCGCTCTCTGCCATGCTGCCGCTCTCTCTCTCTCGGGTTGCTGACAAGCATTGTTGCGGTTAAAAGTTGCGTTCTCTTGTGCTTGCATTATTCAGCTGAAAAGCTTTTCAAAGCAGCCATGTTGCTTTTGTGCTTACTGTGGGTCTGTTTGTGCTGGGAGAGAGCTGTTCTTGTCAGAAGTTTTTTCTTTATAGTAATTTACCTGGCCGCAGTCCGAAATGATTTGTATTTGGGCATTACTCGTTCTTGTTGTTGTTTTGGTGTGTTTGGTTTGCTTGTTTGTTTGTTTACATGCGTGTTTGTTTGTTTTTTTGAGCACGAGCCACAAACGTGGCTGCCATGTGAGCGCAGACAAGCATACATACATATTAATGACTGCATGCATTAACATATATGTATGTGTGTGTGTGTGTTGTGTGCTGATTAGCTTTTGTTCGCTAGCTCCGCCGAACTCTAAGCTTTGCTTTGAGCTGCGCTCACTGTCGTTGACGCTGCCTCTGCCACTGCGCTGTTTACTGCGCTGCCCTTTGCCACCCAAACAGTAGACTTGGCTTTGCACTGTACAAAAACTTTCAGCAGCCGCAGCAACTTCAAAAAGCAACCACCAAAAGCTGTCGTCGCTGCTCGCGCTTGCTGCGCTGCGCTGCTGCTTCTGTTGCTGTTGTAACCTGGTTGTCTTCATTATTGTTGTTGCTGTTGCTGTTGTTGTTGCTGCTGCTGGCAGAGTCAGTTCAGTTCAGCTCTCTCACGGAACCCAGCAATCCAACCAAAAGCGAACGTCGAACATTCAGTTATGCTGAGGAGCTCTGGCGCAGCAAACACGAAAAAAAATCACACACACGATAAAATTTTAGTTAATTTGGCTTGGCTTTGGCTATTGTTGTTTGTTTGTTTGTTTTTTTTGTTGCTGCCCGCGTTAATAACAAATTTGTGTTGTGTGTGCGCTTTGTCGTCGTGTTCTCGCTTTAAGCAACACATTATTTTTCATTTCAATTGTTTGAATTTTTGCTGTGTGTGTGAGAAAAAAACAAAAAGTGTCGCAGCTGCTGCAGTGAACGGCAATTGTTTATAAAAAGCGGCAGCGCGACAGATGCAGATAAACAATTAAATACACACACGCATACAGACGCGCATTAAAAAGTCATTAAAAGTTTTTAACAAAACGTCTCGCGCGCATTTTTAATATTTTCACTCAGCAGCCTCAGCATTTAAAGCTGAGAGAGAGCGCGCGCAACAAAGCAAAAGAGCGCGACCCCAAAGAGAGTGTGTGTGTTTGTGTGTGTGCATGAGAGAGTGCTGAATTGCGCTCTCTCTCTCTTTCTCTTTATCTCAATCTGCTGAATTGCAGTTGAGAGCGCAACGTTAAACGTTTTCTGTGTGCTGTGCTTGCTCCCCAACCACGAAGGCAGCGCAGCCAGCATAAAATATACTAGAGAGCTAAGTGCGCGACACGATTGTTGTTGTTTTTTGATGTAAAAGCGAAACAGACAAAAAAAAGTGCAAAAAAATACATAAAAGCTCTGCGAGAGGCTTTTGCAAAACATACAAAATACCAAAATTCCCTACAATACAATACAAAGTTAAAAGTGAAACTCATTAACACAAAATAGCACAGAATTTGTGAAAAGTCAAAGCACACAAGAGAAGAGAAGTGGAGAGACGAGTGGTCAAGTGTAGAGCGCAGAAAAAAAAGCCTAATTAACTTTGCAAAAACAGCTAAAACAACAATTGCTGCTGTTGCTGCTGCTGCAACGGCATTTATTTATGTGGTGAAGAGCAAGAGCAAAGAGTAGGAGGCAAAAACATACGAGACGCGCATTTCAAGAATACACTTATATGGTTGTGTGTATGTGAATACGATTCTCGATTGTGAGTGTGTGTATGTGCATATCATACGATTAGAGTGAGCAAACATTACGGTAAAGTACGGTAGACGGCATAGCCCGCATTTGCAGCCCAATTCATTTGATAATGAAAACTGAAGCCGGCTCCAATAATATTATAAATAACAATAACACAACCAGCAACAACAACAATAACAGCAAAATGGAGTTCGTTATGTATCCAAGTATTTCGGGCAAACAACAAGATCCCGTTCGTGAAGTTGTTATGAAATACATTGATTACTTTCTACCAGAATCCGAGTGAGTATTATGTCCACGAAATGATGATGAAATTAATGATGCAACGAGAGCAAAAATAGCTAAAAATAGCACATGCATAGCGTGATATGAAGACGTAGCTTTCGGCACTTTGTTTTGCAAGATAATTTATGATTATGCAGTGTTTACACCAGATTTACACCTAACACTGTCTTACGCGTTAAGGCATAATTTCATGTGGTTAATGTGGGAAAAATACGTAGTTAGCATAGCGTGAGAAGAAACTCTTTTGCTGTCTATCTCTTTCCCTTCGTACTAAGCGAAGCTTTCGAAACTTTGTTTCATTAAGAAGTGTAAGCTTTACTTAAAACATAGCGTGTTAAGAAACTCTTTTACTTTACTGCTCTTCAAACTAAGCAAAGCTTTGCAAATGAGAAAGATTGCGATTAAGCAATGTAAAACTTACACCTTAACTTTTCTTAGCCATTAAGGCAAAACTACATGTGAGAAAAAGACTCAAATTATTAAGTGTCATGCTTACTCACACTTTATTGCTCTGTGTTGCATAATGACATGCAGATGATGTGAGAAAAAGACTGACAAATAAATGTAGCCATGATAAGAAACTCTTTCGTTACTCTCTCTCTCTCTCTCTCCCTTACAAAGCTGAGCTTTCGAAGCTTCATTTGGCTAAGCTGCCCTTAAAAGAGTCGTAAGACAATATGAGAAAAGATTACTTGGCGTGATTAGAAACCCTTTGCTTAAAGCGCAGCTGTTAAAACTCAGCTTCATGGAGCATAAACTTCAATGATTACTTAAGTGTCATAAATTTCAGTTCAATAGCAGCTGAAAACCTTAAACTCTTGTTGTCAACTGACTTTAGTTATTGTCAAGCATAAACTTTACATTGCATTTACAGCTAAAGATGCATTCAAAAGTGACAAATAGAGTGACAGCTTGACAATCGATAAGTCAATATGTATATATGCTATATATATATTAGTCTTGTTTGCTGTCCCTGCTAATTAGTTTTTTTAAATCCACAGAGCTGTTCTGCCTGCTGCTATTTATAGCACCTGATAATTGATGTCAATTTTCAATTGAATTTTGGCATAAATTTAGCGAAAATTGATCAATTTGCTCACTCGTTCGTTCGTTCGATCGCTTGCTTACTTGGTTACATGATGCCTTTGGTGATTGAGCTGATGTCTAAATTTAGCTAACCATCGACAAATGGGTTAGCTAGTTTGTTGGGTAAGGCTCAATAATTTTACTCACTTTGTGTCTGTATCTCATGGATACAACAGACATACAGGTTATGCTTCCTGTGTAAAGTCAGCATTACATCAGCGAGCGTCTAACGCATCGTTAGTTGATCAATTTTGTTATATTATTTATATTTTCTCCTCCTCTACTGCAGCAGCCTCAGCCTGACCTCATTGCTTTTTGGCCCGTTACGCGGTGTCCAGCTTCCAGTTGAGCAACTTAGCAACTTGTTGCAAGTTTTTGGGGAGAGATGAGTGTTTGTTGCTGCTTGCAACCAGGTGGAGGCAGAAGCCTGCCAAGTTGGCGACATTTTAGACACTTTAAGGCTTCCTACAACTTTGTCGGTCGGTCGTTGTGCGAGTTGTGCCAAACTGGTTTCCAATTCCAACTTGGCGGCTTTAACTGTACTCTGTACAACAACAACAACATCGTTGCTCTTGCCCTTTTTTGTGATTTCCTCTTTTTGCCATGTTTTCATAGCAGTTAAATGATTGAGTTTTTAATTGGGTCAGGGGCAGAAAATGAAATGGCATTTATCATATTTAGGTGCTAGCTTTGCATTTTTCTTTTTATTTTTGATTAAAATGCGCATTTTTTAATGGCCTGTCTTTGTTTTTAGTTGCAGGAGAGAACACTGCGCATTGTTCTGACAATTGAAAGCATATAGTATCTAGAAGTGTAAATACTTTAATACTTATACACACATTTATTTCTGCACTCTCCAGACTTAGCCCGACTTCAACTTTGTATGCAATACAAAGCGACATCGTGGCGACTTCCTCAATTTTATTTTTGCGCCCTACAATCAAACAATTTGATGATGATGATGATGATGTGTTCGCTTCCTGAAATCGTAAACAATGCAAATAAACACTTGAGCTAAATGCTCTAAAAGTTGTCAATACGGGAAATGCGCAGAACAAGAAGAAGAAGAAGCAGAAGCAGAGGATCCCACAAATATAAAACTTAAACAAAGTGTTCTTGAGTTTCATGCTGACATTAGCAGAAAGTTTCTGTGTGTTGCCATTTCAATTTTTCAACACAAATTGTATTCATTGTTTGTGTGTTTATGCAACGTCAGCAAAATGCTGATGAAGATGCGCTGCACAAGCAAATTTTCGCTCGATATGGGAATAGAATGCTCTCGAACCCGAAATGGGAACAGACAGAGAGAGACAGAGAAGGCAGACAGCAGCAGAAAAGGGGCGTGGCAAAGCTATCACAGCATATTTGTTATTGTCTTTATTATCGTGAGTGGAATTTTGTGAATGACCAAAATAGCCATTAAAATGCCAAAGTGCAACAGCTTCTCGCCGTCGGCTGGCCACACTGGCAATGGGCCAAATAGCAACAATAGCAACAACAACAACAACAACAATAACAATGCTGCAGCACACGATCCACACAATTCGATTAATTTGAATCTCGCAATCGCAATTGGCGTGTAATTTGATGTTGCTGCTATTGCAGTTGCAGTCAAAACAATGGCAAAAACACACGCGCTTGCAAATTACGTATACGCCGGGTTGTGCAGCTCTTAGATAACAGCAGCCAGCAGCAGCAACTGCAGCAAGAAGTGCAATTTGTGTGTTGCACACACTCTCTCTCTTATTCAATTGTGCATCAATTATAATTTGCAAATACTTTTTTGCACAGTATCGAAAATTCGTTGAATGCGCTTATCATGTGATTTTCTGGCTGTTTGTAGAGTATCTGAGATTCGTTGTCCACATTTTCGTTCACAGATTTAAAACTGCGATTATCAAGTGATTCCTTAATTGTCTATAGAGTATCTCATGGTCGTTGTCTGCTATTTTCTGACACATTATAATATGCAACTACTTGTAGAGTATCTAGCATTCGTTGTCTGCATTTTCTTTCACACATTACAAGCTGTGCTTATCATGTAATTTGCTGGCTGGTTGTAGAGTATCCAACAGTCGTTGTTTGCCGTCTGCTGACACATTTCAAGCTACGCCTTTTATAATTTGCAACTACTATTATGGGAGAGTATCTAAGATTCGTAGTCTGCGCTTATCGTATGTTCGCTGTCTGGTTGTAGAGTATCTAACATTCGTTGTCTGCATTTTCGTTCACACATTTAAAGCTGTGCTTTTCAAGTGATTTCTTGACTGTTTTTAGAGTATCTATCTGCTGTCTGCTGACACATTTTAAGCTTAGCTTTTATAATTTGAAACTACTTTTATGAAAGTGTTTAAGATTTGTTCTCTGCGCTTATCATAAGATTCCTTGGCTGTTTGTAGAGTATCTGGCTTTCGTTCTCTGCAATATCGTTCAGCTGCGCTAATCATGTGTTTCCCTGGCTGTTTGTAGAGTATCCAACAGTCGTTGTTTGCCGTCTGCTGACACATTTAAAGCTGCGCTTATCACGTGATTCGCTGTCTCAACTAGCTGAATTGGAAACGTGCCGCAACAGCAAATATAAAACCAAATGCAAAAAAACAAAAACGAAAACTCAAAACCCAAAATCGAAAATCAACGCAACAACAATAAAATGACATCATTGTTTGTTTGTTTGTTTTCTTTTCGTTGCTTTGAACTTTAATAAACTTTGCACATTTTGTGTGTCTGATTTTTCCTTCTCATTCATTCATCACGCTGCGTTTTGCTGCTACTTACTATTCGATTGCCCCTTTTGTGACGTCAGCAGCAGGTTTTAATTGTTCTGATAATGATAATGATAATGATACACCTAATGCAAGTGCTACACAACTACTGCTAACGATAATTATAATAATGATGAGTCGCTAATGATGCTGCCTCAGTTCGCACAGAGATCAAGCGATTGTCTGATTGTTGAATTCAATTTCAATTCAAAATGCCATTAAATTACTACAAGTGAAACTAATTTAAAGATGATCTAGTAGCACATACGTCAAACAAGTTTTTTTTGTTTGTGTCGTTAAATCAGTTTCCAACAATGTTTTTTACTCCGGTTTTAGCTGAAAACGAAACGAAACGAAAAAAACAAAAACTGAGAATCTACTTAGAAGCATGCTAAATGTTTATGCGTTGCTTCGTTTCGTTTTCGCTTTTTTTGGGTTTTTATATTTGTTTTTTATCAAATGCGATTTACAATGCCATTGACCGTTGTCCGCAATGACATTGGCAAACACACACACGCAGTCTTCATATATGGCATTATATGCGATATATGCACAGGAGCGTGTATATTTTATTGGCATTAACCAAAGAAAGAGAACAAAAGTCACGCAATGAGTCATTGCACTCTACATACATATGTGGGGTCTCAGACTTTTACTTTTTATTCTCCTTATTTTACAAATATGTATTTGGGAGCACAACGAGCGATTGCAAGCGAACGATTCTCCGCTGTCTACAAGGGCGGCCGGTTAAGAAACTTTCGCGTTTTCGTCCTTGTGGTGTCAGGCGATCTGTGACTCGACTCGAGTCGACTTTACAGCCGGGGTAACCCATTAAAAAACATCATCATTCTGTTGCGCTCAGCGGCATTTTTATAGCAGCAACTTTAATTATTTTGCAAGCTCGCAAATCCATCCATATAAATAAGTCGCGTCTCTCAACAACAGCAACAACAACAGTAGCAATAATCATGAAAAGTGAATTTTTTATTGTTTCGCTTCACTCGACAGACATAAATAAAATAATTAAGTTATTTTTAAAGTTAATACGCGCATCTCATATGTTATTATCAAGCGTAAAATTCTATCAAAAAAACAAGAGAGAAATATATAAATGCAATTTTGGTTATATAGATAAGACTCGAATTCAGAGCAAACATATATGAAAGCTACGAATACTCATTTTGAATAAAAGTAAATTAGTTCGGTATTGATTTTAAAATATACCAAATATACCAAAAAATATTCGACTGTCAGATATCAGCTACCCATTTTGAATAAAAGTAAATTAGTTCGGTATTAATTTTAAAATATACCAAATAAATATACCGAAATAATACTAAAATATACCAAAAACTATTCGACTGTGAGATACCAGCTACCCATTTTGAATAACAGCAATTTAGTTCGGTATTAATTTTAAAATATACCATATAAATATACCGAAATAATACTAAAATATACCAAAAACTATTCGACTGTGAGATACCAACTCCCAATTTTGAATAAAAGTAAAACAGTGCATAATTTTAAAATATACCAAAAAAAATAAAAATATACCAAAGGATATTTTAGGTATATACAGTACAGTACATTCAAAATATATCGAATATACCATAAGTTTTGTTTGGTATATTTATACAGTTACCACATTCAAAATATACCATAGAGTGCTAAATATACCAGATTCTTATTCAAACCAACTGAGACCCCTAATAAGTAGGCTTCTAAATATATCTTAAAAATATGCCTTTGATTAATCTCTGAAGCAGTTACTTCCACACAAATCAAAGCTCTTATCTTTATCAACTTAATTTCCGCTGTGATTTTAATCAACTACCTTTTCGGTTATTCCGCACTTCATTCACGAAACTTTATTCTAGTTCTGATGAGTCAAGCTTCCCCCACAAAAAATGCGAGTAACGCCACCTTTGACATTCGCCTTGAAAGTGTCCAAGTTGCCATGCGAAATAGAAAATTCCCAATGCAGGATTGACTCATCAAAAGGTCTTTCTTCCCTCCTCAGCTGCTATCAATTGAAGCCATCTTTATGACACATTAAGCATGGCCATTTCTATAATTGAAGATTGCGTGACACCTCAACACAATAGACGTTGTGTGCTACCAATACCTTTCAGTCTGATCTCATATATTATTATTGATTAGACTGGAAAATGGGCGAGCGAAGTGTGTGCTAGCAATATATTGAAGTATATATGTTGCGAAACTTCAACGAATTCTATTCTCTATTGGCCATGATCTATAACCCATAAAAAAAGCTTCGTGCGCTTAGTTCAATGTACCCATTATTTTCAGCTAAAATGCTAATCACAGTTGGCGATTTGTGCCGCGCTTTAATCAAGAATACTGCGATTATTATTATCTCGCGGCAATTGTCAAAAGTCCTTGAATGTAGTTTTTTTCAGTTTTTTTCAATTTTCAACTCACCCAAAAGCCAGTCACCAAACCGAAACACATTGCTCAAGGTGAACAAATCTGCGAGCTGGGCGAATGGGTAAAGAACTTTGTTTTAGCCTCTTGACTTGTGTGTTTTAAATGTTTGTCGGTTAGCATAACTTGGTTAAAGATGTCTTAAACTATGAATAGAAAATGCCAGTCTGTGACAGCTTAATAAATTATCATTATAGTTTGTTCATTTTGTTGTGATATTTATTACTTCCCTAAGAGCATTAGATCTTCGGCTTTGCAGTTCTTTATTGCAAATTGAAAATGTAATTGCAAATTGTAAGCGATTTTAATGCTTTATGTAATCGAGTTTTTATTTATACCCACTACCTATAGGGTAAAAAGGTAATACTTTTTGGTTTATTTTAAATGTATATATCAATACAGCTATTTTTCAAATATACCAAATTAGTCTACCAAAGGATATACATATGTCGGTATATTTTTAGTATTTTTGTGGTATATTATTTTGATATATTTTAAGATTAATACCGCAATGTGTTGTAAGCGAGTGAGTAATAGAGTTTTTTATAGCCTCTATATAACTTTTCTATATTTAGAATGCATTTGATATTTTAGTATTTTTGCGGTATATTAATTCGGTATATATTAAAGTACTACCGCACTGCTTTGCTTTTCTTGAAAATGGGTAGTGGGTATCTCACAGTCGAGCACACTTTGAATGTGGCTTTGTTACTTGCCTCTCATCTAGTTTTGTTACATAATTAAAAGCCATGCGAACAATGGTATAATATGCAATTTGTTTGGTCACTCAATAATTAAGGAAATGTAGATACATAAAGTATTTATTTGCAGCTGCTCCACTGACATGTTAAAACCATTTGAAAAATTGACAGACCGTTGCGGAGCGAGAGAAACGAATCAGACAGACGGACAGACAGACGGATTGCTGGACAGACAGACTATTCAATCATTTTAATGAGCCAAACGAATTATCAGACTCGTTGCGGTTTTTTTGCAAAACATTTGATGGGGCGACTCTTTTATTATCTCTTGTATTTTATCTCTCTCTCAAATTTTCGGTAAATTTAATGCGAAACGCTGACAATTTAATTGCGCATTTGACATTGCATTTAAATGGGGGCTCTTTTATTTTCCGATTGTGGCAAAAACTTTTGCAAAAGCGTTGGAGGAAGTTTTATCATCGTATTGACCTCAATTGGGCACAAGGTCACGTCACATCACATTTTTAAATGCCCCCCCTGAGGGGATTATTATCATAGTCTGATTAAAACCGCATCCCAAATTGATTTTCGAAATCAAATACCATTTTTTAATTACATCCATTAATCATTTATTTCGTATCTTTCTTTCTTTTTGCAGTGCATCTGGAACAAGTGCAGTTGCGATTGACAACAAAATCGAACAGGCAATGGTAAGTTTTATTTTTATTGCATTTGTCATCAATCTATATTTAGATGGAAAAATCCTTTGTGTAAGAATTTGTCTCCCTCTCTTTCTTTTTGTCGTCCGTTCTCGCTGATAAGCGAAATAATCTTTATAATGTGCAATGTTGTTCAACAGCAATGTATAAGAAGAAGAGCGCTTATCACAGTTCTTGACGCGAACTTTTGGCCGTGAAAAAATGAATTAAAAAATGTGTTGTTTAGTCAAGTTTTTATAGCTTTTGTAACTACGAAACGATTGTGGGGCAACTTTGCGCATAGATATAGATAAGCGAATACGAAATTTCAGTACTTTAAAGGATTGTTAATCATGTTGAGTTAGGAGGTGTTAAGTAGGGTTTTTCTAGTGACCATTTTACTTAAAAATAGACTCGTTAAACTATCTTAGATTAAGCACCATTCAGTTGTAGTTGGTTCTAACTGAAATCTTCCGCTTGCCACTGGTCCAAAAATAGTTCCAGCTGCCACTTCAAATCCATTTCCAAGCGAATCACACACAACTTGAGAGTTTGCGACTGGCCAAAGACCTCCGCATTTGTTGTTGCTGTGGTTGCCCCCTTGAGTGGACTCTGCCTCTGCCTCATCTTCTTTTACTCACTCACATCGTTGTTGTCCTTAGAAATGAACAAGTGCAAATTTAGTTCAATTGAACACGAGTACTCGCACTTGTATTCATATTCAACACTCGCATTCGCATTCGTATTCGTTCTCGTACTCGCAGCTATTTTTAGACTCAATTAAAAAGGCAACATTCAGCAGACAGCGATGAAAACTGAAAGATGCCAATTGATTATTTGATCCCCTCTCTCCCTCTCTTTCTATCCTTCTCTTGATATCTTTCTCTATATAATTTATGTGTTTATGATTTGCGAAGTGCGTTGAAAATGCCCCCCAAGCAGCAGCAGCAGCAGTAGATGACTGAGTCGCAATTGCAGCCTGTTAATTGAACTGCGTTGTCAACTGGTGGGCGGTTTTCTGATTGAGCCTCAACTCTGTCTCTCTCTCTCTCCATTGAGTTGTTCTCAGATTGTTTGTTGATGCTATTCTTGGAGTGATAGAATGGTCACTTTATGGCTTGACAAGCAAAGCTGTCGAATAAAGAATATGACATTAAGTGAAGTGCATTGTGAAAGCAATTAAGAGGGAAGAATATTTTCCTTTTTTTTTGCAAATATATTTTGGGGATTCATTCACAATTGCTTGGCTTTAAATTTTAGTTGAAGTGAATGATTATATCCGAATATTAAATCAGCTTCATTTACAATTTGTGTGGGAAATTATTTACTTGACTTTTATTTACAATTTCGACAGTTTATATTTGTGACATTTATTCGTATTTCATCTGAGATACTTAACTTTCAAATTTAGTTGAAATAAATGATTATACTATTCTGATTTATTCACTTATAAAACTTATAACAACAATTTTTTCTTGTGGCTTTTATTATGCTTAAATGAATGATTATTCTTTACTGACTCATTCATATTTCCTCTGATATACTTTTCTTTAAATCTTTTTCACATTCATTCACAATTTCAACCAGAGCTTATCGTGTTTTAGCTCTTTTCCTATTACCATCTGTCTGAGTTTCTTGAATTTAAACTTTAGTTTAGATGATTGATTTTATTACTTCCATTCATTCACAATTCAAATCCAAATCGTTCCAGTTCTTATCGTGCCACTTATTCGTATTCCAACCAGAAAGAGACCTATAAATCAATTAGGGAAATAAAGCTGACGCAAATCAACAATAAAACAATCGTTCATTTCGTTTCCTACAGCTCAAGAAGAAATTTCAGCTCTTAACTAATCTTTAACACTTTTATAGGCTTTTAATTAACGCCACAAAAAAAGTTGAATGGTTAAAAATCTACCCAAAAAGTCATTGCCATAGCATTGGTTCCACTTCTTGTTGATTTCATTTATTATTATGACGGATCTATAGCGCTGGTTGACACATATTGGTTCTACTTGTTGCATGCAGTTTCAGCTGGTTGCAGCTGCATCGTTTAAGTCAATCAACTTTTCCTTTTTCAAATCAAATGTTGTGTGTTTCTCCCAGAGTAAGCTGACCATTATTGGTCATTTGGGTCAATTCAATTGCGCTCTGCACTTTCATCGGGCCAAAAAAGACGATACAAAAAGATGAAAAAGATGACAACAATTCTTCTCGATTGCCTTTCTATTCGTCTGAGAAGTTTCCTTCTTTCCGTGAAAGTAATTTTCATTTATTGTTTCACTTTTCCCTCGGACACTTGTATGTAACAGGATTTAATAGCTGTTTTTGACCTTGTCGCAAAATGTGAACAAAAATAAAAGACAAAATAAAATCATTTTTAATCGGGCTGGGTCGCTTTTCTTATCAGGCATGTTGTTTACAAAATGGCAGACATTTCGCTTTGCTCTCTGTGTCTGTGTTTGTATTGTGCGTTTCGCTTATCGCGCCACCACTCGAAAAAGTCATAAATTGTTAGCCGAAGCAAAAATAAAATATAATAATAATAATAATAATAATAATAATAAGACTCACTCGGTATGTAATCGCTTTCAAGTACATTTTTGCGCCATGATATGGCGAAAACAATTTGGCGAAATAATAATTATAATTATAATGTATTCGATCAAATGGCCAAAGTCAAGTCTCAACTCAACTCTCACCCTTCAAAGTGAAAGTCATCGCATTATGCATCATTATTATTATCGATACATTGACTCAAGTGTAGAGGGATATCCAGCAACGCCTAAAAATAGATGTGCTTAGACAGGTGTGTACAAAGAGATAGCACAAAGGTGTTATATAAAAGCAAAGCAAGCTTTGCTCAGCATTGCAATTTCTATATGCTTTGAAATATTTTCAGAATATTGAGTTTATAGCTTGACAAAAACATTCCATTTCTTTTAATGTTTCCTCATAGAGAGTTTATAGACAGTCTCGCCTCTTTTGATGATGATTTACAGCCGCTGAAAAGTCATTTGTTTTTCTCGGTTTCAAATAAAACTGCATATTATTCTTGTATACATATATATTTTTGTAATTTATGTGCAGCGGACACTTTTCCTGTTTTACAAAGACAGGAACAAGCGGTCGCAATAAAATACTTTTATATATTGTACACAACACACGCCCTTCGAGTGGGCGGAAGTCTGACGGGGCGAGATCTTCCTTAAACGATTCTTTCTTTATGCATAAACAATATACAACAATGTTTTTATATTTCATTTTCAACATTTCGCTTATCAATCAATGCAAAGCGATAATGACGTCACTTTCACATTTTTTTGCGCATTTAAAAAAAGTATATTTTAGGTTTTGTTTGCGTTTGCTTTTTGTCTTTCGATTTTGGAATTTGAAAGGCACACGACTCTGAAGAAATACTTCGTATCAGCAGCTGCGATAAGCAAGAATTCATACAGAACTATGAGTACAAAAATTCAGCTATCAGCAAAACGAATGAGTGAATGTATTTGTGAGTGTATTTGTGTGGCACTCACACGTTCCAATTATGAGTATATTATGCTAATCTCGTGCCCATTGCGCGTCCATATATATATATATTTTACTATATACTCACATCATCGTAGATGAAAACAAACAGTTCAATCAAACAAAACAAAGTCTAGGCGCCACTTGTAGTAACGATTGACTCGACGATTGACGATAGCGTTTTTAGGTTAGATTAATATTTAATAAATGCTTCAACAGACAGTTCAAAGTGTGTTCAAAGTATATAGATAACTGTTATCTGAGTAATTGAAGAATAGGTGTTAGATTAAACAAATTGTAAGCTTCAGATTTTCCTTTTAATTTCTTAGATCTCTGCCAAACACTTGAGCTTATCGATTTGTCTGGCCAATTCCGCGCTAATTATCAAATTTCCTCAATTTTGTGACAGCAAAAAAACAGATATTCAACAGTTAAGGAAACAAACTTGAAAACAACAAGATAAGATGGATTGGGACAGCGAGAACTTAATGACTTAATGACATTTATGGTGTTAATTTTTTTGTGTTCTGCTTAAGCCTATTTGACTGCGGGCGGACTGGAAAAACAAGCCACAAAGCCATAAACAACAATACAACATACAAATATAAAGAAGAAGGGGAGGGAAGCGGGAGCGGAGCCATAAAAGATAAGATAAAAATTGAAACTGAATTGAAAACAAGAAAGCTACAGTCGAGTGTGTTCGACTGTGGGATACATGTTACCTATTCTTCAAATTAACATGCCGCAAAAATACTAAAATATACCAAAAGCTGTATTTGGTATATTAATACCGACTGTGTGATACCTACCACCCATTTTGTATAAAAGTAATGGAGTATAATTCTTAAAATATACTAAATTAATATACCGCAAAAATACAAAAATATACTAACATCTATATATTGTATATTAATACCGACTGTGTGATACCCAACACCCATTTTATATAAAAGTAGTGGGGTATTATTCTGAAAATATACCAAATTAACAGCGAAAAAATACTAAAAATAAACCAAAGGCTATATTTGGTATACTTATATTGTATTACATTTAAAATATACCATCCAGTATTAAATATACCAGATTGTCAGCCAAATCTACTAAGAACTTTAACGGTAAAAAAACTTTGGCCAGGTTTAGAGATGTGCGGGGTTTTACCACTCTCTGTTGCTCTGTTTGAGCAAGTGCTTTGTGAAAAACAAGAATGTTTTGTACTCGACTAGAACAAAAACAACAACGCAGCAACAATAATAATGTTATTGCCAGCATGTTTATGCTCGGCCAAAGATAATAGGCAAGTGCCTTACATAACAATGCTCTTGTTGCGACATCTGGCAAACATATTTGCCAATGGAAAGCCCAAGCACTTGTCTTCGCTTTAGTCTTTACTCTTTTTATTTTTCCCCACCAAAGGCACGCGTTTGAGCCGCGTGCTAAGCGTGTCGACAGTTGAGATGATGCCAAATCAAAACTGATATGCTGCCACAAGTAATCGCATTTGTTTGTCTACTATCTGTATCTGCATCTGTATTCATATCGAATGTTGAGTATCTGTAGCATTTGCCCTAATTGCACTTTGAACCAGTCGACGTCGACCGACGTCAGTCACTCGCTCTCGCCGCTTTATGGCTTAGTCCATATAGTGCTAATTAGTTGAGGCAGACAACCAACAGCGTGTTTATCATTCGATCTGACACAATGGGGAAAAACATAGCTAATAGCATATTGAGAGCGGCTCATTAGAGGCGGACTCGTGAGCCAAAAATGTCGTGAAAGATACGAGTAGGGAAAGCAGTCAGAGAAATGAGGTCAATTCAATCGATGAAAGGAATATCAAAGATATATAGGAATAGGTATAGGAATAGGAATAGGAATAGGAATAGGAATAGGAATAAAAGCTGAAGAATTCATTGAAAACACTTATAGATAGAATCAGGCCAATTCAAGCGAAAATACAACAGGATGGAATAGCTTATGAATACTTGAAAGAAATTACAAGATAACTTTAGTAAGATAATGAAAAGAGGTAATACAAAATATTAGACAATTGTATTAAGCATTGAAGAGTTCAAGAATTGTGTGAAAGCATTAGGAAAATTAAATGAATTGATAAGATTATAAAGAATGAAAATATGCAAAAATTCTTAGTACAAATTCATAGATTTTGCTCACGTTGTCATCTCTAGTTCAGCAACTTGTATCGAGAAACAATAAAAGTCGGACTTTGTCGCTGCAGCTGACGTCATTGGCTGCAGCCTCAGATTGCATCACACAATGGCAAAGCCCGTGTTGCAACGTTAGTTTGTTGCATCTTCGGCCAAGTCTATTGTGTAGTTTTGAGAACTGAGCTGAACTGAACTAAGCATAAAAGTTTCCTATAGAATTTGACATTTGATGCAACACATTGTGCTCGTAATTGTTCTCGTTGTTGTTTTTGCTGTTTTTGCTGTTGCTGAGAAGTGGAGGTCGGCGACTTTCAATTCGTGTGAAATGCAAGCCAAGTGTCGAGTCGAGTCGAGTCGAGTCGAGAGTCAGAGGAGGAATATTTTGTATGCCTTGGGGTTGGGGCGTAGAATTTCACAACAATTGCTGCAGCTCACTGCTGATGAGCTCACACAGTGGAAAAGGGAAAAACAGCTGTGACTCAGTCATGCAACAATTCGCAGGAAAAACGAGTCGATGCTAAACAAAACTTTGTTGCAATTAGCTGCATACATTTGCATGCCAATATGCGGCTAACAACAAGGTGGCGACATGCCACGAAATGGGCATGAGATACATTGGTTGTTTTTAGTCGGTTTCGTCTAGAATTTTCATTTCACATTCAAGGTCATGATGTGTGTCTCTCTGTCTTTTGTTGTGTTGCCAAAATCAAACCTCCCACACATGCAATTACTCACTCTCACACAAGCGTGAAACTTGTTTAGACAATGTGACGACATTGCAACGCCCCACACACACACACACACACACACACACACTTAAACTTACAGCTGTGTATTTACTGGCCTAGACGAGCGTCTGATAGATATAGATAGCATAGCCTTTAGATGCAGTTTGTGTTTTGGTGGCAGTCAGCGCCGCCGTCGAGTTTGAAAGTGGGTCAGTTTTATCGCCCAGCAATATGTTCACAGTTTGCTTGCCATGCACTCAAACTAGTACTCACTTGCTGCTGCTGCTGCTGCAAGTATTCGTTGCCATTTTGCTGCATTTTGTTGCTAAGCGAACTCAATTTTCATGCCAAGCCAATGCGCTTGTTATCGGCAAAATGCGCTCTCGCAGCGGCACTCGTCTTTAAGCTAGCAAAGTGTGCTCTCACAGCGACAATCCACTTCCAACTTAAATGTGTACGAGTATGTTATAAAGTGTGCTGTGATTGCGATACTCACCTTTAAGCTAGCCATGTGTGCGCTTTCAGCGACAATCGACGTCTAACTTAAATATGTTGAGATAAAGTCTGCTGTGATTGCGGCACTCGTCTTAATGCTTCAACGTATGTGTGTAGTAAAGTGTGTTCTCCACAGCGACATTCGACTTTAGGCTTATGCGTGTCTTAAATTGTACTCTCACTGCGACACTCGAAGTTAGGCTTAGATGTGTATGTGGTAAAGTGTGCTGTTTGTCACAGTCAAATTTATTCTTCCACATTCATATGCAGTGAAGTGTGGTCTGACTCCACAGTCGGCATTAAGCTTATGTTCGTTGTAAAGTGTGCTCTCTCGACTTTAATCTTGCTTATCCTTGTATGCTGCAAAGTGTACTCTCATTGCGACACTCGATTGTATTCCTAGTAGGAATTTTTTACAGAAATGCAACTCGTTTTTATGCATGCTTGTAAACTGCAAAGTGTGCTCTCATGCGACACTAAAAATTATTCTTACACATGCAAACGTATGCTGTAAAGTGTGCTCTTATTGCCACTCTCGGCTTAATCTTACAAAGTGTGCTCTTATTGCGGAACTTCATTAATTTCTTACACATGTGTTGTAGTAAAGTGTGCTCTCACTGCCCACACTCTCGACTTTAATCTTACTTACGCTTGTACTATGCTGAAAAGTGTGCTCTCACTCGTGTTTATGCACGTGCATATGTGCTCTCATTGCGACTTTCAACTTTAATCTAACACATTTATATACTGCAGAGTGTGCTCTGAAATACTCAACTCGTAATCGCCATGCAACGTCCTTGATTAGACAAAATAGAACGCCCAATACTTTTGGGGCAATATCTGCACGCTTATCGCCACTCCAAGCCCTGGGGGATAGTGAGTGTGTGTGTCTGTTATGGAACTCGGTTATCGTACAGATTGGAGCCGCACCCACTCGAAGTGTTTTTATCTTATATAATACACACGCAGACACACGCACACTCAAATATCAGCTGTTCTCGTTTTCACTTTTTGCATGCCAAAAATTAATTAGACAGAAAACACAGAAAACACACACGAAACACATGAACACAAGGCAATTGCCTATCATTTCATGTCTATTCTTTTGCCAGTTTCCTGCTGCCTAGATTTCTCGACAGACACGGAACTAGACATATTAAATAAATCACATTTGATTTACTCGCTACTCGCATTTGCCAGCAACAATTTTGTGCCAATTTGTGCCAAAAACGAAGAGAGAAACAGCCACAGCCACAACGCGTAAACAAAAACCGGCTAAAACCCAAGACAGTTTGGCTTTTGTTGCTGTTGCTGTGTGTGTGCTTATAATTTATGCCTTATTATTATTATTTGTTTATATCGTTTGCGGCAGCGTCAACAATAAACAGATTTATGCAAATTAAAAATCGTAACAAATATTATTTGTATTTATTTTGCATATGTTGAATGAATTTTCACCCATTCGATGATGGCGCCTGCATACAAATTAATGTTAAACAGCTTCGAGATAAAAGAAGCTGCAGACGAACTCTAGATACACTGCAAAATGTTGAAATGTTCTGCTAAAATGTGGTTTTAATAATTTTGGAATTCCCATTCACATAAATTTCGCATTTCTATTTTAAGCTGCTCATTATTCAAAATTCCTTTTATGATTAATGTGACTGAAACGTTGTTCACCTCTGAACTGAACTGAGTTGAGTTGAGTATTTAATGTTTTTGTGATATATTGACACAATGACCTTTGTGCTATATTCAACTCTCGATAAAAAAGTATCTTCCGTATGTTCGATAATTGCATTTGAAG
Source organism: Drosophila pallidifrons (assembly GCA_023558445.1). Classification (NCBI taxonomy): domain Eukaryota; kingdom Metazoa; phylum Arthropoda; class Insecta; order Diptera; family Drosophilidae; genus Drosophila; species Drosophila pallidifrons. The sequence goes on along the minus strand of CM042347.1, from coordinate 26,427,514 downwards.
CGAGTTCTGAATCGACATCAATTATATTTGCGTTGTGTATGAGGAAACAACTGAGAAGCGAGAAGCCAAGATTGCTTTTTAATTCCGAATAATAATAGTCGCTTAATCATAAGATCGAGTTGTGACCTTTTAAAGTGTTTTCAACTTGAATTCCACATCAAACTTTGGCCAATATATTCGATGTGTTATTGAGCTGCCATTCGATGGCTGATGGTTTTAATTCAAATGGGCGTCAAGTGGGTGTGTCCAACGCCTAAGGTTGCGCCTCTCTCAGCTGCTCAGCACACACCTCACATTTGCACCTCAACTCAACTAAAAAACAAAGACACAACACACAACACACGCTTGTGCCACTTAACAACAACTAGAAATGTCAATCAACTGCCAACTGTCAACCTGCACTTGATATAGCCCCAAACAATAGCATTTACAGCCACTCACAAAAGTTTTTCCACACTTGGCCAAAAAATACGTAAATATTTTGATGTATTTTGCTGGTTGTCAAGCAGCAGCAAATTTCGTTGTTTGTTGTTTAAAACAACAACATTTATATTGATGCATGTGTTTGTGTTTGTGTATATATGTAAATAATAATGCTGAAAAATGACAAAAACAGTTGTTGACCCAATTAACTTTTTGGCATTCGGCGAAACCAAAAACGATACCAGCTACAAATACAAATAAAAAACAAAATCAGCACAAAAACAAATTTGCTAAAAATAATGCAGCAACAGAGATAATCAAGATATAAATATGAACAAATCATTTTTGTTTAATTTTGGCAAAGTTCAAACGAGATTTAGTAGAAAATTGAACTTGAAAAAGGGAGTTAGGAACTAAGGGAGATATTTTTGGGAAAGTGTAAGAAAATTGTATGAGAAAAATGCATTTATTTTAGAACTTGAAATGAATTGAAACGATTTTTACAATTTAGAGAAGATAGATAGTATAAATGAAATGTTTGAAATTTGCTTTATGAAAGTTAGAAACTAAAGATCTTTCATCGAAAATGTTTAAAAAATATAAGATATTTTTTGAAAATGTTCGAAACACATTCAAAGAATGTTGGGAACTAAAGATCTTTAATTTGAATAGTTTGAAATATATTTAAAGAAAGTTAGGAACTTAAGATCTTCAATTGAAAATGTTTGAAATGTCTTGAAGAAATGTTTAGATATAAAGTATTAAAAACTTCAGTTGCGATTGAGTTTTGATACATTTAAGACTAAATTGTGTTCATCAGCTTAAGTTCTAAAGATGTAGCTATATTTCAGAGATATCGTTCAACTATTGTCATTGTTGACATTTCTTGACTCTGCTTTGCAGCTACTTCAGAGTAGATATTAGATTTGAAATGTTTGAAATTTGTTTTAGGAAAGAGTCCAAGTGTTGTTGATTGATCACAAATAACTTCAGCTTCAATTTAGTCTTTATAGATTTGAGATCAGTTTAGCTTTTGCTTCAAGAAATGTCTGATATATGTATATAACTGTTGTCTTTAGTATTATCTTTGTTGACATTTCTTGACTCTGCCTTGCATCTAAATTTGCTCAGCTTATAATTTAGAGAAGATATTAGAATTGAAATGAGTTTTATAATTTATAGAATTGAAATGATTTAAAGTTTGTTTTAGGAAAGTGTCGAAATGTTCATTGATCACAAATAACTTGAGCTTCAATTGAGTTTTGATAAATTTGAGAGTAGTTTGCGTTGATATATCTTTCAAGTGTTGTCTTTAGCAATCTTTAGTACTACTTTTCTTGACATTTCTTGACTCTTGCTTTTCAGTTAATGAAATGTGCTCAGTTTATGCTGATTCTGTTTAGAGTATTCGCTTATATTTTATAATTTCTCAAAGGAAAGTATCGAAATGTTGTTGATCCATCACAAATAACTTGAGAGTAGTTTAAGTTTAGCTTTAATATATCTCTGATGTATTTTTCAAGTGTTGTCTTCAGCAATCTTTAGTACTATCTGACATAATTTCTTGACATTTCTTGCTCAGTTTATGCTAATTCTGTTTAGAGCATTTGCTTAGACTTAATAATTTCTCCATATATGTTTTATTTTTGCAAATGTCGTAGTCTCAGTCTCAGTCTCGAGTCTCGGCTACAACTAATTTAAATGCGTTCGTTTATCGATTCAAGTTTTTTATTGGGTTTGTGTTCGACCAGTCGAGCAAGTTGCGAGTGGCAACGTCGCGTTGTCGTGAGTTGTCTTGATTTGTGCGTGTGCGTGGCATGTGTCTGGCGACTTTTGTTTTTTTCGGCCGCGCGACTCTCGAACAACGGAGGAGAGACACACCTACCTACCTGAGTAACCTCGTATATATACGATATAGTATACTATGTATGAGTATATATTTGGCCATGATCGCCAACACCAACATACTCGCAATCGCAATGGAAACGCGGTTGCCTTTTTTGCATATGACGGGCAACAAAAAAACAGATGGATGCGTTCACATCGTTTAAAATTAGATGCTTTTGCAATGCGATGATTAATTTTGGTTGTATGTGGCTTCTTTCATCACGTGTTGTCGCTTCGCTAGTTGGACACTTGAAATTGGCACCAATCTAGGCCCACAAACAACGATGGAAAGTTTTCTTTCAACTAGAGAATATAGAAATGCCTTTGACGTTAGACATACTTTATATTATATACAAATACATATTTATCTGTGAAATGTGCACGATTCTTAAATAGCTCAATAAACTCTATAAAGCAGTCTATAAACCGTTTTTCGTTTGCTTCCGCGTTAATAATTTAGCTAAGAAAAATTAAATGAGAATTGGGAAAAATACAAAATACATTTTCGCCACGTTCAATTTGCTTGATGGGATCTTGATCTTATAATTAGTCTTTAGCGAACATTAATAAAACGAATCGAAAAAAGAAAGATTCAGCATTTTTATGCTTTTTATCATCTATATATCTATATATATCAGTACTATATCATCATCTGTTGACAGTTTGATGTCTAATTTTTCCACGAATACTTTAATTTACATTTTGTTTACCAATTTTTGACACACTTCTTACCCTTCTCTCTTCTCTTCTGTCTTTGCAGGTAAGCATTTGAGAACATAATCAAAATAATAAATGGGGAGAAGACAAACAACATCTGGTTTGTGTTGGTCAGCTCGTAAGTCAATTAGTTTCTTATAGATTGTGGGATAGCTAGTTGAAAATTTTTCCAACAGACAATTGTCAATGCTCTCAATGAATTTCAATAAAGAGCAAAGTAATATTCCATAGAAGAATAAATTGAACAGTTTGTCCGACGTATCGAGAACTATTTGAACATTAAACTGAGGAGGGGGAGACTCAATAAAAGACTGAAGACGGGGGCGTCACAAAATGATCTTTATGATGAGTGCCAAAAATAGCAAAGGCACGAAGGAGGCAGCAAATCAAATGAAGAAACAAAACAACACAGCGAAGAGAAAAGAAAACTTTGGCTAGCAAAACAACAAAATAATTAAAATATTTCGCATTAACTATGAGAATCAGATCGTGGCCAGGCATTGAGAGCATGATACGCGAGGGAAGTTCCAAAACGTAATCGAAGCAACAGACAAAAGTTTTCGCTTGGCTTTCGAGCAACCCTCGCATATCATCAGATCATCAAATAGGGTCCGATACAGTATGAAATAATAGTGGTCTCTGTTCAGTTTGTTGTTGTTATTGTTATTGTGTTCTGCTTCTGCTTCTGCCTTCAATCATTGGCCTTGAATAATTCATGATAATTTTGTTCTTTTTTCGGTATTGTTTGTGAGGAAGCCTTTATTTTCGCTGTTCTTGTTGTTCTGTTCGAAATTTTCATTAATTTTCTGCGTGTTCTCAGCATGTATTTTTCATTCCTCTTTCACAACTCATTTGTTTACGAACTATTTGTGTGATATGCATAGTGAGCCCAAAGTGGAGAGCGAACTCAACTCGAACGAATGACAAACAAAAAGACAGCAAAAAGAAGTGAGTGGAGAAGAGGGGGGAGAGAGAAGAGCAAAGTATTTGGGGAGTGTTGTAATGCGATAAGCAAAGCTCATTTAGGGCCCATAAATAGTGTCATACGTGGTGCCATATCACAATTATGTATATTAGAAGCTCCTTCAATTCAGTTTGTTATACAAAACTGAAGGTGATGGCATATGGGAGTTATAAAAGCCAGGCTATTATTAGAGCTGAACAAATGCATTCTGTTATATAAACCAATTGATTTCTTATCTTTGGCAATCGCAGCGTAATTTAGATAAATGTTTTCTAAATTTGTTTGCTCATCAAAATACCGAACTCTTAAAAACAACTATTGATTGTAACTTAAGTACAAATTTTTTGAATTTTGTTTGCTTATTAAAAAAGTAAATACAAAATTCTTAATTCTTAATTCTTAAAAAAAAAGAATTCTAAATTTGATGGCTTATTAAAAACTAACACAATATTCTTAATTCTTTATAAAAGTTTTCTAAATTTTGTTTGCTTATCAGAAAAGTAAACACAGAACTCTTAAAATCAAAATGATAGATAATTTAAATAAAAGATTTCTAAATTTGTTTGGTCTTAAAAAAGTATTGATATTGAATTGCTTCAAATATTATTTCTAAGCTGAACTTGCTATTCTTTTTCGAAGTATATCTATATTCAATATTTTCAAAGTTTTCCCTATTCATAATACTTAATGCTTAATAAAAGTTTTCTACATTTTGTTTACTCGTCAAAAAAGGTAAACAAATTTAATTCCCAATTCATAAGCTGAACTTTCTACTTTATTGTTGAAGCATATCTATGTTAAATCCAATAGTTTCTAAAATTTCAAAGTTTTCCCTATAATTTTTAATACTTCATCCTTAATAAAAGTTTTCTAAATTTGTTTATTTTTTGAAAAAAGTAAACATATTGAATTCCCACATTTAGAATATTTGAAGCATATCATCTATATTCAATATTTTCCGAATTTTCAAAGTTTTCCCTATTATTCTTAATACTGAATTCGTAATAAAAGTTTTCTAAATTTGATTATTCCTTGAAAAAAGTAAACAAATTGAATTCCCACACTTAAAATTTCCAAGCTGAACTTTCTATTTCATTTTTGAAGCATATCTAGATCCAATACTTTCCGAGTTTTTCCGATGTTTTCCCTATTTATCACACATGATCTGTGTTTACTCGCAGTTTCAGCTGAAACCTGCCTCATTAGACACAAGGCTGCTGAGTTTTGAATATGTTAGGATAAGTTGGTTGTAAACAATAGATATTTACAACATTTTACAGCACTTTGGGAGTTTACACACATGTGAATCTCACACATATTCCGCATAAAAATGCGATCGTAAAACTGCATCATCCATCAGAGAGCTCAGAGCAGCCAAAAACAAATGCAATTAACTCAGCAGTCAGCAGAGATTGTTGCAACAACAAAAGCAACAACAACAACTCTCTAGGCAATTTACGATTTGCCTTCTGACCATCAGATTGCGATTGCAATGCGGATTAGCATGTGGCCAGGTAGTTGAGAGGCAGCCGCAGCCCGAGACCCAATCTCAAATGCCAGCCAAATACCTAGACGACGTCACACAGAGCCATATAAACCGCAGCCAGACGACAGACGACAGACCGAACTGCTAATTGCATTCGAATGCGCAAATTAGCTGTAAAAGATGGCTGGCAAATTGGTTGAAGGCGCCGCACGCGTGTGGCAATTAACTGTGTTTTCTGTTTTCTGTGTTGCCTCAACTCGTGGCGAGTCGACTCGATTCCATTTGACTCTGTGTCCCCAAACGTGGAAAATTGCTGTTGACTGACGCCTGCTGCTCGAGGTTCCCTTCCCTTCTCTTTCGTTCACAACCGAGGTCACAGAGACACACACACACACACTAAAATAGCAGTTCATAAATCTGGTAGGGGGGAGCGACATTTTAAAAAACGATCTTTAATGGCTTTTGTCTAGGCTGCTTAGCTATTTCAAGTATTTTAACAGATAACAAATTTACCTTTTTAACTAGTTTTCATGCTCTTTTTTTCTGTAAGGGTTTCTAAGTCACTTTGTTGAATATGATGATAAGGTGGTCTTGCCTTTTCAACTTTTTATTAAACTGTGTATCCTAAGAGTTTCTTAGATACTTTTTATTTGGATATCGATTTTACCTTTTCAACTACTTTTCATACTGTTTATGGTAAGACTTTCCAAGATTCTTTTTATATTGATATATTTTCTAAAATTCCAAACATTCCAATCCATAATATCTTCTGTAATTCGTAAATCCGTTTTCAAGTTAAATTTTTTACTAAATCTTTCTTAAGCTCAGCTAAAATTAAACTCAATTGCATATTTGTTCATTTAGGATTCTCTGAAAATACTTATTCACTTGGTCTGCTTGTGTTTTTACACATTTGTAATATAGAATTATATAAATCTGAGTTCTGTGTATTGTAGGGTTATCAGCTGTCGGTGTAAGGTCAGCTCTTTTATCACTAGAAATCGTCTAGATTATAATGAAGTTATAAGCTAATGAGGCTTTAATACTTCCATTTATGGAAATTCGTAGAAATGGCAAAAAGTAGAAAGAAAAGTGAATCTAGTATTCATTTCAAGTATTTCTTACTCAACTAATTTAGAGCACACTGAGAAAAAAAAACATTTTCTCAAATCAAGAACATTTGTGTTTTTAAAATAATAACACTTTACGAACAAATTCTAGTAATAAATCATATCTTATAATACGATTTTGAGTCTTAAAACTATACGATTTTGAGATTATCTTATAATAAGATATTGATTTTTTTCCTCTTATACATAAGAATTTGCGTCTTATATCGTTTGTTCTTGATATCAAGATGTGTGATGAAGATTTTCATATTCTTGACACACTTTTAAGACCAAAATTTATAATACTAAGACTACTAAGTCTTGATTTTTCAACTTTTTTCAGTGTATTGTCATGTTTACTAGAACTTTTTTCCATCTCTGATATTTTATTAGCCACACGTGTCTCTGGCTATTAACTGAACATCCTTTCAGCACAATCTCCCTTCCTCCCACACACACCTCACAGAATAGAATGAAATATCACGTATTTATTATTTTCGCCAGAGGTTTATTTTTGCGCGTGGCTACGCGACGGTTGAATAAACTTTCCCATTGACCTGAATTCTGGTTGAATTTTGAGAAATGAAATGAAAATGACAATGATGATGTTTATTCAATGTACTACGGCGACTGCGACAACGACAACGACAAAAAAGAGAACTATGTACATATAGATAGATTGCAGTTCGAATTTATTTATTGTTGTTCTTTAGCTAACTCGCAGAAATATCCTTGTAACCATTCCGTTTCTTTTTTTTCGCATTGTCAGCCCAAGTTTTGGGTTAAGGCCACCAAAAAGAAATGAGCGAGTGTCGTGTATAATAATTATCAAATGTGTTCCTCTTTTTTTATATTTTTCGTTTGTATTTTGCCGCCACAATTTCCCTGAAAGACACAAAATTGAGTGAGTAATGTTTCGGTGTATTTTCGGCACCGATCAACCTAATTTAGAACTGTCAAACAAAGTCTTTGGCAGATACAATAATATTGTAGGCTGATGCTGAGCTGTCAAATCGCTCTATACATCTGCTAATACTATAACTTATAGGTGACCAAACGAAATATTTCTTCATTTTCCATATTCAATTTTCAATTTTATTATTTTCTTGGCACGCTTTCATCTTGGGCGAAAGCAAAAGTTTTCTTTTTATGAACACATCAAATGCGTCATCTTTTCTCATCCCTCTGAATATCGCGTGGGTGGCCCATAAGTTTTCTATATACTATAGTACATCAGAAATGCAATTTAATTGCACACAATTCGCAGAACACTTGCTGAATTCATAAAAACTAATTGCCCAATTTCTTAGCTAGATTTGATTTTGCTGAATTAACATTTAACATGTGTACAGTAATTAATCAAATTGCATTAAAAGATCACTAATTGGCATGATCAAGGCGAATGAGATTTAAAAATACGACAAGTTTATGAAATGAAAATGTGAATTTCAAGAAACTTAAATACCATATAGAGTACTAATATACTATAAATTAGCAATAAAATACTATATTTTTGTAGGAGAGTGATTAGAAATAAGTGTGGATAATGTTGGTCACACTGATTGGATTTGGTTTTGTGGATAGTTCTGTTTATTCATAATAGTTAGTCAATAAAATTCATATTTGTGTTTTAAAATCTCAATTTTTATTTATTAAGAACAAGTATAGATAATGTAGAGCACCCTGAATTGAAAGATTATATCAAATAATCTATGAAATATTAACTCTCTTTTGAAACAGAAACAATGAAATTTGCTAAGTATTTAGTTTATCATTGCAATCATTTGCCTGCAATTCTGACTTGGCTTATTCAGAGACAGATCTTTTGTTGATTTGTTTCCTCAACTACCTTTTTTTATGCATTGTGTCGCAGTCGCAGTCGCTTGATGCCAATATTTCTCTGTTCAGGGCTGTTCGAACTGCTGTTGCTGCTATTGAGCTTGTTTAGCTCGTTTTTATTAGTATTTCCTTTGATTGGCTCTATGCAAAAAAATGTCTACAATTGGCTATTGACTGCAACAGAAGCAACAAGCAACTGTTTCGCTCTCTTTCTTTCAGTATAGTTGATAAGAAAACTAGTTGCTTTGTTTGGCTACACGTGCCACAGGGATCCAGAAAGACACGACATTGTGATACACATGAGAAAAGGAGGAAGATAAGAAGCTGAGTCAGAGTTTGACTTAGTCGCTGATGAGATGATGATGATCCATTCTAATTTCTATGCAAATATCGAGTCTCAGACTCAGACGCTGGCAAATTGGCAGCTCTATTTGTTGTGGTCAAATAAACAAGGTGTATTTTAGGCAAGATACAAATACAAAATCTATATATGAATACAATATATATTAGCATATATTGAAAACCATTCTTTCAGTCTGTATTTGTATTTGTTTACCTGCTGTGTTGGTAAACAAATTTGCTAATAGGTGATTACGAACTCAACTTCTGCTGCTTCTGCTGTGATCTATTTGCCATTGAGTTAATCACGCATACAGTGTGTGAATGCTGCTGCTGATAAGCTTCGCCAGACAATCGGGGACTAGCTGCTGCTGATAAGCTACTCGCTAACGATGATGATGATGAGCTGATAGTTAAATGTGTGTTTAGTTCCATTAATATCCCCCAACGAAATTGAGACCCCACCTCGTTTATTTTCTGTGACTGCCTTCTCAAATTTATGTCGCTGGCGACATTTTGCTGTTTGTCGTCGTTATTTGATTTGTTTTTAATGAATTTCAATTGCCGGCCATTTAGCATGGAAGACCAAAGTCGTCGATACGTCAGCAGCACAACGAGAACAGAGCCAATTAAAAATGCGACTCTTCGAGCACTTGCCCAAAATCAAAACAAATGCTTAGAGTAGCTGCTTCTCTTTCTCTTGCTTAGAGTAGCTGCTTCACCTTCTCTTTCTCTCTCGTTGACCGCAACAAGTTCGAGGCGAAATTCTCAGAGATTAGACATATTTGAGCTGATAATATTGAGAAGCAGCCGTTTGTCCAGTTTTGCAGTTCCGTTTGTTCGATCTGCTCCACTGATAAACGGTAAACGGTAAAAATTGTGGTTGCCAAATTCAACAAATTGAACAAATTGAACAAATGGCACACAGCTGTCAATACATCAAAACGCTTCTTTCTTCTTGGCAAACATTTCTGTGGAAATGCAGAGGAAATGAATGACAGGTGGCATGATAAGAGGAGACAGTTTTTTTTATTTTGAGTAGTCGAAAATAGGATGAGAATCAACGATGGTCACTTGAGACCACTCAAAACTGTCAGTTTGAATGAGAATCAGAGCAAATAATACTTGATTCTCAGTCTCAGTATTTGTGTCTGCTTTACTTGTGTAACCAAATTGAACAACTGTCATCACAAGTTTTTATATAATTGTTCAACACTCGAAGCTCTGACTTTTTAACCTTCAGTCGGCTGTGGAGACTGCATGTCTACGAGAATGTTTTATAACTACAGATACAGATAGTTCTCAGTAAGATGCATGAGATGTTTCCCCATTGATAAGAGAAAAACACACCCTAGACACAGTTGCTCAATTATCTTATCTTGGTTTCTCAGCCCAAAGTCCACAAACTGCAATCCATTAATTTCCCAAACCCTTTGCACGCGCCGTAATATGATTCAGTCACTGAATCGGAATCGAAATCGAATTCGGAATCAGCCGGAATACATCCACTTTTAATTGGCGCAGATTCCAATAGTTTACTTTTCACAACAATCAAATACAATACAATATATATTCTATATAGTTTTCTATTCCAACAACGCGCCTCCCTCACAAACACACGCGTTGACTGCGTGCCAAAATCGAAAAAAAACTAATAGAAATAATAGAAATTCTGTTGTAATTTTCCACACGCTGCAGCTGAGCTGCTTTTATTGCAATTCTCATTGTGGTTGTTGTCGCCTTCTCTTTTTTTGCTTTTTGGCTTTTGTTTGTAAACAACGAAATAAAATTTCCACACGCTATTACTATAAAGTTCACTTTGCAATCGCTTTTAAAATATACTTATATGTTATATGTATATATTTTTGCCATGCGGGGGAGGCGTTTGCCCCCTTTTAGGTTTGTCATTGCGACTGTTAATGTGACCGCAGTTTATTCCCCTCCTCTACTCTCTTTCTCTACAAGCAATTTATTGCGCGATGCACGAGTTTGCTGTTTAATTTGTAATAATTATAGAGACACATTAAATACTGTTGAATATTACGCGAATAAATTAATAAATCTATTTGCATATTATATATTTATATATTACAGCACATGTTTGCTGTCATTCATGTTATGTTAAGTTTTTTAACATTTGCTATGTTAAATATGTTAGAGATATTCTGTTGTCTCTTTATAATATTTTTCTTTCCTTCCTTCTTTAAAAGATACTTTATTTTTGTTTAATACTATGCAAATGAAATCAATTTACATGGATTTTATTAATTGAAAGTGTTAACTTTCATGTTATGTTAAGTATTTTAACATTTGCTGTGTTAAGAGAGATATACTGTTGTCTTTTATTCTGTTAGCTTTCCTTATTTTGTTACTGAGTATTAAGTTAAGTATAGAGACAATTTAACGTTGTTTAGTATTACGCGAATGAATTCATAAATCAATCAAAACATACATTTTGCTAATTGAGCTTTAGCTTTGTTAATTTTACACTGAATGTTAATCTACATTATGTTAAGCTTAATATGTTAACTTTTGGCATGTTAGAAGAACTCTTCTGTTGTGTTCTTTGAATTCTGTTAGCCTTTCTTCTCTAATTGAACTTTCCAGTGAATGTTATTCTACATTAGTAAAGCTAAATATGTTAACTTTTCGCATGTTAAACGAACTCTTCTGTTATTAATAAGAAATCTTTGGAAGTGATAATTGTCAATGAAACTTTTTAACATTCCACAGTGGAAAATTTCAATTCCAACTCGACTATTGCCAACTGTCGGATGTATTGTTACCCTTTCGTAAGCCTTTAATACCTCAACTCAACTCGTTATCAAGAATGCTCCGTAGAGCACTGTTAATACACTCGTTATGTCATATAGAAATGTTTTTGTCTTTATGATGCATTCTACGCAGTTGCTTGCGGTTGTAGTTTTGCAATCGAGTTGAGTTTCTGGTCACCAGAAAACGCACACAGAGTGTAAATTGTTCAGATGAGCGAGAGTTATTACTTATTTGTTTGTACAAATGTGCAATTAATTGTTGTTTGTTTATTTGCTTTCTTTCCATTCCATTTATTATTACATATTTGTTTACTTTGGTTGATTTTTACAATTTTTGCCGCCTTAACGCGGATGTTTTTTTGTGCAATTCGTTGCCGGCTTTTTGTTCTATGGGAAATATTACAGACAGAGACAGACTTGTGTTGTTGTTGTGTGAGCTTTACATTGGGGTTCCGCATTTGAGTATGTAGAGAAAGGGGGAGTGGGGAGGGGAGAGGAGAGACATGCGCATGAAATCGATACGTTCCATGTTGCCATGTGTTGAATTCAAACACAGTTGCCAATGCTGCAGTCAATGTTGTTGTTTTTCTTTTTTGTTTTCGACAATTTGTTTTGCAAATTTGCAAGCCCTTGAATTTCTGTTGGTCTTTGCTGGTTGTGTTGTTGTTTTTTCACGCTGCAAAAGCAAAGTGAAGCGGAAACAATTGACTCGATTATATAAACTGCATTTCAATTTCGACAACTCAAAACAAACTTTGAAGAAAGTGTTTTTTACATGTGCTGCTTGCCTGCTTTACTTGCTCTCTCAGCATTAAACGCAATGCGCAAAAAGGTGGAAACCACCACAACCACCACCGCAAACACCACACCACCACCATCATCATCACCTCATCGACAACAACCAGCATGTTGTTGTTGTTGAAAGCCACCGCGTGGTTTGCTCAAAAAAGTCTTTTGAAGAACGTTCGCTCGTTTGCTCACTGAGCATTTCGAGTATGTTGTTTTTTGTATTGTATGATAAAATAAAAAACCAAAACAAGAAAGAGAAAAAAAGCAATAAATTGTCGTAAAGTTTTTGCGTCGCAACACAAAAAGTGTCAAAGAAACAGCAGAGCAAAAAAGAGCAGCAAAATGAGGCAAAAAAAAAAAGCAAGAAAAGTAGCGTGAGCTTCATAGTTACTCCCTATATAAATAAGTCTGTAAAATAACAACAAAATACTGTTTAAATATTAATAATATAAAGCACAGGCTGATGTTGTAGTAAATAAAATGAATAAATAAATAAAAGTATGTAAATTATGGAAGAAGACTCTCGAGAGTCGCGACGGCGAATCGCGCGTCAAAACAAACAGAGAGCAACAGAGTTGCATGAAAATACTTATAGATAAAGATACACACCCGTCTATGAGTATGAGATACACACACAATCACACTCTCTCACACACACACACAGCTGAGGAGGAGCTGTCGCAACATGGCGCGCACTCCCAAAAACAAAAAAAAAATGAAGCAAAAACAAAAAAATATTTGACCAGATACACAGCACGCTCGCTTACTCTCTCTCCGTCTGTCTCTCTCACTCCGGCTCTCTTGTGCTCTCTTGCCGCGTGCTCGCGCTCTCGGCTCTCAGCAAGCGGCGCTGCCATTTTGATATAAAATCAGACGCTAATTGCAAGCAGACGTTCAGTCGCCAGCTCAACTCGCTACACGCAACACAAACTCGGAACAAAACCGCTAAACAAAATAAAAAAGAAAAACATTTTTTACAATTAAAATACTTGATAATAAGTTTTTAAAGTATTTGTGCAAAGCCAAAAAGAGACTCTTTGAATTACATTAAATTCAAGAACAACAGCAAGCAAACAAAAAAATCGCAATCGTAAACTTGCAAACAATACACTCAAAAAAAAAAAAGCAACACGCAGAAAAGCTCGTCGAATGCAAATCCAAAATTAAAAAAAGCTTTGCGCCGGTCTCATAAATTACCAAAAGCTACGCAGCGAATTCAGTCATTGCTGAACTTTTGCCGTAAACACAACGCAAAACCAAAAAGAAAAAATTAACGGCAAATAAGAAACAGACAGACACAAGTGAAAAAAGAAGCAAAGAAAGCACAGAAGAAAGAATACATATATTTGAAACATTTTTGTAACTGTGATATAAACTAATAATTATTTTAATTATATAACGCAAACAATTTTAAAACGTAAAGTGTGTGCGACAAGTGAAATACTCAACATTAAAAGAGACTGAGTGAGAGAGAAAGAAAAGAACATACCAAAAATATTAGTGCATAAACTGTAATACAAAAAAAAGCAAAAGGAAATAATTATGATGGGCACAATGTCGCTTCGCCAGCCAGAAAATTGGCTCTACGAGATTTGGCAGAAGGGCTACGACAGTCCCTGCTACGTGATGGTGCCAAATGCAAAAGTATGTATCATCTTAGCGCAAACGAAAAACATAATATATAGACAGAGAGAGCAAGCGAGGGAGGGAGAGAGTGAGAGCGGGGGGACAAGCAGTTTCACCTTGCAGTTCTATTGATTTTTGTGCATAGACCAAAAAGAAAATAAGAAAAAAATAACCTTTTAGGCTGTCAAACGCATCTCAAAACTGTCAATCTCGAGCATTTATTTCGTGCCAATTTGCCAGCCAAAATTCCTTTGTACTCGGCCAAGAAAATGAACAAAAAAAAAAAAAGAAAAATGAAAAATGAGAAAAGATAGAAAAAACAAAAGTAAAGACAACAAAGAGCACATGGAACAAGTGAAGACGACGACGACAGGCAGCAGAAGTCTTGGTCGCCATATTTGGCTCTCTGTGTGAATGTGTGTTTGTGTGTGTATTTTTATGGGGTTTCGTTGAGCAAAGTGCAGCCAAAAAATAAAAGACAAACAACAACGGGAAGATGAGGTTTGTCTCTACCTCTGAGCTGAGGCGTGAACCCAAACGAACCTCGACCCGACTCGACGCGACGCGACGCGACTCGTCACAACCACAACTCAACTCAACACGACGCAACGCGACGCGACTTCGAACTCAACTCCAACAAAACAGAGATAGAGAGAGAAAGACAGAAAACCCCAACTCCTCAGTTCTCAGTTCTATTCTTTAGCTACATATTTGAAATGAATATTTAATATTAATGAGATGCACACCTGTCTCTCTGAGTAATAAATTATTTTTATTTGCCATAAATAATATATTTTATACATATTTCGGTTAGACCTGTTTTGCACTTTACGATATTGATAATAATTTATCACCTTTTTTACTGTTTCAATTCGTTGCGCAGTTTCCTAAGCATTAATTGAATTGATTAGCTGTCGCCGAAAAGAAAGATTCTATCTATTTAAAAAAACACGCACATCTATGTTAGTATGTGTTTTGTTATTTTTGGGGTTTCATTGACTCGCAAATGGATTATATACATAATTTTCAAATCCCCCGGAAAAAATAAAAACGTGAAAATATTTATAGAGAGTGCCAATTTGTAGATTTTGAGCATTTTGCCAAAAAGAATGAAGCGTACGGCGGCGATTGTGTGAACATGCGAGACGGCCATGCCTCATTCCTCCGAAGCCCATAATTCTTTTTGATTTACCGCCGTTGTTTACTTGGCTATGACTAAGAGAAAAATCGCACACGAAACGCGCGTGAAACGCGAGCGATTTGCCAACGTGGCAACAAAAATATAGTTGAAGCTATTTTTTTTTCTTGTTTTCACTGTGACGTGATTTTTGATGCATGCGTCTGCTGCCTGATCGAGAATATTCCTTCAATTGTGAACTTTTATTTGGGAGAGTGGAGAGTGAAAATCAGGCCAAAATCACAGCAACAAACTTGATGTGAAATTGCCTAAAAAGCGAGAGATGCGTTTATAGCAAAAAAAAAAAAAAAAAACGGGAAAAAAGCAAAGCAAAACGGAACTAGGTATAAGTTGAGTGGCAGCAAAATAAAGAAAAAATAAAAAAAACCTCACCTGCCTGCTTGCTGCTGTTGCACGTGCCACAAACAGCAGCACATGCAACCGCCAACGGCAGGTGTGTGAGTGAGAGGGAGACAATAAGATGACGCCAGGGGGCGACAGTTGTACAGAAATCTGTCGCTGCTTTTACTGTTCTTTTTTTTTGTGTGTGTGTGTGTGTTGGCATCGCTTAATGGCAATACTATATTTTCATGACACCGCCAAACACACGCGGGCACGGGGCACGCGTGGCGTGTTGGCATTGACATTGGCCACGAAATTACACGCCCCCTGCCCCTCCCTTCTTCCCATACTTACCTTTCAATAACATTTCTTTGAAATTGCTTTGCGCTTTTGCGCAAATAAAACACGCCACATGCCGCTGAGCAAACATCGAAAATAATTTATGAATGAGTCGAGTCGAGTCGACTTTGACATTTAATGCGCTCACATCGATTTATCGCAATTGTCCTGTTCATTTTACACCATGTTTTTTTTTTTCGCTATCGATATCGATAAACGATCGCTTTTAACGCACGGTTGGACTGCGTGCAGTTAACAGTGCGCAACGCTGTTATGCAACATGTTCGATCAGCAGACAGCTGTTAATGTTAAGTGAAGAGTAACCAGATGACAATTATTATTATTATTGCGGTCACACCTCAACACAGGTGTTAAATAAACGAAAGCTCTTTTTTAAGAAAATGAATATGTAATTAATTTAATAAACTTATTTCGAGTTTACTAATATTAAATTTTCGCTTTGTATTACAGGATCTGGTCAAATCGCATCTCATGATTGCGGTGCGCGAGGAGGTGGAAGTGTTGAAAGAGCGCATCTCCGAGCTGATGGATAAGATCTCGAATCTGGAGCTTGAGAACAACATACTCAAATCGAACATGTCCCCGGAGACGCTGCAACAATTGCAACTGCAGCTGCAGATCGCAGGCAGTCAGCAGCCCGCCGCCGTTGCCGCACCCCCCGCAACGCCAGCCATTCAAGCGGCGCCAACAGCAGCAACAGTCACCGCAGCGGCAGCGACGTCGACAGCGGCAGCAACCAGTCCAGCGACGTCGGCAGCGCCAGCCACAATACTCGCCAATGGCAGCGCTGAGAACGGCGGCAGCAGCGTCGTCGTCGACGCAGCCGTCTCAGTTGTCGATGCAGTGCAGCAGCAGGCAGCGACTAACGGCAGCAGCGGCGTCGCGCCAGCGGTCGTCAGCACAAATGGACCAATGTCCTAAGCGCTCGCTGCTTGTTATAGTTTGTTTTATGCGTAATTTAAAGAAAAAACAACACAAAAACAACAAAATGCTAAGTGGCCCCTTGTCCTGGGCACTGGAATGTCGAAATAATGAAAGATGTCAACTCAACTTTGTCAAAATTTGTTGTAGCCGCAAAACAAAAGCAAAACAAAAAAAAACAAAACCAAAAGCAAAAGCTGCAAGAAAATTGAGACAGAGACAAAGCGATAGCAGCCAAAAAACAACAACAAGAATCCCCCAACAGCAACGCATCAACGACAGCAGCAGCAGCGGCAGCAACTTTAACCGCAACAACAACAACACCAACACACAAGCAAGTAACAAAAGTATTACAAAAGCTCAAAAAGAGCAAGAGAGAGAGCGAGGAGGAGTGAACAGCATAACGTTTTGCTGTTAAAGTTGCGTCGCTGTCGCTGCTATTGCTGCTGTTGCTGTGCGGTAGCATTGCTGCTGCAGCCGCCATTTTGTTAATTTCTCGATTGTGATATTTGTTTAACACATACCTTCACACATATACATACACATACAACCCACACATACCCATACACACACATAGACATAGACATAGGCGGATAGACTGCGTGTTAACAGTCTGGCTGCGACTGTTAACGACGGCGCTGTAAACAGACAGTTTTTTTGTTTTAACAGAGAGCGCTGCTGCGCGAATTAACATTCAGGTTCAGTTAACATAATAACATATAAACACATCAATTCTGTTTTATTTAATTTTAAACGCTCTTTTTATTTGTTTGTTTATTGCATTTTGTTTCCATGTTATTAAGTAGAAGCTCGAAGGAAGTTGTGCAAATCAAATATGAATAATAAATACACACACTAACACACACATACACACAATTTGGCCTCAAACACATACTTAAACCGCTAGAAGTAGAATTTGAGCCAAGAACTAATAATGAAACAACAAAAAGCAAAAATGTAACAAAAAATGCAAAAATGATGTGAAGAAAATAGTTGGCAGAAAGTAGATTGCGAAAAGGGAACGGAAATATATAAAAAAAAATATGTGATAATTTGCATTGTGCATTGTAAATTGTAAAAAGCAAAAGGCAAAGCAAGAAAATATCGAAGCAAGCTAAAAAATAATACATTAAATTACATTGAGAGTCAGTTGAGGAAAGAGCGTCAACAACAGCAGCAGAGATCAACAATTTTATTCACTTAATTCTAATTGATAAAGAAAAACAAAAGGAAAACACTGATTATATAGATACATAAATATGTAATACAGCTGCTATTTTTATAATTTAATGATTTAATTATCAATACAACAAACAAAAAACAAAAAATTTGATTAACTAAAATGCATGTTTCAAATTAATTAAATGAAAACAAAAGATAATTAAAAACACACGCTCGTAGAAAATGTTGTAGTACTTTTAGAATATTTTGAGATTCTGTATTTTCACACACACATACACTCGCACACACCCCGCAACACACACACACACACATGCGAAACAAATATCTAATTATCTGATTAATTAATGCAATTATTGTAAATATATGTAAACATAAACAAAAAAACTATGTGTGAAAGCTAATCGAAAACAACAATTTGAAATGCGTGTGAAACTTTAAAAGTATGCACTACAACCCCCAATTTCCCCCTATAACTATATGCAAACATGCAAGATGAAGAATATGAAAAATGCAGCAGCAGAAAAGAGAATGAAAAAGAAGAAGAGGAAGATGAAGAAGGCTTATTTAGAAGCCTCAAATGAATGTATATTATGATAAGCAAAAGTCGTCCTATTTTTTATTGTTATTGCAAATATTTAGTTAATAATTAATATTAATTTCGAATTTTTGTATAATCGCAAGAAAAAGCAAATCTGTTGTAAGATTTCTGTTACTCTCTTTCACACTCTCTGCCGCATAGCCACAACAACAACTACAACAAGAACAACAAGAAATGAAAGCAAAAGCATAAACAAATGAAGAGCATTAACTAGCTAAAACTGCAAAGCAAATAACTGAAATTAAATAACAGAGAAAGTGTGTTGACCACCTGCCTCGACTGAATGCACGCCGTAGATGCGACCCGTAGATGCCCCAAGTTTTGTCAGCACATCCTTGCAACATCCTTGCAACATCGTATGCAACTCAAGAATGCCACCTGCGGAGACTCAATTTGTCTAAGGTTGGCGAGAAACAAAACAAAATATGTTTCAACTATCAACTACAAAACAACAACTCTACACTAAAGTGCACAAAACTTGCGATCTACGGGACGCACTCGAAGGGGCATTCAGTCGTGGAAGGTGGCAACCCTGTCGCAGCCATCCAACTAAAGTAATTGTTTTAAAGTATTCTTTTGTTTTCTATTATTTTTTTTAGTTTTCTTTTTTATTTAAGGACCTTTGTCATGCGTTTGCTTTTCATGTTTTATTTGCTCCCCCCATGATTGATTTAGACGCGTTAAGTATCTTTTTTAAGTCTAACTATTAATTTATTAATTAGTTTGTAAGCGATCAACAAAAAAGATTAAAACAAATAAATCAAATGCAAAACATATATATTAAACTAAAGGAAACAATACAATTATAATAAAAACCAAACAAAAATCCAAAACAATCAATCGTTTTTATTCTTGGGACTTCAACAAAGGACATTCGTTTTTTTCAGAATGCAGCAAGGATCTACTTTTTTGCAATCAGACATCAAGTACTGTCGATTGCCATTGAAGGTTTTCAAGGTAATAGGAAAAAAAATCACCTTCAATTTTTTCTTTCGTATTGAGACTGAAAAATTTAATTGTTGAATTCTTAGATGACCCCGTATTTTTTGTGATGCCAATCGATAAAATTGGTCCTTGCGATCTTGAAAATATGTGTCCTTTGCAAATGCGTTAGGATATGGCCGAATTATGACTGATTTTGTATGGGCTTAAAAATTGTATGGCTGCCCCTAAAAGTATGCAATTAAAAACGAATAATGCTTACACAGTATTCGTTTTTTTAGCCATAACTCGGCCAATTTCGAAAGGATCTGGTCAGGACTTACCTTTTTATAATCAACGTGGACAAAACTATCGATTGGCATTCAAGGATTTTAAGGATATTTCAAAAGAAAAAATTTCAAATTTGGTTGAAATTTGGAAAATGCACTATATCTCGGCCATTTGAAGGACTATCGGGATGTCCTTTGGCACAAGGATAACTCGGACTAATACAAACTGATTGACATCATCAAAAGGACAAACGTTCTTATAGCAACAAAGTTACAAGGACTTTTTTGTATACAAAAATAGCGTATATCTCGGCCGTACCCTGTCAGATCCTTGCGAGTCCTGTGTCAAACAAGACATATTTATGAAGCCTACCATCCTGCCAAAGGACATTCTAATCGTGCTTGCGGTTCTTGAGATATCCTGGAATTCGCGATTTCAACAAGTTTCCTTTGGCCCTCGAACTGAAAAATTACAAGTGTTGGATTCTTAGATGACCCCATATTTTTTTGATGCCAACCGATAGAGATGATCCTTACGATCCTAGCAAAACATATCCTTTAAAAATGCGCAAGGATATACCCGAGTTATGACTGATTTTGTATTGCCGCAAATGCTTTGTATGAATGCCCCTAAAAGTATGCAATAAAAAACGATTAATGCGTATACATTTTTCGTTTTTTTAGCTATAACTCGGTCAAATCCTTAATCTGGTAAGGACATACCTTTTTGAAATCAGAGTAACGAGGACTATCGATTGGCATTCAAGGATTTTCAGGATCTCTTAAGTAAAAAAAAAGTTCAAATTTTTTCAAGGGGGAGGCATAGAAAAAATGGCAAAATCTTGGAAAATCTGCTGTATCTCGTCCATTTGAAGGACGATTGGAATGTCCTTTGGCACAAGGATAGCTCTACTAAATACAAACCGATTGGCACCATCAAAAGGACGAATATCCTTCAAGGAGCCAAGATGCAAGGATTTTTTTTGAATATACAAAATAGCTTATAACTCGGTCATATCCTGTCGGATCCTTGCGAGTCCTGTGAGAAACGAAATATAATGGCGAGGACTATCATCCTGCCAAAGGACATCCAAATCGTCCTAGCGGTTCTTGAGTTATCCTTGATTTTGTGTTTTCGACTAGTTTTCTAGCCAAAAAAACGGCGAAACTGAATTAATTTCCTTTTTCATTCTAGATAGATTAAAAAGGACGAATTTGTGTATTTTGTTTCGGTGTTTATTCATTGTTATTCGCTTATGATTATGATGAATTGTGTATTTGGTATTTAAGTGCTAGTTCTATGCAGGATATCTTATTACAGGGTATTTTAAAGTGCAGCACTTGTGGATAATGACATGGAAAAGGATGCTGACATACTTGTAATGCTATAAATAGTCAAATGTTAATGCTACGAATACAAAACGCGTTCAATTAAAGGCTAACAATCGAAAGTAAGAATAATAAACAATTTGTGAATATCCTTAAAAATCTGTTTCAGGACTTTGTGGCCTGAAATCCAGTTCCTCGGGATGATTTGCAGGCGCAGTCGGGGCTGCAGTTGCTTTTGGTTGCGGAGAAACGACGTTAACGTTGCCAGGCACATCGTGACCTGGTGACTGTGGTTTCTCCGCATGCGGCTGGGCAGGATTAAAGGACTTAAGAGTGCCCAGCTGAGTGCGCACATCGGTTTCGGAAAGATGATGCAGCGGAACATTGGCGGGCACGGCCAGACGCTTGGGACTGGTGCTGCCATCGACGGGCTTGCGCTTGTCCGGCGGAAAGACAACCTGAGCGTAGGTGACGCCGCTGCCATTCGGTTCAACGATGCTTTGGGCACCCGAGGAGTCGGTCAGTGAGCTGGGATGCCGGAATACGGTTGCTTCGGGACGCAGCTCCAGGGCATGCGGTGCATCACGACGTTGCATAGGTGAGTTGGAAGCTGCTGTTGTCGCCGTTTCCGGGCTGCCGCCTCTGGCCATTGTCGAGACGGGAGCAGACTGCGAGAGGGTGTCCTCGTGGGGAACCGGAGCATACAGCGAGGGGGTGTAGTTATTGTCCGTCACCTTGCAGTTGTATAGGTTGAGACCCTTGGCGAAGATGAAGACGAGCACGTCAAAAAAGACGGCTACCAAGATGAGACTGGCTGTCAGGATGTCCAGGATGTTGCCGTGCTTGGGCGTCTCGCGCAGCAGGCAGCGCTCGTAGTTGGGTGCCCAGTAGACGCAGGTGGTGCCTGACGAGAGAATAGAGAGCAGAGCATGATGTAAGAGCAATTATGTAACGAAATGCAGCTGTTGCTCAAGGAAAGAATGCTGCTAAGGTTAGCAGGCTTCCTTTCAGGACGATTGCATAACGTTTGGCAAGGTTTTATGCAATTTAAAAAGGGGACACATAAGGAGCATACATTGAATTCAGTTAAAGGAGGAAATAAAGGAGAATATAGGAGAGAAATCAAGTGGAAGGAAGAACAAGGTATAAATTCTTTTAAAGTAAATTGTATGAGGAATTTGAATCTATGCTGAATAGAGTTCATGTAAAAAGAACATCTACCCTCTAGAATCCTTAAGTAAATTCGTCAATTGAATTCAATTTAGAGTTCACTTTAAAAGAACATCTAAACTCTTTCATTAAGTTATTTCCATTAATTGAATTTAATCAACTTATCAACTTGAAAATTAAAAAAATTTAAGTTACAAAAAGAGGCAATTGAAATAAAGAAATTAGCTATTTTAAAGTTGAGTCTAGGATACTTTAAAGATGGAAGTTAAAAAGCTACCAAAAGAGGTAATTGAAACAAAGAAATTAGCTACTTTAAAGTTGAGTTAAGGAAAGTTTAAAGATGGAAGTTAAGAAGTTACAATTAAAAGTCTAATTTGTTAACGAAGTTTGCAGCAATTCAGGTATTGTTTATGCATACAACAAACTCTCAATTCGCTGTCTAACTACAACTAACTTAAACTGTTATCAACGATTAAAGTTATGTCTTCACTTACGTGTCACAAGATCGTAGCTGAGATGCGCTGGCACATAAGCAAAGAGTCCGACCAGCATCAGTTCAAAGCCCAGCGCCAGAGTCTTATCCTGCGGCAGCACCGCACGCAGCGTGATCAACGTCTTGCCAATGGCGCTCATGCCTACCATAAAGGCAGCCGAGATGCTGAGCACCTGGAAGATGATGATCTTGCTCTGGCAAGCGGCAGCGCTGCAGGCGCCAGCCGTTGCCCTCGAAGTGCCAGCGACGTTGGTTGTCTGATCTCCCATGCAGCTGCATCCTTCGTACAAACTGAAGCTGTTGATAGTCGACTTCTGAGTACACCCGGCGTAGCAGGGCGAGAAGTAAGTAACCGTGCTGTTCTCCGGACAAACAGGCATGAAAGCAGTCGGTGTGCAGAGGCATTGACTGGCACAATAAGGTTGCGTGAGCTTGCCACCAACCACTCCAGCAATTGGTCCCACATCGCAGCTGATGAAGATGTAGGCCACAAAGATGGCAACCAGTTTGAGTCCCAAACTAATGTTTATCCCCGTGATTGTGCGTGCCGAGAGCTGCGCCTTGGAGATGATTAAACCGGCGACAATCATGCCCATGGCCATGACAGGTGGTCGAAGGAAGAAGGAGACAAAGGAGGAGCGCCATTCTTGGGCAAGGCCATCCTGCTCGTTGTAGGGCAGAAAGAAGCGACTCTGCAAATAGGACTCCTCCTGCAGCGTGTAGTTGAGCACGCCGCTCTGTAGAAACATGATGCTCATCAGGTTCACCATGAGCAGCCGGTTGGAGAAAAGACGCTTCAGCGATGGCCAAAAGTTCGTGTCATCCATGTAAGTAGAGAACTGGCTGCCAAAGCCGCGCAGATTCGTCTGCTCCATAATCCGCTGAGCTGCCTGATGTATCACCGTCTTGGGCAGTCGCTTGGGGAAGAGTCCCAGCAGCACGGCACCCACAAAAATACACGGCGCCAAGATAATCCATCCCAGCCACCAGCCCACATTTGTCAATCCCACTCCGAGCACCAGAAACGAGCCAATCTGCTGTCCAAATGCCCTGGCAGCGAGTATGACGCCAATCACAGCTGGACTGTCCTGGGACAACGAGTTGTCATCGATGTAGCTCACTCCTAGGGTGTAATAGGCCAACGAGCCCATGCCCAAGGCAAGCTGGAGCACAAAGAGCATGGCCAGCGTCAAGGTGCTACTCTGCTCCTCGGTCAGCGTCAGCTTCTGGAACTGTGCCAACGATGTGGAACACAGATTGGCATCCACCAAGGCATCCTGCGCCTTGACGCCATCGGCACTAAAGAGAGAAAGGTAAGAAGGTTAAACTTTGTTACAGTTTTAAAACTCTTTTCTTACTTACAAGTTCATAATCGAGGGTATCACGGCAATGACGCAGGTCACAGACTGTAGCATCAGCGTGCCAACGAGCCATTTGATGGGATGATAAACGTCCGCCCAGTAGGCAAAAGCCAAAGCAAACACAGCCTGGAAGAGACCGCTGCTCACCAGCAGCCAATCTGTAGAAAGAGAAAGGATTTCGATTAAAATAGAGAATAAGTAAGGAATAAGGAATGGAAATAAAAACAAAAAGAATAAAAATTAATAAGGCATAAGGAATGGAAATTAAAACAGCAAGTGTCACAAATAGGAACTAAACAGGAATAAAGATTATTATTCAGAGTGAAAGCAGCTGTTGAGCGAATGGAAAGCACGTACTATAATGAAGATTGGCTGATATTATTTGCAAAACTTGCTACACTTTCACAGGAGAGCTTCTACTCCAAAAAGCTGATACAAGGCGTATACTTGATATATTAATATACATACATCATTAAAATTAGTATTTAAGTACTTCTTCTTCTACTTTGACTTCTTCGGTATTTCTGATCCATTTGCAATGCATTAAATCAAACTTTATAAACGTTTGCATATTTCTTGTTCATTTTGAAGGGTTTTGTTTAAGGATATATGCTTAAAATCCATTTACAATCTCGTTTGAAGCAAAAGTTAAACTAATATATGTGTGCATATGATATACAAAAAGCCTTTGACTGTATAATAACTCAGTCAAATGTATATATGCAGACGGATAACAGGACATCTCAGGACGGATAACAAGGCACTCAAAACAACTGCAGTAAATGTCACTTCTATTTTTCAAACCTTAAACAAACATTGTCTGTCAATCAGTCAGTCAATCACTCCATCATTCAGCATGCAGCAGAGAGTGGTACAAAAGGCAGACTATGCGTAATTCTGAGTAATCGTCACAGTAAACGTGTTGGACAACTTCGATCAAAATGTGGCCAATTGTTATGATTACACATTTTGAAATCCAGCCATAACACACACACGTACACACACGCACACACACCATTATATCTGATGACGAATACGCACACACTCTCACAGCATAATAAACAATATCGCAAAACTGATAAAGCATTCGTTCTATCTGGAAAACCTCAGCCCCATTCGACGACCATTGAGGCCAACACCTACCACACACAACTACACAGCAAATTCCCATTTTTTGCGATAAGTTCGTGTTTTTTTTTATGTGTGTGTGGCTTACTCACCGACTAGGAGAGGATTGTAGCCATACTGGAAGGCGGCCTGTTTGGCCGAGACCCGGAAATACAATTCGCAAGCTCCCTGCAGCAGACCGGAACTGAGGAGCACTATGATGAAGGTGCGTAGGCGGGCGTATTTCTGGCAGGCGGGGCCACGACACCAGCCCAATCCGATGATGCCACAATCGACGCTATCTGCGAAGAAGCAAATGCGAGAGATTAATACACTTCAATTGTAAAAAAAAAAAAAAAAACATTTAAAAAACGCACCATCTGGAATATTATTGGCATTCACTGCTATTTGTGACATGTCTGAATTTCGCGTATTTTGCGCCATTTTGTAATTAGTTTATTCGAAATTCGATAATTTGATTAATTCGTTTTACGGTTCGTATACTTAATGCGCACACTGTTATCACTTATTTAGTTTCATATTCGTGCGACTATTCGATGCGATTGTCGTTTATATACTGAACACAGGTGATGGAGCGCTATTCTGTGAGCGCACCTTGCGTTTTTTTGATAAGCGTTCTCCAGCTATCTTATCGCCATTTTCAACTATATCCAGTGCTGCCAATTTGGATTTTTTCCCGTCAAATCTGGCTTTTTTTGAAGGCTAAATGCGGGAAAAATTTGTGAATTGCGGGAATTGTGAAAAGCGGGAATTCTAGCTTTTTTAGAAATTCTGTTGGCTTTTTCCCAACTTTTTTTGTGTTGCTAACACAAAAGTACAAAAAGTACAAAATATGGAAAAGTGGCAGATTTACGATAGACACTTATAAACAATCCAGAAAATGTGTTGGCGTATCGATAGTTTTCTCGAAATACGCTAATTTCATCACTCGCTTAGTGTTTCCATTTCAATTTGATCAAGTGGGCCAACATCAGCAACACAAACAAATTTTGGTCTTTAAAGATTCTGGTGAAAACCGGAGATTTTTTGAGTTGGCAACTGTGGCCATCCAAATATTGTGCTTGCCCTGGTCATACGCGATTTCTGGCTATTTGCCAGGTTAACCTAATTAAATCCAATTTAAGGAATGCATTCTAAGCATAAGTTAAAGTATTAATTTCAAGCAAAAGATATACTCTATTCATTTTTATTGTAATATAGAGAATCGGATTGTGACGGATGGGAAAATGCTGCGTCGACTATGAAGTGCCTATATCTGCAGATGATAGGCACTAATATGTCATACGCAAATGAGACAGACTAAGGAGATAACGATAAAATAATGCAAATCTTTATCTTTTAAACAAAAATGAACTTAATAAATTGTTATTTTTGAAGACATTTTTTCTCTTTTTTTTTGATACATTTGTTTTTAGCTATTTTTTTGGATTTTTTAATAATTTTTTTGAGCTTTTTTCTCCATTCATTCCGTCAAAAACAGCTTTTTTTTGCTGGTCAAAAGTTGGCAGCACTGACTATATCCCATTCCCTTTTTCTGCTACGTGATTTCAACATTATTGCTTACTTTCGCACTGCAACATGTGGCCAAGTAAGTCAGTTAAACAACGAGCAATATGAGCCAAAGAGCTCTCGGCTGCTTAGCAACATGTTGCGCACATCGACATGTTGCTAAACTTGCATCTGCAACACGCGATCAGTTGCTAGTTGCTGACTGCTACACCAGCTACACGAGGCTAGACTTATGCAGCTGCACGACAAAAAGCTAACAGCTATGCACTTGGAATTCACTAGGATTCACTAAACAAAAAACAAAATGGCGATTTACACATATATTATATTAATCCATAATATAAAATGGAAAAACAAGAAAAAACTTAATATGCTTTGTAAAATACTACATATTAAAAAAAGTCAAACTATTTTTAATAAACATTTTGTTTACTTGTAGTCCGAAAATAAAGTCACAACCTTTCTCATGTTTTTGAGCATGGAATTAATTAACTTTTTGATAATTCTAGGCGCTTTTGTTGCAGCAGAATTGCCTGTAACACCGCCAGCCATCATTTGGGGCGTTAAATTGTGAGTAAATTTGCAGAGGAACACTAATTACTTGCCACTAAAATAACAAAAACTTTTGCATGCTGCACGCAGACCCAAATCACGGAGTATTTTTGAATATGTGAGCCCAGAAACGCTTGTGGAAATGCTGCAGCCACAGAAGGCGACTTCGCGTATGATAATTGCATACTTTGCGAACGACGTAAGTGGCATTTGCAATTTCAATTCCAAGCATAACTTTATTCTGCCTGCAGCTAACTTCAAAGGACTTTAGCTGCCTGGAACCCGATTGTTTTCCCTTTCTACGTGAGGTGAACCCTTTCAACTACTACAGCCAAGTGCATCAACCCTTGGCTGCTCTACAAACAATCGCTGAGCTGCGCAATCGGACTTTGATATGGGATAATAAAACATCGCTGCTTGGAACGTCTTGTGTGCCGAAGGAGATACACATCTATAACTTCACCGATGGCCAATTAAACAAACAAGGTATGTAAAACAGTCATTGGATGTCCCTAATTACAATTTGAATTTCCATCTTAACAGATAGCTTTATGAAATCAATTTCGGAGCGGCTTAAAGACTGTTTACTTGTGCAAATCTACACAGCGCACTTTGAGGAATTCGAAGCACAACAGCGTCGTCGCAATCGAGTTGCTAGCAAAAAAATCGCCAGGAATTGGTACGAACTGTGGAACCAACCGCAAGCCAACGTCCTCAAGAGGCAAAAGTGCTGCGCAACTTGATGGCCGTTGTTTCCATCGAGAAGATCATGTTTGCCGAGGCGATACAACGCGGCCAGATCATGAACTTCAAACGCACCCAAGTCGAGATCTTAGACAGCAGCGAAGCACCACTGAAATTGACACTGGCCGATGCCAGCAACATTCTCAAAGGATACGTAATGGAAATTGCCACTTCGATGGGTCCGCTGGCCATCGATGTGTTGCCTGTTTCGGGCAATTGGCACATTTGGCGCATGCACTTCTACAAACAACATTTTAAAGCTCGCGATCTGTTGTTCTATGGCAGAAAGTTTAGCTTCTGCTGTCACGAAATGAATCTTTACTCCGAGCAGGGTTCAAGCCTGACTTTCTCCATGTTTTACATGGATGTCGAGATGAATCGTCAGTTAACTTTTCTAAATTATACTTGATGTTAATCAATTATTTCGCAGCTAATGAATTTACACCGATGGATTTGGACTATGTGGCAAAGAGCTGTTGGCTTTGTCAGAATTTTCTCACACCCGGCGTCACCCAGGTTCTGTTTGCTATAGTCTTATTGCTGATCATATTGGGTGTCGGTTTGTCCATGCTCCTCAGCATAGGACGACCCAAGAAGTTTCCCTCCTCCACTGAGCCAGAGCTCTATGTGAAGGGTTATGCCGAGCGATAAACTATCGTAGCCACCCTCGTTGCATCGCAATAAACATAGCTGCTAATTCACTTACAAATCTAATCACGAGAGCTGAAAACTGAGCTGAACTAAGTCGAGCACAAAGACGGGGACGGACGGGAGGAGAACATTAATAGTAATAGTGTCATTGTCGCATTTTGTTATTGTTATGTTATTGCTGTTGCTGCTTGATGCACAGTTGCACTCTTGTGCGAATAAACCGCGCTTCTTCGCTGTGCACGAAATATGATTTGATTTGAATTGCACGTGGGTCCTCAGCGTACAACGCGGCGTATGAGTAACGCTCACAATCGCTCTCCCGTATTTACAGCGCGCATATTTTGGTGATAATGATAATAGCGTATTATCGAGCCACAATTATCGCAACGGTCTACAGCGACACTATCACCTGCCGGCCAACTCATTTCACAAAAGTCAAAGCCAACAGTTTGATACGCGCCACGCGGCTGCACGGTTCTCAGTTCGGTTCCCACTTCGGGTTTGAATTTCTGATCACGCTCGCGTTGCTTTCGCATTAGCAAATCCTCTATTGAAGCAGATTGCCCCGCGGCAAAGGAGCTGAACTGAGCCAACTTCCAATTATTTTTAAAGTGCGTTCGAGTACCGATAAGATTAATCGCATTTGCCGCTCACCTTGTGATAAAATGTAAATAATATTCTTGAAGCTAAACAAAATAGTCACAAAAGTAGTATCGCATTGAGTTGCCGAAGGTGAAGTGGCAAACAAATATCCTGAATCGATTAAAGAGCAATTTGTTAGACACATTTAAACACAACAAATTCAATTAGTTAAAAGATTAATTATAAATTAAGTAGACTGTTTTTTAGCCACAGCTTTAAAATGAAATAATTTTCAAATTTAACTCAACTACAATTCAACTGTTTCTACTACGAAATCAATTAGTTCGCAAATGATGAAATAATCGTTGAGGTAATGAGTTCTTTTATGTAGAACTTGGCTATCTAATATCTCAATCAAACCATAAAAAATTCATAGGAAAATATTGGAATACAAATAATTTATAGCATATATAATAGCTAAATAACCGTATGGCGGTAAATCAGGAACACTTCACAAAGATAACTATTATTTCCAGGTTTACTTAGTCAATAAAACAAACACTGACTGATTGCTCGACCTCTTTACTGAAAGTATGCTTCGGATTAAGTGATAATTGTGTGTTATTATCGATAAACTGATCATAGGTTATGACAAGATTAGTTTGAAAGCTAAAATAATAGAAAAGAAATCAAATATGACAAAACTGCTCTATAACTAATTAAATTTTAACGAGTCACATTTAGCAAAACTTGAAGAAACCCCATAAAAGTTGACCTAGCATAACTAGCGAAAATGATTGTGCGAACAATGAAATTTATACTTGTTGACTTTATAAATTTATGGCCAGAGTTAATCTTTCTTATTGTTTGCTGTCCATTTGCTGGTCACTTTTGTGTAGTAAGTTCATTCCAAGAATTATTTTACGCTCTCTACTTGAGATTGGGTTATACTATACTACAGCAAAAAGTAATCATAGTGATTGTTATTAATTCGTATTGAAAACAGGGTAAAACATAGTCGAACTGCTCAAGTATTGAGCTGTCCATGCGTCGTATTCTCGATTAAGGGAACTCTACGTTTTTCGATAAGATAACGCCTTGTTACCAGACAGTCTCCCATATATATTCGTGTTGTCGATCGTCAATTGTTCTGCCCTTAGTTGAGGAGTTTTTTAAAGAAGCCCAAGATTGACTCGGCACGAGGTCAACACTCAGCATTAGTTGGCGATTTTGATTAGTTGGTGAAAAACAAATTAGTGAGTACCGCAGATCACTTTATGACTTTACGCTCACACTCACCTGCAATAAATGGCCAATGCTGAGGGCTTATCTAATCGCCGGTGCTAATATGATCCTCAAGAGTCGCCTCGGCTAATCAATGTACTACTAAGAATTCGTGTATCGAACCATTTAAATTTTTATGCGACCCACTTTGAAGAAGAGAGTCATCGTTAAGCGACTATTTTTTGAGATCGTTTATATCGTTGTTGTCCAAGGAGAAGTTCATGATGCAATCAGGCGTCATATATATGTAATAGCTTCTTTTCCCTTCATTTTGTTTCTATTTTATTCTTGCAGCTATAAATTCTCCTTGCTATTAATCTTATCGAGCGCGACATGCTCAAGTGCAGCCACTGAACAGACAAACTATTTGCAAACACAAAGAAAAGAAAACAAATATTCAATATGCCACAGTTGAGGCGGAAGGATCCGCCATCGGAGCTCTACCTTTGTGGCCTGGGCAATTGGCATCCAGCTTGGCTGCAGAAATATGCCACAACCAAGACCTTCATCGCTGTTTATGGATTGTTGGGCACCATCCAAGCCATGTCTTACATGTACTTCATGGTGACGCTGACCACCTTGGAGAGGCGCTTCAAGATAACCAGCCAGACAACAGGTGAGTTAAGGAAACTATTTCCGGCTGATTGATAGCTTACAATCGATCAATTCTTACGATTCGAATCATACTCTATAAATGTAACTCGCTTTTCCATGCATGGAAATTACGCAGTTTTGATAGCAGTTGAGTTTAATTCAAAAGGAATGTAACAAGAGCATATTTCATGAATGACAAAACATTTCTTATCATTCACAAAAGTACAAATTTAGGAAATACAATCAAGGATTTCAAATGTTGGAAGCTTTTAGAATGCAATGATAGACATTGCAAGAGATTAGAAAGTGAATACAATCTCTTTAAATAAAAAAAAGACCAACAAAATATTATAGACAAAAATGCCAACAAATTTATGTATCAAGGAATTATTAAATAAATGCAATTTGATCAAATTCTGAATCTATTCACAGTGTAAAACTTTGAAATTATTCCCTAGTCAACCCATAACATTGCAAAAAAAGTTCAGCTTTTAATAAGATTTGTATTTCATTTAATAAAATTTAGTTTAGAAATAAAAAATTAATTCCGAAATGTTGTGATAACTACAGTTCTTTTTGTAAAAGAATTTTATATAGTTTTGAAATTAAATATCAAAA
The DNA here is from genome assembly GCA_023558445.1 of Drosophila pallidifrons. Classification (NCBI taxonomy): domain Eukaryota; kingdom Metazoa; phylum Arthropoda; class Insecta; order Diptera; family Drosophilidae; genus Drosophila; species Drosophila pallidifrons. The sequence goes on along the minus strand of CM042347.1, from coordinate 26,395,755 downwards.
ATCAATAAAAGCTGAATTAATGAGCTTTGATATTTTATTTCTAAACGAATTTATACTAAACATCATATAAAACAAAACTCATAAATTTCTGACAAAATTCTGCATTGAAATAAGTTGCAACAAATTTAAAACAAATCAAATTTAATTCAAGATATATATGCATATAAAATAGCATCATATTCATTTGGGATACCAATTTCAGATACTAAAGAAAAAGTGTTTTACAATTTGAAGTTGAAATGCAAATTGAAAATTCAAGCCTAATTTGCTGCGAGTGAATATAAAGTTAAATGGCTAATTTAGCAATAAGAATGTGAAGAGTTTAAACTTTGATAATAATGTAACTGAATAATAATTGTAAAAGTGACGAACAAGTTGGAGAACCTAATCAGAGAAATGTCTAATTTATACTTTCTAACTTGCAGGCATTGTTCTAAGTGGCAATGAGATATCACAGATATTGTTGTCGCTGATCTTGTCCTACATCGGCGGCCAACGCAATCGACCTCGCTGGATAGCTTGGGGCATTGCCATATGTGGCTTGTCCTGCTTTATTCTGGTGCTGCCGCACTTTATCTACGGTGCAGGCGAAGAGGTCCTGATGTTGACCAAAGAGTACCAAGATGCACTACAGAATGCAACGACCTACAACTTTACACTGGCCGTAAGTCGGGTATAACCAAACAACATTATGCATGGAATCTAATCCTATTTGCACTCGCAGAAGGACAACGCTCTCAGGAGTCAAGCGGGGCAATTGTGCGGCATGGAAAACACGCAACCAGATTGCGATACGCTCTTCAACTATGTGCCCCTCGTGCTGATCTTCTGCTCCCAGTTTGTGCTAGGCATTGGCAACACAATGTACTATGCTCTGGGTCAGACCTACTTGGATGACAACACTAAACGGACGAATACCCCACTCATGTTGTCCATTGCGATGGCTTTGCGCATGATTGGACCCGCAGTTGGTTTTCTTATTGGTAAGAAGAATAAAATAAAAGAAATGCTCACTCACCCGATTGTTCCTTCCTTTCTAGGCTTTTTGTCACTTAACACTTTCATTGATCCCACTAAAACACCGCTGATCGACGACAAGGATCCACGCTGGCTGGGCGCCTGGTGGCTTGGCTGGGTTATCCTGGGCACATTGATGTGCCTGCTTTCCGGTTTAATTGCACTCTTCCCCAAGCAGCTGCCCAAACAAAACACTGATGCGGAGAAACACAATTCACACTTGCCGCACGTTCTGCGCACTGAGGAACTGCGTCGGGAGGAGGGTCTCTCACTGACCAGTCGCTCCTCATCGAATGCTGCACTGGATCACGTTGTGGCTGGCGCCAACGCCGAGCTGCCCAAGCTGAAGGACTTTCCGCGTGCTCTGATGCGTTTGCTGCGCAACAAGCTGCTTATGTTCAACATCATTGCTGGCGTCTTCTTCATTCTCAGCGCCTCTGGCTTCATGACTTTCCTCAGCAAGTACATGGAGGTGATGTTCCACAAATCGGCTCAAAAGCCACGATTATTGTGGGTCCCGCTTCGATTCTGGGCATGGTGGTTGGTGTCATCACCTCGGGTCTGGTGCTGACCAAGAAGAAGCCGGCGGTTAGCAAAGTGCTGATGTGGAATATTTTCGTGGGATTGATCTACATTTGCGGTACGTTTGATGGTACTTTACTCTGAAGTGAGCAACTCTTAATCTTGTTTCTTTCTGCAGGTCAAATTGCGTACGCTTTCCTCTATTGTCCCGACTCTGTGTCCATAGCTCATGTGGGCAAGTAAGTAAACCTCCAGGCAGCACTTTAAACTGTAATAAATAATGAATTCATTATTCAGATTCAACTTGACCACCAACTGCAATGCAAATTGCGGCTGCGAAGGCGTCGCCTACTCACCGGTTTGCCACGTGGAGAGCGACACCACCTACTTCTCGGCCTGCCATGCCGGCTGCAGAAACTGGGACTCCGAGACGAAGGTCTACGACAACTGCACCTGCCTCACCAAATCGTTGACTGTGCTCCCAAAGTTTGTAACCGCTGAGCGCCTGGTGCAAGGCTACGATACAACACCCATATCGGATGATAGACTCGATGAGTCGCTAATGAACTTTGGCAGTGGCAGCAGACCGTTGACAGCTGGCGAGAATCTCGATCTTAGTGACGTGCCTTTGCTTGACGATGATTATTCCGCAAACTTTGACGATGACTTGCTGTCGAGAAGTAAACGTGCCATAGCCAAACTCGTCCTGGAGCCGGGTGTTTGCATGAAGGGCTGCAACACGGCATTCTGGACGTTCTCGCTCACCTCGATGATCATCAATTGGATCGGCTGCTCTGGTCGCATTGGCACCATCTTGGTCAACTATCGTGCCGTGTCCACGGAGGACAAATCGTTTGCCCAGGGTCTGGCATTGATGATGATCAGTTTGTTTGCTCTCATTCCGGGTCCCATTATCTTTGGCCGCATCATTGACTCCACTTGCCTGGTGTGGACCCAGACTTGCAATGGCACTGGCAACTGTCAGCTTCATGACCAAACCAGATTCCGTTACTCGGTGAACTTTGTGTCCGTCTGTAAGTTGAGAAAAGCAATTGAAATATCATGTTGAATTATCTCTGTAACTTATTCTTTCGTTAGTTCTTACCTTCATGGGCGTGTTCTTTGATTGGCTGGTGTGGTATTATGGCCGGGATCTGGATCTCTATGGCGACAAGGAGACGAAGCGCATTGAGGAAGCCAACAGACGTGATCAGCCTATTACGCCGCTGTTGGCCAGGAAGACAGAGAATGCAGATCGCAAATACTCAATTTCCTAGATACTGGAAGCGGTTGGGTTCCTCCAATCTCCAATCCACCTCCAACCTCCACAGCCATATGTACAAACATCTCGCAGTTGTGTACTGGATGAGAAATGTTCATATTATGATTGTTATAAAATCATGTGTCTTGTTAGCAATCTTAATTTTAATTGCCTAAATAATAAGATGAATTTATGTATATGTATAAATTGTTTACCAAATAAAAAACAAAATAAAATTAATATCTAATCGCAATTTACCTGTGGTTCCATAACTTCCAATACGAACAATTCTGAACTGGAAAAAACAATAATGTTAGTTTAAAATATTTTTTTGGAAATCTTAATTTTAATTTTACAAATAATAATAACATCAATTGTTTATCAATAAAAAACGAAAAATATGATCTTATGTCTTTACTTGTTGTGGTTCCAGCGTGAACTTTCTTTGCAATTGTTCGTTCATTTAGTTCGATACACATTTATCGATAAAAACTACATGATTCCGTTGAGTGCTTGCTTGTTTGAATGAACAATTTAAAAATTTACAAAACAATATATGAATTAAATATAAATATAAAATGGTAATTACAAAATGTACTTTTACTTAAAAGTCTTTCGAATGTTGGTTCGTTTTGGTTTTCATCTTTTTATTTTTCTTTTCGCTTTTTATTGATAAAAAATGTTCAAATTTATACGGATCTTGTTTTTTTTGTTTGCTTTTGTCAATATGTATACATACATGTATAATAATAATACATTTTATGTTGTATAAATATTCCCGTTTTTTGTCTATATAATTTCTATTATTTCGTTTGTATCTATTTCATACAATTTTTTATTATTCATTTATCAGTTGCATAGTTCTTTTGTTTTTTTTTCGTATTATATATTTTATGTGTGTATATTCATTTTAGTGTCTTGAGAAACATTTAAATATCATCATCATCATGTATAACTGTCGGAGAGATTTTAACAATTGTATTTTCATTATTTCTTTTGATCGCCTTTTGTTAAATAGAATGCGCGGAAAGCAGCGTTAAAAAGCAGGTTTCTTGTTAAATAGAGTTTAGCTTTTATGTTTCGATTTTACAGACATTCTTTAAGTTAATTCAATTAACTCAAATATATGGGCGACTGTTTAACTGAGTTGTGTTTAGTGTGTTCAATCTTCGAACGTTATATATTGTGTGTGTGTTTTAAAATGTAAATGGTAACAACTTTGAATTCAACTTTTAAATTACTGATTTATATTAGATGCGCAAGTGTGAAGAGATTTAAAAATTAATATATCGCGGGGTTTTTTAAATTAAAAATCAATTGAAAACATATACAAACAGCTAGCTGGTCGATGAGAGCTCATAATGTGAGTAGCTGAAACCGTCTTGGCGTCTTGGTCCTGGATATGAAGAAAATTATAAAAATACATTTGTGTTTACACTTATAAATCAAAATGAACTTTTGAATTTAAGCATACATCAAATAGGATACATGTTTTTTTTTCTTTGCATAGAAAGAGCAAAAAAGGCATTCTTTATTTCGGTTCATAATTGGTTCGTTTTTGTATTGTTTTTTGTTTTAATGCGGTTGTTGCCTTGAATTAACTAAATTAATTATACAAGAAATGTAATAAAATCAAATCAGTGTCGTGAAGCAGCAAAAATCAAAATTGTTTATATCGAACATTAGAATTAAATATTAACAATTAGAAATTAAGTTATTGATTTCCGCTTACTATTTTCATTTTACCAGTTTCATCATTTTGAGCTAACAATTTAACCAAAACGTCTTCCAATTTATGCTTAAAATTAATATAAAGCGATTCTTTTTCGTTGAAGAATATATATAGTAGAATTAAATCGTAATATTACTGACATAAACATCATCATCTCCCGTTTATAAGCGGCGCGTAACAAAATCAAAGGCAGAGAAGCAAAAACATATCATTAGGGCGGGGGAGTTCGCAGGGAAATCATGGGAGCGCGGGGGAGGAGGATTGGCAACTATTTATCGTTTACGTTTTGTTGTTGTATAAATATAAAAATTGTTTAGCTTGCAGCTTTTAGTTTTAAAAAATTCACGACTCGCATACTATATAATGTTTTTTGCTTACAAGTTACAAGTAATAAACTGATCTCTGCAGCTGATGCTCAATGTCCTTGAGTTGGCCACAACACAAGCTAAAACAATTCCAATTACGTGGTGCTCATTGAATAAACGTAATCATAAACCGACAATATCTCTCTTTCACTCATACATATTGCATGTATGTATATATAAATAGTACAGCTTTGTTTGTTAAATTTTCCATGATTTAGTTATACATAATAAGTTTGTTTATATTCATATATAATGCATTTCTGTTGCTCTCTTCCTCAATCGCTTCAAGATTGATCAATCTCTCTTTTATCCACTATCTCTCTCTCCTTTTTTTGTTGTTGTCTCTCTACCGAACTATATTTCTCACGTTTTGCTTCGATTTCTATCTTAGATACTTGCTATAAACCTTCTCTAATCAATTGCTATTGTTGTTTGTTTGTTGTTGTTGTTCTGCATACGTAATAATGTTTGTAGAGAAAGTAAAGTAACTTAATTGTTGTGTGAGCTGAGTGTGTAATTAAGTGTGTGTGTCAATTCTGTGAAGAAAGCGTGGCGTTGGCGGTTGGCGTTATTTTCATTTCTGTCGTCTGGCATACGTTGTTGAATGGTGCAGTTGTTGTTGATGCTATAAGCCGCAGTGAAAGGCGGGGCGCTCGAATATAGCTTGGCTCAATTTATTCGATCACCTTGAGTACCTTGCCGATGGCAATAGTTTTGTCTATAAGAAAAGATATTTGACATTTGATACTAAACTGATTCGAGAAGAATACTCACTTTCATCTCGCAGCGTAAAGCGACCCATTTGGGGGAATAGCTTAAACTGTTCAAGGCAAATCATTCCGTAGCATTCAATGCGCATTATTGCGACCTGATCCTGTTTAACGAATCGTGGACGTGTTTTTGATTTCTCACCAGTCTTTTTGTCGACCAAACAGATGAGTGCCTGTTAAATGTAGAGAGAGAGAGCACTTCAATAAGAGTTCCAAAACAAGATAAATGGGCATTCGAGTAATTACCTTCACCGTTACTTCTTCGGCGGCACAATGTATGTGCATGACGGCCGAGTAGCCCGCACAGATAATTGATTTGTGTTCTAAAATTACGACCTGAGCATCAAAGACTTTGCCCGTTTTGATGGGATTGGTGGCATCACAGAGCACAAAACCGGGCGAAACATCCTCCTCTTCGATGCCCTAATTAAAAGAATAAGATTCGATTCGTTATTGATTCAATCCTTAGAGATATATTGATACACTTACTTTCAGCTTGATCTTGACATTCTCGCCAGGACCCACAGATGTCACTTCATAATCATCTGAAAATAGTTGATCCACGGCAACTTGCGTCTGCAAAGAAACATTGCATTAGTTGAGAAGTTATTTTCATTATATGCGATTTGGGAACTTACTCGATTTGGCATCACGAGCAAGTTTTGACCTTTGCGCGCCATACCAGACTCCACTTTGCCCATGACTACTGTGCCCATGTCCTTGTATTTGTCCACAATGGGCATGATGAAGGGGCCGTCTGTTTTGCGATTGAGCGAGGGCAGCTCATCGATGAACGGTATGAAGGCAGGCCCTCTGTACCAGGTGCACAGCGTCTCTGGCACCTGGTCCTTGAGGCCATAGCCGCTGAGACCCGAGCAAGGCATAAAGGTAAGATCCTTGGCTGGATTGAAGCCCAGCTTCTTGAGGTATGGTAGTATCTTGTCTTTGCATTCGTTGTATCGCCCCTGATCCCAATTCACCGTTGGATCATCCATTTTATTGACCAGCACGACCAAATGCTTAACGCCCGCCGTCTTGGCCAACATCGCGTGCTCGCGCGTCTGTCCACCTCGATCGAAGCCCGTCTCGAATTCGCCCTTTCGCGCTGAAATGACGAGCACTGCGAGATCTGCTTGCGCCGCACCACCAATCATGTTTGGCACAAAGCTCTTGTGTCCTGGCGCATCCAGAATAGTGAAATGCTTGCGATCTGTTTCGAAAAAGGCGCGTCCCACTTCCACAGTTTTGCCCTTATCGCGCTCCTCTTGGTTTGTGTCCAACGCCCACGAGAGATACCAACTCTCACGGGACTTTTCGCGTGCCTCTCGCTCATATTTCTCCAGAGTACGTTTGTCTACCATGCCCGTCAAGGACATGATCTGACCACCAATTGTTGATTTACCAGCATCTAAAAGAAGAGAATCCATTTAGTAGGGATCTTTAGATATATTTGAAGCGGACTTACCAACATGTCCAATGAACACAACGTTGACATGCTCGCGCTTGCTTCTGTTTTCCTCCACCTTGACGACCTTTTTCTTTGAGACCTTCGGCGTGGCTTCGCCCTCCGTGAATTCAGTGTCCTCGGCCTCCTCATCCTCCGGTGTTATGATCGCATCCTCCTCCACATCCCAGCTGTCAGCAGGATCGGTTTCTACGACAATGCAAATAAATCTCATATGAATAAAAGAATTTTACTTATCGTGAATGGTGACTCAACATGCAAAACTGGTATCTGTGTAACTTGTAATCTACATGCATAAAGTATGCAAATCATCAAGCATATGAAGACATACTATAAACAATACAATATGTAAAGTATCTAATGACTACGCAAGCATTTTCAGATTGATACTTGAAGCACGCGGTATGTTGTTGGCAACACTTCTGTGTTGACGAATCGCATGAAATTGCACAAATATTATCAATTATGATCCCCTCCCGTTGAACAACAAACAAACAGTTCTTATCATTTATTGCCAACTTGACGAAATTGAATACAGCTAGTTATTTCCCCTTTTTCCCGCTGCATAAATCGATAACGAAAAGCGGAACACAGCGGATCATAGCATATCGGACTACGAAGTGTTATCGTCATCAATAGTTTTAAAGTTTACGTGCTTTGAATCGAAAATTCAAATCGGATCCTTACTGCGTGTTATCGATAACCCTGGTTTACAAGTAATCGTCAACGTGTTATTTGTTTTTGTGCAATTCTGATATGATTATCGTGCGTGGTGTGACAGAAAGACGAGGAATATGATGGGGAAAGTGAAGAATGAAAGGATGGAAGCATTCATAATTAACGCCTCGTTGGCTAAATGAGTGAGTCATTGACACTCGGCATCAACGTGCTAAACGTGAGTTGCTAGTAAAATTCCAGGGAACACTTGCCAGGCCGCCACGAGGCAGTTGTTGTTGGCGAAGAGGGGAGACGAAGAGACAGGTCATTAGCAGAAGCACAAACAACACCAGTACCCACATACACACACAAACGTATGCACACAGCACTCGCGCCTTCAAAATTATGTTGGCTCTATGCGGGAGAGAGCGAGCGAAAGAGTTGTATACATGTAATTTTAGTTTTATACTTGAGGGTGTGTTTATATTGTATAGTATTTGTGAGCCGCAACTCGATACCTGCAGTTAAAACTAGTCAAATCTGGCCACACACACAAAATTATGTTCGTTCACTCTGCGCGCTCAGATTATTTATATCATTTTGGTCGAGACGCTTACTAACTTTTGTGTATTTTTTTTGAGTAAATGTAACGACCACCACCGCCTCCGCCTGTCCGAAACATATTTGTGTGAATTGAAATGAGAAAATGACAGCCGAAATTCAAAAGAAAATAATTTAACGGACAGCGCGTTTCTTCTGCAAGCGTTTTCAACCGTCGGCGCGCAAAGCGGAAAAAAAGCAGCTAAGACAAACGACGACGGGCAAAAAAATCCACACAAAAATATAAATTCACATTACTAGACGCTCACTCGCTGCTCATGCTGCTTGTCGACGTCGCGCTGCTGCCGCTGCTGCTGCAAGCAGGCGACTAACAATCAAAATCAAGTTGAAAGCGGTTCAAACCACCGCACACAGCACGGAACACGGAGCGACGACTGCCATTTGGGCCACAACAGCAGAGCCAGCAACAGTCGCAGTCACCGATAAAAACAACAACAGCAACTGGCTTGCGCCTGGCAACGAGCAAAAGCAAAAACAAATATAACGCCAACGTATACGTGTTGGTGTGCGTGTGTTGGTTTGCTTACTTTGCTTCAATGGGCCATGTGACGACGAGTAAACGAGCGAACGTTCGCTAGCGAGTGCGCTCCACACAACTTCGTGAACCAGCAAGAACCGCTTTTGAGTTACGCGAGAAACAACGATCAACGAACGAGTCGCCAAACGTCAAGTGTCATAGCAGCGAGCCATTGCTAAGGTACAACAGTGCAAGTAACGATGATTGCTAAACGATTAATATGTTTAGCCAGCAATAACATTTTTACCCATCACCATTTACAAGTGAATGGCAAAATAAGTGTAACACAGTGTGAACAGCTGCGTTGATAATGAACTCAAGCCACACACACATGCAATACAGGTTAATGGATTGGGAAAGCGGACGGGGGAAGCATAGCAAATGCAGTCGCATGCAAATAAATTGCCATTAACAAAAAAGAAAAATAGAAATAGACTATGCAGCCTTTTAGGTTATGTTACGCGATAAGCCTTTAACCTAAGGAGCAATTTTCGTTATTGCAGGTGAAATGCGCAACAAAACGAAGAATGACAGCGAAGAAGGTGCTTGTCTTTGTTTTCGCACATCAAAAGAAAAAGCTAGACGCGTGACGTCACAAGAGCACAACACAGTAAAAGTTCAATGCGCCCAACACCACCAACAACAAGTTTTTCTAAACTACCCCCCAAAACACACACTCACAGCAATAACATGTATGTGTGGGTGTGTGTTTATGTGTGCGTATTTGCTTTTTTTGTACGTGTGTATAAAGGGAGTTGTAATATTTACCATTGTTGGCTGTCACTTTGTCCGCTGCATTGATGTTCTCAATGGGCGGCAGCGCTGCCGCCGTTGCCGTCGAAGGCGTGGTTACTGGCGAACCTTGCGCTGGCGACGCCGAGTTCGATGCTGCTCCCGATGACGGCGCTGCTGCTGCAACGCCAGCGGAGGCGGCGGCATTTAATGCATTTGTGGAGCCAACGCTTCCCGTAGAATCGGGCGTTGTGGCAGGTGTGGCACTTCCCGAAACCGGCACCGATCCAGTTCCTGCTTCAGTTGCAGTGGCAACAACCGCATTGTCCACTGGAGTCGACTGCTGTTGTGACGACGGCGGCGGCGCATTGACGACGACAGCGGCAGCGGCGGCTGCAACAGCTGCGGCGCTGGCAGCGCTGCTGTAATTAAAGCTGGGCACAAATTCCACTGCATTCACATTCAGTTTGCTGAATTTTGTTGTAATTTCCGTGTTTTCCTGCGCGGCCATTGTTGTTGCTGTTGTTTGCCTGTTTAAAAATCTCTTTCAATTCTTTGTGGGAATTTTCACTACGCACGCACACACTCACACACACAGAGGGCAATGCAGCACACTCACAAACACACTGCGACGACGACACACTTTCGCCCTTTCTTCTTCTTCCTTGCTGCTTCTTCACACACACAAACACAAACACGCGGTCTTGTCGTCGTTGTTTTATTTGTAGTTTGGGGAGTAGCGGGCAGGGGGCAGGGGACCAGCCTTTTAGATTAGTGATATATTTTGTTATTGTTTCAACGTCGTCGTCGCCAACTTAAAAACGTTGCTACTTTTTTTACTTGCCACTTTTCTTCACTCACTTCACTGTCTGGCAGTACGACACAATTATGATGTTGTGTGTGTGTGACGAACAAAACTTTTCACACGCTCAACACCGTTTTTATCCTCTGCAACAACACTTGTCGCGGCCTAATTTCTGCTCATGCACAGATGTAAATTGACTGACCAACAAAAACAAATTTGTTTGTGCGGTAGAAATTTGCGAATTGATGCAAATTCTAACAAAAAATTTTACACGTTTCACCGCCACGCGTTGCCAAAGCCAGGGATGGAGACTATCGATAAATTTTTCTTATCGATGCAAACTAAAATCAGATAAGGAATTTTTGGAAACAATAATATTCAATTGTCATAAGCTGAAACACTTACATATACTTGATTATATATAAAACGTATATAATTTACGTAATTCATTTAGTATTAAAAATCTAATCATTTTTTTTTTTTTTTTTGGTTTCAATCGATGGGCCTGCCAACTTTATCCGCATATATCGAATATGTCAAAGTAGTGCAACACAAAAACCAACTCTGCGTCCAATCGAAATGCAGTATTACGGTATATTTTTCAATTAACCTTGCGGTCCCACTGTTGAGCAGAGCAAGCGCACGTAGCAGGCAGGAACGTAAAAGCAAAAAGGCTTTGCAAAATATTATTAATAATTTAAATAGTGCGTAGAATAAAAACAGAATAATGAGCACCGGTGGCAGTGGTGGTGGTGCAGGTGGAGGAGCTCGTCCTCCGCCACGAATTGATGGAATGGTGTCGCTAAAGGCAAGTACAAAAACAACGCAAAATTAGAAAGTACAGCAACGCGGCAGACAAAATGGCGGCCGGCGATTACTGTCTTTGGTTAGATAACCTTTCACTTACATATGCATGTCTGGTTAATACGTATTTTTCGTATATGTTTCACTATAGGTCGACAATCTCACATATCGCACCACACCTGAGGATTTGCGTCGTGTCTTTGAACGCTGTGGTGAAGTTGGGGATATTTACATACCGCGCGATCGCTACACACGTGAAAGTCGTGGCTTCGCTTTCGTCCGGTGAGCAACATTCGATATACATATGTATTTATTTCGTTAGGCCACTTGTAGAGGTTATCGAAATTATGAGGTTAGGTCGGACATATTTGCATACTTTGCGTCAATAACAATGCAAACAAATTATTGTGTTCGCATTCCCAGCAATTGTGATGCTAGAGTAAATTGTGTTCCCTTGCAACTGTTGCCTACCAAAACCCTGCTAGCCAACATACTGTGAATACAACAATTAGCTATCTTATTTGCATCTATACGTTTAAAGGAGCATGATTAACTCGATGTTATCAAGCTCGCAAGTAATGATGCTAGATTAAATGTGTTCCTTTGCAACTGTTGCCTACTCTAACTTGTACTAGCCAACCTACTGTGAATACCACATACGTATGTATAGCTATAATCGAGCATTCTCGAATGCGATATACTGACAACCTAATTTTAGATAGTACTTCATCGAATTCAATCAACATATAAAATTGTTGTTAACATAACAATATTGACATGTCACATGGTAAGATGCTTGGATAACAGAAATATGAAATGTTAGATAGCAGCACTGTTAAACAAGTTGTAACAGTCCTTTGCATATTCGATTTCTATTGAGCACAGATCCTTTGTGGATCGTACTTCAATCGAAGATGCCAGATTAAATGTGTTCCTTTGCAACTGTTGCCTACTCTAACTTATACTAGCCAACTTACTGTGAATACTACAATCTTTTACACTAAAAAAATGGCTCTTAAATTAGCATTTGCAAACCAAGAACTCCAATAAGTAATTTTGAAATTTGTTTTTCCAACTTAAGATCTGGCAATAACTTTTTCTCCAACTGCTTCTCAGTTTCTATGACAAGCGCGATGCCGAGGACGCACTGGAGGCCATGGATGGCCGCATGCTGGACGGCAGGGAGCTCCGTGTTCAAATGGCTCGCTATGGACGCCCCTCGTCGCCGACACGTCGCAACAGCAGCAGCAGTCGTCGTGGTGCCGGGCTAGGCGCTGGTGCCGGTGGCGGAGCTGGTGGACGACGCCGCTCTCGATCTCGTTCACCGATGCGACGTCGCTCACGCAGTCCACGCCGTCGCTCATCGTATTCACCGCGCTCACGTTCCCGTTCCGCCGGCAGTCGCTCACCCGGACGTCGCAGCAAATTCTCGCGTAGTCCGGTGCGTGGTGACAGTCGCAATGGCATTGGCGGTGGTGGTGGATTAGGAGCAGGTGGCTCGCGTAGTCGTAGCCGTTCCTAAAAAGCGCTGAATACGTTCCATAATATGTAGGTTCGATAAGGTGAGTAAACAACGCCTTGTTATTGATTGTAATCCATTGTTAATGTGATCTATGTTGTTGACAGCCTTGTAATTGACTTGTGGGAATAACGACAACTCCAGGGAAGTGAAGAATTCTTCAAGCGGGCTGCATCTGATCATCTCATGCTGTGTACCAGAACAGCAGGTATACAAAACAAAAAAACAACAAATCTTATACATACACACACACACACACACAGCTACTACTATACTTATATAAACTGAATATTTATAGTACACTATTTTTTAAGTTGGAGACAACCACAAATCAAATTAAGAACAACAAAAATCTAAAATGAGAAAATTTAGTAAAGAGCAGATAGAATAGGAGTTTAGAATTTAGCCCGTTTCTATCTATAATTTTTCCGCTTTATTTTCTAGTTTTGTTTTGCGCTTACATTTTTTATTTGAGTTTTCTTCTCAAGACAGAAAAGCGAAGATTGAAGAGGATGTAAGAAAGGAAGATAACGAAAGAATGAGAAGGGAGGGTACTTAGGGAACTACTATATAGCATTTAATTTGGTCGCCATTACCAATTTGTGTAGCACTTCAAAATAAAACTCGAAATCGAAATCACTCTTGCATCGTTAATAACTAATTAAGGCTGAGGATTCTGTTTAGAAGGGCGGCAAATCTTCTATATATATTTTTTTTTATTATTCATTTTAGTTTTGATTTTGTGTTGCTCGTTTCTGTTTCGTTTCTATGTGTATCATTTACGATAAACTTTATTAACAAGGTTTCCAACCATTTTACACATTTATATATACGCAGGCAAGTGTGCGGCGGCGGTTGTTGCAGTCCTTGCTGCCGTGTTGCTGTTGCTGTTAATGTAAATGTAAATGTTATGGCTGGCTGTCGCTGTGCGTGGGCGTAGAAGAGAGAGGGAGCGAAAAAGTGAGCACGAGAGAGCTGAAGCAAAGAGCAGCGTGTGATTTTCTTAACTCATGTGCTTGAGAGAGCGACGTACTCAACTAAAAGAGCAACGACGAACGTGGGTGTCGTGAGCGGAGAGCGAAAATGGTGCTGTTAATGTTATGCTGCTGCTCTTCAGGCTCCCCCGCTCCTGTGCTCTCACTGTTGCTGTAGCTGTTATCGGCGAACTTCAATGCGCTGCTGATGCTGCTGCTGCTTCGATCTTCCCCACTCGCACTCACACACACACGCACGCACTCACACACACACACACACAAATTGCTGCTGTTGAGAAGCTCTATGTGTGTGTCTCGCGTCTGCGTCTGCGTCTCTGCCAACAATTTTCGCTGTGTTATTGGCGTTTCGCTGCTTCACTCCTTGTTCGTATTGGTTGCTGCTGTTCATCGGCGTTGTTCGTGTTTCTTCAACTGCAGTTGCTGTTGCTGTTTCCTGTGCCTACTTTTGACTTTAGCCAAATTTGTAGCTGATGTCCCAACGAGAGAGCCGAGCGACAAAACGACTTGTGGCGATCTCCAAAGCCACAAGCAACAAAACTTTGTATAAAATCATCACCTTGAGGATGGGCTCTGGGTAAGTCGAAACATTTAACAGTTGCTAACTATTTACATTTGTGTTGCAGCCTAGAAACTAACAAACTGATAAGAACAATAAAGAGTTAAAGAACGTTCAAAACACTAAGAAATGTTTTATTTATTTAAATTCTCTCACATAAAAACATTACAAAGTGGCGCTATTTATGCGTTCTCTAACGGTTAGCACATGTTGATTAAACATTTTATCAATCTCTTCATCTTTCTCACGTGTAAATATTGTAAATACTAGATTTAAATTAGCATAAGGTAACATTAAGAATTAATCGATTAAATATATATCGAGTTAGAAGCCCGATCGATAGGTGTATCGGTCGAGCACGAGACGAAAGTGCGATCACTATGAACAAGAACGTGAACGAGAGAACAAGTTGTTGTGAAATAAACTGAAATAAATAAATATAAGAAAATCGGACAATTATATATCAGGTGTGGGGTAAAGGCCCGAAAAAAAAAAAAAAAAAAAACGAGAAACTCCGTGTGATGCGATATAAAGATATATTAAAAAAGTCAAGATCTGAGCTAGTTGCGATTTTGGAGAGCAAACACGTGCGTTTCGAGGAAGACGCTACCATTTATCAATTGCGGGCGGCTGCGAGAGTTGTTATGGCAAATATGGAGGAAGGAAAAGTGGAGAAGCTGCAACTGGAGGAGCGGGAGCTGAGCAACGGCTCGCCTGTAGAAGCGGCATTCTCAAGTCCGGATGATCACGTTGGCGTCGGTGGTGGTGAAATTGCCCCTATTGGGCATGAGAGTGAGAGAGACAGCGATAGTGTTCTGAAAAATGGCGGCAATGCGGCGGCGTCTGGCGGGGTTCTGGAAGTTTCGAACATTGCGGTCGTGAACATGCAGCATCGTGATCAAGTGGTGGCGAACGTAGAGGCAGAAATTCAACATTTGCAACAAGTCGAGATGCTGTATGCTGTGCGTAAACGTGTCGCTGATTTGGAAAATGCGTTGAGCCAGAATAAACCAGCTCGAGGAGAAGACATCGACATGAGTGACTTGAATGCCCTAATCCAACCTTTTTCGGGGGATACTGGATACCCTGTGATGCGCTGGATCGACGATTTTGTAAAAATAATGGATACATACTGCGTGTCGGAGAAAAACGTTTCATTTTCGCCAAACGTTTGTTGACAGGATCGGCCAGATCATTCATGATTGAGACGGCTGCTCTCACTTGGCCGGTACTGCGAGCGGAGTTGATAGCTGTGTTCGATCTCAGGGTCACCGTGCTCGACGTCTTCAAGCAATTAGAAGCCAGAAAGAAGTCAAAGAATGAGAGCGCCCTACAATATTTTTTCGTCATGTGCGGCATTGCGCGACAAGTCGAGGTGGCAACGGAGGATATAATTCGATTCGTCGTTGAAGGCTTAGGAGACAATTCGGGAGCTGCGTCTGCAATGGCTTATTGCGAATCGTTGGAAGAGCTGCGCACAAAAATTACGATTTATGACAAAATAAAGAAGGTGCCCGTCCAGCCGTCGAAAAGAGAGGAGCATCCTAAGATGATGAAGCCTCAAGTTCGTGCCAATTATATGCAGGATCCTGAAGATATTCGCTGCTATAATTGTCGAGGAATGGGCCATTTGGCGAGGAATTGCCGACAACCTAAGAGACCGGATGGAGCCTGTTTCAAGTGTTACAGTGTGGATCACAAGTACCAGCAGTGCCCCAAGCGAAAGACGACGACTATGGTAGCAGCAGTGCAGGACGATGAGGGATCTGGCTCGGAGGAATTGGCAGCGGTCCAAGCTTTAGAAGTATGAGGATTGCTAGGTGAAAAGGGAAAATATATACGTATCGTAAGTTTGTTTGATACCGGTAGCCCCGTAAGCTTTATTCATAAGTCTTTGATTCCGAATAATGTTGTTTTAAGTTTGAAAAGATCGAAATATTATGGACTAGGAGGACACCCCATATCAGTTTGGGGCACATGGAAGTGCTTTGTTAAATTTTGTTCAAAAACCTATTCAATATCTTTAAATATAGTCGATGATAATATTTTGCCATTACCTGTATTATTAGGGCGAGACTCACTTAAGATCATTGAAGTTCAATTAGTTCATAAGAAAAACATTAATGCTGAGTATCATTCACCCTTAAATTCATTAAAAATCAATACTAATCATTCAAACTGTGCTTCTCTTTTCACCGTAAATGCAAATACTACACATAAAATACGTAATAGTAATTATAAGCTAGATAATAATCATTCTAATCATAACATAGGCTTAAATAACATAAATTCTGGAGAATCTTTGGATGTTGACGGTACCGCGGACAAATTCTTGGCGGGTATAGAACCATTTAGAGAGGACTCTTTTGAGATAGGAACGGAGTTTGGACTTGAAATAGCGGGAAGGTGTCAAAAAACTATTCAAAGTCATTATTCTAACAACCAATACGATTATAATGTTAAACCTAGATATCGTATGTCCATCAGATTAACCGATACCACTCCCTTTTATTGTTCACCTAGGCGTTTGTCTTATTTTGAGAGAGAGAAAGTTGCAGAAATTGTCGATGATTTGCTAAAGAAAAACGTTATACGTCCTAGTGCTTCACCCTATGCGTCACCTTTGGTTCTTGTGAAGAAAAAGTCTGGTGAAACTCGAATGTGCGTTGACTACCGTGGTTTAAACAAACGTATCGTCAAAGATAATTTCCCTTTGCCTCTTATTGAAGACTGCCTTGAATATTTGGAGGGAAATGTTGTTTTTCTGTGATTGATTTCAAAAGCGGATTTCATCAAATAGAGGTCGAAGAAAATCCGTTCCGTATACAGCGTTTGTTACCCCTCAAGGACAATACGAGTACCTGAGGATGCCTTTTGGTTTGAAGAATGGTCCTGCAGTATTTCAACGATTTATCTCGGAAACATTTTCAGACTTTATTCGAGAAAAAGAGTAGTTATTTATATGGACGATATAGTTATTGCCACTAAGACTGTAGATGAACACTTGGAGATGTTGGCAAAACTTTTGGATCAAATTAGCGAAAATAATTTGGAGATAAACAAGAAGAAGTGTGTATTTCTTAAGAAAAATGCGAGTTCCTAGGGTACAATGTTAGTAAATATGGGATTAAGCCGAGCGAAACACATTTGGTAGCCTTGAGAAATTTCCCTGTGCCACTGAATGTCCATACCCTTCACTCATGTCTAGGATTCTTTTCGTATTTCAGACGTTTTGTCCTGTCGTTTGCGAGAATAGCTAGACCCTTGACTGAGTTATTAAAGAAAGGTGGTCCTTTTCCACTCAATGATGAGCAATTGAGGGCGTTTGAAAATTTGAAAAGTGCTTTAGCTAACCCACCCGTTTTAGCGATTTTCAGTCCTGGGAGAGAAACTGAGCTTCATACCGATGCCAGTTCACATGGTTTTGGAGCTATACTATTGCAGCGGCAGGATGATGGAAAAATGCATCCTGTTTTGTTTTATTCCGGTAAAACTACAGCGGCAGAGTCGAGATACCATAGTTTTGAGTTGGAAACGCTTGCGATAATTAATGCGTTACGCCGTTTTAGAGTATACTTAGAGCATAGGCCGTTTAAAATAATTACGGATTGCAATTCGCTAGTGCAAACTCTTAGTAGGAAAGCTATTAATCCTAGGATAGCTAGGTGGTCCCTTGAGTTGGAAAATTATGATTATTCAATTATGCACAGACCCGGTGTTAATATGGCCCATGTGGATGCATTAAGCAGACAGACAGAAGTTGTTAAGACCCTAAAAAATAGTGAGTTTAGTGGCGACAATGACTTGTTAGAAAACTTTGAGGAAGAACGCATAGAGAACCGTAGAGAGAACCATAGAGAAAACTTAGTTGAGAACTGTAGAGACAACCTTGTGGGAATCAGTAGTGACAACCTTATAGAAAGCCTTTTAGAAATCCGTAGAGACACACCAGGGGATAGTGCGTTGTTAGATAGCCTTTGTGAAGATCCTTTAGAGAGACTACGAGTTATAATGGAAGAGAACCTTAGTGAAGATTCTTTAGATAACGGTGGAGTTAATTGCGAGGATGTGAATAGGGATTACATGGACGGTGGTAAAAGGGCCTGGGGAGATGATAAAGTTGATAAATATGAGTTTCGTGAGGACGCGTTTTTGAAATCAATACCTTTAGTTGGAGTAGTGGGGGCAACACCTGAGGATGTAGACTTGATTTTACAAACGGAACAAATGAGGGATAAGGAAATAGTTCGATTGAGACAGAAACTAGAGAATGGAACCTCGCGTAGCTTTGAGTTGAGAGATGGACTAGTATGCAGAAAGAATGGAAATGATTCTTATTGTTTGTATGTACCCGTTTGCATGGAAGAGCAGATTATTAGGAAATCGCACGAAAAATTAGGACACCTAGCAGCGGACAAGTGCGTTAATGATTTGAGACGGACTTATTGGTTCCCAGATATGAGAACTAAGGTGGAGCGTTTTATAAGAAATTGCCTTTCGTGCATTTTGCATTCAGTGCCTAGATCTATTCATGATAGAACATTGCACAGTATCCCGAAGCCATGTGTCCCATTTCATACACTCCATATAGACCATTTAGGCCCCCTACCGAGCTTAATTTCAAAGAGAAAGCACCTTTTAGTTGTTATTGACGCCTTTACTAAGTTTGTGAAACTCTTTCCTGTAAATACAACTAGCACTAGAGAAGCGAGAGATGCGTTAAGTAAATATTTTGACTTTTATAGCCGACCTCAAAGGATCATATCTGATCGCGGTACTTGTTTTACGTCGCTTGAGTTCACCACCTTTTGTCAAGAACGTGATATAGAACATATAAAGGTGGCCACTGGAGCGCCACAGGCTAACGGCCAAGTAGAGCGGGTGAATCGGGTTTTGACACCAATGCTAGGAAAATTAGCAGAACCTTTGAGCCAGTCCGACTGGTATAAATTACTCAATAAAGCTGAATTTGCAATTAATAATGCAGTACACAGTAGCACCCAAGTAGCTCCTAGTATTCTATTGTTTGGAGTAATACAGAAGGGACCTATAGTTGATGAGCTTTCTGAATATTTAGATACTAAATTCAATGATGAACCTAGAGATATTGTGAAACTCCGTGAGCAGGCGTCTGTCAACATTCAAAATTCCCAGAAAAGAAATGAACAGTTTTATGGTAAGAGACATAGAGCTCCTAGAGAATATAACGTCGGTGACTATGTAGCCATTCGGAATGTAGATACTACAGCAGGAGTTAATAAGAAATTTGCCCCAAAGTACCGGGGGCCCTATAAGATAAACCGTGTTTTTGATCATGACAGATATGAAGTAGTTGATATTGATGACTGTCAGTTAACTCAATTGCCCTTTAGAGGCATTTTAGAGCCTGCTCGCCTTAAGCCTTGGATCACTGAGATTAATAATACAATTGCCCTTTGTATGTAGATCGTGGTCGATCTGTAGTCAGGTCGGCCGAATGTAAATATTGTAAATACTAGATTTAAATTAGCATAAGGTAACATTAAGAATTAATCGATTAAATATATATCGAGTTAGAAGCCCGATCGATAGGTGTATCGGTCGAGCACGAGACGAAAGTGCGATCACTATGAACAAGAACGTGAACGAGAGAACAAGTTGTTGTGAAATAAACTGAAATAAATAAATATAAGAAAATCGGACAATTATACACGCGACTTTTTAATGTCATCGTCAATTACTTGTATAGCTTTATTACGGTCATCACGGATATTCCTAAGTTTCTGGTCACCTTCAATTAGTACATCGAGTAATCTTTGCATAATACTTTTTAACGTAGGTGATAAATCGGGATTCTACGAATGGAATTAAACTCTTGTAATAATGTCAAAACTGATCTATTAACCTCACTCACAGACAGTCGAGCTCTCAAGGTCGATATAGCTTCAGTGAATTGTTCCTCCAGCTTCCGGTTTTCTTCTATTTCCTCAGCACTCTCAACTTGGGCATCATCAAGTTTTTTTCGCAGCGGCATCACTTGCTGCCTTTGAGTCTATCGCACTCTGTAAGAAAAGTACAATCAAGTCTCCAAACGTAGTTATTGCCGGCGCATGGGTTGGCTCATTGGAATTCTATGTATAGGATGAGAGACTTAAAATGATTTCAAAGCTGATTCTTTAAGGACACTCACATCTCCATGATCGTACACAACAAGGACTGCGATGAGCAGCACAAAAAATATAATTTTCATTTTGATTCGCACAAAGTCACGTATTTCAAAGCACTGAAGATCTTTCGCTTAATGCCAGAACCTAAATACTCTAAAAATGATCCATACGACGAAATTTGAGGCTTATCAATATAACCACACAAGCATAGAAATCTACAAGGCTTTTGATTTGAATTTCCGAATTTTTTCAATCATGTCTTGTGGATGTTGCAGACCTATCGACACAATCTTCTGATACCCCTTTACCCTTTGAGTTGTGAGTATCAGCACATTTGTTATTGACCTCACGTTTCCAACATTAACAAGTAAGAAAGCTACAGTCGAGTGTGCTCGACTGTGAGATACCCGCTACCCATTTTGAATAAATGTAAAATATTGGGCGGAAGTGGCAAAAATTTGAAACAAACTTGAACATAAAAAAGCTGTTGAAAAAATAATAGCCTTATCTATGTTATTATAACCTTTGAGATCTTAGGTGTTCATACGGACAGACAGACAGACATATATGTACTTTCTAGGGGCGGATATGCCTCCATATGGCTGTTACATACATTTCCTGCCGGCACAAAGTTATAATACCATTCAACCCTATGGGTAGCGGGTATAAAGACAGCATCGACAAACGTCCTGGAATAGAGAGGCAAAGCTCCTTCACATTACCTTAAAAGCTGACTATGGTAGGGGGGGATTTCGATATTACACCACGCAACGTTTCCAACACTACAGCAAGCGAACAAAAACAACAACAAAAAATTTGCTAGGAATTCATTTTATTTATTTAAATTCTCGCCTAGAAGTAGACAATAATCAATGAAATCTTCTTTGAGGAGAATTATTAAGCTGAGCACACAAAAATCCGGCAAATTTTACGCATACTGCGGGTAGCTATCGATCAAGCGACGTGATGAATTCACAAATTGTGCAACATATATATTCAACTGTTCAAGTCCCTGACGCGATCGTCTAATTTCTCCGTGTAATTCCTCTATACGTTTTTCGTTCCACTTTGAATTTCGGACTAATTTAGTTAATATATCTCCATATCTTTGGAAAGCATTCCTCACCTCAGTTGATAAATTGGGATCCTACGAAAGGGGGAATTAGACTTTTAGAATGATTTCAAATGCGATTTGATAGGCGCACTTACTATCAGTGGAGCATTTATAGACATTAATTGTTTATCACCTTCGACATTCTCCTTCCGATATTTTTCTATTTTTGTAATTTTCCTCTCATTAATTTCGATTTCCTCGTTAATAAATTTAGACACTTCGTTCTTTATACCTTGTATAGTCTCCTTCAATGTGTCTATAAACTGTTTCATATCTATCACATTGGCTGGTTCGTTGGAATCCTATGAATACGATGAGAGACTTAAAATGATTTCAAAGCTGATTCTTTAAGGACACTCACATCTCCATGACTGAACACAACAAGGACTGCGAGGAGCAGCCCAAAAAATATAATTTTCATTTTGATTCGCACAAAGTCACGTATTTCAAAGAACTGCAAATCTTCCGCTTATGGGTCAGATCTTAAATACCTAAAACAGAGCCATACGTCATTTGCGGGTTGTCAAAATAGCGACAAAAGTCGAGATTATCGTTGCTTTTACTACTTTTACTTTTCGAGCTATTTCCTGCACTCTGGATCCTGATAAAGAATATATATATTTTATGAGGTCTGTTCTATACCAGTTGGCACTTTCCTCTGATACCCTTTAGCCTTTGAGTGGTGAGTATCAGCACTTTTGTTATTGACCCAAAAAAACGTTTCAAACATTAAAAACAGCATCGACAAATGTCATTAAATAAACACATGTAAAGAAATCAAAACTTTGGCATGAGAGGCAAAGCTCCTTCACACTACCATAAAAGTTGACTAGGGCGGGGGGGAATTCGATATTAGACTGTTATTTATGTTGACTACACGACGTTTCCAACACTACAGCAAACAAACAAAAATAAATAGTAGCAACAAATTTGTTAGGAATTCATTTTTGTTGTTGAAAAGTTCAATATAAATTCTCTCGAGATGACGTATCGAAATCAAATAGCCAAGAATGACTCCTACGAGCCGGATCTGCGCATGGAGGGCACCTACATCTGCCGCATGCCGCAGCCTCCGCCACCTGCGAATCCATCGGACAACTGGCATGGCCATCTGAAGCCTCACGAGCGTTTGTTCTACCATCAGACGATGAGCTCGGTGCGCTATAGCAAGCGATTCAAGGGCAATGTGAATATACCAAAGGATTCACTGGATCTGCAGTTGCAAGCACGCTACGATCACGGACGGGAAACGTTTCCCGACAAGATCGATGTGCTGATGCAGCGCGACACGTGTCCGGCCATGATGAGCTGGTCGGCACCCCACGGACAGCGAGAAGTGGGCGCTGTGAGCAAACTGAATCTGTTTCGGGTGCTGCGCAATACGCGTGTGGTGCGCGTTAAAATGGAGGATGCACTGGGTCATCCATTGAGCATAGGTAAGCGACACAAAAATCCAATATACAATATTGAACGATTGTGAGACTTATCTTACTCTGCCTATAGGTGGCATCAAGGAGAAGATTCATCCGTCCAGTGTGAAGCTGATCTGCAGCGGAGTCCACACGCAGCTGGTCAACAATGGTTTCTCTCGCCAGACATCCGATGGCAACTTCTTCCGCTATTAGCACAAACAAGATTCATAAACCACACCAGACAGTTGATTTTGTTGTTTTCAATTGTAACGTAATTATTTGGGACAAATTGCAAATACAAATTGACAGAGCGACGACATCGAGCTGGTCACGCAGTCGTCGGCGACAGCTTCGCTTTCTTGCTGGACAGCAGTTCATCCTTTGGCGGAGGCGACGCCTCCACGTCCTCGTCAGCAGCTGCTGTCGTCTGCTGGGCCGCTTTGTGTCGTTGTTTTTTGTTCTGGTTACGGTAACTCTTCGGCAGCTTGTTCTCACCAATCCTAGAAGATAGTTGAATGTTATCAAATGCAGTAGAAAGTCGATAATTGTATTCCCTAGTTACTTACATGATGGTGGCCCTCGTGCCTGGTCCCCAGTGTGGCGCTGGATTCTCCTGGAAGCGCGATAAGGCATTTTTGCGACTACTCGGATTGGCAGCCGCATGCAGCTGATCGAACTCGTAATCCTGGCTGCAAGGTTTCGCTAAGATCGCAGCTAATGGCGTGCCTGGTATCTTGCGATCCTCGCGCACCGGATGCCGTTTGCTCCAGCAACGCAGCAGATCCCAGAGCACCGCCGGAGGTGCATCTGTCTTCAGTGAGTTTTTGCTGGCATGCGAATAGGAGACACGATAGCCAGCGTGCAGCAGAGCTGAGCGCATCTTGAGCATGGGCACGATCTCCAGCTTGAGCACACAGCACAGTTTGTCGGGCGTGTAGTACAAGGGAATGTCTGGCAGCTCCTCTTGGACCACCGACAACACACCAACAATACGACGTTGTGTGCCCAGCTCCTTCAGTGGCGTTGTCTGCACCACCTCCAGCAGTTGTTCAACAAACTGCATGTTGTGAATGGGCGCTGACCAAATGGGACCGCCCAGATGATGGCGATGATTGCAGTGCTCGCACAGTGTGTTCACCGCTGGTCCCGTTGGTATGCCAAACTTGACCAGATGCGGCTGCTCTGCAGATTTGGCGCGCACTGTGCCCAGTGGCTGAAGTGTGAAGGTTTCACAGCCGGTGCACTGATATATCCACGATTGTTTACTCATGCTGTACTTGCACTGAGCCTGGCCAGCGTATACGCGCACAAAGATGCGCACATAAAAGTCCGCCGAGATGCTGAGCAGCGGCTCAATGTATTTGCCATGACGATTCGCATGCGATTCGATGCAGTGCAGTAGTATCCGCAGTGCCATCTCGTGACAACACTTCATCCGCAACGGCACCGATCCGTACTTCACATAACAAGCCTCGGGTGCATTGCCAGCCAGCACCGCCATGTCGGTGGCTGTAACTAGCAGCAATCCGCCATCGGCTATGCATTGCATGGCGCCGTCAAGGAAGCGATTTGGACAGCCATAAGGATCCAGATCGACGGCATCGAAGCGCTTCTCCGGTGCAGTCGAAGTGTACATAAGCGTCCTGCAATGATGATAATGGATTAGAACACCGGAATTTTCGACCTTGCACACATAAATCCACTCCTGAAGCATTCGCCTGCAACTTACATGGCATCCGCATGACTTGTCTCGATTAAATGCTCCACTCCGTTGTGGCGCACATTGGTGTTGATGGACTCCACAGCTTGGCGCGACAAATCGTTGGCAATGATCTGCTTGACGCCAGCGATCTCCTGAGCATAACGTATGCTACGCAATCCCGTTGCCGCCAATGCCTCCAAAATACGCATGCCATCGTCATATTTGGTGCCAGCAATATAATTGTTGTTGGCTGGTGACGTTGCCTCTGTCGGTGTTGGCGTCAGCTGCTCGCCATTCTCCTGTTGCTTCAGCTTGCTGCGCTGCTGCTGCTTCAGCAACTTTTCAGCACGCTCTTTAGCCAAACGTTGGAAATGCACATTTAGCACTGCAATGCTCAGATCTCGATTGAACTCTTGCACCGGATTGTAGAAGACATTTCCACCAGATATAATGTTCGCATTACGTTCAGTTATAATGTTGGGATTGGGATTTGCCGGCGGCGTCTCCTCGAGTTTCACTTCGTCCACCTCCATTTCGTGGTTTGTTTTCACAACACGTTTTAATACAAAGCGACCGCAAGTGTCACACAAAATTAACTATTTTACGGCACAAAATATACCATCAACACAATTAACAGCTGATTGCACAGCACTTAGGTGTTTGTCTAATTGTTTTTACGGTACTTAATAATTCCACTTATAAATAATTGTTCATTCATATTAATAATTATTTATCAACTGTTCAAGCATTGCAATAAACTGTATTTAAATAAAATCAAGTATTTTCGCAAGCGCACCAATATACCAAACAAAAAAAAATGTGGAGGCAGGTCACAAATAAAGATAGTTGGCAACACGATGTCCAAACAGCTGTTTGTAGTTGTCGTAACAGGCCGCCGCTGTTAGTTCGTTTCAATTGCATTTAGTTTAATTTGTTTGAATAAATATGAATAAAATAACGCGTGCTTTCATTAGTGTGCTGCGGCAGAACAACAGTGGCTACAGCAGCGCCACTTTGCTGGGCCGCCAGCTGTCCTACCAAAGCGACTTGTCGCTCGACAAAATCTATCCCAATGCTCGACTACAGCTTTACACGCCGCCGCCTCCAGTGAGTAAAAAACATTAAATTCATTAATGTATACTACTAACTAACGTATGTCTTACTACAGCCCGGCAGCGGTGACAAGTTCAATGGCTACATACCTATGGATAAACTAGAAATCAGCTACAGTCGCAGTTCGGGTCCCGGTGGACAGCACGTTAACACAGTGAACACCAAAGTGGACATACGCTTCAAGCTAGCGGAAGCCGAATGGATTCCAACGAAGACGCGTGAGAAGCTCCTGCAGGTGCTGGCCAATAAGCTCAATAAGGAGGGCTACTATTTCATTAAAAGCGATTTAACGCGCTCCCAGCAAATGAATTTGGCCGATGCGCTTGAGAAGCTGCGCACCGTGATTCGTGCCCAAGAGGTGGAACCTGTCGCTCCTAGTGAAGAGACTCTGGAAAAGCTGCGCCGACGTCAAGAAAAGGCAGCACGACAGCGTCTGCAACTGAAGCGAGATCGCTCTCAGGTCAAAGCCGATCGTCGTGCGCCAAGTGGAGTTGATTTTTAGTTTCTATTTGCAAAAATTTGTTACATAAAGCTTTGGTTCAGTGAACAACTTAAACTCAAGTGTCCTCTTGTTGTTTGTGTAACGGCTGCTCTTCTATGGCCGGTGTCACTGTAAAGCGTGGCACAGGCAAATTTATCACAGTCTCAGGCACAAGATGTTCCCTGAGATTCCGATTCCGATGCGAGGCCATGCTGGCGAAGCGGGGTCGCTGGAAGTATAAAGAACAAACAAGATTTAGGAGTTATTATTAGGTCGATCTTTGGAATCAAGAGAGATCAAAGGGTATATAGACTTGCGAAGCATATTTAGAGACTTAACATCTGCTTCATTTCCTCGGCTTACCGTATCCTGAATGTCTCCGGCACGTGTGTGACGACGTGCTATGCCATTAGGACGCCTTGTCTCTTCCGGTATGGACAACGACTGCGTGTAGAGCTCCTCCAGGCGGTGAATGGTGGCTACATCAGCCACTGGCAACTGGCTGGAGAAACTGTGGCGAATGCTGCGTGGCGACCAAGTGTGTTGATACGCCGACTCATCCAGGTGCCGCAGAAAGGCCTCGTTGATGACTTGAGTGTCGTCCTTGGTGAGACTGGCCAGCATCTCATCAATGATGGCGGCATCGCTGCGGGGCACCTTGATGTCACGCGTCCAGAACTGACGATTGCTGCGTCCAATCACTGGAGCAATCTGTTTCACCTTCAACACCAGAATGCCCATCACATAGATGCACAGAATGTTGGAGAGTGTCAAGCACATGCTAATGCTGCCCAGGACAGCCAACTCGGTGGCCTGATTCTTCGAGTAGTGTCGCGACTTGACCACATCCTTGTACAGAGAATCGTCGTTCTCGAAGATCTTGTAGATGCAGGCGACAGCCCAAAGCAGTCCCGAGTTGACAGCTGGTGGCAGCAGTGAGGCAGAGATCGCCACGCCCACCAGCGAACCAATATTGCCACCCAAGATGCCAATGGCAGCCGCTGCACCCGATGGAATGGCCGTAAAGATGCCCACAACCAGAGAATGAAGATCGCACCGTGACAACATCTCCGTTGTGAGTCCTTCGCCAATGCCGTATTTCTTGTCCGTCGTGCAGACGACCAGGCCAAAGAGGAAACCCACCAACGTGGCCATCAGGATGCCAATGATTTCGTTGCGCATGCCCAGACGACGCAGCGAACGCTCCTCGATCACAGTGCCAAAGATGGAGGCTATAATTGGACCCATCAAGGGTGAGATGAGCATGCTGCTGGCCAGAAAGATGGTGCTGTTCTCCACGAGGCCAAAGGAGGCGAGAATGCTGTATATAGAGGAAGAATTATTTGTGTAGCTCTCTAGGATTTGTGATCTTCTTACGCCGCCGAGATGAGCAGTATGCAAAAGTCAAAGGTGATGGTCGCATCCTGGCGCACATCTCGCACTATTTGCGCCACATTGAGACGTGAGCGAACCGAGTTCATGAAGCGATTCCAGGTGCCATGCGGATGGTTATTGTTACTAGAAGAGTTGATTAATTAGTTTGGATAATAACAAACCCCTTGAAGAACTTACTCACTGCTGGCTGAATCAGTGGGTTTACTTTCCGACTGCTGTCTACTCCCTGTAGACGACTTGGAGGCGATGCAGTTCATCACTGACACCGTGGAACCCTCGCGATCTCCGATGCCCCACTGCTGCAGTGCATCGTACAGACTCTCGTAAATCTCGTTGAACTCTAAGGTGAAGCTGATCTGATAGGCGTTCGAATCTAGGCTGCGCATCCATACAGCATTCGATATTTGGAATTTACGCAGTAGCTGTCGCAGCACGTGCTCCATAGCGGTGTCCAATGGCATGGTAGCAAGTTCCTCGGTCTGTGACGATGCCCCATCTGTCAGCTGTGTTGCACATGCAGCTGGTTGCAGTGACTCGGCATGCGATGACAACGTGCTCCTCAAAGTCGAAGTTGTTGTTGTTCTTGATGTTGTCGTTGTTGTTGTTGCTATGCCATCTTCTTCGTTCAACTGTCGTCTGTAGTTTTCCTTTAGTCGCTGCTCCTCCTGAGCAGTTGGAATTGTTATTGTAAAGAGCACAGCGGGCGCATCGGACATTGTTGCTATATATTTTACACAAAAACACACAAAAGTTACATATATTACACAAACTGCACAATAAAAACAATGCAAACAAACAACGTCCGACAACTGCAATAATCTGTTTCATACTGGAAAATGCAAAATTCTTGCGAGGGTTCTTCTCTGATTTGACTGATAACGGTTCTTCTCCTAAGCTCTGTTAAGTAACAGAGCAGCAGCAGCACTACAGTGTTATGCAGCCCACACACGTCACAATTAGAATGACATTTGTCACTTTCTTGCTGCAATTGAAAAACATTACATAAGTAAGAGTAAATATAAATTAATACAAATAAAATAAATGAATAAACAATAAACTTAAATACAATAAATGAATGTCACATTTAAATAAATTTATTATTTGTGCTTCTTACTGTTGCAATGAATATGAACATGGCTGTCACTTTTCGTATATTTATTACTAAACGTGTGCATGATTTGTTCATTGGTACATTAATGCATTTTGTCTGTCTAATGTAGATACATATGGGTTTTTATAACATTCTTAATTGACTTGACATTGTTCAGATTAAACACATGTCAGTTATCTTAATAATGCCCAGAAAACTATCTTAAGCATCTGGTAATAATAAAGCAAACTACAAAAATAATGCACTTTCACAGGTATCTAATCTTAAAGATGAGGTAGGCTCATAAAAGTGCATTCACTTATATTGTGAAGATTTTTATAATAAAGCTATTAAGTTACTCATCTCATTATTTCATAAGAACAAATTACATATTTATTCTACTATAAATAGAGCATTTGTATTGGAAATTATACATTTTTCTTTTGCTTTTTGCTAACATAGAAGCAAAAACTTTGCAGTCTGCAGCTATGTTATATAGACGGAAATTGTAAATGGCTTCTGCAATGGCTTCTGTAAAGTTGACAGTGTAAGTAAAAGTGCTCGCAAAGTTGCCAGCGGAAAATTGTGCACAGAAGAAAATTGTTAAATTCGTATAAAAATGTGTGTTCTTTAAAGTGTAAAGTGTTGTGAAGATAAAATGATAGCTCTTAGCTACAAGGTGTCTTAGTTTTTGTGCTAAAGTGGATTTTTTTTGTGTTTTTGTTCTGTGAAAATATTTTGTGCGCGGCGTTCGACGCCAGCAAATTTTGGCGGCGCACTACGCTCAAGTGTCCCAGCTGCAATGGCTATTGCCTTGCGTGTCTCCATTAGCAGCTTATATCCTTAATAAAGTGAGTACATTAAATTGATTTCATGTTAGTAAACCTTTCCATTAAAAACTAGCATTTTTGCTCAAATTCCGCCATTGAAAATCATGTAACGGCATTTTTCAATGCGCTGCAGCATTAATGCTAGGATAATACCAAAAAAGTTAGTTTAGTACTTTTCAGTATTTTATACCGGTTACGGTCTTACAGTGTTATGAGTTCGTGTATTCCGTTACGTTTTCATGTAACTGGCATCGCTGGCGCTGATAGTAAAATAGCAATTTATTTTATCGTAAAAATGTTTATTTTCAAATGACTTTACTATGTACGTATTTTCGCTATTGACACATAACTGTTGCCTTATGCCTTATATAATTGTTACTACTAAAAACTGGATAGCTTCAAAAGCCAATTGGAATTACATATTTACAAATATAGAGTTCAGCTTAAAGAGAGATAAGGGAAATATTGTACACCTCTGTACCTCGCTTAATGGCGTCAACTTGGCCTAAAAAGTGGGATAAACCGAATTTTTAAGAATAATATGTGAATCTGCCATGAGATAAGCGAGATATGGGTGTATGAGTGTGAATACTTCTAAAATACAACCTAAGCCTCTAGACTGACGTTCATCAGATCCTTGGTAATGTCAGCACTGCTTTTCTTCGGACTAATAACGCCCAATGCATTGGAGTCCTGTGCTAAAACAGGCGGTGGCAATTTGAATCCACTGGGGACACCCAAGCTTAGAGATGCGCCCGTTGATGAGGGCGCCTCACTTGTTGTTGTTGTTGTTGTTGTTATTGTGGATGCTTCGTTGGCTGTGCTGGCCATCTTGTAGAGCTGTTGCAGCTGCTGCAGTGCATCCGTTGGCATCTGTGGTCTCACAGGCAACGTTGTTGCTTCTGTTTGCTTGATCTTCGGCTTGGGCTTAGCTGCCTGGGCTTTCTCCTGCGGCTTCATGCCATTCGACCAAGTCTCCAGCCAGCTGGCCGCATTGCGTTCCGTTGAGGTCGCCAAAAGCTGCTGTTGTCGCAGATGTTGACGTTGTTCCTGGGCGCTCACTTGACGCTTATTAAAGGATTGATCGTATTTGCTGGGATCACCCAGTGGACGGGTCTCCTTCTGTGGTCCCAGCTCGAGTAGCACTTGGAAATCCGCATGTTCGCCCAGTCGAAAGCCAAAGCCGAAACGTGAATCGGTGCCTATCGAACATAGAGAGGAATTCATTATTCAGTTGATGGGAGGCCAAAAGTTAATACAGACTCACCTTTCTTGATGGTGGGAATATTTGAGTAGACCAGCGAGAGCACCGACGGCAGCTGCTCCGGCACAATGAAGCCATCGGCATTTTGTGCTGCAAAGACAAATTCAATTTACATTAATCATTAGCGCAAAAACATCACTTGAGACTTTCAATTTAGGCCTCTTTGTTATTGTTGTTTTGTATTACGCAACAAGCATGTTTTATGGCCTGACTTTTTTTTTATGACTGGCTGTCATTTTGTGACGAATTGCTAAACGGATAAGCTCAGATATTATCCAGCCATAAAACTTGGCTTAGAGACAGACAGAAGGTCACACCTACTCATGAGTTGAAGTTGAGTTGAGTTGAAGGGTTTGGTTAATGTCTCGAAGCACAGGTGTTTATACTTGACTTGAGCTATAATTTGAATTTTAATTGGTGCCAGAATCTGAGCACTATATCATATAGTTGACATATTAAATAATGGTCGGAATTTGTTAGAAATTGAATCGATTATATTGTATTATTTTTGTATTCTAATAACTGCTTAAAATATCAATTATTTTTCTGTAGCTGACTCAGAAATAAATTTTTGAAATTGTTAAGAAACTTCTTTGGATATTTTAGATTATTTATTATTTTATATTATTTTTTAGATTATTTATTATTTTATATTGTTTGTATGAATTCTTTTCCTGATTTCAAAATTATCTTGATAGAAACTTGATTTATTAGTTTGAAGGCATTATTTTTTACTAACATAGCAATTATTTCTTGTCTCCCAAACGTCAATGTTTTTGCTATTTATTGTCTATATGTTTCTTACTCAAATATACCGAAATATACCTAAATATACCGACATCTATATTTAGTATATTTAAAAAGTACTACATTCGAAATATACCATAGAGTCCCCATACAAAAGTTTTTCTTAAATATGTTTTACATTTGTTATCTGATCGCAACGAAACTTTCAGGAATCTGAAAGACTTTTATTATTATTTTATGTATTAAAATTCGCGACTATTATAGGTAGCGGGTATAATAAATTTATATTTAAAATAGTATCTGTTTTCTATCTAGTTGAATTAACTATTACAAAACTTTTAAAATACATCAAGTTAAAGTATAATGTTTTCGATCTCATTTGTAGCCATTAATTCTAAGTAAATGTTCAAGGTAAAAGCCGCACACAACTTTGGCTATCGTTAAAAATGAAACTGAAAACTGACCTAGGCAACTTTTGTAGTTACGATCATTCCAAACTTCCACCTATGATGTGTATTATGTAACTCTATAAAAAAGTGTTTGCTACACTTAAAGTGCACTTTGTGCTCCCATTCTAAAGTGTGCTTAAAAGGCCGAACAAATATGAGAAATAAAACGCAAACTAATAACAATAAA
Organism: Drosophila pallidifrons; assembly: GCA_023558445.1. Classification (NCBI taxonomy): domain Eukaryota; kingdom Metazoa; phylum Arthropoda; class Insecta; order Diptera; family Drosophilidae; genus Drosophila; species Drosophila pallidifrons. The sequence continues at coordinate 26,363,487 of CM042347.1, read as the reverse complement.
CAAAGAGTAGCTAACAATCAAATCAAGTCGAGTTGAGCAGCTGCGAATGAGGCAAGAGAGGAGAGGAGATGTGGCGACCTTGACACAAAGACCGGCAACAACTTGAGAGACTCAACAAGCGCGCTTTGGTGGCCCGGCTTGTTGGGGCTTAACCTGGTCTAACGTGGTCTAGTCTGGGCCACAGAGCAAAGTCTAGAGTACGACAATTTTGGAGCCAATCAAGTGGCGTTTATTTTTTTTTTTGTATTTTTTCATTCGTTTAAGTTTCGTGTGTTTGTCGTTAAACCGGTTATTGCACCACTTAAATATTCACTTGAAATTCGATTTAGATTTTTGGTAATCGTTGTTGTTGTTGTTTTAGTTGTTGTTGTCGTCTACTTACAATGGTAGAGTAGGCAAAGTAGCAGCCAAAGCAGGCTAACAGTGCCCGGCAATTGTTTTGGCCAAAACATGATCAGCAGCTGAAGAATTTGTTGTATTTGTTGCTTGCATTTAGCTCATGAAATCTACCGAATAAAAAACATTGTGAAACATCGATTACAACATTATTACACACACACACACACACACACACAAACACTGATATCATGTTAAGTTGGTGTTAATTTTATTTTGTGTGCAGAATTTGCCACATTTTGCAATAATTTCAAGCTGGTTTTTTTTTTTTTTGTGTATTTTAGGTTTCATTGCGGTTGCTGCGTCATATGAAAAAGTATTTCAAATATGCCCAAGCGACGCGATATGCAAACTGACTTTGGCTCGAATAAAAAGCGTCAACAAAAAACGAAAACAGAAAATCAAAAAAATAAAAATAACAGACAGCGGACAGCAAAAACAGAAAAAAACGGTTTGGAAATCACTCTCACTTTTGTTCAATGTGCCTTTGGTGTTGTTGTTGTTGCTAGCTGTTTTTTGTTGTTGTTAAGGTTTTGCCAGCAGACGTCAATGAGCTCAACGTCTTGAATGTGTGTATGTGTGTGTGTGTGTGTGTGTGTGCTGATGTTGTATTTAGTTTATAATATATTTTTAAACTTTTTGTGGTTTTTCATTTAAATTTTGAAGCGTTCAAATTTTTGTTATGCGGCCTTGTCGCTTGATTGCTTTATGCTCGATTTTATTGCCGCTGCTGCTGTTTCGGCATATTTGTTGTTGTTGCTATTGTTGTTGTTGCTTTTTACGCACTGTATTTTGATTTCATAAAATCAAATTGTTGCTAATCAAGAGCACAAACAACGCGCGTTCCGAATTTGTAAAAATGAAAGCGAAACTGCAGTTAAACAAAAACAAAAAACTAAGTGAGCTCCCCCAGTTTGTCGACATTTTTGTTCACTCCAACTTGGACAATTGTTTATTTTGTTATTGTATCTGCATTTCTGTTTTGGGCCACAAATATATATTTTTGCACTAGCCACATACAAATGGCATAATTACTCAACTGTCGCTGTCGCTGTCTGTCAGATTTTGTGTTACGTTTCGTACATTTTTCAAATGGTTTTTCAAATAAATATTTTCGTTTTTGGTTTTGGTTTCTTCGGTTTGTGTTTTTTATGCGCACATTTTTTGTTTTGTTGTGTGTTGTTTGTGGGTTTTAACAACAACCTGCGCGTTTCGCGTCTGCACCGCAACTGAAATGGAGAGTGAACGAAGCGAACATTGGACTTGCAACACGCTAAAGTCGCTGGCCAGCAGCTATAAACTGAAGCTCCGGCTTGAAAAAACTTTTGGGTGGAGTACAGAGCACATTATCATCACGTTCACGTAACTTTGTTGTTATTGTTGAGTGAGCGTCACTCGCTCTCTCTCTCTCTCTGGGTTTGCTCTCTCTTTCGTTGGAGACCGGCTCTTGCTCCATTAACTCCCTCTCGAGTTAATTGACTGACCAGCAAGCTGTTGACTCTGCCTTTTGGCACATTTCTGCAATTGCACACTCGCATCTTACGTGTGTGTTCAGTGTGTTTGTGTATGTGTGTGGAAGGTGTGCGCTGCCTTGGCCTGCGTCATGTGAAAGGTTGCCACTGTCCTCATTTCTCGGAAATTGCAACGCGAAAACTTTTCCCTAATTGAATCATCCCAAAACTGTTGCAACTTCAACTTCAACTTCAACTTAACTGATTATCGACTCAATTTTGAAACGAAAGTATTGCGTGACCTTAAATTTCACTCTCATTTTTATGCTACGTTGACCATTTAATTTTATGCAAATATATTTGTGACCTAATACAGATTTTTAGTTGTCTCTTTAATTCTATTCAATGGCTATCTACAATCTATACAATTCAGAATGATTTATCTGCTTATACTCTTAAATATTCGCATCGACCTTTTGCTGCTCAGTTCAAGTTCATTGAACATTCACAGGCCTTGATTTATCATCAGCATGGAGTTGGCTACCGTGACTAACCAACTAACCAGTGAAGCTCAAACTAACTATTTGCATAACCAAATCGTTTGGCTAATAGACAAAAACCTTTGACGCCCACCTAAATAAATGGGCTCTGACATTAAGCAAGACTTTTTGGTGCTGACTAAACTCTTTCGACTCGAAACCTTTTGCTTAATTACCCAAGCGAAGACTTGACGTAATATTTACTCACTCACACATACGTTTATATGGAATAATATTTGGTTAGAGAATTGCTGTGGTGATTGGAGCGCAGCAAATGGTTAAAGTGAAGTGCATTGGCAGCTGCAGGCGTGTTGCGGTCAACGCCGAATGAAGTGCAAATTGTTTGCTTAAAGTGTGGCTGTAATTAGCATCGATTGCTTGAGTAGTCTTTTATTGTTTATTTTGGCTGCGGGAGTATTTACAATTTTACTATCAGGCAATCAATGCCGCGCACTTGAATGGAAAGTTGTATAGCGCTCTGCTAAATTTTATATCAAATAACAATTAATCAGAAAAATTATTGAAATGAGTGCGAGTACGAATATTCATTTTACACACCCAAATTTGCAATAAATTCCAATGGCTTTTCTAAAAATTGCGTGCTTTTCGTCATGCAAAAAAAGTGTTGCATACTTATAGGCTGTGACTGAAAGTCAGCTGTTATAAGCTGAGCTTAGAAGTAACAAACTTGTTTGAATTTAAAATGTAGCATAATTTCGAGTGCTAGTATATTAAATTTATTAGATTTATCTTGAACAGTTCTATTAATTTTTATTGCTTATCTATGCTTTGACAAATCTAAACATATTTTAACAATTTTAAGTACTATTTTTTGAATACTTCAAGAATTTGTATCAGGTTAAGCAACGCTCTCAGCACCTTTTCGTTTTTTTTTTCGTTCCTTTCTCACTTAAAGAATAATTCTTAGGTTAATTAAACATCTCAGTTGTTGTAGGCGTCGCTTCCGTTGCTTCACTCGCCATTTTGTACAGCTTCTGCAGCTGGTTAACTACATTGGGTTTCATTTGTGGTTTCTCGGGAAACTTTTCGATTTCAGATTGTTGAAACATTCGCAGTCGATCAAGTTGATTCTTGTTATTTGTTGCTTGTCGCTTTTTGGTTAATACGCCAAGTGGACGTGTTTCAAACTGAGGTCCCAGCTCCAGTTGCAGCTGGAAGTCGGCGTGCTTGCCAAAGCGCCAACCAACACCAAAGCGTGAATCAATGCCTATAAGGAAGTGACGAATTAATATAGTATAGTGTTAATTAACTCGCTTAAACTCACCTTTCTTTATTTTCGGAATGAATCCATAGGAATAGGAAAGTCCAGAAGCCACTTCCTCAGGCACTATAAGACCTCTGACATTTTGTGCTGTAATGGCAAATTTGATTTGTGCTTAACATACATAATTTTTAATTAATATCAGGCTTGAACTTAGTCTATCTATTCTATTATATAATTGATTCAAATGCCAATTTATATTATTAATAAACAATGGGAATCGGAGCTGCGAATAATAAATAAAAAGAGAGATGCGAGATAGCGACCTTGACACAAAGACCGGCAAATAACTTGAAACTAACACAAGCTGCGGCATCCAGACTTGACATGCTAGGCATTAGGCATTAGGTCTAGTCTAAAGTAGGTTTGTGTCGTCAAAACTGGTTTTTACGTGAGTTGGCATAACGTGTGACAAAATCTTTCACTACACATTTTCATATTGATTTTGGCAATTCACTTACAATGAAGCACACAAAGAAGCAGTGACAGGATAAAGACTCTTAGACACATGATTAGCCACTGAAGAATTAACTAAACAGAGTCGACAACAACACACTCGATTACCACGATCGATTAACAATTGTTTTCATTATTTTTGAGTCCGTCTCGTTTGGAGTTTGAGCTGAACTGAGCTCAGTTGTTTCCCAGATTTGTTGACTTGAATAAATGTTATACAAGATTTTATCGGAATCTCTTTGTGGGCCAAGTTTGTCAGTCACTTATTTAGCACAGGTCACGTACAACTCACAAATTTACTTCATGCAAAGCCAGGTCGAAGCGCAGTCTTACTTTTAGAGTCTTTTAAAATGCTTGTGGCGTTAACAACCGTCGCGATTCGCGTCTGCGTCGCAACTGAAAAGGATTTGAGGTACGCACCAGAGACTCATTTGAGGATTTATGTTATTGGCCAAACTTGATTTCATCATTTGACTAATGGATAGAAACTTCTGACGCCTATCGTCGTAAAATGGGCTCAGCAATAAAACACAGCCACTTGGCTGAAATACTCGTTTAAAGAAAACCTTTTTAGGAAAACAAAAACTAATGTCATTGAGTACTCTCGCTTTTAACTAAAGGTTGTAGTACGTAATGTAATGGCCCGCAATAAATGGTTGTAGCTGAAGTGCATTGGCAGCTGCTGCTGCATTGCAATCTATTTGTAAAAAGTGTGTTCATAATTAGTATTCACTGTTTGTTTTTGTGTTTGTATGCTAACACTTGTTGAAATGTTTGCAATTCGACTGTCAAAACAAATGAAATGGCAAATCACAGGTGCAAGTTATGACAGGTATTTGCTAATGAGTGGAAAGTCTTAAGTAATAATTTAACGACTTCTGTTAACGAACTGAGTTTGAAAATTAGTGTTGCATACTTACCGGCGGCGGCTCAAATTTGTTTGATAGAAGCGCAAATATAAAAACCTTGCATACTTTTGAGCGCATGTATTTAATACATTATTTCTCTACTACTCAATTGTATAAGACACAACAGCATCAGTTTGATTTTAAACAATCGATTTGTATTTTATTGTTCTTATGCGTTGACTAAATTTATAATAACAAATTATTGCACTAAAATGTAAATAATTCCCACATTGAGACATTCATAATCAATGAAATGAAAATGTAGCAAGAAACCAATTTGTTTTTGTTTTGTAATATTTAATACATATTTTGTATATTTATAAATTAATATAATACGAGCAGCAATTAGTTTTAGCACAGTAATTTTTTGTTCCATTATACGTACATTTAACATATACTATAACAATTCTTTCACAGTTCAGCGACATTTTCATATTCGTTTTCGATTTTAAATAATTACATTTATGTATAAATTTGTTCTTTTTCACATTTGTTTTGGTTTTGTTTCTCATTAGACTACGCACTACACTAACAATGATGTGTAAAAATAAATGTGTTTGTTTTTCTTGTTCACTATTATTATTATTATTATATGCTTAGTATCATTAAATTTTTTATATGCTCGTAGCATACTCAGTGTATGCTTTTGTTTACAGCTCGTTTGGCTTTGCTTTGTTTTGTTTTCATTATTATTATTGTAGTTTGAACTGCAGCTGATATTATGCATAAGTGTCGAATGTTTAACATTGTTGCTCTAGGTAACGAGGTAAAGTGCGCCTTGTTCAGAAATCGACACAGTCAATTCCCATGCTGTCCATGGCCAACATCCATTATCAATCATCACTCATCGATAGATATTCATTCAGTATTCATCAATGCCACGCGAACAGCGAATGCGAGAGCAGCAAATAACCCGTTGTCACAATAATGCTGCCAATCATAATGGGAAAGCCAACCCTTAAAGAAAAGAGGATTAAGTTGTGAATGATAAAAGATAAATCCTTTTTCTGTACTCACTTGAAGAACTCGAGAAACGTGAACTTGTAGCCATGCTGCTCTGCAACGCCGGCACAAACCACATTCGCCGAGGCGCCAATCAGCGTGCCATTACCTAGTTAGGACAAAGTAATGATTAGCTACCAAAGAAGACTCTTTAAGTGGCAGACTTACCGCCCAAACAGGCGCCCAAGGCAAGTGCCCAAACCAAGGGCTGCAAAGGCAAGTTCAAAGTGCTGTTCTGAGCCAGCGAAATGGTGATCTTCACCATCATCGTGGTCAGCGGAATATTGTCCACAAAGGCAGAGGCGACAGCAGACACCTGCAAAAGGGACAACCAGGAATTTAATTATGACTTAAAGAATATTCCTTTGGGATATACTTACCCAGAGTATTATTAATATGGCCACCATTAAGCGCTGATCTTCGCCCACTCCCAGAATAATGCCCTCGGTCATGTTGCCAATCCATTCAATCAAACCCAATTCAGTCAGTGCTTCCATGAGAATAAACAAGGCGGCAAAGAAGAGCAGAGTGGACCATTCGACGCGTGCCAAAATGGCCTCCAGATCCTCGATATCAGCTAGAATAATGAGAAAGATGGCACCCAAGAGCGCAGTCCAGCCCAGCGAGAGACGCTGCAGCTCTGGAACCGAGTGCAGGAAGAACAAACTGATGACAAAGATCAAGGCAGCGGTGCACTTGATCAGCAGCTGTTTGTTGCGAATGGGATACTAGAAGAGTAGAGGTACAGAATGAGTGAGAAAGAAGAATTCTAAGTATGTGATGGACTCACCTTGGCCTGCAGATTGGCTAGCGTTTGTTGATAGTTTGGAGCTGGCGTTATCACTTCCGTCATGCGTTTCTTGAGGCTGCGTTTCAGGCGATTCACCTTCTTCATCAGCGTTTGACGCACCAGCTCCTCGTCCTTGGAGTATGCCGACAAACTGGCCGCTGCACGCTTCCACACATGGATCTCATGACGCAGCTCCTCCACCTCGGGCGAGTCTTTGAACTGCAGATCGCTGATGTTGCGAAACTTGAAGCGCAACTGCAAGTAAGTTTGGATCATGACCAGAATGACGCCGGGCAGCATGTGCAGCGTGAAGACCGCAAAGTTGACGCCCTAAAAACATGGAGAGAAAAATGCAAAACTTTTAATGGAATGTTTTTTTTTTTTAAATAAGATATATATATAAGATATAAGATGAAGTATAAGGCCTGTTACTCTGTTATATTATTACAAGAAGAATTTCAATTTACGAAAATTATGGGTTCTATAAATAAAAATTAGAAATAAATGTCTTCAAAATTAAATGGTGATGATGTATTCTTAAACAAAAATATGAGTATTAATATTATTTGTGGTATAAAGTTCCATAGAAAAATGATTAAGAATATGTAAAAAAATCAACAGTCGTGAGTTCTATGAAATATCCACTACTCATTTTAAATAAAAGCAAGTGCGGAAATATTTTTAAAATATACCAAATTAATATACCACAAAAATACTGAAAATATTCTAAAGACTCCATTCGGTATATACTTAATAAAAAATATACCACAGCGTGCAAAATATTCCAAATACTATGTTTGTTATATTGATGTAGTACTACATTCAAAAAAATACCACAGAGTGCAGAATACACCATATTTGGTATATTGTTATACTACTAAATTGAAAATATACCACGGAGTGCAAAATATACCAAATACTATATTTAATATATTGATATAGTACTACATTAAAAAAATACTATACAGTGCAAAATATATTATATCATATTTGGTATATTGATATACTACTAAATTCAAAATATACCACAGTGCAAAATATACCAGATGACAAAACGTTAAATAAATACTATTAAATCTTGGCACAAACTCTAATACAGTAATCATAGTTTATGCTTGAGTTTAATAACGAATAAAGATCGTGACTCACATTCTTGGATATGTAGCTGTTGGAAGCGATGATCACATTGGGCGGATCGCCGACAGGCGTCAGAGCGCCGCCAATATTCGAGTAGATGACCATGCACATCAGTATGGGCACAGGATTCAAGGACATGACCTCGCAGAGTCGTATCGTGACCGGCGTCATCAGCAGCACGGTGGTAACATTATCGAGGAACGACGACAGCACGGCGGTGAACAAGCACAGACAATTGATGAGAGGCCACACATGACCGTTGGTTATCTTATACGCATACACAGCCAGATAGTCAAAGACTCCCGTCTCGGAGAGGATGGCCACCAGAATCATCATGCCGAAGAGCAGCAGCAGCGTCTCCACATCAATCCATCCCATGATGGTGCCCATCGATGGTCGCGAGTTCAGAGCAGCCAAGATGCCCACCGATAAGGTAGAAGCAATGATGGCAGCAAAGGTGCGATTAACAATCTCCCAGATGATCATCACATAGAGGCCGCAGAGCACGGCGGCAGCGTAGAGCACACCATGACGCTTATAGATAGGTGATTCATCCACATTCAGCTGAAGCGGCAACTCGCCATCGATGCTTGAGCTAAACTCGAAGTTGAGACGCGTCGAATTCGCTGATGAGAGCATTGTTGGATCACTGGGTGTCAGCTCAAAGGTGCGCGACTTTTTCGTATCCTTGGTGGCATCGATGAGATCGGTGTAGACAATGTCCAGCTGCCACAGCTCGCTGGCATTCTCCGTGTACATCTCCTGGCCCAAGGCATCGTAATAGCTGCGCGTCACCTGCACTTGCAGCACGGGCAGCGGCACACTCGCATTCAGCTGCAACTCGTTCTCCTGCAGTCGGAAAGGACCACGCAGCGAGAGACCAATGCGCTCTAGGGTGGGCGTACTAATGGAAAAGGCTGTGAAGGGAAAAGGTATAATACAGGATTATTACATAAAAAGAAGACAAAAGTCTTGAAGTTAGGAATCTTCCAGTCATAAGAACTTTTTGACACCTCTAAGTCTGTTTAGTCTTTTTCTCTTTCTCAATGTTTAAGTATATCTAGCTCACTTTTTGAAGAGGATTATTACATAAAAAGAAGACTAAATTCTTGAAGCTAGGAATCTTCCATTCTTAAAAAAGAGAACTCTTTGACACCTCTAAGTCTGTTCTCTTTCTGTCTGTTTAGTCTTTTTCTCTTTCTCAATGTTTATGTATTTCTAGCTCACTTTTTGAAGAGGATTATTACATAAAAAGAAGACTAAATTCTTGAAGCTAGGAATCTTCCATTCTTAAAAAAGAGAACTCTTTGACACCTCTAAGTCTGTTCTCTTTCTGTCTGTTTAGGCTGTTTCTCATTCTGAAAGTTTAAGTATTTATTTCTAGCTCACTTTTTGAAGAGGCATTTCCTTTTCCAGAATCTTAAACTTCATGAAAATGTTCTCCCGAATCACTTTGCTTTTCATTTACAATTTTATTCTTGCCTAGAATGTGTTCTCTCCCTGTGTACATGTTATTTGTAGCTCACCTTTTGATGAGCCATTTCTAGGAACACTTATGAGACTCAGCTGATCGACATGTTCGTTGTTGGACATGAGGAAGGCGGTAAAGACGCACCACACTACCAAGAGCACCGATATCTTGAACCAAATCAGATACTTTTTGATCTGCAAACGCAACAGGACTTTAAATATATTTTGAAGAATTGATCGTAGCTAATTCTTACGTGACTTCTGCAGTAGGTTTCGCCCTCTTCATGCTGATCCTCATTGTTGTTCTCCAGGTCCCTAGAGTAGCGGGGGGATCACAGAAAACTGGTTGCACTAATTACGTAACTGACACTCGAAAAGCACAGAACTACGAACCTGCCGTCGAGGACATGCACTTGACCCGCCTCGTTGGTCACATTGATGCCAATCTGTGTGAAGGCGTGACTGCCATCGTTATGTCCATTCCGCTGTGGCTGCTGTTCTTTCTGTTCCTGCTGCTCTTCGGAAGGCAAGGGTTCCACATCTGTAAATGAGATGGAATATTAATAATAGATTAACTCGATTGACAGCTGCATCAATGTGATGTTCTACTCAGTTGGGGAATTGGTAAATATTTGTGCGTCAATTGATTCATTAGCTGCGCTTTGGACAACGCGACATTGATGACTGCCTCGATGGTCAGTCATCTAGAGTTTACTTTCCACTTTTATTGGCTTTGAACTGAGCTAAAAATACCTCGGCTCTTAGCTGGCCACAAGGATACGCGCGCTGACCAAAGCAATTTAATTTTCCTTTAATGGTTCAATGCTCACAAAACGAACCTTTCTATCCCTGTCCCTGTCCCTGAATTGGCTGCATCGCATCACATCACATTACGGAAATAGTAAAGGCCGCGCATTACCATAATATGCTAAACCCAAAAATAGTACCTCCATTAAACAATTTAAAGTGATAAACATTGTCGCAAGTTGAGCAATTCGCCATGCAAATCAACTGGCGAAAAAAAAACAAGCACGAAAAACATACTGTACACAACCTGAGACCAAGTCGGGAGATGGGAGACGGGAGACGAGACTCGAGGAGGGGAGGAAGAAGGCCGAATTGAGTCGAGCCTGTGGCCAATGTCAATGCTACGCCGACGCAAATGGCAATAAAAAATTCAAACAATAATTACAGTAATAAAAATGGGCCAATAAAAAATACACAAAATAATATTAAAATACGCACAGCCGCTAGCCGCACTTTTTATGCTCTACCGCAGGGGATTTGTTTTAGCTTTTAAAAGTAGTTTACGAGGGAGTGTCTTTTCATTTGAATTATGTAGAAAAGGGCTTTGGAACTATGAATTCCGGCTAACTTATGATCTCATCCTAAATTTGCTTTTAATATGATCAATTTTCTTTGGAATTGAGTGTTGCGATTAACGTTTAAGCTCTTTAAAAATATAATTATTATTTTATGAATTTTGGTTCATATTTATTCAACAAAAACTTGCGTTTTAGCTGCATTTATTTGGTATATTAAAGTTTAGGCTTCTAAATTGATTTCTATTGAAAGAAATGGGGTGTTCATTAAAGTACTTTTTTTAGCCTTAACTTGCTCATTCTTTTTTTTTGTTCTAGGAATATTCTTCAAATATTTTGTTGTAAATGTGCCCATATTTCATAATTACCATAACAAAAGTGACCGTATTCAGTTTTAAATATCCTTTACTTTGTTCTATGGTCACACTTGATCTTAACTTTTTTTTGTTTGTACATACATACTGTGTAGTGAGATGCTCAGTGTGTATCGAAAATATAAGTTCTTTATATATATTTAAAACTAAATCGATGTGTGAAAACGAGTATTGACAATCAAATATATTTGTATATCATTTCCCACGTTATAATTTAGTCTCTTCTTTCATCAGTTACTTCCCAATTGTTAAAGAAATCTATCTTCAAGTCAAGTTGGTCTAGAAGTTACTTCTATCTAAACTACCTCTCTGATAAAAGTGCACTACAATATGCCTTGAATAGTTGTAATATATTGCCACAACCGCATTGTGCAAAAACTAGGAGATTTGTTGAACATCATCATTGTGGCAGAGCTTAACATGCGTATACTTGTTTTTTATGAGATTGAACAAGGTTTCGTTTGTTCTAGGCAACCGCAAACATAACGACAAAGTTCTTAGAACTCTCCGTTGCTACGGTACAAAACATAGCACATAAGACGGAGATAAATAAATGTTGTTGTTGTTGCTGTTGCTGTTGCGGGGAGGGGAAAGAAAGGTGACTGCCTCCAATGGGGCAAGACGAACACTTACCGCCGTGTAAGCGCTCGTGCTCCTGTCGAAACGATGCTAGGCTGGGATCCTGTCGTATGCGTTCGGGCAGCGTACGCCAGACTTGTAAGGCACCTTCTGTTACTTCGCTGCATATGTTGAGAACGATGATGTCGAGATAGAGGCGGAGGAGGTGTCCATAAGTTGTGGGTTTGTGGCACGTTGGGGAGCCATGAAATGTGCGCAGGCAAGAACGAAAAGAAAGGAAAAGAAACACAGAAAGATTTTATAAGATTACTTGACTTTAATACAAATACTCATACACGCACTCAGACTCAAACTCCAACTCATTCCCAGACTCAGGAACAAACTCGTATAAATACAAAATTTGTTTGTTTAGGCGGCTGGGCGTGGCATTTTGGTTGCTGCCACGTGCAGCCCACATTTTGGCTCAATTGTGTGAGGAATTCAATAAAACCAAATATTGATTTTATGTGCCTCGACTTTCGACTACAATTTGTAAATTTTATTTCGACTTCTTTAAAATGCCGCTTAAAGGGTTTTTTTCGCTTTGGTTCGTTTTTGTGTTTGGCAGCTTAAGGCTTATGAAGTGGAAACTCAATTCGGCTTTTAGCATACGCAAAACGCATTCACAATGCTGATTGACAGAGACCCAAAAGCAAAACCCATTTGGATGATGGTTAAGAAGATATCAGGCTAAGCATTTATATCACTTTGTGATATTTGACGCAAATCGAAGCACTAGCAATAGGCTTAAGAGCGAGCAAAGAAGCTTAACTTGAAGTTTTATGCCACATCAAATGTGGACTAAAAGTTACTCTGTAGTATTTACTGCACTATATTGAAATGTAAGAAAGCTACACTCGAGTGTGCTCGGCTGTCAAATACCCGCTACCCATTTTGAATAATATCAAAAAAGTGGGGAATTATTCTTCAAATATACCAAATTAATATACTGCAAAAATACTAAAAAAATATACCAAAGGTTATATTTGGTATATTGGTATAGTACGAAATTACTTCTTATATAACTTCTAGAATAAAATACCACAAAATACAAAAAATATACCAAATCAAAATATACCATTGAGTCCAAAATATACCAGATTGTTAGCCAAAGCAACTTTTAAAGTTTTTATCTGATCTGAATCAAATTTTCATGAATCTTAAATTCTGATCAAGAATATATATGTATGTATACTTTATAGGATGCCAGTTACAAACATTTTCTGCAGAGCTTATACCTTATGTGTAGCGGGTATAATTAGCTTGGTTTGTCAACTACTTTTTGCAATTGCTTTTCATTTAGCTTATTACAATATTCAACAAGTAGCGTCTTGAACTGATTGCAATTCTTATGCAAATCTCTGCCATCACAATTGAGAATTACCTGGCACTTAATTAAGTCACGCTTTGGCACGAGTAAGGTCAATCAGTTTGAGAGAGAGAGAAAAATTTATAGTTAGTTATTGTCCGTCCATTTGTGGGTGGTCGCAGTTGTCTGCTAATTGTCGTCTGTTCAATTTCAATTCCGTTTCAAATGCAAGTTTAATGACTGTTTCTGCATTAATTAGAATGCAAACGCAGCAGCTGCGTCGCATGAATGAATGAATCACGTGCACACACATCTCGAATATAAAACTCGTAAATGCAATTTATGCACTTGACTCAAGTGGCCAGAAATCTTAATTTAGTTTATTTAAATGCCGCTTAGAAAGACCGCTCGCTCTCTCTTGCTTAAATGAACTAACTCATAAATTATATTTAGTTAAATTTAGTTTATAACAAAGACAAAGAAAGAGATTTTCATGGAGGCAATCTAAAATCTCACATGTTCTTTGAGTCTTCGACTTTAGAACGTGCGGCGACAGACAATCTGACACTTTTTTCGCTTGAACTTGCTAAATTGTTGATCAACTGCGATAGCTCAGATCTCTCTGTATATAATACATATAGAATATTATAGGGCAGCTTCTTCATTGGCTTGATTTTTGTGTGCGGCAATTTGTAATGCACTTAAAAATAAACTTAAGATCTGTGTGTGGGATTTGTTTCCATATTAAGCTTTGCTTTAGCTCTGAGTAAGGCCTTGATTGAGACCTGTTTGATGCCGAGTTGTTTTTCTTTTGAATTCTAATGAGTTGAATTATTGCATTTTAAGTACGTCTAAGCACAGATTGCAGTCTGAATAAGCTGAGTGCGCAATATCTATGACTAACATAAATGCGAATTTATAGAGAAACAAAGTTGGAACGTTTTATTGCCTGACAACTCGAGAATACATAAAATAATTATTAACAAATCTAGTAACTCGCCTAATAAGCTAGAGGCATTTGCAGCCAGTGTATTATATCTAACCTTTTTAAATAAATAAATAAATAACTCAACGAGTATATCATATATATTGATATGATCATCTATAAAGGTGGGTAGTATTGGGACTGTATTTGTTTCACTGCTTTCAGTCTACATATCTCGCCAAAAAGTCTTGTCTAGCTCCCTATTAATATTGAGTATTCACTAAATTTATACAAGTAGTATACAATATATGTAACATATATTATAAATAGGATTAATACAGAAGAGTTTCGCATATATTAATATAAATTAATTTTCACATTTTTAGCTAAACTATTAATATTCTTTCAGTATCTCTTTGATTATCTTTGATGATTAATTTTTGTGCTATATATATTCGTCATTTTGCTCACATTTTGATTCATTCACAATGTTTTCTGTTTCCCGATTCTTTAACAAACCTTTTATCTGAGTTGGGTATTAGGTTTACGAATATTGGGAATATTAATAGAAAACGTTCTCTGATGATTAATTTGTGTATAAATATTTTTAGTACAAACATATTTTATTTTTTCCTCATTCTGATACATTCACAAAGTTTTCAGTTTTTTGTTTCTTTAGCAATCTATTTTACCGTTGGCTTAGTTTTTTATTTAGTTTCCGGATATTAGGAATATTAATATAGAAAGCGATATCTGATCATTAATGATGATTATGTGTACATATTTAGTATATTTTTAATTTTTCCATATTCTGATTCATTCACAAAATTTTCTGTTTCCCGACTCATTAAAAATCGTTTCATTTTAGTTGGGTACTAAGATTACGAATACTGGAAATATTAATATAAAGCGATCTCTGATGATTAATGATGATTTTCAGCACATATTTAGTATATTTTTCATTTCTATATATATATTTAGTATATTTTAATTTTTCCACATTATTATATATTCTGTGTATATTTAGTATATTTTTAATTTCTCCACATTCTGATTCATTCACAGTTTTCTGTTTCCCGACTCTTTAACAATCTCTTCATCTGTTAATTCTGATAACTAGTTAATCTGATTGTAGTACACGCATTGCTGATACCCTAACTACTCCCCCAACTTAATCTGGTCACACTCAGCTGCGATTTGAAGCGACAAAGATAACTCCAGTTGATTAACGACTGCGAGTGCCTAATGATTGATTTGTCTGCAGATGAAATTACACGCTGCTTTATAACGTAGGCGTTTGAGTGCGACCTTCTCACTAACTGCTGCTTGCTGCCTTGACAAAGTGAGGGCCAATTTAATTGTAGAGAGCAAGCAAGCAAGCAGGTGAGGCACTTTTGGGCCAAAGTTAAAATGAGTTTTCTGCTTGACTGCGACGCTGAGGACAATTTGTTGTATGGAGGAGTGAACCAGAAAGAGAGAGAGAGAGAGGGAGACACATACTCATCTTCGTGTGAGTAATCCTCGGAGCTGTTGTTGTAATTGTATGACATCCTTAACACGCTCACGCCGACAACTTTTGTCGCGCTGTCACTCTCGAGTCTCAAGCCTCTGCGGTTGCTAGGATATGTTATTATTACTATGTATGTGTGAGTGTGTGTGTGTGTTCGTTCTATGTAATTATGACACGCACAATTTGTGTAATTTCACTTATTACGTAAATTGCAAAAAACGTATTTGCTTGTTGCTGTTTCTTCTGTTGCTTTGTTAATTGCACTTTTTCACGCACGCAGATTTCTTGCAAATATTGCGATTAATGTGAATCTTTCTTCGTTTCGTGTGTGATATATCCGTTTTTTTTTTAGTCTCTTGATCTTTGATCTTTGAATGCGATATTCGCAACTGCGCTCAGTGCATAGTTGAGACGCCCTCGCGGTACTAACTAGCATGCACAGTTATTTACCCTATTTTGTAGGTTTGAATGCGATTCGCCACGAAAAGTCGCGTCGCAGCCGCAGCGAATAAAGCGACAACACTAACAACAACAACAGCAACAACAACAACAGTAGCAGCATATAACAATACACTACAACAACAAAGGCAAAGCGAATAAAAAGCAGCAAAAAGTTTCCTGATATATTCATTTCTTTTTGGCTCATTATTCGCATTTATGCGTTCTTGTCACCCCCATCCCCCCGCCTGCCTATCACTTGCAATTGCAACTGAGCAGCTCAGCGCTCTCTTTGTCACTTGCTCTCTCTCTCTCTCTCTGTTTTTTGGTGCTCTTATGTCGCTCTCTCTGAGCGTGGCTTTGGCTTAACCGAATTATGGAGCAGTTTGACAATTCAAAATGTTCTTTTTCTTTTCCTTTTGTTCATTGCGATTTCGCATTTTGCCTTTGCGTGTTTACTTTATCATTTGTCATTTCACTTGATATTTCTCTTCTTCTACAACTCGCTCTGTGTGTGTGCGTGTGTGTGTCTCAGTTTTCATTGCTGGCGTTGGCTTATTTGCACTTCTTTCAATTACACTTGATTTATCACATTTGACAGTTATTGTGCGATGCTGCTGATCTTGCTCGCATACCCTGCAATCGAGTCAAGTGGGTATATTAGTGTGAACGTGTAAAGAAGTGCAAAGTGACTGAGTGAATTCTATAACTCTTATTGTTATATCATAAATTCTTTAGCAACTCAATATTTTAAATATTAGATAACTTTGGAATTTTCCTCTAAAAATCTGCCATATTTTCATTTAAATTCAATATTTTATGAGTTTTCTATTCAACTACAACTTTATTGTAGTCTAATCAAGACAATCAATGATAATCTGCAGGGTATATCAATAGCTTATGCTTGTAATCAACTCATTTATTTATTTTATTTTTATACCCGCTACCCATAGGGTAGAAGGGTATTATAACTTTGTGCCGGCAGGAAATGTATGTAACAGGTAGAAGGAGGCATCTCCGACCCTATAAAGTATATATATTCTTGATCAGCGTCAACAGCCGAGACGATATAGCCATGTCCGTCTGTCCGTCTGTGTGTCTGTCCGTCTGTCCGTATGAAACACTGGATCTCAGAGACTATAAGAGATAGAGCTATAATTTTTTTTCGACAGCATTTGTTATGTTTGCACGCAGATCAAGTTTGTTTCAAATTTTTGCTTGCTTGTTTCGAATAACAAGCGTAATTTTAAAGCTAGAGTTCCGAGTTTTGGTATATACAATAATAACTATATTATTTATGATTTCTGAAAATTTGTTTGCGATCAGATAAAAATTGTCGAAGTTATTAAAGAAACACTTTTGTATGGGCAAAAACGCCTACTTACTAGGGATCTTAGTTGCTTTGGCTGACAATCTGGTATATTGTGCCGTCTATGGTATATTTTGAATACGGTACTATGTCGATATACCAAATATACCATTCGGTATATTTTTAGTATTTTTGCAGTATATTTGGTATATTTTGAGAAAATATCGCAAAATATATTTCTTTAATTTAAAATGGGTAGCGGGTATCTCACAGTCGAGTACACTCGACTGTAGCTTTCTTACTTGTTTTATTTGATTTCTATTCAATTTCAATTTGATAACACTTCAATAAAGTCAATCAATCAAATTAGTTTACAGGGTATCTCAACTGCGTATGCTTATAATCAACTAATTTATTTATTGTACTCATCATTTTAAATTTATTACTTCAGTTCATTAATTTGCATACCCTATAATCAAGTCAATCGACTATTTCATCGCGTGAATTATTAGATAAGAATAGTTTAGTTTGTGAATAGTAATAAAATGAACTTCCAACTGCGATAAACAACTCTTATACTCACTCTTATACTCGCATTAATTGTGCGCAATGTGTTTACTTTAATTTGTTCTAACAAGTTTAGCTTTGTTTTATTGCCGACAGCAGGGAAGGGTTTGTTTATGCCTATCGAGGGGCCAAAAAGTTTGCAGACGCATGTGCCAAATATTTGGCAAATCAGCTAAATTGAAGCGGCCAAGCTTTTGGCCAGCTGAGCGCTACGTGACGCAAGTGACGTCACAGCAAATAAAGACCCTAAGACATGTCTGCGACATTTGTGGCGGGCTGTAATACAAAACCTTTTTTCAATGGATGCGCTGAAACTGAAACTGACACTCATCAAACCTAGCAGCGATATTGGTAATAATAATAATAATAATAGTAGCAAGTACACTTATAGTATTAATGACGATTACACTCGTGATGCGCTTTTGCGGCTGACCATGGCTCTATTAGTGCTTAGTTGTTGTCATACTGAGAAGTACTGCGCACATAAGAATGACATGCAATGCAATTCCATTAAAAAATGAAATGAAAGCGAGTCTCGCTTTACAGCACATGACCCGGCGCTTGCTTGAGCTTCAGCTCGTGTTCTTCTCTAAATGGAAAAGTTTTGCCTCGAATTGCAAAATGGTTTTATTCCACATAGAAGAGATGATCGCAAAACGAAGAGAGATATAGAGGCAGAGATAGAGAGAGAGTGAGAGAAAGAGAGAGAGAAAGTGAAAGATATACAGAGTGAGAGAGAGATAGTGAGAGCAATAGAGAAATATAGATAGAAAGATATACAGAGTGAGAGAGAGAAAGAGAGATAGATATATAGAGCGGGAGAGAAAAAGACAGATAAAGAGAAGGAAAGAGATAGATACAACGAGACAGAGAAAGACAGATAGATAGAAGGAAAGAGATAGACAGCGAGAGGGAGAGAGATAGAGATAGAGAGAAAAAAAAAGAGAGAGAACGAAATACAATGTGAGAGAGAGAGAGATACATAGTGAGAGGGAGAGTGAGAGAGAGAGAGATAGAAAGACTGATATAAGAAGTAGGAACTAAAATTTGTATAAGTCATAAAAATCCAAATCAAATATAAATCAACAACTGAAATAG
This sequence comes from Drosophila pallidifrons, assembly GCA_023558445.1. Taxonomy (NCBI): domain Eukaryota; kingdom Metazoa; phylum Arthropoda; class Insecta; order Diptera; family Drosophilidae; genus Drosophila; species Drosophila pallidifrons. The sequence continues at coordinate 26,344,586 of CM042347.1, read as the reverse complement.
TAACACAATGGGGTACAGAAAAAAAAAACAATGAGCACGTAATCGAGCACAGAATTTTCGACTTAATTGTACATTAGTTATATCTATTGTGCAGTCTTTTGAATTGCAAATAATTGTACTACGTAATGCTCATTAAATGATCAATAGATACAACAGTGCATAGAACAATTCATATAAGAGAGTAAAGCATATGCAAATTTAGATTACACTATTGTATAATTATAGATATTTATCACTACATAAACTAATATTGAAAATTGCGGATATTAATACAATAATGCAGTTCTTATATTTAATTATAGATGATTACATATATTTATCGAGATAATAAGCTTAGCTAAAGTATAATAAATCAATTAAACACACAAGTTTTCTTCTCATGGTCATGTGTTACATATTAATCAGAAATTATTCATAATCAATCCGTTTTAATTAATTTGAATCATGCATTGTTATATCTCTGCACTGTCATTTCGCACATAATAAAACTCTATTATTTGCATACTTTAATAGAATAGTTCTCCCACAATCTCAAGTAACTTGTCTTAGCATATGTTTAACAAATTCTAACTCGAGTGAAATATATGTATATTCATCATATTAATATAGGTCATTGTGGGACATGCTTGATAATAAAATTACAGAGCCGAAATCCACCAAAATTTGAAGGGGGCGTCAGTCACGAGTCGCTTTTGAATGCGACACGCTTCATTAATTTTTCACTATTTGTGTTTGAAGAGAATTGAAATCGTTGGCCAGTATTCTGAATATAATTCTGAGTACTCTGAGTACTCGCAGTAAATGCTTGAAATAAGCTACTAAAAGAGGTTTATTTTTAAATCAGCGCCGGTCGCCGACAACGACAAAAAGCAGCTTTGATTAACATGTTTAAATCTCTTGACAGCCGTAAATTTCCATTGCGAAAAATGTAAGTTAATTAATTGAAATTCGCGCACGCTCTTCACACATTTCAATTGCTTACCCAACCCAACCATCCCCAACGATTCCATGAACTTGCACACGTTTCCCCCAGCTAACAACTTAATAGGGCACCACGTATCACATCCAGACAAATTGTACAATATAGCAATATAGTACATAAGAAATATTCAAACTCGCTTGACTGCTATGTTAAATAACTGAAAGGAATTTCATAAATTGCATTGCATGTAATTTGCATATTTCTCAGCAACATATTGTTATTAATCAATTTATTTTATCGAGATAAAGTTATCTATTAAATGAATTTGTTCAAGCCTAACTTAATAGTTTCATAATCTTTTATTAATTATGGCTAATTACATGCCCTTCTCGTTAAAGTTCCATACCATATTTGCGTTGACGAAATTTTCGTAGCATACTTTTGGGCTGCACTGACTAAGCAAAGTTGAGGCAGCTGCGCAGCTGTTGAGGTAGCTTCAACTTTTGTGACGTTATTTGAAATTGGCTTTAAGGCTGTCACCTGTGTGCACAGTGCTTGTCAAACTTGCGTACAACGCTGCGTATACGTCATACGCAATTTACTAATTCCCAATTTTGGCATCACATGTTTTAATTATGCATAACGTTTATGACACTTGCCATTTCGCATTTCACACGCACACACACACACATACGAGACAAAAGCAACACACACACACACACTTGGACAACCTTTGCCAAAGCTTTGGCATGCCCATAATCACATTTTTAATGTGCTCACAACAAGCTGCTGCGGCGACAATGTAAAAATGGCGCTGTGCCTCACTTAACCGTTGACCTTGTTGCTTCGACGAGGTCGTCGTCATCATCATCATCAACAACAGGCAACGTCATTATGCTAGTTGTTGTCAGTTTCTTTTCCATTTTTGTTTTTTGGCACATTTAGTGATGTTGACCCACATTTCGGTTAGCTTGACGCCAAACAAACGTTAATGACTTATTTTGCAAAATGAGACGCAAACGGGGCGCATGAGTGATAAGCCTTGGCATGCCGCATACTCTAAGCTTTGGCCTGTGGCCATCCTCCTTATCAGACAGACCATTGTCTATTCATATTGCGCTGCTTAAGCACACACACCGAAAAGTAAATTGAAAAATAATTGCTGAATAATGCGATGCCAGAGGCAACAGAACAGAACTTTTGGCTCCTGCGGAAGCCGAAAAAGGCCAAAGGTTGAGGGGGAAGGGGAGAGAGATTGAAGTCAGATCCCCCTCATAGTCTGTGTATGCAAATTAATTAGTGCTTTGGCTTTGGTTTACTCTCGTCTTTGGCTTGCTCAACACGTTCTGGGCAAAAGTTGCCAGGACAACGTGACTCGCACGTGTCGCCTTTTAGAAACCGAGAAGGAGAAGCTAGAGTAGCAGCAGCAGCTGCTTTAGCACGCTTCATTTAAGTTTGAGCTGAAGTTGAGCGGCGACTGGTTTGATTGATTGATGAATTGAAGCAGCTGCCATACACCTGATTGCCATCAAGTGGAAATCTGTCGCAATGCCTTTGAAATCCAATGATGCTCTCAGTTATGCACATATTCTAGCTCATTGTATTAAATCCATAATAGAAAATAAAAACCTGAGTACGCACATTTGTCAGTCGAGTCTTTTGCTTTCTTATCAGTAAACGGAAATTAAATATATTCCATTATTTTTAGTCCTCTTCCTTCGGCTGTTGTTGTTGTTGTGGTTGTTGCTAGGCTGCCCGACACATGTCTCTGCCATTTACTTGAGGTAAATTAGTTTGCCCACAGCTTCTGCAGCAGCATATTTATATTTATGGAAGCATGCTGCGACTCTCTCTCGCACTCTCTGTTGCTTTTTATTTGAGTTGGGTCCATGGCACGTGCGTTTGGCTGCCCTTCAGAGATATACGACACAGTCGTATAAATAAGAGGGACAAATACTTTGGCAGGCACAAAATAATATTGTAAATAATACAATAATCAAACTGTGCGGATTCACTTAAAGCTTAAGCTTGACACAGCTGCTGAGAGAATCCGATATTCTCTGAGTGGGATTAAAGTTGCTATACCTGTTATTTATCTCGTCTATAAATAAGTTCTGTTTATCGATAGACGTTTGTGTGGCTTGCAAGTAAATTCCAGCTAAATTGATTGAGTTTTCTAAATCACGCAATCACATGCTCATAAATATATAATGAATCTGTTAATTATAAGTGTGTCCCATAAAGTTGTCACCTTATTGGATACAGTTTTATCGATAAACGGCAGAAAATTATGTTAGTAAAGTAAAAAACTTACGAGAAATATATTTTATATAATATTATTGAATTGAAATTTATCGATAATTTAATCGAATACATATGTTTATCGAAATTGAAATTTATCGAAAGCAACTGATTATTGAGATATGAGTTGTGTTCATAAAGTACAACATTTTCTGTAATTTAATTTGACCGTCTAAAAATGTATCGATAACTTATCGATTACAATGATATCGATTTACATTAAAGATGAGTATAATCTTTACGCAGTTGTATTCCTAAAGGTCAACATTTGCTGTAATTTAATTTGAACGTCAAAAAATGTATCGATAACGTATCGATAATAATGATATCGATTTAAATTAAAGATGTGTATCATATTACGCAGTTATATTAATAAAGGTCAACATTTTCTGTAATTTAATTTAATTTGTTTAAAGATGTATCAATAACGTCTATTTAAATTAAAGATGATTATCATATCAGATTATTTTTTATGTAAAAAGTCGATTACATAGTTATCGATAATAACTTTATCGATTGGTACAGTTTGCAGTTACTGTTTATAGCTATCATTTGGTTTATCTTATGATGCTTGGCACTGTTTTATAGATATCATTTTAATAAAGTCAGTGCTTTGCCTTGCGCTACTTTAGTAGAGTTAGATAAACGCCTCAGTTATCATTTGTCGCGTTATCGACATTCATTTTATTTACACTTGAGATGACGTTAGTTAATAAAACTGCAAGTTTGCTGAGCATTAAATGGATTTATTCAACTTTGTGGCGTCTTTGCTGATTTTCTTTATCGAAACTCACCTGGGCTGTGGAAACTTTTCGCTTTGGCCCGACGCCTGTCGCTGCAGGCAAAATTTGCCCACCTTCACCCGCATCTTGAAGGGCCAAACGTTGCGCTGTCTTTTGTGGCGTTCAGCTTTGTGGATGCTGCTTTTGCTGGTGCTGCTGATGCGCCTGGATTGAGTGCGAATGGATTGCTCACTGGATGGCTGACCCACGCTGAGGCCGTTGCCAATGCCGTTGACACTAAGCTCAATGTTGTTATTTGATGACGACGCAATTTTGATTTCTTATTTTGAATGCTTTTAATTGATGTAAAGTTCTGTCTAGTGGATTTTAATTGAATTAACGCTTACGATTTAATTAACTAAAATCACAAATTTCTATATATCTATATTTATGTGTTGGGTTGAACGCGCGTCAATTAATATTAATTATTATCGCAAATCACAATTTGATTTTGGTTTCGTTTCGTTTTGATTCGATTTCTAAATTGATGTAAATTAATTTGAGTTTAGCTCTTCTGATGCTGCTGCTGACGCTTTAAACCTTTCTCTTGTACATCTTGATGATGATATTTTGGTATTATTATTCTTTCTGCTTGGAATTTTGTGCACGTTTCACTCGCACATTACGCATACGCAACGTTGGCCGTGCACTTGCGTCAACTATGAAGCTGTAAAAGTGAATGGAAAAATGTTGAGTTCACGCGTCACTTGCTCGCCACTTAAAGTCCATCAGCGCACACGCAACTCCATGGATAAATAATCGAGGAAGGCCGAAAAAAAATACACAGAATAAAAAAATGGACAGCAATTAGACGGAGGGGAGTTGAAAGAAGAAGGATCACAGGCGGCTCACAGCGTGGCATTTCTTAGTGACACATCGCCCGCTGAGCTCAATTGATTAGAAATCAATGAATCAATATTAATTTAGTTTCATTTTTTTTTCGGCTCGACATGAACAACGACAACAACAATGTGAACACGTCTCAGTTGATCTGAAAGGTTTATTTTTGCGGGCGGATGTGTCGCATTAGTTGGGATAGCTGAAGCTTTAGTTAGAGTGTTAGAAGTTGGTCACGTATCTTCGCGTTGAGTTTGGCTCTCAATTTGGCTAATGCGCATTAATTTTCATTTGATTATCTCGATGTGTGTTGCACTGTGCGTGTAAACGAGTAATCGAGTAATTAGCACAAACAAGGCCAACATAATTGTGCGTAGCATAAAGTAATTAAGAATTTCGTCTGGCTTTCTCCCCCAAAAATAATAATATGCAAAATAACTGACCGCACACAAATTAAGGCCACGCGCCTGTTCTGCCGATGCTGATAGCGACATCAAATGGCTGCTCTGGGGGATTATCCTGGAGGATGCGCGATGACCCAATGAATGACCCGCCCGCATCAGCTCATTACACACACACACACACTCTCTCTCTCTTACCCTCCTTTCATATATGTAACATATAAATAACGAGCACATCTAAATATAGTGAGCTCTCATGTGTGGAGAGAAAGGCTTTGAGCATCCAAATGCAAATTGACTTATCTTCGCTGTTTCGTTACTTATTAATTATGTCGCAACTTTAATGACTTTGCAAAGTTGCCACATTTCAACCAAAAGTTGTAAACTGCTTTTTTTTGTTGTCTTTGGCAATCAGTTCAAAATTTGTTTAACAAGAAATGTAAGCAAAACAAAGTTACAAGCAAGCAAAAAATGATGTCAAAGCACGGAAGAAAAAAAAAAAAAAAAAAAGTAACTTTCACAAGTTTTGTTTTGCGGGCAAAAAACCATGAAAATGAAATGAAAGGATGTGTTTTGTCATCGGGCCATAACAAACAGCTAACACACACACACACATACACACACAGAGAAACACAGACATAGACAGATAGACAAACAGCTCAAACACTGAAATACACTTAGAGTTATTAGCAGCGACAACAAGTTGGTGTCTGGGTTGGCGGAAGGAGAATCGACTTAAAGATACTCTCGCTTTAAGCATTCATTTAATATTAATGTTTGTTGCTTTTCTTCCTACGATTTACACGATTCGATAACTTTTTGTTATTCTTGTGAACTGTTCTCAACTGCTATAACATGAATAATTGACACACTTTTATTGAGTTGAGATGATGAATGAGTTAAACGTTTATTTTTAGAACTTCTATTTAAGAACGTTTTGTACACAACTAAAAGAAATCCTTTTTGTAGTTATTTTAGATTCAAATATTAATTTGTTGCTTTAAAGCCACATGTGTAATGAATCTTTGCAAAGGTTTTCACGATTCTAGAACGAAAGTTCTCAATTGCTACAACATGAATAATTGACTCATTTATTGAGCTGAGATGATGGATGAGTAAATTTTCTATTTTTAGAGCTTCTATTTAAGAGTTGAGTTTGAAACAAAAATAACATTCTTTTATTCAACTAAAAAAATTCATTGTTGTAGTTATTTTAAGTAAATTCTTCAAACATAATTTTGTTGATTAAATAACTCATTCGTAATGAATTACTATGAAAATATGTCAAATATAATTGACACATTAATTGAACAGTTAATGGATGACTAAAATTTCTATTTTCAGAGCTTGTATTGAAGAGTTTTTTTGTACAATTAAAAGCAATGTTTGTTGTCACTACTTCTATCAATATCATTTTGTTGCTTGTATAACTCATTTATAATATATATTTGCAGATAATTTACGTGAATAATTAGCACATTTATTGAGCACAAATGGGTGAGTAATCTATAATATTTTATTTATGTGTACTTTTTTATAAACAATTGAGCTTCATAGACTTAAACGTTTTATATAATTACAATTTTAATTAATCCTTTTTGTAGTTAATGAAACTATGCATTTTAAATGAAAGTTTAATTAATTTTTCAGCTTGAAATAATCGCATAGAAATTCCCTTTTGGGTTGAAGTAGCTAAGCTGCTTATAGAGTTGCGCTAATGTGAATTTTAAATGAAGTTTAATTACGAAATGCGCTTCGCAGAATTTTAGTAAAAGCTCAAAGTTTTCACGTAAATACACGACACTTTTTAAAGCGCAAAGAAGCTGTTTGAAAGTGAAGTAGAAGTGAAGTAGAAGTGAACATTTTCTATAAGTTCTTCAAGCACTTATCAAAACTCAACTCAAGAAATATTTTCAACTAGAAAGCCATGCTTATCTAGCACTTGAATAACTAGCTGCTTTTACAGACACTTTAATATAAATTGTTGAGTGTCTAGAATAACGTGCTACACAACTTGTTTGAATTGCTATCAAAGAGGTAATTTAATAACGTTAAAGCTCAAAGCTTGATTCCATGACATTTTGTGGATTCACTTTCGACAAACTAGTAATCAAGCGTGTTGGCCAAATAGCTTTGGCTCATTAATTTAAGAGTATTTACGCATTTACTCCTTTTGCTTTTATAATTAACTATCATGCGTGGAATCATGTGTGTGTTAATAGCAACAGCTATTCTTAGCTGCGCCTTCCAGCTGCGTGTCTGTCTGACAGGTTCTATGTATGTATGTGTGTGTGTGGGTGGCTGCCTGGCAACTTTTGTGTTGCCTACTTTAGAGCGCGTCATTGAAATAGTGTCACTTTTTGGGGTGTTTGTGGTCTGTTCTAGCTGTTGTGTGTTTGTTTCTCTTAAAGATTTTGCGTGCCAGTTTATGTATTGGTTATTTGCGTGGCCTGCGGCAACTATTGACACAGATATTCAGCTGATAAATAATCATAATATCGCATTCTGTTGGGTCGCCGCAAAAGGTGTGTTTTTACTCATCAACCGAATGAAATATTTGTGTAGGAGTTGATTAATATATTACTTAAGGACCCCCAAGGACGCAACTCAATAGCGACTGTCTGCTAAATTTCCAATGAACTTCATTTAATATTGAAGTGTTTTCTAAGCTGCCAGCTGCAAAGGCTTCTAATGTTTCACACACACAAAATATAAAAATAGAGAGAGAGAAACAGAGCTAGTCCAATTACTGCCCAAAAAAGAAAATATACATAAACAGAGTTAGTATATTTAATTTGTCTTATTGTCTGCTGAGAGCTAATTAACTAAATTGATATTAAAGCAAAGTGGCAAAGAGGAGGCACAGAAATTAGATACCTTTAACTGCTTGGCAACAGCTGCAAAGCGCAAAGTATTTTTGCTCAATTTTACACGAAATTTGTTCGCTTTTTGTTTGTGCACGTCGAAACAATTGTTTAGGTTGTTGTTTTTTGTTATTTTATTTCAATTGAATCAACTTCAACTGAAATCAACTTTTTTTTTTATTTTCTGCTGCTCAGTTTCTCGTACTGCCGCCGAAAAGCGAGAGTTTTGACGACTCTGCTACACACACACGTCCGCTGCAACCGAAAGTTGTAAACTGAATAAATCTCTGATGCTATGCGGTGTTTGCTAGTCATGTGTACAGAACACAGACCACAGACCTCAGACCGGCTGTGTTCGTTTTCGTCTCCGACGTCGTTCGCTTCGGAACACGACGCAAAGCGACGCCAACGCAGCTGTCTCCGATTGAAAGTCGCTCGTCGATAGTTGAATTGAATGGAAAGCTGGCATTCAATTATCGCTTTCAATCGTAGCTGTTGCTCTCTCGCTTCCAGCGATGCCTCAAATTGACTATCGAGCTGTGACTAATCAGTTGCCGATACGCTTTAATATCTTCTCTGCATAATGTATGAAGAAGAGCTCGAGTCAAAATAAAAGCCTAATTCAATCATAATAATTTAAACAGAAATGTACTCAAAAAGCGCAAAAAAAAAAGAAAAAAGAAACGCACACGCAAATGTGAGGTTTCTATTTATAGCATGACAAATAGAGAGAGCGAGCTCAAGCCTTAAATCCTAAATGCTCTAATTCTGTTCATAAGACCACAAAAGATAAATTTATTATAAATTTGCATGAGTGTGTGTTTGTTTGTGTGTCGTCAACTGTCGTCTTGACTGTCGACTTTTGATGTGAGTCTCAATTCTCTCGATCTGTTCGCATTTCCAACTCAATTCGCTCAAGTGCTATTGAATAGAGAAGCAAAAAAACTACGAGTGCTCGCACGAAGCCCACAAAAGTGCGACACCGAAATAGACATCATCAGCCTGGCATCCCTGACGTATGCGTATTATGGCAAGCCATACGCTGTGAATCCGAATGAAAGTGAAAAGTTTATTCATTTCATGAGTTGCTTTAGCACTTTTTCTATTTGCAGGGTATTCCGCTAGTCGTGCATTCACTACGAACTCATGCAAAGCCACGCGCTGCTTGGCACTTAAGCCGCTTTCAAGTAGAATTTACGCTCCTTTATTTTGCAATTTCCCCTGCCCACGGCCAATAATGAAACCGAAAGGCGCAGTAGGTGAAGTGACTGCCACACACACACACACACACATACACAAAACTGTGAACGGTGACTGTCACTGACACTGTGACTGTCACTAGTACTCTTTTATGCTAATGTATTTGTGTGTGTCTACGTGTTCAAGGTTCAAACAGTTTGCCATTTAACTTAGCTTCGCTGTCATGTGTGCGTCTATCTGGCTTTGACTCTGTCTCTGTCTTTGTCTCTGGGTGCAGCTGCCGCCGACGATGTCAATCGAGTGTGTGCTCAACGAAAGTGCTGGAAAAGCGCAGCACGGCAACAGGTTGGGGCAAGCAACAGTGCAACAGTTGGCAGCTGAGATTGAATGCCAATAAAGAACTTGAGACGAGAGACTGATGAGACAGTTAACTGCGCTGTGTGGAGAATAAAGTTTAGTTAAAAAACTTACGTAAATTCTCTTTAGTTTTTCTTACATAATTGAAGCTTCATCATAAGATGTCAAGGAATATTACACGATCTTTTCAGTTTTACTTTTACATTTTTTCCTACTCTTCCATGGCGAATATTATACGAGTAAAAGCTTTGATTAAGATTTAAAAGTTATCCTGAATCTTTTTTATAAAATATGTACAGATGTTTTAAATTTTTCGAACCTTTTTTTTTAATTTTCTTTCTCTCACTCTTCATGAGCAAAAATGTACCTTTAAAGTTGACAATTTCTGTTGACATTTGAGATGAAGGTTTACAATACACTTTGAACAGAAGGATATCTCTGGTTTGTAATATTAAACAGAATATTTATTTGGAAATGTTAGATATAGTTCAAATTAACACTAACACTATTACTAACAAATATAAGAATATACAATATGTATAATAACATTCAAGTTCTTTCAATAATTCTTAATTTTTGTATACTTTACTTTGAAGCTCGCTAGTCAATCATTTGTATTTTCATTTAAATAGTAATTAGTTAAAATTGAAGATGTCAAATTTAAAACAAACTCATTAAATCTGTAGTTAAATTTACATTAGAAAATGGAGTTGAATTTTTGATTTTTTTTCTTTAGTTTTATATTTATGTTTCCGGCAACTCTAGCTTGGCAACAATTTTAGAATGAATATTGAACAGAACGATTTATAGATTAATTTAAATCACCATCAATAATCGTCATTTTTATTAGACATTTTATTGATCATTCGTTTAATTTTTCTTAGTTTTAGCTTTTAAGCTAAATATTGAACACATAGAATTGAAATTTACCTTTCATTAATCGCTATTTTATTGGACAATTTTTGTAGACAGTTGAGAGTAGGAACTTTGAATAAGAAATATTGTTAAGTGAAATCTTCTTAGTTTTACGTTTACGTATGTGGCAGCTCTCTCTTGGAAACAGCTAAATATTTAACTGAAATATACATTATTATATTATTCATTAATTTAATTTGCAATTTTTCTTGGACAGTTGAAAGTAGGAATTTTAATAAGAAAATTCTATATATTTCATTTAAATTTTCTTAGTTTTACGTTTACGTTTATGGCAGCTCTCGCTTGGCAACAAATTGGCATTTTCATTTGACGGTAAATTCTTAGCGGAAATCCCACATGTTCGAGGGGCGAACCAGAAACCATGTTAGCGGCAAGTTTCCGCAAAGCAAACACAATACACAGCAAGCAAATCCAGCCACACCCACACAAGCAAGCACACACACACACACACACACACACTTGCATAGAGAGAGACTAGAACATTAGATAAACTGCGCCTCCCCAGAAACTAACCCAATGTCAATGGAATGGCAGTTGGCCCTCATATCATGCCACATCGCTTTGACTTTCCCTCCTCGTTGTCTCGTTGTCTTGTTGTCGCTTTCGTTTCACAGTTCTATTAAAAATTGATCACGTGGTAATTGCTTTGCCTTAGTTGTTAATACGTGTGCGTGTAGATGACTTCAGTTGTGTGTGTGTCTGCAAGTCAAACAACTTTAATGCGGGACTGTTGAAATTGATAGAAGCCGCCCACAGTCAACTATATCAATGCCAAGGCCAAAAGATCTGACCTACAACGGAAGGCAAAAGCCCTGCTGACATTTGAATAAAATTAATGGCATTTACGTATACGAATCAAGCGATTAAATAGCATAAATAATCAGAGAAGATGGCGCCATAAATGATTAAATTGAACAAGAAACTACTTCAAAACTGTAATCCAATTAATATAAGCGTAATACTTTGCCTATTTTTGCATTTAAAATTCTATTCAGTCAGCTTCAATTGAGCGGAACTTTTAATTGAAATTCGCGTGTTTATCTTACTCTACTCTACTACGTCGTGTGTTTTTTTGCTGTTCTCTGATCCACAGATAACGCACTCTTAATGCCTAAATTGCCTTTTAAATGCCACAAGAGCTGGCTGACATTTAATTTGTTTGCCCCCAAACTGCGACAACTGCGATTCTATGAGTATGAATATTATTTATAGCGCCATCAATTGCCTGCCCTCGCTTTTCAGATTTTCGCTTTTCGCTTTTTTTGCGACGTGCTTAGTCAAATATTCATGGATTTGTTTACGGATATATCTTACGGCCGAGCGGCAATCATGTGATCCACGATTAAGACTAACTTTATTCAAGTTCTCTGTTCGCATTTTCACATTGTTTGGCACGTTGTTTACATAAGAAGCTACTGCATATGAATTATTTCAAGAAACAATTGATTTAGAAGATCTGCTTTAAATACAAAAAAAAGTCGTAAATTAAATTTGGTTGAAATATATTTAAAATTCGAAAAAGAAGTTAAATATTCTCCAAGTCATTATTCACACTCAACTTCAACTAACTACGACAATTTATTCTACATTTTGTTTAGCAATAAAAGTAGCCAACGCCTTTTCTTTATTTCCCATAAGTCATAGAAAATCGTGACTTGCTAACTTTGTAAAATATATTGATGAATTATTTGCTACCGTCGCCTGCAATTAGTTGTTGTCATTTACAGTCACTTAAGCTAACGCTATTATGTGCCATATTTTCTTGGAATCACTTTGAGTGACATTAAGTATACGTAGTATTTATCAAGTATACGTAGCATTATTTGTGCTTGTTCAGTAGACCGTGCATTCGATTTGCTTTTGTTGAACAACTGTTGCTATTCCCACATAATTTTGACAAGAAAATGCCTGCGTATTTTATTCGATTAGAAATCGTGATTTTCCTGGCAAATGTCCAAAATGAATTCAAACTTCTTAATGGCGAATCAGCAATCAAACAAGTGCTCATAGGGATTGTTTTTTTCTATACCCGATACCCCTAGGGTAAAAGGGTATTATAAATTTGTGCATATATGAAAGTTTTTTTTTTAACTGACCATTTCGTATACTTTTACACTTTATGGTATATTTTGCACTCTGTGGTATATTTTGCACTCTATGGAATAATTTTAATGTAGTACTGTACTAGTATACAAAATATAGTCGTTGACATGTTTTTAGTATTTTTGCGGTATATATTTTGGTATATTTTAAAATCAATACCGCTTTATATGGTATATTTTGAATGTAGTATGATAATATACCGAATATATCCTTCGGTATATTTTAGTATTTCCATGGTATATTAATTTGATATATTCACAATGCGGGTGTCTGAAAGTCGAGCACACTCGACTGTTGCTTTTTATCTTGGGTTTCTTGGTGGGCGCCCAATTACATGCTTGAGCTAATTAATTGAAAAACTTTTTTGGGCGCACGCGACGTATACTTGATGTGTCTGAAGTACTCACCAATTACGCCGAAGCCTCGCATTGAAATGCAGCCAGCGTGTCAACTCCTGCAGCTTAGTGTTGCGCTGTCGCTCCTCCTCCGGATCGAAATCATCCTCGGCCTCCAAATTAATGCCACTCGCCTCCTCTTCGTCCTCATTTGTTTGCTGCTGCGGTGCCAAGTGATAGGGATCATAAGAATGATCGGTTATGAGGAACGTGGGCTTTGTATACGCAAAGGGAGAAGACATTTTCACACACACGTCAAACAAAAAACACTTTTTGCACTTTTTCACTTAATTATGATTGCAACACTCGATGGAATTGGCCAAAGGACTCGATTTGTCTAGAATTTTCCATTTGATTGGCTCGTTTTTTGATCGACTCTCGACTGGGACAGCTTAAAAGAAACTTTTAATGTGACCAGCCAAAGTGGCAATTAATTAAAATTCGTTGCGAACCGAAGCAGCGAACGCACCGTTGTTGTCGTAGTCGCTGCTTAAATTGATTTTGACTGAAAAGAGAAACTTAAAGTGCAATTTGTTTTGGAAAAATGCTGATGGAAAACGCTGATGGAAAGCGGAACAAATGTGATAAAACAATTCCCTCTGGGTGTCTTGCTTTGCCCGTTTTTCCGCTTTTCCGTTTTTTTTGTTAGTTCTTTCCTCTGCTTTTCTCTTTTTCTTTGCTACCTTTGCCAATCGCCACTTAAGCATGTTAATCTGAGTGAAGGACTTGTCGTTGTATTTGTCGTCACTTGACAGCCAAATTGATTGTTCATTTCCTCGATGTAAATAAATAAATGAAACACAATTTCATACACTTTTCGCATATCAATTGGACACAAGGATGCGTCACCACTTCGACAGCTGAGCTGAGTTTATTTTGGGTCGAAAACTGAGTAATTGCGGTTAATTATGGTTTGTTTAACTAAGTTCTGTTCTTGTTAGCCAAAAAGGTCTGCTGAGGAATTGCGGTGGACTTAGATAAAGTAGCAAAATTCGAATAGGAAAGGAAAATGAAAAGGTAAAAGGAAATTTATATTAACCAAACAAATATTAGGAAAGCTGCTAAGGTAGAAAACATAATTTTAAAGGTTGTTATTATGTAAAATTTACTGCTGATAGAATTTACATAGATAAAATGGGTTGGAGAAAATGGAAAGGTAATAGGAAATTTATATTAACCAAGCCAACATTAAGGAAGCCTCTTCAAAATAGAAAATATAATTTTAAAGGTTGCTATTATGCAAAACTTATGGCAGCAGCTTGATGTAGATTTCAGCTAGGATAGCTTAAAATGTGTTGGAAAAAGTTGAAGACATTTTTAGGTGGCTCATAAATATTCTTGGCGCATAGTCTAAGAGTTGAGATACGGGTCTATAGTTTTAGTTACACTGACAATTAGATTTATTGAGCTATCTTTCTAGCAAAGAAAACTGTAACTTACATTTATTTATAACAGTCAAAGGCTGTAGAAACACTTCGGAAACTTGTCTCCATCAATACTTTTAACCGTGCCTTATTGCTCAGTAAAATTCTAATGAGAGAACTCACAAATAAAATTCAATAAAATAATAATGCACCTCAGTTTATTTTGACCACTTTCACGAAAAAAACAACTGTTTATTATATTTAAAGTAATTCCTTTATTTAAAATCACAAACCAACAAGTTTAGTTTAGGGTTTAACACATTGAGAGGGACCAATTACGAAAAAAAGTCTTAAGAATACCATTGAATACACAGATAAATTGATACTTGTAGTTAAAAATCCATCGTTTACTTTCAATCATTATAAATTACTGATAAATAAAGTTCAAGTGGGTTTAATCCCAGCTAAACACCACATGGGCGAGCATTAGATAGGCCGTCATCAGTGTGACTTGAGCCAGCATCATGGGCAGCCCCGTCTTAAGGTAACGTGTAAAGGATAATTTGTAGCCATGTTGCTCGGCAATGCCTGCGGCAATCACATTCGCCGAGGCGCCATACAAGGTGCCATTGCCACCAAAAGAGGCGCCCAAAGTCAAGGCCCAAACAAGGGGCTGTAGAGGTAAACCCAAAGATGGCTTCGCCACCAGCGAAGTGACCAGCTTGACCATCATGGCAGTCACTGGAATGCTGTCGAGCACCGACGAAGCCAACGCCGATGTCCACAGTATCATGAAGATGGCCACCGTGAGTCGATGATGCTTATCCACCGAGAGAATCACATGCTCGGTGAGTTCGCCAATGCTGACGAGCAAACCGAGACGCTCCACGCACTCCATCATCACAAACATGGCGGCGAAGAAGAGCAGCGTTGTCCACTCGATGCGATGTATCAAGTGCTCCATATCCTCGCGATTGAGCACAATCAGCAGCAGGATGACGCCCAGCAAAGCGACCCAACCCAGAGGCAAAGTGCGCCAATGTGGCACGGACTGAATGAAGAAACAGATGATGACAAAGAGCAAAGTGCCAGCTGACTGCAGCAGCAACTGTTTGTTCTTGATGGGATACTGCAAAGAGATCGATTCTTGAAAGGAAAGAGTCGAGGAATGGAATGGAAAGTGAGCTTACCTTCTGCTTCAGCTCGTCCAGCGTGCTGGTGTAAATCTCTGTGGAGCCAACGCCACGCTCCTGTCGACGCAGCGCTCGCTTCAGCTGCTTGACGCGTCCTTGCAACGTGCCACGCACCAGCTGCGCATCCTTGGAGCAGCTGGCAATCGCATTCAGTGCACGCTGCCACACTTTGATCTCGCGTCGAAGCTCACGCAGTTGCTTGGGTTCATTGAGACGCAGTGCATCAATGTTGCGATAGCTCAGACGCAAGTAGAGACAACTTTGCAGCAAAGCAAGCAGCACACCAGGCAGCATGTGTGCCACAAATTTGAGAAAGTTTACGCCCTGAGTGGAGAAGCAATTAGTTATTACTACTACTAGAAGAAAGAGATGTTCCTAAGCTTTAGTTAGTAGTAATGTTAGTCTTAATACTCAACTTTAGATTAAGGAGATTACAACTCCAAAACAATGAAAAACATTTTGGAATAGTTGCTGATTTCTTTCCTTAATAAGTTTAAGATTTCCTCGAGCAATAAGGCAAGGTTAAAAGAGCTTCCTGTTAACCTTCCTTATTGCAAGGAGAAATCTTAAGCTTCTCGTTTGTTTTTAGTTTAGTAAGTGGGTCTGTTAGGGCAAGTAAATTTATGAGTTATAGAAATTATTATAATGAGCAATACTCTGCTTTCAATCAGTGAGTTTGTGAAAGACTACAAATTCTTATCAAGGTGTTATCAAGATCGGAATATAGGCCATTTGAGAATAGCTAAATGCTTTTATTTTGAATTACGCATAAGAAAAATAATAATTCGAGAGCTATAAACATTTTTTGTTGATTACGAATATAAGCTATGAGACTTTCAACAAATCTGACCCGCAGCTTCAACAGCTTTTTAAATTCTTATCCGTACTTTATTCTCTTTTAATTGAAATTGCTTTAGGCATGCTGTGCTCAAATTATAATCACTCAGCTCTTATCGTTTAATTTATGTACTGTTTCGTTGTCGTATTTTGTAGTATTTAGATGAATAAAATTCTTTGAAAATGATTGCGGTTTTTACACATATTATATTTGTTGCTCTCTACACTTAGATTTGTTGGATATTATTTCCCTTATATTTTGCATATTAATCAATCACAATTTCGAAGTATTGAATGGGTTCTCCGTAATTCTGTTAAATCAAATATAAGCTGACACTCTATTCTACACCGGGATTTACCAAGTTTTATAGAAAATAAAGCTGATACTCACGCTTTCCACTATCAGATGATTAGAGCTTATAATGATGCTGATGGGATCTCCGATGGGTGTCAAAGCGCCGCCAATATTAGCGTGCACAATGATGCCCATGACCACAGGAATGGGATCGAGCTGCATCACCTCGCAGAGTCGAATGGCCACAGGAGTGAGCAACAACACTGTGGTCATGTTGTCAAGCACACTGGACACCAAGCAAGTGGTTAAGCATAAGCTGTAGATCATGGGCCAGATTTTGCCACCCGAGATCTCGAAGCAAATGACAGCCAAGTAATCAAAGACGCCCGTCTCGGTTAAGATGAGTATGAGGATCATCATGCAGAAGAGCAGAGTGAGCAGCTCCATGTCCATCCACTGTTTAATCTCCTCCATGTTGGGACGATCGTGAAACACCGCCAAGGCGGTAACCGAGAGCACCGAGCAGATCATTGCCACAAAGGGACGTTCCAGCTGCTCCCAGATCAGCAGACCATAGAAGATGAGCAGTATAATCCCGGCCAGAATGCTGCCTGTGCGTGTGTTGACTATCAGAGGATTGTAGCACAGTTCAATGGCCAAATCCTGGGCAACATCGCTGTAGAAATGCAGACGCATTAAGCTGTCCTTGCGAGCAAGCAAATCCTTGAGTTCGCTGGTCAGGTGATAGGTGTGATTCTTGGACACAGCGGAAGCGTTTTCTAGCTGTGTTTCAGCAACGAGCATCAGCTGCCAAGGCTCCAGAATGTCCTGTAGAAAGAGAAAGTGTTAAGTGTTAAAAAATGCACAGCAAAAGCCATAAAATATCAATTAATGATGTATCGGAACTGATCTTGACTTTAAAGTTAAGTCAGTCGTTTCCACGTTCATTCCTCGGAAGTTAGTTAGTGTTGTGATAAATAAGAACACATAAAACTAAAGTAGCAAAGTGTTTTATTATTATATCTATTGTAGTACCTAAATGTATTATAAATATCTGTTTCAATAATAGGGAAAGAATTCCTAACTAAAAGCAGTTGAACTTACCTTGAACTCTTGACTTTGATTCTTGTCTAGCACCGCGATTTGCGGCTGCACAAACAAATAGTTGTAGATTGCAGTTTCATTCTCCTGCTCAGCGCTCTTCAGCAGCAAAGAAGAGCTGGCCTCAAAAGCGCCTTGCAGCTGCAGTCGAAAGTCTCCCGTAGGCTTCTGCTGCAGCTTGAAAACTGCCATCAAGAAATGAATTATTATTTATATCCATAATTTAATATTTTCTAATTTTCTACTCACATTTGCCTTGTTCGCCCTGCGGTACCTCGATGATCTTCTCCAGCAGATGCTTCTCGCCCACTGTGATCAACACAGTTGCCGCCAGCCCCCAGAAGAAGAGAAGTCCACAACGCTTCCACAGTTTGTCGCGCTGCAGCTGCTCCTTGGAGCGTTTCGATTTGTGATGCGTACGTCGAGCCAGCGACTTTGCATTCCCAGGTCCATTGGCATGAGGCTCGTGCTCCGAGTGCGTTGTGGTCGCCTCATCATCTGTGCTCTTATCACCCTCGCCCGAGGGTCTCAACTTGATGTCCAGAAAGTCAGAGCCCGCATAGCTGGAGGCTCGTCCGTCCTTCAGCTCTTGCAAATGATTTGGCGACTCAACGTCGTCATTATCAACATCGTCATCATCGTTGGGCGGCTCTTCACCCGCCTCGCTGTTGGCTGCCGTTGAGCCTAAGGGGCGAGGGAAAGAGTGGAAGAAAAACATGTGAAATATTCAATGCTGTACTGTGTGTGTTTTGACCCTTGTCAATTTATCGATTTGATGGCCGTTTTGAAATGTCGATTAGGCCAAAGACAAATTGTGTTGCCTGCTTTTAGGCGGCAGCTGCGGTTAAGCTGCAGGATTTGTGTGCGATTTTGATTAAACTTTGTTGTCGATTTGAAATGAGTTGGCGAGATTTACAAGTCAAAGTTGCCATTACTTGGGGACTACAGCCAAGTTTGCAAATTGAGAGTTTGTCTGTCTTTGCATGCCAATCGAATATCTTTCTTATCTTCTCTGACTATTAAGATTAAAATAAGTTTGTTGAGATTGACAAAACAGCCTTGAAAATAAGAAAGTTTCACTTGCTCTTTCTTGAGTTACTAACTTTGTTGATTTAGTCAATCGTTTAACAGCTTTTAATAGAAAAAGAAGACTTGAAATGTGTCATTTAATTGCCTTTATAGAGAAGTTCCGTAGGTAATATAATTTTTAATAAATTAAGAAAAAATACTTGAAATGTGTCATTTAATTGACTGCAGAGAGAAATTCTTTAGGTAATATATTTCTTTAGTAAATGAATAATAAACTGCAATTAAGCTTTTAACAAAACAATTATGTATTTATTTCCCTATCTATTTTGATTTCTTCTCGTAGTGAAAACTAGATTCGGTTTTTATACAAGCAACATAAAGGGAGTTAAAAAATGTTCACAAAAAGAAAGAAATTAATCCATTTGCTATTTTCTCCACATTTAAAACTAAATTCTATTTCCACAAGGGTAACACAGGCCAGTTAAAAAAATCTCTAACAAAAAGTAAGTAAAAATTTAATCACTTCATTTGTCCTTTCATTTATGTGTTTCCCTAAAACTTTTGACATTCAAATAAATGTGTGTTTATAACTGCGTAATAGACATGAAAATCCTTTTGCTAGCTGCGTTCCCTCTGCTCCTCCTCCTTCTTCCTTGCTTCACTCACCGTGTATGCGTTCGTTCTCCATTTGAAAGCTGGCCATGCTCGGATCATGACGAATCTCGGCTGGCAGCGAGCGCCAAACCTGCAGCGACTGCTCTGTGACCTGTGGCTGTGTTGCATTGGGATTGGGATGAGGTTGCACCTGGCCAGGCTGAGCTTTGTTGCCCCCGCTGCTGCTGCGTCGCTGCAGCTCTATGCTGCATTTGCCACGCGATGGACTGCCAGGGCGCAGTTGTCGCAGAGTTTCCCGCAAGCCCATCGCACTAAAATTCGACTGCAAGTTGAGCGATTAAAGTTACTCCGACAACGACAACGACATGTTTGCCGTGCACGGCTCGAGTTGCGACTGAGTGGCGAGCAAGTGAAGCATTTGTGCGGCTTCGTGTGACCGAGAACAGCAACCACCGCATTCCAGCGGCAGCAGAGACAGCGGAGGGAGGAGGCGACGGAGGCGACGGAGGCACACGCTTTCAATATTGAATGAGCTAAAGTCGTGTTCGTCGTGCCTTCCAGAAGTCTCTCGTCGTTGTTTTTTATTGTTATTTTCGGTATTGTTGTATATGTTAAGGATGAACTTGTTGGCGCCTGCGCAATTAATGTTTGCATTCTTTTGGCATTTCTTTGTTTTGGTCGCCGCATTCGATGCCTTTGTCAACAAGTTTGCTTTGTTGTACTACGAGCACGAATAGTATATGAGAATCACTCTCAAACTCCTCCCCCATCTCCCTTATCGCACCTTTGGCGAGGTGCAATATTGATGGCGACGTGTCAACAGTTCGCTTAGCTGTCCAACGGTTGCATGATTAATTCACAACTTTTTTTCGTTTGACCTATTAATTTCGACTGCATATACGAGCTGAAATTGCGCATACGCCATGTGTGCACATTGTAAGCACGTACAACTCGCGCTTCTAAAAACAATTCATGCCCCTTTTTTCTTCTTTCTGCTTCAATGACAACTAGACGGACGACGGCACATGTCTTTGCTCTAGGGACTTGGCGACGGCCTCGACACAAAGTCAATTAAGCAATTACCTTCGAAATAAGCGCTGCCTAAAGCTATCTAACGATGTTTTACACTGATCCCCACACGTAATGCAATAATTCAGTTTAAGTAGATTGGTCAAAAAACCTGTTTTTATGCATCTATTCATTATTGATTAGACAGTTATTAGTTACAGCAATTTAAATTAAGGTAATGTGAAAATCATGCCTAAATTAATTGAGAAAATTATAATTCAATAGGCTAAAAATTATAATTATACATTTGAATTTGCATTTTCATATTTAGTAGTTATATAAAACTTTTGAATGAATGATAACACTTCCGCATTCTTTATATGAGTAATTCTCTGACGGATGTCGCGTGCGAACATATTTTCAGTGAACAAAAAAACACAACCTGAAACAATTTTAAAAATAAGATAAGGTTACTCTTATATATAGGTGTTTTCCCTATTGTTTTTATAGCACATCCTCCATCTCTCAGATCTCTTTCAATGTCTGAGGTTCTTAGTTATCGAATAGCAGCATTAACAATTTTATTATACATATCTTAAAAGTTAAGTTATATATAATATCTTAAAAGTTAAAGTTAAATATAGATTAAACAACAATAGAAAACACATAAAAATAGTTATTTAAGATGTAGAATTCTTTTTCATTTTTTTTTTTTTTTTTTTTGTATTAAGTACATTAATTATATAATTTTTTTATTAATTTATTATGTTATCGGATCTGCTTGAAGCAAAGTTTACTAAGCGGTTTGACTACATTTTTGTAGCATACTTTTTGGAGCAAAGTTAAAATAAATTAATATGTAAAATAAAAATTTCTCACATCAAATTTGTTTACTATTGGTTGAATAGAATTGATGCCGATGAATTCTACAAAAAGAAAGAAAGAAGAGAAAGAAGAACAGAGATGGAGGCACATATAATAATCGAAGGTTGTTTGTTCCAAAAATTAAGAATTTTCATTTAAATAAAACCTCTACAAAGGTAAAAATCTCTTTTATTTTAACTATGTGAAAATATTGAGAGCAGGCAAGCATTTTCATAAACCCCATTTCGTCTTTCCCTCATTACTCTATAATAAAATTTTGATTTAGCTTGTAACATGTAAAAAATTAGGTTCAATAAGCGCAAGCGTAATTTGTTGGTTTTTACTTTAATAGTTAAGCATTTGGTTAAGTGGAATTGAATGTCTAAATAACGAATGCTTAATCGTCAATTTAACTGTATATAAGCATGCATGTGCCTCTCTTCTCTTTCTTCAACTCTCTTTCTTACACGCTCTCCTTGACACTTTTTTCTGTGTGTGTGTTAGAAGCCTATAATTTGTTGGTAATTTATCAAAATCTAGATGGTTATCCTTGTTGATGGATTATGTTGTGCCCCGAATTGGATGGCCGCTTATATTTATTTCTTTTTTTTGTGGGACACAGTTGCAGCATAAGTTAATGTCACAACAAATGTTTTGGACTCTGTTTAGTGTTTTCTGCCAAGCAGCTGTTTGAATTTGTTATTCTTTTTTTTGTGTCGATTGTTGTTTGTTATTGTTCGCTGCTTGTTTGTCAAATTTACTATATAAATCGACGAGTATGTGCGCCAATTCACAACAACAGCGACATGCAAGCGAAACAAATATAAATTGTTTATACACCCGCCTCACCCATGACCCTTCAATGCCCCACTTCACTCGCCCCACTAATAAGCATTAATGGCAGTGGTTCGCGATGAATGGACAAATGAATGGATAGCTCGAAAGTAGTGAAAGCGAGGGGGGAGGCGAAAGGTGAGAAGGAGCGAGATGAGGTGGTGGCATATTTGGCTTGTGCTTGACAAGTAACGCGAAAACTTTGTTGTCGTAACTGGACAAAAGGCGGACGGGCGGACAATGGCCTCTCATTCGACGTGTGGCAGGCGAGCGTAACGGACGTGAACGAACGTGAACGCGGACGTGATAGAACAAAATTAAAATTCACTTGCCTTGCTCTTCTCGCAAGGTTTGACGAAAATGTCACTCTTGCTATTGGCATTATTTGTGGCAGTTATAGACAGTGCTGTTGTACTCGCATGATGGGCTGCGGCTCGTCCATGGAGACGAGCGTCAGCGGCGACCAGGTGCCAAATGCAGCGCTGTCTTTGCAACAAAATGGCGGCGCCAACACAACGGTAATTTACCTGACTAACTAACTGAAATGAAATTTTCAATTTACCGCTTACTTTTCGGTAGAATATTGTTAGGCAATATGTGCGGTTGGATGAACAGATCAGCAAAGTGGAGGGCGGTTGTCCGGGTCCACGTTTGGCCACCGCCGAGGCTTGGATCGAGCATCTGTAGGCGAAACGCGATGCCATGCTCGGTCTGGAGGGAATGCCCAAAGTAATGCAAACCGAAACAGCTCGTGACGAGCCAGAGGCACTGCCCCTGACCTTGGCCGAGGGACGGAGCACAAGCAATGAAATTGTCGCCAATACGCCTACCAATGACCTGGCCCAGGTGAGTAACAATTAACGCGCCTTAATGGCCCCCACTTATAATTATTGTTTGTTATTCTTGGTGTGTAATTACAGCTGGCGCATAATCTGGGCATAATCAGCGATCCACGCAAGGCTTCCATGCACGAGGACTTTTTTGCCAACTTGAGCGAATCGGCGCTCTATTTACTTAGCATACGTTACTATGGCGAACTGCTTGAACACACGAAACAGCGCGTTAAAACGCTCTCGGCTAGTTATGCCGAACTCAATGAGCTTTATGTGAACCAGGATGGCATCATTGCCTATATTAGCGGCGGCACTTATATGACCCGCCTCGAGGAGAGCATCGACGAGCAGCTGGAGTCGGCGCGCGATACGCGTGACAAGCTGGGAAGTGCCATGGAACAGTGGCGCATTTGTGGCACGCTATTGCGCGCTGCAGCAAATTCAGCTACACAGGCGCTGAAGCAGTGGCGACAGCTCAACAAGCTAATGTAAGTACTTGACGCTCGATATTCAAATTCGATAACTTGAAGAAGGAGCGATGGCTATATTATCGATTACTCTAATTGTCGCCAGCTGCATGGAACATATCGATAATCCATAGCTGCCAGCTACATTTTCGATAACACTGTGCTATCCTTTTAATGTGAATAGCAGCAGACTGCATGAGCCGCCATTTTGTTTATGTTCATCTCTTTCTTTCTTACTTTAGCGATCCCAAGCAAAAGCTGCAGGCAGCGTTGGATTGTCGCAGCTTACTGCACGCATCGCTGACGTCCCTTGAGGCAGCACAGTTGGCGCTGCCCCACGTGGAACTTAGGTACATGAGTCATCGCCAGGTGCTGGCGGTCAATCACTGCAATACTTATTTAATAACAGATATTTCCAATGCAGCGCGGTAAGTAGTGCATTTCATTTAAATAAATTGTCTTCTCATACCCTTCACCTCCTTCCTTTAACAGTTACGAGCACACGAGTCGCGTTTTCAACAGCTACGAATCAAGCATGTCCAAGACTTGCACCTGGCTCTATGAGACATTTAATAAAACTCTACGCAGGGATTTTGATAAGGCAGAGCAGGCGGTGAGACGCTTGGCGCAGACTCTGCGGGAACATCGCGAAGAAATCTTTAATGCGGTACGCAAGTGAGCTACGTTTTTCATTCTTCAATTACTTTTTAGAGCAATAAATATGAATAATATTTTTACTGATAACTAAATATTTATTGCCTAATGGCGAGTGTGAAAATATTATATTATAATTTGCAAGAGGATTTGATTAGACTGTCATAAAATCAATTAGCACTCAATGCAAATTGGAATTGGTCGCTTTGTAGATTGCGAAAAGTTATGCCCAATGAATCAAAGATCATCTCAGCTTGTGTCGCTATTTTGATAAGCCAAGAGTAATGCGAAAGATCTTCAGTGTTTCGAAAGACGTGACTCTGTGCAAATCGAAATGAAAACAATATTATTTGGGTTTGTTATCTTTGCTGTCTTTGTGGACTGTCATGGAAATGTGAGTGTCCTTATCGAATCAACTTTAAAATAATTTATGAAATTGATTTATTTCTTAGTATTCCAATGATCGAACTAGTTACAATTGTATAGACAATAATGTAATAAGCGCAGAGGAAGGTTTGGCTTTCTTGAAGCATGAAGGAGATATTCAAAAAAAGTGGATTTCATTATTTGAACCTTTTAATGAAGTGAGTGTTCTTAGCGAATCTATTTTAAAATCATTTTAAAAGCCTAATTCCATCCCTAGTATTGCACCGATCCATCCTGTGCCACCTGGAAGGCCAATACACCTTTGCGAGTTCAAGAGAAGCTTGCAAGGATTAGATTAAATTTAGCCGATGAAGGCATTGAATGTACTTACGAAATTAAATCGCATAATTAAGCTCGTTTGCTGGATCGTTAGTAATAGGGCCGCAAATTTTATTGAACTTAATAAATATATTCTATTTGCTAAAACTATGAAACGATTAACATTTTCTTAAACATATGTAGGATAGGAGGCAAATTATATTTGTTTTTGTCAATTTTTTTGGCTTGCAATTACTTACATGTGCCGTTGATACCACTAAATTTGATTGCCCTTTGAATAACAAAACTTGTACCAGATGCTCTGCTTAATTTAACAGCTCTGTAATAGCGCATTATATATTTTTTTGTTAAGCTCACGGTTGCCATTCCAAAAAAATTTTTTGTACCAAAATTTGAAAAAAATGTACCAATTTTAGCAAAAATGTACCACAATTTTTTTTCGGTATTTTTTTAATATTATATTTTGTTAACGTTTTTTTTTTTAAATTATCTTTTATTATTTCATATTTAATTTTTTAGTATAGTATTTACTATATAAAAGAAAACAAAAACAACTTTTATTTAATCAATTATACTTTTCAAACATAATGAAAACAAAAACAGAACTTTCACTTCAATAATAATAAATCAAATTTTAAACTATCTTAGTTGTTAATTTTAAAAATGAAAAGTCTTTTGTCGACCAAACATAGTGAAGGTCTTTACAATCAATCAATTCCTTGCTACTAGTGTCTTAATTCTAATTTATTTGGCAATTTAGTTTTCATTAACGAAATTTCAAAAAACTTTTGCTCTGCAGCACCAGAGTTGTGTGGCAACGAAATCAAGTTGTTTATGAATTCTACTAAGCTCCTGAACAGCGACTCGTCAAGACCGTTTTTTTACTTTCAATGTATGTTCAAAATTTACGAATATCTTTTTCTATTTCCCGATTTAAAGAAAGTCGGAGTTGGTTCCATTGGGATATTATATCATCAGGATCACCATTGTATAAATTTTCAAATTGTGATTCACAATATATAACTGTTTACGTAGTGATGGGCCTTACATTGGCGCATACATATTTTCTCAATTGACACGAAACATCGCAAATCGACTGTATGCGATATTTTCTAGTGCTAGTCATGGTTCAATTTCTAACTGATACAAAATTTATGTCTGGTGGAACAGAGCCATTTGTTAAAAAAATATGTGTGAACATAAAATTTTATAAAACATTTAAATACTAGACTAGGCATATTGAAAATGTACCAATATGAAAAAAAGTGATCCAATGTACCAACGCATAAAAAATGTACCAGTTTTGGTACATTTGTACCAAAAGTGGCAACCGTGGTTAAGCTTGCCGGGTTAACAGTGTTAAGTTAACACGCAACTGTAATGTTATTAGGCTGTCATTAACTTGTTGACATCTCTTGAACAGCATATTCTGGCCTATAACAGGAATCAGGTTTTTTAAAATATACTATATTAATTCACTTTTTGTGTATTTTATATTTATTTAAACAAACAAATAAGTTATGCTACTAGTACCAATAGCTCTTGGCCGGCGTGCGCTCTTCCTTGATGCCCATCTCCTCCATAATATCCATTTCGAAGGTGGCCAACTTTGGCTGGAAGGTAATCTCACCCACAACAGAAGCTGTTGTGTCCTTCTCCCGCTCTATGTACGCATTGGGAGTCTTGTAGTCGTAGGTCTGATTGTTTGTCTCCGGAATGGGGATAATACGGCCCGAACGCATTGAGACGCGAACCTTTTCGCCTTCCTCGGTGAAACGCCATTCGAAATCGGTGCCCTGCAGATCAGAGGGATCGACCAGACGAATGTCTTTGGTTACGTTAAGTGGAGACTCGGACTTAATGATTATGCCGGGGAATTCCTTTTCGGCCCCAACTCTTCGATAATGCCAATTGATGCCCTCGACAATTACCCAGTTGCGCTCGGGAATCACTTGGGTGACAATGCCCTGCTTACCTTTGTCTTTGCCCACGAGCACTTCAATGCGATCGCCGCGAAAGAAGCTCCAGTCCTCTGCAAAAGTTCAAGGGTTAAAGTTGATCTGATGGAGACAACTTTTCACTCACCAATTGGCTCCACGAAGACTTTGCGCCGGGAAGTGCCGGGCATATTTTGTTGCCTGAAGTGTCCAGTCCATGAACGATTTGTGGTATAGCGATAACGCTTGCGTTCAACGGTACGTTGAAGATAATTTGCTTCTTTCGGCGTTTGCCAATACACCTGTAAGTATTTAAGTAATTATTAGAATTTAAGCACAGTAAACATTCCAGAAGCAGCACAGTTGTTACGTGAGCGGTCAACACTCGTTTTCTGTTACAATTGCACTATGTACTAGCCTGCTTTTTGCTGCGCTCTATGTATTCCTTGGGCAGGTTGGAGAAGTTCTTCAATTTACTCGCCAGAAACTGTGTGATCCTCATTTTTGTGTGATTTTCTTTTTATTTTTGAAGAAAACAGCAAAATAAACTTAAAATGCGGTGCGCCTAACAGCTGTTTGCCATTCACAACATAACGGCCACAGGTTTAACTGCACCCGATTATTATCGATAAATCGATCGCTTGATATGTTGCTAAGTACAGTTATTGTTTTTACTTAAATTTGAGAGAAATATAAAGCGGTGAAATTTGTTTACATTAAAATAATCATTTTCATTTAAACAATAGCAAAAATTTAGCTAAACGGCATAAAAGCAAATCAGCTGTTGCGTCGCATTACCAGGGCTACAAGTATAATTCTAACACTATCATAAATCACCTATACACAGAGCGTAAAGAAGAGGCAGCGTCTTTGCTTGTGCTGTTTGCTATCTGCAATATATTTTTCTTAAATTACGGGAGAGCGATGCAAAAAACCGGCTTATAATAACAAAAAGGTAATGTTCGACTATTTAACTGTATACACGTGCCTAGTGCACGTTCATTAGGTTGCTTACTATCAAGCTGAGAGCACCTCGAAGAGAATAAAAAGAAATTACGACAACAGCGACGTCGCTTAGTCATAACCAATACATTGATAAAAAGATAAACAATTGAAAGAAAGAGCTGTGTGTGTGTGTGTGTGATAAGTAAACAGAATCAAACATGTCCTCGTACCACATTGTAGATATGACGGATGCCAACGAGCCCGAGCCCGTGCTGCTCTCCAAGCACGCCAAGAACCTGCTGCGCTTCCTCCACTTGTTGCCAGCACGCATGTCCTCGCATGATAGTACCAGGTAAGCAAAGGTTAATTTCCATATTTTTGATTGACGGTCTGTTTGAAAGCCCAGAACTCGGGCATTATAAGAGCTAGAAACATGCATTATGTGACAATGCTCCTGTAAACCAACTTGTTTTAATCGAATTTTTCTCCCTTTAACAGGAGCACCATTGTGTTCTTTGCCATATGTGGACTGGATGTGCTCAATTCGCTGAACCTGGTGACGCCACAGATGCGCGAGGACATCATTAACTGGACCTACGGTGGCTTGGTTGTGCCACGCGCCGATGAAAAACAATGCGGTGGCTTTATGGTGAGCATAAATACTTGTCAACCTACTAAACTTCCTTCACTTCAGATACGATAAACAAACAAGTGAATAGCAAGCAAATACAAACAAACTTATCGCTTTACGTGGCGCTACAGCAGCCGCTGCGGCAGTCGGACGCGATCTTCAGCACAAGATTTACACAGAGCAGTGAAGCATATTAAGATTTAATGTTCCTTCATGATTTATGCCAACTTCAAGAGAGTTAACTGCAAAACCGGAACCTGCACTGATTGCTTCGTTTAGTTACTGGAACAACAATTCATTCTTATGCATAATTATTACCTTGAGTTGTATTTGCGCAGCAACCAGAGACGTTGTTGTCTCTTATCACCGACGCCGTCGGTTTATCAGCGACATGCATAACCACTTTGCAGGGAATACCATTTATCTTGCACAATAATGCTATCTCTGTCGTTCTCCATATCAATGTCAAGAAAATTTTGCATACTCAAAAACAGCCCATATAAATTGTTTCTTCGATAATACCAATTATTTTGATTTTTATTAGTTTAAAGTTAATCATTATCGACGAAATAATTTATATAGGTGGATTTTTGAGTATGCACATTTTCTTGTATCAAAATTAACATTTATATATATTTAATGATTATCATATTAACCTTCAACTCTCTTGGTTGCAGG
Source organism: Drosophila pallidifrons (assembly GCA_023558445.1). Classification (NCBI taxonomy): domain Eukaryota; kingdom Metazoa; phylum Arthropoda; class Insecta; order Diptera; family Drosophilidae; genus Drosophila; species Drosophila pallidifrons. The sequence continues at coordinate 26,315,498 of CM042347.1, read as the reverse complement.
GCTGTCGAGCAATGCTGCCACAAACAGACGATGCCAAGGTGCTGGAATGCATGCGACAGTATCAATGGGGTCATCTGGCCATGACCTACACGAGCATCGCAGTGCTGGTGACACTGGGCGATGATTTGTCCCGTCTCGATCGCAAGAGCATCGTGGATGGCGTCGCCGAGGTGCAACGTCCCGATGGCAGCTTCAGTGCCTGCGTCAATGGCAGCGAGGATGACATGCGCTTCGTCTACTGTGCTGCCACCATTTGTCACATGCTCGACTATTGGGGCAGCGTGAACAAGGAGTCCATGTTTCAGTTTATTATGCGCAGTCTGCGCTACGATTATGGCTTCAGCCAGGAGCTGGAGGGTGAAGCCCATGGAGGCACCACATTTTGTGCGCTGGCTGCCCTCGAGTTGAGTGGCCAACTCGACCGACTGGATGCGACGACTTTGGAGCGCATTAAACGCTGGCTTGTCTTCCGGCAAGTGGATGGCTTCCAGGGTCGTCCCAATAAGCCAGTGGACACCTGTTACTCCTTCTGGATTGGCGCCTCGCTGCGTATTCTCAACGGTTTCGAGTTGACGGACTATGCTGCGAATCGGGAATACATCTTGAGCACACAGGACAAACTGATTGGCGGCTTTGCCAAATGGCCGCAATCCTCACCAGATCCATTTCACACGTACCTCGGCCTCTGTGGTCTCGCCTTCACCGGGGAGCCGGGTCTCAACGCTGTCATGCCCAGTCTGAACTTCTCGATGGCTGCTCATGCGCATCTAAAGCAGTTGCACGAGCATTGGAGGGCCAACAATGGCCTCAGACATCTGAGTATCGATGGCAGCGGAGATGCCACAGCAACAACGACGACGAAGAAGACTACCTCGAGTTCGCCTCTAATATCAGCACAATGATGGGAAAGATGTTTGTTAACAATGCACTATGTAAAAGTAAACTAATTGTACGCTTATAATAAGTATTTTATTTTGCTAAGAATGCTTTTTGAACATTTTTAATCATCGGCAAAAACAGTTGGCATTTGTTGTGGGTTTTTTAACTGAATTATATGTATTGAAAACAAAAATGCTGGAGAATTGCCATTATTTTATTTATTGCTGGCGTCTAGCCCGCATCGTCCGTCTATTAAATTGTTATTGTACAATTGTGAAGAGAACTGGCAAAGATATGGCTTAGCAAATAAACATTAAACATGTTATGCTATAAGGTTAGAATTTTAAGAATAAAACGCGCATACATAATTTAAATCAAACAACTGAAAAATTAACGCTTAATGTTTGTATTTTAATTGGGGGGAAACTCCGATTTTAACGGGTGCGATATTATAATTCAAAGATTTCAACTTGTCAGTCAATTGCATTTTGATTGCGCACCAAATTAAATTTAGCAGCTTGATGCTCATTTCATCTGGGCAATTTAATATTTTAGTCCAGCTGTTGGCGTTCGAAAAGTCCCACACTGCAGCAACAAAAATTACTTCTACACACTACAGCAATTACAAAAGCAACAACACTACATAATAAAAAAAAACCCATCCAGAGCAAAACTAAGGCAATTAGTGTAAAGCAACAACAAGCACTGCAGCTCAACCTGAGTGTGTGTGTATGTGTGCATATTGTGTGTGTGTGTGTGTGTAAAGTGTGCACATGTGTGCGTTTGCGACTCGCAGAACTCCAACAGCCGGTGTAAAATGTCAAATTCACCAGCCGAAGTAACAGGCTAACAGAAATGAGCAGCAAGCAGCAAAGCTCAATTTGGCGCGCGGTAAAAGTTTGAGTAAGTTGAGTCGCTGTGAGTGGCAAATTTGAGCGTTAGATCAATACTCTCTATGAGTGATCGTTGCATGTGAATTGCACTCAAAGCTAAAATTTGAGTTAAATGCTGACTGGGTACAATTTAAAAGGCTGTTTCTTTAGATTTGAACTTAGTAATTCAAGCGCGTGCACTTTAATAAAAAAAATAAGCATTTAATTTGAACTATAATTTCTTTAATTATATATATAATTAATTTAATTATTAAATTAACATTCCTTTTGTCGAAGTTTAATAACAATGCGGACAAAGCCCAATAACAGCAGTTATTTAAAACATACATTGCAGATATTTAGATATGCATTGCTTTTCCAATGAATCATGTTGCTTGGGAAATTGACCATAAGGTTTACATAAATTGTACTATCATTTTAATTATTGCTAACTATGAATTTAGGTTGATTATTTGCATAAAGTATAGATCAATTTTAATACAAATTTCGATTAATGTTAACTACGAATAAAATCAGGCATTGGAAAAATTGTACATTTCTTATAAAAACTTAAAACTCTTGATATCTGAAATGATAGTAAATAATGAGTTGTTAATAAAAATTGCACAGCATAAAATTAAGATTATATATAATTCTATTCTTATGGCTTTTTGCAATCCTTGGCTAATTTGGCTTCCTTCCAGCTGCCTGTACAGTAAAGAATATTTACAGATGACTTGCTTCCTTCGCCGTAAAGCCTCCAGTCTTCGCTCCTGTCTCAGACCTGCAGATAGAGACGATGCTGCATGGCGGGCAGATTGTATCCCATGCTGGGCCGATCGATGTGAAGGCGTCCACGAAGCGGCGCAAGGACGCGCTCAGTGACCAGTGGACAACGCTGGACCATTAGCGATTGGAGCTGGGGGCAGCTGCGGGTCAAAGCGCTGCAGTTGGCAATTGAAGTGGGGTGGACAGATAGGCGGAGAAGAGTTGAGAGCGTGGTTAAAAGAGAGAGAGAAAGAGAGGAGAAAAGGGAAAAGATGTGGTTGTTGTTGGGACTTGACTAGTAAATAAGAAAATCGCTGGGATAGAAATCGTTCAAGTTGTAGGCTGCAGCAACATTCTGGGCACGTGGCCGATCAATGTGCACCCGCTGTTGACGCAGTGGCGCCAAGGCGCGCTCCGTGATGCGGTGGCAGCGTTGAATGAGCAGCGACTGCAGTCGCTTGCAATGCACGCCGAGGGCGCTGAAAAAGATGCTAAGAGGATGCAGCGGAACGATACGAATATATTTGTGGTACTTACTGGACGCCATAGTCCGAGATGGAGGCGCAACCAATCAGATTAATATGCTCCAGCTCGCGACAATAGTTGCCAATTTGGATGAGCACCTGATCCGTGACACTCGGCGTATTAGCCAGCGATAGAATCGTCAGCTTGTTGAGCTTGCGAAAGAAGATGATCAGGCAACGTTCGCCAATTGCGCCACAATGCGAGATGTCAAACTCCACAAGTTTGCTTTGATGCAGCGTCAGCGCATCGACAGCGCCTGTCGTCAGCCACTGGCACTTGGAGAGTTTCAGCACTCGCAGCTCCTTGCACTGGACAATGATGGGCTGCAGTGACAGTGCCGTGATGTTGATGCATTCATTAAGATTAACGGCGCTCAATCGCTGTTTGTTGTTGTTGAGCAGCGGCAGCAGCAGCTCGTCGGTTAGCCACTTGCAACGGGCCAAATGCAGGTGCTCCAGGCGACGACAACAGCGGGCCATCACCTTGAAAGCGTTCTCGATATTGCTTGTGTTATTCCCAGAGAGTTGAAGTTCTTGTCGGCGTTCCAGCGCTGCCTCAGCAAAGCGTAAAGCGGTGCGTGAGCAACTGCGCAAATTGAAGAGATCCTTAAGCGACAGCAGGCTGCACATGTGTGGTATAAGCACATCCTCCCAGCTAATATCGAAGAGCGTTAGTTCTCCGTTATGTGGCCTTGACATCAGCATCATCATGGGGCTGGGAGTGCGTGTTCTGCGGCTGCCCATGACAGCTAAATGTGTCTCCTCCTCAATGTGCAGCGTACACATGCTTACGTGATTACTGCGTCAATTGCAACTATTAAATTGTATTTTATACGCAGTTAGCACACAGCAGCAACACACAATGAATGTTGTTTACAAATGAACAGCTGATTTACGCAGGCGCCACAAGAACAAATGCATTGACAAGATTGGTTTATCGTGCGAGTTTTTCACCACGCCGATAGCTTGCAAGTAAACTAATTATCGATAGTACGTGAGCTGTGAATAAATGCGTGGGTTATATGCAAAAAATCACAGCAAGCTTTCTAATTCATATTATTTTTAATTACAATTATCAACTCATTTACGCAGATGCTAAAAAAAATAAATAAATAGAAAACGATTTTGATGAATTTCGTCATCTGACGTCACAAATACAGAGCAAGCAATACCCGATAAACGATTGCCGATAATCCTCACGCATTTGCGCTCTTTTGCAGTTCAATATTCAGTTATCTAGGAAGTGAAATAAATTTGACATTATTTAACAATTGGCGGCCTACAAAATGTCGGTTTGCAGTTCTGCCGAAATTGCCGAAAAGAGACGTCTTGCCATTGCTAAATTGCAAGCCAAAAAGGTGGCATCTTCCACTAGAAATGCCAACGAACAGTTGGTAGCCAAGTCAGCAGCAAAGTTTTACAATTCCCCGCCACAAAGTAACAACAATAAAGCAGCAACAAGTGGAAGTTTAAACACCAACAAGAGTTCAGCTTTTCTGAATGCTCTTAAGGCTATCAAAACGACCAGCAATCGAGAACTAAGCCGTGCTTCAGCGCATCCCTATCAGCGTCCCAATGGAGGACCAAATAGACCCATTTTAAGCCTCAGTCCAGAGAAGAAGGACCCAAGTGGCAGCAACCTGGCGCCTGTTTTTATTAAAGCTGTGACCTGTCGTATCTATTTGATCAGTGCCCACAGATTCGCGGTGGAACCTTCGTCTTACCACGAAAAACTCATTCAAGTCTTTAAGATGATGCCCACCAAATCGTATGATAGTCACACACGCATCTGGGACTTCGATCTAAAGGATTATCAAGCGCTGCAGCAACATGTGGGCGACATGAAACCGCATGTGGTGATCGGCAGCATACCAAAGAAAGTCATGGACCTGTGTCAACAAACGCCAAAGCCACTCGAACGCAGCGTTCTGGCTTCCATTGCACCCACGCTGGCCGAAAAACTGATGCCGTTTCAGGAGGAGGGCGTCTGGTAAGTGTACGTCACTGTTTCATCAACTGTTCTACAAAGTATTTTATTTTGCAGCTTTGCCATTGCTCAGCAGGGTCGAGTTATGATCTGTGATGAAATGGGCTTGGGCAAAACATATCAAGCTTTGGCCGTGGCTGATTACTTCAAGGACGATTGGCCTCTGTTGATATGCACCACGGCCAGCACACGTGATGCCTGGGCTCGTCACATTGCCGAGTTGTTGCCTGCGGTGCCGTTGCACTATGTCCAGGTGCTGGCTAATAATCAAACGTATGTGGGCGAGGCTCAGGTGTTGATTGCAAGCTACAACATGATGGAGCGTCACATGGATAAGTTGTCGCAGCGCAAGTTTGGCATTGTCATCTACGATGAATCACACACACTAAAGAATAGCAAAGCCAAGTGCACGACGGTGGCCAAGCGATTAGCGGAGACAGCCAAAAGAGTCATCTTATTGTCTGGCACGCCAGCTCTATCGCGTCCTCTTGAATTGTTCACGCAGCTGCAGTTGGTGGATAGTCGCTTCATGAACTTTATGGAATTTAGTAAGTAGATTAGATTTAGATTTAGATTATTTTCATTAAATTAAAGTATATATTTCATTTTAGCCACGCGCTATTGTGATGGCAAGCAGTCAAACTTTGGCTGGGATGCGAATGGTCAATCGAATTTGGATGAACTCAAGATCATTCTGCTGCTCAAATATATGTTGCGTCGCACCAAGGCGGAAGTTTTGCCGCAGCTGGCTGAGAAGAATCGGTAAGTGCAAAGATTGCTGCAAAATCATAATGAATTGAGATTCTACTTTGCAATCTTATAAGCTACAAAATAATACAATTGTAGTCGTAGTTTTTTTTTTCTTCTTTTCCTCTTATATTAATCAAAGTACTTTGCTTGCAGTGAGACTGTTATTCTTGATCCGGCGCTGGTCTGGACAGATGAGAATGCCCAGACGACTTGCAAAGATCTCAATTCTGAGCTGAAGTCAGTCAAGGGCAGATCTCGCGAGGAAGTCTTGCTGCGTTTCTATGCGCGCACAGCAGAAGTCAAAACACGCGCTGTGTGGTAAAACTACACGAAATATTTAAATTTTCACATCCAATTTATTTATATTGCTTTCATTGCAGCGCCTATTTGAAGACATTGATTAAGGAGAAAGTCAAGTTTATAATCTTTGCGCATCATCGTGTGATGCTGGATGCCATAAGTGATTGTTTAACTGGTCTTAAGGTCAACTATATACGCATCGATGGCCAAACACGCAGCGATCTGCGAGCTGATTATGTGGACAAGTTTCAAAAGCAAAGCAACTGCAAGGTGGCGGTGCTTTCTTTAAAGGCCTGCAACTCTGGCATCACTTTGACGGCTGCCGAGATGATTGTGTTCGCTGAGCTGGACTGGAATCCAAGCGTAAGAAAGTTTAATAAATAAATATATAAATGTTACATAAGTTATTTTGCTGTGCAGACTTTGGCGCAGGCGGAGAGTCGAGCTCATCGCATAGGCCAAACCAAGCCGGTGGTGTGTCGCTATTTAATGGCCACGCAAACAGCAGACGACACCATCTGGAATATGCTAAAGAACAAGCAGGAGGTGCTCAGCAAAGTGGGCATTTTTGCGGAGAATATGCAGAAGGCTACGCACACAACAGCGCCCACAATTGTAGGATATTAAACATGCTACTTTAGAGGTCTTTTAATAACTTTTGTTCTATTTGCAGTCTCACAAGATTGAAGAGTTTTTCTCGCCCACCAAATCTGGAGCAGCTTCACCGGCAGTTGGAACTTTAAAGCAATACTTTGCGCCAGCGACAGCAACAAAAAGCGAATCAAACAATAACGTGAATACTGCGCAGGATATTGCCGCATTTTTCGATGAAGACGATGATGATGCTTTCAAGGATTTAGTGTGTTAATTGTTAATTTCTACCTATGTAATTATACTAATAAATTATGCCGTTTGTAAATGAATTTCAAATAAATCAAGCTGTTAAATAAGTTGCATCTGTAATTGTTATTTAGTTGTTAATCATCATCAAGCGTTCACTGCGCATGCTCCGCGTTCAATTCGTCCTGTTTGCTTCCCTGGCAACAAGTCGAATAATAATAAATAGTCATGTGAACTTTTCGTGTTGACTCAAAAGTCAAGCTAGATATAGATATAGTAAATAAGTCAAGACATGGACTCCTCACTGGGCGACAATGTGGAGCTTATGGGCGAGGAGGAGGATTTGGGCGATGACGACTACGGAATCTCGTTTACGCAGCAAATCATCGAGCTGAAGTAAGTGGAAAGAAACCAAGAAATACTTTTTGATTAATCACGAACTTCTTTTACAGACATTCCTTTGGCTACGACTGCAAGCGGCTCTTCAATCTGGTTCTCCTCGACGATGACACACTCATCTTTGTCTCTGGCAATTTTCTGCACTACTTCAGCATCTCGCGACGTGAGGTGACATTTCGAGAGACTGTTTTTGGCTGTGGCATTGGCTTCATCACCAAAAACGAGCAGCCACAGTACAAGGATCTGTTCACTGTGGGCGAGAACGGTCCCAAGCCAACCATCTTTATCTACGAATATCCCTCGCACGATGTGCGCATAAAATTAACCGGCGCAGCCAAATCTTGCTTCACTGCCGGCTCCTACAATTCGAGTGGTGAGCTGTTTGCCTCCCAAGCCGGTTATCCGGACTTTATCATCACGATTTGGCGCTGGGAGCGCGCTGAGGTTGTGCTGCGTGCCAAATCCTTTCAGAGCAACATTCTCTTTGTGCACTTCTCCGAATACAATCCAATTTTGTTGTGCTCCTCGGGTCTCAGTCACATCAAGTTCTGGAAGATGGCGAACACCTTTACCGGACTGAAGCTCAAGGGCGATTTAGGACGCTTTGGCAAGACGGATTTCAGTGATATTTCCGCCATGTACATGTTGCCCGATGAGAATGTCATCTCTGGCTGCGATTGGGGCAACATGCTGCTGTGGGAGGCGGGACTGATTAAGTTTGAGATCTGTCGCAAGGGACGAAAACCGTGTCACCTGAAGCCCATCACACGGATTACGATGAAGAACGGCGAGGTGACGACTGTGGGCATGGATGGCTATGTGCGTGTTTGGTACTGGGAGACTGTTGATATTGCTGATCCGCCGGAGGACGATTTGTTTGTCGAAATCGATCCGATCTATGAGTTTAAAATCTCCGAGGTCGAAATACGCGCCATGCAAAAGATTAAACCCTTTGAGGAGAAGGATTTTGGTTACTACGCTCAGGATGGCAGTGGTGGCATTTGGTTCTGTGACATCAACACCTACGATGTTCCCAGGCAGCCGAAGCAGCTCTATTCCTGCGTAGGCGGACGCGTCTTGGCTGCCCAAATGTCGCCAGTGTCGCCGCATATGTTGGCGCTCTCTGAGACCGGAAAGATCTTTGTCTACGACTACGAGGAGAAGCGTTTGCTGCTGGAGAAACAGTTTGCAGCAAACGGGGTTGACATATTGTGGATGGACACACAGATCTCTAAGTTGGGCACCGAGATGGTCGCTGGTTTTGAGGATGGCATACTGCGGCATATCTTCCTCGACTTGAGTGATCCCAAAAAGGCTTCGATGCATCTAGTCAACGCCTTTAAAGCACACACAGCTCCCATAACACGGTTGACAATCAATCGCTCCAGTTCGTTGCTGCTCACTGGCTCCGCGGACAAAAGCATGTTCATCTACTGCTTGAGTAATAATGCATCCAACTCGCTGGTAAAGCTGCAGCCGTTAGGCTTTGTAGAGTTCAAGGCTGTGCCAAATTGTTTCTACTGGCACGAGGAGCAGGACTCAGTTGTGCTCATTGGCTGCAAGTCCGGCGAGGTCTATGAGTACAACATACGCACCAATATCAGCGACGAGGAGACCTATTTGTCCTACAACATCACCGATGCCACACGCTTGCGCAGCACACGCTTCGTCTCGGTTAAGAGTCGCATTCGTCGCGAGTTGAGACGGGAGAAAATCAAGAAGCGCAAGGAGAAGAAACGCGAGCGCAAGATGCGTGAGATCGAGAAGCTAAAGAAGGCGAATCCCGGTCTACAGATTGATATGGAGAGTGCTTTAGCTGACTCAGAACCAGATGAGGAAGAGGAGCCGCTGCACGTTCCTAGCATTCCCAATCGCATCATCTGGTTGCGCTACACGGAACGAAACACCATCTGGGTCTCCATGGCTGGCTACGATGCTGGCTACATCTATGAGCTGGAGTTCGATGTCCCAGAGCCGAGCTTCTGCACGCTCATCACGGATGCCGATGACATCGAGATACACTCCTACCTCATCGTGTAATTACATCATTCGATTGATCTCTTAACTACTTTACTACTTTCTCTTCTTTTCCCTCAGTGATGAGTTCATCCTCTTTGGCATGATGAATGGCAGTCTGCGCATCAATCACTTCAATCCTGAGAACTTTACGGATCTCGCCGACTATCGCCATTATCCCATGCACGATGCACTCAAGGGCATCATTCCCTGCATTATGAGCAGCTACGATGGCAAACATCTCGTCTCGGTGGGCTACGATGGCAACGTCTTCCTGTACAACTGGAATGGTCCGAAGGTGGTGCGACATTCGCTGATGAAGTCCTTGCCACACATGCCCAGAATTGGTCCAGTTGAGGACATAGTTGATCCGGAGACGCCTTCGTTGGAGCAGGAGAAGATCAATGCGGAGTTAAAGCGACAGCAGGAAGCAGCCGAGGCGCATGATCGTGATGTTCTGGCCAAGATTGGAGCTCTGCAGAGTGTCTACTTTGAAATAGTCCGCAGGAATGATGAGTTGCCTGCGGGATTGCGGGTGCATGACAAGGATTTGCTGCTCGATCCGCGCATCACGCAGCAAATACGCGATGAACTTCAAGCCGAGCTGGATGATGTGCGAGAGGATCTTGCCTACGATCTGGAGTTTGCTCAAGTTGGTCACTCGAAGCTCTACAATCACTTTCTTAAGAAACTCGACCACGTGCCATTTACCATAACGCCGCTTTGGTAAGGGTTGAAATTGGTTTATAGTTGTTATATTTTATTAAGTTAGTTTTATTTTTGTAGTGCTAATATTGAACCTGTTTCCACGTTTCGCTTGGAGACTTTGGGCGAAGAGTTTCAGCAAATTAAGCTCGACATCGAGGATCGTCTTAAAAGGGAGCAAGACATGCGGTAAGTCGACTCGCTCTTGCTTGGTTTAGTTATTTCTCTAACTCTTAAACAAGAAATGTATAAAAAACTACTTACTTTATAATTGCAACAAGCAGCAGACGCATTGATGAACGAATACCAGATCAGCCGGAAGTGTAAGAGTAGACAGTTATTTTTTAAAAATCTGACTTAAGTTAAATGCATTTGAAGCACGAAAATATTCACTTAATAATTTTGAGTAGAGCCCATCAACTATATAACTTGTCCGATATTATTTTTTTGTTTTAAGAACTTTCGTCTAAAGAGATTATTTTTTCAACAATTATCATTGATTTTGATTTACTATATATAATATAATATATATACAATGTTATTTTATTTCATTCAATTTTGTATTATTATGCTTTATTATGCCCATACTTTAAGCATAATTTATTTTATTTAATTTTTTTATACCCAAATTGTAAGCAATTTGTAATTTTCCCTTTTAAGGAATGGTGAATAAATCTATTTCTTTTAGAATTTTATATTTTAATAGAGTAAATTAGACAATGGACTTAGTCATAAAAACAAATATTAATTAATTATTTATATTTAATACATTGGATTACTTTTATAGGGATTACACTTCAATTCATCAAATTGTTTACTCATTATTTGCTCGTCATATTTTCTATTGCCTACTTTTCAGGGCAGTTTGCACAAGATACATTTTTCACCTTTTGTGTTGTTTTTTAGTTACTTTAACTAACTCCGTTCACTCATCTACAGCTTAACCGAAGTGATTGCCTATGAGGAGAAGGAGGACTCCATCACCGGCCCGCCACCGGAGACCTTTTTCTTCGGCCGGGATCCAAAGAGCATCACTCCGCGTTTCAGCAGAAAGATGATGCGACTGCTGCAACGCTATCGCAAGCGGCAGCTTTATGAGGTGCGACGCATTTTCGACTGGGACAAGCTGGAGCGTCAGAAACCCGATCCCAATCGCAATCATCCCGAGGATGATGCAAAAATTGCCGAAGCACAACGAAATCTGGGCGACTACAAGTTGAAGATCAATTCGGACTACGAACCAAAGACAACAGAGACATTGACAGCAAAGTACATTGAGATTGTGGAGTGTCGTGAGCAATACTTTGAGATGCTGGACGCGTTCAATCAGCGCGTTATGTTGATGCGTGACCAGAAGAAGGATCTCATGGAGCTGATACAGAAGCAACGCGATCGCTTGGAGCGCATTCACGAGTATCTGCCGGAGGTGAATCGCCTGCAGCTGAAGCACATCAATGAGATTGACCTAGAAATGGAGTATCCCGAACTGAATCTCATCGAGCACCATTTGCCCGGCTGTGGCGCCAATGTGGATGACATTCTCTACCTGGAGGCAACTGTGGATGAGGTGATAAACAGCAAGAAGCCAAAGCGTACAGTGGACAACATTAGTCTGTATGAGATGGCCGCCTTGGACAATCCCGATATGCAGGAGGTGGTCAAGTTCAACACGCTGCAAATCTCCAAGCTGAGTAGTACTTTGCCGCCGGAGGAACTCATCGCCTTCATCGGCAAGCTGCCACCGGCCAGCGAGTTGGCCTACTATGAGCTGGATGAGGAGGGCAACGCTCCATTCGCGCTGGAGATGCGTCATCGTTGGCTGCGTCTGCTGACGGTGGAGCAGCTGTTAATCATTGCCCATGTAGATGAGCAGGTGCGTCTCTTCGATCTGCAGATGGAGAAGCTGCATGTGGCACGCTTTCACACCAAGTTGAACGCGGAGTTTCTCACCGCCTTCATGATCAGCCTGAATCAAGAGTTGTATATACTACGCGACAGCGAACAGATCGAATCGCAGCTGCTGCAGAATGCCAAGCATGCGATGGGCACACGTAATGAACTGCAGGTGATCATCAATGCCACCAATCGACAGCTGGACGAGCTGCGCAAGGCCATCGATAAGATCAATGAGCAGATCAGTGGACTGCAGGTGGCTTTCATGACCGCCATCAAGGGACATAAGTTCTACGACTTTCTGCGTCGTATCTTCAAGAAGAAGTGGCGACCGCCGAAGCGAGTGCGTGGCGACGACGAGGAGTCTTCGTCCTCGTCATCGTCGTCCTCGTCCAGCGAGGATGAGGGCGCCGATGCCCAGAGCGTTGACTCCCTGGACATGACCACCATACGCTTGGATGAGGCCACCTGCCCGACGGGTCTGGAACGCCAGCTCTACGAATGGTCCTTTGTTATGCGGGCGGATCGTCACGCCTTGGAGCGCACTCTGCTCGAGCACCAGGCCGATGTGGAGCGCAAGCGTCGCGAGATTGCCGAGATGCAGACCAAGATGAAGTACCACGAGGAAGTCTATCAGCGCGAGAAGAACACGCTGCTCCAGTTTAGGGTGAGTCGAATTTTAAGAGCGCCCATTAGATGTTAAAAACAAAATGTTAAAAATCTGTAATTAACATAACGCAACTACTCTTAATTCATGTAAAGCCTCCTAACTCTTACCATTTGGGAAGGAAAAGCAGATTAGAATATTCAAGTTCAGAAAGTAGAGTTTAGAAAAAACTGTTTAATAATCTTAATAATTTCAAAATGTTAAATTATATTAGCTAACTAACTCATCTGCTGTTAATTCACGTAAAGAGTGCAGCCTCCTAGCTCTTACCATTTGGAAAGGAAAAGCAGTTCGAAATTATTAAGATCAGAATATAGAGTTTAGTAAAAATTGTTTAATAATCTTCGTAATTTCAAAATGTTAAATTATATTAGCAAACTAACTCATCTGCTGTTAATTCACATAAAGAGTGCAGCCTCCTAGCTCTTACCATCTGGGCTGTGACCGTTAGGTAAGGAAAATTAATTTCAAATAATTAATATCAAAATATAAATATTAGGAACATGCTGCTAAAGGCTGCCTAATGCTGTAGAGAATATCTAAATATTAAATGTATAATTACATTCTTGAAGTTTAACATGATTGATCAATTAGTCATAGAACTACCTCAGAAACATTTTGATTTACTTGGAAGAGTTAAATTACAATAGTTCATTCCTAATATAAATTTTACACTAAAAAAGTACCAGCATGAGGGTAATATCAATCATAAAGTAAACCAGATTTTATCGTTAACTGATCAATGTCAAAAAAACTATCCATCTTGTACAGCGCAACAGGCAGCAAGAGATCAACAAGGTGCAAGTAAGCACGGTGCTGCGCATGGATCAGCTGCAGCACTTTCATGAGGGTCACGACTTCCGGGATGTGTCCCAGGCGATACTCTTCGATGCCGATATGCTGATTGATTTGCGTCGTCGCGCCGAGAAGTTGCATGAGGAGACACAGGCCACGAAGCGTTGGCATCGCATCAATTTTGTGCACTTGCGTCGCATGAATCGTGACATTAAATTCATGCGCTTTGAGATTACGCGACTGGAGGAGGAGATTAAGCAGGCTCAGATGAAGCGCTTTGGGGTGATTATCAATCTGGATGAGCTGGAGGAGGAGGTGTTGCGACGCTACGTCTTTGAGCTGGAAACAACAGCAGAGGAGGAGATGAGAGCACTCGAAAAAGAGCTGCAGGAGCGCAAGGTAAGTGAAGAGGAAATGGGAAATAATTTGTTTTAAATATATTTATTTTTAAACAGTAAGATCATTCGCTTATGATGAGTAAAACATTGCATGCAATTTTAAATTCGTAGTTGTTTAAAAGAGAAATTAAAAGTTATTTGGAACTTCTCATTCAGTATTTCTTCGTTAAGCTAAGACACAAATCACGTCACGTATTTCAACTAGTGCTTAACGAAGACACGAACCAGTTGTAGCTCTGACACCTATTTTAACATAATCCATCGCTTGTTATTGTACATTATTACAATTTAATAATGCAATCCTTTCTTAGATCGAGCTCTCCCGCTGCGAGGAGCAGATGGTGCAGGAGACGCAGACGAACACAGAGAAGGTGAACTTACAAACGGTGCTGCTGGAGCAGAAGAATGTACTGGACAACATACTCGATGTGCAGGAACGCAACTACGAGAAGTGGGCTAATCCTCAGGTGCTCAACCTCAACTACGACATTGAGAAGTTGATGGGCATTGAGAATGCGCTGCTTCAGCAGATTGAAGTAAGTTAGTACAATCTACTTCTAGGGTCAGTTCATTAATAAAATTCTCTTTGAACAGAGTCTGGAACGCGAGATCTGCACGTTGCGTCTGAAGGCGAAACCACTGCAGATCAATGAGTTGGATCCCATACAACAACTGCAGCAGCAGCAGCAACAACAGCAGCCCGTTCTCAATGAGCTGACGCCAATGCCAGCCGAGGCAGAGATCTGTCCGGCCATACTTAATGTGGAGGCTTACATGCTGCCGCCCATGCCCGATGACTTCATCATGGATCGCGTGCACACGCTGGTGCAGAAGACCTTCAATCAGTTCTTTGGTCGCCACACGACACCGGATCATGTGCGTCGCTTTGCACAGCGTTCGTCATTGTATTTGTGCCAGGCTGCTTACAGTTTTCAGGGTCGTTATACGGATCGCATTGCGGAGTGCATCACGGAGCATCTGGAGAGCATTGTACCCAAGAAGTATTTGATACACATGAGTGCCGAGGAGATGCGCAAACTGTTCCAAGAGGTTGTCGCTGTCTTTGACTACGAACGCTCGGATGTGAATACCGAGGAGTTGATCTCAGGCATCTTTGAGCATGCTAAGGAGGCGTTGTGTACCAAGGGCATTTGTGAGGTTGTCAACAGAACTCAATTCATTGTGCTGCACATGTTCAAAGAGCTGGCCGAGGTGTTGCCCCTGGAAGAATTCCAGGCAGATGAAACTGTGCGCATGATTGTCGATGTGCTGGAACGTGAACCGATGGCGGATCCGCGTGCCATCAATGTGGATGAGCTGGTGTCGAATACGCTGCAGCATGCCCAGGAGAATCTGCTGGACAATGTAACTGCGCTGCCTTTGGCACAAGTGGGCAGCAAGATACAGAAGGCGCTGCTCAAGCGTCGCCAGTACAAAACACCCAATTGCCAGTCGCCACTTTCGGTGCGCATTGCTAGCAAGAAGCCCTCGGCAAAGACGGGATTACCTTTCTGAGAACTTGGAACGAATTTTATTGCATAGACTAATATATTTAACAATATACAATACATAATGTGTAAAGCTTAAAAGGGGTTTTTACTCTAATCTGCGCTTCACCGTCATAATCTTCAGAGGCAGCAGCTCCAGCATCTCACGCACCACGCCAATCTCGCCATGCATTGGCTGCGACGCCTCTTTGTGCTCGGCGCAAGCTTCGCTAAAGCGTTTGTAGTAGCGCAGACACTGATTCAGCTGCTCCAGCTGCTGCTGTGGATTCGCACCTATCAATTTGTAATAGAGACGTCCAATGTGAAAGTGGGCATAGAGCATCAAACGCTGCTCGCTCAGCTCCATGTTGCTGCGCCATTTCTCAGTGTTATCGACTAGATAAGACTTGGCGTAGCTCTCAAAGTGTTTGATGGCCTTCAGGCAACTCTGATTCACCTTCTTGACCTCCTCGGGCGTCGGCGACTGTTGCGCCTTCATGTTATCAAGACATATGTCGGTCACAGCAGCATGAGCTGTGCCCGCCACATACCAGCATTCGCGACAGATCTTCAGATAGAACACGGGGTCGAGTAGATCGAGCAGATCTTCCAAGTATTTGGCGCGACGCTTTTGCATCTTCGCCTGGTTTTCGGGATTGTCCTCGAAGAATGCAATGGCCTCGTATGCCTCGGCAAAGTCTTGCATTATCTTGGCATATTCGGTGGCCTCCGATTCCGCTTTGTAGTAATCCTTGGCCACATCCAGCCATTCGTTGACGAAGTGAAACACGAGCTTGGCATCGTCAAAGGTGAGACAAAAGTCGCAGCTGACGCGACGTTCGCAGGCAGCCAAATCGAGATCAACAAAGCGATAGTCCTGATCTTCCAAAGCCAGCTGAGCTGTGGCTTTGTTCAGCTTATTGCCGTCCTCATCTTCATCGTCATCTGCTAGCAGACGCTCCCTGGATACCTGCAGCAAACTCAGTCCGTATTTGGCCCAGCAACGTGCCACATCCGCATAGCGATGTTTGAAGGTCTCTGTGTAATCCGCTCGCTGTTGTTCGGTCATCTCGGGCTTCAACATTGTAGCTTCATGCTCCGCCATAATGATGGTGGCAGCGGCCAAATGATGACGCGCCTCCTTGAAGCGATCCTTGCCAATGTAATACTGCGACAATGTGGCTGTATTCAAAGCAAAATCTATGGGATCATAAGTCTTGTACTGCAGCTGGCGATACAAGGTGCGATGGCAGCATTGCGCCGACTTCTCCGGCTCTCCAATGTGGCCATACATCTGGGCCAAGTAAAATCCGCACAGCGTATAGATGTTCTCCAGTTCCTGGTTACCTCCGCCTTCAGTTTCAGCTGGAGTGTGCAGCTCTGTTAAGTTCAAAGCAACTTCTCCACTCTGTTTAAATGCTTGGTAGCTTTGCTCCGCCTTCAGTAGCAGATCAGCAGCTTTTTTGTATTCCTGCCTGGAGCCGAGTACAATGCTCAGCTCATTGATGGCACCCATGTAGGCAATGATGCACTCCGGACGCTGTTTGTGTGGTTCCAGCAGCTCCAGGCACCGCACCAAGTACTTCTCGCCTTCCGATGACTCTTCGGTGAATATGTAAATTCGTCCCAAGTCTCGTTGCACAAAGCCAAGCATCGCCTTGTAGATGAGCTCTTCTTGACCGCCATCTGCTTCGCTGGCCTGCAGCGACACCAGCTGATCGTCAAGCAGCTTCTTAAGCGTCAGCAGCACATCGCGCGCCTTGTAATGGGAGCGATATGGATCAGTGGGTGGATCCGATTTGCTTTCGTCTTCGACTAGTTTGTTCGCCTGCTCGAACAGCTCTTTGTAGTCGCTGAGCACTTCTTTGGGAATCACAGACATGGCGCTTCTTATTTTAGAGTACTTTTAATTCAGTTTACTAGTGATTTAATCAAATGCAGAGCCGGTCAACAAACAATTCACATCACGTCACCTTGGCAGCTGCTGCATATAAACAAAATCCATAAATCGATTATTTGAGACCAGAGAATTCGATAAGTCAGCTCAGGTTCGATATGTGCTATTCGGTATTTTATGCGATTATTTCAGATGGCAATTCGATATGTGGTATTTTTGGCATGCCAAGCTTCGGTCACACTATCACAATCTACACAAAGTGAAAAACAATACAGCGTCACCGCAACGCAAATAAAAGTGAAATAAATATTAATAAAATGGCTTCTGATGGCGAAGATATGATTTTAACGTCGACCGAAAGTGAAGTTTCAGCAGCGGAAACCGATACGGATAGCAAGGATTTTGATGCCCACCTCTCTGCATCCGATACAGAGGAAAAAGAAACTGTAGAGGTGGAAGCTGTCCCTACATCCGCTGAAGACGCAGATATGGAGGAATTGTTAAAACAACTAGAAGACTACACGCCCACTATGCCCGATGCGTTGACGTTGCATATACTAAAAAGCGTAAGAACAAATTTGTAAAGTTTCCGAAAATGATAGTAATTTATTACATATTTTTGTAGTCTGGGTTCAACACTGTTGATCCACGTATTGTGCGATTGATTTCGGTGTCGGCACAGAAGTTCATTGCGGACATTACCAACGATGCGTTGCAGCATTGCAAAACACGCACCACAAACATTCAACATTCCAGCGGTCACAGTTCAAGCAAGGTAAATACACAAAATATTGCTAGAAGACTCTCGAAAATTCATAACAGTTTTCTACCTGTAGGACAAGAAGAATCCAAAGGACCGCAAGTACACGTTGGCAATGGAGGATTTGGTACCTGCTTTGGCTGATCATGGCATCACCATGCGTAAACCGCAATATTTTGTCTAGTTTCTAATGTAGCGTAAGAATGAAAATAAACTATCAACAGTATCATATGTTTTCTCTGAAGTGGGAACAGTTTACGAACAGCTGTTTGGAAATTAATTGATTGCAAGCGACAATCCGATAACACATCTATCGAAATCAAACAAGTTGATTGCAGTGCAGTTATCGATTACACGAGCTCTCAGCTGTTCAGTTAGAAGAAGCAGCAGCACAAGATGGGAGTGTTTTCGTTTCTAGTGCAACATTATTTTTTTCTTATTATTTTCGCGCTAAATAGTTGCAATTAATTATCCAAAAAACACTTCCAAACGTGTGCGGAATACACTGCGTATCGAATTGCAATATTCGCTATAGCGTAGCTGCGACGAAAGTGGGTGTAAACCGCAAACGAAAATCTTTTTTTTGCTACAACAACGACCTCCAAATACAAAGTGGGAAAAATCGAACTTTGTATACGCGTGTGTGTGTATGTGCGTGTGTGAGTTTAAATGAGTTTTGCTTAGGAAAAGAAAAGCAAATGTGCAAAAAGCTGCCAATATATATATGTAAATGTATATATGAATGTAAATCAAGTTGCAATAATGTGTAAAGTGCGCCTACGCATCAAGAATCGATAATTTAATAAACGACCAAGCAAATAACATCACTTCCTTCCCCCGCCCATTCCACTGCCCACGCTACTAATCGGCTAGAAAAACAGCCAAAATGGAGGAAGTGGAGGAGACAAGCGACAATGGATTCCCTTTGGGTTTCCCAGATGTCGGCAACTGGAATCGCACACACAATGTGCCGCTCGAGAACATGAAAATCGATGCACCCATGGTGAGTACACACACACACACACCCTTACACTTGCATACATGCGTGCATTGCAGTTGTGTGCGTGTTTGATTAATACGCCATGCGACGAGTCGCTGAGACAGCATGAATCAGAATCAGAATTGAACCGAGGACGGCTTTATCATCATACAGGCATGTCGAAGTGAACGTCGAGCGCGTTCGCTTCTGTATGGTGACGGCTGCCCACTTTAATAGTCGTCGCAGCCACTTGGCAAAACAGCTATTCCAAATGCTTCTCTTATCACTTAATGTGTTTTGGTCATTGACACATACCACACATACTCAGCTACATTAATAAGCTAGTCACTTGAAGCGCTGCGATTGGCGGATGAATGAAAGTTTCATTATAAAACTCGAACTGTAAATATTTATTTGCATGCCGCCACAATGTCGATAATTGTGCGATTATCGATTAGCGATTATCAAAGCTTAAAAGGATCGTTGGCCTTGCATTAACGAGTTGCAGAGTGAAAATCAGAACTGAATAAGAAAGAATTTATTAAAATTCAATTTAAATAATATTAATGAAATTTAATAGTTCATTGTTTTCCACGAAATATTAGTAATTTCCCTCTTCAAAAAAATACTAATAAGGTATTAATCATGATTAAAGAGTTTCAGACTGTGTTCTAGATCAACTTCTCATTGACAAACTAAATTGACAATAAGTAGACGGGCGAAATAATAAATGTGTTTTATCAGGCACCTTTTGTTTTTACATACAAGACAAGATATTCAAAATTATTACCATTGGTCAGATTTTTCTTTTTACTATCTGATTGATATCGGTAACTTAAGCAATATTGCCGAAGACTTTGTGAATCGCTTTGTTTTCTGCTAGTTTCTAAAAATTTTGGTATACCTGCCTGGTACACGATGCAATCATTGAGAGTTTTAAGTCGCTGCCTGAAGGAAGCCCTGCTGGTCAAGCCCCACTTTCGCTTCACCAGCAGCAGCAGTCTTCCCAATCCCATACTGGTGGACATGGACGAACAGGAGGATTTGGAGCCAGACGAGCATTTGGAGGCACATCCACAGTATCCGCTGCTGGGCAATCGTTACACCGATCACTTCTATATGCCTTCTAATGTGGGTCCAGCCTATCAGGACTTGGTGACCACCGCCGATCAATTCGATCTAACTAAATATTACAATTCCCTGGGCTGGTATGGCGTCAAGCCAATACGTGCCCAAGTGGTGCCTTGTCCCAAGCTACTGTTGACCCACATGAAACAACAGTTTGTCATTCCCTGCGAGAAGCTTGCCGAACCGATTAACTTTAGCATTTTTAATCTGTATTTCGAGTGCGATGTGAATAGTGCCATCAAATCATTTGTTCTCATCGCATCGCAATATGCTACGGAATTCATGCAGGATGGCTACTGGTCGGACTTTGTCAATCCATTCACAGGTCGTGCATATTTTCGACCCCCTGCCCGACGCAAGCTGCTCAATGAGAAGTCGGCCTCTGCTGCTGGTGCTGCTGTTGCTTCGCTGGGTCACAATATGCGATTCAAGAATGTCAATGGTTGCACTGTCATCAAGGAGGCAAAGAAATGCACCTTTGCTGGTGCCATATTTAGCGATGTACCCGTCAGTTTATTTGAGTAGATGATGGTCACTTTCTGGTCTGGCCTAAATTTCTTTTACATCTGTTGTGTCTATGTCCTCCAAACAAGTGCATACTGTTTGATATACAAAATAAACTTTGCTGGATGTAAGATTTTAATATAAGCAATTGGCTTCTTTATTTGAAAGCTATTAAGCTGAATTCACGGAATTTTAAACGCATTCCCTTATCGGGAATAATATATTTATTACACCGATTTAGCAGTAAGAGTTAGGAGGTTATAAAATAAACTTATTCTATAACTCCCACTGTAAACAGATCACATTCGCGGTTAAAGTTAGTTGAGAAACGTGATCGAATCACTAAGGAAAGCTTTGAGATATTCATAACTTTTCCTTACTCGAATTTCTAATTATATCCCGAGCTTTTTATCAGCATAGCTTATTCAAGATTTCTGACTAATGACTTTGCTTTAAAGTGATGAATAATCACACAGCTCGTAAAACGAACTAACGAGTTTGTTACTGCGTTTTTGTTCGCGCTCTTGTTGTGTTGTGTGCTGGGCTTTAGGCATTAAATTTAATTGAATTAAATGTTATTTACACCTTGCACCGTCTGTCCACAGATATGGCTGATCTGCTCTTTGCTCACCACCATCACCTGGGTCACCTACAACAACTTTTACAACTCGCGGCTCGTGGGCATGCTCATCACAAAGATTGCGAATCGTTGGTTTATCAAGGGCGCCTACTTCAAGATCGGTTCGGTAGCCCTCAATCCGTTGGCTGGCAAGATAATGTTCCGGGATTTTGTCTACATTACCTTCGACTACACGATGCGTGTGCAGGATGGCTACTTTATATTCCGCTGGTGGCGCTCCTATATGCCCAAAGATGTCTCAGAAGGTAAATGATTCAATATGTAAATTTAAACAGTAATTAATAATTTCCGTTTGCAGATCTCTCGCACTCAGACACGCGTTTGTCGGTGCAGTTGAATGGCTACGAACTGCACATTTACAATCGCTCAGATCTCTATGACAAACTGGAGAAGACTTTTGGCCTGGAGCCCTCGCTGCTCATACCCAACGATGTGCTGAGCACTGAGGAGCGCAATAAACTGCGCGAACACAACATGAACATGGAGAATGCGAGGCAAAGTCAGCGAGTTAATGCCGTGAAGAATTCGGAGGCCATGCAGGCGACAACATGGCGTGATTTGATACCTGTGATCAAGATTGACATAAGCTCGGGTCGTTTTGTCTTTGGCAATCGCCTCACGCCAACCACACTCTCCATTTCCATGGAGGAGGCTCACTGCACCTACAGCACGAAGCCAGCTGTTTGCCAGCTGGATCACTTTATGCACTTTGTAAAGGCGCGAGTGGAGAATGCCAAGGTGCTCTTCTGTCCCAGTCCCAAGTACACGGGACTGATTGATGAGCCACCACGTTATATGGGCGAAGGCTTTGTGGTCATGATGTCCAACCAAATGGACCTGTATTTCTACATGGATGAGCCGGGCGTGGTGCCCGAAGTGCCCGTTCAAATCGTGCTGGCGAACGGAGATGTTGTGGAGCCCTCGCCACCAGTGTGGGGCATTAATGCGCATTGTCTGAAGGGCACGGACTTCAGCTATGGTCCTTGGGCAGACAGACAGCGTGATCATTTGTACAGATACTTTTATCCATCCGACTGGAAGGAGGCTGAAGTGACGCCCACACCACAACCGGGCGAGTTGCGCAGCTATCAATCGTTCGATGTGACGCTCTGCGTGCTGAACGAGGCCACCATTGATATATTGTTCTCCAAGGAGAAGGAGACGAATGCCATGCACATCAATGTGGGACCCGCCTCGTATGTGGAGGTGACAATACCCTGGGTAACGTTAGCCGATGGCTATACGTCCAAAATCCAGGGCCAACTGTTCCATGTGGAGGCGACGACATCGCTGCAGTTTCGCAGTTTGGCAGAGTTCGAATCGCTGGAGTACAAGGTGCGCATACATTACCCAACTAAATGGAATGCACCGCAGGATTGGAACATTTCGCTCGCAGGCTGCAAGACGAGCGCGTTCATTGTGTACAAACACAAGTGCTTCTTCCAGGATCTCATCGAAGATTGGGCGAACAAGGCGCGACCCGATATACTCAGCTTTGTGCCATACACGTGCAATTTTAATATACGACTGCATGAGTTTGAGATACTCATGCTGTGCAATGAATACAATTGGATCGATTGCAGCAGCGCCAATCAGGAGAATAATCATTTGGCCTTTTGTGGCGATGTATTTGAGATGAGCTTTGCGCTGCCCTTCGATGATTTCCTGCCCAAGACTGTGACGCTCAAGTTCTGGATCCATGGCGAGGGTCTCGACTTGAGTCTGTACGTGCCCGAGGTCTCCTCGGTGCGTCCCATTGTGCTAGCCATAGACGAGAATGCAAGACTGCTGACCCGCGAGGGCAAACTGATACGACGTCCCGAGTTGTATACGAAGAAGTGGCGCAAGATTTGCCAGCGCAGCGCCGGCTGGATCGATTGCTGGGCGGTGCCCATACTTGCGCTATCTATACAGTATGTGTATCATCCGGTGCCGCCTTTGGGACCTGATCCACAGGCGGACATCACTACGCCCGAGAAGGAGGAAATACTGCTCAGTCCGATGCGCATACCCAAGGTTCGCAAGTCCCCAGTCAGCAATAACTGGCAGCAATCACTGCCTGAGCAGCACATCAAGTTCGATCCGGGTACGTTACCAGCGGATCATGTGACCGTGGAGCTGGAGATTGGCAGCTCGGTGCTGATGGCCTATGGCAATGTGTTGCGAAACTTTATCAGCCTCAAGGAGAACATCTTTGGCGAGGATCAGAGCTTTACAGACATGGAGCAATCCAATGTGAATCTGAAGGAACCCAACGCCACACCCAATCCCAAAGATCAGCTGCTGGCCAAGGAGAAAGAGTTGGCCAACAAATCCATATCGGAAACAACAGCGCCAGAGGAGAAGCGCAAACCCTTCGATCCGCGATTGTATCGACCGCTGGAAGTGATGGTCTCCGTCATTGTACACGACATACAGGCGCATGTGATGAAGAACTGTAATCCGGATGATCCACCCTGCCCTGTGGTGCTCATCGAACGCTTCGGCTTCGAGATGAACAAGCGTTATCATGAGACAACGCTGCAGGTGCTCGTTAGTCCCTCGTATCTGCTCACCTCGGATACGTTGCAGCGACAGCGACGCGATCAGCACATTCATCAGGGCCATCTGATGCTCTCAGCTGTTCAGGTGCGAGGTCACGCCATGTTTAGTAATGAGGGATGTGCGCTCGATGAGGATACGTTGGAGTATTCGTGGCTAGTGGAAGTGCAGCTGGGCAAGCTGACCGGCAAATTAACGCTGCCTCAGCTTGTGAATGTGGTCACTGGCCTGGAGACACTCATACTACTAGCCATCGACCCGGAGAACTGCCTAAAGTCACCCAAAACAGTGCGCAACTGCCATCACGGAGTGCCCAGCAATCTGTGCCCCCAAACCAAAGAAGAAAACAAATACAAATGCCCCTCATCCGAGGACATCAAGTACAAGATGACGCGTGTCTCCGTGGATGCGGTGGATGTGTATTTGATTGAAAGTGGAACAGCGTTGCATGCTTGGATCTCGCCCATTCGACTGGCCAACTGCAATCTGCACGGACAACGCGTCAAGTCAGGCATATCGGGTCTGCTGCCCTCCATATTGCTGCGTCTCTTTATGCTGCACGCTGGGAATGCGCCAAACAGCAGCTACAACACCAACACAACGGGCAGCAATCGTTCTGGCAAGCTGCGTCGCGCTGATCAGGATTCACTGAAGTCACAGGATGCGCCAAGCAGTTCACACTATGCACACAAGCCAACAAGCAAGCGCAGCTCGAATTCGTTCTCACAGCGTCGCGATTCACGCGAGGAAGGCGCTCGCAGCAAGCTGCGTGACAATTGCCCTGATCCTCATGCCGCCAAGCGCACGCCAGAGGTGGCTGAGCTCAGCGAGAACTGGGTGGAAGTGGGCTGCACTTCTCTCGGTCCAATACTGCTCGAAGGCGCCTCTGCGCTGCCCATACCCGATCACGAGCTGCATCTCGTGCAGCACAAGTAAGTTGACTTTTCGTACATTTGAAATTCTGATATTAATTTCTTTTTTTTTGCTTAGTTTTCTACGCGAACACGACGCTAAGTTTAAGCGATTGTGGTTCCTGTGGTCCAACAATGGCAGCGCTCTCAGCTCGAGCACGGAAATCTCTCGTTGTGGCTGCATTGGTGGCTGTGCCTTCTTTGGCAGCAATCGCAATGGACAAAAGTTCTTTAAGCCAACGGCGCAGGATGTCAACGACAATTACAACATTGCGCGCTACTTGTGAGTATAGAAATATATGCTGAAATTGATTAATTCTAATAGTAATTTATTATTAACTCTGTAGTATTATCAACAACAACAAGGACTTTGGCTTTGGCGAGAGCATTCTGCATCAGGGTCAGCTGGTCTTCCACACTCCGCCCTACAGTCTGCACTGTGTCTCGCTCTATGACTCGGCGGACTTTAATGGCAAGGGTAAGCTTTATAGACCCGCTGTGGAGCTGCGCAATGGAAGCCTAAAGAAATCCGAACTCTGTGCCCTGCCTGATGGAGCAAAGTTTAAGATTGGCGGCGGTGTTATAGAGAAACCAGAGTTGAGTAGCACTCGGAATAAGTCGCGTGAGAGCATTGGCTCACCCAACACGCTGGAGCGACGCAGCAAGCGTTACACTTGCACCAGACAGACTTCTGTGGAGGTGCCATATGCTCGCCTGTTGGACAGTCCGTCGAAGAAGTTGCAGCTGCAACATGATTCCGTTGATGGCGGCAATGCGAGCAGCCACAGACGTGGGTCGGATTCGCATAGACTGCGCGTCTCGCCGCCCAAGACAAGCATTTCGGACTCAAGACTGACGGGCGAGGTGGCCATCGATGATGACCACGAGGTGAGCTAGCTAAAAAACAGTTTTGTAAAGAATTTCTTATTAATATTTGTTGTCTTTTAGATGCCCGATGAAATGTCGCACTCGGCGCCACATTCACATCCACTGGAATTTGAAATCGCGGACATTGCGCTGCATGCTGGCGATCAGCTGCCTCGTGAGGTTCAGCGCACCATATCGCTCACATCAGAGAATCCATCAGAGATGTTCTTCTCCGCAGAGGAGGACATATCGAATGTGATGTCACAGCGCGGTTCAATGAAGCAGCGCAGCGGCAATGGCTCCATCATATTGTCGGGCAAGAAACGCTTTTCCTCGGACTTGAGGTAACTACTTAAGAGATTTCTATGAAAACACTTTATTAACATCACTATCATTTTAGCATTGGCGCTCAGAACGAGAATGGCAGCCACACGCTGCCCACATATCGCAGCGATCTGGAGATTCATGCACCGGAGAACAACAAGACGCTGCCAAAGCGGCCACAGAGCACCACAGAACTGGTAAACATAGTCAAGTTTAAACTAAACCACTTTAAGTATCTCTATGTTAGGTCTTTACGTATTTACTATACATATATACATATCATATGTTACAACTATATATATACCATATATACATACACCTACGGCGTTTAGCTTTGCTGCTTTTGAGGCCAAGTTTCTAATTCACTTTCACACAACTCTCAAATTGTCTCGGAACTTGAACTTAAGACGATATATATAATATATTCGTATTCGTGCATGTTTCTCTTAAGTATCTCTAAGTTCTCTCTCTCTATCTATCTACATATCTATCTACATCTCTCTATAACTGTAATTTAAAACAATATATATATATAAAATCCACACCTAAATTCTATTCCTCTCCACAAACTCAAACTCTCGGTTCATCCAAAAACCAAATACTAAATAATTAAAATCGATCAAACTAACCAAAACAAAAACTCATCCAGAACGAAGACGCGAGACGCATACACGGTCTTGCCACACCAATAAGAAAAATAACAAATATCTCAT
The DNA here is from genome assembly GCA_023558445.1 of Drosophila pallidifrons. Lineage (NCBI taxonomy): Eukaryota > Metazoa > Arthropoda > Insecta > Diptera > Drosophilidae > Drosophila > Drosophila pallidifrons. The sequence continues at coordinate 26,288,954 of CM042347.1, read as the reverse complement.
CACGACCCGAGTACCGACATTTTGTTCACGATGTGAGTAGTTTTTAGTAACAGCAAAAAACAATAAAAAAAAAACAAATCTTAAAAAAAAGCCATAACCAAACTAATTAACTCTTTAACTAACCACGTAGCGCAATTTAAATTGAATCTTTATGTTAGCAAAAAAAACAATCTTAATGTTCAGTCAAGTGCAATTATTTTTGACTCTAGTTTTATTATAAACAAAATAAGTTTGATCTTCGAATAAACCGAAGTTTACAGAGGAGAAAATTAAGAGACTTGAAATATTCTTTAATATGTGTTTTCTCCTCTGCAAAGTTTTCAATTTGATTGCATGCTCTAAACTCGTGCATGTCCTTGGAACTAGTCTAAGATGAATTAATTTCTAGTTTAGTTTTAAGTGTAATTTTACCATCTGGATTAACACAATTTTTAGCTGCACTCTTTTTCCATCAAACCCGCAACTTGTGCTTGTGCCACTTGGTCTGAATAATTACTTTTGTTGTAGCAATCGCATATATTTAATTGATTACCATCGTTAATTTGCAAGCTCTGCTCTGCATTTCACAGGCGGATTCGCGTGGTTCTTCCTCAGGCACACCATCGTTGTCTTCCAACTCCTTCATCTCGGCCATGTCGTCGCAGGAAGATGTGGCTTTGGTCAATCTGCATCAGCAGGTCAATCGACCCATCATCGATTCACCGCTGCTCATGGCCAGCTACTTGAATCACCTGTCGCAGGTGAAGTGCTTCAATTGGAACGGTTGCTCATTCCCTCTCGGTCCCGATGTCTTCTCCACGCCTCTCTTCCATGAGAACGAGGATGGTGGGCTCACGTATATTGGCAGTAAAATGTTGCCACACTTTGATTTGTACTCGTGTTGGCGGGAGATCAAAGTGGTGCCACGCTATGAGAACAGCACGGGCAGCAACAGCTCGGCCACGTTTATGGGTGGCCCCAAGTCGCATCCCTGGGATCCGAGTGTGCTGCTGAAGGAGGAGGAGTCGGATAAGACCACAAATGGCTTCGACGATGGCGAATTCATGAGTCTGCAGGCAGAAGGCGGCGCCGCTTGCACCTCAGTGGTGGCTCGACTCAAGGGACAGATGAATGTCTTCCTCACCCCGCTGCTTCTCGAGGGATTGCAACGGTAAGTGCATTATATTATTATTTTATTTTATTCGAACTCAGTGCATAAAAAATATAAATCATAATTAAACGTTAACAACGCTTGACGCGTAAGTGAGCGCGTTTCGCCTCCCTAATGGCAATGTTCAGATTGCTTTGGCTGACCTGATCCCGAGGAAACGAGTCCATCAGCTTTTTCAGATAGCTCTCATTCGAGTTCTGTGAAACTAAAATTGATTATCAATTATTTATAGTTATTTATTCTAACAAACTTACTTCAGGTGCATCGTCTGTCTTTTTGTTGTCGCGCTTGAAGCGCTTAAACTCTAGCTGGGGATTGGCTTCCTTGGCCAGTTGATAGGTAGCAAAGTTAAGCATTTCGCTGTCTTGTTTATCCGTGCGCAGTTTGTGCTCTCCCTGCTCATTCTCGCTTTGGATCAAGCCATCATCCGTTTGAATAACATAACGAAGCGGTTCCTGTGCATTTTGGGCAATAAAACTGCAAGCAGGATTGCAACAGGATTGGATATTGAAATGTGTGTTGAGTGTTGTGTGTAATTGTAAGTGGCTTTCTTTTGAATAATGTGTATTTAGGGCGCCAACCTGTCGCCTTCATTGCCTTCGTTGGCTGCCAAGTTGCCATGAGGCTCCTCTGCCTCAACCTCGAGATCATCGTTGTATCTTTCTTGAGACAGCGCAGGGGCAGCATTCAGCTGTCTATTGTCCTCTATTTCTTCAGGCTGCTGCTCTTCGTCAGCCTTTAAATGATCCTCGTGCGCCACGCGTGCTAGTTGATGTCGCTCGTAGGGTGACTCAACCTCCCCTGGCTTGGCTTCCTCCTCGCTCTGTGCTGGTTGTCCCTCGTCCTCGGCAATCAAGCCTGTCAGCTTGGGGGACTCTTTTAGGTCGTTCGCATTGCCATTGCTATCTACATTGGGCACTTTGTAGGGATCCAAGTTGAAAATATCTGCGGAAGGTTTACCTTTAGATTGCCACCCATCTAAATCTTTGTGCAATTCCAAAGACTGATCCTGATGAGCTTCCGCTGCCAGCTTCTCGAGGCTGTCAATGTTGTTGCCTTGATCCTGATCACGTGACAGATCAGAAAAATCCTGCATGTTAGGTTGCTGCTTGGCCTTATCGCGATTGCGTTGTATGCACAACACATCCTCTGGATCGCATTCCTCTTGTGGCTTAGCATTTAGTTTCCTATACTTTTTATTGCTGCGTTCCCCGTCGAAATTAATGTTCAGCAGACCATCCAGAGATTTGCAGGATGTAGTGAAGCATCTTCTGGTCGAAGTGCAACGTTTTGTAGTAGGGCAAGTTGGTTGCTTGTTGCACTTGGGTCGCATGGTGCACGGATCCCTCTCCTTGTCCAGATCATCCTCATCGTGGCAATTGTCGTTGACTGATTGCTCATCATCGGTGTTCTCCATCTCTTCGTAGTGCTGTTTCTTTGCCTGCCTATGATGACCCCTTAGACTCGCTTGCTTTGGATAGGATAATGTTACGGATACGTATATGCTGGGTTTTTAACTATTGCTTACCCTCTAATTCGACGGGTCCATTGTTGGCATCATCCAAAAGTTTGTTAAGGGCATTGAGATCCTCTAGCGAAAGGCCGTTGAGCGTCGACTCCACTTCAGCATCGCTTAGGCCGTTGGTTAAATCAGGATAATCAGCTGGATCAAGTGCTACACGATTCTCTTGTCTTGCTGGCTTCACTGGCACTTCCTAGTTTAGTTGACCGATTAACTGATAATTCTTTTAAGATTGTAATTCATTTACCACAGGATATGCTACCAGGTAGCAGATTAAGGATAACAGCAGAGTCAGTCGAAATAGCAACATTTTTATATAACTCGCTACTTCAATTTTTATGTTATTTCAGTGGCATCAAACGATAGTTTTGGTTATTTCCCATTGGTTGACTTTGATTTAAAATAAATGCTGTAAACTTTCAGAGAAACTTGAATGATTTTAGACTCTTAAACTTGATGTTTGCAAGAGAGATTGATGAGGAATTTTAATATTATGCTTAACGCTATAATTCTCTTAATTTCCTTCCTTATAATTTTTTAATGTTTTCGTGTGATAAGAAAAAAGAAAATTGTAAAGCTTTATGAATTTTAATATAGCATTATTTTGATATTAGGTAAAGCATAAAATCTCAAAGCTGTTTGTTGAATTCGATGTTCAATAAGCGTTTAATTATACATTCCACTTCATTTTATTATTTTTTTTCTGCGGTTTCTATGCTTTCTACAAACCAGCATGTTTTAATAACATGACGAAATTTTGCTGACTAAACAGTGATTAATATATTTAATCTATTCTTTCCATTATTATATCTTCACTTATAATTGAACCTTCGTTTTATTTATAGAATGGTCGAGGCAGCCATTCCGACCATACAGTCGATGCATCTGCTCTCGGTGGTCAATTTTATACACGCCTCCTGCATTGCCAAAGTGAAGAACGACAACATTCTGAAGCGGGATCAGAGTCTTAGCTATTGGTCGCAAGTACACTCGAATTCCAAGCGATCGACGACTGAACGTCATCTGCAAGGACCAGGCGATTCCTTTTTGAGCGATGTGTATGAGGAGAGTATTTCGACCAAGACCCAAGGACTGATTGTGCTGCCCAAAGTGAGCATCACCATGCTGCAGTCATCGATTGTGGAGGAGATTATCTCTGTGGCAGCGCTGGACAATGTGCAGGTAAGCAAAGGTCACTAACTCCTTTCAATACAGTACAAATGGGAAAATATTTAACAGGATTTGAGCTGCGTGTCGCTGCTAACGTTCTACATGGAGGGCATCTCCACGAAGTTCCATCTGGGCAAAACCACACGTGCTTCCATGCACAACGTCTACATCCAGCAGGCTGTGCAATCGGGCAGCAGTCATAAGAAGGGCGGCATCATGAAAGGCACAAGAGCGTTGCTAGCACATCTCTCTTCGCAGACGCGACCCGACAATGTGCAGGGTGAACCTATACTTATTGAGACGTCAGAGAAGCAGCTGGAAGAACTTGTCATCACACTGGACATTGGACGTGCGCATGCGCAGCTGCGTCGCCTGAAGACCGAGGGCCAATCGTGTGCCCCAGAGACGCCAGTGATTGTGACTGCAATTCCAGAGCACAAGAGCAAAGTGCTCTTCGAGTGCCTTAAGATGCCCGAGAGCACGGGCATCGAGAGTATTGGCTACATCATGTTTGAGTGCGGTCTCGAAGGCGTGGGCATGAAGATCGTGAAGCGTTCGCATTTTGAGAAGTCAGAGAACAGCAAAGAGGAGCTGGCCGAGATGACAGCTGGTGCTGAAGGAGTTACGGCTACTGGCGGTGGCTTCAATCTCAACGAGCTAGTTGTGGCATCGGGTAATGCTGGCAATGAGGCATCCGGCACCTCAACAGATGCCACAGGTGCCACATCGAAGGCTGAAGCTGCCTGGCGTTTGATTACCAAGAAGCCACCAACACCCAAGACTCCCAAAGAGAAATTCCAGCATACTCCCGACGCTACAGATAACTCTGCAACAGGTGCACCGAAGCCACCACCCGATGAGGATGTAGAGAAGGGCGTAGGCTCCGGTGGACAGAATTCTGGTGCTCAGAAGCCAAATAGCGCTGGCAAAGATGCCAAGGATGGCTATGACAAGGCGCTCTCGAATGTTAAAGGCACCGACAAGACTTCTTCCTGTGTAATTGAGCTAAAATCGGTTTGGTTCAACTTTGCTGCGCCTCCTTGTGTGCCCATCACACGCAAGATTGACTTGACGCGACTCGATTGGAATCTGCTGAGCACAGCGTCGCCTGCAATCACAGCATGGATGAATCCAAGCAATCGTTTGGCCATTAAAATTGTGGCGTTGCTGAAGGCTTTGCACACGCGACAAACAGCTGTTGCAGCTTGCCTCATGGCCGATGCCATGGAGAACGAGAAGATCAAGCGCAATCCAAAGATTAAGAAGGTTGGCAACAAAATACGTGTGAAATTCATTTACTAATTCCTTGTTCCTTCCTTAGAGTCGCTATGCGAACAACTACACGCTGCTGTCGAAGACACTGCAGGAGGATCCCAGCTGTCAATTGTGTTACATCATGCAGAAGCTGGTGTTGGACGAAGGTGTTCAGCGCACCGAGCAGATCTTCAAGCATGGCGAGGTGCCGCACCTGAATACGCTGCGACAGGTGAGTAAATATTATATATAAAGTTATATCAACTCTAGCTAATCATCTCGCCTCTGCTTTAGGGCATAATTGTGCTGAGTCGCCAGTGGAAGAACACCTTGTACAATCCCATTCTGTTCGAGCATCAGTACAAGAACAAGCTGGCCAGGCCCATCAATGTGACATTCTCGTTCCCGCAGAACGAGGAGGAGTGCGAGGCGGATGAGTGTGAAGGTGATGTTGAAATGGGCGCCTATGCTGGCGTCGGCGAGCATCCGGAAGAGAGTGAGAATGCTTTATTACTTGGGCAAACACAGCATCATCGAACTCACATTGGTATTCCTTTGATTAACGCTGCTCAGCTGTCAAGCCTCAATGCAGGCGTGCAGCTATCTCCTTTTGTTATAACCTTTATGATATTGTATATAGCTATATAGATTGTTCTCGTCAACGTTATCGTTTTCGTTCTTTTTGTTACTGTTCTTGTTTCTTTATTTATGCACGTTTTCTGTTGTTATTTCTGCGTGTTGTAGAATTGTCTGCTCGCTACTTTAAAGACAGTTCTATAATGCGTTCTAAGTGTTCTATTCTAACTATTCTACTCTCTAAAAACTACCCTAACTTTCCTTATTTCCTACTTTTCTCACATGTTTCCTTTACGAAAACGCTTTAAGTGTTCATGATTTCATATTGTTTGATGTCTTGCGTTTGCATTATGTACTCAAATATTGAATGTTACTCAGTCTTCTACTTCTGGCTATACTATCTTTCCAAAATTTTGATTTTATGTTAGCAAAAAAGTGTTGTGTGTGCAGTAATTGTTTTTTGTTTTTTAATTAGTAAATGCTTTTCTCTTCTATTGATTGCTGGACACACAGCACACAAATGTTATATCAATTCTGTTGTCTATAACTCCACAATAGTGCACAATTGATATGCCATATTATACTCTTTAAGTCGATATGCAAATACTCAATTGTTTTAAATTCCTTTCACTATACAGACAACTCCCAATATGGAGGCATGTCCTATGCCCATGAAGCAGCTCATCAAGGACCCGCATCGCAGCGTTCGACTTCGACATCGCCCAATATACATCACACGCGTCGTGGGTAAGTTGTTGTAGATGTGCTTTTATGCTTGTGCATGTATGCCAATATATATTAATGCCATTTGCCTGTGTTGTGTTTTTCTTTTCATAAAAAAACCCTTGTCCATTGCATCACAATGTCGTCGCTACCAAAATATCTTAATCAAGTCTGAACAAAGTGCACAGCAAAGCCTCGAATTATTCACATGGCAATTCATCTCGTTCTAGCATACAAATGTTGCCCATCATCTCGAATCTGGTGGAGAAGCAGATGCCTGAATTTGGTAAGCTAAGAATTACAATTTATTGACGAATTTTGATTGTTAATAATTAAATTTCCCTTCAGAATATGGCGCATTGCAAGAGGGCTCGTTGAGCTCCACGAATTCGGTGAACAAGTTTTGGCTGGGTGCTGAAAACCACAAGGAAGACTTGTACTTCTGGATGGCCAAGCAGCAGGATAACAACAAGAAGAAAGAGCATTCTGCCGAAAAGGAACACGTTCGTCCTGTGCCACCCAAAATGCCGGGACAGACGCATACTCGCAGCGGCATTATGCAAGATTCTATTAAGCTGCTGGATGCTCATTTGATCTTTGAGCCGCTGCTCACATGCCTCGGCGTAATGCCACAGCAAATGATTAATAAGTTCTCGAATGCGGACATCTCGTCGCTGGAGAACTTTGGCACAAATCTATCGCTCATTGGCACCTTTGACTCGATACGCGTGGACATTGTGGTCAGCGAGGCGGGCGATAAGAAGAACAACACGAATACAAAGACTGCCAAGCTGAACAAGAAATCCAATGGAGGACGTGCATCGATTATGATGGATACGCCACTGTTTCTGTGCGAACGCGTTGGCGTTGAGCTTGAGGTGCTGAAGATGTCTGATGGCATGGTGGATCAGGCGCGACAGAATGTCATCTACATGTCGCGACGGCAGCTGAAGAAACACACCAGCACTGTGGTCAACTTCAGTCTTAATGTGCGCTTCATTTCGCAGCAGGTGAATATGCCGCTGCTTCGACTGTTGCATCAGATTTGCAACATGTATCAGAATGTGAAGGATGCGCAGAACGAGTTCCACGAACAGCCAGAGCTGAGCAAGAAGAGTCAGACTAAAGACGAGTGCAGTTTGGGTGAGTAAAAATGAAGAAAACTTGAATTTAATGTGTGCTAATTATATGTCTTTTCTATACACAGCTTCAGAGCCAACGGATTTGCTGCCCTTCGCCTCGGTGGCAGAGCGCTTTGGACATGGAGAGAGTTTCTCAGATGAGCGTTACGACAAGTTCAACGAGACAATGCCTACGATGCCCACAACACGTGGTCGAGGCAGCGGTTTGGCTCCCATAATACAACTGACGCCTTCGCCCAATGCCAAGAATCGACCGCAGAGCTTTGCACAAAAGCTGCGCTCCACAGGCAAATCGGTCAAGGGCAAACTGGGCTACACAAATTTAAACGAATCAAGTTCGTCGCCCTTGCGTGACAGTCCCACACTCTCGCTGCATGATCAGAACATTCTCAAGATGTCCACCGAGTCGAAGGCATCCTTGAATGGCGGTTGTGCTACCAGTGTGAGTGGTGACTACAACAATACACTGACTAAATCGGGCATGGCGCCAATGCCACCGCTGCTGGAGACACCCAACTGCTGGAAGACCATCTATCATCTGCTGGAGTTGTATGGCACAATGCCAGAGACAAAGACTGTGGTGCAGCGTAGCTCTTTGAACGAGCACAAGAAACCAGCGACAACGTTTGGCAATAATGATGACGATGACAATTTGACAATTGCACCGACGCCATTGCCACAGCATCGCGATATGAATTTGCTGGATGGTGTGCCTCAGGAGCGCACGCGACTGATTGTCTTTGGCGTGGCCAAGATACACAAGACGCGACTGCTGGCAACGCTCTCCGGACTGAAGCTGGAGTCGGAGATTACCACTCTAAACAGCACAGCGACATGGCGCAAAAAGGCACGTCCTGTGTCGCTAGAATGCTCGCTCACTGGGCAAGTGGGACGTGCCATGATTGTGCTGCTCGAGGGCGTGGCTCCCAGTCAGCAGTAAGTGCTTTAACCTTTCCCATTTAATAAAGTGTTATTTAACTTTATTTTCTCCTTTGCAGAACTGTTGTCAAGGTGACTGTGGGCAAGAGTCAGACTCTTTATTCGAGTCTCTCGAAGCGTGGCAAGGACAAAAACAGCGGCCTGCTTTCCATAGGCGCTGTTAACATTGATATACCCCAACATCCGGTGGCATTGCACGGCATGATGACGCGCAGCTCGAAGCAACTGTCTTCCACCTTGCAAGAATTGAGAGTAAAAAGGAATTCGGGACGTTCCACTCTGCGTTCGCACACAGCTGAGGAACCCGAGTCGCCTTTCCATGCACGTAACTCGGGCGGCGCAGGCAGCGGCGTCGGTACAGCGAGTGAAATGAGAGAGCGCACAGTTTCTGGCGGGGCACAGCAACAGCCGCAAATGGCAGCGAGAAGAGCAGCTCGGTTAGCGCAAAGCAAGCCAGCGACTGCGAACCAAAATGGTTTGCTACAGCCGCTGGTGATGCAGTTCAATGTGCTGCTGCAAAGTCTGTCCATCAATGCTGCGCTGTTGCCTTCGCTGCAGGCGCAGTATCGCATGAATCACGTCAGCTCCATGGGGGTGACAGGACAGCGAGCCAAGTTTGTGATTGATTTGCCCACGCATACGCTGAGCTTCAACACCAAGATACAGGTGAGTCAAGCAGTTGTTTAATGAGAAATTTCTTTATTAATTCCCATACTTGCAGAATGAAATGAACCTGCCTTCGGAGGCTTGTATTGGACTGCCGCCAGTGCATGTGCTCGCAGAGTATATTCCAGACAATAGACAGGAGAACACAGAGACCATTGAGGGCATTGTGTTGCGACAAGGCGGCTATGTGAATGCCAGCGCAGAGATTGGCGAATTCGAGCGCTGTCTGACCACCGATCTGCTCAATCATTTGGTCTTTGTGCAAAAGGTTTTCATGCGTGAGATCAACGAGGTGCTGCAAAAGTTTATGGCGGCGAGAAGCCTGTCCCACTTTGGACTGAGGAGAGTGGCGACAGCGCAAGTGTTCAGGAGTCGACATTGAAACGCATCTTATTCTCTATTAACATATCGATGAAACGCATTCAATTGACTGCGACCACGCCATGTTCTTCGGCTGTGCGCTTCGAAACAGGCACACTGGAGTTGCAGCTGTCGAACCGTGTTAAGAATTTGGGTGATTTGAGCAACCGAAAGCTGTTCTTTAAGGCGCACATCGATTTCAATCTGTCGCTGGGCCAAATCATACGCAATGTGATCTTTGATGAGGCCGAGCCGGAGTTCCAGCAATATGCCTTTTTCCATACGACCATCGGTCTGCGTAATGCCTTCCAGGATGAGCTGCTCAACGAAGACAAGGAGCTCATATTGCTGACGCTCAAGCGTCCCCTGGTCTACGTACAGCCGATAGCCGTGGACAAGGCCATATTGGTCTGGTTGAACTACAAGAACGCCTACGAATATTGGGCGGAGAAGCGTGCCAATCTTTGCTATGATCACACGCCTCACACCACTCAGCAGGTGTTTGATCGCGTGGCCTTTGGACAGATTGCCAGCTCTAATTTGTCGACACTATTCCTGCAGTTGACTGTGGAGGATATGGGCATTTGTTTGCCACTCAAACAGGTCAATACTGTGGTATGTATTAGAATTGTTGATTTTTTTTTAAAAAAGTAAATGTTTAATAGTTGCTAATTATTAATGTACTTGCTTTAGAGTCCATAGAGTATAAGGATATATATAAGGAATCGTCTCCAACTTCATTTGAATCAACAGTATCAACAGCTAAAATCAAGATTATTTGATCGTCTGTCCGTCTATATATAACAATGCATTTATCATTGATAATTTCAGTTCTAGAACTATTTCATTCAGTGATCATGCTCTTACGTTTTAATAGTATTCTTTAGAGGTTTTCCAATTCATGACTATAAACAGTAATAATTGAATTCCTTAGCTTGTTGTCTTCATCGTACACTTTCTCGATATGAATACCTTTCTAATTAACAAATCTTCCCTTACAGTCCTATGGCTCGCGTTCGTATCATCAGGACTTTGATGCAAAGGGCGCTGTGGTCATCACGCTGGAGAACACCATCATCTCGGCTTGCAATTCGGGCTCTCTTGTGTCTAAGGGCAAGTTCCAGGGCTTATGCTTGCGCTTTGCCGATGACTTCGAAACCAATCTGGATGATTGGAAGCCCAGCAGCGTGGAACCCATTATGAATGTGTGCGTTGTCTCCGAGGGCACCTTTGAGGTCTGCTCGCGTACGACAGCAGCCAAGAAAGGCGAGAATGCCAAGTGGCTGTTGAATGTCAAGTGGCAAATGGAAGGTGTCGACATCCATTTGGATGTTAACATTGGCAAGCAGTTGTCCTCGCTGGGACACACGCTCACTATGCTCACGGGCTTTGAAGAGGACGAAACGCAAATGGAATCTCCCGATAGTGATGAGGGTGATCAGAGCTGCCGTGATACGTATGTGCGACGACGTGGCGAGTTTGACAATCTCCCTGCTTTTGTGTTTGACCCAACAATCGATTCCAAGAAGCGTTCGTTTATGATGGAGAAGGAGATGGCCGAGCAGCTGAAGATCATCAATGATCTGCGCACCTTGGGTGCCTCACACAACACGGTGGCGCATGAGGAGCGCCGACTGCAAGAGCTGCAGGCGGTGTGCTACAAATACTTCCGTCGCGACATGATCCAGAAGTGGAAGCGACCCTCGCTGCGACGTTCGTTGAAGAACTACAGTCGCTCCCACTCGTACATTGGAAGTGGAGGCGTTGCCGGCGTCTCTGGGGTGGCAGTTGGCATGACAGCGCGTGAGCTGCCGCTGGACAATGGCAGCCATGGTTACGCAGGACGACGCCTGGACACCATCGCCTCCAACGATGAGATCTCCAGTCTGCAGAGCACACCAGCTTCATGTCATTCTCGAAGTGCTTCGCTGAAGACTGGAGTGGGAAGAGTAACCTTCACGGACGCCATGCGACAGACTTCGCTGCCCAATGCAGACACCGATACCGAGACAGCGGACAATGAGCTGGACTGGCGAGCGGCTGGTGGCCATGGCGATTGCACGCCTAGTGAAATCGATGTGGATGGCACCTCGGTGGAGATGAGACGCAAGCATGCGCATGCTCTGAAACAGCAACCGGAGCCAAACATTGACTTTGAGCTGGATGTCAAAGTGCTGGTCAATTCCGGCAAGTGTGTGCTGCACACCAAGGAGAACAACAGTGGCGAGGAGCGTGCTGGCTATACTGGAGCCTCGGGAGCAGCTGCTTCGAGTGTCAAGTCTCACAAGCGAGAACGCAGCATTGGCAACGATTGGGGCAGTCCAACGCCATCGCGACGGCAGCGGGACAAGAGCAAGTTGCGTTACAATGCCAATGCTCACAATAATGCTTTGCTTGCTGATTTGACCATCTTCCACATCCCTGGACTCGATGTCAAGCTGCACTATCAATCACGCACGCTGCCAGAGCCGCAGGAACTGCAGCACACACCATTAACGGGCGGCTCAGCGACTTCGTTTGGACACATGCGACGCTTGGGGAACAAACGAGCAACGTTGAGCGCTTGGATGACTTTGCAGAGCATTCCTGAGGAGACCATCATATCGCCGCATATCCTCGAGTTCCTCGAGCAAACTCTCGAACCGATTCCAACGCGTCAGGCGAACAACAACAGCGTTCCGGTGACGCCTTCGCATCAAGCTGCTGTTAATCTGGACATTTTGCCAGCCAACTATGCGACTTACGCTTCATTCCCAGTGGATGTCATAGTTTATTTCCACATGCAGCCATCGACGTTCCGCTTTAGCTGTTTGCCTGTCTCGCGTGTCGAGTGCATGCTGCAATTGCCAAGTCTGGACATTGTATTCAGCTCCAAGCGCAGTGGCGATGAGGAACAACAACAGCAGCAGCAACACAATTCGCAGTCGCATGCTGAGCAACCGCTGCCAACTGGCGGACTAAGTGTCACCGGCTGCTTGGCCGACTTTAATGTGTACATCTTCCATCCGTATGGCGGTAAGAAGACCTCCAAGGAGACGCAGTTCTCGCCGCTGAGCGATAGCGAACGCAAGGATTCGCTCAGCATCAATGTGGAATTTGTCAAATTTCACATTACACGCTGTCGCAAAGTGTACATCGAACCTTTGCCCAGTTCGAAGCGTGCGCTGGATCAATCGCGTGCTGTCATACGCTTCTCTACGATTGTGGACATTGGCAGCGCCAGCTTCAAGTACGATATGCGTCGCTTGACCGAGATCTTGGCCTTCCCTAAGGCTTGGTATCGACGTCGCATTGTGCGTCGTCTCTTCCTTGGTGACTTGAGTGTGCATCAGCAGCAGCAACAACAACAGCAGCAGTCGGGCTGTGAGACGCCAACTGGAGTGCCACCAGCCACGCCCACACCCAGCGAGGGACGCAGCAAGGATAAGCTGCGTCTGGACTTTGACAATCAGCCACAGTCAGCGACGCCGCCAGCGATGCAACCACTGGGACACTATGGCGCTGTGCGTAAGCTGAAATCATTGGGCAAATCCTCGAGCGCTGAGTCGTCGGGCACGCCGCCGTCGGAGAAGAATCAGATCACAGCCTGGGAGACGCTGGTCATCTTTGCCGTCAACTTTACCAAGCTGAATGTGCAGATGAACATTGGCAACGTTTGTGGCAATGTCGTCTGGCTGACCAAAGACTTTCGCTCCGACGGACGACTCTCGATCGGCAGCACGGGCTACAAGAATATGTATGCTGGCATATATTTAGGTGGGTCGGCGCTGGATGCAAAGGGTGGCATTGTGGGCGGCAGCTTCGAGGTGAACAAGATCAACAAACGCTTCCACATCAAGGAGGAAGCGGGCATGGAACCGTATCACACGTTGGGCCTGAGCTTCATGGCGCTGGAGCTAAGACTGGATTACATGGGCACTTCGGTGCTCATGACTCGCATCAGCACTTTTGCAGCTGCCATGAAGGATGAGTGGCGCACAGCTGCTCAAGCTGCGGCATGTGGCAAGGATCAGCCACGTGCTCTGATCTTTATACACGGCGATCTGAGCTGGGATCAGCTGCAGATCATGATATCCAAGTCGACGACGGCGGATCTTATGAAGATGTACTTCAAACTCGAAGAGTTCTTCACGCAGCAATTCAAGTCATCGAAGCGCGTGTTCTCCAGCCTCGAGCCGCGTCTGCAGGATCGCACTGCGAGCATCAAGCGGCGACAGCAGCTCAAGAAGAAACCGAACGGAGAGCTGCCAACAGCAGCTGGAGCGGGAGCTGCAACAACGGGCGCCACAGTGGGCAACATCTACGGTGTGGACAACACGGATGCACGGCATCATCGGCATTGGCAGAAGCCGCTGGCCCAGGCCATTGGATTGGTGGTTCCATCGCTGGTCACACGCCTGCCACGCCATGGAAATGTGCTTGGCGGCACCGTCGAGCTGCGTGGCCAGAACATCTCGTTGGCCTGCTTCCATGGCATCAACTTCAAGTCGAAGGCGTGGGCGTTGTTTAGTTTGAAGTCGCCTTCGATTAACTTTGCCACCGAGGCGCGACAGTTGGAAGACACCAGCGAAGTGCTCGTCACCCAAACATTGACTTCTTGCTTGGGACAGACAACCGAGGTGCAGCAGCAGCAGAATCATTCGATGGCCATCGTCAGTCGCATCACACGCAACATAATCTTTCCGCCACAGTTCAAGACACTCAACGAGTGGTTCCATTACGCTTTTGCCAACAGCGAAATCGATGGTGAGTCGTCTTTAATTAAAGTTATTATTATTTATTTATAACATATTTTCATTGCAGCTGTCGATCGCTTCCCCATGCTGGAGTGCGAGCGAGAGATTGCCTCTAATTCTATTGAACGCACTCGTGCCTCGGGCAGCAGCAGCGCCGCCAAATCGCAGGAGCATAATCACAATCGTGAAGTCATCTTCGCGCTGCCCAGCCTGCAGCTGCACTTCAAGACAGAGCACAAGCAGGGACCAACAACGCCAGAACCAAGTGGTAAACTAACTTTATAATTCACATAACATAGTTGACTTACTTTACTTTTATTAACAGAATCAAAGCCCGAAGTATTGTGCAGTTTTATCACCGAATTCGATGATCACATATTTGTCACAGTGGATGCGGATGCCTTCTTCTTTCTGCATGATTTGATCACCTCCTATGTCACGGAAAAGGAGAAAGTGGTGAGTCAACATACACACATATTCATTGCACATATAAATCAAACAAGAGCGAGCCTTAATTTACTATCAAACACACTAAGCTCAACCCCAAATCAACTGCCCTTTTTATCTTTCTACATTTTAAGTGTAGAGAACAGAAAATAGTTTTGTCTGTACATACAATTTTTAATGTACATTTTCAATAGTTATATTACGAGATGAGTTATACATAAATAAGTATGTATAGTTGACTATAACGTCATTTTTTTTTAAGTGAGATAGTGCTGTTACTTTTAGTGAGGAGAAATTCTCCACAAGTGTTTTATAATAGTGCGCCAATTTACTTAAACCAAGTGTTGTATTCCCGAACGTATCACTTCATCTTTACCACAACTCAAGCAGCAGTCATAACAATCATTCGAACATATTATTATTATGCATTCAAATTGGAGCACTTCCTGGTCTTCAAAGCAAAAAGATTCCTGCACTTGTGGAGTAAATTCAATTAGTGGATTATCCTGTAAAGCAACTGAATAGTTAATATTCTACACACCTCTAAGATGGTTCGTTCTTTCAACTACACTCTATCAACATCATCATTAACTGCACTTTCATAAGCACATACCTCTCAACACCTTCTTTTGCCCAATTGAAATATACAACTTCATCTTTATTAATTACTTAACATTCATATCAAACATCCAACGATGTTGTGGATTCACATTGGAACACTGACTGATATTATAATCAACAAAGATTCCCACACTAGTGAATGAAATTTAATTGATTAACGAGCTGAATATATGCTACTTCATAGATCTCATCCTTTCATCTTTCTCATCAACTATACAAACATATACCCTGCAACACTAGGAATGTACATTTTCATCTTTATAAAAACCTACCTATGAATTCATATTGGAGCACTAACCTTCAAATCAACACAGATTCTTGCACTAGTAAATGAAATTCAATTGATGGATAATCCTATTAACGAGCTGAATAGTTGCTACTTCATAGACTTAAAAGATGCCTTGTGCCTTTATCTATACATTTTCATCTTCTACTATACTTTTATACACACCTTCAACACCTTCTTTTACCCACTTAATGTGTACAACTTCAAATTTATCAAAATTTACTCACCCACAAACATTCGAAAATCTGGTGCTTAAATCAACAAAGATTCTCACACTTGTAGAGGAAATTGAATTGATGGATACTCTAAAATATACAAGCTAAATATATCCAACTTTACAGACCCCAAGTTGTCTTTGCCTTTTAACTACACACTTTCATCTTCATAAACTATACATTTCACACACACCTACATTCAACACCGTTGTCTGCCCACTTCAAATGGATAGAGGATATAAAGAATTTAAGAAATACTTACTCAAACTTGTACTTCATAAATTATTGCAGCTGGGCGCACAGTCGGCACGTGCTGCCTCGCCGAATCTATCACAGAAGACGAACCTCAAGCCCTATTTAACGGACGACCTGCTGAAGGAGAAGAAGAGTGCCTCCAACACGAACCTGACGGTGCAGGGCACACATATGAGTGGCAGCAAGAGCAGCCTGGAGCCGCTGCAGGGCGGCAGTCACACGAGTTTGGCCAATGCGACGAATAGTGGTACAACGACGACAACCATGACGACAGGAACAACAATAGCAAATACATCGACAACAACGACAACAGCATCAGCGACGACGGCAACGACGCCGTCAACGAGCACAGCAAATACGACCGCAGGCGATGTGAAGGATGGCGGAGCACAGGCGAAAGCAGGAGCAGATGGAGCCGCGCAGTTGCCCAGCTTTGATATCGAATCATTTGTGCGAGATTGGCGGCACTTTGAGTGCCAAACGTGGCATCTGGAGCCGACAGTGCGACTGCTTTCATGGGCTGGCAAGTCCATCGAACCGTATGGAGTGGATTACATACTGAACAAGCTGGGCTTCAGTCATGCACGCACCACGATTCCCAAGTGGTTGCAGCGCGGCTTCATGGATCCCCTGGACAAGGTGGAGGCGCTCATTATGTTGCAACTTCTGCTGATGGTGCGTGAGAATAAATCAGATCCAGGAAACTCAAAGCAGCAGCAACAGAATCATCGACCCTCGGCCAATTAGGAGAGCAGTGACAATTGACAATTCAAAAGGAGATATTCGAAGGATTTGAATGTGTTTATTAATTAGTTGTAATCAGCAATTGTATAGCAAAAGTTTCAAGTGTAATTTATTAATTGCGTAATTTTTCGATCCGATTCAATTACTTGTGAGAATGTTTAATGATATATAGTCAAGATACTCGTATTAATATATAATTATTAGCCACTTCGGCAGCTTTGTTGTAATTGTAATTGTAATTGTACATTTTGTAATTGTTTGCTCGCGTTTGCTATTTTTTTGAAACGAATGAATGGATAGATCGTATACAATTTGTTTTTTTTTGGATATTTAAGTGTAAAGTCAAGTGCTTCATGTAATTTGCTCAATTTTTAGCGCTTTGTAATTATTATTATTAATATTATTATTATATCGTTTGTAAACAAAAAGAGAGAGATTGTGCAAACCCATGAGCAAAGCCAATGTTTAAACTATAAGTAGCTCTAATTGATATACAAACACACATTATACATATGCAAGCAGCAAACTGTGTAAGTTTCTAAATAGATAATAATAAATAAAGTGAACTTACCATAAGCAAACGAAGTTTTTGGTGCAAGGATTTGGGTTCATCAAGTGTGCTCGACTGTGAGATACCAGGTACGCATTGTGAATAAAACCAAAACAGTGCGTTATTAATTTGAAAATATACCAAATTAATATACCAGAAAAATAATTCAAATATACCAAATGCTAGAGTCGGGTGTGCTCGACTGCAAAATACCCGTTACACATTCTAAAAGAATGTATTAATATGAAAATATACCAAATTAATATACCGGAAAAGGATTAAAATATACCAAAAGCCATAATTGGTATTTTGATTTTGTACTACATTAAATTTAATATTTTGTATACTTTGAATTTGGTATTTTTATCGATATACCAAATATAACCTTTGGTATATTTTAAGAATAGTAACGCTCTATTTTCTTAATTGTTACTTATTATTTTACAACTTTTTACTATACTTAGGCAAATTAATATTTAAATTCTTCATTGATTTCTAATGCAAATAGTTTAATCCCTTTTCTATGCCTATTATTTGATAGAAATTCCTTTTTTCATTATTTATATTTTTGCTTTTTGATATCTGTCAACTCTTTTTAAATATTCTTGCGCATTTATTTTCTCAAGCTTGTTGGGGTCCATTAAGTTTTGACTGCTGACAGCGCAAGCTGAGCTGCGGGTTATGGATTGAGCTTAAGAAAAGTCTTTATAGTTGCCAAGGATTGGGAAGAGGATTTGATTTGGGCGGGTGAAGAAGAGGGAAGGAGAGAGAGAGGTTTGAATAGCGACTGCCATTTGCTTGGCTAAAAAGAAAATTTCTAGTTAATTTTTGCTTGACTTTGCATTCTGCGATTCGCCTTAGCTGCCTTCCTTTGCTCCAACCTCTGACCGTCCCTACTACTTGGGCCCCTCTAGCGACCCCTCGCACTCTCACGCCCCCTCCCCCGCCTTCGCCTTCGTCTCGTTTGCTTGAGTAAACTTTGCATCCGTTGCGTGTATCCGTTTTTGTTTTCGTTTTGTGACGCTGCTTGAGCAGAGCGCAAATGTTGCTTGTATTTTTTTTCTCAGTTTCAGTTCAGCGTGTTTTTTTTTCGTGTTATTTTTTAGCCTTTCAACAATTTCAGTTCAGTTCGTTTCTTTTTTTTTCTTGTCACAGTTCTTTATTTTGTGCGCTTGTGTCTTTGTAAACATTTCATTTTCATCAAGGTTGCGTTTTTAATTATTTTTCCTTTCTCTTGTTGCGCTGAGTTCATTCCGCTTTTTGTGCTGCGAGTTGTGTACTTTTTTTTTTGCAGCTCCTTTAATTCTTTTTTTCCTTTGCTTAGCATACTATTAGGTTCGGCCTGTTTCTACATCATTTTGTACAGCTGAAGAAAGACGAAGGCTGCAGAGATATAAAAAAAACCGAGCGAATAAGAAAAAATTCGTTGGCGTTCGCTTCGCATTTGATGAGCTTTTCACGCACTGTAGGCGCGGACGAACAACTGAGAATGGAGAGTCGAGAGTCAACTTACTGTGCACAGTGAGGGCGATGGGGGCGTGGCACCCCTCGGGCAGGGTCGCGAGCAAGCGAACACACACTCCCATACACACACACACACACACAGACAAAAGGCCATGAATGCGAGTGGTTTACTTTGGAGATTAGTTTATCTAAAGTTAATGAGGGTTAAAACTAATAGGCGAATGGCTTAATTTTTAATTATGAGACTTGGTTTCTCGTTTCTCGTTGTGGGCTCGTCCTCGCTTATGCCAAACGAGTATGCTTTGCTCTTTCAGTGCTTTCGCTCTTTGTGTTTTGTTTTTCTTACATTTTTTTGTGTCGTTTTTTTGTGTTTTGTTTTTGTTCTGCATCTTGACGTTGTGGCAGTTAATTTTTGTCATTTTGGCCCAGAGCCGCAGGCAGTCAACATGCTGGCTTATAAAATGGCTGTTTTTAAAACGCAAGCCCAAAAGAAGAGATAAGCTTAATTTTAAGTTTACTAAAATGGGACTGCAATTAATCCAAACTGACACTTGGAAGCAACTGAAATTTAAATCCAACCCCAACTCCAATTAACGTATACGTAATTTGTCGACATTTACTAACAAACTTTTGTTTATTGATATTTATGCCTTGAGTATTATTTACTGATTTCAAATATGTTTTTGCTTTCGTCTGGCATTTCAAATCACTTTTTGTCTGGCTTTCTTTTTATTTCTTCTCATTTAAATAACGCATACGCACTGTGTGCTGAACTGCAGGGCATTTGATTTCTCGGATTTTGTTGCCCAAAGCGTGTCACTTCAGTGGACATTTGATGCCACTAATGGATATTCGGTCATACAATACGCAACATATACATACATACATTTATTTGCTGTAGTCCGACACAGTTTTATTAGTTTTTACTGTGATATTGGCTATTGGCCATTTTGGCCATCGGCAAGTTGCAGAGGCCAGTTCTCACATTTCCATTCGAGTTCATAAATTGCCAACGCGCCTCATGTCTCATGTCTCTCGCCTCTTGCATCGTCATCTGTTGTCTGGCAACGGAACATTTTTCAATTAAATGTGCCAACGATTTTCTAGCGAACAAATAACAAAAAAAAACCATACGAGAAAACTTGAAATTTTGACAATTTATTGCGTACACACTTGGCAAATTTGATTTGCTCAGTGGCATGTGAGGGCCACACTGCGTATACGTATTGCAAATGCTGGGTTTTGGTTTCAACAGATCGAACAGATTCCATCGTGAAATATGAGCTCAATGCTGTCATAACAATTGCAACTCACACACACACATACAATAAATTGCAAAAGGCGTCATTAGAAGCTGCTACGCTTAAGAGAGAATTGCCAACCGGTAAACTGTGTACTAACTTGGGCAATGGGCTTTTTATTTATGTGGCAAACCCGCAAGGCAATCAGACACAGCCTGCGCCAGTCAAGCAAACAGCTCTCGAAATTTATGCAGCAACCCTCGAGGGAATGAGAGGGGGAACGGTAAAAGAGCAAAGTCGGGAGCGGGGAGCGGGGGGAGGGGCGCTAAATTATTTTTTAATTTCTCTGCGGGTGGGCCGAAGCCTAAGAAAACTTTTCGCTTGGTCGAAAACAAGCAGCAACATAATAATCAAGTCAATAAAAAAGCCATAAAAAGCAAAAATATATAGCCAAAGGCCAACTCAAGGCGCCTGTCCAAGTCCAAGTCTATTTGTCTATCTATGTTTGGGTGTGTGTGTGTGTGTGTGTGGCCATTGTGGCATGCCCCACATGCCACATGAAGGCGACATGCCATAGACAAATATCAGACAAGACAAGACAAGACAAGGGCAATACGAAGATGAACTTGTAGAACGATAAAGCAGGCAATAAAAACCACTGAGCATAATAAAAATTACATTTTATTTTATTTCGTTGTGTTGTGTCGCAACTTTAGCTTGTTGTTGTTGCTGTTCTTGTTGTTGTTGCTGTTGCTGTGAAAACACAACATTTTTAAATACATAGTCAAAGGCACGCACATCAACAGGCGAGAGTCGACAGTCGACAGTCGACGAAGTCTTGGCCAGCTCACAAATTATGCAAAGATATTTTCGTCCTTTAGATTGCGTGGGCAGCAACAGCAACAGCAAGAAGACGAACAACAAACATCGCTGAGACATTGACGACGCATACTTTGAATAATGTGGCCTCGATCTGTCCCCATTGGACAGTTGAGAGTCAAGTCGACTGGCCAGAATAACGACTCCCTCGTGTGCTTGGCCTCTGCCTCAAGTGCGATTACAATTTGTGGACATTTAACTGTTTCTAATAATTATGTAAATGTGTGTCACCCTCGCCGAGACACTTCAAGCTCTCTACTTCCCTCCCCTCTCAGTGTCTCATATAATCAAGTGGTCCATAAAAAGCACTCAACAACTGGGACATTGTCAACTTTAATGATGCGCCACTGTACCCAACTGGGGAGTTGCTTTGGCTATTCACTTTCTTAGCTAGAAAAAAAGCGAAAACGAAATGGAATAAATAAAATAACATCAACTGTTGATAATTATTTTAAATTAATGACAGCATTCGGTTTAATGAGCTCAGCTTTAAATGCAAATTGTTAATTTATTGCGAGTTATTTTTTTCGTTTGTTTGTCTTTTTTTTTAAGTGCAATTTGATTGCTGCAAGATTGGAAATTAATTTCATGAATATTAGTTTGATAATATAGTGTAAAGTAACTGCTGCAAATTATTGTAATTACCAACAAGATTTATTGAGCAATTTATGTGTTGATAACATTTAAGGTTTAGTGTAAATTACATATCAAAATTTAAGTGCATTTTAAACATAATTAAAAAGATATTTAATATATCTGTACGTATGAATACTCTAAGCTAATTTTGTAAGTAAGAATTTAATTTCAATTTCAGCTTAAGTAAATTCAAATTCTATTTTTAAACTCCACTTTTCTACACTCATTTCTGCCACTTAAAGTCAGTGAAGTTAACTTTACAGCTTAGACAAAATCACTTCAGTTATTTTTCTACTTTGCAGAGATATTTAAACAATTATATTCTTATCAAGAGACTAAAGTGTTTGCCTTGCACAAAATCAATTAAAACGAGGCCGCTTAGGAATAAAATTGTTGCTAGTTCCCCTTCATTTTGTTCTCCCTCGCACAATGGAACATCTTAACGGTAATTTCCCCACTTCCCCCCCACATTGGTCTAAGCCACTTCTGACTGCTCATTAGTCTTACAAACTATGCACATGCTCGTTGTTGCCACGCCCCTAAAGTTGTGCGCTTCATTGTGTGCTCCTTTTCCGCTGCCCAGTTGCAGCTTTGTAGGCTGATCCCCAACTCTGTGCCCCTTGTTCTCCCCCCACTTCTTGCCTCTTAGATGAATGGCCACCTCACACAGACGCCGCAGACATTAAGTGCAAAAATTGTGCTGCCTTTTTCCCATTTTTATTATGTGTGTGTGTGTGTGTTTTTTTTCTCTTTCTCTACTGCTGCTTTTTATGAATGAGCCTCGTGCATTTGCATATTAACGGCTTGTGCGTCTAATGTGCACACTCCCCTCCCCTTCTCCCCCTCGGACACCCTTTTCTATAGCCTGACTCCTTGTCGAACACACCTTCCCCTCGGTATTTGCATAATAATTTTATGGCTCGCTGCAGTCGAATAAGAAAATCCAGCCGCCGGCATTGGGCATTGTCGTTGGCCAAGTGGCAGGCCATAATGGCAATTCCTCCCCCCCCCCATTGAGTGTGTTTATGTGTGTGTGTCTCAGCAGGACTGAGCATTGAAAAATGATGCAACGCAGGTGATCGCCTGACGTCTGTTAATGAACTTCACACGTAACAAACGTAACGATTTCCCCTTTAGTCCCTCATTTTTTTTTTTCGAAAGAGGAAGTTCTTATACATAAGTAAGTGGTAAACATGCAACGTGCAACATGCAACACATGCTATATCCACCAACAACTACGCTCCAGATACTACTTCTAGCTAATTAATCTATTTGAACCTTGAGTTCGTGTTTTCTTCTTGTCTGCGCAACAGTTTGCGAGGGGTTCGAAAGTTATTGAGGGGGCTTTTCGATGAGAATACTTAAGGGGAATTATTGAGCGATTAAATCGCATAAGATATGCGATAATATAGCGAGAGGGTTGAAGCTTAGAAGGTGAAGAAGCTGATACAATATTCAGCTTAAATTAGTTGTATTGATGATAATGATTACAATGTTGAATTAAAAAGCTAATTTTCTTGGACTCATATCATTAATTGAAAGGTAATGAATTATACTTTTAATGGCAAAGATTCAGCAGTTATTATAAATTCAATTTTTATTAGCAATGTTTTTAATACTTATTCTATATTTTAATTTTTTGGAACTCTAATCCAAGACCTTGAAGTCTCTATTCTTATAATAGTTTCAGCCTTTTGCGGAGTTAAAAAACAACTTTTTCTTTAGTCATGTTCAAAGTTTACTCATTCTGCGTACTTAACAGGAAACGCAAGCGTAGCAAAAAGTCCACAAAAGTATTATATATACTCATTTATATACTATATCTTATATACAGTCTTTACTCTAAGGAATAGAGTGTGAACCACAAAAGAATGAAGTAAGGAAGTGCGCGTTGTTTGCCACTTGGCGGCAAGTAATTTTATAATTATGCAAGCACAAATGGCATTGTGTGACCTCCCCACACACACACACACACACACACTTTCACACACACATAAAGCGAAGTGCATACAAAGTGTGTAATTATTTTTTGCCTTGTAATTTTTCACTTAATTTGCATGGTCGGGCGACATCCGCTGCGGTGCAAAGTGTGTAATTATTTAAACCAATTTTGTGGATTATGCGCCAAACAGCAGCCAAAGAACTTTAAGTCATTTGCGACACAAAAAAAGATTGCGAAATCGTAATTAAAATAAAATATACGTAAATAAATTCAAAATTTGAATAAGAGTACATTTTTAAAAGTCTAAAAACGAAAAATAATATTTAAGAAATTTAACAAATTTGAAAGATTTTTTCACAAAATTTTCCTAGAATAGTCAACTATAAATGTACTGTGCAACAATAGCTAAAGAGTGTTGTACAATTCTACACAGAAAGAAAAATCTAGATTGAAAAAAAGATTGCAAATTATGATTTTAAAAAATTCTCGGTCTTAAAATGAATCCTGAAGACAGATTTGTATGTTTAAAAAGGCTTGAACAATATTCTGTTTTCAATCACGTTTTTTTTATGTATAATGTTTAACAACTTTTGCAGATTTTTGTAACAAATTTCGAAATTAGTTCAAATAATTATTTATTTTTGCTGTAAATCGAATAGAATTCCTTATTAAATGAGCCAGAGAAAATTGGAATTCAAGTTCAACGAATAAAGCAAAATGATTTTATGATTATTTCGAAATTGATTCATATGTATTACTTCAGCTGAAATTTGCAACAATTTAAACATTTTGTGAATTAATTAGACGAATTTCTCCAAGAATTTCATACACAGTAATCTATCTGTCTATCAATTGAGTTCTGGGAATTTTTCCTCAAGCGACTTGAGATGATTGAATTGGTATTTGCATTAGAGCATTTCGTCAAGGCTTTTGGTTAATTCCGCGTAGAGCTGTCGGTCAAAGTTCACACTTAAGATTTAATAATCGCGCAGTGGATAAATTAAATTTTGCGACTGCAATGGAGAGAGGGGAAGAGAGTGGGGAAGGGAGGCGCAAAAGGGTCGCTGCTTGACATAAACAAGCAAATAAGCTGGAAAACGGTCGCGAGAGAGGGGGAGACGAAGGCGGGGCAACCGCCAGGCCATGAATAAATTTTGGCAGCTCGGTTATCAGTCAAGTTAAGATATACGTACATAAAGTATAAGCCTGTTTGTTTGCCCTGCCAGCCTTCAAAATACTTAAACCAAAGGAGCTTGTAATCTTAATTATATATTACAAAGTGTTGTGGCTGCGCCTTGCTTCGGTTTGAGTTGGTTTGAGTTGTGTTTTGTCGTCGTCGACGTCGAGGCAAATGAATGAATTTTTCAGTGGCATAATCCGGCAATGTGCCAATGTGTTGCCACGCCCAACCACAGCCTTAAATCTTCTCCTCCGCCTTCGTTGACTTCCTCGCAGCACTTGTCATAAAATATTGTCTGGTAAGAAAAGAAAAACTTTTCAATGCGTCGGCCTTCTCACTCCTCACTCTCTCTGGACTCCCCCTCTGTGAGCGATTCTCGCTCTTTCTCTCTCACTCACTTTTAGTGTACAACATTGAAGTGTATAAGAATAAGTGTTGGGATTAGGCGCTTGACTTGAAAATTTTATAAAACAAAATTTTTGCATAAGCTCTGGCAATGGTTCCTCAGCTTCGTCTTCAGCTTCAGCTTCAGCTCGGGTCACATCCATGCTGGGGCGGAGATGCCTTGGCTGTGGTTGCGACAGCTAAGCGCGTTAGCTGTTCAAGGATTTAATGGAAAATCGCTTGGCGTCGTCCTTGCCAGCAGGAGCTGTTGCCCAGCAACGACAGCAACGAAAGCAGCAGTAACGGCAACGGGGTAAATCACGCATTTAATTCCAAAACATTTAACAGTTTCTGGCTCTTATCTAATATTTTACAAACCATTTATATGATGATTAGCACAAAGTGAATGCGGCATTTCCACTTTGCTCTTTTCTCACTCACTCTCATAAAAAAGAAGAGAAAAAGCAACGCGGAAAATGTGAAAAATTGTAAATATTTTGAGAGAAGGGAAATGCGCTGGAGTTTTGTGCAATTCGGTAACTAACTTAACCTCTAATTTAATGTAACTATCTTAAGCTTATTTAGTCTGACAACAATGTAAGAAATGTTAAGTATAATAAGATTTATTATATATAGTTATAGAATTGTATACCATACTTTGTATTTTTCATTAAGTAGTAAATTCAAATTATTATATAAGGAAGAAAGTAGTAAAATGTGACATATAATTCAGAATAAGTGAATACCCTGACACGATATATGACAATCTGGTATATTTTAACCGTTGTGGTATATTTTTAATGTATTATATTACTTCAGCGATATACCAATATATAGTTTAGTATTTTTGCACAATATATATATTTTTTGATATATTTCGACCCTTATGGTATATTATGTATGTAGCATTTTTGCGGTATATTATTTGGTATTTTTTTATGAATGGATAGCGAATATTCCACAGTCGAGCACACTCGATTGTAACTTTTTTTATTTGTTTATTTTGCTACTAGAGAGTTAACTAGTATTTCTTTTCATTTGGAGTATTTTGGAGTACGCTATTTATTGCGTTTATCTTTTCATTAGTTTCAAATTTCACTAACAACTTTTCTCCCTATTTTTTTTACAGTTGTTCATACTCATTTGCTGAAGTTCTAAGAAGAAAGAAGAGCGAACTTTACTCCTTCCGAAATGTCTCTGACCATCAAGCCCAGCATATGTTCTGTACTCTCATTGGGTACTCATCAAATACCTTGAATACACCCACCTCAAAATCGAGTAGCACACTCAAAGTAAAACCGAATGAATGCGCAGCAATCAAATTACACTCATGAGGAGAATGCGATTGTGGAAGTAAGTACAAGAGTATATTTATTTTAGTATCATTTAATAGGTATTATTTCATCATTGTAGAGTTTGCCGCAGACTCTCGGAATGTTGCAGCAATTTGGCAAAGCCAAAGAGCGAGAGAGAGTGGGAGAGGTGGAGAGAGTGGGAAGAGAGTAATACAATACAATTTGAGTCTGGTTCAGTTTCAATTTGTGTGACGCATTAATCAGCATGCGATTTGAATCTCATTATCAGGAAGGCAACGCCACAGTCAACTCCACAATACTCAACCCACACTCAACTCAACTCAACGTGGCTCGCCCACAGCAACCACACGCAATAAATTTAAGCATCAAATGGTGAGTAATTTTCTTTTTTGCTATGCGATACGATGCGATGTCGATGTCGATGGCGATGTTGATGCCATTGCGATGGTGTAATATGCCATCATTACTTACTGGGGACTGGAGGAGGACACCTCCTCCCAGGGCTACCTGGACGAAAATTAGTATGCGAAAGCATGAAAATCATTAGGATAAGGGCGGCATGGGCGTGGCACAAACTGTTGCCACTGTTTGAGTGCGTTGTTGTTGTTGGTGTTGCTGCATTTGTTGGTGTCACTAATTAAATTATACGCACAACAAGCAGCCCGCACTTGACTGAACAGATCTCACTTCCCTTTCCCCCCTTTCTATTTCTGCGTGTGTGTGTGTGCTGCCGCAGGTGTAATTAAAACGCGCCTAATGCAATAAATTTGAGCCTGACTCTGTTTCTGCTTCTGTTTCTGTTGTTGTTGCGTCGTGTATAAATAATTTAAGTTCATTATCAGCCCAATGTGCAATGGACTCAACAACGTTTCTCCTATTCTGCGGGCTGAGCAAAAATAGTGAATGTGAATGCTAACAGAGTGTGATTGACTCGAAAATACCCTGTTCTTGGCCTTACTTAATGAATTATTCATGCAGTCAAAACTTGTTCTATACATTTTTAACATATTAAAAAGAGCTCCCTTTTTACTTTCGGACTTAAACTTCTTCTATATTTTTTCATGGAATAGAATTTCCTTTTTATTTTCCGAATGGAAAATTATTAAAAGAAAGATTATTAGAAACTGATGCTGATCATCAAAATTTGTATTGTTAATATTTATAAATATGCTTCATATATATTTTTTTTAATATATTCTTTTGATGTAGCCAAATTATTTATAGTAAATATCCTCAGATATTTTGTATCTTTAAATATTTTGGATCCCTGATTAAATTTTGCATCTTCTTAAGTGTGACTGTATTCGAGTTGTTTATTCTTATTCTCAATATTTATAGTTTCCTTGATTTCCTCTTTATTATTACCTATATTTTGCTTCTTTTTGACTGTGACAAATTCTTCAAAGCTGCTTTGTTTTTTTTTATCTTTTTATACTCTGATTTCTTTATATATGTTATGTTGCCAATCTTTTGCGTGTACATATTCATTCATTCTTTCAGTTTCTTAAAGTTTTATGTCTTTGGCACCCTGATTTCTTTTCAAGTGTTGGTTGCAAATCTACTGCTTCTTTTTATTGTGGTGTATTCTTCATGACTGATTCTTCATGGCTGTTTTATTCTTTATCCTCAAGTTTGTCATATAAACTAATCTCACATTTTTACTGCATCTTTATACGTTAAGAGTATTTGATTTGCTTGCTATAGTTGTAAATATTTTTCTTGTTTTTGACTGTGACAAATTCTTCTTAGCGGATTTATTCTTTATCTTCAAGATTGTTTTCTCATTATATTTTGGCATCTTGATTTCCTTGTTTTTGTTGCAAATCGTTTGCTTCCCCTTTCACATCAATTTTCTTTAGCTGCTGCAATATTCTTTGACTTCAATTGAATTCCTTTATGTTCATCATACCCTTTGATGTGATTTTTCTCTGTTTTATTCGGAGGGTAGAATAAACACCGTTGAACTAATTAAAGCTAGAGCCAAAGGCAAATGACTTTTGTGGTTTTTGGGCATGAGATTGTTTTCGATAAAAATTATAGACTAGTATCTGAAAGTGCGGTAGGCCGCAAACCCCTTTCCCTGGCTCTTCTTGAGCCCCTTTTCCCAAGCCCCTTTTTCCGTCATTTAGATGCTTAACAGGCGAACCCAGCTGCCGCAATGAGAGCAAAAAAAAAAAAAGCAACGAACGAAGCAAATACTTTTCCATTTTCATTTCCATTGCCGTTGCCATTGCCATTTCCATTTGTATTTGAGTTTTTTAATTCGAAAGGATTGCCTACAATTTGGGGCTGCTTGAGCTGCTCGCTCTCCTTGATGCGGAAGAGTGAGAAATTCGAGAGAGAGAAAGGGTAGAGGGTGAGAGAGGGCCCAAAGCAATGGGTTAAATCGCTTGTAATTACGCTACATAAATTTTAAATAAGTATCCGTTTCTTTTCGCTGCTTTCTGCGTCCTTGCACTCGCAGGATATACTCGTATCCTGCCGCCTCTTTGATATGCCCTTTTGTGTGTTAATTGTGCTGGTTAGTGCGACTTTGACTGCCAGTTTTGCGGTTGTTCACTTCAAGCACAATGCCAATTTCGAGGTTCATGTGCGTCTCTCCTCTGTTTCCCCTCTCCCTCTTTCTGTTGGTGCCAGTTTGACCTTTTGCCATTTTTTATGCATGAGCTTTAGTCTGCTGGTGTGTCCTCTGCTTACAGCTTACATGCTAATTGTAGCCAGAAATCCTGTTTATTGTGTGCACATCAAACTTTTAGTGTTGGTAAGCGGCTTAGTATTCAAATTGAATGTAATACATTTCGGCTAAATTGCATGCGAGTCGGTCTAACGCAAAGTCCTTGGATTTCCACTGACTTAAGCTGCCATTTCAGGCACCAAGCAGCAGGAGCTGGAGAAGCAGGAGATGGAGAAGCAGCCTCGATTTTGGGGAACAGCAGGCAAAATGCAAAAGGGTAGCACCCATGTTTGTGCCTTAAGCATGGGGAGGAGATCAACCTCGGGTGGTTGCTATTGACTTCAGTTGTGTGCTCCAGTTGAGATCTAATATGTCAGAGCTTAGGTGCGAGTTATGTCCTTGGACATTATCATTATCGTTTCAACAGGGGATTCTTGTGTGAAGAGCTTTGTATGCGACTGAAAAACTATGCCGTAAAATTAATTACATTTTCCGATTACCAAAAGAATTTTGAATTATCTACAAAGCAAATCTTTTATTTTATATTAAACAGATTTATCACTTCTTTTTGCGAATATATTTGGTATATTCTTAGATGAACTTTTTAAGAGTATTTTTAACATATTACTAACTACAAAGTATTTCCTATACATTTTATATTGATGATGATTTCTATGATTTCTTGCAAGCCTTCCAATAATTTAAGTATTATTTTTGGTGGGTGTAACAGATATCGATAGACAAATGCTTCTCGTTAAATTTATTAACTTTAGAACACATTCTACTACTTTCTGTCTAACACTTATTTGATTCAAATTCTTTTAATTCATTTTGAAGCATACCAAAAGTATCAAAACATACTTTTTAATCATCTTAAATTTCATAATATTGTATCACTTCTTTCTACTTGCACTTCACCTATTTATGAAATCAAATGTCGAAGTTTCTAAGTGGCATTTATTTGGCATTTGGCATTAGATCGAGATAGACAAATAGCTCTTACTACATTAATTACATTAAAAGCATGTTTATGCATTTTATCGTGTAGACTTTCTTTCTGCATACTCTTCAAATATTCATGTAATATTTGTGTAAGTGGCATTTGTCTGGCAAATGCCAAACATTTGATCAGGCTAGACAAATTGTGCTCATTAAATTAATTACATTTAGAGCATTTTATAACATTTAACATTTCTTTCTTCACTTTCACTTCAATTATTTATGTAATACTTTTGGCATTTGTCTGGCATTTGGCATTTGATCGTGTTAGACAAATTGTTTGGGTTTTTTGCGCCAACTTTGCTGGTTTAATTTTCTTAATAAATGACACCTTTCTTCCCCGCCCCGCGCCACTCAATTCAATTTCTTTCTGGCTGGCGAAATGTTTTAAATAATCACATTAAGCACGCCCAGTTTTGCACACGCCTCCCACAGAGGAAAACCTACATATAAAGCGCATCAATTTCATGCCTTGAACAGAAATACACAGCTCTGGAATGAGAGCGAGTAAGGAATGAACGAAAATAAACAAAAAAACCCAAATAGCAGGCGACCCATTCGAGAGGCATTAAAAATTGTTACGTATACGGCAAGTGGGCCGCGTGGTTGAACACCGCATCACACCGTGGGTGGTTACCGTTGTTGTACTCGGTACTCGGTAAAAGCGGATATTGATAAATTCACGGCAATCAATAAAAAGTGATAAATGACAATTGCGTGTAAGCAGAAGTACAACAACAGGCGCCACAAAAAACGAGAGAGAAAATGCGAATCAGAAATAAGTAAACTGTGTACGGGCATAAATTTAAGACTTAACGAGAGAGGTAGAGGCCGAGGTAGAGGCAGAGGCAGTACCCCCGCCTCCTTCCCTTCCTTTGCCACACTCTCCTGCCCTGAGGAGGACAGCAACTGTCAGGCGTTAATTGCAATTGCTTGTATGAGACGAGCCTCTCCTCGCTTCGCCTCCCATCCCCTCCCATCGACTCGACTTGACGGGGCCCAAGCATCAAAATGAACTTAGAGTTGGGGTCCAAGTTTTGCAATGTTACTAATTGCTTTCTAATATCAATTTCTCAAATGAATTCGTTTGAATGCTTTGAGTTTAGCTCTTTGCCTGCTGACTGCACACAGCAAAAACAAGTTAAAGTTTGCGTAAAGGGTCCGCCTGACTACGAGATATCCAGCACCATTTTCTACTCATGAATCTGACTCTTTATTCACTTTTGTAAACCAAAAATTGCAGCCTGCTGCAAGAACTTTGTCTATTTTCTGTCGGTGTGTGTGTCTGCTCCATTTTTATGGCATATTGTTAGCCATTGTTTGTCTCATGGCTCAGTGCACCGGGGAATTGGGAAACGCACAGAGAAGGCAACTGAAAATCTAGAGAAATTCTCGTTTCGTTTCGTCTGCCTGTTGACACAAAAACCAGTTGCTGTTGTTATCAAATTGTTAACTGAAATAGGAAATCTTAGTTATGCATTTGTTCCACATAGTTGTCCAGTTTGTCCAGTTTGTTGGCATTGTTATTGCACTCTCTCTCTCTCTGTCTATCTGTTTGTTGTTTGGCATCATTACACGCGTTTGTTAACTGTGTGATATGCCTTTTGTTTTTTGTTTTTTCTCCTTTCTCATTCTCTGTCAGCCTGGGCACTCTTGTGTCCTGTGGCCCTTTTCGAAATGGTCAATAAAATTGCTGTTTGGTCCGCAGTCGAGCGCAAAAGTGCTTCAAGCAGCCAGCCCATATGACAGGCAATCACAGTTAACATAACAATAAAAATGAAAACAACAACAAAGAATCAGATATTGTTGCAATTATGCAGCTGCAAAGTTCAAATTAAAAAGTCATCGCCCAACGGATCGCTAATTTATTTGATTGCCCCAACTCCCTCGATGGCCACTTTGGACTTTTATGCGCAATCAGAATTTATTATATTCGATACTTATTCCATTTCGAAGGTAGCCAGCTTGTTAACAATTGTTTTCGCTGCTAAAATGAAGCAATGAAGCTAGGCAAACATTCATTGCATACTTTTTAGAGCAGAGTGTGAAGATGGGTAAAATTTCATAGCATACTTTTTAGGGCAGCATACGGTAATTGAAGTATTTTGTTTAGGTGATGCTGAATAAGCATAACATAGAACAACAAATTTCTTTATTTATTTTGTTTTAATTCTTTTCATTATTATTACATTCTATTATATATTGCTATTTGTATTATTTTTTTCATCCTATTATGGCTCTCTAAGTTTAATGATGTAGCCTTATTATTTCTATTTCTGCCCTTAATGCAATTAATTTGAAAATCACTTCAATTTTAAAGCGTAATAATTGTTTTTATTGCTGCGCTTATTTCACTTAGCGTTCTGTTTGTTTAGTTATCGTGCAGCGGCTGCTTGCAAACTGTCAGCGAATTGCCTCGATAATTGAGACATTGTCGCCAAAGAAATGCGACTAGCAAGTGCCCAACTGACTTGGGCCCAAAGTGTCACTGAACGCTCTCTGCAGTTTGCAGTTTGCACTTCGAGACACACACAAGCAGCAGCTATTTGTTGGCCAGCAGCCATGCTGCTGGTGCGCCTTGTTGGCCAAAAGAAAAGGCCACTTGAGCAGCGATAACCGCAAAAGTGCAGACACACACAGAGAGAGGGAGAAAGGGAAAAGAGCGGGAGGGAGGCAGTGTAACTGCAACTTGACTTCGTTTGTTTTGTGCCACGTCGTTCGTCCTTCCCCCGAGCTGTGTGTCTGTGTGTGTGTAGTGTATATGGAGCTGTATCCCTCGGGCGTTACGTCTTTTGACACGTTTAATGGACTGCGCCTGGCCTGGTTCTGCTTCTGCTTCTACTGCTGTTGGTGTTGCTGTTGCTGCTTCTGGGTTTGCCTCTTGTTGCGACCGCATTGCGGCCACGTCCTGCCACGCTGTCGTCCTGCAGCTTATGTCCTGCAGTTCAGGTTGGGCACCTGGCGCCATCATACTTTGATTTTGCATTCCCTTTTGGCTCGCCTTTTGGGGAGTTTTTGTATTTTTAATGCAGGCACACTGCAATTCGTTTCGTCGCAAGTTTCTCGCCAAACTTTGTTCGCTCTTTTTACTATTTCTTTTTTTTTCTTTTCTTTGTTGGTAACTCTCTGCGTAAGCAAGTGATTACTTAGCGGCTTCGCACGCGGCTTCTATATGGCCACAGAGAATGACAAAATACAAAGGGACAAAATGCTGCGAAAACAGAAAAGAAAAAAATACAAAAATTGAAAAGGGAAGCGTACAAATTAAGGGGCTGATTCTCTTTTTAGCTGCCAGGAAGCGGCTTAAGAGGACACTTACTAAATATACGAGGCGTGTACTAAATTTAGGTACTATAATAGCTGAAGAAAGGAAGGGAGATAGGAGGAAGAGAGATAGAGAACGAAGGAGTTGATTAGGCTAAAGTTTCTCGCTAAATTCTTCTAGAACAAAAGTTACTTTTTGATGTTTGAAATTGTCTTGAAGACTTCAAAGTCGCTGGCCACGCCCACACATATTCCTATTCACTCACACCCACACACACACACACACACACATACACACTTGCATAGCTGCTTTTGTTGTCTACTCTATATGCACATGCAGCTCTGTTTTGGCAGCCTGGGTCGCCTGGGCTGGTTTCCTTTTTGCTTTATTGCAACTCGCTGATGAGCCGCATGACAATGAGGGCAACTGCCACGCCCCGCAGCCACACACACACAGACACATAGAGAGAAGAACGACAACGACAGGAAATTGTCAACAATAGCAAACGCGCGTTGTCTGCGGGTAATTTTGACATTGGCGCTGGGCGTTGTTTGGCTTTGTTGCACGAACGGATTGCTGCCGCTCGCTCACGTAATCAGCCACGTTTTGCATGCCACATACCACATGTAGCGCCCGCTCTCTCCTGCTCCTGCTTGATGCTTACTAATTTTGATGGCGCCTTTAAGTTGAAAGACAGAAGCTGATGGAAATACAAATTGAAATGCTGCGATGCTCCGATGCTGCGATGTGACAAGTGATTTATGAGCTTTACTGTCGCAATAATGTCTGTCGACAAGATCTTTTCATTTCATTTCATTTGCTATAATGGCATCAATATTTGCTAGCAATCACACACACACTCAACCCTCGCCACTTGTGCTTTAATGCACTCCACTGATTTAGTGTTTGCGACATTTCCTGTTTCCCCTTTTTGTTGGCTTCCGTCGCAGTCGTAGTTGCAACAGTTGCTGGCATTGTCATCGCCATCATCATCATCATCATCGTGTTCGGGGGCCACTTCAAAGCACCATAATATCATCGTCTGACCACGCGTTCACTCTCGTTCTTTCACACTTTCGCTGCAGCAGCAGCAGCTAGAAAAAAGCAAGTGACCACAGTCTAACCATGCCACACTTTGCTGCGGCCTTTTCGGTTATCCTTTGGCGTAATTGACACTTGCTACACACTCTGCTTTGTTAGCCAGAAATCAGTTGTCTTAAATTCCTTGCACTTCACTTAAAGCAAAAGCAACATAGAGTGCAATATTTATGCTTATGTTTTGCCATAAGTTTCCAAGTTGCCAGCTGCAAGTTGCAAGTTGCAAGTTGGCTTTGGCTAAGGAGCAGCAGCTGTTGCTGTTGGAGCAATGAACCTGAAAACCGTATCAATTACTTATCGAATCGAGGCGAACGAAACCCGAAAGGAGTTTGGCAAAGCTATCTGCAGCTGCATAAGCAAACATAAATGAAATGTCAATGTAAACAACACGCAGAAAAATGAATTTTTAATACAACAACAAGAACAAGTAATGCTCGCTGTTGCAGCCAAGTTGCATACATCAGGGCACTCGAGTGGCACCGAAGAAGCAGACAAGAAGTTGCAGAAGCCGAGCTGCTGTTGCATTGCAAATGCATAAACACAGTTTGATATTATTCCAGTTGCCAGCTGCGCGCAGTCGATGTGGCAAAAGAGAGTTGGTGGCAAACGCAACATGGCGTTGACAACGTGCAACATTGCATCAGAGGCAGGCAGCTGACAGCGACAGGCATCGTGATAGGGATGTACAGGGTATCTGCTCGCCTGTCTGTCACAGCGAATCAATGCTTGTGGCATTAAACATTCAAAATATTGTAAACGTTGAATGCGAAACGCGAATCGAACTCCGCTCTGCTCCGAAATGTAGCATTCGATGTGCATAATTTCCACTTCGATTTGTGCAAATGCAAAATGTCACATGTTGCCCCACTGTGCAACCCTTTTCCTCCCTCTCTCCCCCTCTTCATGCGTCTGCGTTGCTCTGTGAATTATTTATGCGTTGTGTTCTGTTTGCTCGGCAAATTTAACAGCTTATTAATAATGCATTTTTCTGCTGACTTGCTACACTTCACAATTTACCCCCCTCGACACAACGACAACAACAAATACTCAACGATATGCCAATAAATACACTCGTTTATCTCTATATATGTATATCTATATGTATATAATCAGTCAGACAATCGGCATCGCACACGTACTCCGTTCATTATTTGTATTTTTGGCAGCGTCTATTGGCATTTATTATTATAGCTTTTTGTTCAAATCTCAACTGTCAATGATTTTGTGATTATCTGAATTACTTCGCTGTCAGTCGCTCTCTCCCTCTCTCTTTCTCTTTCTGTCTGTCTGCTGTCTCCCTCTCCATGTCTGTCTGTCTGACATGTCTAGCCTAGCTCAGCACAAATTTACAAATTTCAACAATAAGTCAGCACAAAATTATTATGTTCAGTCGGCGCAAAGCCAAAAAGCTTCGCCACCAACTGCATGTCTTCTCTGACAGTAGTCTCAATTTGCCTTAAACCACATTAAAATATATTATTATGCATTTGGCATTCGGGCACTTTATTTTTATTATTAGCTTTAAGCAGGCATCTTGTTACTTCAAAGAATAACATTGCACTTTATTGTGATTTATGTGTGTTTAATTTTGGTTTAGAGTTTCAGACTGAGAGTAAATAGTGAGTTAATTATTAGATATATTTGAAATTGATGTACTTATGTTATAAATGAAAGAATTCATACGAAGAACTTAAAACGAACGAATTTATGTATTTTATCGTAAAACAGAAAAAGTTCTTTAAAATAATCTTAGATTCTAATATAGTGTCCTTGTGAAGTCCTTTTGAATTTTAAAATGAATTTAGATTATGTTTTCTTCACTTTAAATATAGTCGCAAGCGACAAAGAATTATCCATACACAATACTTAAAGTAGCTATATAAATTTGTAATATATTATATTTAAATAAAAGTAATAGTTCATAAATAATGTTATCTAAAAAATTGATTTAGCTGCTTATGTTAAATATAGAAAAATATTGAATTATATTATTTCTGCTATTGAAATCTTAGAAATTTATGAAGCAACGTATACGTAATATTTACGAATATGTTAGTAGCTAAAAGTTGTTGAATACTTTATTTATTTTGTTTAGAGAGCTTTTGCTTAAATTCGTTGTTATTATTAAAATGTTTATGGCTCAGTTTAATTGAATCATTCAAGTAGAAATTATTTTTGAACTGGGGAACATTTTTATTGCAGGCTCAGTTATTTTTGTGCATTCTGTGAATTCTACTATTATTGTTATTTTAATGAAATATTGAATACAATTTCTTATTGAGTCAGAGCAACTAAGGTCCATTTATGAGGAATATTTTTGGAGTTCTCTCTTGGTTTGCATATTGTGAAAATATTTAGTCATTGGACGATAAAATTTATCACTTTTTTTGAGTGAACTTTCTTTGGCAAAAGCTGCTTATATGTTATATAATTTATGGAATCATTTAAGTATGATTTATTTTTAAATATGATTTTAGCAGTTCCTAAGCTGAGAAACTTCTTCATATAAGCCTCAATTTCTGTGTGCACTTTTGTGATTTTTTTAGCCAAGTTCTATTACTGTTTATGAGGAATATATCAGAAGCTCTTTTGTTTCTCACATATTGTCAAATTATTTAGTCAGTCATCGATCAAATTCATCAGTTTTTGTGAGTTAACTTTGTTTGGCAAAAGCTGCTTAAAATAACACTCTCTGCCTATTAACTTTCTGCAGTGTTTTGTGTGGCAATTGGTGAAGCATATGCAGAGGCAGTTAGTCAGTTGTGATGCCTAAGCCCTTGGGCATTTACTGACTGCAACCACTGTGCGCTGCTTTTTCCCGCTGTTCCGCAATTCACAGATAACCATAACTCACTCGGTCTCCCCCCGTCTCTATGATTGCCACGCCCCCTCTTTACCTCTGTCATCATCTTCAGAGTGTTGTTGTCTGCTGTGTGTGCGCGCTCTTTTGATTGACAGGCAACAGCGAAAAACGGCGGCCAGAAAAAAAGCTGCCAAGTGTTGTATTTTTGTAAAGTGAAGCAGAAAAAAAACATGTAATCGAGGGAGGTGGTTGAAGTTTTGCCGTTTTTCTTTTTGGGTAATTGAACTGTAAGTACTTTTGTGTTAGTGTGCGATAGAGAGAGAGAGAGAGCGAGAGAGAGAGAGAGAGAGAGCGAGAGAAAGAGAGAAAGGGAGAGGAACGCCCACTTCGAGCTGATTTGAGTTGAGTTGAGCTCAGGCTGAGCCTGAAGAAGCAATTGTCTAGCGTTAGGCAAATGCAGTGCGCACCGTGCGCAAACAGTAAATAAAGTTTAAAATTCAATTACAAGGCAATGGCTCACAAGTTGATTGCGAGGCTAACTGACTAACTAACTGACTTACTGACTGCGTGACTGACTGATTGACTGATTGACTGACTACTTGGTTGGCTTGGCAAAAGCAAATGATAGAGCCTGCATCGGACTGGGATTGCCTTTTGTCATGCTGCAAAATCAAATCCTTTATTGCTGCTTGCTGTTGGATCAATTAACGTTGAATGTGTGTGCAAAGGCAATACCGCAATAGCCACACACACACACATAGATAGAGAGAAAGGGAGGGAGAGATGGTGGCAACCACTGACAACCACTCAACTGCTGCAGTTTTTCGGTTAACAATTTTGTGGATCTCTCTCTCTTTCTGTGTGTATGTGCGAGTGTTGACAGTGCAATTGGAATGTGGAACGACGACGCTGAACGCTGGATGTTGGACGCTGGCCATGCGAACAGTTTTGCGGTAAAACGTTAATTTCCCGGCGTGCACTTGTCAACACACTGAACACTGCAGAAACATTCAGAGAAGCGGAGAGAACATCGCGGTTTATTGTTTCAATAACAACCAAAATGGTCTCAATGAAAATTCTGAAATGTGAAATGAAAATTGTTGCAAAATTCATTTGCAACACACATATACATATTATAGTAAAAGCATTGCATATTTTTCTGTCAGTTGGTTTACAGAAAACCAAAAAAAAAAAAAGAAGAAAAAAAAATAATTCTATACTTTCAATTTTGGCCGTGCGCAAAATACTCTGGCAATGAAATTTGCTTTAGACGCAAATTGAAAGTGTTTGCTTACATGAAGTACTTTGGTAAATATCAATTAAAACTGATTTACCCTCAGCTATCTGCAAATGTATCTCTCTCGCTCACTCTTTATGCAGCTTTGTGTGTGTGTTCAACTTAACGTTAATCCAAACTCAACTCAACGTGCGATTGGTAAAACCGAATTTTTGTGGCATTGCAGACTTTGCCTTTGGTTTTTTCGGTTTGTTACCTTGTACTTGAGCTATTCACAGTTACCGAATAACGAGTAACGAGTAACCAGTAACAAGTATTTTTCCGACTTGCTGCTTGTGGTAAAAAGTATTCAATTTTTTGGCTGCTGCCGGAAAAATGTTTGGCCAAAAACAGTTGGTACTTAAGTGAGTTTCCCTTTGGCAGTTAATTAATTTTGAAGCAGCTGCGTAATCGTATTTGCATTTGACTTAGCAGCCAGCACATTAAGCATACGCCCTGTATGTGTGTGCGTATGTGTGTGTGTTGATTAAATTCACAACTCGATTTTACAATGTGTAAGCAGCAAAATTTCTAATCAGAAATGAGGTGAAAAATGTGAAATTAAATGCAAATACACGTAAAGGTAATTTCAGAGCTCACAAATTAGTTTGATATTCAAATAATATTTATAAAAATAGTTGAACATATTTTGAAATATATTCCATTTGCTGGCATAATTCATTTGAACATAAAAATATACATTTTATCAGCTTAAAAGTCCATCAATGGGCTGTGTCTAAACATGACACAATAAATAACCAGTTTTATTTGCTTTGCATCGTTTTTTATTTATTAGCTTTTACAATAAAATATATCAATTTATTTTGCAGCCAGCGACGACGACAATAAACAATAACAATTGCATGAACAGCGACAACAAGTGAATGGAAAAATATAAACAATACAAAGCAATGCAATGATGCCGCATTCCATTTGCACTCTATACAAATATATACGTGGGAATACTTTACTATGTAGGTAAGCAAATATGCTGCACACAAGTTTCCCTTTTTTCCTTCTTTTTTTTTATGCTTTATTTTGCATGCTTGTTGTTGTTTTTATTGTTGTATTTTGTTTGGGGTTGCTGCTGTGGCGCACCTGAAAATTCACGATTGCGGCGCTTTGCCTCGTTTCGTTTTTTATTATTCTGATTGCGCAATATGCGGCACAGCCAAGAAATTACAACAATGTAAAGCTGTGCACATATATATATATTTGTATATATATAGAGTGCATATATGTAATAACAATAAGAACAGAAAGTTGCTTTTGCAATGCAACGTATTTATTTCGTAGTATTTTTCGTGCTGCCCAAAAGTATGCTACGATTTTATACTTGGCTGCTTGCTTGCCAAGCTCACACACACACACACACTCACACACTTACACGCCAGGCATTTCAGTTCGGACAGCTGCTCTGTTTTGGGTCTACTCTGGGGGCGATGGCAGTGCATTGATAAGACTATGGCAGTCCATTATGCAGTTCACTTGGCATGTATTGAAGCCCGATAAAAACTACGAATATTGTGTTGAATTGTTATACCCGCTACCCATAGGATAGAAGGGTATTATAATATAGAAGGGTATTTTAACTTTGTGCCTCTAGGAAATGGAGTCTCTGACCCCATAAAGCATATATGTTCTTAATCAGCTACCGAGACGATATACATAGTTGAGCATTTTCGACTGCAGCTTTCTTACTTGTTTTTATACCCGCTACCCATAGGGTAAAATGGTATTATAACTTTGTGCCGGCAGGAAATGTATGTAACAGGTAGAAGGAGGCATCTCCGACCCTATAAAGTATATATATTCTTGATCAGCATCAATAGCCGAGACGATCTAGCCATGTCCGTCTGTCCGTCTGTGTGTCTGTCCGTCTGTCCGTCCGTCCGTCCGTCCGTATGAAACACTGGATCTCAGAGACTATAAGAGATAGAGCTATAATTTTTTTTTCGACAACATTTGTTATGTTTGCACGCAGATCAAGTTTGTTTCAAATTTTTGCCACGCCCACTTCTGCCCCTGCAAATAAAAAAAAAAACGAATAAAAGCGTAATTTTAAAGCTAGAGTTGTGAATTTTGGAATATACAATAAATACTATAGTAGTTATGATTTCTGAAAATTTGGTTGCGATCACATAAAAATTGTCGAAGTTATTAAAGAAATACTTTTGTGTGGGCAAAAACGCCTACTTACTATGGGTCTAAGTTGCTTTGGCTGACAATCTGGTATATTGTGCCGTCTATGGTATATTTTGAATACGGTAATATGTCGATATACCAAATATACCATTTGATATTTTTTAGTATTTTTGTAGTATATTTGGTATATTTTGAGAATAATACCGCAAAATATATTCATTTTATTCAAAATGGGTAGCGGGTATCTCACAGTCGAGAACACTCGACTGTAGTTTTCTTACTTGGTTTTATTTCCTTCCCGGTTTTAAAGCTATTCGTTGGCAAAACATTCAATTAGCTGACACCGAGTCTAGGGTCCCATTAGGTACCATTAATAGCGGTAATAAGCGGCCCAATGCAAATCGCCAAATCAATTGCCATAAACTTGAAAATTCGCTTCGTTAAATTGCGCTGATTTGGCTGATTCAACAATTGGAATTTGCATTTGCATTTGCAATTTCGGGCTTACGCACAATAAAGTTGACTATCCCAAAACATTTTCGATAATTTTGTGGTTGAAACAAAGTAAAAGAACGACTTGCAGATACCCTAACCAGGTATAGTAACTAGTTTGGCATTTCCTATTAAGCTACTTGGGGGGTAAAAGCATTTGCGGTTTAGCAAAACCAACAAAAAAGAAGCAAAAGAAAAAAATTGCCATTGCAATTGGAATTGAATGCATTTAGTGTAACGTCGCACATGGGCAAAATCAATAATAATAATAATATTCAGCAATTAAAGTGCAATAGCCGCAAAGTGGGCGAGAGTTATTTCTATTTATATTTCCATTTCCATTTCCATTTTCGTTTCTATTGAAGCACTAATGTTGCCAGCATGTTGCATGCTGCATTTTAATGCACGACAAACCGAAAACACCAA
Organism: Drosophila pallidifrons; assembly: GCA_023558445.1. Taxonomy (NCBI): domain Eukaryota; kingdom Metazoa; phylum Arthropoda; class Insecta; order Diptera; family Drosophilidae; genus Drosophila; species Drosophila pallidifrons. The sequence continues at coordinate 26,247,378 of CM042347.1, read as the reverse complement.
GGGATATAATTGATGCATTAGCTTGTGTGTACATATATTCCCCCTTCCCCCTTTCGCCTTGCGTTCCCCTTTGCAATTTACTCTAAAAGCAAGGAACCGGCAAAACAAACCACCAAAAAAATAAAATCGCAATGTCAATTGTCGCGCTGTATTCATAAATCAAATGAACTGAAATGCGTTTTCAATGTTTTTCGCTGCATGTTGATTATGAGTATTTGATATTTGCACACGCGCGGGGGCAAATTTGCAATCAAGAGCGCTTAGCTAACAAAATATTCATAATGCGGCTTACATGTCGTATGCGTGATGTGTTATTCTTTTTGCGGTGGCGTGGTGAGCGGTGAGCGGAGAGCGGAGTGCGGAGTGTGGTGCCTGCTTAGCGGTTTGGTTTCACTGCTTTTTAGCTTTGATGTCTGCGCATTAGCTCATGGATGTAAATTCACAGATCACATCCCATATAATATATAACTGAATTGCAAGCGATGCCATTAGATGTGTGTGTGTGTGTGTGTGTGTGTGCGTGTGAGGGTGCATTCCATATTCGAATTGACATCAATTCAAATGAATTTTTGGTGTTTGCCATATTAGCTAATAATGCACACATGCTGCTTAACAGGTCGACGAGGATTTCAGCTTATCCGATTTGCGAGTTTCTTTCGTAAAAAATATCAAAAAGCTTTTCATAATATCAAATAAATTCGAGTAATGGGAGAAAATGTAGAGAACAAAAGTAGTGTTTAAAAATAGTTTCCAAGCTTAAATGATTTAAATATGTGAAATAGTTGAAGCGCAAATTAAAGTAGTATAATTTCCGAAATTGTTAAGGATTAAATGACTTAATTGTAAAGAAAATCTGAGAATTTATGGGTAGCGGGTATCGAGCACACTTAAATATTTGCTTGAGCTGTGTTTGTTATCTATTTAATTTTGACTTTCTAGGTTTTCAATTTCTTCACTTTCTTATACTTATTTCTTTTGCATAGTCACACATAGAATGGAATTCAAAACCCATTATAAAGTAGTAAAAATTCTTTAAGACATATTTGCTCACATTCAGTTAAATATTGTTACTTTTGTTTTAGTACCCATCTTTTTATAAATTCAATTTCCTAGACCTATTTATTTTGCTTAGACTGTCTGCGGCTTGAATTAAAAATCCATTGAAACCCCTTTTTGTAGTCTAGAAAGGAATTAGTTAAATGAATATCATTAACTAATTACTTTGAATTTTTGCGGCTCGTCTGGAGCTGAATATAAATTGCAATATGAATGTTTTATTTTGAGGTTTCTAGCTAATTTTAGACAGACATTTCAAGTGTATATGCTATAGCAAAGGCAGAAAAACCGCAAATAATTTAATAAAATTAAATATGCAGTAGCATTGTCTGCATTCTTTTGAGTTGTGTGTTGTGTTGCGCATCGCATTTTCGTTGAGCGGTTGTGGCAAATCGATTTTAATCAATTTTTTGTGTGTTGTGCGTAAAAGCAGCAGAAGCAGCAACAGAAGTCGAGGCGAGGCCGAGAAGTGTTTGCAAATAATTGATTTGTACGCCATTAGCGGCGCAAATCGCAGACAATCAATTGCGAAAGACTCGAAAGAAGTTGAAGAGTGGGGAGAGGAGGTGGGAAAGGGAGGGGCGGGGGGACTGCTGCTCGAAGGCACAAACAAATTAAGGACAATTATTTCAATTAAGCAAATGCAAATAAATCGAGCTGAGGCCGAGGCATTAGGCAAACAAAAACCAAACAGCAAACGTTTGACTTGAGCTTCAGCTTGAGTTTTCTCGCAAATTTTTCCCGTCGCTTTGTAGTTGCAGCAAGACCACAGAGGGCGAGGGGCAAAGGGAGGGGAAGAGGAGAGAGGGAGAACTTGTTTCGGCTGTTTGCCTGTTGAATTGCAAATAATTTAGCATTGGAGTTTGTTTAGGCTTTAATTAATAATGAATTGAGAAACTCATTACACGGCAGCAAACAGCGTGCGTTCGTTGTGTTGTGCTGTGTTGCGGCTGTGGCAGGTAACATGGGGCATGCGGCATGGGGCATAAGCGTTTGCCGCTTCTCCACTTTGGCCTAATTACAATGAGAACCTCCGAATGCAGTCGATGTTGTCGTCAGGACAACGCTGGCGACGTGAGCTACCAGCTACTTACCTAATGAACCTGTTGAGGTTGATCCCCACTAAATGGATGCCACGATGGCATTTGATTGGTTGCCTCGCTGCCTCGTTCAACAGGCAGACACACTCGTCTAGCAGCAGTTTGCTTGCCCCAAAATGCTCACTACAATTTCTCTCATATTTATGCACTTGCACATCCATTGTTTGTGTGTGTGTATTGACTGTTGTTTGTGTGTGGTTTATTGCGCTGCTCTTGGCAATTATATTTGTTACCCAATTAGCGTAAAATTGTGTTTATTGGCATACGCGGTGCGGTGCTGGTTGAACATCGCCTCACGTAACGGCCGCATTGAATTAGCTAATGAAGTTGTAGTTGTGCTTGCTGCCCCAAGTACTCTTACCAAAATGAGTGTGTGTTGTGTTGTGTGTGTGTATCTATTAGTTGGCTAACCTAATTTGCTAAAAACACACAGAGGAAGAGAGAGGAAGAGACTGAGACTTGGCTGCCATAACTTCTTGGCCACTGCGCTCTGTTCTCATAGGTGTTACGGTTAATGCCCGGATAAAGTATCTAATTAAGTATTGTTACTGTTTAGTTATAAATCGCTTCGGGGCCAGTCACCCGACAACAACAACAACAACAACAACAAGAGAGAGTACTTTATGTGGGCCGAGATTTGCGGCTCAATTAAGCAGCCCAACTTTAAGTGTTAGTTTGTGCTTTAATACGAAACGAAAGTGAAAATGCCAATAAAAACTAAAGAGTGTCCATGAATAATCTAGAAGGTAATCAACAGCAGTTTTTATTTGCTTTGCTTATGAATCGCATTGCTTAATTAACCCTTTTCTGACTTGAGTTACGACCAACAATTGGCGCTAATTATTTGAGTGGGCGTCTCTCTTAAAGTCATTTAAAGTGCCTTGGCACTTGGCATATCATTTTCAAATGGCTTGTAAAATATTAGATAAGTCTGTCCCGTTTAAGTGGGCACGTTTTATGCTGTCTTTGTTTACAGTTAAATGGTTTGGAATTAATTAAAAGTTGCTATGCCAAATAATACACTGGGCATTAAATGTTTGCGCACAACGCCAACTCTACTCAATTATTAATGAAGGCATTCCTATAACCAATTTAACTACTAAAGAAGCCATTTTATGCAGTAATCTTTTGTTTACAATTTCAACGATGTTTGGCTGTGATAAAGTTATTATGGAACTAAGATCTTAGTAATCTGAGGGTAGTTAAGATATCATTTAGAATGAAAGAAACTTCAGCAAATTATATTACTTGTTCTTAAATATCAATACCATTAAGATGGAGAAGCTGACATTTCATTATTAATAATATTTGATAGTTTTAAAAGCATTTAAAGTAACAAAAAGACAACACACACTTCAATATGCAATAATCTCTGTTTCAATATTTAATATTCAATTCAATTGACATCTAAAAACTTTGACAACTTTAACATAGAGTGAGAGACATTATATACTTTAAATTTCAATAGATTTTTTTTAAATATTCCATATAATTTTCAATGATTCCACATAGTATTTTAAAGAGGACCATCAACATAGTGTGAACATAGACTGCTCGATGCTTTGTTTATCATCGTACTACAAACATATGTTTTAACTGTACTATATTCCACTTTTGCTTTAGCTATGTTAATGTTATATCGCTAGATTGCCATACTATTATGTAACCAGCTCTGACAGACTGTTACAATTGTGTCATTAGGATGAAGTAATTTTATTTTGAATACTCACTATTATTGAATTCAATTGACAGAGGATAAAAACATTGACAAACAGTAAGAGAAATTTCAGTATTATTAGCTTAAAAATTCAATAAATATTTAAGGATGCATTTTACGATTACAAATGAAAGCAATAGTCAAGAGATTTTTATATTACCTTAATTACAATAGTCTTACAGTAATCTTAAAAATCAATTTCAATAATACTCTTCATCACTCAATACTCTTCATCATTTAATTTTAATTTCTCTTTAGTTTTCGGGGTGATATTTACAATCAATAAGTTTCACCATGCTTTGAGTGCATTACATTAATCACCTTTTAATGAATGCAGTTATGAACTCAATTCATAGCATAAATAGTAATTGTCTCTTTCATGTGTCCAACTTCGATATTCCCTAGTTTAACGATAGTTTACTGCAACTCAAAAGCTCACAATAATCTCGCAAGCAGTGTAGTTTTTAATGAGATTAACTACACTCGGCTAAAGTAGAGCCCTTTTGGGTGCTTGTCTATAAATTATGTGTCTACGACTTCTGCTGGCTGCTTGGCCACAGACGTTAATTTCTAGCACTGACTGTTGCCATATATATTTATGCGGCATAAGTAAGACGACGAGCTGTAGAAGGAGCAGAAGGAGCAGGAGCAGAAGCAAGGCATGCATGATTTATATATGCTTATTTATGTTGCCATTGCTGAGGGAATTTTTCAACCCGTCGCCGTCGCCGTCGCTTTTGCTGTCCCTCGTCCCTTTTGTAGAGGCAGCGCCTATGCTTTGTCTTTTGCTAACCAGACAATTATTTATTAGCTTCTGTTGTGGCTGCGATTCCTGCAGAGGCTGCCACGCTCTCCGTTTACGCGTGACACGACAACAGAAGGAGAATGGGTGAGAGAGAGAGGGAAGGGGAAAAGAGGAGCGAGAGTGTGTGTGTATTTTGTTTGTTATCCTGGCTGCTTAAGACAGCTTAAGACAGCAGGTCAGACACAGACTGAGCGCTGTTGAAAAATTCATTTTCATGTTGCTGCAGCTTAAGTAATTTTTCATAAACATGCGTTGCCCCCAAAGAGAAAGAGAGAAAGAGAAAGAAGAGAGAGACACAGATCTCTTCCTTGAGAATGTACTTTATATGGGGCAACGCTTGTTGCGCTTACCAAATTTAATTTGAGCTACTTATGCATACTGCCAGCTGTAAGCTGCTTAGCTGAGAGAACGTTGCAGAAGAAGAGACGAGGGACGACGACGACCATATGCTGCTGCTGTGTCGAGCTGAGTTCACATCAATCATACGCCATGTGAGCGAGCAAATGCTCGCATTTAAAATGTCAATTACTCGCTACGAAGAAGACGAAGGCAGCTTCAGCTGGTCGATGGTCGATGGTTGGCTCAATTAAGCATGTCGCAGTCGCAGTCGCAGTCGGAGTCTCGCTTTGAGCTTTTATTTGAGCTGCTTTTGTTGACCATAAAACAGCTTTAATGACGCTTGTTTGGCATATGCAACTCTCTCCGTCTCCATATCCATCTCCATCTCCATCTCTGTTTCAGTCTGCGTTTCCATCTTGCCGCCTTCAATTGCGCTGGCATTTAACTCTTATGCTCATTTATCATCCTTTTTCTGAAAGCCTGCTGTGACCCCATCAGCCTCCAATTCAGTCGACTTGGTTTTCGTTGTGTGCGCAAAACATTTATGCCAAGTGCTTTCCGTAAAGTCGAGTGTCGTTTATTTAAAGCATTTTTATTGCACATATTTCGCGATTCATTTCAATATTTCAGCCCACTTCGCATCTCTTCGCTCTCTTGACCATTATCTGTCTGTCTTTTGCAGCTTAAGTCGTAATCATGTTGCAATATGGCCACTTAAAATGATGGACCCAACCGAGTGGACAACTTGTTTTTGTTTGTTTCGCTCGCCTCACATTAATAACTATGTAATTAATTGCGCATACGCCACGTATGCCGCATGCAATTGCTTCGCTCTGGCTCTGGCTCAGGCAAATACTTGCATCCTTCGGTAAGTTGATTTCAGTTTATGTGCTGTCTCCATTCTCCATTCTCGATTCTCCATTTTGCTGCTGACACATTGCATAACTTCGTTTCTCGCTGAATTCGTTTTAGCTGCTTTTCAATGCAACGCAAAAGGGTATCATGTGGAAGTCAATAGATAGCAAACGCATGCAGCAACTGCAGAGGAAGCCAACGGACCAAGAAATCTAACTAGAAGCTGTCAAAGTGTACACTAAACGTTTGGGTAAGTCTGCTACTTTATGCTATTTCAATTTATGCTTATAATGAGAGTTAAGTTGGGAAATAAGAGATGATGATGGAAGGCAAAATAATGCATTATTTTAGGCAGCTTTAATTCACAATTTGAGTATAAACCAATTAGTATTCCAGGCAGCTTTAAATTTGCTTCTATTTAGATTGAATTTCATAAATTTTTTATTATTTACTAAGTTTTATTTTATAATTAGAGTTAAGCTTAGTTGAGATTTAAATTAAATGAATACTCTGGTCAGATTTAAATTTGCTTCTATTCAGTCCTAGTTTCTTCCGAATGAATCCTCTTAAACTTGTTATCGAAAACATTTAAATTTTCTATTCCCGCTTCATGACACAAATAAAAGTTAAAAGGGGAAAAAAGAGATGCCGATAGGATGCGTAATTTTATGCAGTTGTAATTCACAATTAGAGTTGCCTTTAGATAAGATTTAAATTAAAAGTAAATGCATATTCTAGAGAGCTTTAAATTCGCTTCTATTTAGATTGAGTTTCTTAAATTTCTTATTATTTAGGACGTTTTACTTTACAATTAGAGCTGAGCTTAGATAAGATTTAAATTACAAATAAATAAATACTCTGGTCAGCTTTAAATTTGCTTCTATTTAGACCTAATTTCATGTGATAGAATCCTTTTAAACTTGTTATTATTATTCGTTGTCGCATCGAAAACAATTCAATTTCCTATTCCTTCATGACACAAATAAAAGTTAAAAGGAGATGGCGATAGAATTCGTCATTTTATGCAGTTGTAATTGACAATTAAAGTTGCCTATAATTAAGATTTAAATGAAAAGTAAATGCATATTCTAGAGTGCTTTAAATTCGCTTCTATTTATGTTGAATTTCTTCAAAATGAATCATTTCAACTCAGAGTATTTCAAATTCGTTGTAGAATGGAAAATATTTTCATTTTCTATTCCAGCTTTCATGATGCAAATACGAGTTAAAAGGGGAAAAAAGAGATGCTGGTGTAAGGCAAAGTAATGAATTATTTTAGACAGTTTTACTTTACAATTAGAGTTGTCTTTAATTGCGATTTAAATTAGAAGCAATTTAATTTGAATTCACTTCTATTTATATAGAATTTCTTTAATCCTCTTCAACTTAGCGTATTTGCAATTCGTTGTAGCCTGGAAAATATTTTCATTTTCTATTCCAGCTTCATGATGCAAATACGAGTATATTGAAATATTTACCAGGCGTGTTCAAATAAAATAAGAAAGGAAAAATTGTTTAGAAATATAAATAAATGTGCGCGCTAGTGTGAGTGATTGTGAGTGCATGTGAGTGTATTCATCTGAGCTGTGGGGTTTTATTTGCATTCACAGAGATGGAGAGAGAGCGAGAGGGAAAACTGTTGTACAATATTCTGAACATATCAAAGGAAGAGGCTAAAATGCAGCTTGCTTTTGTGGCACACTTCCGTTTCCGCTGTGTGTGTGGGAGTAGTGGGCGTGGCAACAGCCGATAGTGTCAAACATAATGCTTGCTTAACACTTCTTGTTGCTGATTGCAATGCCTTGTTTGGCCTGTTGGCATGACACACACACACACACACACTCGAAGAGCTGCCAAGCATCGTATTCGAATTCGTATTCATATTCATAATTTAAATACAATAAATATTTTTATGGCAGTTTGCTAAGCTTTTCGAGTAAGCTGCGAACGTGTCTCTGGCATAAATTGCCGCAAATGTAGTTTGTTTTTCAATTAGCAAACAGCAGCGGTTAGAGCGAAGATAGAAGATAGAAAACTCTCCTCTCCAGATAAGATTCACTAATTGCTATTTTATCTTTTAATTTCTAGTACACATTTTCTCTGGACCGAAGCTTAGCTCGCTTTGCTTTTTCTCTCGGTTTCTCTCTGGCATTTTGTTTGCATTCGCATTTCGAATACATTTCTCCTGTACTGTGAGCTTCGCATCGGTTTGCTTTTGCTCGTTTGCACTTCGGTCAGTCGCATAAATTATATTATTATTTTATACTCGCATTAATAGCTATTGAATTTGCTGCGATTAGTTGACTACATTTTATTAATGGTATTTGCTAGCACTTTTTCACAAACTGCTTTTAAGCGGATTATCAATAATTTACTGTTTGAAAGTTTATCGCGTTATTAGCTCAACTCGACAATTTGTTTGCTTTCCATCGACCTGTCTAATTACAAAACTATTTTTTACGCACTCACGCGAATAATTATTAAATATTTAATATTCTTTGTGCTCAGTTTTTTCACGTTTGCAACTAGCAGTTGCCACTTGCCACGTTTGTTGTTTCGCTTGATAAACGATGTGACAATTTAAATCTATTGGGGCAAGCTGCGTGATTAATTGGCAACAGCAGCGTCGCATCTCTCGTTTGACATCTAGCGAAACAAATACATCAACAACGAGCAAAAGCAACAATAAGAACCGCATAAAACTGTGGCCTCGCGCTTTCCGTGCAACACTTTTGTTGTGGACCTGTCAATTTGGTATTAAAATATTGCACAGAGTTTTGTAAAAAACAATCGAGTGAAAAGAATGCGTGAACTGAATAGCAAATACCCTCTACAGCAAGGTTCTTTTTTCAAGATCCTATTACCCCAAGAGATTTGCCAGTTTCCATTCGAAATACCATGTGAAAGTTCAGTCCAGACAGCTTCTATTATTTGTTCAGTTTTATAAATAAATCTGCAGCATTTTAGTTTTAGTTAGTTTATTCAAGAGACAAAATATGGCAGACAAATTATTTTACATAAAAATGATGTTTTACAATTCTCTTTTTCATATTTTTACTATTATTTCTTATAAAGTGTAATTCTAGTTGTTGAAGTTCATTACATTTAAATTTCTTGGCAGAAGGAGGAAAGATAAATTTGTGAACAAATTTTTACAATTATCTTCTGTGTTAAGAGTTTTTTTCTTCTTCTTTTATATATTTTATGGGCCATTCCAGACAGTTTCTATTATGTGTTTAGTTTTAATAAATAAATCTGCAGCATTTTAGTTAATTCAACAGACAAAATATGGGACAAATTCTTGTATATAAAATGATGTTTTACAATTTTCTTTTCCATATTTTACTATAATTTTTATAAAGAGTAATTCTAGTTGAAGCGCATTACGTTTAAATTTCTTTGCAGAAGAAAAGAAGTTTTTTCGTTGAACTCATTTCTAAATATTAAAAATGTTGTTAGTTTTTCTTTTTCTTCTTTTTTATATATTTGAAAAGCCTTTACTCTACCAGTTCAGCAGCTACTATTATTTGTTTATAAATAAATCTGTGGCATTTAGGTTTATTCAACAGTGGAAATAAAAGGCAATAAAAGTGCAACTAGACGTATACTTGATATATGAAAGTGAACAGTTAAGATTAATGCAGTCAATTCATGCTCACTATAATGTTAATATATCTTATGTACACCACAACGTATACTTAATTTGATAAGCTTTCATTAATGTATACATAAATTTGTTTAAATTGTTTTCGACTCTCATATTACTAGGCGTATACGTAATAAGTTCACATTACAAGTTCCGCTCATCAAAAAACTTTGTTGTGTTTCAACCTTTAACAATAAAGGCGTTCACATGATAAATAGTCATAAGTACAGCTGTTGCCCACGTCGTATACGTAATGCCTTCAGCTAGCTGATCATTACTTATTATTGCTGGCAATTCAGTTGTGTATTGTGTTGCCTGCAAATAATAAAGTGATTAAGATAGAACAAGATCATGCGAACAACAATTAACTATTAGCATGCGGGACGAATTTGCAGCCGAAGGCAGCAGATAAAGAAGAAGAAGAGTTTAATATCAAGCTGAATAAATATAATTTTGCAAAATGTTTATGAGAGCTGCCTGCAGGCGGCAAAAACTAAACTACACAAGTGAGTGAGGCATGCAATGCTCTCAGCTCTCGGTTAGCTGAGTGTGTTTAGTTGGTTAGTTGGCTAGTTAAGTTGTGATTATTTAAATGGCATAAGATGAGCCATAATGATAGCAGTCAGGCACGTTTTATGGTCTTCAGTTCTCGCCGATTACAGCCAAGCAGGAGTCAAGCTGGATGGGCCACAAAATGTTGGCCAGAAATTAATTGCATCTGTAGTTTGGTTGCTTCGCTTTGCCCTTTCCCCATTTATGGTTGTAGTTATTGCAGTTCGTATTCGTATTCGCATTCGTATTCGCATTCGTGGTCGTAGTTTGTGTATGGAGAAACTTTTGAAGCCGCTTATCTCTGGCAGTGAAGCGAAGTTCAAAAAGCCCGCAAGTGTGTGGCATTAAAAAGTTTTTAAATTTACGCAAAACGTTCGTTATGATGCGACTTAATTGTTAGCTGTTAAGATTTAACACACACGCACACACACGCATGACAAATACAAACACGCATTGGCAAAAAATGGAGACAAGTTGAGCTGAGAAACAGTGGGAGAGAAGTAAATGTTTTGTGGGTTGTTCCAAGTAACAAGATTGGAAGAATATGGAAAGTTCTTGAACATAAAATAAATAGTTAACAATTCCAAAAAAAAAACAAATTCTTGTATTTAAAAAATTTATTTATTTCACAATTCTTTTTCAACATTTTTAGTATAATTTTATTATAAAGCGTAATTTGTGGCGTCAAAGAATTATTTAGTTCTGTCTTGCTATAATTCTCTTCTGTGTAGATTGCAGAGTATTAAATATATTATTAGCCATTCTTTTTGCTTCTCGCTTATATATTTTAAAAGTCTTATTCTAGATGTTGAAGTGCTATTGATTTTTGTATATCTTCTATTTGCAGAAGGAGGAAGTAAGAGTTAATTAACAAATTGCTACAATACTCTTCTGTGTAGAGTATTCAAAATATTGATAACAGGTATTTTTCCTTCTTTGTCATATATTTTAAAAGCCTTATCCTAGATGTTGAAGTGCAATTTGTTTCAATTCGTATATTGTAAATTATCATGTTTGATTAAATTAGTCGCAATCGTTACTTTATCTGAGAAATCGAAGCGCAATTGTAACGCAGAATTTCCGCTTTCATGTGCTGTTGCATTTTGTTGTTGTTGAATTTTTAATGCCTTGCGGCAGCTGGTAAACTTTATGGTGCTTTTTCACTTGCGAGAATACAAAGTCAATGAAAACTTTGCAGCGACATTTATCTAGAGTGAAGCATTGCTCTATACAAGAAAATGACATTCGATACGATATGTTGAATAATTTAATAACTAAAAGCAAAGGGTCAACAACATTTGCAAGAATAGTTTTGATTTTAGTTTTATCTAGTTATAGAAAATAATTTGAATTTGACCTTTTATTCTACTTTAGTGATAGAAATATATTTCAAGGCTATTTCTTTGCAAAGCATTTAGTTGTTTGCAATAGGAAATGCAACTTAATTCATATGCCATGTGCATAATACTTTATAATATTTGCGGACATTTATAAGAGTTTTATGTTTTCAGCTGCATAAGCTGCTTTATGGCTGAAGAAAGAAAGCTTTGCCTGTGCTCTTTGTATGAATAATATTTGTGATAGCCACGAAGAAAAAGTGCAACGCGAAAAAGTGAAACAGGGGCGGAGAGGGGGAAAGGAAGTAAGCCTTAAGAAAAACAATGAACATTTTGCACGCTGTCATCGGTTGGTTGTTGGTTTGCAAAGTTGTTCTGTTTTGCTGTGTTTAAGAATGCGTATTGCAGCTGCACTTAGCCATAAAGTAGCTAAGGCAAACAATATTAAAAACAAACACACGCTGAGCGCACACACACACACATAAATACACACACATACTAGCAATAAAATAGTGTGAGGGAAAAAATGTGTAAAAGCGGTGAAAAATTATATATGTATTAGCTGAAAAATATGCACAGCAGGTGCCGCAAGCTGCTGACTATCTAGAGAGAGTGTTAGAGAGTGTGTGTGTGTTAGAGTGTGTGTGTGTGTGTGTGTGTGTGTGAGTGTGAGCTAGTGTTAGTGCCTGCTGCTGCTGTCTGTGTCTGTGTTTTGTGTGCTCGTGAGGTGCATCCGCTTTTTGGTCTAGTAGCCACAGCACTCAACAGCAACAGCAACAGCTATACACATTAATGTTGTCCAAGTGCTATACTAAATAATGTATGTATGTGTATGTGTGTGTGTGTCTTCTTGCTTGTGTGTATGTGTGTGTGCGTCTATGCGCAAATAGTTTTTCAAAGTGGAAGCGGGTAGCTGAAGGTTTTCTTCCACCTGTAATTATGTTGAAAGTAAAATGCTTGTAAAATATTAACTGCTGCATGCCACATGCTGCACACACACACACACACACACACATGCACGTATCACACCTATAAGAATGTTTGCTGAAATTTAATATTTAAAATGAGTTTGCTGCTGTTGTAACATTTAACTAACAGCGATTTGCTTTGGCCGCAGCAAATTTGTGCCTCGTTCATTGAAAAACATTTTCCCCCGACCACCTCTTTTGCCATTTCCCACATCGATGCTGCTGCTGCTGTGGCATTTCCCAGCACTCTCTCTCTCTCTTTCTCTCTCTCTGCAGTTTTTCATTTAGCCAGTCGGCCAACTGGTTTGCTAATAGAAATAAAAACAAAACTGCACACAAACTAAACCAAGCTAAATGCTCAAAGGCTTCGTTCGACTGCCTGCCTCTCTCTCTCTCTCTCTCTCTCTCTGTAGCTCCCTCTCACTCTTTCTCTCTCCCTCTTGCAGTTGTGCCTGCAATGAAAACAAAAAGCGATTTGCAAGTTTTCTATTGCGCATAAAAGTATGCTATGGAACATTTTTTCCCATGACGTTTCGCTCAACATTCTCGTTTTCTTTTTCTCACTCACTCACTCGCTTTCCATATTTTTGTTGTTCTCGTTCTCTTTTGCTTCTTGTTTTTGTGTTTTTTTTTGTGCTTTTCATAAAACCAAACTATTAAGCCAAGTGTTAAACTCATTTAGCGCGGATTTATGCGCCCGAGTGCTTCATGCAAGCTGTGGCTGTGGGGCTTAAAGAGCGGGGAGGGGAGGGAGGGTATTAAGGGTCATATGTGTGACCATGTAGTTATGTATGTAGGTGTATGTGTGTGAGTGTGTGTACTAGTTTGTTTTGGCCTCTATGCGTCTGCTTTGTAAACGTGCCGTTTTCTTTTATGCGCTTTTAATAAGCCTTTTTTCTCTCTCTAGTTGTTTTTGTTGTTGTTCTTGTTGTCGCTTTGTGCCCTGCTTTTCGCTTTTCTCCCCCCACATTTCTTCCCATACTCCATATATATATATGTTTTTCTATTAACAGCTTTGCATTTTGATTGTTGGCATTTGTGCGCGTGCTTTTTTATTGCATGCACTGTGAACTTGAAGCGTAAAAAATTCGAGTGACTGCAAAATGTCATCAAGGCTGCATTCGTGCTTTTGTGCGTTGATCTTAAGCAGATTAAATCATAATAGTTGGGCTTCAATTGTGCTATTCTCTGAATACTACAACCTCAATTATCCACGATTAATATGCAAATAAATCAATCGAATGTGAAGTAATAAGTAAAGGCATCATTTATGGTATATATGTATGAAACAGAGGTGGAGGCTAGCCGGTAGACCCAATCGGTTTCGGCATTAGCATTAGAAAGTCGATAAATATGTTGATATCATCAGTCGTCAGTAGTAGATCATCAGTCGTCAGAAGAAGTTCTGAGAATTTGAACATCACTCATCCGTCGTCAAAGGAATAACAGAAGGAGCAGAAAAATCAGTTCCGGAAGGTAGCAATACTATTTATAATATTAAATAACATTTATGTTCAACAAACTGTACCTTACACATATTCTTAATTTTCCATACATTAAATAATAAAGGGTTATCTTTTGAACTAACATAACATTTTGGGGCTCAACCGAAAGGATTTCAAAGTGTCCCCCAACTTTACAAAAATTTTAAATCAAATTACATTGAAACTTCTATTGGCGGTTGACTATCCGACTTCACACTGTCTTTTCGTTCAAGTATCAATCGTCTTCGCTTCTTAGTTAACGACTGTCTTTCTCTAGTCCTCTCTAAGCTTGTTGATCTCGCTTAGTTCAAATGAACCAGAACACATCGATGCCTGCACATTTTAACTGCTTGCTCAGGTGATATGCTTGCTCATGTGATCTGCTTGCTCATTTGAACTGCTTGATCATCGTTGTGTACAACTTCATCAATTCTCAGAGCTGAAGAATGCTTCTGCTTCTCATATATAAAACTCCCAATCAACACTCCTTATTCACAGCAGGGTATGTTGAGGCATTTCCTTGAAATAATGCAAAATTCATTAAACTGCTTACATTGTAAATAGTTTGTGTGCAATTTGGACTTTGCATCGTCTGCGTTCGTCTGCCTTGACGAGAAAAGTCATTATTTGCCTGATGCTGTTACCTGATATTGTCGTATTAATTTTTGATATGTAATCTGATTTATTGCAACATTTTTGTTGCCAGACGTCGCTCACTCTCTCTCTCTTTCTCGCTCTCTCTCTTTCACTCTCTGTGTGTGTTTGTTTGTTGACTTGACTTGCGTTTGGCTTGTCATGTTGCTGTTGATTCACCAGCTGAAATAATAAATCCAAAATTGTTGTTTTTGGCCTGTTTAAATTTCCTCAAGAGATGTTGTTGTTGTTATTGTTGTTGCATGGCATCCGTCTGCTCACTCGATTTTAGCATAAAGTCCCAAGTGCAAAAGTCTATCATTTGAAACATGTCCCAAATGGAGAATCGAGAACCACAGCCAGGCCATTTACTGAGACTCTGTCTGCCATCCAACCATCTAGACAGTCAGTCAGACAGACAGAGAGAAAGACAGACAGATAGCCAGTGAAGTGTGTAAGGAAAAGTGCCAATCAAAGTTAATTGAAAATTCATTGAATGTTGTATATTTAAGTAAGGCACACAAAATAAACCTCTATGCATGAGAGTACGAGTCTCGAAAATCTCTTTCTCTCTGTATCTCTGTCTCTCTTATTGCTGTTGTTGTTGTCATCGTTGCTGTTTGCAGTTCAGCTTACAATGTAAACATTTTTGATCAGAGCATAAATAGCTCGGAAAGAAAGAGACACCTGCAGAAACTGAATAAATTAGTAGAGATTGTCATGAAATTTACAACGACTTGCAGCCACACATACCATATTTTCTCACACATATTAAAGTGAACACAACACGGCGTATTTATTTAAATATTATATTAAGCGTATTTAAATAAATCTTGTTTGCTATTTATATGGCACAAATATTTGCAATACTTTTGAAAAAGACTCTTTGGCTTCAAATCAAAATTATGATATTTACATTTTTAATAATATGAAAAGTTGGAGAACAAAATGTACATAATTGTTACAAATTTGTTTGGCCAATGCTAACAAACAATTTTATAAGGCAAGCTAGATTTTTCAATAGTTTAAAATGGTATATATAAATCAGATATGAAGAGTTAGTTCAAAGAGTATTAATATAAATAGTTACTTATTTATTTGAAGTACGACTTAAATATGTATATCAAGTATTAATTGATTAATTATAAAGCGATTTAAAACTGATTTTTATGGAATATCATTATTTAAAATTGCGAAAGTCACTTAATAATTCATAATTCTACTTAAATCTCAAGCAATTTGTAGCTCTTCTTAATCTACTCCGATACAACCAACTGTCTCTTCATTTAGTGTAGTAAGAATTCAACTTAAAAGTCAAGTATTAACCACCTCTTCTTACACTTCTACTAGAATTCTCTGAGTCTTCGTTTAGTGTCAATCTTCTTTACCACATGATGTATTCATTGCGTAGTTTTAGTGCCACAATTGCCTTCACAATCGTAATCGTAATTCGTTTCAGCAGCTGCCTTGAAGTTTATATTTCACAAGTTGCCAAAAGTACAAAGAGAGAGTGAGAGAGAGAGAGAGAGCACGAAAAGAGGCCACATTAATGTTTGCGTATTACGTATACGCCGAGTATTGCGTGTTACGTGTTATGGCTATCGATGGGATTGCACATTACGACACATTTTGGCATACAATGTGCGGTTAAGAGCCCCCGCCACACACACACACACACACACACACACACACATACACACACACACACACACACACACACACACACACACACACACACACACACACACACACACACACACAAATGCATTCTTGTAATGTGATTCGCATTTCACATTTCGCATTCGCAGTTCTCGAAGTTCGCTTTGCGCTGGGCAAAATCTGTAAATCTGCAAAAATGTGTTCTTTTTATTTGCCATTTCCGCTGCAGAGCACAAATTGAACTGCAAATACACTTGGCAACTCTGAGTGTGTGAGAGAGTTGTTGTTGTTGGCAGAAGAAAGATGAAGAAGAAAGCGTAGGCTGCAAGTGATGTGGCTTAGCTGCTGCCACTTGAAGGGGGAAGAGGAAAAACTGAAACGGAGAAAGGGAACTGCCAGCCACTGTCATTTGCATTGCGCTCAAGTTGGCAGCTTTGGCAGCTACATTTACAGTTGCGGCTGCGGCAAACGTTGCCGCTAAAAGTGTTTACCTTTTACTTAAGAAATTACACTTGGGCAAACAGAATTTGTCTGCGCCACGAAATCCGAAGCGAAGAGGTGTGGTGTGCTGCATTTGAATGTGCCAGGCAGGCAAGCAAGCAGGCAGGCGGAAGTCCAAGTGGCTGTGTAAATTTTTTAGCTCGAACGCAAGAAATCAAACGCAACATCCGGCTGGCAAGTTTCTTTCTTTTTTCTCTTTTTTCGGGGCCAGCCTACAAATTGAAAAGTTTTCTGTTCTCTGCTTCTCGGATTTGTTTGAAGTGTTCGCTGTTCTCCTTCTCTATCTCTCTCTCTGTGTATTAAATGTTGACTTTTTGTACGCTAATAGCTAAAAGCGTGCCTAGCAAGGCAGTAAAGGCCATGGCAATGGCAAAAGCGGCAGAGTCAGGGCCATTGTGGTTCACTGGAAAAGTTTGCAAAGTTCGCACTCGAGAGAGATAATTTGTGGGGTGCACAAAGTTTTTAATAAGAGGTCAATGATTTACATTTGCCGAAACCGAAGCTGAAACCGAAAATTTCAAAACATTTTTGTTAACTGCTGTTGCGGTCTTGAAATCTTGACTTCCATTTGCTGATTGTCGGTTAACGTGGCGTATGCGCAATCTGCACACAAATAAAATACACAACTATTTGGGGTATATATTTATGCATTTTGCAATCGATTTAAAGTCACAAGGAAATGCCAGCTCATATATTTCGATCCTTTTTTTGCTTATCATTAAAGCACTGGCCAATTTCCTTTCTCTTCCTCTCTCTTAAGCACTTAATGCTAAGCCTCCCCTGGGACTCATTGTGTCAACTGGCAACGAGCTCGTAAACGGGTTTCTCTTTTTTATAATACTGCTGTTGCTGTTGCTGACCGTATTCGCCTATTGATTGGCCATGGGTCAGGCGGCAAATAAATACTACACTCGTGGATGGGCAGTACCCAATATTTATGACCATTTTAACCGCAAACAATTGAAGCTTAAAAGCCAAACAATCAAATTTAGAACTTCCAATTAGAAGTTGAGCTCAGCTCCCCTTTCTCAGTATTTTTTCACAGCAAGTCGCAAGTAGTGCGAGTCTAACGAGCAGCAAGTATAATAAAAAGAATGTTTATGGCAGCACAAAAGGCGTGTCGTGTTGTCCACGACGACGACGACGACGACGACAACTACAGCAACAATAACAAGCTCATAAAGTTTGTGTTTTCACCTGCAAAAGCAGAAACCAATAAGCAGCCATAAAGGCCAACAGCAACTGGAAACAGTTAAAAGCGAGTTGCGATTGGGATTGGGCTTGGGATTGGGTGTTGCGTGTGTGTACAGAGAAACCCAAAGTCAAAGCAAGAAAAACTGATTGAGGTCTGATTCCATTTGATAACTACGCATGTGTGTGTGTGTGTGTCTGTGTGCAAGCCACAAATTGTTATTTTGGGCACCAATTGGAGTCGGTCAAAGCGAAAAGTGCCACTGTGGCGACAAAGAGAGAAGGGAGGCTGGAAGGCTGAAAAACCAAAGCCATTACATTCAAATCAGAGTCTGCAGTTAGTTAGTGTCCATTGTGAACAACGCAGTGACAAAAGGCAGCTAAAAAGGTGTTGAAATTGACTTAAAGATACGCTGTTAAATGTGGACCAACTTTCAAGTCAATTAGAATAGCGATAGATGGAAATAATATTAAACTTACAGAGCAATAATATTAGTTTTTCGTAACTACAAACAACATACATATGAATATACCCCTCCAAAGTAGCAACATTTACAGGGTATAGCAAAACAGGCAATGCATCGCTTTATACTATGAATACACAGAGTGCAAGCAAGCGAGAAAGCGAGAGAGAGAGAGAGAGAAAGCAAGACACACCTAGCACATATCAAGCATACGCAGTGTGGGCCCAGCTTATGGGTAGCTACATTTTATTGATGCACTCGCTCTCTCTCGCTCTCTGAGGCTGAGCTGATAGTCATGAGAACATGAGACTGAGCCCAGGCTCAGAGTACAGCTGAAATTGTCACAATTGTCAGTTGTTGGCTTGAGGGTGTTGTTAATGCATGTAGATGATACTCGTATGTTGTCCTCTGTCCTCTGTTGTGTACTGCATTTTGCATGCTGCTTGAAAATTAAGTTGAATTTTTGTTATTTTCCAAGGCATTCGTCCAGTGAACAACCAACGGACGAACGTCCAACGGAACTATTCGATCCGCTCGAGCGGCACACAGTTCAATTATAAACTGCCAGCAAATGTTGTTGTTTGCTTTACTCTTCGTTGTTGTTGTTGTTGTCATTGCTGTTGCATTGTTTTGTTGCTTGTTGTTGCACGTTCAGCTTCAGTGCATTGTTTTGCATTTAGTTTCTGTTTGCGTTTGTTGTCTCTTTAAAGGCGAGAGAGAGAGTCTCGCCAAGCTCAAACTGAATTGAAGTCCCCCAAGCGCAGATAACTAAAAACTGCTGTGCTGCATTGTGCCGCAATGCACGGGATAAAGGAATGCACCAAGCTGAATGCAGCCAGCCAATCTAGCCATTGGCAACCGGAAATGCAAATTGTCCTGAGTGCGCATGTTGTTACAAATTCAAAATGGCGCACCCAGACGCTGCTCTAACTAAGCATTTCAGCCAAAAACCAGCAGCAGAAGCAGCTCCGATAAAAAAAGCTACTCACATGACAGGCAACCAAGACAGGTTTTTCATATGTTTCTTATTCTTTTCATTCTTTTCAAGCTTCAAGACTTTTTTAAATTAAGCGAAGAAATCATCACTTGCTTTTATTTTTCATTAGCATTGCCAACAGATCTTCACTTATTTAGTAATACAAAGCGTAAGGTAGATATCGTTTAGGGTTCCCCTTTATTTGTAAAACTTAAATAGAATCCTACATTCTCTTACATTCTAGCCGTTCTAGTTTTAAGATTATAATACTTAAAATTTAATAAACAAAATACAAAATAAACAAGCAACCTCATTTGTTTTATTTAAAGACTTAATAAAAAGCATGGACACTTAATTATATAATAGGTAAAGGTAAGAAAGGTAAGTATTCAATTAAAATAAAAGGTCAAAATATAGCGTAGGACTATCGATAGTGGTTGTTGTTGGACAATTTTTGTCGGGTAAAAAGTAACAAATTATTAAGTGAAATATCCGGAGAACATAAATCAGCAGTAAGCAATAATACAAAAAGTTAATTTCACCACGTGCTCCCGCTCTAAGATGATCTTACAAGGACTAATTTGTTTCACTGGGCAGTACAATTTCAAGTCTTGCATTTTAAGACAACGCCATACTTTTTTATTGCCAATCGATAGAGTTGGCCTCTGCAATCCTAGCAATTTGTGTGCTTTGAAAATGCAGCAGGATATGGCGAAGTTTGACTAATTTTAATTTAGTTTAAATACTTTGCATTGCTGTACCTAAAAGTATGCAATGAAAACGAAAAATTACTTTTACCACATTCGTTTTTAGGCATAACTTGGCCAAATCCTGAAGGATCTGGAAAGGACATACCTTTTTCTGCTCAGGATCACATTTACTATCGATTGGGATTCAAGGATTTCAAGGATCTTGTAGTAAAAATAACCTCAATTTTTTCAAGGGGGTTGGCATAGAAAATTTGGTAAAATCTTGAAAAATCCGCCGTATCTTGGCCATTTGAAGGCCGATCGGAATGTCCTTTGGCACAAGGATATCTATTATCGATACAAACTGATTGGCATAATCAAAAGGACGAATGTCCTTGAAACAACAAAGTTACAAGGACTTTTTTGAATACAGAAAATAGCGTATATCTCGGCCATATCCTGTCTGATCCTTGCGAGTCCTATGTCAAATGAGAGATATTGATGAGACTTACCACCCTGCCAAAGGACTTTTAAATCGTCCTTGTTGTTCTCGAGATATCCTGCACTTTGCTAAATTTACCTTTTCTTCATGAGCCGCGGACGAAAAAATTACAAGTGTTGGATTCTTAGATGACCCCATGTTTTTTTGATGCAGATCGATGGAGATGGTCCTTGTGATCCTAGCAAAACATGTCCTTTGAAAATGCGACAGGATATGGCCGAGATATAGCTTAGTTTCTAAACGCGTTTCGTGCATTTACGGATGTGCCGCATTGCATACTTTTAGAGGGCATTAATAAAAAGATATGTGAATTTTTGCAGCATACTTTTAACAAAAATTTTTGTGGCATACTTTTACTGAGTCGTTAAAAAATCATTTTGATTAATTATGTTGCATACTTTAAGGACGTCTATTTAAATTATTTCATTGCACTCTTTTTGCTATTTTATTGAAATTAAAAATTAGTTGGCGCTATTGGCGTCAAAGTGTTGCATACTTTTAGGGTGTGTATTAAAATATTTTTCTGGCATACTTTTGTCACTTTATGGAAATTAAAAATAGTGTAATGTTGTTTAAATATGCTGCATACTTTTAGGATGCGTGTTAAATTTATTTTATTGCATTCTTTTTGTAATTTTATTGAAGCAAAAGTGCTAGTCTTTAAAATAAAATATTAAAAATAAAAACTATTAAATATAATTTAGGGTTACTTTAGTTGTTTTTCTTCTTCATTAAGTGGATATCGGCATATTGTGACTTCATTCTGTGATCGATCGGCAGCTGAAATTAAAAAGTTAAAGTTATTTATTTAGAGTTGTAAAATTGGTTCGAAATGAAAAATATAATATAATATAAATTAAAATTAAAGAATTGCTATATATCAAACAAGTCAATAATAACCAAAGCACATTTTAAAAAGGCAGCTATAGAACAACATCAAAATTGCAGTATTTTAATAAGAAAAGTAAATTGGCCGTCCATTTTTTTTAAACATTAAACTCTGCTTAATTTCAAATATATTTTGATGTTTGATGCTAAGTGCTGAGCTGTCGCTTAAAAATGCCAAGGATGCATCTGTAGATGCCACTTGTTTTCTTTGGCCTTCGTTGCTTGCTGCTGCAGTCCTGCGTCGACTTTTTGGGTCGCCAGTCAAGAACTTGGCAGCATCTTGGGTTAGTTAATGAAACTTGCTGCATTTTTATGTACTCGTATTTTCTTAGCAATGTTGTTTTTCTTTTTTACAGCTTGCCATTTGCGAAACTTGGCGCAATTATTTTGTTGTGGCTGCGCGCAGAAAGTGGACAGTAATTATAAGGCCATTAGCAATGCTTTATAGTGGGACAGTGGGCGGGAGAAAATGTGCTGCAACGCATGGTTATTGTGTAAATGCATTAAGCGTAATGTTAAACAGAAATTAAACAAGTGTCAGGTCAGCAATTGCCACTCGAATTTGTTGCTGAGCAGCAGCCACAAAATGGCCAACAAAATGTTGCTGAATTTGAAACCGAGTGATAAATGGCAGCAACTAATGGGCTACTTGAAATATGTGTAATGTTAGGCTAATAAACTGTATTAAATAAACCTTTAAGTGTGATGTAGTTAACCCTTTAGAGAAGGATAATTAAAATAATTTAATTTCATATAAAAACTAATTGAAACTCGTAACATTTTCAAATTACCATCGCTTATCTCTTTGGCTCTTTCTAAGCTGCGCTGCAATCTTCATAAATGTAGTTTTGGCATCTTCTTCTATCGCGAAACATTCTCATCTAGCTCAAGGTCATGTGTAACTCAACTTCCAAAACATTTTCGCATTAAATTTCATGTGTCATTAAAAATGCTGTAAAGAGCGTAAAAGCAAATATGCAAATTTAGCAAGAATGAGTGCTGACAAAAGCGAATAGGATGAGCTGGGTGGAGATAGATGAGGAAACAGTGAAACGAGCACAACATGTTGGTAATCATTATCAAAAGAAATGGCTCCAGTTTGTCTGAGCATAAAAATCACTCCAATGACAGTGCTCACATTTGCTTCATGTATGTGTGGGCTACTCCCACTAAGTTCGGGTTGAGCTGCGTTGTTTGTCGGGCTGTCGGGTTGTCGGGTTGCCAGGTTGCCCTGGACGACCCGCAGATAGACTTACACTGGGACAAAGGACAACCCAACCGACCGTAATTGCCGCATTAAGCAAATAACGAGTTGTACATACCATTATAGCTGATGCTTACCGCTCGGTAATTGTCATCAAATTTCGTCAAGTGTTTGCTCTAACCTCGAACAGCAGCAGCAGCAAGAAAAAAGCAACTGAATACCTGTGTGACGTCAACTTTTATCTGAGCTAAAGCTAAAGTTTTGCACGCTCCATTAAAAAAGCAAAGCAGCCAAAGTTGCTGCAACTGCCAAGATTTATTTAGAATTCCCTTTATGCAGGAAACTTGCGCTGAAAAGTATGCTACAAGAAATTTGGCACTGCATCAAGTATACGTTATTACAAGAGTTTGTTAATAACCTTAACACATGCATTCATCATTATAGTACTAAACATGTACATGTATACCCCATTCATATTTGAGTGCAGGGTATAGCGTAGCTTAGGATGAGCACACAACTTAATATGATATTGGGTAAAATTTATGTGCTTATCAGCAAATTGTGGCATTTCGTTGTTTCGTTCGTTCGTTGCTTGTCTTGAGCATAGAAATACTCGCGCAGAAGCTTTAGCTCTAGACAATTTGGCCGTTTGTTTTGTTGGCTAATTAAACCAAACCCATTTCGTGTAGCTGCTCTACAGCTGGAAAGATAAACGTGACGCTATCAAAGCAACAACGATGCAAGGGAGAAGGAAAACGAGAAGGAGAAGAAAGAAAACTTGACTTTTTTAATGTGCAAAAGTTTTGTGTGTGTAATAAATATGAAGCACAACGTTACCAAGTTGCACTGTCCTGTCCCCAATAGAAAGGGAGGAAGGGGGGCGAGAAGAGGGGAGGGAAGGAGCCATGTACTGCAGAGGGCGGCTTGCTGCGGGCAGTCTGGTTTCCGTTTCCGTTTCCGTTTCAGCTTCCGTTGACTGTGACAGCAATATAAAAAGTGCACTGCCAAAGTTTGTTTTACTGCTTGAAATCGGACGCTTGCCTCTATAGGATGTTGTCTCTGTTATTGTTGTTGCTGCTGCGGCGTTAGTCAATTGCAATTGCATTTGAGCTTTGATTTGTGCTCTGTTTGCCTTCTGTTCAGCCTGACTTGACTTCGCCTGGCTTGGCATCAGTTACGCCTTTGGCATGCATGCAAATGTCCAAGTCAGTGAAGCTTAAATACATTTCTATTGCTTCGTCGCAGCAACTTTGTTCAATCAAATTTGTCGCTTCAAATTGCCTTTTTTTTGTTGCATGCAGCACAACTTTGGCATCTTTAAGCATCACTTTAATAGTTATCCCAGGCTACGCTTGGGCTTGGTCTTGGGCTTGATTTATGCGCCAGGCCGGGACGTAAAAATAACACAGTCAAGTGCATGGCAAACACTTGGCCTGGCCCCTCTCCCTCTTCCTCTCCCTCAATCTTTTGCCCTCATTCTCTTTCTTCGTTTAGCTTTTTGTATAATTTTTCACATAGGCAGGCAGCGACTGCTGCTGCGGCAATGGCAATGGCTGTGACTGCGACTGCAGCAGCGACTGAGGCGGCACAAATGCATAAAAAGCCAGACAGTTGAGCATAAAATATTGTTGTTATATGAAAAGCAGCCTCCTCTGCTTCTTTACCTCCCCAGAGTGCACAAAGGGAAACAAACGCCAAGCAGCTGCATTGCTGCTGCCTCAACAGCTTCTACAGTTGCTGCTTCTCCCTTTGCTGCTGCTTCTGTTGCTGCCCAGTGTCTGGCGCGTTGCTTTGTGTGGCCATTGAATGCATGAAAAATGAACTGAACCCCAAAACTGCTGCTTGGTAAGTGTCGTTGGCAGCAGCCAGTTAGGCTGCGTTTTGCGCAGTCATTGCACATGGCCAGAACGCCACAGCTCCAAAAGTTACGTATACGCAGCGTTGTGCGCTAACTGACTGGCCAAGTGCCTGTAAATGTTTGATAAGAAACCGAATCAGAGCTATTGATGGTCTGCTTAACTTGCGTACACAAAGTGCCAACATAATGCACTTCTAACTTCTAATGTACATAATACGAGTAGCTTCCTTCGACTACAAGTATTTCTCAAGCAGTCAAATATGTATTGACTGTCCTTAAGCACACATTCTTCTTTATTTATTAATGTACTGTGTCTGGTGAATTCGACTATTCTTCGGCTTGCTTGGCAGCTTCTTAATCATTTTTCTCTCTTTGATATGAGTCAGAGTATATAGCTTTAGCAAAGGTTCTTTTCGCTGGATATTTTATAAGGTTATTTTATAGTATGAATTTACAGTCTTTCAAAATATGTTTCACCTCTTACATATTTTTCAATCTACATTTGCACAGAGACTGTCCTCAAAATAATCTAAAATATTTTATCTTCCTTTCAATGCAAGTATTCAAAATTTAACATATTTATATTATGATTTTTGCTCGCTTTAAAATGTTTTTTGTCTTTTCTTATTTTTTTTTAACTAAGACTGCTTTCTTAAAATTATGTTAATTATTATACTACAATTCTATTAGATCACATTGCAGACATTTAATCATTATTTTAATTGACTACTTTATGATGACTATTTAGTCTGAAGAGACTAAGACAAAATGTGAAAATTTTTTGAAATAAATCTTTTAATAATGTTTTAAATTTTCTCTTCCCTAATTCGACTAAGTAATGTGTTAACTTGACATACACATTCTAATCAATCTACTAATTACTATACTTTTTCTAACTTTGGTTGACACTGCACATTTATAATTATATTTCCGCAGCTTCAATTGGCTGCATTTAAATTCCTTTATTCAATTTGTAATTTGTAATTTTCAATTTGATTTACTGTTGTGTTTTGCTTTAGCCTTGTGTTTGGTTTGCTTTACAAATCCAGCCAAAACAAGCGTGCCAGACACACTCACAAACACTCACAAACACTCACACACACACTGACACACAAAAAGTGGCAGCTGAGGCGTGAAATTTAATATAGTTGTCGGTTTGCCTTCG
This sequence comes from Drosophila pallidifrons, assembly GCA_023558445.1. Taxonomy (NCBI): domain Eukaryota; kingdom Metazoa; phylum Arthropoda; class Insecta; order Diptera; family Drosophilidae; genus Drosophila; species Drosophila pallidifrons. Next base: position 26,221,789 of record CM042347.1, on the reverse strand, counting down.
GGGGGTGCCAACTGTTGTTGCAGTTGCCAGTTGCTGGTTGCCAGTTGCTGGTTGCGAATTGTGAGTTGTGAGCGGCGTGAACGTGGCTGGCAGGTAAAGCTAATGCCTCAACTCAAACCTGGGCCAAATTGACACGCGCCACTATTTAATGCCGGCGCAATGAGCTCATTGTTATGGTGGCGCCTCCAAATGAGCGGCATAACTCAATAAAAGGCATTGTTGACGCAGCCAGAGCAGAGAGTACAGTCAGGTTGGATGTTTGGCTGCCAGCGCTGATATCCAGGCAACCGTGCACATATTAAATAAGCAATATAAACATTCGAGGCTGCTGAAAAGGTAACCTACTGATTGGGTTGCCAGTGGAGGGCAATAGAAGGAGGCAAGTGGTGAAAAGGGAGGCGAGGCGGGCGGTTTGCCGCAACATAAATTACGGCTAACGCTCGGCTGCCTCATCAGTCAAGCGTCGCGTAGTTTGCAGCGCGTTTTATTAGCTGCTGTGCGCGGTGACGGCATAATTTGCAGGCAAACAGCTTAAAAATTTGCATACACAACACACACACACACACAAATACACAGACATACACATATGTGGGCTGACATTTAAAATTACCAAGAGAAGGGAAAGGGAGTGGGAATGGGGGAAGGGAAAGCAACGCCTGGCGCCTAATTGAAACTATGCGGCTGCTTAAATTGAGACAATTAGAGCCAACAAGCGACAAGTCGTCCTCAACAACAACAACAACAAAAACAGCACTCGACAACAACAAGAACAAGAACAACTTGATTGCCAGCTCTGGCATATTTTTCAATTTACATTTCATTTCATTTCATTTGCCTCAACATATGTGTGCGTTGAGTTTGCCTCCAAATTAACTAGCTGACAAGCAGCTGATGTTGTTGTAGTTGTCGCTCGAATAAACACACGACTTCCCAGCAAATTGACAAACATTCGCTGTCGAACTTGTTCAAGGGAGAAAGGAGAAAGTTTCTACACAATCGAGTAATAATTTCTACTAATATGAACGCAAGTCGATGGACTTAGTAGCTTAGATATTATGCACAATAATTAATAAAAGTAGTTAAGATAAATTTAAATACATTAAAAGGAAATATAAATATAAAATAAACATACGAATTCCCAGCAAATTGGCAAACATGTTGAAGAGAGAAAGGAAGAGTCTCTACACAATCGTGTAATAATTTCTTATTGAAATAATTACTTTACTAAGTGCAAGTCGATGAACTTAGTAGCTTAGTTGTTGTGTATAGTACTTCAAATATACATTAAAAATAAGATGTTAAAAGTTTTCTGATATTTATAATGATACTAAGAAGTCTTTTTCAATGCTCAACATTTTCAATGTTTTACAATTTCCTAAATCAAGAAAGTATGTTTTTTTTTGGTTTAATAGTTAAATCACTCTGTAAATTGTTCTTTTCAAAATAAGTTGAAAAAGCGATTATTCATTATTATTTATACTAGCATTTCCAAAGTTTATATTGTTTGCAATTACAAAATTTTGTAAGCTACAAATTCAAGTTTTGTTTTGTTTTTATAATTTAGTAAAAATATATTACTGTCAGACTTCAAAGATTTGGTTTGCCAATTTAGATGGCAAATCTTAACAGTTTGTGCACGCACAAGAACTGAGCAGTGACTTCGTTGTGAGCAAGTGAGTTGAAGCTGGAAGCTGCCTGGAAGTAGTGAATGTCTTAACCCAAGTGCCACTCAAGAGTTGGCAGTTAATTTGCCAAAAAATTGCATCTCTATTCGCATTCATATTCACATCCACCCACACACACACTGTCACACACACACACACACAGTGGAGAGAACGTAATGGCATTCAGAACATGCATAAGCTGGCTCAAAAACACGCATATTTTGTTGAGAGAGCGAGTGTCAAATTGGTCTGTTTGCCTCTCTCTCTGTCTCTATGTGTGTTGGACTAGGGTTGCCTCAACTCTTCTGGGACAGTCGAAGGACATTAGCATAAAAGCGTTACTAATACACAAGCTACACAGAGAGCTAACAAGAAACACTTAATGAAGCAATTTTTAGCAGCAGCAACAACTGAAACTGCAACCGAGGCAGCAGCAGCAGTAACTAGAGCAATGGGAGACGCCGCCGACGACGACGTCGCCGATGGCAGCAGCAACTGCATAAAAAGCAACAACTCAACTTCCTGGCAAAGCCGTAAAGCCTGCTCTCTGTCTCTCTCTCTCCTCTCTCTCTCTCTCTTGTCCGCTCTTTCAGCTGCCTGCCTGCGCAAAAGTGTGTACAGGTGACTTAATCAACATGCAACTCATTTTGTTTTCCATACATCTACTATACACACGTGTATGTATAAGTAAGAGTATGTGTGTGTGTGTGAGTATGCCAAAGTATGTGTGTGTGTGTGCATATGTTGTGCCTTGCTTGCTTAGGCTGGGTGTGTGTTCGGGGTCATGTCAGGCGGCTGCTGCTGCTGCCCATGTGCAGGTATTTAGCAAAAGCTCCAACTCGTTGCAGCAGCAACACCAACAACAGCAGCAACAGCAACAACAGCAGCAACAACAGCGACAGCAGCAACATTCTACACATGGCATAAGACACTAAATTGTGTTGAAATCAACAATGAGCCCAAAAACACAGGACCCACAGCACAGGCAAAGCGACGTTCCTATTTAGTTGCTCCTCTGGTTGCTGCTGTTGCTGCCAAGACAAAGGCAGCAATACGTGCTCAGCCGGGGCTCAGTTGGGCAAATGCATACAAATGGCTTGGCTGCAGCTGCAGCGCGTTCTCGCATCTGCCTCAACCTCATTCTCATCCTTGGCTAGCTCCTTATTGTTGCCCTCGTCCTGCTCCAGCTGCTGCTGCTGATGTGAAATTATGCACATTGACAATATGGTAGATCCCAGCAATGGATACTTTGGGTGTGGACAACATATTGATGCAGCTAGTTGACACCAACCAGCCAGCAGCCAAAGCAGCAGCAGCAGTCGAGAGTCAACAACTTGACTTGCCCCCAAGCGGTTGCCCATTGTGTAAATATAACAAGAGTTGCCTGCATTCATCGAGCAAGGGGGGCAACTAGCTGGGGTTTGTCTTAATTAAGCAGCCAGCCAGCAACCGGAAACGGAAAGAGTTTCACTCGCTTTGCAAGCCATTTAAAGGAAGTGTGCTCACAGCACTTTACTCTGATCAATTGCGGAACTATGTTTAAGGCCAACTATAACTAGCAATTAAATGCGAATGTAGTTCTCAATTTCGCAAAATGTTTTGTGTTATTATGGACAGTTGTTTATGAGTAGTGACATAAAGCTATGCAGCGAAGTCTATTTAGTTCTAGGAATAGTTCCAAAGAAATTGATCCAATTATGTTTCATTGGAGATTTTCACTGATTGCTGATTTTTAGGTACAACATTTAACTAAATGGTAATATAGGTGTTGAAACAAGAAGTGTGGGAAATGAAAGAAGACTTTAACAATTCTAAGTTATTTCTAACAAATATTAGTGAAAAGTTAGCTAATTGAATTAAGGACTTTGTTCTAATTAATTGAGGGACTTTGTTAAGCCTATTAAGTCTATAAACAGTTTAAAGAAATGTGTCTACTGATTTCTGGTTGGTTATCAATTTACTGATTGTAGATTTTTAGGAACTACATTTAACTAAAAGGAAAATAACACCTTTGCAAATTATCTTTTTGGAGATATGTCTTAAGGGGAGACCGTAAATCAAACGTTATCCTAACATTTATAAATTATTGCCTAAAAATATTAATGAAAAGTTAAAGTAATTGGCTGATAAATTGGGGGATTTTGTTTATGGACAATTCTAACTATTGATTCAAAGTAAGGCAGTCTTTTGTGTTTACAGATTACTGCAGATATATAGCTATTATCAAAAGTTTAGATAGGTAATAATTGACGTTATGGACTGTGGGCACAACTTCGTAATCTTATCTAAGAAAGGCAGTCTATTTTTTACAGATAGAACTATATTACTTAATGGATTATTGATTAACAATACAAAACACACAACCAAAACAAAACAATATTAATAAAACAATAGTTTTCACTTACTTAGTAACTTATTTTTATCAGTCATTTAAGGTAAGTATAGAAAGCTCTTTAGTTGCATTATATGGGCAACTTTGCTCGGAGACATCTGCAAAAGAGTAGTTCAAATAAGTAGTTCAATTAATTTTAATCTTTAAAAATATAATCAAAATGCTAGTAGGACAATTTAATTATATTGATCTATAAAAAGAAATGCAAAAACTATTTTACTCTAATAACAAATAAACTACAAACTCTTGGGCAACTTTGTATACAAAAAATAGTCTTTATTTATATGGATTAATGTGTAAAAAATGATGAATTAAAAGTTGAGCTAGGCGGTAAGTAGACTTATTTATAGTTGGCCTCGAAGTACTCTTTCATTGCGTTTCGGTTCGTCTTGCCGTTGGGCAGACGCTTGATGTCATTGACAATAATGCAGCCAGCATGGATCTCCAGATAGTCAGAGTCGACGCGCTCCTTGACAAACTTGCAGACATCCTCGCCAGTGATTTGGGCACCACGCTGGAGCACCACAGCGGCGGCAGTTTTCATCCAGGTGGTGTCGCTGTGCAGTCCAAAGACACAGACCTCGGCAATGCCTGGCATCTGGGTGACGACATCCTCGACTTCACTGGGATAGTACATGATGCCGTTGTACTTGATCATGTCCTTGATACGGCCAGAGATGTACAAGAAGCCATCGTCATCGAAGTAGCCAGTGTCGCCGGTGTAGAGCCAACCATCGCGATCCTGCATGTTGCGTGTCTCCTCGGGATCGTTGTAGTAACCATCCCAATACTGTCCCGGATGGACACAGATCTCGCCACACTTGTTGGCTGGCAGCGCCTCATTCGAGGGACTTATGATCTTAATCTTAATGCCCGGCAGAACGCGACCCACCGAATTGGGCTTCTCATCGTAGTGTTTGTTGAGTGTGCAATTGGTTGAGCCGAGCTCGGAGAAGCCAAAGGCAAACTGCAAGGCGCCGGGATTGAGACGCTTGCGGAAGCGATCCTGCACCTCGATGGAAGCGCACATGCCACCGTACAACATATGCTTCAGACTGTCGATCTTGGTGGTCTCAAAGTTGGGGCAATTGGCCATCAGAGCCATCATCGATGGCGGTCCCAGCCACCAGGTGATCTTGTGCTTCTCAATCAAGCTCAAGACGAGAGCAGGATTAAAAGCGCCATCGCAGACGATGCGAGTTGTGCTGTGAATGCCACTGGAAATGTAGGTGGTGAGTCCTGTAACCCAGTCAGGAGTGCTGTGGCAATACTGCACATCAGTTGTGGTCAGATATCTGAAAGGGAAAAAGAATTACAGTTGACTAAGGAAAGAAGTAATGAAGATAAGTCTTTAACTCACTTGGTGGTCATGAAGAACTTGTGGCTGTAAGCGTTGGTCACAGCCTTGGGCACTCCGGTGGTGCCCGAGGAGCAGATGATGGCCAGCGTCTGATCGTTGCCCTTCTCCAGTTTGTAGGGCTGAAAGTTCGGAAGAATAGGCGTGTTCAGCAGCTCCTCAATTGGAGTGGAGCCTGGCTGATGGTTGCGCATTGTGACAATCTTTGTGTTGAGGTTTTTGGTGCCATTGCTGATCTTCTCGTACTCATCGCCATCGCAGAAGATGACGCGTGGCTTCGTGATGCCGTAGAGCTTCTCGATGGTCGCCGGAGTGTGATTGATGTTGACACAATGGAAGGCCAAGCCATTGAAGAGACAGCCATAGATGACGGCCGACAAGTGCGTCGTGTTTCTGGCAATGAGGCCAATGATATCCGTTTGATGCAAACCCAGATTACGCAAGTAGCTGGCCACACTTTGTGACTTGAGATGCATTTCCTCCCAGGTTACGGTTGTGTTCTCGGTAGCCGAGATCTGGGCAGTCAGCTGAGGATGGCGACGCATCTCGTTGAAGGTGATCTCGCCCAGCGAGAGTTGCGGATTGAAGATGGCATCCTCATCGACGCCACTCCACACCTTTTGGTCGGGATTGTAGTTGTACTCTGGCTGGAAAGGCATGTTGTTGCTCACTTCTTGATGATCGCTGCCACAATGCTGAGGATTTGCGATTTCTCAACCTTTTTTATAGCTGGCGAATTAAGCTGAGTGCGAAAGCTATCAGCTTTTCCTGTGCTTCGGTGCATTTAATCAATATTTTTAATTAGTTTCTATCGTTTTTAGCGGCTGTTCCGTATTTCTGCTTCTTTCGATCCGATTAAAGTCCAATTGTGATTTGCATATCGGACGATACCATTTAATACAATCGTGATTACTTCTATCGATATTAAGCCGAATCGCGCCACAAGCTGACTAATCACACACAGTCAAGTAAAACCGCACTTTCGATACTGGCAAGAACTTTATTTTGCTTCTAGTTTTGTGCTATTCAAAGAAGAAGTATATATAATTCTGTTTTCTGCTGTATTCTCTATCATCTTTGCCACTTGAGAATATTTTGTCACTTCCTGACACATGGCAACGAATCAGCATTGGAGTTTAATCTAATCACCGTAGTATCCACTTAATAAAAAAAGTGTTTAAAACTAAACAACAAGTTCGAGTTACAGAAGTACACGGATCCCCTTCCCTAGACACTTTTATCATCATCGTCCACTGGCATGCGTACTATGGAATATATTATAATAGATAGCCATTCGGTTTGACTGACAGCAGACAATATTATCTATTCATTGGGGCAGACTAAACGTACTTGAAGTCGGAAGTTGCTTATCAGCCAAAGCAGTATTTATAAACACTAAACCAGACCCAGTATTTACATTATTTTAAAGGGTATATTAAGTGTGTTGAAATGCGGGCAAAGCCAAAAGAGTGCGGTATTATTCTTAAAATATACCAACAAAAAACTAAAATACACCGAAATATATTTTTGGTATATACTGTTATCCATTTTTAATAAAGTCAGCAGAGTGGGTTTTATTTCTAAAATATACCAATTTTAACTACCAACAAAATACTAAAATATACCGAAATATATATGTGGTATATCGATACAAAGCCAAAAATGCGGTATTTTTCTTAAAATATAAAAAATGATATACCAACATTGTACTAAAATATACCGAAATATATGTATGGTATATCACCATACTATTAAAATCAAAATAGCGAATTTGAGAGATCTGCTACCCCTTGATAATAAACCAAATTTAAATACCCAAAAATATCAAAATGTATTACTTGAAATATAAATAAACAATGTCTTTCAAAATATTCCCTAGAGTACAAAATATACCAGATTGTCAGTCGAGGCAATTAAGATGGCATCGGAGATGAATCCTTCTGCCTGTTAAATACGTACACTTCCTGCTCTCTTTATAACAATTTCCATTTATTCTCTCATCTATACTTTTTTTTTTATATTCTCTCTTTGAAATTTACAAAATTTCAACTTTCGTTATTTAAATTTCGGTTATTCTATTAAAAAGCACTTGGTTTCTTTTAGTCAATTCATTCCACACTTTTCTTAACTATCCAATAGTTAATAAAATGAAGATTAACTTATGTATATATCCTGTCGCAAGTTAAATATAAATGAGATTTATTTATATTTAAACAAGGCCCCCGCAACAGGATGCTTTGCCCCTTTTAGTATAGTCGGTTCATGGTCAAGAATAATCAGAAATTAATAGGCGCCTGGCATTTTGATATTTTAATTAATAATTTGATAAGAAAATTGTCTGTGACTCAAGCGAGGAAACACGCGTAGAGGGGACTGACAACTATTAATGACTTTCATGCTAAACTTATCAGCATACGAATAAGAATTAATTAAGTTTCATAGTAACAAAGCAAATATATAAATTTGTTTATCAACGGAAGTCATTCAATTTACAATATTTATGCAGATAGAGAAACTGCTTTTCTTTTTTGGTTTTCTTGGCCAAGTTTATGGCTTTGAATAAACTACATTTAGTTTATTGCGAAGCATAGTTCGAGTTCGGTTTCAATTTACTTTTGTGTGCCGTAAATTAATTTTACTGGTTTTGTTGTAAAGTAAAAATAACTAGAGAGACGAGTGATTTATTTGAGCAGATTATAAATCTGAGGGCCAATGCAATTTGTAGCGATGTGGCTCTGTGAAACTCCATTAGGCTGCATATTAAAAGAGTCATGCAACCATTTGAGGCAAGTGACAGGCGCATACCACATGCAAACAGACAGACAGACAGACGGACAGACAGACAGACGCTTCTGCAACACCTTTTGGCCATTAGAAGGCAAAAATTTAACAATGTCGCAAGTCAAGCAGTTGAGTTTGTCTCTGTGCGTGAGAGACAGAGAGAGAAAGCAACGCCACAGGTCATAAATTCAATTTGGCTAACAAACACGTTGCACACACACATATACACTTACACTTATACACTCAGCTGGAGATGTCGAGAGGTTGTAACAAAAAGCAATTGCAGCCATGTGCACAATTGTTTGGCAGGGCAATTTTTCATGCTACTCGCAGTTTGAATGTTTTCCACATTTCTGTATTTTTTGTTTTGTTTCTGATTTTGATTTGGAGTTGTAAACACAACCGTAAACTAATTAAGATGATTAAAATCTTTTGTTTTCTACTTCTTGTTGTTGTTGTGTGTGGAAATTGGCAATACGAAAATTTCCAGAGTTTGTGTGTTTTTGCGGGGCCTAAGAAAATTGCATTTAAAATTGAATTTATTTGTCGTTGGTTCGTTTAGTGCGCTTTCAAATGGAATCTGTAAAAATCTCTCTCTTCCCAATATATATATATATTTGTGTATAACAACAACTTGGAGAAATAAACTTAAATAATAAAATGGGAGCAGCAGCAAATATCCGATTAAATTATGCTCAAAGTCAAAAGCGCAGACAAAATGGCCAGCAAAAATGTAGGAAGCACTTTTCGGTGTACTGCAGCAAATAAGAAAACTTTTTGCAGAGACACACGGAGAGAGAGAGAGAGAGAGAGAGAGAGGGGGTGAAGAGAAAAGAGGAGGTTGCGTTCTCTTGCCAGCAAAATAAATCAAATAATTCAATTTTAAGCTAAACTTATTTTCGTATTAAAAATGAAAATCAAATAGAAGATAAAAAAGGATCAAGCTGTGCTCGCTGCACAGGCAACCACTTCACTCTTCCCTCTTTATCACCCACTCTCTCTCTCTCTCTCTATCTCTATGTAGACTCTCTGCTGTGACAGTGGGCGTTGTGGGGTCAGGTCGTTTAGTGGGCGTGGCAGTGGCAGCAGCAGCAATGCCAACGCATAAAACTGCAACCGCATGGCATGTGTGTATCTTCCTCCCTCTTCCCCTCTCCTCCTCTATCACTCTGTGCAACTATCTCTGTGGGAAAGTCATATCCTTTTGCAATTTTCGTTGTTGCTGGCCACTAACCTCACTCATATCGCATTGTGCATGCATGTGTGTGTGTGTGTCTCCCTGCACAATAAAATTGTTTGTCGTTTGTATGTTGAGCAAAATGCTCGCTGCTCGCTCGCCTTAGATTTATGCAGGGGATTGAGGAGCAGGCTGGCCGAAAGTAGTTTACTTTGGCTGTAAATTGCATGAAAGTTAAGCAGTTTCAATGTCCAGCTTAGCTAATACCGCGCTCTGTTGCACAAAAGCCACAAAATTCGAGAGCGCTCAAGGGACGAGAGCGAGTGAAGTGGAAAGAGTTTTTGCCATACTGCTCAAAGACAAAATCAATTAACAGTTTAAACAAACTAAACCGCAGAGTGTCTCCCTCTTTCCCCCCTATCCCCCTCTTTCCCACTCCTTCTGTCTTTTGCTTTATCTATTCATTACGCATACGCCGCGTGGCGCCGCGTTCAAAGTGCAGCACCTAGAAAACATTCGTTTTATTTTTGCTTTTGACTTGGACAACTGTCGTATAAATGGCGCTGTATTTTTTTTACCGTTGTCTGCGGGCTATAAATAACAAATAATAAATAATAATATATGCATAATCAACGGCAACAAAGAACGGAAATAAAATTTTTCATAATCGAAAACGTGACTGTAATATTGAGCCTAGCACCAAAAATTGGACAACAAAATTGTTCTCAATACGTTCAAAAAAAAATGCTCTTTCGACAACATTTCGCCATTGTTTTTCGGGGCCAATGCTTAAACAATAATATTACATAGTTGTCTTGCTAGATGATTTATTTGAACTCGCTTTTTTTTGTTTGTTATTTGGCAATTTTATTTGCTTTGTGTTTTTGGGAACACGACGCGTTGTGTTGCGTCTTTTGTTTGAATGAAATTGCAATTTCTCGTGTTCTTTTTTTATGATTGGCATGTGTTAATAAATTTTCAAGGCTCACGGCGTGGCACGTTGTCCGTTCCCCCTCTCTCTCTCTCTCTTTGCTCAGTTTCTATTTCTATGCATGAAAGCTGACACGTGTTTTCGAGTGTTCGATGATGGCTGCAAATTAACTCACACTAATTTTGTGGTTCAATGAGCACACTACTAAATTGCAGCCACACACCCCAAAACTTCCTTCCCACAAGCCAAGCGTGAGGATTTACTTGAGCCGAGGTGTGAACAGCCTGGCTGGCCAGTTTCTTAGGATTGACTGTCTGTCAGTCAGTCAGTCGCTTGTCAATGAAATGCCAACGGAAGTGGAGTTGGGGACTTGACTGGCAGCAAGTAAGTTATTCCCTCGGGCTGACATAAGCGATTGATGGCTTAGAAGAGGCTAAAGAAATGAGAAAGTCTGCCGAAGCGAGCGCTGATCGAGCGAAAGAAAAATCTGCAGTTGAGTGTGCTCGACTATGAGATATCCGCTACTAAGTCAAAAGAGTGTGGTATTTTTCTTAAAATATTCCAAATATGTAGTCTGCTAAATTACAAAAATACACCTCGGAATATATTTGGTATATCGAAATATTATTACTTTCAAAATAACCTATGTGAGATACCCGAGAGCGATGTTATGCTTGAATATACCAAATTAATATACCAAAAAAATACTGATATGTACCATCTATACCATATGAGAAACCCGCTACCCATTTTTAATAAAGCCAAACGAGTGCTGTATTAAGTTAAAAATATACTAAATTAATATACCAAAAATATACCGATGTCAACATTTGGTATATCGTTGAACTATTATTTTTATAATAGTCTGTGTGAGACACCCGCTACCCATAAGGAATAAAGCCAAAAGACTGGTGTACGATACCTAAAATATACCAAATTAATGGCGAAGACTATATTTGGTATAATGATATACTGTACTTTAAAAATACGTCACTATAGAATATAGAGAGAGTCACAAATGAAATGCGACTATAAAATAATTTCGCATTTATTGAATGAAATGTATTCATTTAAAATGCCTTTCCAAGCGAATAGGCGTAAACGAGTTAAGCAACAATAAATATAAAAAATGTATATAAATAAAGTGGCTCGATATCACTTCAAACTTCATGGCAAATTAACTTGAAACGTTTTTCGCATACGCAAATAAACGCATTTTGATATACAATTTATGAATGATTTTTTTTTTTGCCGAGCCATATTAGGAAATAAAAATAAACACCAAAAAAAAATTGGTTGGGCAAATATATTTTCATTTTCGTTTTCGTTTTCGTTTATGCGTTTGTATTTATATTTTCGATACGCATTCATCAAATATTTGACAATTTTATCTGTGCGATTGCGAATGGGAATGTTAGTGGCAATGCTGACCACTTGCCTTCCCCCCGCACTCCCCCCTTTAGACCATCCCTTGGCGGGCGCGACCATTGGGCAAAACCCAAAAAGTAAATTTATGCCATCGCCATGCAGGAAATGCGTGTTTAGCAAATGTTTTAAATTGTATAACGAGAATTTATGACAGACAGCGCAAGTTTGGGTTTACGTGAAGGTAAAAATTGCATGTTAAAATTCGTTTAATATTTTTATTTTCATTTTCATTTCCTTCACTTCACTTCGCTTTTCTTCTTTTTTGTGTGTGTAGTATTTTGTTGGGTGCCGAAAATATCGCATATAAAAATGACAGGCGTGCGTTGAGCGGGCACATAAATTGTCATTTATTTGGGTCTTGTGGCATTTTGGGCGCCATTTGGGAGGGCGTGTGTATTTGTGCAGCATTTCAATGAGCAAATGCAAATAAATTAAAAATACACGCAAATAGAAGAGAGAAGGTAAACGCAAAAATATTGATGCTCTTTGCTTCTCTTCTTTTCTTTTGCTGTCTTTTCGTTTTATGTCTACATTTTAGGGGAACGTGACGACATGTGTGTGTGAGCGATACGCTTCGCAGAATATGCGCAACATTCTATAAATTAGATGGCTTTGCAGCTTGGCTAATGCGTCGTATGCGCAATGTGACACACGTGAAGCAGTGAAAAATTAATATAAAATCCCACACACACACACACACACACACACACGGATAGATAGAGCGAAAGGCAGTCAGGCAAAGCAAACGACTTGGGACTTCAAATTAAAGACGCTGCGGTTTTTGGGCTGCGAAAAGGCGAGGCAGGACTCGCTGCGGTCTGTGGCAAGCGCTGATGAATGCGTGCAAACCGCTTAATTATTCATTGGAGGCAATGCATTGGAATGCCAGGCAAACAGCTCGTTTATAAATAGCAAGCTGTGTAGCCATGCAATTGTGGAGTGCTCGGCTCGGCGAGTGCTCGACATTAATCAGTGGGACACACATTGATTACGAGCGCTCGCTCGAGTGTAATAAATGCGCCGCCGAAAGACAATAAGCAGCAAATGCAAATCAAACACACAATCATAACGCTAAAAGATGCGCCAAACAATGCGTGGACTGCAAAAAGAAGGCACCCCTCATAAAAAGGGGTGTAAAAAGAGGGAAAGGGGTTCAAATGGATGTGTGTCGCCGCGTTGAGAGAGTTTTGTTTGCCGCATTGTTTGCCTGATGAGCAGCGAATCCCGCGGGGCATCTAATGTTATTTTTATGGCAATTTTATGTGCACTCAACTCGCACTCGCAGCCTGAAGTCTGAAGAGTGAAGTAATAAGTGCTGTAAGTGTGTGTATGGGTGTTTGTACCACACACACACACACACACACACACACACACACATCATAAAGCCAACGATAATTGCAGTGAAAAATAGAAAATTCTTGCATTGTTGTTCAACCGTTTGTCGCCTGCTCTCACTTCCTTCCCCTTCACCCCTCTCCTTCTCTGTGAAGTCCTGTGTGTCAAGTAATAATATGCCTGTAATCATTATACGTCAGCGTGCAATGACTTCAGCACACACCCTTTTTATACACACACTTTGCTGCTTTGCATACCGACAAAAGTTTCAAGTTGACTTTGGCAACACAAACGAAAAAAACTAATTTTACTTTGATGGAAGTTTTGCTTAAACTTTCTTGGAATTTTTCTTTGCTTTTGTAAACTGATTTGATTCTCGTTTTGAGCTGCACATCAAATTGTAATCGAACTATTTTTTTTATGTCGCCTGCACCACACTTGCAAAGCTTCTTTCATATGTGTGTGTGAGTGTGTGTGAGTGATGAATGTTACTGTGCGTGTTATTTTCCTCTTTTTTTTATTTTTGTGTGAAATATTTAACAGAAGCAGCAGGCGAACCCAATGACCGACTTCTTTGTTCTAAGTGTGTGTGTGTGTGAGGAGGTGTTGGTGTGTGGGTGTGTGTCTGTCTGTCTGTCTGTGTGTGTAACTACAATTTAAGGCAAACGCATCCTTTGGTTGCTGTTGACTGCTGCCAACACTTTCAATTGCTGTGCTCTAAGAGCAGAATTTTGATTACAAAAAAAAGAAGAAAGATCTCATCTCTGGGCTGAATGACAATCTGGTATATTTTAAGCTCTATGGTATATTTCGAGTCTTGTACTTCATCGATATACCAAAAGGTGGTCTTTGGAATATTTTAGTATTTTGTGTTATAATATTTGGTATATTTTTAGAATATTAACGCACTTCCATGGTATTTTTCGAATGTAGTACTTCATGGCTATATCAAATTTGGTCTTCGGAATATTTTAGTATTTTTGTGGTACAATATTTGGTATATTTTTAGATAAATACAACACTCCCATGATATTTTTTGAATGTAACACTTCTTCAATATACCAAATATGGTATTTGGTGTATTTTCGTATTTTTGCTGTACATTATTCGGTATATTTTAAGATTACACCGCACTGCTACGGTATTTTTCGAATGTAGCACTTCAACGATATATCAAATATGGCATTCAGTATATTTTAGTATATTTGCGGTCTATTATTTGGTATATTATTTGGTATATTTTTATAATAATACCGCACTGTTTAGCTTTTATTTAAAATAGGTAGCAGGTATTTCGTAGTCGAGGACACTCGACAGTAGCTTTCTTACTTGCCTATATATGCAGCTAGTTTTCGGGGCGACAATCTCGTCGATCACGAAGAATGCATATTTTGTCTTTGTGGAGCACAATTAAACAAGGACTCGCTTTACAACATAAAGCACAGTTTGTAATCAAATGAAACATTTAAATTATTTTGTAGGCTGCCGCTCGACTGTGCACAACGAAAACATAAAGAAAAGTAATTTGTATGCAAAATAGATGGTCTCAGAGACAGAGAGAGAGGGAGGGAAAGAGACACAACTATTTGGCAGTGGCTCACATTTACATGCTAAATAGCTGCAACTGGCTAAATCCGTTGATGACTCCCACAGACTTTGACTTGAAGTCCTTGGACTCTCGACTCTGAGCTCAGAGGCCATTGTCTGATCTGAGCGAAAATAAGCCGAGAGTACAAATTTGATTTTGAACTGTCAGTTCTCCGGGGGCTTGTATCTGTGTCTCTCTCTCAGACTTGTAATTGAAACGTTAAATAATAAAGCCTGTGGAGTGTAAGAGATTCAATCAGTTCATGAATACAGACATACAGACGCCAATTAGGCAGAATTGCGTAGATTTAAACGAATTTCAGCTGGCTAAAGGACTCAACTCAACTCAGCTGCTGCTGTAGCTGTAGAGGACACGTTCTCCTCTCGAGGTGCTGCTCGAGGATGTAGAAAGGAGTTGGTACGAAATTCGATAATCAAATTTATGCAATTTGCAAACAAGAATGAGGCAACTTGAAACAAAACAGGGACACAGTCGACAGTCGTCGGCAGCAGCAGAGTGCGTATCGAAAAAGTTGAAGCAATCAATTTCAGTTCATTTGCCAGCCCTTTTCTCCCACTCTCTTTCTCTTTATCTCTGTTTCTTTCAACACATTTAAAGAGGAAGGGAGAGAAAGAGAGCTGGCGAAATTAGCGTGCATTGCAACCTGCAAAAGTAAAGTTTTGCGATTAAGTAAAAGTGCAAATTCTTAACTCTCTGTCTACACTTTTCTCTCTTTCTCTGTCTCTTTCTGTCTCTCTCTCTCTATCTCTGTTACTTTCTTGCTCTGCAAATTGCGCTCAAATTAGCTCAAGTTGAGGCGCGTTTCAGCGTTATGACTGTCAATGAGCCAGCCCAACGTTGGGCAACGTTGCCTGCCTCAACTCAACTCGACTCAACTCAACTCAACTTCAACAACAAGTTTAGCCAGCGTTCGGGCCAAGTTTGAATTCAGTTTCTGCCAATATGCAGCAGTCAGCACTTTTTCCTTTTTGGGCTAATGATGCGCGCAGCCTTTCTCTGATGTGGATGCGGGTGCGAGTGTGTGTGTATGTGTGCAGCCATGTGTGTGTGTGGGTGAGTGTGCTTGTTGTTCTTCCTTGCCATACACATCGATGAATTGATGCTATTGATGCAGGCGCTGAGTGTTTGCTTAGGCAACTGGGTTAAGCAGCAAGCACATTTTGCAACAAATACAGAAATTGTACGAGTATTAGCATGAAGTGGCAAAATTATATTGCAATAAATATAAAAAAAAAACATGTAAACTAAGAGTAATAATTGTAAACGAATTTAGAGTTTAGACTGTTTAGAACTGTGAAATATAAGCTATCCATGTTGAATAGTTTCAAAACAATGCAGTATTATTCTTATAATATAATATACCAAATTAATGCACAACAATTTTTTTTAAAATATATCAAATGCTGTTTTTGGTATATTTGTATAGTACTACAATATAAATATACTATAGAGTACTGAAATATACAAGATTGTCACCAAAAGACCCTAAGACGCGTAGTAATTAGTCGTTTTTTCGCATATAGAAGTGTTTCTTGAATAATTACAAAAATTTTACAAGAATCATAAATAATTTATTTACTATTGTATGTGGAGAAATAAATTTATATATGAAAAAGTATTTTACATTTGAATATTGATTATTAGTTTCAATTCTATTGAAGTTTCAATACTTTAGAAATAATTTTTCAATCTAGTCTAACATTTCATTATATTATTTTAGAAAATTACTTCATATTTTGTCGTTTATTATTCATTGACTCAAATTATTCAAGAAAAAACTAAAAAATAGTATTTACGCTCGAAATAAATAAATTTAATAATATGAAAATATAAAAATATATATTTGTTATATTATTATAGTTTTTCATTATCGAATTTATTTATTCAGAGCTCAAATACTATAATGAGATGTACATATTTAAAGATCAAATGCTTTTCTTAATTTCTAATTATATATTTGTATTTCATTCATAGATTTTACTGCAAACTTGCTTCATTAACAAAATTTCCCAGTATTATTCAAATTGTAACAGTCGCGGCTGAATCAAAAGCTGTGGCACGAAATGGAATTGAAATGGAATCAGCGTAGAACACGCTTGCCACCCACACACACACCCCACGAACGGCCTTCACTTCGTGCACGAGTGCTCTCTGAATATTTAACTCTCTCTCTCACTCTCTCCCTCTCTCTGTGTTGGCTGCGCTGTGATGCTCTCTCGCTGGTGGCGCGTGTCGCGTGGCGAATTCGCAACCTCAGACAATGTGAAACGGGTTTGTGCGAGCGTATTTCCTTTTTGGCCAAGTTAGCTCGGCTTTTCTTATCCTGATATCCGGTCGTTGGCAGCCAGCATTTGGCATGGTGCGTCATTCGGGGATATCAACGACAACGAAGGCGACAACGACGGCGACGGCGACAACGATTCGTATTTTTTGGGGTCCAAGTGAAAACCAGGTAATGAGGAGAGCAAAGCTTTTAGTCTTGGTCGGTTATTGGTGCTGTGTGGTTGAGACGACGACAACGGCTCCGAAAGGCCGAAAGACACAGGAGACATCGCAAGCGACAACAACGACAACGAAGACGAGGACTGCGACACTGATTCGTGAGTGTGTGTGAGTGCATGTGAGTGTGTCAGTGAATCAGCAGT
The DNA here is from genome assembly GCA_023558445.1 of Drosophila pallidifrons. Lineage (NCBI taxonomy): Eukaryota > Metazoa > Arthropoda > Insecta > Diptera > Drosophilidae > Drosophila > Drosophila pallidifrons. The sequence continues at coordinate 26,204,470 of CM042347.1, read as the reverse complement.
GAAAAGGCTAAATTATGAATATCTGAGTGTAGCCAACAACTTCAAAAAAAAAACAACTGAGACAACAACAACAACTGAGTGGAGGATTGCAGCGAAAACTTTAAGCCAAAGACTAAGCGAATACCATCCATATTCATATTCACATATTCATATATGTGTGTGTGCGACTCGAATTCATATTCATAAGCAGCGATGCCTTTGTTTTCCCTCTCGCGTAATCGCTGAGTGAGAGAGTGTTCTATGTGTGTGTGTGAGTGTGAGTGCCACATTTCGCTTGACAAATTAAAATGCATAAATTATGAACGAAAGTACCGTTACGTGCGTGACAACTAATAATTTGTTATTATTATAATGCACGTGGCCAGTTCGCACTCCACGTAACTTCAACTTCGAATCGGACTCCGACAACAACATCAACTACAATATCAGCTTAAACTGCCCCAGACAAGGCCAAGCCAAGAGGAGTTTTGTGCTTTGCCCACACACAATACAAAAACAACATAAAATATGCCAATTGCCGGCAACAACCAATAATAACAACAGCAACAACAAGAGCGACAACAACAACAACAACAACAAGAGCAAGTCTAAGCCAAAGCTGCCTTTTCATTGCCAACATCGTCAACTTCCTGGCCGCAAAGCATATTAAGACCTAGGCACAGGGAGGGAAAGAGAAGGGAGAGAGGACAGGAAAGGGACTTACGGCAAAGTGAGTATTACAATGAGTCGCACAATTTAAGCCATATTTCCCCTGAGGGGTTCTTGTTTGCCTTCGTTCCTTCCCTTCTGGCTTTTAGCTTCTAGCTTCTTCTTCTGTCCTGCACATTTTCTTTTTTTTTTTTTTTTTTTTTTTTTGTTTGGGGTGTAATGGTTAAATTTTCAAACTGAACTTTTTGGCTAGTCCTGCGGCATAATTTGCACACGCGCCTCAGGTGTCAACATAATTTCTAATAATTATGAAATTCTACCTATAAAATGCGCCTATTCACTTCTCTCTTTTTTTTTGTTTAGAACGATATTTCATGCGGGGCCAATTTAGTAATTGGCAGCAGAATCAAATTATGTTCAGCATAATTGCTACCATATTTTTGTTGCTATTAGTTGGAAAAATGTTACGTCGGCTAGGCAATTTATTTGTTCAAATACCTGGGCACATGTTGTTAATTAGGTTAACTAAAACATTTAATTAACAAACACAAACACGCGCCTATTACGTTGATTATGTTTGTGCATTGAAAATTAAATAGCGAATTTATCTGCAGAATCAGCTAAAATGTGATGCTTTGGTTTTATCATTTTTGTTTAAAGTATTTTGTAATAGGTTTCATATCAATCAATATAAATATTGACTGCGAAATTTGACTCCCTAATTAAAATCAAAATGATTTGTAAAATAAGCTAAAATAACCTTTGTTGACTTTATATTTTGTTCTTAAAATATTTTGTTATATATTTCTATCAATTCTTTTAAATCCAAATATAAACCAAAGTATTATTCTTTGTCTTTATAATTTCGGTTTAGAATGTTTTGCCATTTGTTGTGTTGTGTTTTGCCATTTGCCATTTGTGAATTTTTATATTTCTATTATTTTGTTGAGATTTTATATGTTTCGCTTAAAACATTTTGTAAAATATTTATACCAATTATTCTAATTCCAAGCTTAAACTAAAGTATTTTTCTTTCTCAATCATAATAAATCAATATTCCAACTTAAGCATTATTCTTATTATTTATGTTGTTCATTTGAAGTAACATCAATTATTACGATTTGAAACGCTTTAAAGTTTTATACATCGCCTCTTTTCTAGTAAAATAATAAAGCAAATTGATTGCATTTTCATGCTGTGTATTAACTTGTGTAAATAATAAAAGAGCTTAAATTATTTAAATTCCCATTTTCATTTACTTTTCGGGTCTTTGCAGTACACACACTCGAGAGTCGAAATCTTTAGAAATTCTTTTGTGTTTTGTGCTGTAGGCATGGCTTAAATTTAAGGCAATCACTTGCCGCAAAAAGCCCCAGCCAAAGGGACACAGAACTTTGTTGTTGTTGTTGTTGCTGCTGTCGCTGATGTTGTTGCTGTTGTTGGCCATGGCCCTAACAGTATCAGGCTGCCTAACAGACATGCCGTTAGCACAAAAACAAATGGCCAAGGTTTGTCAGTCAGTCAGACAGATTCTATGCAGGCATTCACTCATTTTTTTCATTCAGTTTGTCCTACATAACAACACGCGCTTAGGCTTAGTCTATGAGTGTGTGTGTAGGTGTGTGTACAGGTGTGTGTGTGTGAGTGTGCCTGTGCTTTGTATTGCCAGCCATTGAACAGCGCAATAGAAATACCTGCTATTTTTTGTGGTAGCAATGCCAGAGGTAAACTTTAAAGTGATGCTGCGGCAAGCACACGATGCGTATGCGCAATTTAATTTCATTAAGCCAAGCTGTCAACGCAGATTCTCTCTCTATGCGAGAGCTATGCCCTGCCAAGTGACTTGTAAACTGGTAGCGAACGCATGTGAGTGACCTTTAAGAGGCGTCCTTCGAGACTTCGCTGCTGTTGCTGCTGTTGAAGTTCTCCGTTGAAGCGCTGCGTTTTGGGATATTTGCATATTTAACAAGGCGACGCGTTTCTAGTCACATAATTAATTATGCAAAAGGCAGCGAGCAGCAGCAGCAGATAGCTTGCCTATGTAAATCTGCGTCTGTGTCTGCGTCTCTGTGTGTGTGCTATGATGTTTTTACGTGGCATCAAGTATACGCACTGTGGGCCCAACTATTTTGCATAAGCCACTCAATGCGGAGATAGAGATAGAGATAGAGAGAGTGTCTGTCAGTTAGTCAGTCATTCATTGAGTCGGTCGTCGTTTTAAATAACTGACAACAAGGTGCTAAAATTATTCATAGCTTCTAATTACGCAACATGATTTTCATTTGAAAAGTTTCTTCGGTTACAGTTTTCGGTTGTGGATCTCTCGAATCTGTTTGGGATTTGGGTCTACACAGCTTTGTGTTTTGTTTTATTGCACACAACAGCACAAACATGTTTGGCCAAGCGGAGTATGTGTTTAATTGATTTTATGTAAATTTCATTTATCCCAAGCACACAAATTGAGTAGCTATCGTCATATATTCAACATATTTTGCTTTGCTGCCAAGCATTATTAATTTATGCACTTGCTTATGTTTGTCATTTCGGTTTTTGAGCTGCCAAATTGAGTTTATTATGTGGCTCACTTCAGCAGGAGACTTTCAAATATTCAACAAATCTCATATTTGACCATCATGTGTGTGTGTGTGTGTGATTAATTAATTAAGCCTCAGCATTGATATCAAATTACAGCTACTTTACTTTACTCAACTCGAAGTTAAATAAAAGGTATGAAATTTCGGCACCTGCTAAAGATGCAGACAATTGCTTTAATTAATATTGTGCTAGCAAAAAAATTCTTTTGTAAATGAAGTGTATTAAATAACCAATTAGCTTCGAGTTCAACGAAAGCGACATAAATATGGCTTAAGTAGCTAATTGGTTAAAGTTTAATTAATGATAATTGAACTTATTTTGTAAGAAATTATCGTCAAGTGATATCCAAATTTAATGTTCTCAAAATACTAAATATAAATACAATTCAATTTAATTTATAAACTTACTAATTTAGAAATTGTATTCAACTTAGTTTGCAAGTAAATATTCTCAAGTGACATTGAAATTTAATCTACTGAAAACACAATTAAAACTATTGCATAATTTACTAATTTTAAGAAGCAAATATTCTCAAGTGAAATTTATATTTATAGATTTTATTTCGAATTTACTAATTAGAAATTTTAATGAACGTAAATATTCACAAGTAAAATTCAAATTAAATTTTATTTCTAACTTACTAATTTCAAATTTTTGAATCGTTGATTTATTAAAAAGGTGTTTAATGTATTTTTATGCTTGCAGATTGGATTGGGATTAAAGCCTGCTAGGATGTTGGATATATGCTCTCTCTCTGGCTGACCTTTTGCTGATGTTTCAATTAATTTGTGCACATGTTAAGCGAAGAGGAATAAAAGCAATAATATCAACAAGAAGAGCTGGAATAACAACCAGCAGAAGAATAACAAGCAGCAAGTGAAAGGAGACAAAACTGAAACCGAAACAGTAACAGCAACAGAAATGGAAATAGAAATAGAAATGAAAATGAAAATGAGCATGAGAATGAAAAGGAAGCAAAGACAAACGCGGGCAAATAGACAAACACAAATTGCTGAACAAACACAAGCAGGACGCATGTAAATGTAACTGTGAATACACTTCCCTTTACAACTAAACGTGGGTGTAACTCTCTGCGAGTGTGTGTGTGTGTGTGTGTGTGTGGAGCTCATAATAAGAAGAGCAAATAGCAAAGAGCGCATGGAAAATAAAAATAAATAGCAAACGACAAAACGCAGGCCACAAACTAAAAGCAACAAGACGTAGAAGAAGGAGAAGTGGAAAAGAGAAGAGGAGAAGGGGAGAGGAAGACACATCAGTTTGCTGGTGGGTGACGCGTTCCCTCGTTGGCGGTCAAGTGAAATTTATTGCATTGCACAAATGAGACAACAACAACAACAACAACAACAGCGACAACAACACAAGGCAAACTAAAACGCAAGGCAAACAGCTGCAAGAAAAAAAAGAGAAGAGAGAAAACAGAAAAACTAAAAAGGAGGAGGAAAAAACACTCTGCTGCGTGCCCCAAATTGTAGCAAAAAAAAGAAAAATAACCGAAAATTCCGCAACAAATTGAAAAATTAAAGTTTTACCAACACGACGAAAGAAAAGTTGGCCAAGAAAAAGCGAGCAAAAGTGTTACAAACAGAGCGAGAGGAAAGGGAGAGAGAGAGAGAGAGAGCGAAAGAGAAACCAAAATAAGTACACAGAAGAAGGAGAAGAGAACGCACAACGGAACACATTAATGCAACAAAATGGGTGCAACTTTGAATAGACGACGCCGGCGTGGCCAAAGCATCGTTGCTGCTGTTGCTGCCCCACCTCGTTGCTGCACGTTGTGGAACCTGCTGCTGCTTCCTTTGGCATTGGCAATCCTGCTCTCGAGTGGTGAGTAGAACTAAGGGAGATGGGTTTGAATGTTTATTTAATTTATTAGCAACTTTGGCAAAGGCAGCGCCAAACGAGCCCCGCAAAAATTGGCCAACAAAAAAAAAAAAAATAAAGAAAGTTTGCTTTTCGTTTTTTTCTCGAGCACATATTTTAGCAAACAATATTAGTTGCCCAGCCCCGAAAGAGAAGGAGAGAAGGAGAAGAAGTAGTGTGTGCGAAAGTTTGAGCCACATTTTGTCGCCCTTAAAGGCCATGTGGCTGAGTCTCAGTCTCAGATACTTCGATTACGAGTACTTAATCGATTTAAGGCCGTGCAGAGCTCTTACGAGATGCCAAATAACTTTGACAGTTGCCAAAGTCAAACGGCGTTCGTTCGTCAGTCGGAGAGTCAGACAGTGAGACAGTGAGACAGTCAGACAGTTGGGAAGTCAGTCGAAACCTTTGAATCCATTACCGAAAATGGCGTAAATCTCAGCTGACTTGACAAACTTTGTGGCATATTTAAACCTCGGCACGACCTTCGTTTCTTGCCTTCCTCATTCCGTTTCTTATTCTCGGCTTCACGCATTAATAATAAGTTTGCCTTATTTTTAATTAAGTTCATCAAACTACTTGACAATATAAACAAAATTAACTGGCGTCTTGTCGCTGTGGTAAACTCATTTCAAGCCAAGCCAATCCAAGCCAATGCTGCGTATACGCAATGCCAAACCCAACTCAAAAAACTTTTTGTGCGGTTAAATGGAGATTATTATTTTATATCTCGAACACTGCGATGAGTTGTCTCCAAAGATTGTTTTTTCTCTTTGCTTTTGTAAATCAATTATTATGCCTGCTTGGTGTTGAACATTTCTATTCATTAGTTGTGCGTATCATTTTTTTTTGGCGTCATTTAATTAAGTTAATTGGTTAGACTCGTAATGGATGCGCTACTTTTTTGAGTGGTCATAGAAAAGTTTCACGGCGTCGCATTTAATTAAATAAATAAACATGCACAAGTTTCTCTCAGCTCTCTCAGTATTTTTTTGATGCTGCAACTTGTTAAAGCAAAAAAAATTGCTTTTTCTGTTTACTATTTAAGAGTAGAGTTTCAGTGCTTTTATGCGGATAATTTGCTCAATTGGAGGCGAAATAATTACTGACAAATACAATTTCGTCTAGACAGAGGCAAACGAAATGATTGTTGTGGCACTTAATTCGCTCGGAAAGCGCGTCACTGAATTATAGATAAAAATCTTACTTTCTTATTATGAGGTCACGTACGCATGTCACAGCAAAAAAACAAAAAAAAAAGAGGAAAGAAGGCACAGAGAAATTCCAGAGCGTACGAAAAGTGAGCAACAATAATGAAATTAAGCAAACGTGGCGCACACTTTGGTCGAAAATGTAACCAAGCGAAAGCAGCCAGAAGGAAGTACATATTTATTGGCAGTACATGAAACTAATGCTAACCGACACGCAGACTTTTCTCGACTTCCAGTTAATGAAAAGTAGCCAACTCATCGCACACAGAGAGAAAGAGGGAGAGTAAGAAATTTATTAAAGCAAACTGATTGAAATGCTCTGCAAATATTGTGAATCAATTATCTGTAATAATGCTACTAAATTGCGTTCACGTGCAATCGCGTTTTAAATAACTTTCAAGCTAACAAATTAAATGAAGCGCCTAAAAACATGCTGCAATAATTTGCATACTGCCAATGGCTATCATATGTACGTTTGCGTGTGTCTCCATGTAATTAATCATAAAACGCAAAATTGATGTTTTCAATTTAATTGAATTAATCGATTTCACATACATTGCCCCCATTGTTATGATTCAGTTTTGGTTTCGGTTGCGATGCACAAGCAAGCACTTTTTGCCGCCAGCCAATTTACAAGTCGAAATGAATTTTAATTATATTACAACACACACACACACACACACACATAGTGATATACAGCTGTGTGTGTGTTTTCACTAATTGATATCCTAATTAAAGAAAATAGGTGCTGTTGTATTTGGCCCCAGACAATTTGACAATGACAATTTGTACATTGTCACAGCTGGTTTGATTTATTTTCCAGCTCAGGCATTTGCTTAGCCTATTTGTTGCACATTTGTCGATTGAAAACTGTAATAATAATTTACTATTAATTATGGCGAATAATGTTTGCCTATATCACTCGAAAGGGGGACGACAAAAGTTTTTATACTTTAAGCAAATAAACAAATTGGGAACATAAACACGCGACATAGTTTTCACTTTGTGTGGCTCGAGATTAATTCGGTGTCATTTGCATTTCTATGCACCGCCTGCGAAAACCGATGACAAACTTTTTGAGTTGCAAGTTTTGAGTTTGAGTTTCGGGTTCTCTGTGTGTGTGTGTGTTTTGCGTTTTTATACCCGCTACCCACAGGGTAGAAGGGTATGATATTTTTAAAATAGTTCTTTAAAAATACCTTTGTATGCAAGTCTTAGTTACTTTGGCTGACAATCTGGTTTATTTTGCACTTATTTTATGGTATATATATTAAAATACCATATATATTTTGGTATTTTTTAGTATTTTTGTAGTATATTTTGTATTACACATATATTTTGTTTGGGTGTGTGTATAGATAGTACTATATCAATATACCAAATATAGCAATTCGCATATTTTCAGTATTTTTGTGGTATATAAATTTAGTATATAATATTTTAAAATTTTAAAATACTGCACTCTTTTGTTTATTTTTTTTGTATATTTTGAATCAATTACTATATTAATATACCAATTATAGTGTTTGGTATATTTGTAGTATTTTTGAGGTATGGTATTTGGTATATTTTTCATTTATTCAAAATGACATATTTCGAATATAGTACTAATCAATGTACCAAATATGGTATTTGGTATATTAATTTGGTATATTTTAAAATAAATACCGCATTTTATGCTTTTATTGAAAATGGGTAACGGGTATCTCACAATTGAGCACACTCGACTGTAGCTTTCGTACTTGATTCCCTCTTGGTTCTCCACAATATGCAAATGCAAGTGGGACTGCAATGCAGCAAAAGCAAAGGAGCGAGGAACGTGCTCCATTTACACCCAGCTACAGAATGAAACGCACTCGTCGTTGTAGTCAAAAGAAGAAAACGAGCCTGCTACAGACAGGCATACGAGAGACAGGGAACATCACAGACAATAGACAGCTGAGACTGCGACTGAGACTAGAGACAAACTTCCGCTTGTGATTGCAGATTAAGCACGTTCCACAGGCTCGACTGTCTCGTCTGTCTCGGCTGTCTGTAGAGCCTGTAAAAGGGGGTCGCAATTGATGCCGGCTTGGCGTTTGCGAAACATGCAAAAACACAGCTTTATTTGCTCAAGGCTCGGCTCAACATCCGGTCTGAACTGATCCCATTGCCCCGGCATAAATCAACATCATCATCTCCGACGAATGCATCATAATTTGAGCGTTTGCAACTGTAATTAAACTAGTTGGATTTACTGCTAAACACTTTGATTTAGCCTTGCTCAATAGCAAGGCCTGCGTCTGACAACTGCAGACTGCCGACAGAAATGATTTGAAAATCAACAATAATTAAGTATGAAACTTTTGTGTTCGAAACTTTCGTTTCAAGGTAAAATACTATTTAGATTGTAACACGACATCAAATGCAAAACTTTTCAGTGCTTTCAAATGCTGAAAGGTTTCTGACCCTTCTCCTTCCCTTTGAGAGTTTATCTTAATTAAGCGTCTGTCGGATGATGATACAAACTTTTGCCATTGCATGGCGATTACAAGTCATCATTGGCACAACGTATAATTAGCTAGGTTTTCAATTGCGGTTCCTGTTGTTGATAGCTTGGCATCAAGATGTGCCCAGATGCTGCCCACACTTTGTCACTTTATTTTTGGCACACAATTGTGCCATTTCCTGCCTCATTGCTGACGTCATTTGACGTCTAGGTCAGTTATTTTTATCTGGCATGTGGAATGCTTTGTTCCCATTTGAATAAATGATTATCATATTGTGAGAGTAGCAAAAAACGTCTCAACACACAAGGTAAACAATTCATAGAAATACTTCTCAATGTGGCAAAATGAAATTGTGGTACTTTCATGTCAAGCAAAATAGCCTGAAGGCCGTGAAATGAATGGAGTGAAGTATATGGAGTGAGGCTTTCGTGTGTCACGCTTGCGGAATTGTGTTCGCTGAAATTAAACCTAAATAGTAGATCAAAGCGTAAAAGAAGTCGCTTAGAGTTTAAGAGAGAGAGAGAGAAAAGTGTTGCATACTTTTGTGCGCACTTTGAATATGCATTTACTTTGAGCTGCGTTTGAATGCTAAAATCATACTTGATGTCATAAATGCTTGACTCAAAGTGTTCTCAACACATCAATAGCCCACGCACAGGAAAATCAGAAAAAAAACAAACGGCGACCGACGCCGCCAAACGGAACTGCACTCAAAAGGCGTGCGTTCCCTAGTTTACCTCGCTTCTCCTGCTTCTGACTCTGATTCGGATACTCGCTCACTCTCTCTCTCTCTCTCTCTCTCTCTCTCGCTCTCTCTCTCGCTCTCTCTCTCGCTCTCTCTCTCTCTCGCTCTCTCTCTCACTCTCTCTCTCTCTAGTTTGGCCGGCGTCGTCGCCGCTTCAATGGCGGCTGTTTGCCTTTGTGCATTGTGCTCAGCTCGACGCTCCACGTTCTTTGTGCTTGTTTATTTTACCGCCAAAGGCTGTCGCAGTCGCTGTCGCTGTTGCTGCCTGGTTGCTGCCTGGTTGCTTGGCTTGGCTTTGGCTGTTTGGTCGGTCAAATGCCTTTAATGCTGCCGCTTCCTGTGGCGTAATGAAAATGAGCTTTTATTTTTAGCAAAATGCCAACGCACTACACAACACAAACAACACCAACTGTATCCAGACAAACAACGTGCGGCAGCTGAAATTAAGCATTGTGTTCGTATTTATAGCATCCACATCAGCAGCCTAAATATACGAGTGATATATGTTAAATTTACGATGCTACCACGGATTCCCCTTTGAATTAACCATTAACTAATTTAGTTGGCACAAAAGCAACATTAACTAATTTGACGAGCAGTCCAGAGGGGAAAAGAGTCGAAAAAAGCAGTTGAGTTATAGCAAGGTATATGAAGAAATTTTCCAAATTTAATTTAGGCTATTATTTGCAATTATCACAGTCAGTTGAGGCTGCACATATTTAAGTAAACTGCTTTTTATAATATCAAAGAATGTTATACAAGTTTCGAATATTTTAAAGAACTGAATATTTTAGAGTTTCTTCTTTCATTAATAAAGCAGAGCCTTTAAAAAGAATTTAGAATATAACACCTTAATAGCTATGTATTGGAAAGCTTAATCTTTCATTTAGAAACTTTGGAAGTTGGTTAAAACTGAGTTATTCAAAAGAATTCTATAATAAAATCAAATTTCTATCAAATCCGGATTGTTGGAGTATGGAAGCAGAATGAAAGTACTCTAAAAGCAATAAAATTTGCAAGTTTATTTAAGCAAACATTTTTTAGAAGTTAAAGAAGTTTGCTACTTAAAAAAGAAAAGAATTTAACTTCTTTCAAATTTAAATTTCTAAGAGATCTTAATCTTGGATTCTATGTAAGAAATACATGTTAAATCCTTTTTGTTTAAAAGTATTTATAATAAGTTAAAGATGGGTTTAAAAAATGCTATTTAATAATAAACTTGATGTGCTATTAGTTTTGGATTGTAAGAGATGGAAAGCATAATTAATGTCCTTTAATATCATAATAAGCTTCTTTTATTTAAAAATTAAAGTTATTGGTTAGGAGAAAGAATTTAATAGCATAAACAATATACTTTAATAGCAGTATTTATGAATATTGAACTAATATTAACTTTATCCCTCTATAAGCAATTTCCCTTTGGCACTTTCTAAAGATTCTTGCTTATTTAAAAGTCGCTTTCTTTATGCAATCCACTCCCTAATGGAATATGCTGTAGCTGGATGCTTTCTTTTAGCTTTCAGTGCTCAGTTTTCTGCTTTCCATGCAGTTGCTCATTTCAGCTGCAATATTAATTTCATATCTTGATTTTCGTGTCATAGCTTTGACCCAAATTGTCTAAGCCTACCTCTACTCTATTCGGCTTTTGTGTGCGTTTAAAAGTCGGCAACTTTTCGTTTTGTTGTCTCGTTGTCTCGAGTGCACAAAACAGAGGGAGAGAGAGACTTTCTCCCCACAGGGAGATAGCGATAGAGAAAGCAAACAGTTACGAGACAAAGAGAGAGAGAGAGAGAGAGAGAGAGAGAGAGAAAAAGTCTCAGCAGTCACGTTTCACACGCCTCAAGTTGAATGCTTTCATTCTTCTCGCTGGCTGGCATTGTGTTGGCAAAACAAAAGCGCATTGTTTTGGCTCGCCAGTGAATTTCTTTCGATTTCCTTGACTTTTATGCACTCGCTGCAAGTTATTTATGGTCCTGGCATTGAGCAGCAACGTCATTGTTCTAATAATGCCTATTAAAGCGAAGCAAAAGCAAAACCAACGAATGCAACAAAACTGAGAAGTCATCATCTTAGTTACTTAATCGTCTACTAACTAATATCGTGTGGGCATCCTTCTTTTTGCAGGCACTGTTCAGAGTCTGACAATGACTGAGATTCGCATACCGAAGCACATCATGAGACATGAGGATGCCGTGCTGGGCTGTAAATTTGATTTGGATGGCGAGTCGCTTTACTCGGTGAAATGGTATAAAGATGGCTTCGAATTCTATCGCTATGTGCCACGTGATATGCCACCTGGACAGGTGTTTCCGTTGCCCGGCGTCGATGTCGAGGTAAGTGAACGAATGAAGCTAAAACTGATTCTCAATTCAATTCGAGTTGAGTAGGCAGCGTTTTTTATTTCGCCCATCAATGTCAATTACTACAACTACATCAACTAGAGAGAGAGAGAGCAGACAGGAAATAGTCTACTATACACACGTTCGTTAACATTTTCGGAAACTCAATGTAATGTACTCCAAGAACAAATCGAAAGTGCTGCAGACGTTGGAGGAGTCTGTGCCGCCTCTGAACCAGGACGATGCCGTCGAGATGATGGCTCAAATGGTCCGTCAGCCAACGAGTAATCCCATCGAGGCTGGATTGCGTCTGGGCAGGATTGATAAGGACCAGAGCATTATGCATATGGAGAGTCAATTGAAACTACATGCGGCCATGGAACATTTCGATGCGACGCCGGAACAACTGGACAATGTGTTTCCAGTCAGTGATAAGGAGCTGACCGAACTCGTTGAGGCAACTGTCTCCCTGATGGATGCTGACGATGACGATGAAGATGATGATGAAGAGGATGATGAAGACGATGATGAAGATGAAGATGATGATGATGATGAGGAGGATGATGATGACGACGACGATGATTATGCAGAGGAGAATGAGAAAGTCGCAAAGCCTTTAGCTAATGATAAGCTGGAAGCAGACTCCGTTCAACGCTTTAGTGTCAATCACAAAACATTCTGAGTACTTGCATTGAGAGTTTTGAAATGAATTCTTTTCTGTTCTATGGCAAAAGTTGCAAATTATTATTGTTGAAATTAAAACTAAGCACATTGAAAAGCAGAGTGTGTTTTTAGAGTGGAGTTTAAGCAGCTTAGACTAGACAGCAAAAGTGAATACTATATTGCAATAGAATAGATAAATATAGAAGAAGATAGATAGATGTAACTTCAAACATGCAAAGCTCTAACTTTCACTTACTATATTTATACTTTTATTCAATACTATATATTTTATTTTCATAATATGTGATTTTTCCCATTTTGTCTTATTGAACTATTCTGTTTAAAGCTACTTATTTCACGTGGTATTTCATATATAATTTCTTATATATGTTGCCTACAAATAAAGCTCTTACTTTCCCTTAGTATGAATATCTTCTTATACTTTATATTTAGTTGAGTTCCATTTTAATTTTCATATTGCACAATTAAGTTGAGTTCTAACTTCTAACTATCTATTATACTAAGTGCAAAGAATATTCAACTTTCAAAGCTTTAACTTTAATTGCTTCTCATTCAGATTAATTTCATTTTCACACTTCTTTAGTTTTGCTGTTATTGCAATATTGTTTTACGTATACTTGACTCAAACTTTTGTTTATAGCATGCTTAATTCTTTATGAAATGAAGTATTCTGAGGACAAGTGCAAGAATTATGAAAGCAAGATATAAACTAATATAATTTCCTATTATTTTACTCATTTTGACTACTTTCTTCTGTTAGTGTACACTTTTTAATACTCAATCTTTTATTTTACTATTTCTGCAATCTTAATTTTCATATTTATAAACTCCAACTTTTAATGTTAGCACACTTACTCAAGGTAATATTTTACATTTATGAGGCCTTTAATCGCTCAGAGTGCAAGCAAAGAATTATGCAAGCAAGCGAAGAAAAATATGTGTGTTATAGTTTCCTCTACATTCGTAATTTGGCCTACATACGAATCTCTCTCTCTCAGACTTTCACTTATGTATATAAGGAGTATTATATGTATGCCTTCTCTTAATATGTATTTATATTATTTTCGTATTTTTATTGCCGTTGCAGTTGCAAAACTCGACGGACATTGCCGTCGTTCTGCGCTCGGTGAGCCTACAGTCAACGGGTCGTTATCGGTGCGAAGTGTCCGGCGAGGCGCCTTCGTTCCAGACAGTTTCCGGTCATGAGGACATGATTGTTGTGGGTAAGTGAACAGTGCAAGGAAAACGAGCAAGAGAGAGAGATAGTAAGGAAGAGAAAGAGAGAAGGAGAGAAGAGGACGCCAAGCAAGATTAATTGCTCAGCACGGACTAAGCGATGAAAAGTAATCTGTTTCTTTGTCTAGAGTATGCACACACACATACATAGAGAGAATGCCTCTCTCACACACAGACACACAGACACACACAGCCACACATACATGTGCGCATACCTATAAAATATTTCGCATTTATTTAGTTTATGCTTCGGCATTGTTTCTCGCTGCGATTTACAAATTCTCAAGCATGAAACCTGTGCGAAAAACAAAAAAACCCAAAATAAATACAACAAAAAAAGGAGCAGCATAAAAATAAAATGAAACCGAAAACGAAAAGCGCACAAAAAGATATAAAACTTACTATATAGAAGGCACTACGCAGAGTCAGAGTCAGGCACTTGGCCAGTTGGCCAGTGTTCAACAACCTTCACACACACACAACTGCAGACAGATGTGCAGACATTGTCTGTGTATGCGAGAGTGTGTGTGTGTTGTGTTTTGTATTATTCTGCTGGCAAATTGCCCATGTACGTGATGCAATTCTGTTGCTCACTTACAGCTCCAGCTACAAACCTGGCAACGGCAACGCCAAAAGCATGGACTCCGTCTACTTTCTGGCTCTGGCTTCAACTCGATGTTGTAGCTTCAGCTACACAGCTTCTGCTGACTGGCTGTGCAGCAACTTAATTTGAAATTTTTGCGCAATCCAACAAAACATGGCGAAAATATGGCAAAACGCAATATGAAAAAGTGCTTTGGGGAAAACTTAGAATAAACGTGTTTAATAACAGCCGCAGCGGCCGTTGAAGCTTTCTCCATCTCTACCTCTCTCTCTCTCTCTCTTTCTGTCTCGTTTCGTTTCATGGCAAATGGCCTCACGATAAATCCCAGTTGCTATTCGCTATGTATTTCACTTTTGCAGTCTCGCTTTTCGCACAGTTATTGCAAACTTGCTGCTTAACACACAAATGAATAAGTTAAAGCAAAAGCCTACAACGAACTGCGTTTACTCTGATTTGAAGGGAGGTAGACTTTTCACTCTAATCTACTTTTTATATTATGAAAATATGCCATTAAATGCAGACATCGATTAAAGCAGCTTTATGAGTTGCAATATAGAACACAATAACTTTAAATGAGTATTCAATTTGTAGCATAAATCTTCGTACAAATTGTTCGACTTGTTAATAGAAAAAATGGTAACATACCTCTTACTATTTATACAAGATATCAGTAGGGAAATAAGTTTATTGTTATGCTAAACTTTTTGTTAACAAATTATAAAAATACACGTTTGTTTCTGGTCCGAAATATAATATATCGAATTGGCAGAGGTCGTAGTAACAAAATATATACATACATATATGTTACATAAAAACACATTAGCCCAAAATATAACATAAAATGAGGTATCAGTTTACAGCAGAAATTTATCTACACAGTGCTACTCGATTTATTAATAGAAAAAGGGCAACACTCTTCTAATTATTTATATAAGAAATCAATAAAATTTTAACATATAAATATTATAATATTGTTATAAGAGAGGCATAAGCAACTAAATAAAGAAAATTTACACAAAATATGAAAGGCTTAAAAGCAAAGAAATATTTCTAACTCA
Source organism: Drosophila pallidifrons (assembly GCA_023558445.1). Lineage (NCBI taxonomy): Eukaryota > Metazoa > Arthropoda > Insecta > Diptera > Drosophilidae > Drosophila > Drosophila pallidifrons. Next base: position 26,188,980 of record CM042347.1, on the reverse strand, counting down.
AAACATATCCAAAAGAAATGACCCAAACAACCAAATTTTAATTACTAAATATATGAACAAAATATACCTAAAATATTTATATATCTCTTAACACGTTTTAAACAATGAAAGTGTGGGAGATGAGAGATATTTCTAACACAAAATATATTCTTAAGAAAAGGCATAAAGTATACCCAAAATATAGATAAAACCTAACTTGATTTAAATTATGAAAGCGTATTAGCAAAGAGATACTTCTAGCACCAAATCAATCCAAAAGAAAAGACATAAGTAACTAAACATTGTCTGCTAAATATATTCAAAATCTATAGTACATTTTAGGTCATGAAAGTGTTTATGAAAATAGATATTTCTAGCGCCAAGTATATCAATAGGAAAAAAAGATAACACCTAACACGTCTTACAAAATAAAACTATATTTCTAGCATCAAATAACCCCAAAATTGGAGACACATGCAACTAAATATTGCTTGTTAAAAGTATAGCTCACATAACTCTCGTTTTAATTATTAAAAGTGTATAATCAAACACATATTTGTGGCACAAAAATGATTCAAAAGAAAAGGCGTGAGCGACTAAAATGATAAATAAAATATGACCAAAATATATGTTACAAGAGTAACACGCATTTTAAGCAGAGAAAGTGTATAAGCAAAGAGATATACTCTACACTCAAGTTAGATTTGTTTATGTTCTAAATGTACTTCACGTCGAGTTGATTCAAATATTCATTTGGTTGTTTGTAGTCAGACTTACCTGAAGTATATGGTATAAACGTTGGTTGGTTGCGACACCGACAGCAACAGCAACATCATTATGATTATCATTGACATCGGCATTGGCGCTCAATTGTTACTCCCCAGGCAATTTCGTGTTCATTTCCGCCTGAAATGGTTAAGAGACGAAGGAGAGGAGTATAGTGGGAGACTATCAGAATGTGTATATCGCATAATTAGGCTAACTAACTAACTGGGCTTAGACTCACTCGTATGCTAGTTTATGGGAAGCAGGCTTCGAGTAGAGTCGAGTCGAGTCGAGGCAGCAGCAATCAAAGCTGCACGCTTCCGTTGTGCTACGGGAATTACTTAATTATGCTCGACTTTAATGTTGCGCTGCTCGACGATCTGAATCCGAGAATCAGTATCACAATCAAAGCAGCAGTAACTGATTTCCTCCCTCTGCCCCTCCCTCTTCCCTTCTCTTCTATCTCGTCGAGCATAAGCGGATTATGACTATGACTCTTGCAGATCTATAAAGTTAATGAATCACCTGTTAATGGCAGCTCGAGAGAGAAAAAATGCTCGTTTTTGCTCACCGGAAAAAGCAGGAGAAAAAATATCAAATGATTTAAATTACCGGAATATTGAAATTAATGCGGCAGCATATAAGCCTATATGTGCGTTGTGGCTGAAATAATTGAATGTGATTATACTGGCGCACAGCACAGAGCAAAGCACAGCTAAATGACGAGGCGAAATATACATTTGACCCAGTTAGTTGGGGCTTAGTTGGCTTTGATGGCTTTTCAGACCACACCAAGCCCACCTCCACTCTCCACCCCGCAAAGGGATAATTGAAGTGCAGGCGCGGAAATTGAAAAACAGAAGCGGAAAATATCATCGACCAACAGCAGTCGAAAAAAAAAAACAAAACACTAACATAACAAACGAAATTAGATTATCACAAGCAAGCGACTTAACGTTGAAACATATTTATTGATTTTTGTTGCTTCACTTTGGATTTACAACAAAAAGGCAATTGTTACCTTGGTACAACCAAAAAAAAAAAAAAACAGAAGAACCCACATCAAATTGTCCAACAATTATTTCGACCAAAACAAATGGTCAGCAAAAAAAAAGAGCAACAATGAGGAGGCCAGTGTGAAGTGTCAGTGAAAGGGAAAGCGAAAAGGAAAACGGACTTCACTTAATGAGAACGATAAAACAAAAACAAGTAAGAACGCTACAGTCGAGTGTGCTCGACTGTGACATACCCGCTACCCATTTTAAATAAGATCAAACTAGTGCGGTATATTCTTAAAATAAACCGACTAAATATTCCGCAAAAATTCTAAAATTATATCAACGCCTGCATTTGGTATATTGATATTACATTGAAAATATGACATAAAGTGTAAAATATACCAAATTGTCAGCCAAAGTAACTAAGAGTCGATTGCAGTAGGCGTTTTTTGCCATACAAAAGTATTTCTTAACCTAAAATTTTTATACGATCGTAATCAAATTCTCAGGAATCATTAATTTCATTGTTATTATTGGCTATACCGAAATTCGAGGCTGTAGCTTTAAAATTAAGTTCGTTATTCGATTTTTGTCGATTTGCGGAGGCAGAAGTAGTCGAAAAATATCTATTTCTTTATCTCTTATAATCTCTGAGATCGAGGTGTTCATACAGATGGACGGACAGACAGACAGACATTGCTATACCGTCTCGGCTGTTAAGCTGATCAAGTATATCAATACTTTATAGGGTTGGAGATGCCTCTGAAAATAAATATTTTCAGGAGTCACAAACTTATAATACCTTTCTACCTTATGGGTAGCGGGCATAAAAAGCAAGAATAATAAAAGTAATACTAACAGAGAAAATAAATGAAAAAAAAAGAGGACAAGAAAGAAAGTATCAACAGCTCAATCAATGTCAGAGGAGCGTAAAAATAGTCGCGCCGCATAAAAGACTGAAAATAATAATTTATGCAGTTGAGTAGACTCGAACAATGAGAAACAAACAAAGAAAGACGAGAAAAAGAGTGCTGTAAAATATAAGCAGAATATCCTTTTTTTCTTTGGTTTGCCTTTTGCCTATTATTAAGGCAAGAACAGCAGCAAATATTAATACAAGAGCAATCAAAATGATTATGATTATTAATGCGAACGGAAGCACAAAAAAGAAGACTGCAGTAAAAATAAAGAGAAGACTTTAATATTCAAAATTTGAGTGTGTGGGTTGCATTCGATATATATTTAGATTCATTTTTCGCAATACGCAATTCAAGCTGAATGTCTGAATAGCTACACGTCTGTCCATTGGCTGACCCAATTGGCAAACATCCAGGTCAGAGCCAGACACGATGCTCGACAACAACGTGCCAGCATTTTGCAATTGTTGTTGACCATCTTCTCTCCCATTTTCTATCACTATCTCTTTCTCACTCTCTTTTTCTATCACTTTTCTGTCTACACTTAGTTTGCCATGTTTTCCATAACGAATGTTGCAAGTGGTGCAGCTTATTGCTCATTAGTTCAAAGAAATTGCGTATACGACATGTTTAACTACAAGCTGTGCGCTGACTAATCGTTGTGGCCATCACGCTAACCACAATTCTCCATTTCTACTCCTCTCTCTCTGTCTCTTATTGCAGTTACACCCAAGCATGGACCACAAATCACCGGCGGTCAGCCTCGATACCAAATTGGCGACATGGTGCGCGTCAATTGCACTTCGGCGGCATCGAAGCCGGTCTGCCATCTCAGCTGGCTGATTAACGGCATGCACGCCAATCGCTCGCTGCTGCGACCCTATGAACCCAAAGTTGTTGGACGCGAGGGTCTCGAGGTGGCGCGCCTTGGCCTCGAGTTTCGTGTGCGCGGATGACATTTCAAGCATGGCGACATGAAGTTGAAGGTGAGCTTTTGCTTTTGCTTTAAGTTGATTACAGTATATATATATATATGTATATGTGTTGCTCTGAGAAATTGATACATTACGATGGACGGAGGCCAACGCCAACGTCAACGTTTTGATTCAATTTGCGACAACATTACAGCGTGTCGTATGTTGATTACAATCTCTGGCCACAGCGAGTGCAAATGTGTGTCGTAAAGGCCACAAAATTTCATGCGAAACGCGGACAGCAGACTTTTATGATGCGACTACTGCCCCAGCTGGGCAGTTGCCACCACCACCACCGCACCAGTGCACCTCACTTGCCACAGCACCACACTTGCCACCGCACACAGAGCCATTTCCATATGCGGGTCATTTTTGGGTTATCAGCTGAGCTGAGCTCATGTGGCGTGTGTCAGTTAATGAAAGCATAAAACTTTTAGTGCGCCGTCAACGCGCCAACACATTTGTGTCTCTGCTCTTCTCTTCTCTCTCTCCTGCACTCACTTAGTTTTTGCCTGTACTCTTTGCAGTGTGTCGCCAAAATCTCCTCTGTGTACTGGCAAAGCAACGAGGAGAGCGTCGAGAGTGACAAGCATCAGCGCATTCCAGTGCTCGAGTCAAGAGAAACAGTGAGACAGCTGGACAAATCAGCGGAAGGTGAGTACAGAAACATCCACATCAACATCAACATCAGCATCAATCATTCGCCACACACACAAACAAACAGTGCACTAACTCTTGCCACACATTCTCACCAAAAACTAGACAAGCAACTCAAGAAGAGTCGTCGTCCTGCGGCCGCAACATCTGCAGCTGCAGCAGCGGCAGCAGCAGCCGCCGCATCGAGTGCGTCCGCAGCTGTGTTCATGAGCTGGTCACGCATATTAGCGACATCGTCGGAGTCGCTGTCGCTGTCGTCGGAGTCCATTGCACGCATTTCGCTGTACGCGCTGCCCGTCTTAATAGCATTTCTGTGTAATGCCCGTGCCAGCCTCTGCGCTAAGCTGGCGACAACACCCACAAGCAAAGAGGAGGCAAACAGCTGCCAGCATGGCCAACATGACCGCCGCCTGTTGGCCCAATTAAGCGACGACTCCACGCCGTGCAGATAACAATTAACGAAGATGTATGGCCAACACCACCAACAGCACTACCAACAGCAAGCAACCAGGCAACGCCAAACTCATTAAATCTCTGTAAATATATTTCAACTTTGCCAATGCAAGAAAAGTATCCCGGAGTAAAACACAACTTAAGTATACGCTGCTTAGCTAAAATGTACATATAACATACAAATAAATATTCCCTCTTAAAATCGAAGTTAGTTTTAGCATATCGTTGTTCCTTCTTCGGGCTTTTAATGCAGGCTAAGAAATTGCTCAACAAGTTTAGAATACTAGTGATGTGAGTTAAGCTGAATAACCATAATATTCATATATACATTAATATATAGCCAAATCTGTACAAGCCTAGTTATATAAGCGCAATCAAACGAGTCCTGTTACCGCCATGAAACAACAACAAAGCTGAGCTCGGCCTAGAGTCTTCTCATTAATTAATCAAAAATGCAAAAGAATCTCACATTTCGTGTATAATACAATTTAGTGTTAATTGAATAAAACTCTTATTAGCATAATTGTTGATACTCTTAGCAAAATACTAAAAACAACTACAATTGAAAGCCAAATACTCAGAACTAGAAGATTTTGGGCTTTGCAATTTTTGAATAGCGATCAAAGTTATGCAAAACTGATTCGTAATGAATTTAAAACATTTCCAGTTAAAGCTAATTAATAGCAATTTCATTAAAATAGTTACCATATATTTTTAGAGTGGGGGGGAAAAGGGAGCTCTGTATATTTCCACAGCGTAAGCTACTCGTAATCTAGGCATTAACTGTATTAATTGTACAAATATTTAATGAATTTCCCCCCACAATTAATTCTTTATAATGCACACACATACAAAAACACACACATACATACAATACACACATACATTTTAGTACACACACTTGTCTAGTGCATATCTTCGATGGCAGAAATATCATTTATGGAATGCAACTGTTGTTGAATGTTTAGTCATAAGCCCGAATAAGCAAAACATATTTAGCAAAACCGAATCGAAAATAAACAATGCATATTTTAAAGACTAGTTTAAACTGTAAGCGAATCGAATCCACAAATGTGTAGCGAGCGATGTAAATGATTATGTAATGTAATGAATGTTATTAAGTCTTTAAATAAAATGCAATGAAAATTGATACCAACTTGTCGCCAAAAAAAGTGGGCAACGCTTTTTTCGACGTTTGCTGTCTCGCTTTCAAGATGCACTATGGGAAGAGAATGCACTTTTAGGGGTTGATATTAAAAAAAGCTGAAGTATAATATAATGGGTTCTAATATTTAGTTTCATTATGTTGGACGTTGATGTACCTAGAATGTACATTACCATAAAATTAAGAGTGTGAGGTAAGTAAGCATTTCAGTAAAAAATTTATTTTAGTTGAAGTTTTCTATAGTTTCACAAGTATGTGAATCTGTCGATACTTAGTAAGTACCTAAACAACTAATAGTTTTCTATATTACATTCGAACTGAGCATAAAGCTCTTAGCATGATAAGACAAGCAAAAGAAGAATGAATAAATTGTGCTTCATATTTTCTGATAAACATTAAACTATTATAACATAACAAAAAATTAATTATAATTCCTGAACTTTTATCTGATCAACCACTTGACTTCGCATATTCACAAAGTTCATTTCCACTAATGAGCAAAACTTTAACAAGAATTCAATACTTAAATACTTCAAAGGTCAGTCTCTTCTGTTCTAATTGATGCATGTTAAAAATCTTAGACTTCCTTTGTTGGTAGATTCATACGCTATGTTTGTCGGAAATTGTAAGCCACTTGATATTCGGAGAAAAAAGAGTCAAATGTGGGTAATTTATTTATAAATATTGAACATTGTGTTATCAAAATCTATGTTTAACAACTTTTAATTTAAGAGTGACACAATATACATTAATTATTTTAAGGCAATGTTACAGACAGATATTTGACATGCATATTAGACCATTATTTTACCAAATCTTGACCAACAAAAATGGTCATTTAGCCCATAGTGCGTTGCACTTGAGTCGAGCTCAAGCTGCGCTATTGCTGTGGCTGTCGTTGTCTCTGTCTCTATCGCTGTCAAAGCAATTGTCCTTGTCAGTCATTGTTGTTGGTGTTGTTGCTATTGCTGTTGCTTTTGCTGCTGTTCCCGTTCCTGTTGCCGTCGCCGTTGCCATTGCCCGTTGTATGTTTTTTATTGTTGCTGGGGCGCTGCCATAATATCTCGCCTTGGCTGTATTCATGTCGCTGCTTCGTTTTATTGTTATTATATTTACTTGTCGGATTTGCGGGGTTTCGCTTTAGCCTGCCTTTGCTTTTGGTTTGCTTCGCTTCGCTTTTTGCTACGCTTTCGCTTTTAATGTGCCATATTTATTTTGACTTATGCGCTGTCAACCAGGGAGCGGGAGGCCTCCCAAAGAGGCGGAGAGGTGCACTTATGGGGGCCAGGGTCGGTGCTGCGTGTGCCATGCACTTAAAACATTTGATTACGTGTCATATATCAACACATTGTACGATTGAATTTCGGCTATATACTATGTGTGCTCTGGCTCTTTCTTTTTGCTCGTGATTGCCTGCAATAAAAACAACGGCGGCAAATATCTACAATAAAGCCAAGTGCAAACACTACGAAATCGTGGACTTCCGAGTTCATCGAGTTCATCGGCCATTTGATTTGTTCCGACAACAGATTTATATCGAAACTTCACAAATATGCGTAGCTATTGCATATTAATTATGATGTGTATTGATTTGTTGCTCTCTCTCTCTGAATAAAGAAATGCATTAATCAAAATGTGTTGAACGATTTGCTTAAAGTTGAAAACTGGACAAGTTGATGACGCTCTTAAAGCTGTTGTAGCAATTAAAAATTATGAAACGGCACAAGGATGCCGGCTACAAAGTTGCCAGGACTCGCTGTGAGCTGTGCTCGTGCTTATTTGCTTAATTTCACAGCGCGCGTATGCACAAAAGGACATCAGCAGCAGGCACAGCCTTGGGGCAATGTGTAGCGAGTGGAACGAGAGAGTCAGAGTGAGAGAGAGAGTAGGAGGGAAAGAGAGGCTGTGAGTGTGTGTGTGTGTGGAGGCTGCTGGGTTTTTATTTATCACAGCCACTTGCATTGCATTTTGTTTATATGCTTTTAATGCAATTAGCACGCTTTTCACTTTGATTTACGCCCAGGCGTCTGAGTGCTTGAAAAGCATAGAGTGAAACAGACAGACAAAAGGACATGCCAAAAGAGTGAGAGAGGGAGAGCACTCTCTATCTCTGTCATGACACACACACGAGTGTGCTCGCCAGTTGCTGTTTTTCTCTGTTTTCTATTTGCCTGTTTGTTTGTTTGTCCCTCTGTTTGTTTGTTCGTTTTTGTCAACGTATTTATGAGTGCCAGAGCCTCGGCTTTCATCTTTTGTGCCGCCCATTTTGCCATTTGTTTGTCGGGGGTGTGGCGAGAATCTCCTTTTGTCTGCTTTCTGCTTATGCTGTTCATTATGTGCTTACTGCTGCGCTTGTCTATGCAACCATTTTCATTAGCAACTGCATCGGCGACTGCAACGTCATTGCCATCAGTCAGTAGTCAGCAGTCGACCGTCGAGTTGGAGTCCTAATGCGAATCCTTGTCGAGGAAGAGCGAGAGAGAGCGAGCGAGTGCTTTGACCCTTTCCTCTAATGCATATTGTTTGTGCCCTGAAGCGTAATTTGTTGCGTTGTTTGTTGCTTGCGCTTGGCGCCATTTTAATTACGATCTGCTCACTTACATTTCATTTTGCTGCTAATACTCCTACTAACATGCTGTTAACTCCTCCTTCTCCTCCTTTGACTGACTGACTGCTGATTACACTTCAATCAAACGCGCGTAAATATCAATCAACGCGTCGAACAGCAGACGCAAGACTTGAGCAAATAGCTAAAGTAGAGTAGAGTGTGGCGGACAACGGCAAATGAGCTAAGAAACGCCTCGAGCAAAACTCATTTAAAAGTAATCAACAAGTGGCAAAAGAGATGAAAACGAAGCAGATAAAGCGAAAGAGAGAGAGAGAGAGAGAGAGCTGCAAAAAGTGTTGCAACAAAATAGAAAGTAATCAAAGAATTGAAGATGACGCCATTCGATAGCCAAACACAAAATGCACAAGCTCCAGACGAAACAAGAAGCTGCTCTTAGCTGCTTCACTGAATAGAAATTGCCAAGCATTCATTCCTGTAAAGATGGCAAACTTAAGAGTTAATGAAATATAAATTAACTTGGCTTAAGATTTTGTCGACTCACTGCATTTATTTCGCATTTGCAAACATTTAGAATAATGTTTAAAAGGAAATGAAGCAGATTGTGGTAGTGAAATGAATTTTATATTGAAAGTTGAATATTTTTTACAAATTTCAATTTTAATGAATCGCATATGAAACTAATGTCAAAATATTTAAAGTAGAATATTTTTATTACAAATTTCAAGTTAAATGAATCGCAAATGCAACAAATGTGAAAATGTTTAAAGTGGAATGTTTTGTACTAATTTTAATATAAATGAATCCCATAAGAAACTAATGTGAAAGTAATCTACTAAAGCATAATGAGTTCATTAAATAAATTGTACATTGAATATAATATATATAATTTGTAATTACAAATTATAACTTTAATCGAGACAGTTATTGACACTCAAGTCTCGAATTAAAAGCTGTTAATATGAGTATGAAAATAATTCGCTTTCCAAAACTTGTTCAATGTTGTTATAACAATTTAACTTATTTGTATGAAAGACATTCTTCATTTATAAAGTCATCATAGATAGCAAATATTTGAATGTATTTTATTTATGATCTTTAGATTAAAAGTCAAACTCAATTTAATACGTTACTATTAACGAGCCTTAAATTTCTTAAATTGTATATTCAGAATATAGAAATAATATATTATTTTGTATTTATTCTATCAGACTGCAAATAATTTAGACAATTGAAGTTATTATCTATCTATATAAAATTACTATATAATTTGTTATTCATCAATAGTTATTGAAACCTCAAAGTCTGCAATTTAGACTATTCATTTTGAAAATTATCATATTAGTTTCTTTATTTGGTTTTGGCACTTCACAGCAAACGCAAATAACAATTAAAAGCTTTATAGAATATCACAGTCGTAATCATCTGATCGACATATAATAGGATATCAAGCTCCACAATTACCCTAATGACTTCCATGCCTGGGCTAGGCAATTGAAACACTTGCTATAGAGTTTGTCTACGGAGAGAACAAAGCTTGACCCTTGCGGTCAATGTTTTCTATTGGCAAACGATGTGCTTCAAGAGGAGGCCATAAAGTCAGGACGAAGCGAAGATGAAGGCAAGGCAACGGCGTATAAAATATCATAGCATACTTTTGTGCGCCAGCACTCGACTCGATTTCAATGAGTTATGGGCATAAATAAATGTCAGCATCGCTGCTGGACGCTGTCGATAATTTATGTTTATTGCTTATGCAAAACGCAAGTCCAATAAGCACAAAATCAAACAAATTGCTGAAAGTTCAGAGACGCTTCGCATCTTATAGAAAGGGAAGTTGAACCGAGGGGAGATTGTGGGGGAGGGGAGGAGAAAGTGCTCTCTCTCTTGTCTGCTGTGTCTCATGCTAATGGCGGCTCGTTGATAAGCCGTCGCTTCTGTTGAAATTAGCAAACAAAATGCGTAGCTGTAAATGCTTTTGCTTTAATTTTTTTTTTCTTGGTTGTTGTCTTCTAGGCCTTGCCGCAAGGTGAAAATTGTGTGCGAAAAATCGTACGTGCGTGAAAATGAATGAAGGGCGCGTGCAGAAAATGTAATTGTTTGCGGCGGGATCTCTGGATCGCTGGATCGCTTGGATGCCTCGGTTAGCTGTGTGTGTGGTCAGGTGGCCGACAAAGATATGGCCGTGCCTTGTATATGATTTAATGTTAATCACTTTTAAGAGCCACCTGGCCAACGAAATGCGGTGGAAGGACCGCTGTCTGGCTGCCTGCCTGCCTGCTTGTGGCCATATTGAAAATACAAGCTCGTAAATTAAATTTTACACCGGCTGGCGCAATGAATAGCAAAAAGTCAACGCGGCGCGGCCAAATGATGCTGCCACATTTTGCTGCAGCTACATACTTCTTCCTCATTTCCTACTTCTACTTGAGGCACTTCTCTTTCCTCGGCCTCGACGCGGGCCCATAAATTTGTGCTAAGCACAGGCAGTGCGCTGGTCATCCATTGCTACAGCTTGCTACAGCTCGACAGCTTCTGAGAAGCTGAGCTGAGCAATGTCTGTTGCCCTTTTTTATCGTTTAATTAAAATTCGCAACACGTAAATCCATTTGAGCCGCTGCTGCAATCTTTACTTTAACCTTAAGGCATTCTCCATCTTGGCCACATCCCAAGTGCCCATGTATGATTGTGCCTGTGTGTCTGTGTGTGTGTTAGTGTGGTAAATCCTATTTTTCTATTTTGTTGCTCCATAAAACCACTTTACACAATTTTCGTCTTTTGTTTTTCGATTTGCTTCATGTTGTTTTGGCTTTATACTTGTATTTCTTTCCCTCTCTCCTGCCTTCGACTTTTACCAATTATTGTATGCCACAGCCAAAGAGGGGGAAAGGCAGAAGGAGCAAGGACCATGGCCAGCCACTCAGCCAGAGCCAACGAATTAGCCTTTGTTGGCGCTACCAATCAGGCGCTGCCTGCAGCTTCTTCCAGCTTTCAGCTTTCAGCTTGTAGATTGTAGCAGAGAAGCTCAGCTCGACTGGCTTTCATTACTTTTCTATCAACGTACTTAGGCCCCATTGTTGTGCAGTTATTTAGCACAATCAACACCCGATGCCGCTGATAGCTGCCTCCCTCCTCCCGCCTTTCTCATCCCCCTTGGCACATTTTATCAATGGCAAACTTCGTTCAGACTTTCTCTCTCTCCCTCGCTTGCTTTCTGTGTTCAATGTGCACCTGAAGGCGCTGTTCTTTTGTTCATTTGCTGCACACAGAATTAATGGAAATTCTGCTCTGTGAGTTGGGCATTAAAAAATTAACTAAAAAGGAAAAAAAGACGTCTCAACACACACGTTTATAGCTGCAACTGTTTCAGTCAATTCGAATTGGCAATAGATGCGAGAACAAGGCACTCGAAGCACTTGAGTTGCCAGGCAACAACTTGCAGCTTGTAATTGAACACTTGAATGCATTCATAGGCCAATCCAATCCTTAATTAGACAACACAGCTTTGCCTTTAATTCGAGGGAATATCTTAATATTCTTTGGGCAAGTTTATGTCGCATAAATGTTACTTTTTATGGGGTAGAAAGGTGTATCGATATATCATATATTAGTATTTTTTTCTCTATATTGTTTTATATGAAATATTTTATTTTTTGGTATATTTGTATGGTATATTTTATGTTATACTTTAAGGTATCTTTCTAATGTAATAGTATATCTAAATACCGAATATAGTATTAATTCTTCAGAATATATATTTTATATATAATGTTTTGCTTTATGGTATATGTTGAAGGGAATAGTAAATCTATATACCAAATAAAGCCTTGGGTGCATATTAGTATATTTAGTATATTATTTAGTATATTAATATGGTATATTTTGTATTCTTTGGAATAATAAATCGACATACCAAATAAAGCCTTGGGCATATATTAGTATATTTAGTATATTATTTGGTATATTTATATGATACATTTTGTACACTTTGGAATAGTAAATCGATATACCAAATAAACCCTTGTATATGTTATATATTAGTATTTTTAGTATATTTATATGGGATATATTGCATTCTTTGGAATAACAATATATTAGTATTTTTAGTTTATTATTTGGTATATTTATATGGTATATTTTGTACGCTTTAGTATATCTTGAATGTAAAGTATAATGATATACCGAATATAGCCTTCGGTATATATTAGAATTTTTTCAATATATTAATTTATATACAGTATTCTAGCTTTGTAGCTTTTTTACTTCTTCTCTTTGGCTACATTGCAATTTTTGCAGCTGTGGCATGCAGCATAGTTTAAAGCGCTAACTGGATAAGAAGTAAAGGCAATGTGGCAGGGCAAAGTAAGAGCGTAAAAAACTTTTGCTAATACAATAATAAGAAGTTGCAATGTGCATTGCTGCCTAGGTGAGTGAAGGCGCAGCGACAGCGTCTGATGATATAAAAAATAGAAAAAAACGAAAAAAGCGTTGAAAAATAAATAAGGTAATGTCAGAATTTAAGTGCAACTTTTGCCGCCGACAAGTTACAAAACTTTTGCGTAGCGTTAACCTTAAAGGTAATGCGGAGGGGGGCGACAGCAGTTGTGGGCGTGGCAGCAGCAACGCGGTTTAATATTGCATGACGGCCGCGACACTTATTAGATTTATCAAACGCGGCAAAATGAAGTTGCACACGACAACAGCGAAGAGATAGCGAGGGAGATGGAGGCAGAGATGAAGGAAGAGACGCAGAAGAGAAGACAAGTTGTCAGCATAATTGCTACGGAGTTGTTTGGCATTGTTGCATTGCAATTTATGCAAAAATGCGAGGCAACAATCAAAATTCAATCAGACAGCAACAGTTGTCAATTTAATGCGACGCATAATGCGAAACTACATTGCGTATACGCAATATGCAAAACAGCCAGACATGCAACTGCAGCGTGCAGTGTGGGTTGATTATATGCGCAACATGACAGCCGCATGTTGCAACTTGTAATGAGTGCACAACAAGCACAGGCAAAACTTTGCTGCACATTGCAACTGCGGCATTTGTGGCAGACTCCACAAGAGTGAAGCGTGTGTGTGTGTGTGTGTGTGTGTGTGTATATGTGTCTTTTGCTGCCGTATGTCAACTGTGAAAGTTTGCGAATTATTAATATAAATTGTTTGTTAAATCAGCCAACGATTGCCATCGAATTCACATAGCAAATAATTATAAAATTGAAAAGCAACAAAAAAAAATCTATTTTTTCAGCTACTTTGCATATAATATAAATAGAAAGTTAATAGGAAAATGTTATTTTTTTATTGTAATAAATGCATTACTCAGTTTTACGAATTATTAATACAAATTGTGTGTTAAATCAGGCAAGAATTTAGATGAAATGCAACTTGTGATTTATTATGAAACAGCAAAAGCTGACTATCAGTTACAAAGCTTGATGAATATGCGAATTATTACTTTGAAAAAATAATTAAATTACATATAACATTTAAAGTGACAAAATGCATAAAATTAATTTGTAATGTATATTTTTAAAATATACTTTATGAAACAAACCATTTCATCTATGGAAGCTCAATCAAATTACATTCAGTTATTAAGTTGTCTGAACATTTTGCGATATATAACTTGAATAGATCTTTCCAATAATGATCAAACTTAATTGCAAAGTTTAAAATGAAATACAAAAACTAAATAAAATATAGGATGTTAAGAAATACTCAAAAATCACTTGAGTTTCGCTGTTTAACAATAATAATAAACTTAATAACGAAAAGCTGAAATAAATAGCAAAATATACAAAGCAAAGAAATAGCAAAGATCATTTTAGTGTCTTTATATTAAAGTGTGTTAAATAGATTCAAGAATTGTGTGTATTACTAATACAAATTACGTGTTAAGTCAATAGAAATTTAATTATAAATGTGTCATTTAATAAGTAAACTACTAAAGAAGTTAAATGTAAATACAAAGTTCTATTGAGTTCTCTTTCAAGATTACTCGTCAGTCTGACAATTACATGGTTGAATCTCATACATAGCGAGCAGCTTGAAGAACCGACAGCAGTAAACATGCAGAGAAAGAGCGCACAACGAGAGCATTAAGGAAGCGTGTCCTTTACTTTACGCTTTATGCTGCTTGTTGCCATCTGATTTCGATGTGTTGTCAGTTGACAATGTGTCGCACAAAGATGAAGCGCGTCCAAATCATAAATGAGCAATAAATAACACATTGCCACATGTAAAGCTGCCACAAGGCAGCAGTAGCACAAAATAAAATAAAATGAAAGGAGAATCAAAAGCAAAGAACATGACATCGATGACGATGACGATGAAGATGAAGATGAGGAAATGTTCTCATATATGAACGAACGAACGAACGAACGTCTATCTTTTATATAAATACATTTATAGATGTCGTCGAAGCTGTTGAACGTGCCTCATGTTGCTTCTTTCGAGGGTTGCTTGCAACAGCAACAGCAATACAGCAGCAGTTGAGCTTGGGGTTATGCTTCAGCTTGGACTGAGCTTGTTTTTGCTTTGTTGTTGATAAAATTTAATCATATTACACATATTTCGCTCTTTACGGTCTGTTACCCCAATAAGGCTGCGAGGCATGAATGTTTCTACTCTATGTTATATATATATGTTACGTACATATATATACTCAGATATGTGCTTGTTGTTTACATGCTCACCGACAACAAAATGGGCAAAATAACCAATTTGAAAATTAATGCCTCGAGGATATTATTCATAAAACTCTCAGTGTACTCTCGCTCTTGCTCCCTGCTCTTAAAAGAGAATACATGAATGAGAGCGGCAAATGTAAGCAAATCATTTGGAAGCCAATGCACAAGAGCATATCCTGTTGGCCACTGAACGCTTCCGACCCTGCGGGCTCCTCACACACACACTCACACACAACATATATTTATGCATGTAGATTTTTGGTTAGCTTCTAGCTGGGTCTAGTTTCCTTTCCTCTTCCTTTCGTGCTTTTTTTAAAGAGTCCTCCCTTTTGTGCTGCTGTAATTGCCCCGCGGTATTTGGCGCGTTGAAGTTTTGCCAGCGACCGCAAAAGTTTATTGCGCGCTATAAATTTAATGCAAAAGCATTTGACTGAGACAACGACAACGACAACGACGAGCCGGCGGAATATGCACTGAATGCCATAATTCAATTTCCAGCAATTTTCGCTAAATGCCAAACACACAGAGAGAGAGAGAGAACGAGAGAGACGCAGAGAAATGAAACCGAAAGTTCGCCCCAAAAATTGCCGAACAAAGCCGGACCCGGCAAAACGAAACTAGCGCTAAGCCCACAAATTTGTATCTGCTATCCAATAAGTGAAAGGCGGTCAGAGAATGAGGGAGGGGGCGTGGCGGGGGCGCAAGGCATTTGTGCAATTCGTTTGAAAATTTGTAGGAAAAATAAAATGCGAAATCAAGCAGCTGCTGCCAAGGTTAAAGGGCGTCAGTCAAACAGTCAGTCAGTCAGTCAGTTAGCCAGTCTTCCCTCTCACTCTACTGCACTCACTCTCTCTCTCTC
The DNA here is from genome assembly GCA_023558445.1 of Drosophila pallidifrons. Taxonomy (NCBI): domain Eukaryota; kingdom Metazoa; phylum Arthropoda; class Insecta; order Diptera; family Drosophilidae; genus Drosophila; species Drosophila pallidifrons. The sequence continues at coordinate 26,172,949 of CM042347.1, read as the reverse complement.
TCACTCTCTTGGGCAAGACGCGAAACGATGCCCACATCGTATCAAACCGCGCGGCGGAATAAAATGCTGTAGGAAATGATTGCGGAAATTACACTAAATCGCAGTCAGGCGCGTGTGTGTCGCCCACACACACACACACACACACATACACCACAAACACACACACACTCACACTCATACGCATAGCGTGTGCCGGATCAGCCTTTGGCGCCTTCAGGCAAATGCCAACGAACAAGCGGCCCAAGCGGCGGATGAGTAATGTAAATATTTTGTTGTGGGCCGCGCTGAGACATTTTTGATATGCTTTTCCACACGCAGAGTATTGCAAATTTCATGAAGACTATATAAACCGTTTGACTTTGCAATAATAAGAGCCATTCAGCCAAAAATTACAACTCTTTGGCTTGTGAAAGTACTGAAGGAATATGGCTGCAAATATCGCATTTAAAGGAGGTTGTTAGAAATTAATCAAAAATAAAGAAATATAAAAAATGTGAATAGAAAAAATACATAAATTAATCAATAATAAAAAAATATACAATATTTGCATAAATAAGTATGATAAAATTGTTACTAATTTAAGGTATAAGCTAATAAATAAAAAATATCAAACATTGTTACTAATTTATAATTATTATAAATGCATCAAAAGTAAATAAAATAAAATATAAGTATATCGAATAAACGAAATGCAAAATGTCATTATGAGATTTAAGTGATTAGAATATTTTACAACATTTTTCCTATCATTATTTTCAGTGACTTTATTGAAGCGGAGACTTTAATAAAAACTGAAATGGATGATGTTTATTCACTATTGTATTTATACATTATAGTAGCCATCTTATTATCTTAAAATGAAATTCGATTTATTTACTATGAATGAATAAAATATTCGGTTTATTTTCTACAACAAATAATACTATTGCAGTTAAATAATATATTAAATAAATATTATTTATATCAGTTTCCTTTTTATTCTTAGGGGACTCCCATGAAATTGACTTTAATTTATTAAAATTAAAAGAGGATAAAGAAATTTATATTAAAAAATAAAATTTAAAGATGTTTATACAAATTATGGGCGCATTTTAAAAAGGATTTTATTTTATTTTTTTTCTACATATTGCTCTATTTTTGAGCTTTGCGGCACATTTGAAATTATGTTCAATAAAAATAATCAGAAAACGTAAAGATTTAAGTTATTGAATAAGAATATTTTGTTTATTTCTGAAGTAGAAACTTAACCTGCTCTTCACAAAGAGAGTATTTGCGCTTCGTTGCGTAGCATATGTAATTTATATTTATTTTGTTTTATATTTCCTGTTGTCGCTACTTCGGTTGTTGGTGTTGTTGCTATTGTGAAGGGCTGTCGCATTTTAAGTAAATAAACGTAACAGTAAATATAACATGTTGCTGCGACTCGCTGTCAAGTGGTTTTCGCAGTGTCTGAAAGTTTAATAAGACTTTCACTTTAATTCGTGGCACGTGGCACGAGGCATGAGGCATGTGGCATGAGGCCCCCGCAAAAGAGTTGCCAAAGTCAAATATGGCAGCAGCTCAGGCAACAAACAGCAACAAGCAGTGGCAAAAAAAATATTTGACAAAAACCCAAAAGAGCAATTTTGTATACGACACATGCTCAAAAGCACAGAGAGAAAGAGAGAGAGAGAGAGAGAAAGAGAGAAGGAAAAATACCCATCGCAGTCTTGTGGTTGTAAATGATGTCGCTTATGGCGATCAGTTAAATGCCTTGACTTGACTGCTGCCTGTCGCGTTCTGAGATGTCAACTAATTTATTTCGGTCGCGCGTGTCAAAAAAGGTTGTATTAAAGTATTGCTCAAGTTGTGTCTCAACTTTCATTTGCAGTTCATTGGAAAATTTCAGTGAACTGCCAACTGAATGCAAGCCCATAAACTTCACTGCATTACTGATAATTAAAAGAACACTCGCTCTTTTGAAATCAATGCCCAATTATGTGTGCATGCTGCAGCATTAAATTTATATTCATATTTAATTCTTTGCGCGACAAAATAATTGCCAAATATTTACCAGCAGCATTTCGGTTTAGTTATTGTGCGTGCGATTAACTAAAACGCTGCAAAATGCAAATTAATATTGTGCGCTGTTTGTTTTGGGAAGCTATTTAATTAGAGGCAAATGCATTTCCAAACGGAAGTTAATCTGCAATTGAGATAACTAATCGAGTGTGCCAGACTTTGAGATACCCGTAAACCGTAAATGGAATACAATGCAATATAACTCTAAAAATATACCAAATTATTATACCAAAAATACTACAAAAAGTGAAATATACCGCTACATATTTTCAAGAAATATATTCAATGCATTTTTTTTTGTAAAATATACCAAATTATAATACCAAAAATACTACAAATACTGAAATATACCGCTACATATTTTCAAGAAATACATTCAATGCAATTTTTTTTAAATATACCAAATTAATATACTAAAAAATACTAACAAATACTAATATATATATACTGCTGCCCATTTTCTAAGAAAACAAAATCGTGAGGTGATAATTTGAAAATACAGCAAAGAAATAAACTACAAAATACTAAGAATATACCAAGATATACGTTGGTATATTGCTATAGTACTATATTTAAAATATATCGAATTAATTTTTGCCCATTTTGTCTGATTGCAACCAAATTTTCAGGAGTGAGATTTACTACAGTTATTATTGTATGTACCAAAAATCGACTATAGCTTCAAAAGGGACAGACGGACATGGCTATACGGCCTCAGCTGTTGACGCTGACCCAGACATTAACATATAGAAGAACACTTTATAGGGTCGGAAAGGCCTCCTTCTGACTGTTTGATTGAGACACAAAGTTATAATACCCTTCTTGCCTTTGTGTAGCGGGTATAAAAATGCATTTGAAGCACATTTAATATGATTTAAATATTGTTAAATTGAATCAAATAGTTGAAAGTTAAAAATTCTTGAAAATCGCTATTCCGACCAATAAATTTAATTAGTTTAAGTAACGCGCTGTGGTTTGCTCGTTGCTGGTTGTTGGCTGCTGCTGCTCTTGTTGTAACCAAAGCAGCTGCCAGAGCCACACGCAGTGCAGACCGAAAAACTTTGCCAAATTAGTTCAAAGTTCAAATTTGGGGCAACACCACGAAAATGGAGGAAAAACCAAACAACGGCGAGTCAATTATTAAAAATAATTACTTTAGCCAAAGTTGGCACACAGTGCAAGTATTTTGTAGGTATTTGTATAGTCGAATCTTTCTCTCCGTCTGTCTGTCTGCCTGTTTTTTTATGCTGTCTAAACTTGCCCCCTACACACTTACATACACAGAGAAAACGCAAGTTGAGCCATTTGTTATTTATAAAAGATTAAACCGCAGAGCAAAAAAAAAAAGCGTGCGATAAAAGCAAAAATTATAATAATATTTACCTAAATGTGCCTCAAGCTGAGCCGCAGCTTCAGCTTTAGCTTCAGCGCCTCTTTTGTCCCTTTAAGTATGTGTGTGTGTGTGTGTGAGTGTGGGTGTGGCTTATTTATGGCCACGTCCCTAATTGAATTGCAGTTTATTCGGTCGGGCATACTTATACACAAAAGCTGGCCGCGCAATGGCCACAATTTTTTAATTAACTTTCGGTGTTGTGGCAAAGGTCATTTCAGTAGGAGTTCGAGAGAGACTGAAGGCTCAACTTCAGCCACAGAGCCAAATGATTTATGCGAAACAATTATCAGTTTAAATGGCTTATTGAAATACGCAAAACATTTCACCTGCAGCCAGCTTTAATTTTATTATTTTTCCACGTAACAAGATTAAAAAGTTTTGCGACTGTCGCTCGCTGCTTTCGCTTTTCACACCACGAGGAAAAATGCATATAGTCCGGGCAAAAGTGTTTTGCAATTGTGTTTGCATTAGCAGTCAACTGAGAAAAACTTGTTGCTTAATGAAAATGGAAATTGCACTAAGCATTTGCAACAACCCAACACTCAGAGTTCTCTGCTTCTTCCTCTCCTCGCTTCACTAAACCAACCGCAACAAGAAATCAAAGTTGTAAAATGCAAACATGCTACACACAAATTAAATAAAAGCAAAAGCCCAAACAAAGTCCAGAAAAAAAGCTATAAAAACGAAGAGAAAACTGCATGTGGCCAACGGCCTTTGCACAACCAAAAATAATTAAAAAGGCAAGAGAAAGTGAAAGAACAGAACTTTAAAATACCCTGCGAAGCATTCTTTTAAAATAAATAGCAATACACTCTGTGAAGTTGTCTTTAGATTTCATTTCAAACAAAATATAAGCTTCGCATTCTGTAGATTTCATTTCCAACAAAATATAATATTCCTTGCGAAGCTTCCTTTAGATATCATTTGAAGCAAAATAAAATCAGCTACAAGTGCTGAGCAAAATGTTACCACAATATTAAATATAAATTGTACAATAATATAGTCTAAATGAAATTGAAATCCAGTAGGGAATACATTCATAGAATTATTTTTAATTAGTTGAAATTAGATAACAGAGATGAACTCCTGCATCTTCTAAAACAAGAGACTTCTCTTATGGACTTGGAACACTTTTATTTGTGCCTGGCAGTCTGCTGCTTTCTATATCACACTTTTCTAGTAGAAAAGTCTTGGATTAGTTTGTTAACAGCAGTATTTGATCAGAAGCACACACTTTTCTGACTGACCACGCCTTCTTGGCAGTTCAGGAGGAAACTTTCTGCACACGCTGACTCAGCTTTTTAGCAGCGCCTTGTCAATATAAATTTGATGTATACTTTTACATATTTTGATTGTGAGACTCACCTGTTGGCACCTGGCTCGTTGCATGATGACAGCTGCACTGCAATGAAATAAGGGGAAACAATATATTGTTACTTATGAAATAAATACAGGAAAGTTATAGCTAAGCAACTACCAGGATTAGAGCTTTTGATATAATAATAATAAGTTGTCTCATAGTTGTTTTGTTTACTGCTTAAACATTAATAAGTTTGTTTAAAACAATTTATTCATCAGTTTCAACAGAAGTACGAACATCTTTACACTCTTGTAGTCACCAACATACACCTAAAATTTATAATTCCATTTAACAGCCAGACCTTGGCTGCACTTCTACAAATTTCTGCATTATTCTTTAGCTGAAAACAAACATAAACCCATATTATAATTGTTCAATCGCTTGTTGGCAAAAGTTGAACTGAACATTGCCTTCAACCGAAAATTGCTCTCAAAACATGTTAACAATGTCGATGATGATGTCCTGGCACCACAAGTCCATACTCCCCATTTGTGGTCACCGATGGCCTATATTCCGCCATGTGAGACATGGGATAACAGCAGACCTTCTTCAAGCTATCCAACTTGGGATCATCGATGGCAGCTGTGTGAACAGCCCGCAACGAGCGAAGTTTCGCATATTTCTTGAACTGTTCTTCGCCGTACTCAGCCAGACTTTCCTTATAGATCTCTGCATATTGTTTGTAGTGTTCCTTTTGAGCCGTAGGAAACCAACCGAAGCGATCATTCCAACGATCGCGTAACACATTAACTTTCTTTGCAATGAGTATGCGATAGTTGAGCTGCTCAATCGTGACGATCTCCTCGTGTCTCATTTTGCCTTTTAGTGTATTTATTTTTTGGTTGCTTTATTGTGTATTTGATTTGGTTATTTAAATGAGCATCAAAATGGAAGCCAACTATTTTACATTTAATAATAATACAAAAAGTCAAATGCCTATTGGGAAACAACCTCAATTGCATTTATCAAATGAAAATTGAGCGCCGAAAATTGCATAAAAAGCGCATTTGTTTCCAGTCGAACAGTCGATACCCTTGACTGCAAAACAGTTGCAAACTGGCTGTGCAAATTATAATACCCCTAAAGGCAACAATGGCAAAACACAATCGAATGCAGTGCGGTTGTGTAATGGCAAAAAAAAGACAGTCAACCAGCCATTTGGGATTGTTTATTTGTTGGCATTCAAGTGCGACAAATGCAACAAATTTGCGTTGTTCTGTTTGTTGCCAGGCTAAAATTAAATGCCATAACAGAGAATTCACTCTCGCCTCGACTCGACGTACCAATTAAAACAACACGCTAGGCAAATGTCGAGCTCTCAAAATCTAAATCTAAATTCGAATGCGAATGTGAAAATTTAAATCTAGACATCTGCAAAATTCAAATGAAAATCCAAGTCCAGTCAAATACAAAATGAGTAGCATCCGCTGAGTGTTTGTTTGGAGTGGGAGTGTCACGTTTTGTGTGCCATAAATTTCGCATTATTGCGCGCGTATCCGTGCATAGATTTTCATGCATTTCGGTTAATAAAAAAGCAGCAGCAGCAGCAGCAGCAGCCAAAGAAGCAGCACAGTAAATGGCTAAAACACATCAGAACAAACAGACAGAAAAAAAAGGGAAGCTGGCGAAATGAAATGCCAGCAACAACAATAATAACGATGGGCAAAAAGGCCATTTTGATGGGCAACATGGCGTATGCTTAACCACATCCGACTACACACTTCCGCGCATTTGGTGTAACAAAACCGCGCGCTGGTTGTTAACAAATGACTCGATGTGGTCGGCGCCTTGCCAACGCTGCGGGTTAGACTCGACACCAGCAACAACAAGAGCAGCAACATCAACTGTGGAGACAACAACAACAACGACAACAACAATAACATTGAGTGCACAGACAACATTCGCTGCCTGATTGCATATCTGTAATGACTCATTTCACATGACCATTCTGAGGGGAGGAGAAAGAGGTGGAGTGCAGAGAACTCCACTGGTTTTCACATTAAATCACATTCAAATAGCGCGTTGCTGGCTGCTGCATCAGCACTTGGCATTAGCAGCCCACACAGCACAGCACCCAGCTTCCAACATCGCTGGACAACAGTTTTAAGTTGCAAATTACAGCAGCATGTCGTCCGCTTACTCCTACAAAAACTCGTCGAAAAATAAATGAGCAAGAGTGCTCGACTTTCAAACACCCGTTAAGTAGAAAGTAAATACTGATTTAAGCATTACCAATTGTTCTCTATGATTGATTAGGCGACTAAGAAAGCTAAAAACGAGTGTGCTTGACTGTGAGATACTCGCTACCCCCTGTTCTTAAGAAAAGCATAAAAGTGCGGTATTATTTTAAAAATATACCAAATTAATATACCAAAAAATACTAAAATATACGGGTACTCGTTTTAAATAAAAACACAATTTGCAATATTATTATAAAAATATACCAAATTAATATACCGAAAATATACTAAAAATATACCGGTGCCAATTTTCAAAAACACAATTCAATATTAGTCTAAAATTACACCAAATTAAAATATTCTAAATATATAAAAGCTAAACAGTTAGGTATTATTCTAAGAATTTACCCAAATAAGTACACTATAGTATACCGATGGCTATACTTAGTATATTGTTATATTATTTTCAAGATATACCATAGAAAGCATTTTAATACAGTTACTTTTCTGTAAAAGTAAACGATTTTTCAACTAAGCTTTTACCATTGAAACTGTGAATTAATAGATATCATAAGTCAGTGCATCATTCCGATTCTTTTTTAATTTTTTGAATCAACAAGTTCATTATTTTATTTTTCTTTTATAATGTTAACTTGTCTGAAAACTTTGCACATCCTGCATTGTGATATATGGAAGATATTTTCACCCCAAACGGTAAGAGTTAGGAGGCTTGCCTTTGTTGATGAATCAGTCAGTTGATCAGGACAATACAAGAATTTTTAGAATCTGCTATATTTACTATGTCAGATTTTTTTTTACTGAAATTCTGTACTTTAATATGATTAATTTTGGATAGTTAATGGTATCTTCCACATTGATATCTTTATCTTTCATATTCTTTGTTCTCTAGTTATTCATATGCACGAACACAAATTGGTCATACCCTTTTTACTCCATTAATTGTCGAGTATTTAAAGAGTATATGTTGCACTCGTGTTACTCGCATAATGTTGCCTCCAACTCATGTGGCAGCTGCGGTCAAAGTGCAGCCATTAGTCGTCGCCCAAAAATGAAATCTACGCTCTTTCCTCAGCTTTACTCTGCGCTGCGTTGCTCTGCTCGGCTCTCCAGTTACCTCTGATCCCACGACATATCCCCAACTCCTTTACCCCCTCCCCCACCTCGACTGTACGTGCGCGGCCTTTAATTAGTCGCGCGTTGACCGCAGCAGGCAAACAAACGCAGTGACTGACTTTGGCTTCTGTTTGGTTCATTCACCCGCCTCAGTGTCAAAGGGTTATCATTCCACTGGGCTCGGCCGAACTGTAATTGGCCTAAGTACGAGCAAACACCTAAGGGCCATGTCCGAATTCAGTTGACTGCTACTTAAACTCCCCTCAACTCTGGGCAACATGTGTTTTGTTTATGCATTGAAGTGCTGCTGGCTGTCCCATTAAATACTCCTAAGCTGAGCTCTCTTCATGAAGTTAGAGCCAAAGAAAAAAGCACTGATATCGAGCTCAAATAGTTGGCATAGTTTTGTTATTCATATAAAATGTGCAAAGTTTTGCGATCCAATTGCACAGCTGCGTGTTGTGTGTGTGTTTAAATATTGAAAGCCCGCAGCTAATAGTTTTTAAGCGTGGCGAACTTTTGCGAACGCCCAAAAGGTCAACTGCATGTGCGACAGTTAACCGAAAAATCTGCCAAAGTTTTTGGTTAGCCTCGTTTTTTGCTGACACTGGCAGAAGCTACCGCTGCAACAACTGCTGCTGTAGTTGGCTGCAACAATTTTGAGTTTATCACACGTGCCAATTTTGTGCGACCAACTCAACTCGCCTGCAGCAGCAGCAGCATCAGCGGTGGCGCCTCAAAAAACGTGCAGCATCAGTTTGGCCCGCAACGAACTACGTGCGAGTTGAAATTGCAACCTCTTCCCTTCCTCCTCCTCCTCCCTTCTTTTAGTTTGTCTGCATCTGACAGTTTAGCTAGCATTGGTGATTTATGCAGCGGGTTCAATGCAAAAAGTCAACTAGCCAAGACATAAAACACATAATTTATGTCGATTTTTCTGATGGCTTTCGGCCATCCACCAACCAATAATAAGAAGAAGAAAACCATCTACCCCAAAACTCAAACTGAAACTGAAACGGAAAACAGAAAACGTACTGTGCGCCTAATTGACTGATTCTTTGCTGGCAATTTGAGAGTCTAAGCACATTAGCCTATTTCTTCTTTTAGCAGCCCCCAGAAAACAGCCCCAACATGTCCTCACAATAGCCGATGACCCTTTTTCTGTAGGTCATCGTCGGCATACTCTATCAAATATAACTTGGCCATCAGTCAGAGCTGACCTATACTTAAGTTTCTTCTGGAAATTACAAAAGTTCATATTTAGTTTTCTTGCTAAATATGAGCTTATGTTTCTTCTTGAAATTAAAGAAGTTAATCTTTAGTTTTGTTATAAATATGGTACTCCCTACCTGCTCTTTGAAATTTTTGAATTATTTTTAAAACTAGGGAAATTTGAATTAGTGAATTTTATATTTTGTTTTCATGCTAAACAGTCTGTTTGGAAATAAATTAGAATCAGAGAAGTCTCATGCTAAATGTGTTCATAATTCTATTATTCAATTGTAAACAATTTTAAATCTATGGATATTAGGAATATATTTTTGTAATTAAATTAGTACAACAACTAAGAACTAATATTTCCAAGGCCTTAGTTGAGTTTAACTCGAGTTTATGTGTAACTTTTTATTATCCCTTGATTAATTTCATTCAATTTGTAAATTCAAGTAGCAAAGTTATTGTTGATTCTTAATTAAATTTCTATGGAAATTTTCATTAGTTGCTTTGATCTTCTCTATTGAAAAGATTAGTCTATAAACTTTTCAACTCTTTATATTTATTGTGTATCTCCTAAGATTTTTAGTGTATTATCTATTCGTCTACAAAAAAAGTGTTGCTCTTAAAAAAAAAGAAGAAAAAGTTGTTGCTCGCTTTTTGCTAGCGAGTTTTTACTATTATTGTTTGGCTTTTATTTAGCCATTTTCATTGTTATGCGATTTTGTGGGCCATATTATTGTTACGGTTGGCCATTACCCACGCTTCAATGCCATCACTTGGCATCTTTTCATTCTCATTCTCATTCTGATTCTCATTCTCATTCTGATATTCTCTGCCGCGTCGCAGTTTCCCCTTCGCTCACGTAATTTAATTCAATGTAGCGTTTCAAATTGAATCTGTTGAAAGCAGCGCGCAAAAAGAAAATAAGCTAAAGTTGCTTTCACTGTTTTTTTCTTTTGCTTGGCCACAGGAAATTTCCATTAGCTTCGCTTAACAACGATACAAAAAAAAAAGAGACGAAAAAATTAAAGTAATAGCCAACAATGGCCGCAAACTGATTCACCGAGTGCTGCCAAATTTAATTGAGCAATGACAGCAAATGTGTTGACCACATGAGCAATGGAAAGCCGTTGACCATAGGTCGCTTGAAACAAAAACTAAAACTAAAACCGAAACTGAAAACTGAAACTCAAGAAAATTAATTGCAATAAACGTGATGCCAGAAGCAGGACTCAGCACTCAGGACGCAGGACGCAGGACTACAAGATCCTTGAACGCCCCCGAAACTAATGAAGTGTCGCAATGGGATAATTAAGCTTTTAATCGCTCTCCGTGTCCCGTTTGTTTCTCTGTCCCTCTGTCCTCCTGCCTTGTCTGGCGCGTGTTAACGCGCTTAGTTTGCAGCTAGCTAGTTGGTAATTAGTATTTTATGATCGATTTGTGTGCACACACAAGACTATAATTTAATTTGTGATTTCCTAGGGAGGGAGAGCGACCGGATTTGTGAGAATGAAACTTTAAATCACACCAGGGGCGTCATGTGTGACCAAAGTTTTTGCGGCCTGTGCCTAGACAAAGCGCCAAACTTAAACAGTCAACCAAAAGCAAACAAGCAAACATCCAACAAGCAACAATAAGTGCAAGAAGAGGATGGAGACTGAGGCATCAGCAAGTGAGACAATGAGTCTTGGGCCAAAAGCTTCTTCTTGGCAAAAGATAAACACAGAAGGCGTCAGCGTTGTTGTCGTCGTCGTCGTCGTCCGCCAAGCTAATCCTAGAGTCGTGTGAAAGTAGCCAAAGCCGCAGCCACAGCCTTGAGGCTGTTAATCCTTTAAATACAATCAAAGCCAAGTCAAACAAAAGGAGGCAGCTCCAAGAAATCGAAACAATTTACAAGACAACTTTATAAATAAAACATGCACAAGTTTTTCGCTCGCTCGCTTTCTCCTCAGAAAAGTGACAAGTGAAAGAATCAACAAAACTAAAATACAATAGAGATATTTTTGAATAAGAACGCGTTTAACACTTTTGCTATTTTTGGCAAACTTTAAGAACAACCTTCTCGGCTTCCACCCACGTTGAAGTGTAGTGAGAAAAACAAAGAAATTTCTCTCTATGTGTGTGTGTGTGTGTGTGTGTGTGTGTGTTGCTGTCTGACATTAAGCTGATTGTTTTGTTGGGCTTAGCATTGAAATGTTGATATAAATTAATTAGTAACAAAGGTCGGACGAGCCAGCTGAAATATTTATATTTATAAAGGTTCAACACACACACACAACACACAGAGACAAACAAAAGGCAGCTGTCTGCCATATATATGTATAAATTGGCTAGCAGCCACAGTCGAATAAATAGCACACAAATATTTAAAAGTTTTGTTCTTTTCGACACCCTCAAAGCTTGATTTCTTTTCTCTCCATAATTCATGCACTTTATAGAGCAACTACAAGTCGAGTATCCCCCATTTTACCATCATTTATTTATGAATATGCTGTGACAGGTTTCTCTTTCCTTTTCGAATGTGTAATTGCATTTTGATTGAGTTTTTGTTGAGGTGAATGGTAGATTTAATTGAAATATAATACAAGCGTAATATATAAGAATTGTATTGATCATTGAGTTTATATTTGTAGACACATAATAGCACTAATTGAAATGTGTCAAATGGTAACATTGTTGACTGACAAATGTTGACACGCACTCTCTCTCTCTTTCTGTCTTTCGATGCTCCATCATCATTATTTATATCATTTTGATTTGTGGGCATCTCTCGTACAAATTTATATTAATTTATTGACCAACCATTGACTGATTACAAAGGACAAGTCAAATGTGCAACAAACACACACAAATTTCTTCTGTTTGATTGATGATGTAACTCGATGCAACAATTGTGATTAGAGCAAAAGGTCTTTGAGTTTGCATTTTCCAATTGTAATTCATTATTTTTTATGACACACTCAAATTACTTTAACACACACTCTTTTGTTTCATCAGCGAGTTTTGCAAAACTAATTCAATTGCTGCAGCGAACCAAACATTTTCTTACAATTCGTTTGCGTTTTTCATGCGAAACTTTTTCAGATGAGATATCTGCAAAGCCAACTCTGTAACTCGTGATGCAAATTGGACTCTGCTGTGATGAGCTGTGATGCTTCCATGTCGGATGCGTGTCTGTCCTTTTGTCGTTTCGTTGCTTCGTTGTCGGGGCAGTTGTACTTCTTCTTCTTCTGCTTCTGCATCCCCCTTTCTATGTGGCAGTTGCATGTTTAATTGCAACTAAAAACAGACAAAAAACAACAGCAACAACAACTACAGAAAAGGGCTCTAAAACAAAACACAAGCAAACACAAAAAATTGCGCTTCCAAGTTCTGTGAACTGTGTCAAAACATAAGGGACACAACGCATCAGCGGAGTGAGCAAAGCCAACGAGCTGCAGAAGAGGTTGGCAAACTAATACCCTGTAAAACTTGTTCTAAATAGAGTTTAAAATGAGATTCAAATTCATTAAGTAAAATAGTCACTTTTGTTTTCAAACTATTTTCGTTTAATATTCTTAATTTAACAAAGCGTCATATAATTTTGTTTGTTAAATATGAACTACGTTTAATATATTGAATATCCACTTTATGAGGGTTAACAACTAATGAATGACATTTAATATCTCCTCTGTTAATAATAGTGCACAATATTAATGAACTATTGATACTCATTTATTTCAAGTATTCTCTAATTGCGTCTATTCAACTGTTAACTGACACTCTACTAAATTGCACAAACTCCACTTATTAAATCACTATTAATTGACAAACTCTCAATATTAAATTCTTTTAATAAATGCAATGAAAAACACACAAGAATTCAGCAGCATTTAATTAAATAATAGTGGCTGTATTTACATGATTGCCTGACTTTTGTTTTGTCATTCTTTTGTTATAGAGAAATTGAAAAAAATTTCAATAACAGAAAAAAGTTCGATATAGCAAACCAAATTAATTTTTATTTCATTAAAGGATAACTAAAAAACGTATAACAAAATTATATATTCGTTTAAATATTTTATAAAGGAATGATATCAAATTTAAATCCAAATATGCTATTATTTTACTATGTTCACATTACGTATACGCAACGTTTACTTAAATAAGCATCTCTTTTTTGTTAATCATTACTTTTTTACACTACTTCTTCATTAATAAAAGCTTTTCTTTGTTACTAATCTCTTTCCTACATTAATTTTTCTCTTTAATAAAAACTTTTCTCTGTTAATCGTTCCTTTCTTACACTACCTTCCACTTTAATAGAAACTATTCTATTATTATTCTTTCCTTTCTACTCTTTATAAGTACTGGGTATTATGCACCTTTCTTAACTTTTACAGGGTATGGCGAAACAGTGCGCATCGTTTGTTGCTTAGTTTGCTCGCTGCTGAGTGTTTGTTTGCTCGTCTGTTTGCCGCTCGTCGCTCGTCATTTTCGCCAACGCTCAACGCTTCCTGCAATTTGGGCGCAGGCAACGCTTCCTCTTAAGCGCAGTAACAGTAACAGCAGCGGCAACAGCGACGCCGCAGGTGTTGCCGCAACGTCGAAGAGTCGACTCGACGTTGACTACTATCTGGCTGCCAACAGCGACAGCGATGGCGATGGCGATGTTGCTTTTCCCTTTTTGACACACCATTTTGCATGTTGTATGAGCGGAGAGTGAAGAGAGAGAGAGAGAGAGAGTGAGAGAAAGAGGGAAAGAGGGAAAGAGGGAGAGTGTTGTGTAGTACTATGTTTATGTGTGTAGCGCATATGTCACTTGTCTAAATAGCAGCGACGTTCACCTGTACAACAAGCCAAAGGGTAGAGGCAAAGAGAGGGGAAGGGGAATGGGGAATGGGGTTTAACAGCAGTCGAGGCCACTGGCAACGTCTGGCCATGCATGCAAATGCAACATTTGCAACTGTTTGTGCGGCCATGTTGTTGTCTTCCTACACATTCGCTGCTATTTTTTTGTTTCACCTTCTTTTTTTGGTGCTCTTCCTATACAACAAGGTGGCAACACTGACACCAACAGCGACAGCAACAACAACAACAACACCAGTAATTTGGGCAGCTTGTCGCCGTGTTTGTTTTGGAGGCGTCAAATGCAAAGCAAAGGACTTCGTCAGCCTTTCGAGAGTTTGGCTATCAAATGCAGCCAACTGAAATCAGCAAACAGTCACTCAGTTCAGTTTAGTTTGTTTGCTCTAAGCGTTGAAATTAAAGCTGAAACTCCTTATAAGCCTCTCGAGTTGAGTTATGATTATAACTCTATTTCATTTGTGGTAATTTTTGGGAAAAGCTTTTAAGCCCAAAATCGAAATATATTTCCTGATTACGTACACCGAACATTTTGAGGACATTTTGAACAAAGTTTTGCATATCGATGTGCAAGTTTAATTCATTCATACTCGTATATATGAAAACAAACTGATATCAAAGTATTTTGGGCAACCCTTTCTCATTTCACATTTTACATTCAACATTTCCCGTTCCCCCGATTCCCATTCGCATTCGGATTCGATATGCTGTTAGTCTTTTGCTTGCCCACTCACATGAAATTCAAACAAATGGCAAAGTTAAATTTGAAAATAATAGAAAAACTTTTTTGCAGTCGCTCTCTGGCAAACAGCAACAACACGAACAACAATAACAATAATGCAACTAAAATGAAACTATTTCGACTGAAATAAATCTGTTAGAATGTGCAAAACTCCGCCAGCGCATTGCGGCGGGCATTTTAGGGGTAGCTTCCAACACTTTTTTGTTGAGGGGGGTACGTAACTGTAGATGGCGCCAGCACTGAAGGGTGGCACATCGAAGCAAAAGGGTGCAAGGGTAGAAGAAATCAGTTTTATTGCCAAACGTGTTTGTTGCTCAATTTAACTAAAAGTGCTGGCTGCCAGCGTTGTCTGTCGACGAAAAAATATTGAACAGCTGGTAGAAGTAACGTATGAGAGACGTTGAGATACCCTTGAAATAATATAAAATATTTTAGAAATATTTGAATTATCCAAAACTCTTTATTAACATGTGTTGAACTCTTCTAAAATGTTATATATTTTTATGATGAAACTATATTTATTTCTTACAAAGTTTATCAAGCACTTTTAATAGTAAAAGTACGAAGTACCCAATGAGAGACACTGAGATACCCTCGAAAAAGTATTAGAAATATTTCTAAATATTTTAAAGATAATTTCAATATTTATAAAAATGTTTATGTGCATTTAAAGCTCTTATAAAATTGCTAAGTTTATTGAAAATATATTTCAAATTTCATGGAATTTTATGGCAATCAACAAACGTTTATCCAACACTTTTAATAGCCATGTCACTCTTTAAACGATTGCGAGAACTAACCAAAAGTTGTTGGTTATTCGAACTGACCACTCGGTTTGGTTTAGTTGTCATTTGAACGATGAGCCATGATATTTATCATGAACTATCAATAAATGCGCCATTCATATTCCCCTTTATTTATAAACTATTGCATTAGTCATTTTTTTTTTTTTTGGTGATTTTTCAAATCGATGCATAAATAATAAATAGTATCATTGTCGCTTAGCTGGCGGCATTTTGTGTGTTGATTTCTATTTATATTTATACACATTTATATTCATGTATGATGATATTTCTATTTTTCGGTTTTACGAGTAGTGTGTGGTTTGCAAAAATATTTTGATAATCAAGAACTTGCACAATTTTTTGGTTGTGTTCAATGTTTTTCAATGAATATGCATGCATGATGACAACAAACAAAATGTCAACAATCAGCGAAAGATCGCCAACTTTTGTTGGCCTAGAAAACAAAGCGCAACAAAAGAGAAACAGTAGCAGAAACAGCAACAGAAGGGAAATTCTCCATGGCCAATTGCCTGGCAGGTGACGTGCCACTTGACAATTGCTACGTTTTCGATTTGCCGAAAAGTAGCAAGTGGCAAGTGGAGAAGAGGCATCTACAAGGTGCCGCCACACCCATTTACAAGTTCCAAGCACTGTGTTGCAGACCGTGCGACGTCGTCGGTTCAACGCCCCCGCAGCGAGCGGCAAAGGCAACGACATTTACGTGACTTGTTTCATAAACAAACATCAGGGCAAAACTGCACGAAATTGCCAACCGTAGGTGCTAGATAACCAGGCACAAACAGACAGACAACCACATTTCGAGGCAGCAGGCAGCAGGCAATAAGAGGACACACACGAGCAACCAGCAACCAGCAACCATCGACACAGGTGGCTCATTGGACTTTGTGTGTGTGTTGCTGTTGGTGTTGGTGTTTGTGACATTGCTGGCAATTTGCACTTTTGCATACAACTTGGTAATTGTTTCCGCCAAAATTCTGCAGCTGTGCTCAAGCTTGGCACACACATCGTATATATGCTTCATTTCGATGCGATGGCTGCTGCTGCTGCTGCTGCAATTATGGCCGCGGTGCCATTTTAATCATTCAAAAGTCAGCCGACCATCAGCTGCGTCCATTTTGGCTGCCGGAGACTGTCAGCATTTTGGCCTAGCAATCAGCGCCTTTTGCAATGCCATTTAAGCAACTTGTACAACAATTCCACCTACATTGCTTTCAGCTCTAAATGAGACATGAAAAGCACATGAAACTTTTCTCATTATGCCCCCCAACACACACACGCACGCACACACACACATTGGGAGCTTAAGCCACTTATGGGCAGCCCAAAAACAAAAGCGCCCAAGCAACAGCAGCAGCCAAGAAATTGTCGTTGCAGCAACTTGCAGCAGACAGGTGAGAGAGAGAGCGGAAGGAGGGGCAGAGCAAGGAAGCAATTTTCGCACAAGGCACAACTTTCAATGCATATTCAACATCATTAGAAAGTCAGCACAAAGTAGCTGGCGGCTGCTGCTGTTGCAACGCGTAGCGCTGAAAAGTAGGCTATAATTTATGTCAAACTATTGTGTAGCCCTGTGTCTTTTGCTCTTCTTAAACAGTCAGCGAGACAGCGTTTAAATAAGCAGAGTGAATACACAGAGAATATAGTATAAATAGAGGATATAGGTAAATCATTTTAACAGCAGCGAAATAAGCGTTAACAAATAAACAATTGGCAATGAAAATGTTTAGAAAATCTTTTTAAATATGGGTCACTAATGTATAATAGGAAAAAGCCGTGAATAGACCAAAAAAACATAAATCATATTTGAAATATAATATTAACAAACGGATTAACTACACAATATGCAAAAGCAAAAGTACAGAAATACATCGAATAAAAATAGTATATAAAAATGTAAATTGTACATCAACGAAATAAAACTTCATTAAGCAGAGGGAAAAAAATTTAAAAATCATATAAGGATCGTATACAGAAAACCCATTCTTATTTGCTACATATAATAGAAAAATACCTTATTTCATCTTAATTTAATAACTATAAATTAATAATAACTATTAATAACTATAAACGCCATGCTAAATTAGAAGGTAAAAATACCATATTTACATCAACGCGACAAATCTTTAATAAGTTCACAATTGGCAAAAGCGAAAAGTCATAAAATACCTTTATAAATATCATATATAGAAATTCCAGTTCACCCTACATCAGCGCACATTTGTCACAGCAAAGTCCGTTAACTGCTGTTGTTGCTGTCGATGTTGTCTCCAAATCGCTGGCTGCCTTCGACGATCTCTTGTCCACTGGCGACTGTTGCCCCCCGTCACCCACAAACTCTATGCGAGTCGGCGACTCAATGCCGCTGGCATTCAGAGCTTCAATTACTGTCTCTGCGTCCATCTCAGCTCGCAGACAATTCTCACGCCAGATGCTGTCGTAACGTGGTCCATATGTGTCCACTGTGTCGCTGGCGGCATTGCTCCAGCGTGGATAATCCGATACTGACAACATTGAGATTTTTAAACTACCCAAGCATACTCGCTCTCACTTCGACTTACATTCGTTCACTATTTTGATGGCCAGCAAACCGGCTCCGGTGCTTAAGCCGGGCACAAAGTCCGGTGCATCGGGATTGAGACGACTTCCACTGGGCAGAGTGGAGACTTCAGACTGACGCTCTAAATTGTCCAGCTCGAGGCTGGAATCATCTGTGGCCTCGGTGGCTGTGGCCACATCTATTCCCTTGAGCATGCTAGAGAATTTGTCAAATTTATAAACACCAAAAACTAATCGCAATCGATGCCACAACTTGCCTACTATCGTTATCGCTCGATTCCAGAGAATAAAATTCAATGTTTTGCTTTGCAGTTTTCCAAACTTATTTTGTTTGCCTGTTTTATTTGAGGCATTTATTTTATTTTGACAGTTTTACGTTTGATACTATTTCCATTTCCCATTTTTCATATTATCGATAGACTGTTGCGATAGTAATCAATTAATATTTCGATGAATTGATCAGAGAAAAAGCTAAGAGTGACCGTTTTTAACAAACTGTGTGTGTCTAAATTTGGCACGGAAATTTGAGAAAAAAAAACAATTTCAAGTATAGCTCTGTTCTCAGATAAAAGGAATAATTGATATGCGATAAAGCTTTCATATTTCGGAAGTTCCACATTCTTAGCAAACTTTGTGTGCCTAAATTTGACACAGAAATTGTAAAAACCAAAACTCGCTCTCATATTTCATATTTTGGATAGACTTTTCAGATAGAAATCGTACTTGTTTTCATTTTCCGATTAATTTCATTGGATTCTTTACAATTTCTGGCACTGTTGAATTGTGAAACTTCAGCAAATTATATTTTTGAAAATTGTGTGCATTGTGTGTGCTGCACTAAATAATATTCTTTTGTGCATAAACTCGTACATATTTTTACAGTTTTGTAGGGAAAAAAATAGAAATAAGAAGAATGCACAATGCACAGCAAGTTTTAATGCTTCTGTGCCATTTTGAGCTGCTTTTCGTTGTTGCTGGCATCTGCCACGCCTACCGCCTACCGCCCAACGCCCCGCCATCTGTGGCACTAATGTAAACAGCAACTATTGTATATATTGCATGTAAAACCATTGCCCAAAACACAGCACAGCATGAAAATGCCGTGCGTCAGGACTTGCCAAATATTTTGCCAAACCAAATAAATCCATTTCAATACCCTCCCCAGTGCAAGCGAGATAGCAACTAGAGAGAGAGAGTGAGAGAGCAATAAGTAAAAAATGAAAGCAGTTCGAAATCGATATGAAACGCTGCGAATCTGAATCCGAGTCGACACAGTTTCGAGTATTAGTGGATTAGAGAGAAAAAAAAACACAGCGGGGCGAGCTCACAAAAATGTTCCCCCTCTTTCCTCCCCAATCGCTCTATATTGCGAAAAACCGCATAAACAACAACGTAAATAAATCAATGTAAACAATCGAAACAGTTGTCGGTAAATTGAAATTTGAAATGCAACGCTGCAGTTCCTTCTACAACTTGCAGTTGCTCTTTCAGAAATAAAAGACAGCTCACATATGAAAATTTGGCATCAACAAATGAGAACAAGAGAATAGAGCACACACACAATAAGCGTTAATTGACAAATACTTTGTCTTAGTTGTCGAGCTGGCCAAGCTTTGCATTAGTTTGCACTGACAGCTGCCAATTATGCCAAGTCACAAAAGCATTGCCATAAAAACTGAAGATGTGTGCAGTATTCACATTTGTTGGCCACGCTTTGCTCTACATGAGAGGAATGTCAGCACAGTGTGTAAGAGCCAGAGAATAATGTACACATATTATTTAAAGAAAAATAGATAAATATAGAAACAGATATAGAAAAGTTCAACAAGAAAGAAGACATCAAAATAAATAAATTATAAACGATAAAAGAAGGAAACAACACACCTCTAACAGATAGAAGGGGAAACTCTGAAATTAAATTCAAAGAATTTAAGAAAGAAAAAAATATTAAAACCATAAAAAAAGGTAAAGGTTTACGCTATTTATTTAAATAACTGAGATTACTATTAATTCGGTTCAGGAATATAAAGAAAGAAACGATCTTTACCACAGTTGTTTTCTAGAATTTCTAAAATTTGAATAACTGAATTTCATTTAATTTCTTTTTTTCTTTGATGCTTCAATTATTTTAACGACAAAACTCTTAAAATAAAACACATAATATAATTCAAAATGCAGCGTAGGGCAAAATATTTTAAATTGAATAAAACTTCGATTTTAATAGCTTAAAAGTATATTTTAAGCATCAAGAGAAGATTTGCAAAAACATGCCTTCAATAGTGTTGTAAATAAAATTGTTATATAATGTAACATAAATGACATAATATAATATAATAACATATTATAAATAATCTAATATAAATAATATAAATTTGTAATATTATCATTCTCAATAAACTATAAATTCCAAGTTCATAAATAATTTATTTTTTAGTTGAAAGAATAAATAAATAAAATTCCATCTAGAATAACTATCATCTACGTCAATCTATGCCATAGTAAAGAATGCGTTTCAACCTCGTTGTTAGCAAATTTGTCCTCTAAAGTTGAAGAGATTCTTTTGCAGCGAAAGGCGTGAGACAAAAGAAGTGTGCGGGGGGTGCGACACCATCGAGTGACACGTGTCATGTGGCATAGCAGCAGCCATAGTCGACTGATATACTCGACTGAGACTGACTCCCAGAGTCACAGTCACAGTCACAGTCAGAGTCAGAGTCGCAGTTGGAGCTGCAGTCAGAAGAGTCGCAGCTGTCAGAAGGAGAAGAAGAGAGTTTGGGAGTAGGAAAGAAATGCGGACGCATGTTTTGCAGCGAATGCTGCGAATGAAGCAGCGTAAAATGAACTGCGGCAAGTGGAACAAAACAAAGCTTTGGACAATGGACAACTCAAATTCACGTTGCTGCCAGAGCCGAGTTTCAAGGACAATAACAAATGAAGAAGGAGCAGGAGCAGGACAATGGCATGTTAACGTTCTATGTTGTTGTGCTGTCCGTTTCACACCGCACTGATTTTATGTACTGTGAAATCTTCAAGGCAAAAACTTGCGCAATAAAATAAAGTAATTAAAAACCGCAATTTCAAGTCCACCCCAAAATCTCCTCCAAAGGCAATTGGCTAATCTGTAGCGTTTTTATTGAGGAAATACAAGTAGGTAAATGTGAATGTAAATCTAAATGTAAATGTGGCAAGTGCAAAGTGTGGGTGATGTCTGATCCTTAGCAGGTGCCGCTTCAGTTGCTCAGCAAAAAAAAAACAAAAAAAAAATGAACGACCAACGAACGAAAACAAACACAACATTTTATGATGGAATTACAAATTTTAATGTTTTGCTTGTTTGTAATTAAATTTGCTTTTGGTCTTTGTGTTGTTGTTGTTTGCTGTTGTTGTTGTTGTGTTGTGTTTATAGTTACTTTGGTTGTTGTTTTATGTGTGACTTTTATGGGCGTGACACGTGAGCTATTTTTATGACATTGAAACGGAAGCAGTTGTTTGTTGTTGTTGTTGTTCTTGTTGTTGTTGGCCTTTAAACTTTTTAATCACGCAAATGCGCCTGGCGGCTGCTAGTGAAATTTTAATTAAAATAAATTGCCATCAAATTGGCCTCATTGTTGCTAACCCAAACTATTCGACGTGTGTCCTTCTGACACAGCGCTGCTTTAAAATGCGCCAGCAAATTGAATGTAATTGCCACTGATTGCGACTTCAATAGACAAGCCATCGATGAAAATAATAGACAATCGATAGCCAGTTGCAGTTGCACTCAAGTTTCCCAAGTCAAAGCAAGTCAAGTCGGTTAGCCATGATTTGATATAAGTTTTTTATCCGCCAACGTTATCCACTGAATCAACATTTATATTGGCGCAGAGAAAACTTGCTGCTGGACAACAAACTCAACAATGCCCAGCACACGGAACCCCCACGAAAAACTGTCAGAAGTGACTGTAAACTTTTTTGCAACAATAAGTTAAACTCGTCGCCGCCTTTTTTAGTTGTCTTCCTCTCTTTCTCTCTATGTCGATAAAACCACAAAACTCTGTGGCAGCTTGCGAATTGAGATATCCCGAAAAATCCCAAATTCTACAAAATGCTTATACACTTACACATTCATTCACATTTGCCATGTGTTTTGCAGAGGGCATCCACCGTTGAGCCGCTCGCTACAAGTCAATTTGTTGCGTATACGCCGCATGGTCGCTCTGGGATTCCCTCTGCGTACTCTGCGCCGATCGCCCAGCGGCCATATTAAATCCAAAGCATTCGCAATTGCGTTTCAGCATTCGCAGGTTGCTGTCAGTTTTGCACTAGGTTTTGCCCATTGCATTGCTGCAATGCTCGAGAGTGCAACTGCAATTTCCGGCCAAATCGAACGCAAAGCAGTTAGTTACTCGCATGTTTTGGCCTGGTCAGCGAGGAGCGAGAAGCAGGCTTGCTAATGGTTCGGACATTTAAAATATTTACTACAACTTTGGCAGCATTGTATCATCGTCAGTCGTTTGCCAGCAATGACACTGACAGTTTATTGACTGGCAAAATTACAAAAGTGCATTTAATGCGCTTTAAAAGCTTGCATTGAATTGAGAATTATATTTTAAGGAAAAAGTGTGATTCAAATTGGAATTAAGCACATAAAGAATGGATGGTTGAGGATGATTTGGAATTAAGTTTGAAATCTTCATGTACTCCTAAAGGGAACTAAATTAAAGAACTAAAACATTTACTTTATGCTTTGGATTCTAATTCATGGCATTAAACAAATTTCATTTAATTAAATAAAATACTCGATTTTTAATACTAAGTTTGCCACATTTGAGGATTAGAATTATATAGAAAACTCACGCTAAGAGGCTTTCAAATGTACTTGAAAGTTTTGAGATACATTCAATACTGCATCAAACTGTTTTAGTTACCATAATCTAGACTTAGGTATACTCTCATATACTGTAATCTGTATTTAAATATGCTGAAAATTACTAAAATATAATGTGATCAGTATTTAAATATACTGATAATTACTATAATATACTTAAAGCGATATTTAAATATGCTGATAACTTTTATAATATACTATTTATATATTTGTAGACTCTTATACTGATAACTTTTATAATATATGTTATAGTACTTAAGGCGATATTTTACTACTGTAAATAGTTGGCAACTTTGAGCGTTTTAAGTGCTTTCTAAACTCCACTAAAAAAGAAAACTTTAATCATTACTTTCAAAGCTATCGCAAATATTGTAATTTCCACAATAAATTTGAAATATATTATAAACAATTGTAATCTGTATATTGCAAAATATTATATTAAACTTTATTCAGTATTTAAATATACTGTGAACATTTCTATTAATCGTAATCTGTATTTAAATATACTCCAAACTATTATATTTTATTTTACCGATATACTTTTACGATATTTAAATGTATTGCGAACATTTCAATATGCTCTAATATCAGTTAGCAACTAAAAGCCTTTTTAACGCTTTCTAAAAAACACTTGAAAATAAAACTTTCATCCAATGAAATTCCTCTATTTTGCATACGAAACAAATCGCTGCGTTAAATGGATAACTCAATAAATGTAGCATCAGCATTCTAACTGCATGCAGATAACTAAAACTAAATCAAATCTCGCCTAATCCCATCAGGCAGCGTGTATAAAACTGGCATTTAATGCCTCTGCTAACTCGACATCAATGACAAATTCTCTGGGACTGTCTCGATTCTCATTCGCGTCGCATTCGAGTTTGACGTGTCCCTTTGCTCAGTGACACATGTCAATTATTGGATATGCATTTTTTATGATGTTTAACATATTCACTGGTTCAACTTTTTTGACCTTCGTTTCGGTAATTTGTCACCGAGAGTAATTTTGTCCTTGGCAGCGTTAATAAATCATTTAAAATGAATTCATGTCGCTTCCGTTGTGTTTGCTCAGCAGCAGCAACAGCAGTAGTCGAGGTACAAAAAGGGGTCGAGAAAAAGGAGCAAAAACAATAAGCAAAATGTAAATCAACAGAATGAAAAAGGCATTCAAATTGTCAGGCGCGACGGGCGCGATGGTAAGGAAAATCGGCCAGATTATTAAATCCCTACATGATAATCGACAGCAGCGACAGCAGCAACAGAAAGAAAGAAAGAGAAACGAGAACCGAGAACAATAACAATGGCATCCTTCAGACTTCAGCCATGGCGACGACAGCATTGTCAGCAATGTCAGCCTCAGTTTCGCGCTCATCGCAGACCTTTCAATGGAATGGCCAAGATGCAGAGAGCGCGCGATGCAAGGACACGGCAGTCAGTCAATAATGCCAAAGTGGCAACCAATGAAACTTGCCATCAATGCGATGCGTGGATCGTGGACGAACGATATGAGAATAAGTGTGTGTATTTTCCGAGCAATTATAATTTCTCCTTTTCTTTATTTCCTCTGGCCTTTAAATTAAAGGCAATTAACCTTATGCAAATTATGCCAGTCATTCTTCTCCATTCATTCATTCAGCCAGTCAGCCAGGTGGCAATTCCAAATTGCAATTGCAATTGCAACTGTTGCAAATGTCCATCAATTGCTTGAATGAAAGGCTGCGGCTCAAGAGTCCATCCGCCCTCCTATTGATGCAACATACTGTTAATATTCTAATTGCTCTATGTGCGGACTTGTTGTCAACATTGTCAGGGTAGTTATTTAATACAATTTGCTGGTTATTAGCATCAGTCTTTGCCAATAACATTATGCAATTGTCGGTGGCATTCCACAGAGACTGAGAATACCCACACAGAGAGAGCAGCAGCAGTCGATTTAATTAAATCTATTATTTGCCAACTGTTGAACTGAACGCAAAAATGTGAAAAAATTATAGATTTTTTTAATATATTAATTGCATTTGAAAGTCTGAGACCTAGTTTAAACATTGACAACTAAAAATGTTGAAAAAAAATTATAAAGCGATATTAATTTCATCATTTTAAATATGAATTAATTTGCTATATACTTTAGCAAATGTTTATGCTTTAATATTGTCAACAAACTCATAAAACTGATACTAATTTGTTTTTTATCTGCTCAATTCTAAATATTATCAGAATTGGAAAGCAATGTGAGCTGAATTCTATGGCAACTACAATTTTTTCATTTTTGAACATTCTTAACGAAAAATTATGAAATCTAATAAAAGTGATATTCACTTATTTAATAGTTTCTCATATTTTATTTAAAGCTGAGATTAACTTGCTTAATAGTTGACCTGAGTTTTCATTCTTAAACATATTCAAATGTTAACAAGTAATATAAGTAATAGCTTATTTTTTTATTTGAAATATTGCCAGAATTGTAAAGCTGTAATGTAAGATTCTTTTTAAGCTTCTTTATTTCCATCTATCAGAATTCTAAAGCCAACTTCTTGAAACTCATCAAATTTATTCATTGCAAATTATGTATCATTATTAATTGCAAATAATTAATAGCAAATAATACAAATTTCTATTTTATTTTATAATCTACAATTCAAACTTGTAAAGGTGTAAGTCTCAAATATTAAAAGACTTCTTAAACTACCTTAGTTGAGATTAATTTACTAAATTCTGAGACCACTGAAAATTCCTTTTTGCTGCATTCTTAATTCGCATCTGGCATAAAGTTGATGCAAGACATAATGAAGCTATTGGCAGGCAGCAGCTTGGTTAGTTTTCATTGCACTTTCACTCCTTCATTTCAGGAGAAAAGAGAGAAAATGTATTCAAAACTTTATTTCAATACGAATGGCGAGCATAAAAGAATGCTTACTTACAGGACTATGCTAATAACATTGCCTTGCCGCAAATTTGTATCTCTTTCGGCTCAAGTTTTCATTTCTCTCTTTCTCTCTCTCTCTCTTTCTGTCTCTGTCTCTGACTCAGTCTCTGAAATGAAAGTTGTGGCAAGTCCGTTTCATTGTAGCTTCTGGCTTGTGAAGAAGTTTTCTTTTTGCGATTGGAAAGCTCTATGCACGAAAGGGAAAATTTCAATGTGTTGAGTCAAGCGCCGCAATTTAATTTGCCTTGTCTATTAGCTGTTTTAGCTGCTTTTGCTGTTTGTGTTGCTGCTGCTGCTTCAGACAAATTTCAGCCAAAAAGATGTTTTGGTCAGAAGTACGCAATAAGTTCTGGGGTTTCCACAATTTGCCGCAAGTTTGTTGGCCTGGCCACATTATTTTATGCTCCAAAAACTAAATACATTTCGTTTTGCTTTTAACACACAATAACAAAAATATGTGTTGTGAACAACAAACACATATTTGCTTTAGTCTGTGATCTTTTTGGCAGATTGCTTTTGATTTTTGGCCACAAAACCGCATTATTTTGGTTTGTGCAAAACATGTTTTTGCCTGACTACCACCAGATGAAACAGATGAACGATGCACATATGTCTTGTCCATTTGCTGGGCATACAAAATTCAATTCATTACACGTCTGAATGCATTCAACAACTGCCCTGAATACCGAACGAACAACAAAATTACAGGCTGAACAAAATGTTGCCTACATTATTAACAATTGTTAATTGACGGATGTGCACATGAACAAAATTGCTCATTTCCGACTTTGTTTTTTGTCCTTCCTTCGACGCATATGAAATATCTTATGCATAATTAAAATCTCACTAGATTAAGCTTGAAATGTCAACGGACACTCGACGCTCAATTACACCAGACTATTTGATTTGCTTTGCAAGATCTTTCTTCAAATACTCAACAATTGAAGCTGATGGCTGTAAGTGCAATTAACACTTGTTAGAGCATTAAGACGTCGACTCTGGGGCAATGCTTTGGGCATCTTTATCAGTCTGGCTTAAGGATATAACGTAGACGAGGCTGACTGGCGGTTTGCTTAATTAAAATGTCGGCAGAACAATTCAGTAGCTTGTCAAATGCACTGCAAACTGCAGCTGCAGCTGCTGCTGCCTTTGCAACGCTCTCAAACCACATATCGATGGTTGAGCTAAAATTTGTGATTGTATTTGAGTCAATCAAAGTTGCAAAC
The DNA here is from genome assembly GCA_023558445.1 of Drosophila pallidifrons. Taxonomy (NCBI): domain Eukaryota; kingdom Metazoa; phylum Arthropoda; class Insecta; order Diptera; family Drosophilidae; genus Drosophila; species Drosophila pallidifrons. The sequence continues at coordinate 26,145,638 of CM042347.1, read as the reverse complement.
ACACACACAGACACACACACATACACACTTCGATGTCTTTGTATCTGGTGCTGTAATTAGCTCATTTATGTTGATTTGCTTTGACAACGCACCTTAAAACATAAATTGCTTCAATTAATTCGGCTTATTCATTAGTTTGCAAACTGTTTGAAATTAACGAATTAACGTAAGCAACAAAATGATAATCTGGTAACCCTAAGTTAAGCATATATTAATCTGGCATCCTTGTAATGAATTTCATCATAAACATAGAATGTTGTGAAATTAGAGTAGTTCGCTTTGAGCCGTGAAGTCGTAAACAGCAAATGAATTGACTGTCGAGTTTAATTAATAAACGTTTAATTTCCAAAAACCAACGCTTGCCTATTTATTTGCACTACTGCGATCTGATCGTTGGACCAAATTCCAACAGGTTATGGGCCCAGTATCCCTAGTGCAAGTAAAGAAGACAGAAAGTGCAGTGAATAATAAGCCGTGAAAAATGGCAAGTGCGTTTATTAAAATAGAGCCGCTAAACGCGGAGAACTATGATACGTGGAAATTGCAGATGAGTGCCATACTCGTGAAGAGCGATCTATGGGCATACGTAAACGGCTCAAAATTGTGCCCAGATGCGGAGGCTGAGCAAGCAGCTTGGAAAAAGCAAGATGAGAAAGCTCGTGCAGACATCCTATTGTCAATCAGCCCATCTGAGTTGGCCATAATTGAAAACTGTGAATCGGCAAGAGAATATTGGTTGAAACTGCAAGAAACGTTTCAATCGAAGGGACCAGTGCGAAAAGCCAGTTTGCTCAAACGTGTAGCTTTGTCCCGTATGACTGAAGGTAGTGACGCGCGACAACATATAAATGATTTCTTTGATGCGGTAAAGAAATTGAAAGAAATTGGTGTAGCCATTGGCGACGATCTGCTCGCGATTCTTCTGTTATATAGTCTGCCGGATTCCTATGAAACATTTAGATGCGCAATAGAGACACGTGATGAATTGCCAAACCCTGATATTCTGCGTGTGAAAATATTAGAAGAAGCAGAAGCGCGCAAAGGCAAAAGTGAGCGCGAAGAACAAAGTGCGTTGTATGCAAGTCGCCGAAAAGGCGGCGGTAAAGCAGAAAAAGAACAAAGAGAAACGAGAAAATGTTATACATGCAATAAAATCGGTCATCTCGCGCGCGACTGTCGAAGTAAATCGAAACCAAATGAGAAGAACGGGCAAACCGAAAGTAAAGCACATATTAAAAAGGAGGCGCTAAATGTATGTGAAAATGTGTACAACATAGAAGGAAAAAGTAATATGTGGTGCGTAGACAGCGGTTGTACGGCACACATGAGTTCTAATAAGAATATGTTCGAAAACGTTGAAGCAATCGAGAAAACATTGCATTTGGCAAATAACAATACAGCAACGGTGAAAGCTGTCGGTGACGTAAATATCGAAGTTAAAGAGAAGCAAAAGAACCATGAGATCATACTGAAAAAAGTTTTGTATGTATCTGAACTACGACAGAATCTGCTGTCGGTTTCACAAATCACTGACAAAGGTTATGAAGTGCATTTTCGTAAAGATGAAGCAGTTATTATGAAAAATAATAAAGAAGTGTGGCTTCGTGCAAAAAGATACGGAAACCTGTATTATTTGAATGCCAAAGAACATGAAGCAAATAATGTAAATGACAAAGAAAGTGATATAAATATCTGGCATAGCCGTATGGGCCATTTAAATGAATGTGATCTAAGGGGCATGTCAAAGACTGGTAAAGTGCACGGAATGATTATTGGCGAGAGCGCAAAGATGTCGAAGTGTGAGATTTGCATAAGCGAAAAGCAGACAGCAAACCACTACAAGAGCGCGAAGGAAAAGAGGTCGGAGCAGCCATTGGAAATCGTCCACAGTGATGTATGTGGACCAATGCGAACCCAATCATTAAGTGGATATAAGTATTTCGTAACGTTTATAGATGATTATTCTCGTTATTGCTCGATTTATTTTCTGAAACAAAAATCAGAAGTATTCGAAGCATTTAAATCTTATAAATCTTCTGCTGAGAATATTACAGGCCACAAAATCAAAAATCTACAATCCGATAATGGCACGGAATTTCGAAACAAATATTTCGATGATTTTTGAAGAAGCATGGTATTGGCCGGCGGTTGACTGCTCCTTATACGCCGCAACAAAACGGTATAGCTGAAAGACTAAACAGGACATTAGTAGAGATGGCCAGGTGTATGATGAAACAATCAGGAGCACCACCTTCGTTCTGGGCGGAGGCGATCAACACGGCATCGTATATCCGGAATAGATGTCCTACGAAAGCGTTATCTGGAGACGTTCCATATACTTACTGGACTGGAAAAGTCCCGACAGTGGCATATATGCGAACATTTGGCACAAAGGCCTACGCTCTGATAAAAGGAAGAAACAAGGGAAAGTTCGAGTCGCGATCAGAAGAATGTATATTACTGGGATATGCTACAGAATCGAAAGCCTATCGATTGTATTCCCCCCAGCGACGCACGATTATAATCAGCAATGACGTCAAATTTACGAATGTTTCAGGATTCAAGAGTGCATTTGACGAGTTCTATGACGAACCAGAAGACTGCATCGATATGCAGCTGGAGAGTATCGCAGACGAACCGGAAGACAGTTCATCGAGTGACGAGGGAACAGCCGAAGAGGCAATTCAGCCGGTGAGACACGGTAGAGGACGTCCCAAGACGATAAGGACTGGTAAGCGCGGAAGACCCCGCAAAGTCTATCAGCCAAGAATCGAGGTTCCCGAAAATAGTCAAGAAGACCAGGATGGAAATGAAACATCATCCGAGGATGCATTTGAAGAGTGCGAAATGGCATTCGCTGCAACATCAAATGATCCTTTGACTATTACAGAAGCAGAAAATAGTGACAACGCTGATAACTGGATAAGAGCTATGGAAGACGAATTCATGGCGCAAATTCTCAACAAGACCTGGCAAATTGTTGAACGACCAAAGGAATGCAAAGTAATTGGTAACAAGATGGTTTTCCAAACAAAAGATGACGGCAGCGTATCGGGCAAGAAGAAGGCCCGCTTAGTCGCAAAAGGTTATGCGCAGAAGCCCGGAGAGGATTTTCATGAAACGTATTCGCCTGTGGCGCGATTCACGTCCGTGAGATTGTTAGCTGCTTTATCAGCAGAATTTGATATGGAAATTCACCAAATGGACGTGGTAACAGCATACCTTAACGGAGAGCTGGAAGAGAAAGTTTACATGAACATCCCGGAGAACTTCAATGAGTTTATGGAAAAGCTAAAATCTGGTAGCCCAATTGGATCCAAACAACAACGTCCTGACGATGAGTACGTGAAAGCAGCCAAGGAATGGCGAAAAGCCTTAAAAGTAATTCGAGATCCCGTGTGCTTATTGAAGCGAGCACTATATGGACTACGGCAGTCCGGATTACGTTGGTATTGTAAACTTACAAAGAAGTTACAAGAAATCGGACTAGAACCCACTGAGCAGGATCCATGTTTATTCGTTAAACGACAAGGCGAAAAACTTCTAATAGTCACGATCTACGTGGACGATTTGTTACTCGCCTCAAATCATCCAGTATGGCTACAGCAAACGAAGGCACATCTCAGCAAGGCATTTAAGATGAAGGACTTCGGTGCAGTGAAAACGTGCTTGGGTATCGAATTCAAACAGGACAAGAAGAAACGTGAAGTTTTCATTTCTCAAGAAAAGTACATCAAGGCTGTACTTAAGAGATTTGGAATGTGTGATTGCAAACCGGCGATATCACCCATTGAATCAAAGTCAACATTGCGAAGACCAGAGCATCCAAGCGAAGACGAAATGAAAAAGTATCCTTATCAAAACTTAATTGGATCTTTAATGTTTCTTGCAGTTACATCACGACCAGATATAGCATATGCGGTAAATTTTATGAGTCAGTTCAACTCATGTTACACGATCGACCACTGGAAAGCAGCGAAACGCATCCTTCGGTACCTAAGCGGTACAAAGACGGTTGGACTTCTCTTCAAGCAGACGGGAGATGATCTATATGGTGTGGTCGACGCTGATTGGGGAGGAAACTTGACAGATCGACGTTCCTACTCCGGTCAAGCATTTGTATTGGCAGGCGCCGCCATAAGTTGGGAGGCGCGCAAGCAACGTACTGTCGCATTATCAAGTACGGAATCGGAGTATTTAGCCATGTCCGAGGCAGTGAAAGAGGCTTTATACTTGAAAGCTCTTTTGAACAGGATTGGCTTAAAGTTTAAGTGCGTGAACATCTTCAATGACAATCAAAGCGCTCAGCACTTGGTCAAAGGTTTTGGATTCCATCCTCGCACAAAACACATAGACGTGCGGCACCACTTTATCCAGGAGATGCATAAGAGTGGCGACATTTCTGTGGAGTATATGCAGACAGAGCGTATGCCCGCAGATGTTCTAACGAAAGGCCTAGGCGGCCAAAAGCACAATGAATGTAGTGCATCATTAGGATTAATAAGTATTTAAGATTACCATTTTGAGGGGGTGTGTTTGAAATTAACGAATTAACGTAAGCAACAAAATGATAATCTGGTAACCCTAAGTTAAGCATATATTAATCTGGCATCCTTGTAATGAATTTCATCATAAACATAGAATGTTGTGAAATTAGAGTAGTTCGCTTTGAGCCGTGAAGTCGTAAACAGCAAATGAATTGACTGTCGAGTTTAATTAATAAACGTTTAATTTCCAAAAACCAACGCTTGCCTATTTATTTGCACTACTGCGATCTGATCGTTGGACCAAATTCCAACACAAACGATGCAGTGAGAGCCGCATAAACCATAAAACCAAACCAAACCTATTCATAAATTTTGTGGCAAAATGTTATCGACCATATTCCAAATGTTGCGGTTTCTCTACAGATTTTCACAGAGAGTGTCTGTGTGTGTGTGTGGAAAATGGCATTTGATCAATATTAAAGACAGGTTTTCGCATCAAGTTACTTTCAATTTAAATTACGACTTTTACTCTGAAAGGTTTTTCCATATTTTTATACCCGTTACCCATAGGGTAGAAGGGTGTTATAACTTTGTGCCACTGCCACTACCGCAAATCGATTAGTATCTCATAACAAACGTAACTTTATTGCAATTTTGGGCACATGCAATTTAACCTATGATTTTTATAATGAATGATTGATAAAATTTGGTTGCGATCGGATAAAAATTGTAGAAGTTATATAAGAAATAGTTTTGAATGGATAAAAACGCCTGCTTACTAAGGTTCTTAGTTGCTTTTGCTGACAATCTGGTATATTTTGCGCTCTATGGTATATTTTAAATATAGTGCTATATCAATATACTAAATCTGGTATATATTTCGCAGTCTAACGTATACTTTGCATTGGTAGTAAATCAATATACCAAATATACCTTTGGTTTATTTTCAATATTTTTGCGGTATATTAATTATAATATAATTTCAATTTAATACCCTACTATTTTACTTGAGGTTCTTAGTTGCTTTTACTGACAATTTGGTATATTTTGCGCTCCATAGTATATTTTGAATTAAGTACTAAATCAATATACTAAATCTGGTATATTTCGCAATCTAACGTACATTTCGCTGTGATAGCAAATCAATATACCAAATATACCTTTGGTATATTTTTAGTATTTTTGCGGTGTATTAATTTGGTATAATTTTAATTTAATACCGTACTTTTTGACTTTCATTCACAATGTTTAGCGGATATCGCACAGTCGAGCACACTCAACTCTAGCTTTCTTACATGTTTTATCATATTTTTTGCAATTATTTCAATTATATTACAACAGTTGAATTCAGAATCTCTCGAGTAGTATTCCTATCAAAATGCAATTTGTGTGTAGCTAAGAAAACCACAGCAAACTCTCTCTGTGTGTGCAGATGGAGTTAGAAATGAAGACTGGAAGCGTGCACAGTGCATTTAATAATCTCATAATTGCAACTATGAAACTTAAGCTGCGCAAATTGAGTCTTGAGTCTTGGATGGGATTGTTTGAAGCAGCTGCACATGCATGTAGTTTAGTTCGTTCTCTCTCTCTATGAGTTTTTGTGCAATAAATAGAAAATACTTAAATTGCAATTGCCAAAAGCTGTGCTACGTATGGGAGCCATGTGTGAGGCAGTGAGAGTCGCTACATCGTCGTCATTCGCTGGTTTTGGCCTGCTTAAAACAATTAGAAATGCAACATTGTTTTAATCTCTTGCGCATTTAACGCAAATTGCTTGGCATTAAGGCGCTGCGCTGCCAAACCGCACTTAGACAATACCAAAAATGCCAACGACTCTTACCAGAAAACTCTCTCTCTTTCACTCACTCACTCTCTCTCCCTTTCGCTGTTAGAAAGTCGCGCGCGCCTCAATTGCGAGTGCAATAATTCGAATTTAAGCATTTTCACACAGCTGCACAGCTTGACGTTGCTGTTTGTGGCTGCCTCTGCTCATAAATTCTTAATGTCCAACTGTCTGTCTATCTCTCTCTCTCAGAAATCCTCTTGGCTTATACATATGTATATATATATAATACTATATATCTTTGTACGCGACTTACCCGAAACTCACTCAATGTGTCTGTCGTGATGTGTTTTTGGTGTTTGTGGCTTCATCATTTTTGGCTGCTTGGCAAATGCAATATTGACGTCATGCATTTTGTGGCGCAAACTTTTCTGCAAAAGAAGCAAACGAAAAGTTCGGTTAAGCGGCGATGAGGCGAACAAAAAAGCTTACAAAAGATAGTCGATCTATTAAGTTTGTTTCATTTAAAACTTTAACGATAACAGCTTAAATTAGTTAATTTGCCAAAGTGCCAAAAAAAAAAAATGAAAAGAAAAGAAAACGCGAAAAGCGCAATTCAAATGCAGATAGCTTTGCATGTTGTTTTCTTTACTTATTTTAGGTGTATGAAAGTTTTTATGCGCCACACATGAAACTGGCAGCGAAAAAAATAAGATGAGAGGAAACCAACAAAGGGGCGTTGGAGGTGGGCGTGGTCGCGACGTGCAGCATTGAGAAATAAAAACACACAAATATTTAAATGTATAATGAGCAGCTGAAAGCTTTTTAATGGCTTTTCAATTAGACGAGGTCAACGAGGCAGCTGCCCAACAGCGTAGGAGGACCGCGGGGGGGAGGCAAGTGCGGTGAAGTGCAAGTGTGTGTGTGCCGCGAGTAAATTAGTTAGTTGCCCAGGTAGCAGCAGCGGCTGTGTAGCGTGTTGGCTAATTATGCACAAAGTCGAGATTTATATTATAATGAACACGCGCACTTGTACACATCTTTGTGACCCCTGACCCCCTGACCCCAACCCTCGGGCACAACTTAAGCTATCAGCTGTGTGTATGTGTGTGTGTGGCACAGCTGGTGACCTGCTGCTGCTGTTCTAACTGCAAATTGAGAGCCCTTCCAAGCTGCTGCCAACACTGCACTTAGTCAAAAAGTATGCTACACTTTTTATACATTCTTTTTGCTCCGCTTGCGCTTTGAGCAGCTGTCATTAAATTATGCTCTTATTATTTATAACTTAACTTTATAAGAAATGCATAAAATACAAGCAAGTGGTGTTGTTAAATATTTATAACCCTTTGCAAACTATCTATTGGTCAGATGTTTTCTATGGTGTTTCATAAAGTAAAACTACTCAATTTAAAAGATAATATTCTAAATATCTAATGCAGCTCTGCTCCATAATAAGAACAGTTTCTTAACATATGGGCATTTCCACAAAAAGGTCCACCGCGACCAAAAAAATTAAAAGTTCTTGAAAATGATTTTTTTCCAACATGGTTACATAAAGAAATATTCAAGTTTAATAAACTTGAAAGAATTTTGCATTTATCATTTATAGATTTCAAAATATTCGAATGCAAAGTCCCGCAAACGCACCTGTTGTGATTATGATGTTTGTAGGGCATATTTTGTTTTGATAACAACTTCTAAAATAAATGCGTTATGCTTTGTCTTTTGCTTTGTAAAATTATTTGGAGATTGCAAGAAACGAAAGAGAACGCAAAAAGTAACATGGGATCATCAATAACGGTAAAAATTTTGATTTGCTTTATCACTTATTTTAATGTCCCGTGCGCGACCGAAAAACAACATTTCTTATCAGTAAATCCAAATCACTTGCTCGAATTGCATCAAATTTTTTTTGCAAACAGAGTTTATGCGCGCAGTAAATATATAAAAAAAATTTGGAGAAAAAAATATTTGTATTTTTGGTGATCATTTAAAGTTTGTCCCGTGCGCGACCGTAAGTACACAACATAAGTACTAACTTATTCCTCTCTTATTTACACAATATGAATGATGGAGTAAGTTGGCAGCGTTGGCGCAAAATTAACAAGTAAGAAAGCTACAGTCGAGTGTGCTCGACTGTGAGATACCCGCTACCCATTTTGAAAAAGCAATATATTTTGCGATATTATTCTCAAAATATACCAAATATACTACAAAAATACTAAAAATATATACCAACTGGTATATATGGTATATCGATATAGTACCGCATTCAAAATATACCATAGACTGCACAATATACCAGATTGTCGGTCAAAGCAACTCAGACCCCTAGTAAGTAGGTGTATTTGCACATACAAAAGTATTTCTTTAATAACTTCCACAATTTTAGTCTGATCGCAACAAAATTTTTAGGAATCATAACTATTATAGTTATTATTCTATATACCAAAATACGCAACTCTAGCTATAAAATTACGGTTGTTATTCAATTTTGTTGATTTGCGGGGGCGGAAGTGGGCGTGGCAAAAATTTGAAACAAATCTGATCTGTGTGCAAACATAACAAATGCTGTCGAAAAAAATTATAGCTCTATCTCTTATAGTCTCTGAGATCTAGGTGTTCATACGGACAGACACGCAGACGGACAGATCGTCTCGGCTGTTGACGCTGATCATGAATATATATACTTTATGGGGTCGGAGATGCCTCGTTCTACCTGTTACATACATTTCCTGTCGGCACAAAGTTATAATACCCTTCTACCCTATGGGTAGCGGGTATAAAAATAGTGGCGGTAAAAAATGTCCCGTGCGCGATGTCCCGTGCGAATTTACTTCAAATTGAATTAAAAAAAAATTCAAGTCGTTTTTGAAAAAATTATAACCTTCTTAAAGAGGCATCAATGCACAAAAATTTAAAATTAGTTGCATTAAAATATTGCCTCTGGATTCGCTGAAATTTGCGTTTGAATTGGTTGACCTCTTTAACCACTTCCGTTTTGTGTCCCGTGCGAATCACTTGACTTTTGCAATTATCTTCTGAATGAAAAAATACCCAACATCAATCTTTGCACCAATGAAAGAGCTAATAAAATGCTATACATTAAGCGTTTCTGTTGAAAAAAAAAACGTTTCCTTTTTACCGGGTTTTTACTTTGAACGCGTACGAATGTCCCGTGCGCGATTTTGGAAATGCCCATATGTTAATCTCTAATTTGAGACAGAAACTTGTACTTTATTGTTGTACTCACTAAAAATGCATAATAGACTAGATTTAATACTCTTCCAGCACTTTCTCTTATGCAATTTGTGTCATTGAAATATTAAACACAAGATTGACTTTTGTTTTTGGCATTTTGCTGTTAAATTTGTGGCAACTCGTTAACATTCAGGTGTCAGAGCGGTGCGATTTATTTGGCTAAATCAAATTTGACAAAAATTTAATTAAATAATACACTTACAGCAATTTTAATAAGCCATATAAATAAATTAAAACAAATAGCACAACTGCTGGCATGCAAATGGTAAACTATGTCTGACACTTGGCAGTCTCTTTGCCTCGCTTCCTCTTCCTTTTCCTGTCTCTCTCCTTCTCTTTCTAGTTGTGTATGCTTGTGTGTGTGTGTGTGTGCGTGTGACAAATTTAATTTTGTCAAAACCACAAATTGACAAATATTTTAATTTGCATAACAAACACAAACACAACACACGCACACACACACAGACTTACAAACTCTGACACGCACACACACACACACGTACTTATCGTGTATTTTAATTGATTTGCGCTGAATTTATTGATTTCATTTTGTCAACAGTTGTTGCCACACAGCGCACCACAAAGTGCCACATAGAAAGTAGAGAGAGTGTGAGAGAATTATCCAAGTTGAGAACGCAACTCAAACTCATTTTGCGGGACACTTTATGAGCATTTGGAGCACTCTCGACCCTCGACAATATTTGCATTCATTTTAGCTAATTTGCATGTGAGAATCATAAATTACGAAAATAGTTCGCGAACACACAGTTCACAGTTTTGGGGTCCATTTTTTTAATTTATATTTTTGTTAATTGCACTAATTACTTCCCTGCTTATTTATTGACTATCAGCATTATTTGCATTGGGGTAAAAAAAATATTGGTCTATTGCTGTGGTTTAGTGCCCAATGAATAATATGCATATATTTTCCTTTTTTTCATATATATATAATATATATGCAAATAGTTTTGAATCAATTAAATTGCGCGATAATTGCTGTGGATGTTAATAATTTAATTGATAATCATGGCAAAGTCTAATACAAATTCAAATGAAACAAGTAAGAGAGTGCTCGACTGTGAGATATCCGATATTCGTTTTGAATAAACGCAAAACAATGCGGTATTATGCCAAAAATAATATAATATACCGAAAAAATACTACAAATATACCAAAGGCTGTATTTTGTATATTGATTATTCGCGAAATACAACGAATTAAACTATCACAAAAATACTAAAAATATACGAAATGTTGTATTCGGTATATTGATTGTCAAAAATACTAAAAATATTCCAAAGGCTATATTTGGTATATTGAAAATACACCAAATTAACATACCACAAAAATCTAACAATATACCAAATGTTGTATTCGGTATATTGATTGGCAAAAATACTAAAAATATATGTATCAAAGGCTATATATCGTATATTGATTATACGTAAAATTATTATTTTTAATATTTATATAATTAATATACCGCAAAATACTAAACATTTGCTATATTTGGTATATTGATATTGTACTAACTCAAAATATACCATAGTGAGCAAAATATACCAGCCACAGAAACTAAGACCCGCATAAAGAAAGCGTTTTTGAGCGTACAAAACTATTTCTTAAATAACTTCTACGATTTATAAATACATATAAATATTTAATCGTATTCAAATTTTCAGGAATCATAAACACTTTTATTGTTATCACACCTATATATACTACCTACTACTATATACTACCCTTCTACCTTTTTGGTATCGGGTATAATTATTGTGTTTAAAATTAAGCTTAAACTTAATGAACTGCGAACTGAATATGTTAGCTTAACTTTAAGCAATTAAACTGACCCATTCACAGGAGCACAAAAGACACTTGAGGATAAAAACTGCTTTTGTTTTCATCAATTCTGCTTTGCTGTCGGAGTCGGAGTCAGAGTCGCAGTCGCAGTCGAAGTCTGTCTCTTTGGCCCTTTGACTGTCTGCTGTGGGGCTTCTTAGTTGACTGCTGTTGCTGCTGTTGTTGTTGATTTTATATATTCAAATTAGTTCGTTTTGCACGAGTGCCACTCGAATAAAAGCTGCCACTACTCTACTCTGCTGCGATATTTTTCAACTACGGCTGACTGACCAACCAAGGCAACTGACTGACTGCGAGACTGACTGAATGACTGCGAGACTGACTCACTCACTGACTGTCCTGTGAGTGGGCTCATTCAGCAGAGCTATCAAGTTGCCTGTGAAGTGCTTATCCTCAAATCAGTGACACTTGAATGTGCAGCACAAGTGACTGACCAAGTGGGTGACGGTGAGCTCAACTCTCTACTCTGGGATTCGACTCAACTCAATTCGACTCGAGGCACAACAGTTGTGTGACAAAAGTGCGAAGCTCGCCTTCATTTATTTACTTTGCCGTTGCCGTTGCCATTTGCCGTTTGCTATTTGCCAACTGGTCAACAGACCAAATGCCGGCATCTGAAGTGTTGTTTGCGGCCCTGATTGAGTAGCTAAATAAAGTTGGCTCCCCCTTTTGTGCCGCTTGCCTTTTGCCCTTGCCTCCAACGATTTATGGCAGAACGTGTAAGGTCTGACGACGACGACGACGATGATGATGATGATGATGCCCAGCTAATAGACTTAAGCGTATCAATTTTATGGTATAGATGCTCAGCTCAAGTTTCTATTCGGTTAAAGTGCAACAAATCGCAGTTAATTATTAAAGTGCCTTGTGATTGATTTGTCCGCAGTATCAGCAGCGAGTTAGCGTCCAAAATGCCTGTCGCATCATTTTTAAGCCGCTTACGAATGCATTCGAGTGTCGCAGCGGTTGTCCGAAAAATCTGTGTCCCGTTGACCGAGGGGAGAATGCAGAGGGGAACTGCGACGACGGCTGCGACTCTGACTGGAAGCCAAGCGCAACTTATTTATAGTTGGACGGACGGACAAGCGAGGCGCGTCGCAATTTATCGTCATTAGCAGCGGGCACCGCAGCGAAAATTTCACTTGAAATTTTCACGAGGCTCAAATGAAATGCCTGCGGTCATTCGGTGCGGTCCTGTTGCCTTTGTTAATGATGCCCGGCTCTGACTGCGAGCTGCGATTGCGACGACAACAGGCAACGATTCTAGACGACAACGACGACAACGGTAATGATGATTACTGACGGTTTTAAATCATGCGCTAATTATTGCAATTGTTGCCCCCGGGCCGCATACACACAATCCACAATCGTCGCTCTCCACAAAACCAGCTCGTTGATGACGCTTGAATAATTGATGATGGGCAAAAGCGACGAGGCTCGGTAATCAAATTCTGCAAAAGAGTTGACTCGCTTTTTGAGCAATTTTGCGTTTGTCCGCAAAACAAACTCCATTCTCTCTTCACTTTGCATTGTGCTCTTTGTCACGGAAAAGTATTAAAAAAAAAAACAGAAAGAAAGAAAGCCAATTTTTGGTGGAGCAACAACAATTGTGGCAAAGGGAATGCGAATGCCTCACAGCAATCAACCTAATTTATTATTATGCTTCTGCTGCTAGCTTCTCTCTCCCTCTCTTTCTCTCTCTCTCTCTATTACGCCCTGCCAATGCCAACACATAATTCCAAAATTGCAATTGCAGCCCACCTGTGCTCTCAACTGAGAGCGTACACCTGTGTTGTGTGTGTGTGCTTGCCACAAACTGTTGCGGTTAGGCATTCTATTGGACTCGATTGGGTTTGCCAGTTGCCACTGCCACTTGAAGCCCTTAAGCAACGCCCCCAGTCGATCGTAATGACAATTAGCAATATTTTCATGTGTGTGGCATGCGGTGGCGTATGCGTGATATTTGCATATTTATTATTATTGCGTAATTATTGCAAGTAATGCACCATATAAACACATTCAGTAATGCACTTTAGAATGCCAGCTAGCATAAACATTATTCTGTATTTTGGTATTTACTTATTTTGCAAGCAACATCCAAATTTAAAGAGTGATTTTTTTTTTCATCGCTAGCCTTCTACATACATAAATGTCAAATATTTGATTCACTTTTCTACGTTTCACTAATAATTGCTTTGAATTACCTTATTTTAGTTTACGCATTGCTGTTGCTTAATATTAAAGGCAAAGACATTATAATATTTTTATTTTCTCACTCAATCACTCTTATTTGTCCGCCTCAAATTAAGTAATAAGTTTCATATTAAATTATTTCATTGTCTTGTATTTGTTTATGACTTCTAATTTCATAAACTTAAAGCAAATCATCATTTAGAAAGAGTTTACGAAATTATTATGCTTAGACTAATCGAAATGTTGTTTTTTCTTCTATAAATTAAGCTATCTTTTTTTGGTGAACTGATTATTTGCTTGAACTAATAATACTTGAATAATAAATTCCAAATACTTGCACATTTAACGACATATTCTAGACCTGAGCACACCTTGAAATTTATTATTTTTATTTATTTATCAAGTTTGCCAAGTTGAAGCAGAGAAATGAAAAATATTACGGAAATGTTTATGAAATTATTTTCTGCTGAAATGTTGTATTAGTGTTCTGGCCCTGCGAGATACATTACGACTGAGCTGAACCTTTGGCCCAGAGCTGCCTCGGGTCGTCAGGTAGCTCGACGCTTAATGCCCACACATTGACACAAATGTGTGCTCAAACACACATACATAGAGATGCGGGACTGCAGGTTAAGCCAGGGTAGGGCAGGGCACATTTACAGTTGAGAGAGGGAGAGAATAAAGGCAGACAAACAACTCATTTCGCTCAGTGAACTCAACAATAAGCATAAAAACACATTCATCACTGATTCACTACGTGAGCTGGTTGGCCAATTATTAGAGCAAAAAAAGGTGCATGCACAGCACACAGCGACTGATGACAATGATGATGACGATGATGAACATAACGATGATGATGATGACGGTGGAGTGTGAGATTGTTGGGTAGCTTGATGAATATGATGAGTGTCGCTGATTGAATATCAACGCTAACACACAAAGACCAACACTAGCAAAACTCACACTTACAAGCACACACTATCACATACACACACACACACACACACACACACACACATACACTATCATACACACTCACATAGACAGCCGCAGTTAACACTTTCGAGTCTCGTTTCCGCCTCTTTGGCTGCATGTAATACAATATTTGCCATGTGTCAGCTCAGCTCTCGAGTGTGTGTTGGTCTGTGTACGTGTCCGTCTTTCTCCCACTCTCCGTTACCCTCTCCCTCCCCCTCCCCCTCACCTTTTCCCTACATAGAGTGTAGCATATTTTGTGCGCTAGTCAACTGTCAGATTTTGCGTTGTGCCAGCATAAAATGTTAAAATAATGCCACAGTCATAGACAGGCCGTCTTTATTTGGGCAGCGCCCGCATCAACAACAGTAGCAGCAACAACAGCCATGCCTTGGGGCATGCCACATGCTCATCACTTGCCGCAACCCTCGGCAAATCCCATGTCCCTAGTCACAACTCTCAGCTCTCTCGCCCAAGGTCCCAAGTTCCCTGACTACCAGCAACATTATCAGCCATTTGTCGCATACAATCTGCTTGCTTTCTTTTTCCGCCCGCTTTTCTCCATTTCCATTTCCATTTTCTTTTCATTTTCTTTTGCTGCCGCTGCTGCTGTTGCTACTTCCGGTGACAGCGTAATATTGTAATATGCTTATGTCTCTGTCTGTTTTGCCTGTCTGCAGATACGGCTATCAAAATGGGAAGTGGGAAAGAATGAGAGTTGTACTGATACATTCGCCTGCTTTCCGACTCGATATATCTATGGATAGTTCCATGAGGGCGAGGAGAGGTAAGGAGGGGCTTTGGCATGTGCGCAAATTTGCTTTGTCAGCAGTTGAAAGTTTTCAGCATGTTATTTATTATTGCGTTGGGTTTTGTGTGTGTGTGTGTTTTACGCTTTTTGCATGGAAATCAATCAAATGCGGTGTCGTCTGTCCCCCTTCTTACACTATTCTCTCTCCGTCTCCTTCTTCTCCCTTTGCACAACTTGATCAAATTAAAAGGCAGCCAGAGTATCTTTATCCGCACATGTGTAGTACAATACAACTCAACAGAACACACTCCCTCGCTAGCTCCCAAGTGCGTAGACACATTGGCATTGCAATTTGAAGACAGTTGTTGCAGCAGTTGAAATGCATTTCATGTTGCCTGCCTGTTTCATGTGGCAGCAACAACAACGAACGACAACAAGCACTTCATATCGTATGTATCTCCATTTCCATCACCATCTCGAGTGCCATCGCTTCCCTCCTCTCCCCTCTCATGGCCATTTCCATGCTACCATTCCACTCCATGCACACCCAGTTACGTGCTAAGAATTTTAATTAACAGATAAATCAATAAGAAATATGGACGACGGCTGTCAGTGTAAGTTCCTCCCCTCGTCTCTCTTCCTCCATCTATCTGTCTATCTCTTTGGGTGTGTGAGTGTATAAAGAAGTATTGCTCGCCCAACTAAATAAACTTCTGAGGCCCAAACGGAAACCGAAGCCGAAGCTGAGTCGTCGCCTGACTGGTAGTTAAAGAAAAGCGCAAGTGCTAAAAAAAAAACCCTCCGTCCACTGAAAATGGCCAACAGCCAAAGCTGCAGAGAAATGCAGAGAAATTAGAGAAAAACGGCAGTTAAAATTGCAACTGCAGCAACAACAACAACAAGTAAGAAAGCTACAGTCGAGTGTGCTCGACTGTGAAATACCCACCCATCATTTTAAATAAAACACTGCGATTTTTAATACCAAATTAATATATAAAAAACGAGAAACCGCTATCCATTTTTAATACAAATAAAACAGTGCGATATTTTTCATCAAACATACCAAATTACCATTCTACAAATACTAAAATATATCGAATTGATAAAGTACTACATTTAAAATATACCGCAAACTACAGAATATACCAAATTTTGTATATTGTTATAGTACTGCATTCAAAATATACCACAGAATACAAAATATACCAAAATTTGGATATTGTTATAATACTCTATACTCTATTCAAAAAATACCGTAGACTGCAAAATATACCAAATTGTCAGTCAAAGTTACTAGAACCCTCTGATCAAGAATATATATATTTTATTGGATCCGACTCCTTTTGCTTGTTACATTCATTTCCTGCCGGCACAAAGTTCTAATACCCTTCTGTTCTATGGATAGCGGGTATAAAAAGACAAACATATAGAAGCTGCATTCCGCTGTAATTGTTGCCAGCAGCTTCTCAGCCTTGGCCATGCCATTGGGCCCCGACTTGATGTCCCGGCAGACATGGCGAATGAGCTACAATTCAGCCAGCTGCTTTCAAGTAGCAATAAAGTTTAGAGTGGATTAAACGACGGATAGCATAACCTAATAGTCATGAAAGTGCATTTCAGAATTGCTATCTTTCGATTTAAAACTTTACCAAACTCGTAAGTTTTCAAAGAGTTTTTATAATTTTCATTTACAGAATATAATTTCAAAAAATGAAATCTATTAGTATAATTTTGTTATTATTAATCCAAAATTTGTAGAGCAAAACAATTGCCAAAAAAAAAAAAACAAAAGCACGTATTGCAAAGAAAATTCATTTGCAATTTGATATTTATTTTAATATTAATCTAACTTTTATTGACTCACAATTCACAATATCAAAAGGAAACCAAAGGTTTCTTTGTTTATTACACTTAAGATTTATTATATCAAAGCCATCTTGAATTATTGTCAAGTAAGAGAGTAAAGAATTAATAATAATATTTTAGAAAATATATAAAAATACCAAATTAATATACCGAAAATATACCGAAGTCTATATTTGATATTTTAATAAACTATTAATATCTTAGCTTATTACTTATTTAAGCTTTCTTAAAATACACCAAATCAATATGGCGAAAAATACTGAAATATACCAAATAATATCATTGGTATATTAATATACTATCACCATCTTTGTATATTAATGTATGAAACAAAGTTTTCTTTACTCTTTGGCATAATAAAATAAAAGTAGAGAACTTAGTTCTCTGGAATTAATAAATTAAATATTCAACTGCAAGCATTAAAACAGTTGCCATTACCCTAAAGACTCGACTGTGTTTTGCCATAGTTGCAAGTTGCATTGGCGAGCCAAGCAGCAGCAGCATCGCATTTTGGCCAGCGAACGTAGCCAGCTTAATGGCAAATGCGGCAATAAATAGAATTACAGTCAAGTGCTTGATAACTGGCTAAATGCGCCGACTTTCCACTTTGCCGGACTCCCATTCGTATACGTATTTTGCCCATTTCCTAGAGAGAGAGAGAGAGCGAGAGAGACGCTGCCAATTTATTATTTTAAAGCGGCAAATGGAAATGGTAAAAAATAAATAAGAGAAGGAAAAGCAACGATCTATTAATGGCGAGCTGGAAGCGTCGAGCGGCTGTTTGAATGATGAAACGTGCCACAGTTTCCGTCACACAATCTAATGTGCCACACACACACAGAAGTATATATATGTATTTGTTATATATGGGTTTGCCGGGAGCAACAATTTCTTCTTGATTCGCATCGACGAGGTGGGACACGAAAAGTTTAATTTGAATATAATAGAAAAACTTTGCACTGAAAATAGCCAAAAGCCAAATGGCAATAACAATGTGGTCGAGGATGGCCAAAAAGCAACAGCCAAAATATGCAGCGTTCGTTCAACCAAAAATAGTTTTGCAAAATAAAATACACACGCACATACACACACAGAGAGAGAGAGACAGAGATAGCAACGTGTATACGTGGGGATATATAAAATGTTTTATGGCATTTGTGATTGTTGTGTCATTAAGTTGAAATTGTGTAGGTGGTCAGACACATCACACACACACACACACACACACACACACACACACACGCATACACTTGTATATTTATTTGTATGTGGGGGAAGGGGAGGAGGGAATGGGCGTGGCGCTTGCTGCCAATTTCATTTCTATTTCGAAGCGCACGAAAAGTTGTAATCGAAAAACTGACTGCAGCTCCTCTTTTTATTATTATTATTTGGCTTTGCTTTTGTTTCGCACTTATTTTTTTGTTTTCTACTTTTTTTTTATAATTATTTTGTCGCAATTTTATTTATGTGTCGCGGCCCGTGCTGCAAACTTTGCTCATATATTTATTTGCGTTCAATAATTTGTGTACAAATTTTGTTGGCCAACGACGCGTCCCTTTACGGCCATGAAAAAGCCAGCCACAACATAGCACGCATTGCCAATGCACACACATACACATAGTATACACACACACAGCACACCAATACAAGCGAATAAGCTCAGAGGGCGCCAAAGCCAGGACAATGCCATAGGACCACAAGTTTCACCTGCTTGGCTTTTGGGCCAAGCTGCGCGTTCATTCATATTTCCCCCAGGACAATTGCGTATGTGCGAGTGTATGTGTGTGTGTGTGTGTGTGTGTGAGTGTATGTGTGTGTGCTCTGGAGTTACAAGTTTTGCAGAACGCTTTGTTGTCGCTTTGCCCTTGCTAAATGGGGTGTTACTGCACTTCAAGCATGTCTGCAAACGTCACGATTATTTATCATGTTTTTCACACTTTAATATAACAATTTCGAGAAGTCTTCCATATTAAATTTGCAAGAAGTGGAGCTTGTAAAAAGTTACTTAAAGTATTTTTTTATAATTTAATAATTTGGCACTTTACTATTTATAAAAATATTCAACATTAAGTAAGCATGAAATAAATTCCAAATACACTTAAATATTTTTAGAAATATAGAACATAAAATTGAAATGAAATAAATTCTAAGTATAGCAAAAAATATTACAGATATAATCAATCGATTCTCTAACTAATAATAATAGCATAAAATATCTTGAATATAAAATGAGCTTACAACAAATTGCAAATAAAGCATTTATTTTGGTTTTTTTTTTTTAAATGTATTTAGCATGAATTCGATTCAAAAGGATTGTTAGAAATCTTGACGTTTAAACATCGCAATTAAGTTCAATAAAATTCTTAGTAAAGAGGAGAGTACTATTAAAAAAATAAAATCTATAAATTCGAAAATTTTAAATTAAAATTTGATAGCAATATAAATTCGAACACATTAAGTTGCATGTAAACATAAAATGATAATACTATTAAGAAGGTGCATTTTCAATTTAAACTTTTCGGATTTAACATGTTAGGCAAGCTCTGTTTTTTGAGATGTCAGGAATGTTAAGGACATCTTGGTGAAAACATAAATATATATAAAAATAAAGACATCTGGGTGAAAACATTAAAATATATCTATTCATCAAAAAGCAATTGTAATTATTCTTTATAAATTTTAGTTTATATTATTTGTAATTAATTTCATTAGGGTCGCTCTTATACTTTCCTTAAACATTTACATAATTTTGTCATAATCACTCAACATTTCGCTACCAAAATAAATTCTAATAAGTACCCTAATATTATTTTCTACTCTTTGCAGTGTATTTGGTTATTCGCTTTTTTCCTACGTACGCTGTGAATTAAATCTGCTTGTATTTTCAGTGCCTTCGTTCTTTGTCAGTTTTCTCGCGTTTTTTGGCTTTCGTGGCTTATTAAATATTCAAAAGCAACTTCAGTTACCTGCCAACAACAACAGCAACAACAACGAGAACAGGAGTCACAACTACACTCTCAGCGAAAGCCACAACCGCAATGCAACAAGCAAAAAATTAGTTTAAGCTGAGATTTCAATAGGCAGCACTCGCTCAGCTCAGCTGGAGCGGCAGTTGCTGTCGATTTGTTGGCCAATTGACGGCGGTGAGACTTCCTTCAATTTCATCTTGGCTTAGGGCAAAAGACACCATGCTCTTACTTTTATTTTCTTTTCGATTTTCTTTTCAATTTTCGCCTAGCGCGAGGCGAGAAAGATTCCATCTTACTTTCTTTTTTTTTTTGTTATGTATGTTGTTTACGTGGCGTATGCGCGTTATATTTGCATACATTTGCGGTGGCTTTTGTTGAAATTGCGCATACGCCGCGTTTTGTTTTCAACTTTGCTGACACAGTTGCGTCTCTCTCTCTCTCAAATCAATTTGCCCTGCATATTTGCATAATAAGCAGAGGCCCAGTTGCCGATTGTCGCTTTCCCAGTTTGCCTCGTTTCTCCCGCTTGCCAGTTGCCAGTTGCCAGTTTGTTTGTCACTCAGAGCCTGTCACTTGATCAATATGTGCATAGCGTGCTCATAAAATGTCGCCCCCATCGCATTGTGTTCTTGCGCTGCGCTGTATTACTTTGTTTTCTTCAGCCAAATTTGTGTCACACAAATGTTGCGGCAAATCGCCGGGTGGCTCAATTTGTTTTTCGGGTTTGGGTCAAGAGGCTGCTGCTTAAAGTGCTAGCAAATTGCAAACAACAGAAACAGCTGAACAACAAAAAAAACAAGTAAGAAAGCTACAGTCGAGTGTACTCGACTGTGAGATACCCGCTACCCATTTTGAATAAAAGCAATATATTTTGCGGTATTATTCTCAAAATATACCAAATATACTGCAAAAATACTAAAAATATACCAAATGGTATATGTGGTATATCGATATAGTGCCGCATTCAAAATATACCATAGACGGCACAATATACCAGATTGTCAGCCAAAGCAACTCAGACCCCTAGTAAGTAGGCGTTTTTGCCCATACAAAAGTATTTCTTTAATAACTTCGACAATTTTTATCTGATCGCAACCAAATTTTCAGGGATCATAACTACTATAGTTATTACCGTATATACCAAAATTCACAATTCTAGCTTTAAATTTACACTTGTTATTCGATTTTTTTGATTTGCGGGGGCGGAAGTGGGCGTGGCAAAAATTTGAAACAAACTTGATCTGCGTGCAAACATAACAAATGCTGTCGAAAAAAAATTATAGCTCTATCTCTTATAGTCTCTGAGATCTAGGTGTTCATACGGACAGACGGACAGACGGACAGACGGACAGACACACAGACACACAGACGGACATGGCTATATCGTCTCGGCTGTTGACGCTGATCAAGAATATATATACTTTATAGGGTCGGAGATGCCTCCTTCTACCTGTTACATACATTTCCTGCCGGCACAAAGTTATAATACCCTTCTACCCTATGGGTAGCGGGTATAAAAAGCACTGAGCCACGTCTTCGAACTTTCAACCTTTCAATTTCAACCCTTCACGCATAAACACAAGCTGACAGCAGCAACAGCAACAGCAACAGCAGCAGCAGCAAGTGCGATAAATGTAGTGGAATAATGACTTTATTATATATATTACATGAGCACTCCGTATGTGAAGTGCTTGAATTGCTTTTCGATATTCGATATTAGCGATAAGCAAATTTTTGTGTAAACAAATAGAGAGTTTAAAATTAAACGTAAAGTGTTGTTTATTTTAAGCTTTGTTTGATGGAGTATTTTTAAGTAATAGTATATTGATATACCGAAAACTGCCCTCGGTATATTTTGATATTTTTTTCGGAATATTAATTCGGTATATTTTAAGAAGAATGCCGCGATGTTTCGGTTTATTTTTAGTATTTTTTGGTATATTAATTTGGTATATTTTAAGAATTATACCATACTGTTTTGCTTTTATTTGAAGTTTATTTTGTTTATGTGGTAATTTATTTTAAAAGTAATATTAGTATAATATATCATCTGTGATATATTTAAGTATTTATTTGGTATATAATATAAATTTGGTATGTTTTAAGAATAATACCGTACTCTTTTGTTTTTATTAAAAATACATATATAGCAAAAATTTGCATTCGGTATATTTTAGTATTTGTTTGGTATATTCATTTGGTAATTTTAAGAATAATATCGAACTAATATTCTTGAAATTACAATGGGTAACGTGTATTTCACTTTTCCAATATTTAAGTATTTTTTCGGCAAATTAATGTGGTGTAATTTAAAAAACGTTTCTGTTTTTATCTCAAAATCCAATTCACTCGACTGTAGCTTTTTCGCTTGTTTAATTTTAAACAAAAGAGCAAAAATTGAAGAATGAAAATTCTATTTTTAGCTGAACATTTCTTTAAATCAATGCCGTACTCGTGCTTTGATTTAATTTGCCTTTTTTTCGGGCACAACTCGAATCGATTGAGCATGAAATCTAAAGGACCTTCAATTATTATGAGCACAAGTTTTTGAACGATGACGCTGCGAAAACTTACGGCTCAACAGTTTTCTGTTCCACAAGCACTTAAGCTTAAGTGATTTTTATTGGTCACTTAACGCACCAGCCAAAAAGCAAAAAAAGAAAAAATCCTAAACACTTCTTAACACAACAACCAAAATCGATAAACAAATTGCTAAATTAGCACATCGCCCTGCCCGAGAGACGAAAAAAAGTAAAGCAGATAAAAGAGAAAAACAGATCTGTTTTTGGTTTCTTGGTTTTGGCGCGGCTGCGGGCCAAGGCAATTCATCTATTCAAACAAAGCCATCCATTCACGAAGCGTGTCATTCATAGGTCTGCTCAATCGTGCGAGGTTCCGTGGCCATTCATCTAATGCCAACACAGTCGATGTCGATGTCGATGTCTGCGCCTCTCTGCCTGCGACTGAGACGCACAAGAAAGATAAATGGCTCACAGATTATGATCAATTTGTAGCAGCGTCCGCTGCTGCGGCCTTGATTGCCACGCCCACGCAACTGGCAGGCGACGTCTGCTTATGACAAACTAAACTCACAACAAAAAAAAGCGAGCAAAAAAAAGGTCGCTTACTATTTTAGTGATAAATTATGGCAGCTTAGTTGCAGTGTATGTGTGTGTGTGTGCTGATTAGCATATGTCCACAAAGAAATGGTTGAATAAGTTGTAAAATTCCATGCAGTTAATTACATAAGAATGCTCAACATTTTGTGTGGGTTAAAGTGTAGACAAACCTCTAGCAGAGTGAGCGAGCGCAAGGGAGCAAATATTTATTTGCGCTTTTATTGCAGACCAAAGCTTAGCGCTCACATGGCGTATGCGTGATGTGGCATGCTGCTGTTGCACACAGCGCACGCAATGCGGGCGCGTGCGTGCGTTTAACTGCTGCAACGTACGATAAGGGAATCAGTGGTAAAAGTTGCTGCTGCTGTTTGTTGCCATTGCTGCTGCCGTTGCTGCTGCTGCTGCTGTTGTTTATGCGTGTTAATTCCCTTTGATAAAATAATGCCATGGATAACCTTTAAATGGTTTTGCCCGCATTTCGCTAACCATAAAGCAAGGCAGCGCGTTCTCTCTCTCTCGGTGCTGGCCCCATTTCCATGCCAACTTTTTGGGAGTTACGTTAGGCTTACACACAATTAAGCCTTATTTATTCTTGGCCTACTGCCGTCGGCTGCTGTTGCTGTTGCTCTCCCTTATTTCCCTCACTCTTCTCCTTTTGGTATCGATTGCCGTGTGTATAAATAAATATTATTGAGTTCGAAGAGAGATCATAAAAATCCATCAACCGCTTAAAATCAAAGACCATGTTAAGCAATATCAAAATCTCTCTCTCCTCATCCTTCCTCCCTCACTAATTGCTGGCGCTTTGTACGCACGCACACACGCTAAGCTAAGCGTTGTCCAGCGCTCGGAATGTCTTCGACGCGTTCAGAAAGCATTTAGCAAACATGACAAAGTGTTAATACCAAGGCTAAAGCCGTTGCCATCGTCGTTGCCATTGCGTCAGACGCTCGCAGCCAGTGGCCTCGGGCTGGCGGCAGGTGGCATGTGGCATGTGGCATGCGGCAGTTGGCAGGAGCTACCTGCTGCCTGTTTGGCAGCCCAGCTCAACTTGCTTAACGAGCTTGCGATTGCGATTGCGTGCGAACGCGCTGCAAAGAAATTAAAAGAGGCAAAACTAACGCATACATACGTTGAAGCTTAAACCAAAAGCTGAACTCTGTGCGAATTGTGAGCTGTTCGCTATTTGCTGTGCTCTGCTGTGTTGTGTTGTGCTGCGAGCTAAGCTCAGCTATGCGTGCACAGTAGTCAAAACAATGCTGCCCCCACGCTGGGTGTCAAATAGCTGCCATACGTTACGTATACTTGATGTGCTGTCTCCCCCCCAAAACAATTGTTGTCTTTAAAAACTATGCGGGGAGCATAACTAAATGGAGAGCAAGTGCTACTCTATTTTAGCATCTTTAAAAGTGATGAAACTATATTTTATAGTTCCTATTTTATTATATTAAATCTCTTTTCTGTGTACTTTGGCATAACTGCCAAAAACAATAAATTGTCACATATAGAAAAATGAATTGTACTTTGCATGACTGTAAGGTAATAATTTACTATAAAAGAATGCTCATTGAAAGGTTTTAAGAATGATAATTAAATAAAACAGCATTCCAAACAAGTGGAGAGAGCATATCATAAAGAATATGCATTAATAGTCAGCAGTAACAAAGTAAAAAAAAAACTAATAGTATCTTCATATTCATTCTTTTATTAGATACATATTAATAAAACATTCAAATTTAAATATTTAAAATATTTTGTATATAATATATACCAAATACAGTATATAGTATATTTTACCAATTTCCATAACACCAAAAGAGTGCGGTATACGAAATATTCCAAGTTTTTATAAGACAACTTTTTAAAATATACCAAGTTAATATACTGAAACTTGATATATTTTTAAAATAATACAGCTCTGTTTTTTTAAATTTGACAAGTTGATAAAGCGAAACTTGGCATATTTTATATGAATATACCAAGTTTATATACTGAAACTTGGCATATTTTATATGAAAATACAAAGTCAAGATACTCAAACTTGGAATATTTAAGAATTAATTCAGCACTGTTTGGTTTTATTGAAAATGCAACTTTTACTTGTGTAGCTTTTTTTTAGTTGTGTTTATAGATTTTGCTATATTTTATTAAACTATAAGACAACTAAGTATTACACTTGGCCAACATTTAATAATATACTGAAGTAATTCTATATGAACTCGCTTTGCCAAGTTCCCTTAAGTCTGTTTTTCCTCGGAAAAGCAGTTAAAGATATGAAACTACATACATATGTCAGAACTTACACAGCACGTTTAGCTGTTGCTGTAGCCACAAACAGCTAACCGCTAATGTCGTAAACGCCAGCCAGATTGCACAATTATGACGCATACACACACACACACACACACACACACACACACATTCATAGACACGGTCAGCGAGAAAGGCTTTAAGCACTTAACGAGATGAAAGCGGCATCAAGTATGCAACACAAATAGAACTGACTGAGTTGCGACTGTTTGTGTGAGTGGCAAAGCGGGGTCAGTAAACGAGCCGAAAAACAGAGAGCGAAAGGAAAAGGAAGAGGGGAGAAGAGAGGGTGGGGGAGCAGGTCAGAGCTCGGGGTCGGAGTTGGCGAAACATCAAATATTAATAATTTTGTGCACAAAACTAGACCAAAACCAAAAATGGCTGGCCAGGTGTCGTGCTCGGCTTACACAATAAGGCAAACGCATTTGGCTGCGTGCTTGGGACTCAGGTAAGAGGAGAAGAAGTGAGAGACAGAGGGGTATGAAAGGGGAGACAATGCCAGCGACTTTTGGCATCCTTTGGGAAATTAGTTTAAAAGGGCAACAGGCAACAGGAGGCGCAAAGAAATTAACTGCGTAACTTACTTGTAAACAGATTATTTATGATGCCAGCCAGTCAGCGAAAGGGCTGTCGAAATATATACGTTCATCTAACTAGCTCACTTATACAAGCCCTGCCCCCTTCCCCTCTCTTCTTTGACCAATTTCAAAACAATTTTATTACACTTGCCGAAAATAAATTGCACTAAAAATTAACAACTTCACAAACAATTCCACTTAAAATGTTTATTGCGCTCATTAATTTTTTGGTCTTGGACTTTTTGACTGTTGAATGCGAATGCGAATGCGCAGCCAATTGTTTTGTTTTGCCAATTTTGCGCTTTCTCCTAGTTTTACAAAAGCTGGCAGAAATTTGCTAGAGTGCGACTTAAATTGCATTAAAGTTTCAAGTGCTTTAATTTTCTCTCTCTCTCTTGCCTGTTAACGTTCAATAAAAGTGCACAACAAAATATAAAAATATAATTTATGCCTTGTATATGGTTTATTGAGTGCGATTTATACGATAACAGACGCCGGCAGGCCAAAGACCCACAGCTGGGGCCAATTGTCTGGCTCAGTCACATAATAACAACAGCAACGAAAACAACAACGAAACACACAATTTATTGTGAATGCATAAAAATATTAATATTAATATTAATGTCACTGGACGCTCATATAAATAAAGAGGACTTAAAGTTTTAATGAAGCGCATAAATAAAATGTGCAAATAAAGTTAATTTCATTTGTCAGTCAATGAGCAAAAAACAAAAGAGGAAAATCACAAAAATAAAAACATGCCACAAGAGAGTGTTGAATTACAATCGAAGGCCGAAGCGAGAACAGCTTAAAGGCGATCAGAGTGCAGCAGCAAAAAAAGTAGAGAAAAAGAGAGAGAGATAGAGAAAAAATGCAAGGATAATACGTGCGTTCAACCAGTTGGAAAGGAGTGACACCTGCTGAGTCCTGTAGACAACAAGCTGAAAGCTGAAAGCTGAGGGAAAATCGAATGAAAGCAGCTTTAAAGAAGTTGCACAAATCAAAACCATTTAAAGTGATTTACAAATTATGCACTCGAAATTCAATTCAATTGGCTAATTTCCGTACTTTTCTTTCTGTTGTGTTGTTCTTACAACTTTTCGACTG
Organism: Drosophila pallidifrons; assembly: GCA_023558445.1. Lineage (NCBI taxonomy): Eukaryota > Metazoa > Arthropoda > Insecta > Diptera > Drosophilidae > Drosophila > Drosophila pallidifrons. Next base: position 26,118,379 of record CM042347.1, on the reverse strand, counting down.
AAATGCCATAATCAAAATTCATGGCAAATAAGTTTTGTTTTGGCCCTGACGCAGATCAGAATAAATATGCGAAAATCATTTCATTTGCTATAAAAACTCGGTAAATTGTTTAATTGGTTTTGGGTAACTTTTATTTTATTTCATTTCATTTTATTTATTTCTCAATTTTTCGTTGTATTTATTTGCATTTGGCTTTGGGAAAAGCTTTTAAAATATCATTTGGAAAAGCGCCTTCAACTGCAAAACTTTTCCATTAAAATGCTTAATACAACAAAAGCAATAGGAGCACGGAAAAGTGGAAAGGAGGGGATAGGTGCGGAGGCTGCTGCAGGCGTAGCCAGTGCCAAAGTTGCAGCCACGCCCACTTCTAAAACAAGGCGCACGTCGGCCACTACAAGAACAACAACAACAAGAACAAGAGCTCTGCCACGGACGCCGCCAAATGCACTTCAAACTCATTTCATTTGGAAAATAAAACCTGAACCGAGTATAAAAGACACTAAGGCAAAGCAACAGCAACAACAGCAACAGCAACAACAATTTGAACTGGAACTGGAACTAACATTAGCAACAATAACAACATTGCTGACGACAAAACTTAGCGTGTGTTTTTTTTTTTTTTGTTTTGTTGGCCGTCAAGTGCGCGTGACTTTTGGAGACTCCAACAAATTTCGGTTGAATAATTTAATTGTTACAAAAGAGACGCGAACCCAAAAACCTTGACAGCAGCAAAAGCAAAAGCAGCGAGCGAACGCAATGGCATAAAACCAGAGCAAAACTTTTCCCAGCTTCCTTTTTCCCCATCTCCCTTCTCTCTCTCTCTCTCTCTTTCATTCGGTGTGCTTTTTTTTTTGTTTTTCGAAAATGAGCGCAAATAAAATATGCAAAAAGGCGTAGCGAACTTTATGATGTTTGACTTTGTACAACGCAAAAATCTCCTTCTGCCCCCTCCCTTCTCCTTCTCCCTTCTCGCTGCCTGCCTTGCCCAGAAAAAGGCAAAACTTTTATTTTAAGTTCAAGTTAACTTTCTGGTTAGCCCGCCGCCAGGCAAAAGGGCCTTCGCAAAGTGTGTAGGCAGCGTTGCTTGAGAGCGAAAGAGTCAGAGCACGTTGCAAGGCAATGGGAGCTAAACTCCACACCCTATAGGCGCTCATCCTGCACCCCTCCTGCACCTCACCATCCGCGCGCAATCAAAACAAGCAGCGATACTCAAAGTGGGAAGTGTAAGACTTGAAGGTACTCAGTATTCAATGATTACCAATTGAAATATAGTTAAGAAAAACAGGAATGAAATATGTTAGTGGAAATATTTTCAGTGAAGCAAAATTGTTCTCAGTAATCGATGAGAAGATTATGATGATGTGGTAACCGTTTTAAATAAATAAGTATATAAGAACAAATGTTTTTTTCTTCATTGTAAAGTAATTTCAAATATTCTACACATATTGTAAGCTGATTTTAAATATGTTGGTTTTGTTTCATTATAACATAAAATGCACAAAAATATTCATAAACTTAGAAGTGAACTTTTATTGTAATTCTTAATGATCAACATTTCTGTTAATAATGCATAAATAAATTTTTTTAGAACGCTTTCCGTTCTGTTTTGTATATCACTATTTTATAAACAAGATATTAAAAGTACCTTATTGCAACAGTTGAAAGACAGAGCAACAAACTTATCTGAGTTGCTCTGCAAATTTTAAATAAATTCTATAGTTTAACACTATCTTTCTTTGTAATGTATATTGAAAGTTAACTACATAAATAATATCTATTTTAGTGTTTAATTAATTTTGATTTCAGATACAAATTGGTGATTTATATAAGTTTTTAATATAATTTTGAACACTATCGATGTGGCAACATTAGTTAGTTAACAGAGCTCTGTTAGCAATCTCTTGTATGTTAAGCTAACATATTATGTTAACATTTGCATTTCATTTTGTAATCTTGAATAAATATCAACCAACTTTCATTTAAACTTGCGTTTTAAAGTCTTTAAAAATCACCTTCAACACAAATTAAATTACAAAATGCGAAGAGCAATTTAGGTCGTCAAATTGTTTTAGTTTATAATCTTTGCTAATTTTCAATTTAATACCTTTGTTGATAAAGTGTTTTATGTTGCTCGAGTTAACTTCTAGAAGGAGTTTAACGAATTTTCTTCGTTCACCGAAAACATTTCTGTATAGTTCTTTTACAACTGATTATGCCTTTTATGCAGTGACTTCTTTTTTTACAGGGTATGCCAAAGTATTGCAAATTTAGCACGCGTTGGCGTTGTGTTACCTTTTTTTTTGAGAATGGCAGAATTGCCAGCAAAAGGCACAAAATAATTTATTCTCAAATCAAAGTTAGCAGCGCGTTGCGTATATTAGCAATCTGCACTCATTTCAATACACACGAAGATATTACAATGCGTATGTGAGTGTGTGTGTGAGTGTGTTAGAGAGTGTGGTGTGTGTGCCTAGTCGAAAATTTAATTTCCCTGCTCTCTGTTTTATTTATGATCCAGATATGCTTATTCGTACCTTTCTGCAAGTTTTCACAATTCGACTTGGAGTCATATTTCATATTTCACATATTTTTTTTTGCTTCTGCTTTTTGCTCTTTGCGTTGAGCTCCAGCTACAGCTCCAGCACAAAACTTGGCCCAGTTCTTGGTGAATTCGCCCCCTCGTAGCTCCCCTCTCTCTCACACTCTAAAGTTGTTTGGCAGTAAGCCTGCCTGCCTGCTGGTTTTGCTACCTGAGCTCTCTGCTTTTAACATATGACTTCCGTAATGTTTGCGTGCACAATGAATAACTTACTTCAATGTTATCCTTTTGTTGCCAGCGTGATGTATGCAACTGTGCGTACACCTACCCCTCTTCCCCCCTCTTCCACCCCTTTTCACAGTTGGCCCCAGCTGCGCTTTAAGTAATAATTTTGCATGCAGGCAGCGACAGCTGCTTAAAAATGTAAGTTAGATGAAGTCGTGTAGCTGTGGATATGCCTAAGCCTCAGTTTTGAGAGAGAAACGCATTGAATTACCATAAAGGAAATCAAGATCTTTGATGCTCAAATTCCCTTAAAAGAAAACTTCTTTTTCGTTTTTCGATTTGATTGAATACGAATGTTTGCTGCTCTTGAACTCGTTAGACAATGTTTATTATAGAAGTTCAATGTCTCTAATCAGCAAGTTGAGGATAAATTACATTTATCAAAGACAAACACGCAATGGGAAACAGCAACGAACAACGCGTTAAACAAATTACGCTTCTTTTTACAACTAATCAAAAGTAATCACTTTGCAATTTTCGCCAAAGACAAACAAAAAGTGCGCCATGAAATTGCCTGACGACACAACAAAAGAACAAAGCGAAAGAGCTATTTGTGGCCTTGGATGGGGTTCTTCGTCCTGATCCTGGTGGGATGCCAACAACATCTGCCATTTGCTGCTGCTGGCATTCGGCATAACAATGACAACAACAAGACAAACATTTTGTCGCCTATCGCACACTCAAACACACACATGACAAGTTCGACAAACAAATCATGATAAATGAACCAACAACAAACAAGCAAAAGCGAAAAAGAAAAAAACTTATTCTACGAGCTTTTTAATTTGACAAAAGAGCGCACAGGAAATTAGCAAGAAAAACACAAGACGAGACTTGCGACTTGCGACTCGATGGCTGATTGAAAGGGTTTCTAAAAATTTCTCTCTCTCTCTAAACTCGCTCGTCTCGTCTCTATGCAAATTTATTTGGCTGCGGGTCGACAAAGACACTTGAACTGAGGCGTTTCCTTTGCCTTAAATCGACACAATAATTACACGAACTAATGCAATGCTAATTACTAATTGCCACTGTCAATTGTTTGGCCCCCGAACTTCACTTTATACACAAACTATATTAGATACAGGATATTTTATATACACGACAATTGCAACACATTTGCAGCTTGCATAAATTTTCTCCGTTCCCTTTTGTCTGCTCTCTCTCTCTCTCTCTCTCTCTCTCTCACAAAATGTTTTGCAAATTAACGATCTTTCAGAGGTCATAAATAATTTGTGCTATTTACGTGCAGAAATGAACTTATTGAAATTAATTTATGCAATGCCAAACAGCAAATAGCAAATGCGAAAATGCAACAGAATCATAATGCACATTTCATACGAGTCGCTATCGATATCACGACCACTCAATTGCCATTTTCGTTTTCGCATTTTAAGCCTGCTAATTGTGTGAGGTTGAAGCTCAAAAATCATGCTATATATTGAACAAATAAAGCACTCTCAACTACGCTTTCGATATGGCAATTTGTTTGATATATTTAACCAAACTTCGAACACAATAAAATTGCACAACAGTTATAGCTAAGCTTAAATTTTTTATATCAATATTCAACAAATATATTGAGGAATTTTCAATTGATGCAATACAAAATAACATTTCCAACATTCCAATAAATAAAATGAGATTGTTGCCACAATAAAATTGTGCGATAAAATCCAGCAACTATGGTTATAGAAAACTTTGGAGGGAATGAATTTAGTATTTTTAATGTGTTATGATATAATAAAAAATTTTCTGAAATATATATTTATTTATTATTTTGTATATTATTCAGTATGTTATGGTTTAATATTTTTTTTTTTGTTTTTTATTTAGATTTTTAATTTCGTTTTATTACTGAAAGTTTTATTTATTTATTATTAATAACATAAATTTAGTGTAAATACAGAATAACATTTCCAACATTTGTGCAATAAATATTTAACCGAATATTTGCCACAATAAAATCGAAGAATAAATTTTGGCAAATAAGTTTCTTGTAATCTGTGATAGGACCAAATTTAGTATTTATAGTAGCTTATGGGTTAATGTGTATTTTTGGTATTTTAATTATTATTTTCTAATTTATTTTAGTTCTAAAATATATATATAGAGTTTTGAAATGTTATAAATGTGGTTATTTTTAGCAAATATTCAACTGATTTGTGATGTTCTTAAAAGCTAAAGAGATATCCACAGTTTATATGTATTTTTGGTATTTTTATATATATTAAGTATATAATTTTAATACTGCATTACATATTGATTTATAATTCAATTTAAATTCAGTTGGTTTTAAAGTATTTTCAACGCATTCTTAAAGTTTTTATATGTAACATAAATATCCATAATATTATAGGTGTTGATCTTCTAAGCTTTTATAGTAGCATATACTGTTTATAAATGAAACACGCGAATTAAAATTTATAGTTTATTGATTAAATATTTAATATAAATTTGGTTATTCCTTAGAAACGAATCAAGAATATCTACAAATTTTGTGTATTTTTATTTAAATGTTTAAGCATATTAGATGTGAATGCCTGCAAAAAGTGCTGCTCATAAATATTTCTATTAATATTTGCTGCCTCAATTACTTTTATCCGCTTTAAATAAACCAAATCGTTGGAATCATAATTTGCTGCTCACATTTTGAAGTGTCTGTCGTTAGCAGCACTTCAGTTCAGCCTCCAAACACACACACAAGGTTATCAAAAGAAGATGAAGGACACTGAGAAGGAGACTGAGATGAAGCAGAAGCTCGAACCCAACTCAAGTCAAATCAAATTGTGTCAGTCGCTGAGCCAAGTCGAATCGAGTCGGTCACTTGTGCTTTTGGGTGGGTTGCATAAATGATTGAAATGTATTCAATTGTTTGATTGACTGACTGAATGAGTCAGTAAGTTGGCCAACGTGTCCGTCTGTCTGTCCGTCCGTCCATCACAACAATGCATGATTAATGGAAGCTGCGAACTGCGACTGAACTGGAGGTTGGCTGTCAGTGCGGGAATTAAAAAATTATTTGCGCCTAATTTTCCAGTTGCAAATGTAAAAGCGAGGCGGCTCTCTAATCGTTATCGTTATCGAGGCGAATTATGCGTCAATTACTTGAGGGGATTTGGCTGCTGTCCATTTGGCATTTGTCAGCCATCAATCAAACAATTTATGTTAATTGATTTGACGGCGATTTATGGTGATTTTTCAATCATAGTTGACGTTAGCATAGACATATGTATTTACGACTAGTTTATGCAAGCTCATAATGACAATGATGATGATGATGATGGGCATGTTGTAGATAGTTTGCTGTCCGCAGTGACACACTTTCAGTTAGCCATGTGGCCATGTCTGTCAGTTTATAGTCGAGTTTAGCGCAGCAATTGACCCAGTTAACCACACACACATACACACACACACACACACACAGAGCATTGATAATGTGCATTTGAAGGATAGGTGCTGCAGCTTATCCGCAAGCTGGCAAACTTTAAATTTACCAAACGTAACGAAAACTTGGCACATTGGCACTTGCGACGGACACCCGACACAACCCATATTTGCTTAGCTTGATTACAGCCCAAATGTGATTTAAGGCACGTTAAACACACTCACACTCACACACACGCACACACAAACGCAAACACAGAGTGGGACAAATCAAAGCATTGCCCGTAACAGCAACAACAACAACAAAAGGCACAAGAATAACAACTAAAAGCAACCATTACAGCCCCAGAGACACGACTCTGTACACTCTGTGGTCAGCTGCCTAGTTCATACTTGCTCCCACTTCGACACACACACACACAGTCACATGTACACCTTTTGCTACCACTACTACTATTGAACTTCTAAGGCACATGTACAGCCGGAGACCTGTAGACATAAAATATGCAAGTGCACGACACACAAGCTTGTTTGCAGTCGGCTAATGCATCAGGCTGCGTTTCCACCGAACAGCATCAGCATCTGTTTTCCCTGCAGCTGAAGCAGCAGCAGCTGAAGAGTATGCTCAACTCGAAGTATGCTGTATAGAGAAGCTTAGAGGTCAGTAGAAGAATTTAGAATTATAAACTGAAAACTTCTTCTGACTAATCACTGCTTGAATTTCCAGACATAGTTCTTAACTATCAATCGCCACAGAGCAAAATAGATACAAATTTTAGATATTTGACTCCACTTGCCTCTTAGCAAATTATTCTTTAATAAAGTAAGTTTATTTTCTTGTTATTCAATGAATAATTTTACAAAAAAAGCTCTTAACTGTAAATTACCAAAGAAGGGAGGTGACTCGAAAGTTTTCTGATGGACTCCAAATACTTTGGTCCAATTAACAAGCCTCTATTTTTTATAAATATAATATTTAAAAAATCATCATCATGCTGTTATACATTACATCAGACTATGTCAATTTTTGGCTATATATTCACAGATAACAGAAAAACTGACGTTAACCAAAGAGTTTCCTCATTTTAATTGATAGATGCATACCAGACACCTAATACTTCATTCCAATAAACTAGCCTCTATTTACAATAAATATATATTTAATAAATCATCGACTGTCTGTCAGGTTTACATAAAATAATAATATAGCAATTTGTCATTAATTATATGACTATTCAAATATTAGAACACTCGCAATTATTCTCTAATGACACTTAATGTATCCACAAATAGACACTTCAGATTCTCGGTTAAAGAGATTAATGAATTGATGTTCAACTTATTCATTTTGTACATTGTTTAGGAATAATTGTGAGCAGAAACATAATACATAATTGTGCAGACATTTCAACACTTTGCTTGTCTATTAGTAAATTAATCTCCAGTGGCATTTAAAATATGCAAAATTCTCTCTTTTGATCAATTAATTAATGATTTATTCTTCCATATTATTTTGGAAATTACCTCATATTAAATTCAATTGAATTATAAAGGTAATTTATTGTTGCACATAAATCTGAATTCGCTTTTGGAAATATATAAATTAAGATTCTCTTTAATCAACTTGCAAATTATTAAGTATTAAATGCGAGCATAAACCTCTGTAAGTTTTTATTTTTTAAGTTTATATTTGATAATTACTTATTGGACTTTAAGAATACAGTATACATATATATTTATTATATTTAATATTTTTGCGGTATATTAATTAACTATATTTTAAGTGTATGGTATTTTGAAAATGTAAAAGTATATGAAAATACCAAATATGACATTCGGTATATTTTTGCATTTTTTCGGTATATTGATTTAGGTATATTTTCAAATTAACATTGAACTATTTCGAGCACACTCGAAAGTATATATTTTACTTGCTAATTTTAAAGTTAGAATTTAATAATTTATCTAATTAGGTTTAAAGAAACTCAAACTGAATTTATTCTTTTTAAGTATGAGTAGCATTTATAAAGCAATCTAGATCGTGTACTGAGTATTGCTTGTAACAATTTAAAGTCACATTTCTATTCAAAAGTCCTCAATTTAGTAACTCTACAGGGTATACAACAACTTGTTCTACAGCTCGACAGCTGCGAGCACTATTTCAGTGGAAACAGAGCATTTATCGATGCATCGAGTGATGCTGTCAATGTTGTTTGTGCTGCTGTAGTTGTAGTTGTTGTTGTTGTTGTGTTGATGACATCGTAGCTGCCACCGCAGCCAAAACAAACCAATGACACCCTCACACTGTGCCACACACAGAAAGAGGGAAGAGGCAGCCCGTAGATTCTTGGGCACACATGTTGGTATTGGTGTTGGTAACGGTTTGAGCCGACAAATGCCGGACCTGGCCAATGGCATTTGCATTCGAATTTGGCCAAAAGCGAGCGTTGAGGTTTGGCATTGCCAGCGGCTGCCTCTCAGTCTGATTTTGCCCTGCAGTTAACTTGTTACAGCTGCCGAATGACCAAAGTCAGAGCTTGTTGGCTTGACATTGTTGCTTATTTTCTGTGGTCTCGTTTCCTAATTAAGTGGAATTCTTTTTATTGTACTCTTACTGTGAGCTGGGCTTTCACTTTGTTTGTTAGACAGTCAGTTAACTGCAGTTCAACTGCTCTCTAAATAGGCCCATAAAAATGGACAAATCTTTTGATTTGTGTGCGTTGCGTTGCCAAATTGCTTAATCCTCCCACACAAACACACACCTACGCATATGCCACTTGACCCAATTTTTAATCACTTTCCATGTGCACACATGTTCACACACAACTTGGAATGCCTTTCTCTCTGTGTGTGTCGCATAAATTTGTTCCTTAAAACTTACAGGTAAAAGTTTGAGCTGCACGTTCTAAGCTATTCCACAGAGCCGCAAACAAGCTTAAAACCTCCCAAAACGTTAGAACACAGAAAACTGAATCGGGCTATGGAAATTGCACTGCGACACAAATGTAAGCAAATGTTGTAATTGTGAGATTCGAGATGGCCAAAAACTTAAGATCGTGTCGCGTGTTTCAGAAGTTATTGAGCGGAAAAGTGAATTCAATTTTGACAGTTTGCTGATAAAACTAATTATGAATATATCTAGTAATAATATGTAAAGAATTTCAATCATTGAAAAGAGAATTCACAAATCATTTTATGTTTGAAGTTTGAAGAATAAAATATAACATATTAGTAATATTTCAATAATTAAAAAATTTAAGAATCAATTAAATGTTACAACACGAATGCTTCTCAAATTTAGAACACAATTTTAAAGAAAATTAAACTTATTGCTCTATGGCAACATTTTCCTCTATACCGTAATAATTAGAGCTGACTAATTTTAAAATATATTCTACCAAATATTATTATAGCATACACTGTACAGTTTTCAAAGTCACATGACCAAACCAGAATCATTCATTCATTCAGCTATTCATTTTGTAAGTCTGCCCTCAAAAGTAGGCAATGAACATTTTCAATTCCTTGCCTGACAAAAAGTTCAACTTATTTTTGATCTACCCTCAAAAGTAGGCAACAAAAATTTTCGTTAGCATTGCTGCAGTGAAAACCTTAGCTATCTTCTTTTCATTTCTCAAAATTTTAAACGTTGTCACGTTGTCATCTCTAGCTAGCTGCAACTGCATGCGCTTAGGTAATTTCGTGCTACACTATTTTGCAAAAATTCCTGAATATGCAGCGACCCAAAAAGGGCAACACGTGCTGTTGCCTTTGCTTCGCTTCTTGTTGTTTGTTTGCTGTGTGCTGCGCTGTGTTGTGCTGTGTCCTGCGTCCTGTTGTGGGCGCAAAAAGTTTAACAATAATAAGCAAATGCCCAAAAGCCAAAAACTTTCAGCCGCATGGCTACAATTGGCACTAAAACCAAGCTCGCACCCTGCCCAGCAGTCAGACTCCCGTTCGTCCTCCTTCACTCTCTCTCACTCTCAATAGTGTTGTTGGCGTTGCAAATACGATTAAATATGGCAAAAGTTGTGCGTACACACGTCGCCCATTTTATTTAGATTGCGCAACAAAGCCAAACGACAACAACAAAAGCAAGAGCAACAGCAACAGCAGAAAGTATAACAAAAACATTAAGGTCGCTGAGAGGCCTCGCATTTTGTATACTCGCTCTAACAAGGCTAACACATGTTTCTGTGGCCAAAGCACAGCACAATTCTGTTAACAATTTTATTATTAAAATGCTGTCAGTGTGAGCAAGTGTGTGTGTGTGTGTGTTTGTTTTTGCTGTCTCTCTCAGTATTGCAGAGCAATTTCCAGTTGGCCACAAAATGCATTAGTGGCTTACACTGTACGCTCTTCATTCCATCTCCCCTCGCATACGATAAATGGTGCTTTTAAAACTGTTGCCATAGATAAAGCTTAGAAAATGGTGAATACATGTTAGAATGCTAATTATAATCCATCCATAGAATGGTCAGCCGCACTCGAAACAACAGAGCCAGAGTCATTGTTAATCGATGCGGCATTAAATAAAGTGCATGGATAATGTGGGCTTGAAATTGTATTTTAATTTTTTGAAATGACGTACGCTGAAAAAAGTGTGGTTGCTGCTCAGTTTATCGGCTAGCTTAAAGATTAATGCTTAAATGCAACTTAAAATTAATTGAGAAGAAACACGAAACACTCTTTGTGTATGTGAGTGCATTCAATTCACTGTGAGTTTCGACTTCGGCAGCACTTGACATGTAATTATCGCTTATTAAGCTGCAGCTCTTTAAAAAGAGAGGAGCAAAAAGGGATGCTGGGTGTGTAAATGCTACTTAAATATATTTAAATGTGGCTCTCCATTAAGCTTGACATGCAGCTATGCAGATATTGAGGTCTATCTGCAAGTATTTATAATTATGCGACTGAAAATTGAGCCGACAGACAATAATGCTACAACAAAAAGTCCAAAATGAGCCGCACATAACAATGAATTTTAATTGCCAGCAGCAACAGCAGCAGCAGCAACAGCGGCAGCTACCGGCAATTGGTGTTGAAATTTATGCGTGAAAATTATATTCAATAATAATGCATTACAATTCAAGCAGTAAAGCAACAACATTTTGTCATTAACTTGGCAACTCGATTGTCCGCAAAATAAAGTATTGTCTCACATAAATAACGCGCATTGTGAGACTCCATTTGATAAATTGCATTCACTGCATTAATGTTAATCGCAACGGGTTTAAAGTTCGCACTCGCTATCTTTATTTTTTCCGTACTGATTCAAAGCGCCCAAAGCAAACGCCTGCATTAGACATGTGGCACACGTAAACACTTAGCTGACGCAAAATGCAGGTGTGCATCTCTCTTTCACCTCGCCAAAAATACAGTTAGTAGTTGCTGATTTAGTTAATTTTGCAGCGCGACACATTTTGCCGTCTAATTTGACTCAAAAATCATTTCGTGTCCATCACTTTTGGCTGGTTGCCAAACGGGTCACGAAGTGGCTCAGTGTCCAGCTGCCAGCTCAGTTTGCTGTTTTTGGTTTCTATGCCCGCTACCCAAAGAATTAAAAGGTATAATAGGTTTGTGCCTCTGAGAAATGTATTTAATAGGCAGAAGAAGGCATCTGCGAGTCTAGAAAGTATATATGTTATTGACCATGTCCATCTGTCCATATGTCTGTTTGTCCGTCCGTATGAACACATAGATTTCTGAGATTATAAGAGATACAAAGGATGACAATCTGGTATATTGTGCTCTCTTTGGTATATTTTGAATTTTGTACTTTATCAATATACCAAATGTAGCCTATGGTATATTTTAAGTATTTTTGCGGTATATGAATTTGTCATATTTTAACAATGTATCAATATACCAAATATAGTGTATGATATATTTTCAGTATGTTTTCGGTATATGCATTTGGTATATTTTAACATTAATACCGCAATGTTTTACTTGGGTAGTAATTGAATTTATATATGTTATGAATTTGTGTATGAATTTGGTATATTTCAAAATTAATACCATTCTATTTTGGTCCAATTTAAAATCGGTAGCGCCATCTCACAGTGGATACCAATATACCAAATATTGCATATGGTATATTTTTAGTATGTTTTCCGTATATACATTTGGTATATTTTAACATTAATACCGCACTGTCTCGCTTGGTTTCACAATGGGAAGTAATTATCAATATACCAATTACCATAAGAATTTGGTATATTTTAAAATTAATACCACTCTATTTTGATCTTATTTAAAATGGGTAGCAGCACCTCACAGTCGATATCAATATACTAAATATTGTCAATATATTTAGTATTTATGCGGTATATTAATTTGATATATAATAAAATTATTATAAATTTGATATATTAAAATAATAAATGGGTACCGAGTATCTCGTAGTCGAGCATACTCGACTGGAGCTTTTTAAGTTGTTTTTTCTGCTGCTGTTGCTGACGAAAGGGCTCATCATAATGTGCGCTAATGTGCATAATGTAAGCGACACGCACACCTGCACATCAACTCACACATAGAGAGAAAGAGAGACAGGCAACAACGTGCCACAGGCATTGACAGTGGCCAGTGGCAAGCGTGGCACAAACGCGGAGACAGCAAACACGAAACAGGCAATTTAACAGGCCATCAACGTTGATGGTGCCGACAATGATGTTGTTGATGGCGGCAGCCAGTCAGCTTTCCTGCCTGCTCACTGCTGCCTGCCTAACAATAACAACCAGGCCAATAACTAGAGCAGCCGCAACACGTTCAACAGCTGCCACTGCTACAACACAGTCGGCTAACAAGGCGTATACATAACATTTACAATATTAACCAAAAAATATTATTGCACTCATTACAATTTATACGCGAAAGCGCAACTATCAAGGTTACGCCAACGGGTCGTATGCGTGATGAATTGCTTTTGCATTTCGGGCATTCGTCGCTGTTGGTAATCGCTGTCAAACGGAAACGATAATGAAGCCCTATTCACCGCGTGGAGAGTGCACCTGGTGCCACAGGCAAAAGGCAAAGGCAAAGGCCAAGAGTCACGTCCACGTGCTGAATTCAAGTGCCAAGTGGTAACTTGTAATGCGCACGTAAGGGCCACGTTAAAAGGAATGCCTAATGTAAAACTTTGAAGCGAAGAGAGTGCTGAGAGCGAATTATCTTTTGGGCAATGCATTCATTCATTCATTATTGATAGCGCATACGACACGTTGCCACACACACACACTCACACACACACAATTATTAAGTGGCCTTAATTAGTGCGACAAAAGTGTTTGCCAATTGAGCTTCACTTTTGTGTTGAAAACTTTGTGGTCTTTAATCTTACACAGCTTACAGCAGCAGCACATTGTGTCATTTGAGCCAGTCGAGCACCTGCTCTCTCTCTCTGCTGGCACTGCTTAAGCCGCTTTGTTCTGACCATTTGGCTGCTGCTCCCGCTGCTGCTGCTGCTGCTGTGCTGTGCTCTTTGAGGCCAGCACTGCCACAAAGTGGCCCACATAGTTTTACTTAACTCCATTTTTATATTTCAATACCGCTTAAAAAGTTAGCTGAAGCAAGGTATATATTTTATAAGTGTGTTCGACAGGGAAATTTAAAAGATGAAATGATAAAAATGGTCACTTACATAAAAACCGATGACAACAAATTTGGCAGCAAAAAATCTGAAAAAGAAAAATATATATGCTTTAGAAATATGTTCGACAATTTAAAAGAATGAAATGATAAAAATTGTTCAAGAAAAATATCATGAAGGTGTCTAACATTGAATATAGATGACATGATATTTTAAAGCTCAAACTATTTTAAGAAATATTTTAAGAAAAAGGAAATAGTTAAAATTATATTTGTGAATTTAAGAAATTCTTAAATATTTTTAAAATATTATTATCTTTATTATGTATAAAAAGTTTGAAAATAAATTTGTCATTTTTGTGAACTAAAGTATTTACAAATGTTTTATGGTTATCATTATTTACATTCGAAACAGAAATGTTGTTAACTACGAAAATAATCGCAGTTTTCTAAAGGGTATTTTAGTTTGTCATATTTTAAAATGTTTTTACAAATATGACAAAAATGTTTGCAGTCTTTTATCCCAACACAAAAAAGCAATTCCCTTTTTGATAGCTTTTGACTAGTGAAATTTTGTGTAAGCTTGTTTGAGTTGACTGCAAGAATTCGAAAAGCATTTAAAAAGCAACTTAGACAGACATGAAAAATGTGGGTCGAATGTGTGTCAAATAAAATAAATAATTTAATATAATGAATATAGAAAAAGTAATAAGAGAATTGTTTAATTAGAAGGTATCGTAAAGTGAAGTAAAACTCTGCTCAAGCATCTCTCATGCTGTTTTGCTTTGGCAGCCGCTTCAAACTCTTTCCTTACAACGACGCGTCGACGGTGGCGGCTGCTTGTGGCACACACAAAAGCCAGGAAATTGAATAAAATTGCCATGTTATGATTATAGAAAGGAAGCGTGCAAGAGTCAGCAAAGGAGCAACGCTGGCAAATGGCAAATGGCAAAGGGATGCGAATTGCAACGTGCAACGATGGCAGCGCGAATAAAAAGTTTCCCGTTTGTGGCTGTAAAAGTAAATCACTCTTTTTTCAGGAGACAGAGAGAGAGAGAGGAAAGAGGGACCTTAACTAACTGTGCGGCTTAACAACCAACTGATAATGAGCCAGTTGACAGTTGCACTTTGGCCTTTATGGCAAAAACCATAATTTGCAGCGCCCAAAAGTCAGAGCAGACTCTTTTGTCGATACGAGTATGCACAGCACAGCGCAGGCAATTATTATTATTATTATTATTGCTATTTTCCTTTTTTTCTTTCGTTTTCATTATTATTATTATTGCTATTGTTGTTGCTGTTGCTGTGCGTGTTAATAACGCGGGGAAATCATCGCAGCACAGCATGACGTAATATTAAATTTGTGTTTTAATTTTATTAAACAAGTGCACATCAATAACACCACGCGACTCCAGAGCGACTTCAATTTCTGGCAAAGCGAGCAGCAAAAAAAATATATGACTGCATCCCCAGAGAGTCCCTTGTGGCTGAGCGTTAAAATATTGACATCTGCTGCAGTTGCTTCCCCTTTCATCATCTCCTTCTCTCTCTACTCCTTTTTGGAGGCCATGTCCAGCACCGTATCACATGACCAGCGACAGAGAGAGAGAGAGAGAGAAAGCATTTTTGTTGGCGACTTCGTCGCGCAAATAAAGCGTAAAATTCTGTTTTATTTTTCGCGCATTGTTTGTTGTGTGTCTTTTAAAAATGGAAAACACAAACAATCAAATGCATTTCACTGTGCGTAGTGTGTGTTCGCCACTCTCTCTGTGTGTGTGTGTGTGTGTGTGTGTTGTGGCTGCGTATGTGTGAAAATGACCTTTAGCTTTCAGTGTCGACTCTGCAAAGTCACCACTGAAATACCCTGCGGAAAAATCATCTAAGAGCTGTGTATAATTTAATGTAAGTTAGTCCACTTATTAAAATTATATGGGCAAAAGTAAAATTAGTGCTAATTTTATATTATTATTATAAAGAAGAAATTACACTGCCATAAAATAATAATATAAGCTTTAAACATTTGAGAAAATAATGTACCATTCATATTATTAAAATAAATAGCAAATTGTACTACTATTAAAAAATAATCTGAACTTTAGACATTCGAGAAATTAATGGAAATTTAAAAATATAATAATAAATAGGAAATTGCACTGATAAATAAATAGATATAAGAACTTTTAAAAATTCTTTATAAATATATTTAAATTATATAATAATAAAAATAAATAATAAAATTTAATAAATAAATAATAAAAATTATATAATAGTAGTAGTTTAAGAGAAGTATTTTTTAAATCATTTGCCACTCCTGGTTCAAATATAAATATAATATTCGACAATTACTTATAACAAATTTTTATGTGATGTTTAGGCTACAACTTTTATTCTAAAATTTTTCAAAATCAAATAAAAACAAAATATTTTTTCAATTTTTGTTTTTTTTAATATACCAATTATACTATTTCAGTATTCAGATGTATTAAATTTATATTATGATGCAAAATTTCAAAAGCCAAGTCTAAAGAAAACAAATTTTTTAATTTTTCTATTTTTTTATTGTACTAATTGTACTTATTCAGTATAGTGGCTTTATATTTACACTACAACGCAGAATTTATTATATTTTCGACCTCCCAAATTTCATTTAAATCAAAATCAAAAAGTAGATAGAGTATTTCGTGGCCAATCATGCAGCAGGCACTTTTGACTATGGTTTGTTTTTCAGCCTCAAGCTGTTGCGTTAATTGCATATTTAAATTTATGCTGTTAATTGTTGGCAACGCGTCAGGATGCATTGGCTGGCTCCTTTTAAGTTATGGCTTCAACATTGCGTCATCACTTCACGCTTCCTTCCCGCCATGCAGCCAGCTGGCGGGGCGACTGAGTGGCTCAGTGGCATCAAATTGCTCGACATCCATTTAATGAAACCTCATATAAAAATATAAAATATATGTACACAGACCGAGACAAAAAAAAAAAATGGGAAGCCAGAAAAAGCAATACAGCAGTCGGCAAAGTGCAAAAGATCCTGTTGGTTGGGACAAGTGAGTGGCATTGAGATACCAGCTTGATCCTTAGAGACTGTCGACTACAGATTGCACTTCCTTCCATCGCAGAGAGTCTGCGGCTGTGGCTTAATTAATTTCATTCCTGTTTCGATTTTAATTACATTTCTATCTCATTTCCCCCCGGCTATCAAATGATTTACTACCTGTTCATTTTAAGTTGCGGTACGATTATTAAACAAACAGTTAAGATGTAATCTAATTTTGTAGTGGCTGTTAAGTTATTATTGATTTTGTTCACATACTTGACTAATATTATATAATATTTGGCTGAACAAAATTAAATACAAATTCGACAATATTTGTAATTTTTATATTCTACACATTGAAATGAATTCTATTATATTAATAAATATTATTTTTTCAGTAATCTTTTAAAAAGAAATTACTAATCACTATTTACCTTATCCAAAAAAATATACCAACAAAATAATTCTTAAAACAAGAAAACTGCAGTCGACTGTGAGATACCCGCTACACATTTTTAATAAAAGCAATATATTTTGCGGTATAATTCTCAAAATATACCAAATATACTGCAAAAAATACTAAAAATATACCAAATGGTATGTGTGGTAAATCGATATAGTACCGCATTCAAAATATACCATAGACGGCACAATATATCAGATTGTCAGCCAAAGCAAGTAAGACCCCTAATAAGTAGAAGTTTTTGCATTCATACAAATACCTTCTAGAATTAATACCTTCTAGAATTTTTATCTGATGGTAACCAAATTTTCAGGAGTCATAACTATTTTAGTAATTATTGTGTACACCAAAATTCGCAACTCTAGCTTTAAAATTAGGCTTGTTATTTGATTTTTTTGATTTGCGGGGGCGGAAGTGGGCGTGGAAAAAATTTGAAACAAACTTGATATGAGTGCAAACATAACAAATGCTGTCGAAAACAAATTATAGCTCCAGTGTTCATACAGACGGACGGACAGACGGACAGACAGACAGACAGACAGACGGACATGGCTATATCTTTTCGGCTGTTGACGCTGATCAATAATATATTATATATACTTCATAGGGTCGGAAATGCCTCCTTCTATGTGTTACATACAATTCCTGCCGGCACAAAGTTATAAATTGAGTTTTACAAATGAAAATCTAAGCTGCTTTTTATTTTGCTGCAATTTGAATTTATTTATGAATAATATTAACGCAATTTCACAAAAGTTCGCAATGCAATAACAAACTAATCAAGAAATGCAACTGGTTGAACATCGAATAAGAGTAACAAACTACAACAAAACATTTTGAATGAAGGAATATACAATACACAACAACAATCGAAATTTTTCAGACTCTGCAGCTAATCGCAAAGGAATCCCAGCTGGCGAATGTTGATGCGTATAAAGGGTATCTCAAGTTGCTCTGGCTGTGGCTCCAATTCCAGCAGTCGCTTGATATCATAACGCTTCACACTGGACTTTGCAGCAATATACTCGAATTTGTCAGCTAAATCAGGAGCCAAAGTTACGCCTGGAATTGTGGGCGTGGGCAACAGCCCGCAGTTGGCAAAAGCACGTGAAATGTTGCGAGCGTGAGTGAGATTGCCACGACGCTTCTCGCCGCTGGCTACTTTGGGTGCTGGTGGCCAATAGCGTGGCACAAACAATCCCTGATCTTTGCTGGCCTTTGGCAGCGTTTCTTTGATCTCTTTGCTGGGCTGCATTATGTTGCCCAAGGTCGAAGGCGCCATGGCACGTTGCATAGGCACATTCTCATCGCTTTTGCCCAAAGGTTTGCGCATCGTGTAGTTCTCCTTGTTGGCGCTAGCGGCTCGAGCCTTGCAGCGTTCATCCCACTGCTTAACAGTTGGAATATAACGTCGAGCTGGCTCCGATTTGTTCTCTGTCGATATCTCTGGCTGTTGCCCTGCTTTCAGCTCTATCGTTTGTCCCATCTGTAGTGTAGACTTCAGCTCTATCTCTGGTCCAGTTTTTAGTTCTACTGTAAGCTCTGGCTTTGCCTCTTCCGCTGGCTGCTTCACTGCTCGTTGAAGCGCCACATAGCGACCCGCAGTGCCACGCTGTTGTTGCGACTTCGGCGGCTTTTCCACTGGCTTCTGTTCGAGCTGCTGCTGCTGTTGCAATTGGCGATCCAGTTTCTGCTCCAGCTCTTGACGCATTTCGTTAAGTATACGCTCAATTTGCTCCTTTTTGATGGCACGCAATTTATCCACACGCACTCGCTCCTCGGCTGTAAAGTTGACAGCTTCGCGTGTGAGATGCACCAAGACCTCGGGCTTCTTCTCTTCCAGCTGCTGCTGCTCACGTTGTCGTCGCTGTTCCACTAGCTTCAAGGCTTCCACGGCCACTTTGCGCTCCTGCTCGCGACGTTTGACATCCGCCGGCGTCTCTTTGATTTCGATCTTCTCTCTCGGTGGTTTTTTGCCCACAATTTCGGCATTCAACGCGAGTGTTTCCTTGTCGATCGCTGGCAGCGTTTGCTGAGCTGCAGACAGTTTGGTAGCGTAAAGTTTGCAGTTACTTATTCCAATACTTACCTGGACGCTCGGCACGCGGCTGCTTGGGAAATCCCTTCCAAGGCAGCAACAGCATTGGCTGTGTTGATTTGCGTTCAATGTGATTCGATTCGTTGTCTTCTTTCGTACGTGGCACAAACTCCGAAGCATTCACATTGAGTAAACGACGATTTGTGGTGGCAGCTGTTGTTGTTTCTGTAGTTCTTGATGTTGTTGTTTGTAGAGCAGTCTCCTCGCTGTCGCTCTCGCTCTCACTATCACTCAATAGACACAGCAACTTGGGCATTGGTTTGCCCGTCTTTGCATACGCGGCACGACACTGGATTAAATGCTGCATGATTGTCCCAAGAAGTAAGCTCGTTGATACGTTTAATGAGTACGGGGTGAGAATTGAAAGCTACAGTTTGTCGACTGCTTCGATAATAATCGAGCACAATAATAATAAATTTTTTTAGAAGCAGCAAACACACATTAACGTTTGCTAGTGGCCTGCTCAGCCGCTTGATATTTAAATTGGGGAGGGGGCTGAGAGCAAATAGTTTAGCCAAGTTTTAAATTGCTATCCAGATTGTTTGCACAATAAACGTAAAGTAGAAAGGCGAGGCAAACAACAAGTCGGTCAAGTGCAGTCTACTCGAAGACGACAACGGTAAGGACATTCAATAAAACGTTTGCTATTATTATGGGAACACACTCAGGCACACACACACACACACACAGAAGAAGAAGGAAAGCAAATGCAAGGTAATGCAATGAAATGAAATGAAAGAAACGCACAGAAATATGCAATTTCACCTCAATCACAGCTGTAAAAACAAACAAACAATGCAGGTAAATGCTGAGATGCTTTACCGCACTCTCTTTCCCTCTCCTCACCACTTCTTCACCTTGCCACATGCTGTTTGCTCAGTGCAAACGCTGTGTGCGTTCCCCATATCAGTTTTCTTGCTCCTGCGAGAGCCAGAGAAAAGAAATGCAATAAGTAAAATGTAATTACTGCAGCTTCTTGCAGCAGCTTGTTGGTTTGGCATTCGCAATATTAATCCTAACGCATAATATATGCATTTATATGTATTTGCCTGGTAGCTAGATCGCATTAAACAACTAAGAAAGCTACCGCTGAGTATGCTCGACTGTGAGATGCCCGTTAAACATTCTTTTTTTTATAAAAGTAAAACAGTGCAGTATTATTCTTAAAGTTAAGTCGAACGCCCCATCAGTCAGTACTCTCTTCTCTATTAAATGCAGTATAAATTTAATATAATAAAATAAAATAAATATTCATAAAGTATACCGAAAAAATAGAAAAATATACCAAAGGCACATCAATATACCATTACACTCAAAATATACCATAGAACGGTACTGTTAAAATATACATAATCAACATGCTGAGAAAATACTAAAATATACCGAAGGCTATATTTGGTATATCAATAGACTATTATATTGAAAATATACCATAAAGAATTATTCGTAAAACAATCCTAATAAATACAGCGTAAAAATACTCAAAATATACCGCAATCTATAATTGCTATTTTAACATACTATTACATTCAAAATATACCATCAAGTAAAACTCTTAAAATATATTTAATCAATATATCGAAAACGAATCTAAAATATATCGAATGATGTATTTGGTATATCAATATATCGTACTATTACTTTCAAAAAATATACCAAAATAATATACCAACAAATACTTATATACCGAAGGATTTATTTGGTAAATTCAATAAATGTGCTATTACATTTAAAATATACCATAAATGTATATTTGGTATATCAATATATCAAAATATATTCCTTAATAACTTCCTCAATAATTATCTCATCACAATCAAATCAGGAATCATAAAGACTTTAGTTCTTCGTTAGTAGTAGCTGGTATAAAAACTATGCTTTAAATAATCATTTCGCTTTGCGGCTTATGTTTTTGCAACACAATAATCGGCGCATAAATGTGGCATCGGCTTAACGGTTCAGTTCTTTATATGCCATGTTATTGGGGCATCAAATTGAGGCTAACTGTCACACAACTTCTGCGTTTTATAACTCATTAAATTGACTTTAAGCCAGTTTTTTATATCTACTACCATTTTTTCGCGTTCGTATTAATCCGCTTGTTCAACTTTCATTACATTTGCGCTTATCTGCATAATTGAAATGAATGCTTAACGGTATTTGTAATTTAAAATACGAAATTAACAGAAGGTCAAAAGCGATTGAATATCACGACTAAATGATACCATAGAAAAGAATATATTTAAAAGTAAATTAAATTAAAAAATGAATTATTAGAATTTCCACAGTCTCATATTCAAACAACACTAAACTACACTTTATACAGGGTATTGCGACGTGAGCAAATGTGCAATGACATATGAAAAACACATCATTAATTCACAAATAACCAAATTAAACAATTAATTGCCAAAGACAAGTACTGTGACAAAAAAACGTAAATAGTAATAATGAAAAAAAGAGTAATACAAAATTAAATATAATATATACATGTGGCGGAACAAACTTAATCATTGACAAGGGCAACAAATTTAATTTCGCATTTGAATGCACAATTTAAATGCATTCATTCATTCATTGGACTATTCAAACACTCGCATTGGCCTCATAAGTAATTAAAAATTAAATAACTATCACTCTTGAGCGTGCACAAAAGATACAGCCAGCCGCTGGCTAAATAAATAAATACAAAAAAAAACCAAAAAAAAAGAATACTCTATATATATTACGTATACGCAACGAAGGCGAAAGTGGTTGGAGAACAAATGGAATAAAAAGCAAAAGCGTCGACAAATGAAATTCATTAACATGCTTCTAATTACACCAGACAATGGCAATGACAGTGAGTGGGCGCCAACGTTTTCTAGGGGGCGTGGCTGTTTTGTGTGTGCTGTGTGTGCATTTTGCATACAAATTGCCAAATTAATGAGCAAAACAGCAGAAGCAACAACAACACGCAGCAACAGCAGCCGCAGTAAATAAAAGCAAATAAATTTATAAATACAAACAAATACGACGAGTTCTTTCGTCCCTTAAAATGCGTGCCAAAATCAGAATCTCTCTCTGTCTCTCTCACCCTTTCTCTGTCTCTCACTCGTGGCCGAAAATTTGTTGAACCGAATTCATAACTTTGCTGTGAGGGCTAATTGGAGGCTAAGCAAATATTTGCACTTCAATACTCAGTGCTAAATGGTTCGTAATGAGTACAATTTTTGAGCGCTCAGCTCGCTTACAGCGTATCATTTTCATAAAGAGCATAATAACAATTTAATGAAGTTTCTTTTAATAAGAATTGCAAGCATAAAAAACCTTCTAATAAAATTTGATTTACTATCAATGACAACAACAAATTATATATTAAAATGGACGACTAAGAAAATCTCTGCAACTTAGAAATAAGTCGGTGTTATGATTAACTCTTTCTTACTTTAATAAAAAATAATATTTTCATATGTATTAATAATAATAACTCATTAGCTTATGCAAACTTTCTACAAAATTAAAATCAAGTAACCTAAAAAATATATTGCGTTTGGAAAAATTATTGCGAAATATAAGAAAAATCGTTTTTTAATGAAACATTTATTTTATTATTGAAAATTTAAAATAAAGATTTAAATATTAAATAATGGAACACAAAAAATTTTAAAATAGATTTTGAATTTAAATATTTAATAATGGAATACAAAAAATAGTTGTTCAATTTTTCAACTTGAATTAAGATTTTGAAAATAATAATTTAAATATTTAATATTGGAATATTGAAATTGTTATTTAATTCTTAATGCAGCTTGAATCAAAATTTTTGCCTTTCATATACTAATACTTTTTTCGGTTAGCAGTTTTTATCAACCCACACGAAATATACCACTTTTTGCTTGCTGTGTTTGCCTGCAACATTTTGCAGCTCAAATAAATTAAATTAGAGCGTTAATTGAATTGCGCAAATTGCACAAAATTTCAGCAATTTCTGCAGTTCTTTTAAGCGCATGCTTGTGCATTTGGAGTTGCCACTGCAACATGCTTCAGTTAATAAGCCTGTCTCCCCTGTCCAAAAATTGTTTGGTTGAAGGCGAGCTGCATTTTACGAGCTTAGCTTTTTGGCTTTGGCCAAACGATTTTGGACACACCGCATCGCATGGAAGCAAGGTTAATCCCAGCACTCTCGGGGCGGCGCCGTCGGCAGACACTCGACAGATCGTCAGGCATTCAGACATTCAGGCAGGCAGTTGCCCAGTCACCCAAATGCCACTAGCAAGTGCAAGGCAAGGGAAGGAAAGGGATGGATCTCTGATGGTCGAGTGTGGCGTATACGTAACCTGGGCAAGCAGCCGCAAACAGAAATCGAGACACATGGCCAACACACTAGAGTACACTCTAACATGTGTTGGCAGTTGCTGCTGTTGTTGTTGTTGTTGTTCCTCTTGTTGTTGTTAATGGCGCTGGCAAACAAAGCCAGCAAACAGACCAAAAATCTAGTTCACTTAAAATTTCTCATTTCCTTCCGCCTGGACTTCAACCAGAAGCCCCTAGAACACACACACATACACACACATATATAAAATTGTAACAGGAAGCACACACATACAGAGAGAGAGAAAGAGCCACAGCAAAGGAGCTGGCCAAAAAGTTGGCGGTGTGGCGGGTGTGTGTAAAACTTTATGTATGTGGCAAAAAAGCTTAAGTTAACAACTTATGCCCGTTGTTGAGAGACAGAGAGAGAGAGAGAGGCTGAGCAGCAAAAGGAGCAGGCTGATTGTCGCCAAACGCATTTAGGAAGGAAATTAGTACGTAAATGTCATAATTTGCGAAAGGACTTTGTGCACAGGATTATTAAGTCATTATACACACCCACACACACACATACATACACTAAGACACACACGAACACATTGTGCGGTGGTCGTAAATGCAAATGGAAAGCGCACCTCAGAGTGCCTCTCACACATTTATTGGCCAGAGTCCTGAAACTGTAGCCGAAGCTAATCAAAATGCAAATTTCAATTTGCCAACTGCTCAACCAAAAGACAAAGAGCAAAAAACAACACAGAAAGAGAAAGAGAGAGATGGGAGAGAAAATGAGGTGAAATCGCAAAATTCAGTCAACTAAAAATCTTTGACTTTTTACCTGGAAAAAAGAAACGAAGAAAATAATCATGAAAACGCAGTCAGCGTTGGACCCCAGGGCCACATTGAATGTCCCCGAACCAGGACACACTCAACACACACACATTTGCAGAGAGAGAGACACAGTTTGTGTGTGATGGAAAGGAATGGGGGGCAGAGGTGAGCTGCCTCGCGGTAATCCTTTTCAATGTTAACTTCCGCTCCTGCCCACGTTGCCTCTAGCAAATTACTTGTATCCTTTTTCATGACTCGCTTGATTTCTTCTTTTTTTCATTTTTTTTGTTGCTTTTCTTGACTTCTTTTCTTTGCTCTGTTGCTGTTGCTTTGTTGTGTGTGTGTGTGGGTTGCCCACAACTTTTGATAACGTCAACAGCATTGAACACAGCCGCAAACCAACAAAAGCAACATCAACAGCAACGTTTGGCATATTTCTTTGCTTTGAATTTTTATTTGTTCTACATATTTTTATACATTTTGTTTTGTCTGAGTCTCTGAGTGGGCTCTGTGTGTGTGTGTGGCAAGTCCCCAAGTTCCCTTTATGCCAGCGACGAGTTTGTCAATTTGTGGCAAATGCAGTAAACATCATCTAATTGACGTTGAAACTACTTTCCTCCTCTTTTCTCTTCTCTCTGTGCTTGACACATGTCCAATGAGTCTTTCTTTTTGATTCTGATTCTGACTCTTGTCTTGTTTTCTTATTTCTGCGCCCCACGGCCATTTTAATCTCTCGCTCCCTCTCTCTCTCGCTTACAGTTCGCTTGTCATTGCTGACAGCTGCCTGATTGGTCCAATGGGAAAGGGAAACTCGGCTGGCCGCATTCAACATTCAACTGACTCTCAGCCAAATCGAAATCCCCTGACATGTCAGGCTTGTTTTATGTGCTTTGCATAATGCTTTTAATTGAGTGATGGATGTAATCAAATTGATATTGATACGACGACCATGTGCCATAAAACTCCAGTCAACTCACCAGTTAACAATTCCCATATATTCTTCTCTCCCTTGCCTTTTAATAGTTTGAGTTACGCTAAAAAAAAAAATTACTTGGCTTTGATTACTTTCACTGCAGCGTTGAAGCTGTCAACACATCCAACAAGTCTATCAGTCAAGTATCAAACGTCTTTGACTCTTCCGCAAGGAAATACATACACATAAGCACACTCATACACACACTAACACACTCTCATACACACAACAAGCGCGACAGCAACGCAGCACACACTCAAGTGTAACTAAGCCAAGGCTGTATTAAGTTGAAGTTTTTGCGAACAACGAATTACAAATGCTCTGCAAATGCATGAATTGTATCTAATGAAAGAGCTTTAGAATTAAGTTTGTATTATTATAAATAAATACAATTTTATTAGCATAATTAGACATATTAAAAGAGCTTGAAATATACCTGATGAATAAGCCGAAGGCCTCAACTTTAGAATTAAGTTAGTGTTAATTTAAATATCTAACTATTGTAAATAAATGGAAAATATTTGATGAACATAACAATTTATTATTGAGTTGGAAACGAAAAGTTTAATACGTATACCCAAAGCAAACGGAATAAATCAAACAGAGTACTGAATGAGTACTCGAGTATGAGCAAAAATATCACACTCGTTGCAGTTCTCTAATAACAAAATTATTAAATAATAATATTATTCACAATTTGACGTATTAAAAGTGCTAGGAAAATGCTTAAAATATATCTGATAAACGTTTGCAAATTATTAGGTTATTTGAGGACAACATTTAATTCATTATTTAACTAATTGCAAGTGCTTGGAAAATTAGTGAAATTTAAACGATAAACGATGGAAATTTAAACCAAATTTGGTGCATAGCATTCAATGAATATTCATATTTAAACTATACATGTTTTCAGTAAGAATATTCAATAATTTTAAATGATCATTTATATTTTGATTACTTCAACTATTCAATTCTTTATTGCAACGAAATGAGCTATAGACTAAGGCCTTCTTACTAACATTATTGAAATATAATATGTATGTGAAACATTCTATTATATAATACACTGCCATTATTTGTACTACAATTTTATTAGAGACTTGACCTTATACAATCAAGTTGAATTGCACTGACTAAATAACTTGAGAGCAATACTTTAGTCATTGCTAATATATTATATAAAATGCACAGTTAATATTCTAATGGCCGAAGTAAAGCATAGAAATCTTTTTTTACTTTAATTTAAAGCTAGCAAACCTCCCTAACCATTTACTACAAAGATAAAACACAGTAAGTAAATGTAGTTGAAAGTTTTAGCTCGCTTAGTTAATAAAAGAGAAGCTTGTAAAACAAGCTTTGCACGCTTTGCGCTAATAAGTAATTAAAAAAAATGTAATATCGCGATCAATTTAATATGTTTAATTAACAACTTTTTAGGGGCATAAATCTTGACGGCACATAATCAGTTCTTTAGAGTATGCCATGGTTAACCAGCTTTTTATTATTATCCATTGCATTTTTCATTTCGATGTCGTTTTAGTAGCTTTTTTACTCTAGCTATTAGCGCTGTTGTTGCTTGATTTATTGTTGTTTTAGTTTTTGTTGTTTTAGTTGTTGTTGCTGATGCTTGTGCTTTTCGCGCTTTAGTTGGTTGCGGTTCAACGCGCACTTTGCCTCCGTCGCGTTTCTCGTGCGCATTTTCATCATCAACAATTTTTGGGTAGGAGAAAACTTTGCCAAAAACTTTAACACATGCGAAAAAGGGTTTCGCATGCGTGCAGCTGCAGCTAACTTCAGGTGTAGATATGTGTGTATGAGTGTGTGTGTGCACGAGTTTAGCTTAAGTTTTAGCATATAGCAAGGCAAGCCAAGGCGCTGGTTGAAACTTCCACAAAAGACCAGCAGTCAGACAGGAGGCGTTCAACGCTCGGTTGCTGCGTGCCACGCACACCTTGAGGAGTTTTGTGCGGCTGCCACAAGTAGACATTGGTTAAAAACTTTTCAACTACCCGCAACACACACACACACACACACACACACACCGACCGACACACACACACGCATACGTAGTTTGAAAAATTATTATAACGCGCCACGTTGGCAACCTTTTCATATGCCAAAAACTTAGACAACGATGCCAGCAGGAGGGAAGCTGGGAGGAAGGCAAAGCGAAGTCGGTCTGAAAGTCTTGTATAGATATAAAATTATGCGCGTTTATTCGTAAATTAAGTGCTGGCTGTTGCTTTCTGCAAAACTTGGCCAACAAGAAACACCCCAGAAAACCCACCAACCAAGGCAACCAACTCTCAACTTGCCCTGCGGTTCCTTCCACTCAAAGGGATTTGCTTTTTCTCGTTCGAGTGCATCTTTCTACTTCCTCTTCTTCTTTTACTTTCTCACTCCGAACAAGTTTTATGCGTGTGATGTCTTTAAGAGAGAGAGAGAGAGAGAGAGAGAGAGAGAGAGAAGTTCGTTATTCGAAATACATTTCAATCGCCGCATTATAAATGTATAAGGCCTAAGTGCTGTCTGCCTATCAATAGCCACAAAATTTATCAAGCGTCATTTATAAATAAAACTTTGTTATACTGCAAAATTCTTTGGGAATGAGTGTGTGATGGAAATAAACTTAAAGTCCATTCAACTCTGACTGGCACACGTGAGCATGCTATGGTAATAAAGCAATGATAAGAGCTAAATTGCATGACCAAATGCTCCACATGCAAGTAAATGTAAGAGCAGAAAAAGAGAGAGAGAGAGAGAGAGAGAGAGAGAGAGAGGGGGAGAGAGTGAGTAAGAGAAAGGGAGACAGGTGGAAAAGGAAGCGAGATAGGCAATGTTATTCAATACATAAGCCAAAAGACCTTCACATGTGAGCTTAGCTCCAGAGCTAATAGCTTTAAGTTAACTTTAGCCAACTGAAGCTGAAGCTGAAGCAAAGTTAAAAGTTAGTGCGGTTAAGCATGTAAAATACCCTGGACTTCAATTTCAAAGTAGCAAGTGTAAGTGGCTCAGCTAAAGTGATGCTAACGATTTGAGTAACCAAAATGCTGATCAAAATGTTTTAATAAGGATTTCACTTTGAAAAGCCAATTTTATTGTAACGAAATTTGTGAAGGGAATTAAAAAGATTTTTGTAGGATGATGAATATTTGAAGTTGTTTAGATATTTGAATTTTAAATTGCATAATAATTCAAAGTTAAATTTAAAATATAATTTAAATACGAAGAGGAATATTTATATTGCATAAAGTATAGGTAAAAAAAATACTATTTATCTTAGTAACTTACAATCTTTTTTTGAAAAGCTAATTTTATTGTAACGAAATTTGTGAAGGAAATGCAAGAGATTTTTATAGGATGATGAATATTTGAAGATGTTAAGATATTTAAATATTAAATGGCATAATAAATCAAAGTTAAATTTTCTTTAAAGTATAATTTAAATCCGAAAAAGAGTATTTATAATGCATAAAGTTTACTTAAAAAAATAACTATTTATTTTAGGTAGTAACTTACAATTTTTACAATGAATCCCCGATTTTATTGTAACGAAATTTTTGAAGCAATTGTAAGATGATGAATATTTGAATTTGTTTAGATATTTGATTTTAAAGTTGCATAATAAATCAAAGTCAAATTTCCTTTCAAATAAAAAGAATATTTATATTGCATGAAGTATAAGTGAAAATGTATTTTAGATAATAACTTAACATTTCTTTTATTTGGAAATTATGAATTTGTATTATTTTAAGTTACTTTATTCAAACTTTAGTAAAGTGTTTGTAAAATTAAAGAGTACAATTATTTTGGTGTCACCTTTTTAATTATTAATTTCAATTATTTAGTTTGTTGATATACAACAAATTTTAGGTTTTAATATTTTATTACTAAAACTTTTACTTTTGGTATTAGTAATAAAACTCATTAATTTAGTTTTAGTACTTGGTAAGAAAACTCATGAATTTACTTATTAATATTTAATATTTTTAGTAAAATGTGAGCTTGAGGTACTTTTAATTTGTATTCATTACAGCAAATTTTGTACATATAACTTATATATATTTTTTGAATTAAATAGTACTACAATATAGTTCAATCACATTTCATGGTGCAATAGTTTAGGATTTTTCAAGTTGGACCGGTTTCTCCAGACTGAAAAATCGTATAAATAAGATTTAGATCATTTTTATTTGTTTTTATGAGCAAATTATTATTTATATTACAATTTTTTACTTCACTTATTTAAATTCTTGCTTTATTTCGCCGCCATGAGAAATAATATTGTCGCTGTTGTCGATTTATTAGCTTTACTTTATCAACACGTTAATTTCGCTGACACGCTCCTATGATCTATATGCAGCCAATCGAGCAAGCAACAACCCAATGGAGATGTTAAGCAAGGACAACGTAGACAACGTTTTTACCTGTCGATGTGGCGACATACATAGATGTTGCCACACATCAAGTCATTGCCACTGACTCTAGCTGCTGCAGCATTATTGGCAGCCAACAGCAACAGCAGCAGCATCAGAAATCGAGTTTGGTGATGGTGGAGGAGGAGCAGGAGGCGGAGGGGTAGAAAGAGATGGCATATAACGAACACAACGCTTTGAAGCGCGCTAAAAATTTCAGATTTTCAGGACATAACATTTTACGGTTTCACGGTTCATTGCCGCATGCAGGAAAGTGAAAGATACATCGACAAACAGCAACAGCAACACATCACACACACAGTTGCAGCACTGCATGTGTGTGTGTGTGTGTGTGTGTGTGTGTGTGGGAGTTGTTGGCATATGAAAGCGATACTCTCGTTTGCTCGTTTCAGTTTTTCTTTTTTTTTTAAATCGTTTGAAGCGCCGTCCGCCGCCATCACAACGATGAGGAGGAGATGGAGTAGAAGAGTCGGGTTAACTTTTAGGTTTTCATTGGTTTTGTTACTGCTGAGCTGAGCTTCAACAAAATATTTTAAGCAGTTTAGAGAGTGCCTGGCGTGTGTGAGTATGTGAAAGTATCTTCCATATCAGTTACGCGCGTTAAAAAAATGTAAAAGTCTAGAGAATTTGCCATGCGTTTATGTGTGTGTGTGTGAGTGTCTGTGTGATATTGATGCAACTTTTACCACAGTCGCTGCTGCTGCTTGGCAGCCAAGTTAAACCTTTTGATTCACGCTGTAAGCATATCCGATTCTCGCAATTTTAATTCGTTTAAAATGTGTGAGCACAACAATTTGTGCCAAGGACACCCTCTCGAAAGCAGCTTTAATCTGTATTTTGAAAAGTGTTTGTACTAAATGACAGGCTGATTGACAAAACTATCGCTTTCCAACTGGAAATGTAGGAGTTAGAAGTAAGTAAGTATCTATCTATATCTATATGTATCTATATATACGTATATATATTTGTGAAGTATGGCAGTACTGGTTGCTGGCAACGGATGGCAACGCGAGCTTAGTGAAAGGATATGGCAGCACTGATCATGAAAGCAAGATCGACGAGAAGGCAGTTGGTGTGTCGGCGTTGACAGGAACAGTTTTCCTCTAATCGTGTTGATCATTAATCTGTTTATTTCATCATTACTTCATTATACATATATTCATTTTATATTTCATATCAATAAACTACTTTGTTATATATATCTGTATCTGATCACTGTTTGTTCTGATTGTCTGTTTATCAACTGTCACCTCAAATGGTAAAAGCCAGGAGGCTGCAACTTTTAAATAAGATAGTTGAAACAAGACAAGTATACAACGTTTTTTTCTGACTGACTGAACTTTTAAAGCGCAACTCAAAGCGAAAGACTAAGAAGGCTGCAATTTCTACACAACATAAATTGACTATTTAATTTAAGGCTAAGGTTTTCAAGTAGTACCTACATATATACAAGTATAGAACAATTTTTCCTGAATGATTGCCTGATATTTTGAGGTACAGTCTGAGCGGTAAGAGCTAGATTTAGGCTGAACTTGTTTCAACACAAAAACTTTAACGTGTAATAAAAAAAAATCTATTTCAAAATTCGATTTGTTATTACTAACTATCAACTCGTACCCAAAATAGTAAGAGCTGTAATATAGCTAAAGCAATTTTATAGCGCAATAAGACAGATGTTTTCAAAACCCTTCTTTATATGTACAACTTATTATTTCAGACTGCCTGACAGACTCAAATATGAATGCGCAGTCTAAAGTGTAAGACCTATGAGATTGCCATTTAATAAATTTAACAGTGCAATAAGGCTGGCTTTTTCAAAATTTCATAATTTTAACTGCTTTAAATCGGATATTAAAGTTGGAATAAAATTTCTTCGCTTTTTGAATAATGCAGTTTCATTAAACACAACTAAACAGAAAGAAAATGGTTTGTTTGTTGAACAATAAATAAATAAATTGCCTAAATTTTGGTTGTATTGGTATTTTCGATAACGCTTTAAGCGGCAAAGCGAAACATTGTTGCAGTGTCATTGTGAAGGCAACCCCAGAGTGGGCGACTGTGAAGTGCACTTACGTGTGGAGTCGAAGTCGCAGCCGAAAAAATAAAGAACCAAAGAGGAGAGAGTTGAGCAGAGAAGGGGAGAGAGAGAGAGAGAGAGAAAGAGAGTGAAGGAGGCCACTTGACAGCCACAAAGCGCCTGGCTTGTCACCCGGCTCTTGGTCAAAGCGTTGCACGCCAAGTGCTCTCCAAGCAGTTAAGCAGCGTTGCCGATGCCATAAATGTTGCAAGTTGGCGACGCGTCGCGACGCGACATTGCAGCACTTGCTTGCCACAAAGTGTTTAAGCATGGGAGGCAAGTGGCAAACGTTTGCCATTTTCATCTCGTTCTTGTGTGTGTGTGTGAAATGCATCTTCGAGCTGAGTGAGTAACGATGGCAAAGACCAAGACGATGAGAAAAGGGATGAGGGGAATGCATACAGACAATTTCACAGCAATTTAAGTTTTGCTTTTGTTTAAGCAACACTTCAATTAGAGCGTCTTAAAAACTATGTCAACTGCCGCCGCCAGGATGTGCATCTCAATTTGTCGACAATGTTTCTCGGCACTTTCGCAAGGTGATTAAACTCATTTGCCGCACCAAAAGTGTTGTCGTCCTTTCTGTCTCTCTCCTTCCATTCACTGTGTGTGTGTGTCTCGCCCCAATGTTTGTTCTTTCTCTCTTTTCTCTCTGTTGAACTATTCATGTAGCCCCATGTAAAAATGCTTCTTGTTCCGTATCTTTTGCCTGTGTGCGCGCAGTTGTAATAAATTTGGCAGCAAAATAGTTTACAGCAACGCATTCAGCACGTAGCAAATTGTTGCCATGTGCTCTTCACATCACTTTGTCAGTGTGTGTATGTATTGGGTTTGTGTATATGTGTGTGTGTGTGTGTTCGCTCGCCACACATGAACAGGTGCGCTTTATGGTTGACTTCAACTTTTGCCATCGCCATTGTTGTTGTTGCTTTTGCTGCTGTTGCCTCGACCGCTGTTCTCATGAAATTGGTTTTTGCCACACACACACACACAAACACACACACATACACACTCGACAGCAACAAGGACAACAATTTCTTATGATTTATTATTTTTCAATGTGCTTTGCTGGATAGCTTAAGCCTTTGCTCTACTTAGCTGCCACCGCAATTTTGTCACATTTATTAACTGATGGATTGGGTGTAACCTTAACAAAACTTTCGACTTTGCTTTGGGGCCAACACAATTTTGCTCGACTGACCTTTTCACTTATTTCGGTTTGACCATGTGTGTGTGCTATGTACTCTATACTTTTGCTGCTTGCAAGAGAATTCCATCAGACTTGTTCAGATTTGTGCTGCATAGTTTTCAGCGCAGTTGCTTTACGGGGTAATCATTTTTTGTTAAAAAGTGTTGCCTGCTTTTATGCGCGGGTTTTTGGTAAGGCATGAATTGCTCATTGCCTGTTAACCTATTAATTTTTAAGCATATAATTTCATTTTAATAAAAGTAAATTAAGTTTTATTTATTATCTTTACTTTGAATATCTTTTACCCACATACAACACTCATTCATAGAGTATCTTCACCTTACTCTTTGACTATAGTTTTTATAGAAAAGTATTAATTTTGAAGCAAATAAATTAATTTTATGTCATGTTTTAATAATAGTTAATTAAGTTTTATTTATCATCTTTACTTTATCTATCTTTTACTCACATTCAACACTCATTCATTCATTGAATAAAGTAGCTTCACCTTGCTCTTCAACTATCTTTTTTTAGAATTTGTTTGCGTGATTTAACAAAGTATGAGTTGCTCATTGCCTGTTTAACTACTAATTGTAAAAAAAAAAATTAATATTAGTCATAGGAAATGCTGCTTGAGTTGCTTAAACAAATAAATGTAGTTTAATAACATTAAATTCTGTTTTATTTAACAGTTAAGTTCCCTTTATCTTTTACTCGCTTTCAACACTCAATCATTCAAAGAATAGAGTATCTTCACCTTAATTTTTTACTATCGATTTAATAGAAAAGCTTTTGTTTGCGTGATTTAAGAAACTAGGAGTTGTTCATTGCCTGATTAACTACTAATTGTAAAACAAATAAATTAATTTTAATCATAGTAAATGCTGTTTTATCTATCAGCAAACTATGAGGTATCTTTTACTCACATTCAGCACTCATTCATTATTTAGCTTACTCTTTGCCTATGATTTTCATAGGATAGTATTCACTTGCGTGTTTAAATAAACTTATTAAACTATGAGTTGCTTAAACAAATAAATGTGTAAATTCTGTTTTATTTAACAGCTAAGTTCCCTTTATCTTTGACTAGCATTCAACTCTCATTCATTCATTCATAGAGCATCTTTAGTTCGCTTACTTTTAGACCATCGCTTTCATAGAAAAGTATTTGTTTGTGTATCTTTCGCTCGTTCGCTCGCTGAATTCGACTACTTTTGCTGTTGTTCAGGTAGTTGGTCAGCGACGCCGCCCATTAAACATTTAATGTGGCAGCCAATAAGAAAGTTTTGCGCTTAGCCTCGGCTTATGCCACAGCAGTTGGGCGCTTTTGCTTTGCTTCGCTTCGCTTTGTTGCTCTCTCTGTGTGTGTGTTGGCATGTGTGTTATATCGTATAGACATATATATATATATAATTAATTACTGTTCGAAAACTTTGACACATTTAATTATTATTTTATTAGTTTGGCTATTAACTGGCAGCAGAGCGAAGGCTTCACTTCTAATGCCTCGATGCTGTCGACTATAAATATTTAAGAGTGGTAAACTACACACGGTGATGTGGTCAATAGTCAACGTTGCTTTAGAGAGTGCAATTTCTAATTGCTTGAAGTTACTTTTGCTTTGCTTTGGTTTGGCAAATCTGGCTTAGTGCTGGTCGTCGTATTAGTCTTTGGCTTTATCGAATGCATTTAATTGTTGCCACAAAGTTCCAACAACACACACTCGCTAGATATACACACACACACACACACACACACACACAGTTTCTTGCATTTGCTTACTTTGCTGTTGCGCTGGCTTTGGGGGATTTTCATTTCATTTTCTTTCATAAAAGTTCTTGTGTACTTTTCACAAATCGAAATCGACTCTTTCTCGACTCTCTTGTAATCCTTTTTGGCTGCCCAGCACATCGTATCGAAAGCGCTTTTGCAGTTTCGCCAACTATTTAAAACTTTTGCAGCAAATCAACTTCGAACGTGGGTTAAAGTATTGAGTATTGAAAAAACTAATTAAGAAATATTTAGAGATTTGAAATGTTTATTTATTTATATCAATAAATACATATTTGTATCAATTGCGTCTTTAAATATTTAATGCCTAAAATGTGATACAAAAACTTGCTTTGTTGCGATTTCAATTTTGCTTGCCACATGCAACGGCAGCAGCTGTGGCATCGACTGTGGCAGCAACTGTGGCAACTGTGGCTTATGCAAGCGCATTAACAAACAGGCGTCGCCGGGGATCTGCATTTTTAACAGCATATTTTAATGGCTGATTTTTAACGTCAGCTCAACTGCGCACTTATTGACAGCTGTGACAGCAGGCATGTGACACGCCCACCGCCCCCCGCCCACCGCCCCACGTTTCTGACCTGGCCACCGCTTTGATGCATATGTCATGCGATACACGCAACGATACAAAATTTATTTGCAACGCTCCTCTGTCAAAACCTTCTTTCTCTCCCCCTCTCTCTCTCTCTCTCTCTTTCTCCCTCTTTCTCCCTTTCTCTCCCTCTCTTTCGCCCTTTCTGCTTGGCATACATCGGGGCAGACATAAAAAATGTTTAATTTAATTTTTCGCGTTGCGAAAAAATTCTGTGCTGTGCCCCTTGACTTGTATTTTTTTCTCTTTTTTTTTGTGATGTGCGCTCGCTTGGCAACTGCTGTGCAAACATAAAATGCTTAAACAATTTTTATAGGTAAATATTGACAAGGATAGGGATTGACTGCGAGAAAAAGCGAGAGAGTGAGGAAAGTTAAACTGATGCTGTGCTAATCGACGCACGTCAACTTTGACGGTATTTTAACACACGCGAAAATATTGTGGAATTGATAAAGTCGCCGCTCAATCAGCTTGACAATTAACTGTCGCTGACACTATATAACAACAGATATCATTATATAACACTTACACACAAAGAAAAAACGTGATAAAATCTAGAATTAAATGTAGAAATCTTGAATCGAAACTAGAAGAGTTCAAAGTAGAAAATAAAACGTTTATTCTTAAGTTAAAATTGAATTTCTACAAAAATTCTATATTGCCCAATTTTGAAATTAAAAATTATATTCAAAGAGTCAAAATATGAAGTCAAAATCAAACAGTCTTAAATTTAGACTGTCGCTCACATGCTTTACACAAAGGAATATTAAAAAGTAGATTGCAAATTTTGAAACAAGAAAATTTTTACATAAAACAAAAAAATTTGCATGAAGAATTTGATGCTAAAATTTACATTTTACGATTTAAAACATCATATTTTAAGATTGAACTCTTGATTAAAGAATGTTTTATTCTACATTCAAAAGAACATTGCAAAACTTTATTTAAGATCTGTTCAATCTTTAAAAAGAGAAATAGTTTTCTTCTTTTTCCTTAAAATGTTAGAATTCCGTTGAATTTTCAATTTTGAGATTTTTCCATTCTTTTAACAAGATAATTATCTTTAATTTAAAAATTAGGCAATCTAGAATTTGTATCTTGCTAAACCTTTTTGATTAAAGTTTATATTCTTAACTTCAGCACGTATTTTCTAGCTGTGTATATAGTATCTATATCTGACAATTAGAGTTATTCATAGAGCATTAACTAGAGATAGCTAAGCAGGCTTTTGTTATTGTAATTGAATCAAAATTGTAGCATCTTGTCTGCCAAATTTGCATTTTATGCATCGTAATTAAGTGACAAAGAACTGAAACTGTGCCGCACAACTGTATTCAATTGCAGCACGTTCGATGAGCCCCGTACACACTGCTATGTGTGTGTGTGTGTGCGATGGTGTGTGTGAGTATTAGAGCCACTAAACAAACAAATATGCTCGCAATGGGCTTTAATTTATACAATAAACACACACATATTGGGGCGTCTAATGGGCGCTGTGAGACAGACACCACATTATTGACTCGTATCCCACACACACACACACACACACACGCACACACACACACACGCAAACAACACACCCACACTCTGAAAGCGGCACGTGACCCGTTGGCATTGAGAGCTTTTGTTTGCGCTGCGGCCAAATCAATTAAAAATTACGCATACGCACTGTAAATATTTGGCACGCGCAGCGCCATTTGCACAACGTACGCAAAATATTTGCTAATTTTTGAAGCATTTCGATAATTAAAGCGATGAGGCGCACACACACACACGCATCGATACATCGCATCGGCTGCAGCATATAAATCAACACATACATGGAAAAACAATGGAAATTGACGCATAAATTTTCGTTGTTGAAATCAAAGATTGATTTAACGTTAATTAAAGGGAAATGGTTTGCTCTCAAGCATGTGTGTGTGCATACACACAAAATACTTCTTTACACTCCCTTTTATACCCATTTCTCGACTCCTTTTTTCAGCTGTGACAAGTGAAATGAATCTCTCTGCTCAATGGCACAAAAGTTTCCCCAGCCTGCAAAGTAAACACACACAAAGCACACTCAACTTTGGCTGGCAAGTAGCAAAACTTCGATTGTGATGCAACGCAACAACAGCAACAACAACAGCTTTAGGTGTTGGTATGTGTGTGTGCAAGTGCGTTTGTTTGTGGGGAATGTCACAACTTTTGCATGTCTGTTTGTCTGACTGCGAGTCACTCAGTGTTATACGCTGTGTCTCCCTCTCTTTCTCTCTATCTCTCTCTCTTGGAATATCTCTACACCCGTCTGTCTGCCACTATCTAGTACTCCATCTGTCTGTCTCGGCGGCAGCGTGTATGCTTGCTGCTGCTGCTGCTGTTGGTGCCGCAAAAGTTTAGGGCAAATATGCAAGACTCTCGCAAAGCTCGTGGCATGCGGCAAACATCAACAACATTCTTTTTACTCTGTTTTTGGCAACTCACGAAATACCAATAGGGAATTCAAGCGCATCAAAACTCAACGAATGAACAATACACTTCTAGAGAACTATATTCCAAAACAAATTCAAATATATTTGTATAAAAATGAAGTAATTAATTACTGAATCTTTGGCATTGCAAAAACTAATGATAATTCAAAATCAAATTTTAAATAGTCGTACAATTTCTTATAGAAATATAAAACGAAGAGTTTGTAGGAAATATTTCAAGCGTTTTAGCCCTAAGAAAACTTAAATAATATATAAAGAATAAAATAATATATATAAGATTTGCTTCTAAATATGAAAAGTACAGCATAAGAGAACTATATACCAAATCAATTGCAATTAGTGTAAAAATTAACTAAATAAAAGATTAGATTAACGAAATAACAAACTGATTCTTTGGCATTGCAAAAACTGTTGTAAATTGAAAACTAATTTTATATGTTCTTAGAATTGCTTGAAGAACTTTTAATGACAGAATAAGTATGAAATATTTCAGACATTTTACCTCTATCCAACTAAAAAATATGTAAAGAAGTATATTAAAATCTTAAGTTTCCAAACTGGAGCTAAAATAAAGAAAATGTTCATAGGGGTGTCTAAAACTATAAATAGAAAAAGAACATTTTTACAATTCGTGAATTTTCGAAAATAATTTCTTAAGAAATAGTTGCTTTTACGTATTTAAAGCACATCATTATGTGAGTAAACATTCTATTTTAGAAAAGTATTTATCGATCGAAAAGTTAAAGATTTCTTTTCAAAATGTTAACAAAATTAAAAACCAAACCTTAAATAGTACAAAATACTAAATATTCATAAATAAAATGAGTGCAAACATGTGAGCTATCTAAATATTTTAAAGCATATTTCATTATCTAACAACAAACTAATTTTAATATATATTTTCATTTATTCATAAAGTGCACAATAATTCAAAAGTATTTAAAAATTAATACAGCATTTAAAACGTCCCTCTGGCCATAAAAAAGATGTGAAAACTATGAAAAACTTTGAAACATTTGCAATAAATATTTTGTTAAACGCATTAACTGAATACTCTTTATGTTTGAAACATTTAAAATAAGTATTTTATTAATAACACCAACTGAATACTCTTTATGTTCGTGTTGGCTGCGATGATGAATGCCATGCTGTTTGGCATCTCGGGAGATCCACAACTCGATTAGATTAGCTAAGTAGCACAATTTGGCAGTTCTCTTATGGCTGCATAGAGCATATTGTGCAACCGAAAATGAACTTGTGCATTTATCTTGACGCAGACGCAGCCAAGTTTGGCTGATTGCAGCCATGAAGAAGCGAAAGAGATGCGCAACGCAACGCAACGAGTGTCGAGTGTCGTGCAATATTTTTTGTGACATTTATATATCTGAGCTGAGCTGAGCTTCCTGTGCGACGCCTTCTCTGTTCTCACTCGCTGCAGACATTTAAAAATTTATGCAATAAAGTTAGCTGCCAGAGCCAAAAACTCTTGAGCAGATGGCTGAGCTCGGTAAGTGCACACATAAGTTTTGCGCCCAGGCTTTTTGAAGGTCAAGGCAGTCGAAAGCGCCTTGAGTTTTAATTCTATGAAAGAGAGAGAGGGGAGATAAAGAGGGAGAGGAAGCTGCTGCTTCTGCCCACTAGCAAATAAATCAGCAACACTTGACAGACGCACTGAAGTTACTAATTTAATTTACATTTTTAATTTATTTTATTCTTTTTTTTTTGTGTTGTGCGCCCGTCAAGTGAATAAGTAATGAATTTACAACTTCTCAAGAATTTCAAATTAAAAACAATAACACACAAGAGCAAAGCAAGTCTATGTCCAAGTCCAAGTCGAAGTCCAAGTCCAAGTTGAGTTGTGGACCCAGGAGTAAAAGCAAGCGCAGCCTGTGCAAATTAGAGAGAAAACGAACAGCGAACAAAACATGAAACAGGTGCGTTTGCATATTCATCTCGCTCGCCAGTTTCTTTCAACGCAAATGACTAATTAAAAACTGTAGTGGGCGTGGCAGTTAGTCAGCAACGGAAGCAACGATAATATTACATAACACACAGCTTCATTTCCCATTTGCCCCTCGAGGCGCTTTAAAAACTTGACTTTTTAAAGTTGCGCTGAAAAGTATGCTACACTTTTTGCCCTCCCGTTTCGCATTCCCATTTTTGCTGTGCTGCTGTTTGCGTGTCGCAATCATTGCGCGCTCCCTGGTTACTGTCATTTGCACCTCTTACATCTGCAAAAATGTCGGCCACAGTCTCATGCATATGCAAATTGCATTTGCACTGCAACACAGTTCTTCCTCCTCTGCTTTTTCTCTTCAGGTGAGATCAAGGCAGAAACACGAATGCCACTGATGCTTGACCATTGCAAGGGCAAGGCGTTGCTTGCACTTCTCTCGCTCTCTCTCTCTCTCTCTCGCTTTCTCGTTCTCTGTGTGCGTGGCAAAAGTCACGCCGAATGACAAATCACAACCTGTGTGTGAGATTGTTTGTTGGGGGGAGACTCATAACACAGATTAACGTATGGGAATAAGAGCAAGCAAGCGACGTGTTTGTCTTTTTGTCTTCGGGGACTCAGCATCTCAACTACACGTGTCTCTTCTTATTGTTTCTTTTTGTTTGACATCTGACATTTTATGCCGTATTGCTGGCTAAATGAATTAGTGCCAAAAACAACAGTGGCTCAAGGCAACTAGCAACTAAATCGAATTAAGAAGAGACTTAACTTTAAAGCATAAATTATGATAAATCTTAAGAGTCTCAGTCAATGTTAAGTGTCAATAATTACGTATACGCTACGTTGCCTGCATCGCTTACATTCTACAACAATTAGTTTGAAGCGGCCGCGAGTCAAACGCGGGTCGTTCACTTGACCTTCTCGAGTATAATTAAAGAGGCTTTTTTTCTTGCCATTTGCCAGCCTAAAAAAACACACCCCTTTTCCGTTCCGACTTGTTCAACAATTTTTATAATACATATATATTTTTATTTTTCTTTTTTTTTCTAGACTGCAATTCCATAGAAGCGAAGGAGGAGAAAAAGCGGCAAAGCAGCAGAAAGCGAAGCGTAAAAATTAACTTTGTTAAAAAGTACGCACTTTTGTGAGATTTTTCTGCTCAAATGTCCATTGAGCAAAAAAAGCAGCGGCAAAAGCGAAAAAGTTACACAAAAAAAAAAAAAAAAAAAAAAACATGGAAAAAATAACAAAAACAAAAACAAAAACGACGAAGCGAAAGAAAAAAATTTGTAACGCAAAATGAAAATTAAACGATGCTTAAAATTACTTTTTCGTCAAACTCTTTACGCGCTTGCCAGCACTCACCGTGATATTGTGGCATGCCCTTCATGTTGTTCTTGTTCTTGCTCCGCCGTTGGGTCAGTGAAAAATTTGTTTGAGCTGCTGGGTTTGTTTTTTATGCTGCCATTGTTGTCATCGTTGTTTTCGTTTCGCCTTCTGGAATAGATAAAAACATTGCTTTAAACTTGAATAAATTGAAGTGGCAAAGCAAAACAGAAATGTGAATTAGCTAAACTTAGCTCAGATGTAATCTCTATAGAGCATTTATTTATTGTACTCAAGATGCTAAGTAATTTAATAAGATTGCACATTTGTCTATTATAATTATTGTGTGAATAATATTAAGATTCGAAGCAGGTAAAATAAAACAAATATGTTATTTTTAATCCATAATATCAAGGTAATCTCGTTAAGCTTATAATAAATCATAAATATATGCAGGTCAATCAACTATGGTGTATTTTATTCCTGGTTGCGATCGGATAACAATTGCAGAAGTTCTCGAGGAAACACTTATGTATATTTTGGTATATTTTGACTTTTCTGGTATATTAAAATGTACTACTCCATCGATATACTAAATGTGTCTTTCGGCATATATTCTAGTATTATCCAATGCATTATGTGGTATATTTTAATATTTCCACACCTCTATGACATATTTTCAATGTATTACGAATCAATATACCAAATATAGCCGTTAGTATATTTTCAGTATTATTTCGATATATTTTAAGAATATTATCGCATTATTTTGCATTTATTTAAAATGGGTAGCGGGTATCTCAAAGTCGACCATACTCGAATGTAGCTTTTGTATTTGTTAAGCTTATAATAAATCTAGCACAAATAAATTTATTATTAAAGCTTCAATTTTTTTCCCACTTTTTTATGCTGTCTATAAAAAGTCAAAGCTGCCTTCGAAATGCGCTAGAAAATTATGTTATTTGCTTTGAATATTTAAAGCTTTATTCTCCTTTATTTAATTGCAATTTTTAATTAAATGAAAGTAGGAGTTGGAGGCAGGAAGAGAAGAGAATATACAATTGAGGTGGTGTAGCTACAATTGGGGCTGGGGGACATTAAAATGTTAATGAAGCTACATTAACATATGACGCTCATAAAAAGGTATTAGCTGACACACACACACACACACACGCATTTCGCTTGCATTTAGTTGAACGCGTAGTTAAGCCAAACACACACACTGATACACACACACACACATGAAGACAGGTAGGACTCAGCAGGACTTATTTGGTATGGTACCTGCTGACCACATAGCTTTGTTGCCGCTTTTGCCTTTTGTCGCATAATCCCCCCATGGAGACAGAGTGTGTTGGGGAAGGGGAAGGGGAGGGGGAGAGGGAGATACTCGTGAGGGGGACAAACACACATGCTGACAGACTTACTTATGTCTGAGGCCAAATGCCATAAGGTTTAAATAAAAGTTGGTTGCTGCTACCACAGGATATCAACTTTCGCCGCATACACACACATACACACACACACACACACACACACACACACTAATGCGAGGGCTAGGTGCCTACAAGTTGTGCAGATCAGAGTGGATCACAGTAGAACAAAGTTTGTGTGTGGAGTTAAGCTAGTTTCAAAATAATTTATCACATCAAATTAGTTACGAGAATGTTGGTTGTTCATAGTTCAAAAAATTGCGAGAGAGAGAAGAGTTATTTTTTAAGCATGTTTGAGACTCTAATAAAATTTGCTTAGATTCCAAAAGGTCATGCCAAAAGAGTAAATTAATAAGCTATGTGAAAATTTAATTATAAAAAAAAACATGAATTATTTTATAATATCTACAATTCTATTACATTAGAGAGAAATTAAAGTGGAAAGAATAAAAAATTAAATGAATTGTACGTAAATATTTTTTAACACTTTAATCTTTGAAAAACTAACTTAATATTCTATAAAGCCTCTGACAAAAAATAGATTTGAAATAAAGCGAGAATTATATTACACACTAAAATCTAATTGTATCACATGAATATTAGCAATGTTCATCGAAGAGTGAAAAAGTAAAGAACAAAAAAACATCAATAAAGTTTATGTACATATATACATTTTTTTTTTTGCATTTTGAAAGGGTAACTTAATATTCTATACAAATTTGTATTATGTGCTATATAAAAAACACTTGCCGTTGTGCTTTTGTAAGATATTTTCTATGAAAACTAAAACCTTTGAAATTGTAGATAAAAACTAAATTTCAACAAAAATGTGATGCACTCAATAAGCATCACTTTTTTCTTTAGTCAAGCTTTAAGCAATTTCAATGTAACTTTATGCACATTAAAAACATAAACTTCAGCAAAATATAAGCTGTATTGAAATGCTGTTTAAAATTCATATGTTGTGGAATATTTCAAGCACACCTCGGACTCGTATTTAACTATTGAATTAGTTAGCATTTCTCGTTTCCATATTAATTCAGTTGCTTTGTGGCTTCTTGCTGTGCTCCAAGTTAATTTGGTGTTTTCGCTAAGCCAAATAGGAGCAGACCACCACGCATGTTGGATGTAGATGGATGGATGACCTGCCTGCCACATACTCTCATTCTCATATAAGGCAAAGCCCGGCAAGTGAGCGAGCACTAAAAACTGGCTTTAGTTCTGCCTGGCTGGCTGCATGTATATTTATGCGAGAACGCACATAAATTGAGAGAGAAAGCAAGAGAGAAAGGGAGAGACAGAGAGGGGGAAAGAGAGTCCAACTCAGCTGGAAGCGTTTACATTTTTATGCATAGAAAATGCGCTGAGCCAAGCGTCGCTAATAAGTTGGCTCGAACGTAACAAAAGGCGCTTGCCTTGGCTCCAACCTCACTCCCTTCCACTCCCCTCATCCCTGCTCCCCCTCACCGCTCACTTACTACACATTTCACGCATTTTGATATGCAAACAAATGCACTGAATAAACCAGGCAGCGAGCCAGCTACAAGCCACAAAAGGTGCCCAACAAAAAGCAGTACGAAGAAAATGAAAATTCCAAAATTTGCACGTTAAAACAAAGGAACAATTTAACAAAAAAGCAAATGGCTAACAGCAAACAGCAAAGAGAGAGAGAGAGAGAGAGAGAGAGGGAGGGAAGGTAGAGGTAAATGCAAACAGGTGCAGGCAACAACAACGAAATGCAGCTCTGAATATGTGAATCAAAATGCATATGCATATACATATACGTAGGTGGAGAGGAAGTACAAGGGGTTTAAAATAAAGGTACATACATCTCCATATACATAATTCAGTCGGCTTCTTTATTAAAAGCACAAACAAAGGCTAAACCAAGCCAGCGAGTTGGCGGCCCAGGAAAAGCACAAGCCGGGGAAAAGACGTGAACAAAGACGTGAAAGCAGCTGCAACTT
The DNA here is from genome assembly GCA_023558445.1 of Drosophila pallidifrons. Taxonomy (NCBI): domain Eukaryota; kingdom Metazoa; phylum Arthropoda; class Insecta; order Diptera; family Drosophilidae; genus Drosophila; species Drosophila pallidifrons. The sequence continues at coordinate 26,073,647 of CM042347.1, read as the reverse complement.
TTTAGTGCAAATTTCATAATTTATACTCGCAAATGTGCAGAGCGTATAAGGAATGCATGCACATTTGATGGATATAAGCAGAACGTGACATGAAGACACCCGAATCGAGCAAACAAATAAAGAATTGTATCCGCCAAAAAGCAGATATAAATACCTAAAACTGAGTGTCTTGGAAAATGCTTTGGATTCTAAGAGGACCAGGTAAACTTTAGCTATCATTTATAAAATTTATATGAAATCGTACTTGGATAGAGTAAATTACTTTAAGAGAAAAGAGTCTTTAGCTTCTTTGAACATTTATAATAATAAATAGACCGCATTAATACTGAAGTATACCAAAGGCTACGTTTTTAGTATATAGTAAATAGTCTTTATGATTCTTGATTCTTTGGTTGCAATCAGTTATTAAAGAACTTGTTTTATATGGGCAATAACGCTTATCGACATGGGATTTCAGTTGCTTCGGCTGAATATCTCGTATATTTTGAATGTATCAAAATAATAAATATGTTATTGTCGTTGGTATATTTTTAGTACTTTTGTGGCATATTAATTTGGAGCATTTTGCACTCTCTGGAATATATAATATTAAATGTAGTACTCTATCAATTTACCAAATATAGCCGTTGGTATATTTTTAGTATTTTTGCAGTATACAAATATACCATATATTTTAAAGCTAATACCGCACTTGCGCACTGTAGCCTTATTACATGTTTTTATATGACTTCCTAAAATTCGTTTGAAACTAACTTTGAATGTTATTCAAAGCAAATATGTTTAAGCAGATTTAAACTTTTTTAACCATTCATAATTTACATCTAAATTCAACTAAAATCTAGAAGGGCCTATGTTTGTGTTTTCCAAATTTAGATATTATAAAAATGAGACTAACTTTAAAATGTAAATCGTTTCCACTGCAGCTCAAGGCAATGCAGCCTAAAGCCCACAAGTTAAATGTTGATGAATGTTCTGCTCTCTTATTTATCATATCTAAAAGCTTTACTAATAATAAAAAGAACTCCGCTTATGCTTTCATAAAAAATGTAGGTATATTTTCAAAGAACTAAAAAAAAATGAAAGACTTGAGCCTTAGGGTAATTGTTTCGTTTGTGCTGAGAAACTTGCTCAAAAGAAGTTGACAAAGTTTATGGATTATGCGACAGGAAGTGCGCCATAAACGGAAACTGGCAACAGGAATTGAAATACAGCATAATAAATTTATTGACATTTGAAAAGAATTTTAATCTTTTAGTGCATGTTGCAGCAGACAAAAAAGAAAATAGAGATAGACAATGAGTGAGAGAGAGAGGGAGAACTTACACAAGTGATAACAAAGTAAATGCTCAGCTAAGCTCAGCTTATGTAAGACACGTGCAGCTGCTTGTGGCACAAACTACATACATACATATATGTATATGTATATATAGTTTTATATTGTGAGTATGTCATGCTGTTATGCAATCGGTGAAACGCCTTAGAAAATCAATTTGTGGCACAAGACTGCAAGTCTGAAGACAACACGAACACGCAGACCTCAAAAAGAAAGTAAAAGCAAAACAATAACAAACAATTTCGTACAATAAATCTATAAGCAAGAGTAAAATCAATTTGATGAGTGTGAGTGGAGCGACAACAATCAGAACAAGTAAGAAAGCAAGAGTTTAGTGTGTTCGACTGGGGGATACCCGGTACTTATTGAGAATGAAAGCAACCCAGTGTGGTGTTAATTTTAAAATATACAAAATTAATATATGTATCACAAATAATACTACAAATATACCAAGGGCTATTTTTGGTATATTGATACATTCAAAATATGCAATAGTGTAAAATATACCAAATTAATATACCACAAAAATACAAAAAAATCAAGGACTACCAAGTTAGTTTACCACAAACATACTAAAAAAAGTATAAGTATATTATAATATAACTATAACAGATTGCAAAATATACAAAAAAAAGAAAAATATACCAAAGGCTATATTGGGAATATCGATATAGCCAAAATATACCACATACTAAAAATATACCAAATGCTACATTTGAAAGTATACATTCAAAGTATAACAGAATGCAAAATATACTAAAATATTATACCTCCAAAATTTGAAAAATATGCCAAAGGCTATATTGGGTATATCGATATAATCAAAATATACCATATACTAAAAATATGGCTAATGCTACATTTAGTATATTGATACATTCAAGGTATAACAGAGTGCAAAATATACTAAATTAATAGACCTCAAAAGTTTTGAAAAATATACCAAAGGCTATATTGGGTATATCGATATAGTCAAATTATACCATAGAGTGCATAACATATACCAGATTATCAGACAAAGTCCCTCTACTGACTGACAGACAGACATCTCACCTGTTGAAGCTGATCAAGAATATATATACTTCCCTTCCCTTCTACCCTATGGATAGCGGGTACAACAGCAACTTCAACTCGATACTCTAACTCGAACTCAGTGCGAGTGATTCGAGTGATTTGCCATTCATTTTTGGCTGCTGTTTGTGCACCTGTTGGTTGCTCTGTTCTCTGTTGTCAGGCTGCTCACGTGCCACAGCTGGTGGCTGGTGGCTGGTGGCTGTGTCTGTGCCACTGCCAATGCCAATCTCATTAGCCCAGCTGAGTGTCGTCGAATTCATTAGAAAAACAAAAAATGACAGCAGGCATTCAAATAAAAAAGGAACAACAAACAGCCAAGCCAAGCCAAGCCAAGACGTGCGACATGCGACCTATGACCCCAGCTTTTGCTGCCAACAAATTAAAAGCCATAAAAGGCATCAAATTATGTGAGGCACTTGGGTGTTGCGCTTAAATGGTTCCTCCACCTTCCTCCTCCTCCTCCCACCTACCACAAAAACAGATATATGTGGCACATGCAGCCAAGCCAAGGCAGCGAGTCAAGTCAGCCAGTCAGTCAGTCAGCGAAGCAGGCTCTGCCTATTTGTTAACCCCAGCGCGCCGGCAAACAAAGTTTTTCAATTTCTGTCGCATAATAAGCGGCACAAAGTCGTCGCCCCCGCCCCCTTCCTTCTGCTCGACCTGTGCCACCTTTCGTGGCGCCGCGGGAAAATGAAATTATGAATGTGCGTTGGCACAACCGCACCCCAGACACCATCAGGACAGCAGCGCTCCACTGCTCCACTCGCTGTTCACCTGGCACCGCTTGGTGTTTTTCCGTTTTCTTTCTTGCTTGCGTTTTTTTTTTTTTTTTTTTACTCTTGGTGTGTGCTCATTTTTCTGTCAAGGTGTCATAAATGACGCGGCAGCAACGCCAAGCAGGAGACGCCTCCCACACATGCGTGTAAGTAAAATAAATGAGGCTCGGCACAATGGCAACGACTGTCAGGCCAACAAAAGCCAAATGAATGACACAAGCCACAGCCACAGAGCAACAGCTACAAAAAAACCAAAAAACAACCAAAAACAAAAAATACATGCAAAAACAACAAACAAATTAAAATGAGAACTATGAAATACGCTCAAATACCCTGTAGATTAGCTAACACTAAAAAGGAATCAATTAAATATTATTTTGAATATAAAAAAAAGAATAGCAATTTATGAATAGATTGAGAACACGTCGAAAAATACATAAACACAAAATTACTACAAAAGCATCACCAGAAAATAGTTAAAACATATCTGAACTTAAGAAATTGTAAAAATTATTCACAATACTTTTTCACACTTAGTAAAATCATCTTTAAAGTATGATTAACTATGTGAATTGTAAAAATACTTCTGAATTTAAAGTGTAATAATTTTGCATGTTATTTTCATATTGAGCAAAATGCAAAGAATAGTTGAAAACTTTTCCTTTTACCAAAATTCTAAATTAGTTAGTTGAATATTGCAAAATTAAAAATAATTGTTTCTTTCATAATTGTAAATAACGTAATTAGAAAAATGAATTATCTATATATAATTATATATTTTAATATAACATATATGGGTAATAATCAATAAAAATAGTTGAAATATTTCTAAAAGTAAATTACCTTTTTTTTAATGATTATCATCGTTGTAATTAGTTAATAAAAATTTTCGACCTTTTCTCCGTAATAAGAAAAACGTATTTGTAAGGTTTTTTTATTAACAAACTCTTGTTGAAAAGTCATAAATAAAATTTGTTACATTAAAGTAAATACTCTAACTAATTTATGTCTTCCGTGCACTCTACGAAAAAAAGTTCGATTTATGCGTCAACATTTCATAGGGTATCAAAAAGCAAAAAGGTCACACACTCATTTTGTTTATGACATTATTTGCATATACACAAAAGCAGGGCCAACATTATTCATGTGGCCAACAACAACAAGAACAACAACAGAAAGTAGCGAGAGAGTAAATTTAATTAAAGAGATTTACTCAGCAAATTCAAGTGTCTACAAAACACAGAGAGTTGAACGCGTGACTTGATCAACCATTTTACCATTTTACCATTCAACATTTGTGTTTGTGTTTTTGTATGTTAAAAGTAATCACGTTTCACAAAATTGTATTGTATCTGCTTGAGGTGTGCTTTCACAGGCTGTGTTCTCAAATTATCGTAGCGATTAAGTTGATGGCCAGTCGTATACTCAATTTAAAGTCTTCAGAGCACGTGCTCATCACTAGTCTAGAAGGAGGGGAAGAAGGAGGAAAGTCTTTGTCTTTGCCTTGACTATTTTAACTGACAATTTCAACTAATTTGCTCAACGCTGACGCCCAATAAATCTCTGTGCGCAAATCAACTGTGCCAAGTGCCACACCCACAATCAAGCAGAGTCCAAACTCTGGCCACAGGAGCCATCTTCATTCAGACACACACACAGACAACTACAAACTACAATGGCGTCGCTCTCGTTCGGTACTGCAAAGAAATGTAATTTGATGTAATTGAAACCATTTTCGTGTTAATTAAACTCTTCTCTTCTCCCCTTCTGTTGTCTCTTTCCTTCGTCCTTCTTCTTTTTTTTTGCACTGTGTTCTTTGTATTTCAGCTCTCTCTCTGAATGCTTCTTACAGCATTTACTCTTCTTCCACGTTGCTGTTGCGGGCTTAAAGCATTTTACACTTGCCATTAACGTTCCGTGCGCCCAAAGTGACAGCCACAATGAAAACAAAGACGCGGGGCCAAGCACAAGTCATCGCCCACAGGCAAAACGGTGTGAAGGGGAAAATGAGGTTTGAGTTGGGTCCGAGAACTTACTTCATCGCCATTGCAGTCATTAAATTGGATTTCTTTGCACTCTCTCCTTCGTTCTGCCTCTGATGAAGGGTTCTTTGAAGGAGCAGCAGCACAACGATGAAGACTACGCACTTGAACGCACTGTGATTCCCGGCTACTAAAGCAGTATTTTGAATAACAAGCTTGCGACCTAACTTGACTTTATCTGTGTGTGTGTCTCTGCTAATTGAAGTTGCAGAGCAAATAAGACTTGCAATTGGAGCCAGTTTAATGCTCAAATAATATTTATGTTCATTTTCATTTGCCATATGCAATATTAATTTCCATTAATTGTTAATTTCATTTATTATGAGCAGATGTATTTTTTTTCTAGGCTTAAAAAATTAATGATGTGCGTTTTAAATACTTTTGAAGCAAAAAAATATACATTTTAATTAATGGCATTCACTAAGAAATACTTGCAATTGAAACAAGTTAACACCAAATATGTATACACTACATTGGTATACTTTATGGTATATTTTGAGTGTAAAACTATACAAAATATACCAAATGAAGCTTTTAGTAGGCTATATTTGATATTTCGCCATAGAATTTCTGTACAGTAATAGTTTATCGATATAGCAAATATAACTTTCAGTATATTTTGTATCTTAATTTGGTATATTCTTAGACTATGTATTTATTATCATATATACCAAATGTATACATATACAAAATTAATATATCATACAATATAAAATATACCAGACAAATATACAAATAAACACCAAATATACCAAAAACGTAAAAATATATCAATGGCTATATCGATTTAGTAATTCTATATAGTAGTACTATGTCGAAATACCAACTGTAACATTCGGTATATTTAAGTATTTTTGGTATCTTAATTTGGTATATTCATAGAATATGTTTATATATACATATATATACCAAAAGTATACATATACAAAATTAATATATCATATAATATAAAATATACCAGACAAATATACAAATAAACACCAAATACACCATAAAACATTAATCGATTTAGTAATTCTATATAGTAAAACTATATCGAAATATTAACTATAACTTTCGGTATATTTAAGTATTTTGTCGATATATTAATTTGGTAGTAATTTGGTTTTTAGAAGTTTCAGTTTAATTGAAAATTGGTAGCGAGTATTTCACAGTCGAGCACACTCAACTATAACTTTCCTATTTGTAGTATATTGATTTTTAGTTTCTCTATTCAATATTAATATCCATTAATTGTTAATTTCATTTTTTAGCTCCAGCTATATTTTTGCAATGTTTACAAAATTAACAAACTACGCTTTAAATGCGAGTACTTTAAATCACAGAATATACAAATTAATTGATGGCATAAATTCAAGCAAAATATGCTCTAAGCTTTCTTATCCGTGCAATTCCCTAAAGCGGCAATACACTTTGAGAGGATTTTTATTGTATTTGAGCTCGGTCGTCGGTCTTTGGTCGCGGGTCGTTGCCATTATTGACACATTAATCAAACAATGGACAAGTACTTTCAATTTATTTTACCGCGACACACACAGTTCCATTCAATTTTTAAGCGTCGCATTTATAAAACAGACAAAACGCAGACAGAGCGAGAGAAAGAGAGAAAGAGAGGGAGAACAAAAGATGACCACTTCAGAAATGCAGCAGCGAAAAAAAATAAAGCAAACAAGAGACAGAAAAAGTGAGGTAGGTAGAGAGAGAGAGAGAGAGAGTGGGAAACAAATAGATAGACAGACAGTGACTGCAGTTTGACCCAGGACTCGGCTGTTTGGGCCAAGTTTTTGTGCGCTGTGTGTCGCTCATTAGCTTTCATTATAAATATTGACTGGCTGACTGGACAAAAGTGTTTGACTGACAGCCAGGAAGCGAGACACAGAGAGAGGGAGAGAGAGAGGAAGGGAGAGTGAAGAGTAAGAGATAGACAGACAGGTGAGCCGGGTGCATATGACAAATTAGGTTGATTGCTTTGGGAGCATCGCGTTGGCAATTGAAATCGAGCAGCGAGGAACGAACAACGAGACACTGACATGAGATAGAGGCGGGGCGGACAGCGGACTCTTGTCAGCAGAGTCGACGGTGACGGCTTTCAATTAAGCGGCTCTTAATGTACTTTTCATTTAATTTGATTCATCTATGTTGATAACAACAGCTTGCCAGGTCATTTGCATTCCAGCTGCACACAGAACACAACACAACACAACACAACTCGAAAGAAAGAAAAGTCAAGCAGAGCATAAAATTACGATTGCTTTGCATATTTTTAGCGCTTTCGCATAACTTGAAATGCTGACGGCGAAAATAGCAACAACAAGCACAACAACAACAACAACAACAAAAGGCAGCCACATACTTTCAGCTTAATAGTCATAAATTTTGCTTTATGCCCAGTTCCAGTTTCAGTTTCAGTTCCAGTTCCACAATCTCCATTTCTCTCTGGCCTTTTTTTAAGCCCGACCTCATTTCCCAGAAATTGTTTCGCTCGACTTTAGCTCTTTGCATTGCTTTCGCTTTGTGTGTTTGTGTGTATATATATTTATTATTCGTCGTGTTTTATTTTTATTCGCACTGAAATTTAACGCCACATATTTTGCATTTGCACATTCATCACATCGTATTGCATTTCAATTTGCATTTGGCTTTGGCTTTGACGCCCAGCGCCACAAAACATGCATAAAACATATATTGAGCCCAGCCCAGCCCACAGCTATACTTTTTCTCTTCGTCCATTCTAATCATCTATTAAACCACAATTATTAACTCTGTGTGTAAATTGTTGTTTTCTCTATCACTCTCTCTCTCTCTCTCTCTGTGTGCGATGGCTTTAAATCATTGAACCATGTCCTGGGGGTGTTTATAATTGTTATCGCTCTGCCACGCCTTCGATTTTCGGGAGGTCTGAACAACAAGTTAAGCGCTTTGTGCGCCAAATTCAATATATATTCAATTATCAATTTAAATGTGTGCTAATTTGATTTATCTTCAAGTTAATAAACAATTACTCCACTTGATTTGCTTTGCGTTAACATTTAATTCATTGCGAATTTTGGTGGTCGAATTAATTTTATTTCCAAAAACTCCCTATGAAAAATGTTTGTTTAATTAACTGCTTTGGATTCTAATAAAATGCTGTGATAGAATTAGCTAAGCTTCGTCGTTTGAATGTGTAAAATATTTGGCGTTGCTTTGAATCGCAATGAGAGCGACGCATTCATATAATTTACACCCCAGCGGCAACTGACCCAACGCTTTTTAGCTCCCGTGAGGAATTTCTTGGCTCTTTGTCTCCACGCATTCTCGAGGGCATTTAAATTTTTGAACAACCCATAAATTATGCGCTTTATCAGCGATAAAAAGTAAATACAGTTGTTGCTACAAACGCCTACTAGGCGTGGCCCCTTAACCTCCCTCCTCCCTCCTCCCCCTCATCAGCAGTCCAACACATTCCCCAACTGTCCCACGGCTCACAACAATAAAAAAAAAAAGACGTGTAAATGAATAATTCAAAGTGTCCTGCAACATTGTCCTGTGCTCTGAGTGTGTTTGTGTGTGTGTATGTGTGTGTGTGTTTGGGTAATGCGTAAAGCACGCAAAAGATTACACATACCAATGCAGGCACGCATGTTTCTCTTTGACTCTCTCTCTCTCTCTCTCACTCTCTCTGTGTTTGAGACTGTAGTTAACGCTTTATCTGAGGGGTGCCAAACCAACGACAACGCCTGGCAAATATTTAACATTGGCATATTTTTCACACACACTCTTAAACACACACACACACACACACACGTACAGTGAGTGGCTGCTCTGTCTGCCACGCCCCTTGACCATTTTCCACCTGGCTTATGCATGTTTTATCTTGCCCACGTGGAATTTGCGTGCGTTTAAACGTTTTCGATAAGGTTTCGCTTTTAACCCGCAGACGCTTCCCCTTCCTCCTTCTTCCTGCCACCTCTCCACAACTTATGTGTGTGTGTGTGTGGCATATTTGTGTGTGCGTGCTAAGACCTTTGGCTGATAAAAAGCATACCTTTGCCTGAACAATGCACAAGAGCGTTAACTTCCATTGCCAGCTTCGAGAATTTAAACCAAAATTTTGCACAAAAGTGTTGCCCAAAGTGCCGAAGCCCATAAAGTGCTTAAAGCAATTGGAAAAATTGCCCCAAAACTCTCCCCCTCCCAGCTATATATTGACTGAGTGCGGTTGTCTGGCCTCCGTCTCCTGCTTTTCCCATACATTTCTTCTTCTGCTCGTTCGTTTCGTGTTATTAAACACGGATTAAGTGTGGCAGACTCCGCGTGGCTTGCATGCGCATAAATTATAATGCAACGCTTACAGCCAACTGCAGCACATGCAATATTTAAATTGCACCTGCCCCGCTTTCCCATCCATTGACAACAGCCAACGGGCAACAGCAAAGGCAACGGCCATGGCATTGATCAGAGGACAGAGCCAGGACAGCATGTAAGGAGTGCATAAATTCAGGAAAGATTCACAAAAACAAAAAAGAGACTGCATGTCAAGTAAAACAAAGCACAACGAACGTCAGCTGCATTTTGGTAACTGTCACAACAATCGATAACAAAAACTACTCGTAAGGCTGCTTAGGGGTTAGCTTCAGCTGCACTTTTGAATACAAAGTATATAGAACAGAACAAAGCACAATATTTGCGCTTTAATGTGCGGATTACATGCTTTGATGTTAAACATACTTTAAAATTCCATTTAAAGGGAAGATAATTCGTTAAATATTTTATAGTTTTACGGTCTGCATTAGAGATTCCCATTTCCATGTCATTAAATAAAAGTTAATACTAAAATACAATACTAAAAAAATTCTAATATTATATTAAATAAAAATAAATACTAAAATACCATTCTAAAAAAATACTAATATTATTAATATCTAAAAGAGAACAGCTTTTCAGAGATTTCGATTTCCATGAAATTTCATACAAATAAATACCAAAATGATGTGCTAAAATATACTAATATACTAAATATACTAATATACTAATAAATACTACAATATACAAATACTATAACTACAAGAGAAGAGTTTCTGCTTTTCATAAAATTTAATAAAAATAATAAAATAACATACCCAAAAATACTAATAATATTATCTAAAAGAGAACAGCTTTTCAGAGATTTCGATTTCCATGAAATTTCATTAAACAGCTTTCTGCTTTTCATAAAATTTAATAAAAATAAATACTAAAATAACATACTGAAAAATACTAATAATATTAATATCTAAAAAAACAGCATTCTACTTCAAAGATTTCGATTTTAATGAAATTTAATAAAATAAAATGCTTTACTATAAGAGATTTCAATTTCCACGAAATTACAAAAAATTAATAATATACTAAATAAAATACTAATGATACTAATAACTAAACGAAATCGGGTTTCTGACTCAGATATTTCGATTTCTATAAAATATACGAAAACTATAAATACTGAAAATATTATACAAAAATAATTACTGCAATATACTAAATAAATATTATTAATATCTACAAAAGAAAAAATTTCTGCTTTACAGATTTCCATTTCCATAAAACTTAATCTAACAAATACTAAAATAAAATACTACTAAAGAAAAGAAATATATATTGCAATATACTTAATAAATACAAAAAATGTCACAGAGCTTCTCTATTTTATTATCATTTATAATCAAATTGATTCAATACTTATATAAATTTAAGAAATATCTTTTCAGTATATACTACATTTTAGTAGAATTTTAGTGGAACAATAAAAACATAACATAACTAATATTAAAATACATATTTTAGTGTTGACTTAAAGCTCAAAAACAAATTCCTCAGCATTAAAATCTTTTAGATAACTGACCCAGTTTCACTGATCTTTCATTTCCAAGAAATCTAACTAAAGCAAATATTTAAATAAAATGCACTTTCCCAATTGCATAACAAATAATTTTTATGTGAATCAAATTGCTGTCTAGAGAGACAAAACACTTGACTTCAAACTATGTCTTCCTCGAAGTTAGCCAGAATTGTTGTGGTAAAATGTTTCCCTTTGGTCAAATTACAGAATACTTCGGATATGTAATAGTATAAAGCTAATTTTGAAATGAATAAATAAATATTTGCAGAAATGTAGATTTGGCAAAAAACAATTTTGTCCTTTTGCAATTGGGGTCCGAGAAGTCCATTTCGATATGCGGCACTTTAACATTTGCAGCACTCAAACACATTTCAAGAGAGGCAGCTTTCACTCACACACAGTTTACACATGTCGCCAGGCTCTAAACACACACACACACACACACACATCAAGAGTGAGAGAGAAAGCACTGGGAGGCTAAAAACAATAGATTATTGGCATTGCTGTTGCATAAATTTGAGCATTTTGTTGGCCAGCAGAGCAGCTTCGACTCTCATTGTTAGCAGTTGCATGCCACAAACGCTGAAACAACATGCACTTAAAAAACCCGTCTACCCTCGGTCCCCGTCGATGTTCCCCTTCGTTTTCGAACACTCGTTGCCAACAACAATCTAATGGCTCTTTGTATTTGGTAGTTGTCGACGCTAAGCAAATAAACAAAATGCTTGTTGATATTTTGTGGCAGCCAATGAAGCAAACAGCTGTCCGCCTCAGTCCGTCCTGTCTGGACTGTTTGTAAGGATTGTCTGTCTGTCCGTCCGTCTGTCTGTCTGCTTACTTGTCCTGTTCGTCCTGTTGGCCTGCAGCAAAATCGACAAAATCAACAAGACCAGAACTCACAATGAAGGACGTTCCTTTCCCTCTACTCTCTCACTCTCTCTTTATCTATCCATCTCTCTCGCTTTGGCAAAACAAAGCAGCTTTCAACTGCGGCATAATTGCAAACAAAAACGGCAAATACTCTTATGCAGCCAGTGGCCAATGCGAATGCGAATCCGAATGCAAAAGCTTCAACTCGCTTTCCATATGTCCCAATTAATCGTCTGGTACGCTATCGCATTTCACTTATAGCTGTCACGACTTTCTCCCCGTGCAAAGCGCATCAAACTTTAAACGCGTTCAACTTTCTCGCGTTCTATCCGATTCGATGTCTTGCTCACTCTCATTCTATCTCTCTCCCTCTCTGCTGTCTCCGTCCAGCGAGCCAGCGAAGTTGCTAAGTTAGTTTCAGCTAAAAACTCTGTCATGCATCGACTTTAAAAACTTGATACCCAATAACGCACCATGGGCAGCAACTCGATAATGAAAATCATTTTAAAATAGTATCAGATTGAATTAAAGATTATAATTTCATATTTTGTATAGATCAGTCACTTTGCAACTAAGTAAAATAATTTAAAATGTTGTAGTGTTATGTAATATTAGTATTTCATTCATTTATATTTAGAGACCATTCGAAAATTATTTTATTTCAATTTAAAAATTAATATATTTATAGATTATGCGATTTCAATTCAATATTTTTAAAATACCATAATGTTAAGTCATATTAACATTCGATTAAATTATAGACCATTTAAAAATTATTTTATTTCGTATTAAAAATAAAAAATTTAGATTTGTTTAATTAATTGGACGATCGTATTCGAATTAAATAATATTTCATTGGTATTATTTAAATGTTTTGGATTTATATTTTGAAAGATTAAGATTTTGCCAATAGATTCGCTTTAAATAGGAAATGAAAACTAATTCTATTCAATAGAAAGGGGTTTTAAAGCCAATTTATTGGCAAAGAAATTCGCAGAAATTTTGGAAAAATAAATGACAATAAAAGTAAATTAAATATTAAAATTGCTTACCAATTCTACAAATTTCATTCTTTATTTTAAAACCATTGCTAAATTAAATATATTTTAAAATTTAATTTCAATTTAGAGAAATTTGAAAAGATTTTATATTTTGGCGAACATTTAACAAGAGAATATGATTTGAAGAGCTTGTTATTTATTTTCAGACTGTTGAGAAATAGTTTGTATAAAAATTAATGAAAATTTTTATATTATCAGGCTATTATAAGCGACTAATTTTTGGAATAATTAACTTTTTATCATTTTGTACATTATTTTGTACATTGTAAATGCGCAACTCGTCTTCTTTAATATACTACTTTTATATACCTTTCAGACTATTCTTAATGAATATATTGTATAATAATTAATTTGCTATTCAAAAAGTGTTTTTTTTTTTGTTAGTAATTTTTATAAAATTTGTATTCAATCTGTAGCGCCTTCAATCGTGAACTTGTAATAACGCAAATTCCATTTTACAATATGGTTTTATGTGCATAGTTTTTGCCGCAAGTTGGCGAGCCGCAAATTGAAACATTTGTTGCCACTGTGTTCGGTGAGTGAGTCAGTTGTGTTCGCTGCTGCTGCTGCTGCTGTGTTTGTAAGTGACACATTTCAGCCGCTTGTTAGTGGCTGTTCCGTGCTCTAAAGCAAATCCAGCTACGCAGCCCCAGCTTACCGCTCACTCCTTCATAAATCCAGTGGGTGAAGGAGAGGAGGGAGAGAGGGGAACCGAGGGGGAGCTGTCACATGCTGCGCTATTCGGTTTTCGATACTTTGAGCGATTTTTTGCAGACTCGTCTGTGTTTTCTGCGCAACAAAGCAACGTTTACGGCATAATGCATGGCAGTCGAAGAGAAGAGAAGAGGGAGGAGAGGAGACAGTGTGTGTATAGAGGGCAGAGGGCATGGCGACCGCAGAAAGGTATACACACACACACAGGCCATATAAATAAACAAGCTAGTGTAGCTGAGCGCCATGTTCCGAGTTGCCAGTTGCCGGTTTTGTTTGGTAGCTGATAGCTGGCTGGCTGGTTGGTTGGTTGGTTGCTTGTCCTGGGCCAGGAATCAGCCCTCACGCACTTTGTCGTAGAGTAAAACGAGAACCAAACTGTCGAAACTGTCAGAATGTCAAATAAGCGACAGAGCTGGAAGTCAGATCGAGCAACAGCAACAAGAGCAACAACAACAAAGTTGGCTAGGCCACCCTAGGCATATTTATTGGAAATCTGAAACAGCTCGAATGTCCCTGTATATCCCCAGTATCCGTATCTATATAAGCATGTCCATGTGTGTCTGTGTTTGTGTGTGTGCGTGTGTCGCATGTCCAGCACAAAGAATTTGTTACATGAAATTGTTAACGGGCTACAGCAGAAGCTTCGCCTGCGTTTGATGCCTTCCTGATATATGGCCAACCTTTGACATCCTTTAAACGAGCAACATGATGCTCTAGATTATGCTTTCACGACTTGCCTTCTTTCTACTTTCTTTTCTCTCGCTCAAGCGATACGTCAATGTGACAGTTTGATAATTTATTTTGTTCAAATTTGTTGCTCTACTCTGTATCGTCGTCGTCGTCGTCTGCGATGTGGCGTCGCTTAAATAAGTTATCAACGGAATATCGCAAATGGTAAATGGCAGCACGTAAATGAATGAAATTATTTTGCAACAAATTAAGGCAAATTTATGCGTCAAGACAAAATGGAATAGCTGTTGCCCCTCTGTGTGTGTGTGTGTGTTATACAGGAAACACAATCCGCAGACAAACAGACAGAAGCGAAACAAAATGAAATGAAACGAGGAGCAAACCGACAAACAAACAAAGTGAATCCCGAACCGAAATCTGAGCAAAAGCTTTTGGCAACCAGATCGCAACTCAACTCTGCGAGTCACAAAGGGAGGGCTCCAGCTCCTCCTCCCCCTCCCCCTCCCCCTCTTCCTCCCTCTCCACCTCTTCGCGGGCGCATTTGTTTTCCCTTTCTTCATTTTTTTTTGGTTCTACCATTTTTTTGAATCAAATGTCAATAGAGAGTACATTTCATTCAGTTGCTGCTACTGCCATCCTCTGTCTCATCCTTTGCAACCAAACACTCATCCTCCATCCCCTTCCCCCTTTTCCCTACCCATTGCCGGTGCCCCCCTTTGGCCGCCCATCGCCTTGTCACGCCCCGCATTGTTGCTGTCACAGTGTTTGTTTGCGGATTTGACGCTTTTTTCCGCTTTTCCAACGCATTTTGTTGTCGCTGGGATTTTTTCTTTCCTTTTTTTCTCTTGCTGGTTGTTGTACTCCTCTTTTTCATTTATTTCATCTCTTTTTAAAGGGGGGCATAGCACATTTGTGCAGCTGAATGTTACACAGAAATGCCAGATTTCCAGATAAGGCATTAGATGACCCCATGTTTGACCAGCAAACAATAAAAATTAATTCCCCAAGGAGATCAAGATTGCTAACGTTGTACTAATAATATTGACTTCGCTATAAATTTATTGCTACAGGTTTTTGTATACGTAGCAGAGTTGATTTTGATGAAACCTTGCTTTAATCCTTACTTTGTTGATCAATTGAACTCGGTCTCAAATTCTTCGTAATGTAAGTAAAACTTTTCTTATAAAAAACATTGTTTGTATCTAACATTCACAGGTTTCTAAAGTATTCAATGTTGAAAAGAAATATTTTTTTCAAACAATGTATCTATATATTCATTACTTAAAAAGTGTTTCAAAAAAAATTATTGGGTGATTACTTTTTTCTACGTTAATCTCTTTAAGCAGAAGTTATTTGTGCCATAAACAAAATTTGATAAGTATTCCATGTTCAAGTTACAATATGAGTTCAAATTATTTGTATCAAAGGTTTCAACTTTATTCTTTTAATTTAATGAAAATAGCTTGTTCATAAGTTACAACTTTTTCTAAACTAATCTCATCAAGCAAAAGATCTTTGCATTATAAATATAAATCTAAAATTGTTAAAGTCTAAACTTCAATTTAAAAAATAATCATTTTCAATAATATTTTCTGCTCTATTACAGAACTATGTCGAAGTCCAATACTTAACTTTTTCATTAGCTTAAACTTTTTCTACATTAATCTCAATAAGAAAAATTAATATGTATCATAGACAAGGTGCTTAAAAAGTTCATGTCGAAGCTTCAACTTAAAAATAATATCAAAAAGAATATTCTTTTCTGCTCTATTTTAAATCTATGCTTAACTCTTTTTCTCTTCTTAAAGTATCTTAAGCAAATGTTTGGGCAATCTTTAAGATCCATTTCATATCTCTGTCAGTCTCAGTATCACCTTAAGCTGCTTTTACATCCCGCCTTACCGCAAATGTACTTGGCTTAGTGCATTTCATATTCGTCAATAATTTACAAGCAGGAGTTTTCTTCTTAGCTGATTTTACTCTGCTCTCTCTCTCTCTCTCTCTGTCTCAGAAGCAACATAAGCAAGCGTTGGCACTCTTCTCGTGCTCTCGATTTTCTTGTTGTTGCTTTGGTTTTTTATTTGCACGGAAATGTATAATTTTTTCCGAGTCAAATGTAAATACTTTTAGCGTATTTTTGTGGGTTTCATTGGTTGTTGTTCCCATTGCTGTCATTTGGTTTCTGGCATGCAGGCGAAATGTGAGGCGGGGCGAGGGGGCAGGGGGCGTGGCGCATGCAAATGACACGCCTGATGCTGCGTAAATAATTTTAGCGCTTGCCATGCGCCAAAATAAAATGCAAAATAAACATTTTATTTCTATGTTGGTTGACGGCTGCCGACTACCGACTACCGACAACAGACTGTCTGAATGTGCCGGAGGAGAATGGAGCTTGAGCTGTGGAGAGTGGGGAGAAGGGGGAAGTGGAGTGAACGTATTTGGGTCAAGTGGTAGTATGCGAATCTTACGCAATCCGCAGCGGAGACGGAACATGCAAAACACTGAATTTAATTATGCATAAGACGAGAGTTGCAAGTCGCCAAGTTCTCTATCTCTCTCACTCTTACTCTCTCTTTCTCTCTCTCGTCTTAGCCGCAAAACCGTCAAAACGCAACCAAAACCAGCTGCGCTTTTTGTTTGTGACACGAGTGCGAATGTGAATGTGAATACGAATGTGAGAGAGTGTGAGTGAGTGCGGTTGCCAAATGTCACGTTTCAACGGCTCAATTTGGCTTAGAGTGGCTGCCAAAAACTTGCCACTGCAAAACCAATTAAATTCACAAAATACAACAACGCAACAAAAAAAAAACCTGACAATTTATTCGCATGTTATTTGCATTTGAACTTCAAACATATATCGATAGCTAGACAATGGCTGAAAGCATAAATAACGCCGTGTGACAGAAATTAAATGAGGGTCGTGTGCTGGCCCACATAAATATGCAACACATTTTTTCTTCTCTGTGTGTGTGTGTTTGCCTTGAATAGCCCAAAGAAAGAAGAAGGACGACGAAACGAAACGGTAAACGTAACGAAATCTGAGCCAGCATCGCAAAACATTCTGCTGACAACTTGGCAAACAAATTTCGTATCGAAAGAAATGCGATAAGCAAGAGAAGAAAAGGGAAGCGGAATGGAGAGGAAGAGAGAAAGGAAGGTGAGGGATTGGGTCGTGGTTTCGTTTTGTTGACAAGCGGCACAAGGTCAAGCATTTAACCCAGAAGGGTTTAGGCCCCACAAAAAACGAAATTGAGCATCAAATTATGGAATTGAATGATGGTGGCGAATGATATAAAATATGTACGCAAAAAGACATTGCCTGGCCTGCATTATACTGACGACGCTTAAATATTTAATAACTGCCACAAGGAAGCAATTTTACAACTTGTTTGTCCCCCGAAAACACAGAAACAAAGAGAAGACAAAAATAAGTACAGCAAACGCTCACAAATTGTAAATCCTTGATTTAAACGAAATTCTAATTTAAGAAAATTTCTAATTTGGGTTTAAGTGAAAAATGAAGTAAACCTATTTTAAGAAAGACAATCATTTTATTTCAACAGTCTATTTCTTTAAAGAACATTTGGAGGGGGGAACGAAAATTTAAGTAAAATTAAATTAATCACAGTGCCATATTTCTTGAAATATATCAAATTTTATACCGTCATATACTAAAACGTACTAAATAATATGTCATAAAATACTGTATTATACAAAAAATATACCGCAAAAATACTAGAATATGCCAAATGATATACCGTAAATTAATAGAGCATACCAAATGCCATATTTGGTATATCGATGAAGTTCTACATTTGGTATATTCTTAAAATATATCAAATAATATACCCCAAAAATACTAGAATATACAATATTCCGTAAATTAATAGGGCATACCGAATGCCTTATTTTGTATATCGATGAAGTTCTACATTTGGTATATTCTTAAAATATACCAAATAATATACCGCAAAAATACTAGAATATGCCAAATGATATACCGTAAATTAATATGTCACCGAATGCCATATTTGGTATATTGATGAAGTTTTACATTTGGTATATTCTTAAAATAGACCAAATGATATACCGCAAAAGTACTAGAATATACCAAATGACATACCGTAACTTAATAGGGCATACCGAATGCTATATATCGATGATGTTCTATATTTGGTATATTCTTGAAATATACCAAATAATATACCAAATAGTAATAATATACCAAATAATAAAACATATCGAAGACCATATTTGGTATATGAATGAAGTATTACATTTGAAATATACCATAGAGGTAAAAATATATCAGATTATCAGTCAAACCATAGAGAAGTACTTCTTCAATAACTTTTACAATTTTTATCCGATCGCAATCAAATTCTCAGAATTATATCAAAATTATAGATTCGAAATGAACAGAATTGACTTAACCCTTAAAGCACTTAATATGTTTTGTATTTTTAGCTACTCAAAACACTTGACTTCACTTCAATTACTTTAGAAACTTCAATTCGAATACCTGGAAGTTTGCAATTTGTGAGCTTCTACTGTACTTTGACTTGTCGCAGCTTTGTCCTAATAAAGTTCTCCCAGTTCAGCTCGCCCCAGAGCAGAGAGATGGCAACGTACTCCTTCAATATTTGTCTGTCTGGGATCCCCAACATTTTCCTTAGTTTGCTCTTGAGTCTGTCTAGTCCGCCATCAATCCATTATACGCACTTATTGTGTGTGATGTTCCTCTTGTTGTCGTGTGTGTGTGCGAGTGTGTGCTAGTGTGTGTGTGTGTGTGTGGCAGGGCGCATTTCTTGTGCCTTTATTGCCAGAGCTTGCCGATGGCCACTGTTGACATTTCCGCTACCAGACTTCTCATTCCCCCTTTTGGCTTTCGCATAGCGAGTTGTCGTGTCATGCTTACAACATACGAATGCACATCATGCTGATGAACTCACGCACACACTTCAAGCAATAGAAGGGGAATAGAGACAGCAATACAAAGAGAGAGAGAGAGGGAGAGAGAAGGAACGAACACATATGTGTAGTTATGCATGAGTTGTCGTAGAGAAACACGCACACACAAAGCCCAAAAGATTCTCCTACTCATTGAAGATGACGCAAAAGGCGATAATGTTAAGCGTCAGCTTTTTGAAACAATTTCAACACATAGTCCACAAACACACACACACACACACACACATACACACACACAGCTGAAAGATGTAGAGTGGCAGAGAGCCATAATAGCCATCCCGTTATGTGTGTAGACGTTGCCATTATCGTTGTTCCATACTTAGTTATCCTTTTGAATGTCACACGCAACACATTCACACACATATTATCTGTGTGTGTGTGTATATACTCTTCTTCTGTGTGTGCGTGTATGTGTTTGCTGTGTTTATAGTGGCAACAATTGTTGCCCAATATTTGTGCGGTCGAAGACAGCAGCCAACAACCAGCAACCAACAGCCAAACAGCCAGTTGCTTTGATTGCTGTTGATTTTCAGGGTTGCCAAGCATACTTTAATCACATTTACAGTGTGTTGTGGCAACAATCTTCCTAATGCTGTCAAGATTGAAGCTGATGTTCGTTAACACTCAAATTTAAATTCAAAATGTTAACCAAAATTTGTGTTTATCTCATTTTAATGAGTATTTGTTAGCCAATAATTATTCTAAATCACAACCATCGCAAACATTTTAAGTTTAATGCAATCAAATTTTGATAGTTCAATATTGATATTAATAACAGTCAAAAGCATTGGAAGCACGAAATAAAATGTGTCCATTAAATATAATATTATGTTCAACAACAATACAAATGATAGATGAAAATATTTTAATTCAAATACGGTAAAATCCTAATTGAAAATATGTCAAGCATTTTATTTCGACATCACTTAAATATTGATATTTGAAATTTAATTTTATAATAGTTAAAATAATTTAAAAATGCAATAGGCTGTCATTAATAAATATTATATTTAATAACAATCAAAATTATGATTTTGAGTGGTAAATGTATAACACAATTGGTCAAACAAATATTACATTTAAAACCAATAAAAAATATAAAAAGTAAATACGAAAATTTTGAAATGTTCATAAATCAAATGCTAATAAATTTGTATAATTAAAACAAAAGTATCGATAACTTTTGTACAACAAAATATTCTTTTCAATACAAATTATATTGTTGTTCAACAAATCTATTTTCTTGAAGTTTAATTATTTCTAGAAGCTGTGATAAATAAATGTTCAATAAGCTTTTAGGTGTAAAAAGTCCAAAACATTTCCATTCTAAAACAAATAAATGTTGCCTAATAATTTTTTTATTAAATAAACACGAATCGCAATCAAAAATTTTAAAAACATTACAATTCAAAAATAATAAAATTTCCATAGTTAAAATGTAAGTATTAATAACTTATGTATAACAAAATATTCTTCTCAATACAAGATCTGTGGTTGATCAAAATTGTTTAACTATTAATCTATTATCTTGAAGTTTAATTATTTCTAGAAGTTGTGATACATCAATGTTATGTTTAATAATAATCAAATATGAGATTTTAGGTGTAAAGTTAATTTCTATAAAAACGTTTAAAGTAAAGACGAAAATTTTTAAATCATTACAATTCAAATACAATAAACCTATCATGGCTAAAAGGTAAGTATTAATAATAACATATATGTACAACAAAATATTCTTCTCAATACAATTCTATTATTGTTCATAACTGCTGAACAAATCTATTCAAAGATTTCCTTAATTGTAAAACAACATTTCTTTATTAATTCCACACTTCGCATTCCATGCTGTCTTGCAGGAATCTGGAATCTCAGAAAAGTTTGCGCTGGCATCTTACGCCTTTGACTGAGAGAATAAAAATCATAGCATACTTTTGTGCGCCTCGTCGCACAATTAATACAAACATACACACGCACATACATACAAATATTTGGTGTGTAATAAAAGGAAGGTTAGAACAAGTGCTAGTCTGTGTTTGCTGCTGTTATTGCGCCATCATGATGTTGTGTGTTTTTTTGTTTTGTGCTTGCTCAGCAGCTGACCTTCAACTACTTCTACGACTAATACCAAATAGTACAACACGGATAGACGCCCACACATACACTTGGTTGCCATTATTTCGGTTGACTATTTACGGAATTGCGCACAAATTGATGAATAAGTTGTTTTGCGTTGTTGTTTGTGCTTCTTGCTTCTTGATTCTTGACTCGCAACTTAATCTTGATCACAATCGCAATCACAAAGCGTTGCCTTTGTCTGCTCAACCGTGTTACTGTCGCCCATGTTTCCTAGTTTGAGTTCGAGTCGAAGTCCATTCGTCCTGCTGTGTCTTAATCAACTGTATTGTCTGCCTTTTAGCAGCAGCAGCAGCAGCAGCTGTGTGTGTGTGTATTTTGCTCATTGCAGCAATTTGGCCGTGTTTTTCTCGCACTAAGCAAACAGTTGAAATGACAACAACATCAACAAGCACAACAACTGGCGCAATTGCCAGACGTATGTGTGTCTGTGTGTGTGTATCTTGGAGTAGGCAAAGCAACTATATTAATAACAATCAACTTGTAGGTCATGCAGATGTGGATTTTGGCCAACAACAACAACTACAGCAATAGCTAAAGTCCATTCAAGTGAAAACAACAAGCAAGCAAGCAAAAGCAAGTAGCACACACATTAACACACACATAAATACAAGACTCTATTCAACCAAAATACACACACACACACACATACTTAGACACACACTCATGTGTGTGAAATTGTTTCTTTATGCGTTTTTGCGCCCATTTGCAGCTGTTGTATACGAATTTTGATAGTTTGTGCCGTCAACTTATCTATTAAACATTGTCTTCACATTGTTAGGGACTTGCTTTTGCTTGTTTAATGGCTTGAGAAATTATAAATACAAGCTCCCATTGTCTGGCTTCTGATGGCCCGATTGATAGCAAAGCAAATACTTGTCCAAACAAACTGGACATTGCAAACAGCAAGTCACTGCTTAAGAGCGAAAAATGTTACGGAAAATTCCACATATTTAAAGCAAAAGAGAAGGTTAACCATACAGGAAAGTACTCTGAGTTTAATAACTTTAAAAAGTTATATAGTTATGTTGTTTCATCTAACTATCTGAACTATAAATGTACAGCTTTTTAGAAGGTTGTGAAAGGTGGTTTTAATTTAGTATGTTTTAACAGATTTTATATATATATTATAAAATAGTATTTCCTGATTGTCTATCTGACTTACCTATCAGAGGAACTGACAACTTATAAGAGCTCAGAGGCTGTAATGTCTATGTACCATAGTAGACAACTTTTAATAGTGCAATAAGGCTGGGTTTTTCTTTTAAGGGTTTAAATCTAAACGTATGAAAAGCTGGCGATATTCCAACATTTACATAACAAAGTAAAACGAAAATTACCATACTGTAAAGAAATCTGAGTTTAATTTTCTCAAATAATGTAACTTTGACGCAACTTAGTAAACAATATTTAACAATGCAAAAAGTAAGATTTTTATTTACGAACTGGAAAATAACCGAAATTATAAGTATTTCGACATATAGCTTGTTGAAGTCGTGCACATTTACGAAGTAGTCAGAGGATGGCTGAAGATTTCCACAAGATTTATGCAAGATTATTGAAGACAAACAACAATCCTTATCATTTCAATTTATTGTAATGATAGAAGTTTTATGAATTCCCCGAAAACATAAGGAGAGCAGCTTTAGTTTTTTTAAAATCTTAACAAAAATAATACAAATTAAATTAAAATGCAATGTGGGCGAAGTTGCATTCAAGCTAATTAGTATTATTTATTTATTATATCTAAAACTAGAAATCAGTCTCTAACAATACACAAATTTATAGCGCATCCTTTCAAGTGGCCAAAATGGATCAAAGCTTTATGATCAGCGATAACCACGAGTGCTTCATAAGTTCAACTGTCAATTGGCCTCGTCGAATACTCATTGTTCTCGTCTTGCCATTGACCATAAAGAGAGAGAGAGAGAGTAATAGCGAGTGCGAGAGACAAACACAATGGTCGGACTTTAGCTGAAAGCTCAAGCAAACTATTCATAACGAAATAAGAGCATTACTGCCATATCATCAATTAGGATTAATGAATTATGCTGCTGTTGGTGCTGTTGTTGCCCAAAGTTTGCTTAGTGTAGTGGCCACGCAGTTGAGTTGAGTCCTTGTGGCAATGTCGCTGCATTCTGGCGGCCACAAACAAGGACACACTTAATCAGTTCGACATTATCAGCGTGACTTGCATAGCACTTGGAAGCCACTCGACGATTAGGAAGCATGACTCGGTCCCTTATCGAGTAGCTTCCCTTATGCACAAAGCAAAGCAGTTAACCATCGAGTTCGAGTTGAAGTTAAGAGTTGAGAGTTCGAGTTCGAAGCGATGGCAAACGCAGTAAACATTAATTACCTGCCATGTGACATACAATGGCTTTAAGTGGCCACCTTTCAAATTTTTATGCGTTCAACGCAGACGAGTTTCGAGTTTCAGTTTTTTTGGCTATTGCTGTTTTGTTTATTTGTTTTTGGGGGCGCAGTTTGTGCAGTTTTTTGTGGCAATCAAAATGGGTTCATGCAACCCACAATGTCTAGACAATTTGCCTTGCTTTGCTTTACAGATCATATAACTGATTTATTTTTATATCGCACATGGCGAATTAGCCGAGGCATGAATGGAAATTAAGCTCATGCTGTCTGACCTTTGAGCGTTGAGTGTTGACAGGTTGCTGAAGGAGCTCTTTTCGCTGCCATTTAAGCGCCTTTCCATGCTGCCACCAAATTAATTGCAATTGCAATTTGCAATCGCATTCGCAATCAATGTTGCCTCAGCCAAAGGCCGAGGAAGTGGCCGACGGCAAGAGGCAAGCGGAATGCAACATAAAGTCGACCCAATTAAATATTTTCTGCCATCGAAGCAGCAACAGCAACAGCAGCCGGGCACTCAATGGAAAATTATACGGCAAGTGCAGCCAGCGGCTTTTCACTTGCACGCAAATAAATAAATCAATAAAAAAGAAATCCAAAATGAAAGCGAAACCAAAGAAGAGAGTGAGAGGGAAAAGTGCAGGAATAACACAAAATAAAAGAGAGAAAGTAAAAGAAAATAAATTCGCTTGTCGCTTGTCTCACACACACTTCACTGGCCGTATAAAAATGATTGAAAAATATTATCTTACACATTTTGCATAATTTCTGCAGCTGTGTGTGTCACAGTAAGCTTCACTGTAAGTCTTTATTTCGCTTCCAAAGTGTTCTCAAAATATTCGATTAAATATAATATTATTTTTACACTATTTATTTTTTGCTCAGTTGAGTTATTTGAAGTAAAGTTTGAGTGTAAAAGGCAACTGTTTATATTTTAATTGAAATTAAGATTCTTTTGTAATGTTTAATTTTCCCTGAGTTTGATAATCGATGTGTATTGGAAATTGAATTAAATTATTACATGTTCGCTGACAGTTTAACTTTCCACAATTGAATTTATCTAACGTTAAATGTGTCTAGTCAAAGGATCAATCTTTTACAATATTATCCATCTGCTTACAATTTTATTTCAATTATTGTTATTTATAATGTTTTCTATTCTCTAAGTCGATGTTTCTTATACATTAAATGAAATTAAAATATTTTCTATAACTGTTTAACTTCACAAAACTAAGTTCTTCTGTAGTAAAATGATCCCAATCTCAGTCACAATCTATTACCACTACTTACATTTCAATTGATATAAATACTTATTGAAAGCATTTTCTATTCTTTTAATAAACTGCATATCATTATTCAAAGAAAATGCAAATATATTTGCTGACAATTAAGCTCCTAATAATTGAGTTCCGTTTACCTTTTAATTCATTTAAATGTTATTAGAAGTAATGAAATTTTCCAATCCAATGAAATTCACAAATTAAAAGAAATTAAAATTAACACATAATTTACTTTGCTCACTTGATTTGTAAAATATGCATTCACCTGAATCGTTTAATAATCATTAGCTTCTTAATTTAATGAAATTAAAATAGACTTTTCTATTCTCCGAATAAATTGAAAGAAATTGAAATATCTGAGTTGACTTTTGCTTAGATTTTAATAAAATTTACAAGCCGCTGCATAACATAAATTAAACTCAATGCAAATCTAGCTGCTGTCTATTTTTCTGGCATTAAAGTTGATTAGCCGCATGTTTGTGTTTAAGTTTGTTGCTAAATCCAATAGTTGCTAGTTAGGCAAGAGGCCATAAATAATAGATTAAATTGCAACTGACAGTTGTGTCTTCTCTTCGACTTAAATGTGTGTGGTTGTGTGTGTGTGTCTCTTTGGATTGTCAACATGACAGAATATTGGCGAGCTTTATGCACAGAATTGTGACAAATAGCTGAGCATTGTGTAGCTGAATTTGTGTATTGTATCTATTTGCACACTGGCTTGCACAATAATTATTGTGCTAGGCTTAATTTAAATAATTAATAAATTACACAGCAGACTTGAGAGAGAGAAAGGGTGAGAGAGAGAAAGGGAGAGACGGATGCAGGCAGCAGCAGCTAAAAGTTTCTCATTAAACAAATATTTTCACAGCAGTTAAAATTTATGTTGCCAACACCCACCACACACACACTCTTGCCAAAATATAAAATTTATGCATGAAAACTGCTTGGCCAAAAGAGGGGGCAGGGGGCGGGGAGTCATGCAGCAAGTAGTGTAGTGTAAACAAGCGAAGGCAGAAACAGAAGCCAGTCAGGCAGAGTCAGAGTCAGAGTCGGGGAGCTCAGCTCAGCAAGGACAAGCCAAAGGACACATAATGCAAACATGTGACTTCCGCATGCGGTGCAAACACTTGCAGTACACACACACACACACACACACGCACACACACACACATACGCATGCTTACACACGCACACTTGCTCGCAGGGCATTCATAAAGTTTGTGCCATAGTCTCATAGTTGTTAACAACTCGAGCGGCAGGCAGAGTCAGCTTGTCCGTCCGTCTGTCCGTCCAACCGCTTGTAGCTTGGCTTGTACGCACACAACCCATTCCCCCTTTCCCCTTTCCCTGCCTCCACTCAGATAGCACCACAAAGACATAATGTGAAATAACTTATTGCCCTTAAAATGTCATTTATGTCAACGGTAAGATAAGTTACGCATACGCACCGTATACTCAGTGCAATGTGCAACGCGCGCTTCTTCACCTTCTCTCCTCTCCTCTCTGCTCGCCACTCCCCCCTCCAGTCTGACTCTCCTTCCGCTGCAGGTTGCAAGTTGTTTGCCTGCCAGGCTTGACAACAATTAAAGTCAACAGGAAATGTGACACATTTAACTTGGTAAATAATATTTTCAATTATTTAGCATAAATAATGTGCATCACACACACTAACACACACACGAATGCGCATGTAATTTAACACATGTTTTGCGTTTCCACATTGAAGTATCCTGCGGCATTTCCAAAAACTAATTAGCTACTCACAGTAGCTTCTGCTGCCGTTGCTGCTGCTGCTGTTTGTTTTACCATTTTGCACTTTGCGGGTTTCAATTTCAGTCAAAAGCAGCAGCAACAAAAACAACATCAGCCTGAACTCTATTGTAGTCTTTTGCAAAATTCAAGGGTTGAGTCCATTTGTAACACGATTCGAGTGTCCATGTCCGTGTCCATGTTTTATGCTCGCAATTGTGAATGACCCTTGTCAAAAGAATTTGTAAAATTGTATACGATTTACACGCATTTTAAATAACTGCTTAATTAATTAAATCTATTTCAATCGCATAAATTAACAGCGGCAAAAAAATAAATGCCAAATGAAATGAAATAGTTTTGTCACATGCTAATTGTTATGTTGATTAATTTGTCGATAAATTGAAATCTAAAAATGTTTAACTAATAAGTCAAATCAGATATGAACATATGAGACACTTAAATACATCGAAGAAAATTCGTTAAAAGGCGAGAGAACATTAAAAATAGAAAAATTGGTAAAATTCAATAACTCAAATATAAGGTAATTGCTCACGGAAAAAATACTAAAATATACCAAAGTTAATGATTGATATATTCATATACTATTACATCTTATGTATATCATAGAGTACAATTACTTATTGTAAAAATACTACAATATAACGCAGTCAGTATTTGGTATATTTATATACTATTATATTTTAAATATACCATAGTGTTAATCAACTTACTTAAAATATTTAAATATACCAAAATCAATATTTGGTATATCGATATACTATTACATTTTAGACATACCATAGAGTACATTTGCAAACTTAAAAAATAATGAAATATACCGCAGTCAATATTATATACTGTTGCATTTTAAATAAACCATAGAATACATCAACTTGCTTAAAAAATACTTAAATATACCAAAGTCAATATTTGGTATATCGATATACTATAACATTTAAAATATACTATATACCATAATATACCAGATGGTCATACACCTAAAAACTTAAATAGTAACATATAATATATTTCTAGAATTCATAAAATTAGTTAAATAGAGTGTGTTCTAGAAAGTGAATAAAGTAAATTATATTACAAAAAAAAGATACATATAATATGTCAACACATTCTAAAAAGTATCAGTTTTGGTGGCAAAAACCCAGTTTAAAAACTTATTTGATTACCATTCTCAGAGTGTTGAATAATGCCAATCATTATCACTTATAAATATTGCATCCACTGTGCTTTGAAATCAAGAAATATCTTTCCCTAACCTAGAAAGCTGCTCAAATTATCATTAACAAATAGAAATATTCCTTGAGCTGAGATCAATCGACGCAGTTATTCAAAATATATTCAATATATGTAATTTAAAATTAAGAAATATATTTCGCTTTCATCACATAGAAATATTGCTTGAGCTGAGATCAATCGATGCAGTTATTCAAAATGCATTGCACTGCGATGTGGCTTTCAATTAGACCGCCAACGAGCGAATATTTCCATTTTGGTTTTTGGGGTTTTGGGTCAAAAAACGTAGGAAGCATTTAACCAGCCAGCTCACAGCAGTTGTCTTTCTATCTGTCTCTTTCTCTCAGTCTCTCTTTCACACACACACAAACACACACACACACAGACATACAATTACCAAAGATTTATCGCTTGTGCACTTGGAATTGATGACCAGGGCCTAATTGTCATCCGATATGAGTCCACCGCATGACTCGCATTGTCGGTTGCTCTGCGACGTTGCTGTTGCTGTCTCTGCAGTTGCGTCTACCTCTCGCCAGGGGCCGCCACCAGCACATTTATACACTTCAAGCGGCACGTGCATAGTTTTGCATGCTGCGCATAACTTGCAACTCACACACACACACACAGTGAAACACACACATGTTGGGTCGTAATTTTTACACACACACACACATACCAAGAGAGAGAGACAACAACTGTGGGAGCGATTTATGTTTGACTTTCGCATGTGGCTGGCGGTTTGGGGTGGATTTAAAAGTCTCCCAAAGCGCGGGGGCAGCAAAGAGAAGGCGAAACGAAGGCCGGAGGCAGCCTAAGTCTCAACTGGAGAATTCCTGTTTGATGCTGTCGCCTGCTGCTTGCTATTGCCATAGACTCAGACTCACGATTCAGAGTCAGAGACAGAGTCAGAGTTAGAATTGTAGCTATTGCTTTTACTATTGTTGTTGGTGGAAAGTAAGTTAAGACTGTGGAGACTTTGCAGAGTTGTTGTTGTTGGCCGCAGTGGCTGATAAATCGCCAGCAATTTATTATTGATAACACATTGGTACATTGATTGTGTATTAACTGAAACTGTTTGCCAAAGTAAAGTGACATTGATATATGGCATGTACATGAAATATCGCTTGTTCCGACTACAGCCAGCAAGTGTTTGTATTTCTCTCTCTCTCGCTCTCTATTGCCCACTCCCTCTCTCAATGTGGCAATCAACACCAGAAGTTGACGCAAGTTATGTGACCATTCTGTCCTTCCGTCAATTCGCCAGTTCATCCGCCTGTTAAAAACTTAATGCCCAAACATTTGGCATGGCCTTAAAAATTATGACAGCATTTTGTTTTCATTTCGCATGCTGCCAAACGTAATTATTTATACTTGCATCAAATATACATACATATATATACATTTTTATTAATTTACACACAGATCGGGAAAAAACATTTATACACGGTGCAATTAATGACACTGTTTGGCTTCAATCCTTTAGATCACCCACAGACAAATGCATCAATTAATAAAACACATCAATGAAAATTAATTATACTTATCAAATATTCCGCATTAATTGCCAGTCAATTTCATGTTTCTGCCGTAAGCTCAACGCTAATTAAAATGCCTGTTTTATTTTAATTAAATCAAACCAGTTTTCTAATGCAATCATTTGACAGATTTTTATGTGTTGTGAGATTAAAATGCAACTTGCTTATATATTTTAATTAAATACACTTGAAATGGGAGCAACTATAAAATGAGTGAATTTGCCAATTAAAAACAATTTTATATTGCCAGCAAATATTTTCAGATTTTAGTTGAATTGAAAACAATTTTTTATTGCTTGCAAATATTTTAGAGTTTTTGTATAAAACTATGTTGAATAAATGAAAACCAGTGCCGTATTATTCCTAAAAATATACCAAAATATACCATAAAATACAAAAATATACCAAAGATTGTATTTGGTATATTCAAAAGCACAATATTTCAAATATACCATAGAGAGTAAAATATACTATTACGATATATATTGTTATACTACTAAATTGAATATATATCATAGTGCAAAATATACCACATACTATGTTTAATATATTGATATAGTACTACATTCAAAAAATACCATAGAGTGCAAATATACCGTATTTGGTATTTTGATATACTACTAAATTCAAAATATACCACAGTGAAAAATATACCAAATGACAAAATGTTGAATAAATAATTATTTTACCTTTAATTTTATGTTTTGCAAAATATATAAAATGAGTTTTTTTCCTATTAAATGTGTAAGCTTGTTTAATATATATTTAAGTTAAAAATAATTTATTGAATTTTATGAAATATATATTTATATTATTTGTTATTGACATATTTTTCTTTTTTTTTCTATAAAATACTTTTATGTATTCATATTGCAAAATAATTTTGTAAGTCAACTTTAGTTGCACGCTTTAAAAAATACTGTCGACACACATATTTTTTGTTTAATTTGAAAAAAGTGCATAAAATATTATTTATGTCTTTTTGATACATGCAAAAGGAAGCTGCATATTTAATAAAAACTCGCCTGCCACAAATAGTGGAACGTGTGTGTGTGTGCTTGTGTGTGTGAAGCTTATAAGCAAACAGGCAGCTGCTCCATATTAACAATAGCAGTCAGAACAGCAACTAAAACAACAACTGCAACAACAACAAGAGCAACATCAACAACAACTACAACTACAACTACAGCAGATAGTGACAAGCAGGAGCAAACACGAAAGTGTAATCAACGCTTAAACACTCGCAACACAACGAGACAAACATGTCGCTCTTCTTGCCCAGCCGCAGACAATGGCTGACTGGATGACTGGCTGAATGGATGTGCCAGGCAGAAAGGATGTGGATGAGGATGGGAATGGCTGGTTGTAAGTCTGTCTGTCTGTCTGTCTGCTGTCTGGCTGACAAAAAAGCATGGACAAACATTGCGACACATTACTGTCAAAACTCATGAAAATATTTCACAACAGCGACAAGCGAACTGCCGCTGCAGGAAGAATGCCGCAAGAGGCAGCCAAGAGAGAGAGAGAGAGAGAGAGAGAGAGAGAGACAGAGAGAGAAGAGTAGAGAAGACAGAAGCGAAGCGAGCAGCACATAAAACATACAGCAGGCAGTAAGAAACAAAAAAGTCACTAACAAGCATCATATGCCAGCAGAAATGTCAACAACAATGCATCCACACACACACACATACAGCTCATTAGAGCTGTGACAAGGGGGCGTGGCAGCAGAAAGAGAAAAAAAGGGATTTAGCATGCCGGCTTAGCGGCAGCCGGAAATGCAGCAGGATAACATTCATTTGTTGTCCTTGTTGTTGTCTCTTTTTCTCCATGCATCTTGTGCCCATTTTCATCGTTGTTGTTGTTGTTGCAGCATTTTATGACAGCTACAAAAAGTTGCTGATGATGTAATGTTTATGTGTCGCTGACACTGTCAGTCTGTCCCCCTCTCTCTCCCCTCTCTCGCAGGCAGCGTCATAATTGCACCTGCAAGGCTAACAGATGCAGGAGAACAACTACGGTGGCAGCTGCACAAAAAGACAACGCACAATGACAGCCGAGAAAAATATGCCAAGTAGCTGACTTCACGTTGCACTGTGTGACATCGAAGTGAAGTGTGGGAGATGCCAAGAGGAGGAGGAAGATATGATGCATATCGCAAATGTCGTTTGCCGTCAGTTTCCGGTTGTTGCAGCAGGCATTTTGTTTATGCATGAACACGAATGCAACAGCAACAGCCAGCAGACAGCGCTGCAATGTCGCCTCGGTTTCGCGCAAAAGCGCATCAGCTGAAAGTGTCTCCTTCGCTGCCACGCCTCTCAACATTTTTTGGGGGGCACTTTGCGCGACATTGAGTTATGATTGCAACGGCACGTGACATCTTCGGACCACGTGCCACAATCAGTTGCGTGTCTGCTTGAATTAAATGCTAAGCATACGGATTAAGATCAACTCGATAGGAGAAAAAAATAAGTCAGAAAGCTGCAAACGACTGTGAGACACCCGGTAGCAATACTAATGCGGTATTTTTCTTAAAATATACCAAAAATATACTGGAAAAATACTAAAGTATACCTAAGTGTATATTTAGTATATAGATACCTTTTATAATACACCTTATCAAAAAACATAGTAAAATAATATACTGAAAAAATACTAAATTATACGGAAGTCTATATTTGATGTATCGATATACCAATACATTTAAATACAAGATATTCTCAAATATACCAAATTAATATACTGAAAAAATACTAAAGTACGCCGAAAGATATATTTAGTATATAGATATACAAATACATTTAAACAATACTTTTTAATAATACGCATTGCCCAAAAACATACTAAAATAATATACTGAAAAATACTTAATTATACCGAAGTCTATATTTGGTATATCGATATACTTAAACATTTAAAGAATATATTTAATAGTTTTTAAATATACCAACTCAATATACTAGAAAAATAGTAAACAATACCGAAGTCTATATTTGGTATATTAATATACTAAACATGTAAATAAAACTTTTATTATTCTTAAAATATTATATATCAAACTAATATACTGAAAAATACTAAAGTATATTCTATATATGGTATATCGGTATACTATTATATTTAAACGATACTATAGTCAACCAAAGTCACTAAGTCCTGACTGAATACCCATCTCTAATACTAAAGTATATACTTGGTATATCGATATACGATATTGAAAATACCAGACAGTCAACCAAAGTATCTTTATCTCCATCTCGAACTTTTTATAGTCCCTATGATCAAGGTGTTTATGGCTATATAGTCTCGCCTGTTAACGAAGATCAAGAATATGCATACTTTATGGGCCGGAGATGACTTCTTCTGTTCATTACATTTGCATATTTGCAGCAGACACAAAGTTATAATACCCTTCTACCCTGTGAGTAGGAGGTATAAATATAATTTGACTTGATTGCAATGTTTATTTCTGTCCCACTGTCATTTGTTATGCCAACAAGGCTATTTAAACAGACCAACTAGCAATAACAAATGTAAACTTTGCTGCTGTGTCGATTGTATATCTAACCAATTATAACCCATTTCTAAAAACAACACGAAAATTGTATATTAATTTCGACGTGGGCAGCGCTCACAACGAACTATTACACACAATTAGGCAACGAGGAAAGTAAAGCAGCAACAATGGGCATCGAGATATCTATAAACACATGTAAAGCGAACAGGAAGCCGCATTGATAGAGGCAATTAACAGCTCGACACGCCATATTTCCTACATGCGTCGTATACGCAATATTTCGTATGCACTGCTCGATGGCTGTGCGTGTAAAAGTATGGGCAAAAACAAAAATTAGACACATAATTAAAAATACAAAGCATAAAGCGTAATACAAAGACTAATGGCCGTCTGGCCAGTCGACTACAGATTCGAGTCGAGCGGGAGCGACGATTAATTTATTGTTATTGCTTAGGTAAACAAAGGAGCCGCCACCCAAAAATCGAATCGAAGTATATCCCTTGGCCAGCAGCTCGAGCATTATTATTAGTAAACCAAAATGCGTAGCCATAAATTACACACAGCAGAAGACGAAGAAGAAAAAAACTGCTCGAGCGCATCTTAAGAATGGAATCGGAGTCATCGAAATGAAATGAAAACGCGCACGCTTGACAGCTAGTTCCAGCTCCCTTTCGTAAGTGGGTCAGAGAGGAGACCACTCGATTCGTCCCTT
Organism: Drosophila pallidifrons; assembly: GCA_023558445.1. Lineage (NCBI taxonomy): Eukaryota > Metazoa > Arthropoda > Insecta > Diptera > Drosophilidae > Drosophila > Drosophila pallidifrons. The sequence goes on along the minus strand of CM042347.1, from coordinate 26,039,703 downwards.
CGGATATATATATATACATTCGATACGTGCGTGCTGCGGAAATGCTCGCAAATTTGCGCTTTGAATTTTTCGCCGGCGTGGCGATCGTGGACTCGCATATTTTATTTGCTCTTTCAATCAGCAAAAAAATACGAAAATACGAAAACGTAAAAGCGGAAAGCCTTTTGCCAGCAATAAAATTATTGAAAGATTGATGAAAGCCGCCGCCGTCGCCGCAGTCCGCAAATAAAAACCGAAACTTGCCCTAAAATTGGGTGCACAACAAATTGCTGTTTTGGTGTAAGTAAGTTTAGATGTAGCTTCAAGTCACAGGTCGCAGTCAAAGAACTTAAGAGACACCCCAGGAATGTCGAGTCGTTGACATTGACATGGGACCAGCAGCAGGACAACAGCAATAGCAACAGCAACAGCAACAAAAACTACAGTCAGTGCAAAAGATTTATGGTCAAATAATTAGCAATGCCAACGGCAACCACGCCCTGTATTAATACCCTTTAAACTGGCAAGCGTTTTCAATGGCTTTGAATGATTTAATTGATTAGTTTAGGAACATATTGAAATAGTAAAATCTCAAATTGTTTTATAAATTACATAAATATTTAAAAATTGAATTATGTAAATAAGTAAAATGTTATTTTATTTATTTACTTTATTAAATTTGTTATGAAATACATAGTTTTACTCAAAAGAGAGTTTTGACTGCTGGAATAAATAAACTTAAAATAAAAATATATTTCAATTATTTTTAAATACATATGTTTATTATTTTGTATTTTATATATAATATAAAAAATATGAAATCAATTGCATTCATAATTATGTATTTATTATTTTTTGATTTATTTGCACATTTCACAAATTTTATTGCGTTTTTAATCGATATAAAATCAATTGCATTAAAATTGTCGATTCTCATAATTGGAGTTATAAATGTAAAGCATGGAGACAATTTTTTTGTTTACGCAAGAACATAAATAATAGTAAAATGTCAAGTTGATTTAATAATATTTTTGATCATTCAATCCGTAGATTCAGTTTAATCATTTCAATTAATAATTATTAAAAATAGTATTCGTTTTTAAACTCATTAAATATTTGAAAATTGGTTTTAAAACTCTAAGTTATTAAATTGTCAGTTATTAAATTGTATATAAAGTAATACTTTCTGGCTTCTTCTAATCTCGAATCTAATTACTGTAGTGTATCTCTGAGTCGTTGTGCCCCTCCTTGGCAATAGCATAGAACAATATACAGCTATAGACACACACAGTTCTATACAGAGTGGTGGACGAGAGAGGGAACGCTGCTGGCAAAGCGAGGTGTTTTAATTAATTAGCTTTTTGTTTTAATGCTGAACTTTTGTCCTGTGCTTTGTGTCCGGCGTTTCGATTGCGTTTTTACGACTACGCGCGACTAATTTGTGTAAATTAAATTTATCGACCAGAAAATGCCACACAGCAGAGCGACAGAAGAAGCAGTTGAAGCAGCGGAGGCAACGTGTAACACCTTCGGCCCTTCTGCTGCTTAAATTAATCATACGCAGTGTGCGCCAAAAACATTGCTGTATCCCAACAGCATAATAGCCTAACTGAGTGCCGAATGCAGCTGAATTTGCAGCTGTCTGTGAATTTGGGTCAGCAGCAGCAACAAGATGTGCTTCGATTTCAGTTACGTGGCTGTTTTGCATTTCGATTTTGTTTGTTAAGCATACGCAGTGTGGGCCGCATTGAGTGCGAGGGTGTTGCGCTCATCATCAATGGGGCTTTGATGGCCACTGCGCCTTAATGGCCAACTCACTCACTCACCAAGGCCGAAAAGTGTTTCGCCGAGTGCTGAGTAAATTTTTTTCTTCCCTTTCCCCTCGCCTCATTTTTGGCCCTCAGCCAACTCGCGCAACATAGGCCATGCACTTTCATTAAGTTTAATTAAATTCTCACTTTGTAAATGTCAATGCACACACACACACACACACACACACACATAGCGACTATCTATCTGCTACTGCTGTGTTTGGGACGCAAAAAATGCGCCAACCTGAGCGAATTTATGGCCCTTGGCGCAAGGCGACAAAAATCTCTGGGATACTCGCTGAATGTGAATGTGAATGTGCCGCTTTCGCTCTTTCACAAATAACAGCACGTCGTTGTCGTCGTCGTTGTTGTAGTTTTGCTTCATTTGCTGCCCTGTTTTTCGGGGCGGGCAGACATTGTTGGCTTTTAATTTGGCCGGCACGCAAACGTCGAGAGTTGAGTGTCGAGAGTCGAGTTGCGAGACACAATGAACGCCTACTCTAACTGTGCTTATTATGCAACAGCATTTTTATTAATTTTTGCGTATTTTTCATGACAACAGCAAAGTAAATGCGAATGCCACCAAAATTTCTAAGCAGCGCGCGCAAAAAAAAAATAGAAGTGAGAAAGCTACTGTGAAAGCGACTGCGAAATACCCATGCTCAATAAAACATATTCCAAAAAAATACCACAATTAATATACCGAAAAAATACTAAAATATACCGAAAGTTATATTTAGTATATCGATATAGTTCAACATTCAACACATACAAAATATACCATGGAATACAAAACATACCAAAGAGTAGAAAATATACCAGGTTATCAAACAAAGCAGCTAAGAATCGATTGCACAAAAAAAATACAAAAAATATACCAAATACTATATTGGATATATAGATATAGTTCTACATTTAAAATATACCAAAAACACAAAATATACCACAAAGTATAAATAATATACCAAAAATACTAAAATATACCGACTGCTATATTTGGTATATCGATTTAGTACTAAATTCAAAATATACAAAAAACACAAAATATACCACAAAGCATAAAAAATATACCAAACATTACTATATTATATCGAAGGCTATATGTGGTACATTGATATAGTTCTACATTCAAAATGTACCATAGAGTACAAAATATATAACAGAGTAAAAAATATAGCATATATTACAAAATATACCACTTTGTTAACCAAAACAGCAAAGAACCGATTACAGTTTAAAGTTATAATACCCTACCGACCCTTTTGGGTACCGGGTATAAAAATTTATAAATTCAAGTCAAAAATTCTACCATAAACTTAACCATAAATAATTCAAAAAATGCCTGCCACGCCCCCAGCCCCCAGTTCGTCAGCATTGTCTTGCGCCTCTTGAGTTTATTTCGGTATTTTGGATATTTCTAAGGATATTTTCGTGCAAGGATATTAACCCCAATTGCGCGAGGCCCAACTTGAGTTTTTGCTTTATTTTCGCTGTTGTTTTTTTTGTTTTTTTGCAGTTGCCGTCGTTGTTATTGTTATGACTGTTCCTCTTGTTGTTGTTTTTGTTGTTGTTGTTGTTGTTGGTGGTTTTGTTGTTGTTATTGTATCTGGTTGGCTTTTTAAGTGTTTCTTTAAGCGCCATAATCAGGCGCACCAAGAGCGCAAATATTTTAAGCGACACGCAAATATGCAAATACTTCTCCAAGACATATGTGTGACTATGTGTCTACGTGTGTGTGTGTGTGTGTGTATGTTAGCCATGTCTATGAGCATGTGTGTGTGTGTGTGGTGCTACTTAAGCTGCTTAGCAGCTAAGCAAACAAGGCTGCCAGCAATACCCTAAGGTCACAACAAACGCCTGCCAATCGATCCGTTCATAAATGCGGCTGGGTAAACACAATTAGGCGGCTTAAAATAGCGAAGCGTCTGCTTTTATTTTATTAATTTCAGTTGCTAATAAAACTTCGAAGAGTATTTCTAAGCTTGAACAGTTCACTTCGTATACATATAAGAATATAAATTATTTACATTTAATTAAAATAAAAACTTAATACCTTTAAATTCATGAACCACTTAAACGAGGCCAAGCTGCAAATTCTTTTCCAAAACTTTTGTTTTAAATTTTGAACTATTTTGACTGAATTTGAATAGAGTTTTTAAATGCTAAAGCTCTCTTTCTAAATCAGTTTATTTTATATATCATTTGGAAAAGAAATTACTTAAACTTACTTGATATTATGTGTTTTGCTTTTTTAATTATTCCAAATTAGTCTAAGCAGGGCAATCATTCCACTTCTTTTTATGAATTTAACTGATTTGGATTTAAATTCAATTAAATAGAATTCAACGATAAAATAGCATTTAATTTTTTGCCACAGTTTTCCATTAACAAAGTCATTATATAGAGTTGAGTAATGAAACTTTGTAAACCTCAGAATAGAAAATAATTTTGATTTCGTCTGAGGGGGTAAATTTGTTCAATCTCATATAAAGGCAATAAGGAATTGTATACGTTGTTATAATAAAATAATAATAATACTAATTTCGATATAAAACACATTTATTTGTTTAAAATAAAACAAACCATTAAATTTAGCAGTTCGATGGCTTTATATACATACTTTAATTGTACACACAAATTATTTAAAAAAAACTACACATCTTAAACCAAACTTTTATTTCATTTTTTCAAGAATATTTTGAATTTATTTAAATTAAATTTCTAAATAACTTCATAACCTCATCTCTGCTAAACTTATTAGCATAAATATTCATTAGATTATTTTTGTATATAATACTCTTAATCCTTGACTGTTAGTGCATTCGCTATTCGTCTAGTTACTTCTGCGATTTTCTTTATGCTGCTTGTACTTTATGTGTTTGTATTGTATTCTGTGTTGTATATTTGGCCTATGCATGTTTAAATTTTATGTTTGCCAATGTGTCGGTTCTTGGCCATAAATGCACACCCAAAAGACCTCTTCCAATCCCTCTTCCCTCTCGTATCTCCTCTTCCCCTCTCTCTCTTCCCTACTGAGTGCGAGTTGCTTGTCGAGTCAAATGTTTGGCAACATGTGCCACGCGGTGGCAACATGCGGCCTGCATATAAATTTGCCAAGTGACTCGCAGTTTTGCTTGAATTTCTTCTTCAGCTCAACCCAATTTTTTTTTTTGCTGCTGTTTTTTTTTGGGTGCTGTTCTTGTTGAACATTTGGCAGAGTTTCCACATTGATTTCAGCTGCAAATTCGTAACATGGCGCTTAATTAAATTTGCTTAATTAATGTGAGCATGTGAGAGAACGCTCTCTGAAGCCTCTTTGACCTTTTTCCCATGGAGTGAGGGGCGATGGGGTCAATCCTGTGGTCAGAAGCTGCCTTCAGCTGTCAGCGTCGTCCTGACAGCAATAGCCGCATTATGATGTCAACTGTGAAGTCAACTGTAAGCGAGTGTTTTCCACACACACACACACACATACAAACACACACTCACACACATTCATTAATCATTACACAAAAGGCAGCAAAACGCTTTTTGGACGCTGCTTTTGCTCGCATAATTGTCCTCGACGAAGCGTTCGACCCGAAAGTACATAAAAAATAAAGGAATAAATATAATTCACTTTGGGTGTTTAATTGCGCATAAGTGCATCAAATAGTTGCCAACGACCTTTGACTACCATCGAAATAGATCAAGGCTCGCTAATGAGAGCGCTATAATTAGTTTTAGTACTAAAATAAGTACATCGAGATAAATATAGAAAATGAAAGTTTTAGTACTTAAATAAATAAACCCAAAATAAATATAGAAAATGGAAAGTTTCTCACGAAGTTAACTACATATTAATTGAACTTCGAGTCGCATTAATTGACACTGCAATTGATATACAGTAGATATATGATATTGATATATGTATATTAACTTCCGAAGTAATTCTCAAATATGAACAAAACAAATGTCAAGCTAAGTTTGATGCCAATCACAAAGTAACTAGCTAAAAGAAATCGCCTATCCATTAAAAAAGTACAGGCTCTTGAATCAGGAATTAAGTGTATTTAATTGAAGATACGTATAAAATAATATATATATATAGAATATGAATATTAAATGTAATACATATATACATATTTATTAAAAGCTATTTTGAATTTCATTATATTTTTGTCTTAGCACTGATATTTCAATGAAAATCATAATGCATGTTAGTTGCTAAAATATTGAAAAAATGGTTGATTTATTTAAAAATAATTTATTAAGCTGTTATTACTAAATTTGGTTGCAAAGCAGCATTTATAATATTATTATTATTATTATAATATATAATATTATTCTTTTTAAATGTTCAACGCGTAGGTCGTCAGCACTGCTATTTTAATGATCACATCTCTATACATATACACAGATATACAATTAAAATATATAAAATAAAGATATTGTCATTTATTTTAGAGACATAATGTGTTATGAAGTATTTCAATGCGAAGATTAATGCTCAAGCTAGGTCACTTTTCATTTATGAATTTAATTTATTTTAGTATTATATTTTCAAAATAGTAAACAATATTTAACAAATTATAAATATCGTCAAGTTAAGGTTTAATTAAAAGGAATTTTTAAAGCATTAAGATTTAAATAAAGAAATTTTAAATATCTGAAGAATAATGAAAGTTTCCGAAGAATAAAGAAAGTTTATTTATAATTAGAAAGGAAATATTCGGTTAAACAATTTGATGTTTTAATAGTTATCTAAACTATTATGAATATTTTCATAATACGACTTCGATGTATTGTACTTAAATTGTCGAGCGAATATTGAAATATATACAACTTTAATATTATGAGAAAAACTTCAAAGGATATAAATGAATATGGGTAATTCTATGACTAATTTTCTATCTAAAGGGAAAAGCACATCCAAAACTGATTTTTATTTTAAGTAAAGTTGAATCTTATAACTATTGATTAGCACATTAATTTGAGCTAATAATAAGAATGGAAATAACATACTTTTCAAAAGTATTTCTTAGGTTGTGAAAATAAAATTGAGATTAATAATTTGTTATATATTTTACCCTCAAGCTATAAATGAAGTTTATGCTCTTGCTCGCAAAAAGAAAAGCTGAAAGGATAAAGTGACATTTGTGAAGCTGAGACGATTTGCAGACTTTGGCCAACACGTTGAAGTGAAATGTGCATCAAATCAGCAGGAATTTGCCACTAAAAGCGGCAAGAAGTCAACGCGGCCTAAAGCTGAAGTCAAGGTGGAAAGCATAGAGACATTGAGAGATTTAGCCCAGTTAAGAAATGCGCCTCTCTCACACTTTATCTCGCTCTCTCTATCTCTCTGTGCTCTCGCATATTCTACTCTCTTTTTCTCTCTCTCTCTCTCTCGTTTTGTGGCCGCAAAGCTTTTTGGCAATGAAACGACGGTAGTGAAACAAAACACCAAAGCAATTGCCAAAAAGAGCCAAGAAACAAAAACAAAAACAACAACAACAACTACGAATATTTGTTGGCCAACTGCAATGTTCACCTTTTATATGTCGGTTATGGGCCAGGAATTGTACATATATATAGAGTATATATATTCACTTAATGCGCTCCCGTGTCCGTTTTGCTTGATGCGCCACGTTCTCAGTTGCCTGCATTTCATCCTCCCCCACCCCCACCCCATCCCCCTTACGGCCTCTCTTGGCCCACAACATGCAGCATTTTTTGGCCCGTTAACGCGTGACTTCGAGTGCCCTTAATGCTGTAAATGAATATTTAATGTTAAAAGCACTTGTCGAAAATGCAGCAGCAGCAAAGGGAGAGAGGCGGTGCTGCCGCTTCACTTAACGAGCGAGTTGATTTTAAATTGTTTTTGCAATTGGAGCATGCGATTAAAAATAAATAGTTGCAGTTTCTGAGGCCCCAACAACAACAACAACAAAAGCAACAACAACAAGAACAACTTGAAGGGCGGCCACGCAAATTAGCGTTAACGTTAAAGTTGGCCTGCTATTTGTGCCGAGCAAACATAGTTAACTTGGCCAACAGCAGCTGGCATAAATAATGCGTAGCCTCAACTCGAACTCGAGCTCGAGCTCAGAGCTCTAAGCAGCTCCTGAGAAACTCTGTTTGCCCAGCCGTCTTCTTCCTGGCTGGCTGAGACAAATGTTTATAAACCGCTTAATTATTCACTTGGCCCACTTTTCAGTCAGCTGCTTTGCCTTTTTCTTAGCCTCCCTCCCTCCCTTCCACCCTACGTTACACGCTAAACAAATTGACACAACAGCCCAGCGAAAGCAGAGCTCAGATTTTTGCGGTGCTAAGTTGAGGCCACATAAATCACAGCCAAACAAAAGAAGCAAGCAGAAAACCTCGAGCACCTTTTCAAGGAAATTGTTTTGCCGCAGCTGTTTGCCAGCATTTTTCATAATTGTTACAACCATTTTTACACCTTCTCTTCTTAGGAAGATCGGCTGTAAATCCAATTGCACTTGAGTTCAAAAAGTTTCAGCTAATTTAAAGTTTACCCAAGAAAGCAATAATAATATATTTTAAGAAACTACTAATATTTTTAAATTTTTTAATTTCGTTAAGATTTCATTTGCACTTACTTTGTTTGCTACATTGAGAAGCTGTCACCAAATCCATCACATAGATGTATTGTCTTTGCTTCACCAAAGACAAAACCAAACACAAACACAAATCACAAACACAATTGCCGCATTCTTATTCATTTGCACACAAAAAAAAAACGATCAAAGAAAATGAAAAAACAATTATTGCACGTATTGTCTTTGCTTCAACAAAGACAAAAGAAACACAAACACAAATGGCGCATTCTTATTCATTTGCACAAACAAAAAATAGAAAAAAAAAACAAAGCAAAGGAAACACATTAAATGCATATTGCCATTTCACTCTCACTGCACTTATTTTTGCTTGCCGCACAACCACGCACTATTTCACTCGCACTTACACTTCACGCGCTTCATGACTCACTTTTCAATTTTTCAACAGCCTCAAAAATTTGAGACTTACAGAGACATAAAAATTAAACACTTTACACACTTTTCACATTAATTCGTTGTTGCACACACTGCAGATTAAAAATATATACAAAAAAATGTACTTGCATTTGTTAACCGAACACGTAATTCAATATTTTCACTTTGCCGCGTCATAGAAAAAAACCGACGCGAATTTGCAAGCTTCATTTGCATTGCCAAACTACCGATATTGCGATATTATTAATTACACGTTATATGTAAATACTTTAACACAACCGAGATTTACTTTTCGACAATTCAAAAGAGAAATAAACGATTTAACCGCGTACGCACAAATTTTAACTGCCTTTTTTTCTGCAGCGATCTTCAATAATGACGCTACAACTTTGCAGTGTGACCGTCCATTGCTCAAAACCTTGACCGAAATATACTAGCTAATTAGCATTTTGGCGCTCCATTCCTTACATTAGTTCCAATAAGCGAGAAGCTGGAAAGTGAAAGGAAGACGAAAAAAAAGAAATGACACAAAGCGTCGCGCGTCGTGATTGCAAATGCATATTAAAACTGTTGCTTAATTCTTTGTGGTAATTAATCGGATAATAAAGTGCAAATATTCGTCGCAAGTTGTTTTTAATGATAATAGTGATTGCAACAATGTGTATTAAGTGATTCGGTTACCGCGTACAATATAGTGATAAAAAGTGTAAATATTTAAATAGAAGCAAAAGTTTTAGTGCTGCTTGCATAGTGTATTTAACAAGCAAAGTGAGTAGATAATTATTATCATTACAATTACTGAACTTGCTAGTCGCCTAAACGCTGTTTGCGAGTTCATTGCTCTATACTCGTTGTTGTTGCTATTTTTTCGTTAGTGCATTGCCCTTGAAACTACGCGGTACAGCTGTGGCCTTTGCTCACACAGAAGATGCATACAAACACACGTATATAGTATATACATTCATATGTATGTATGTACATAGATAATTCGCTTGTTCTTTGTTGTCTCTTTCTATCCTGGTATTGCTATGTGCATTTTGCTTTTCGCTCTCAAGTTCGCAGCTATGAATGGAATGAGACATTGACAAACTGCGTTTTGCTTATTTGAATTGATTTCTTTTCATTTCTTGTATTGCAAGCTGCAGGCATTGTGACGTCAAGCATGTAATAACAAATATGGCATTGGCTTTATGATGACGTCACATAGTAGATATACATACTTGTATGGCTTGCTGCTAATATTGGACTATCACATGGCCTCAATCTTTAATATAAAATAATTTGTATAAGTAATTATTATTGCAATTATTTTATTTATTTGTATTGCATGTCGGCTATACATACATACATATGTGTAAACACGTTTATTTGTGTCTGTTTACTTTATATTCTTGTTGCTATTTTATGTTAACCTTGAAATTTTGTTGGACAGCTGACGAATTCATAGAAAAGGCTCTGTTATTTTTTCGTCAATTCGTTTTGTGTGTGGTTCTCAGTGCTTCGCTCTCTGAAGTTTTACAGTCTGTTAACCGAGTTGCCTTATATTTGTGATATTCTTTGCAAGCCGCGACAATTGTGACGTCACATTGTGTTAATTACAGAATGTTAAATACATATTGGCTTAACAGATGCAAACAGGAATGCAAATCATTTTACGCAGCGATATTTCGAAGATTTGAAAGTGAATTTCTATATTTGTTTTGAAAATTATATGTTTGTAGCAAAAATTTAAGTTATTTAATTTCTTTTCTTATACAATTACGAATGTGAGCGTGAGAAATGTTTAAACTATGCAGTACAAAAGTGGCAAATTTTAAAGAAACGCTAAAATAGGGAAACTCGTATCCATTCAAATACCATTAGTTGTATTCTTATGCTGAGCGAGTTTTCTGTGCTGCAGCCTCAGGTTTTGTCAGCACCAAGTGGCAGCACTTGCCCAGTTCTTGTGTTGAGAATGGGACGAAGAAGAAGATGGTAAAGAAGGGTTAAGAGGGGGGCAAGCACTCAGTGCTCGCTCTCAAATTGACCCTGTTTACAATGGCAATGCAATGCGAGACAGGCGCGGACCCAATTGGCAGCATGTCAAGTCAGCTCAAGTGAAATTTATTTGTAACAGCCAGCAATAGCCAGAGGCGAGGCAAGCTCAGCTTCAGTCCAGCTGCACAGTTGTATTTGAAGGCACGAAGTGACATTAAATGAAATGACTTTTTGTAGGAAATGTCCGCCAAAGTGTCGAAGCTTAAATGGAAAATTTATAATTTAAGTATTTGTCAACAAAATTTTGAGTAACATTCCCTAAACAATTTTAAATTTTAGTTTAGGAGAATATTACTGTTAAATTACTATGAGAAATGTTTAAAAGAAAAATTTCTGATATTAATATTTACAAACAAAAGTTTGAGTGAAACGCAATAAAAATAATTTCATTATAACATGCATTAAAAAATGATAAATTTTAGTTTAGTGTTAGGAAAATATTACTGATGAATTACTGCGAGAAAAGTTTAAAAGGAGAATTTATAATATACATATATATATTTTCAACCAAAAGTTTTAGTGAATCGCAGCCAAAATATTTTAATTATAACATTCACTTTAAGCGTATTAAATTTTATTATTATATTATTTAAATTTTATAATTTGTATATTAACTTCACCTTGCAGATAACTGCATTAATATTTGTGTTAAAAATTTCCATCTACCGCGATCCATTTCCGCTGCCAATCATCTATGTTTTCCGCACATTAAATGCGGTTGGGATGGTCAAGTCAGCGAAATACTGTTGAAGGGTGTGGAGTGGGAGGGGGTGAGGAGTCAGTTATTCAGGCAGTCATTGTGGCAGCATCTAAATATAAACTGCTCTTCAGAGTCTGGGCACACTGCGAGTGTGTTCCATTTTGCTTTCGCCTCTTCTTCGCCTGTCAACGCAATTGCTGTCATTGCTGTTATTGCACTTAACGCACTTGCGCCCACGCACACATACACACACATGAGAGTGAGAGAGTGGGAAGAGGGGGTCGAATGAGAGAGAGGGAAAGGGAGATGACACACAGACAACTGGCAACTGGCTGCAATTATGGCGTCTCAATGCGTTTTGTGCGTGGCTTTGGCAGTTAACCCACAAGCCTGCCATTGCATATTTGCAACAGCAGTGGAGAGTGGAGAGTATAGAATGGAGAGGGGAGAGTGGAGAGTGGAGAACGGAGGCAGCTGTGGCACTGGCAGCAACTGGGGACAAAAGCATTTGTGCTAGACAAAAGCATTGAATGCCCACGGGGCAGCCATTAGCCTAATAACGCCACGCAACGAAACACACACACACACATACGTCATACACACACACGCACACATACGAATACCACTAGACCAACTGTTGTCTCGTCTGAGTTGCGTTTTTGAGCTGCGTCGCGCCACAACAACAACAACAACAACAGCAACAATGACAAACAGTCAACATGATGAACGTCGCCTCAGTCTCAGGCTCAGCTTGAACAATTAACATAAATAATAGCCAAGTGGTTCTTGCTTACAAAGGTAGCAAGTACACTGACAGAAAAATTGGGTTTTAAAAGAACAATTTTTTTTAAGAAAGAACAATTTTATGAATACTTAAAAGAGTAGTTGAAATTTGAAGAATGTCAAATGGTTTTGTTTTGTAAATTAGGGAATTTTGTAACTATGAAAGTTACTTTTTCTTAGAATTTAATTTAATTATAGATTTCCATTATTCCCAGATTTCTGGTATCTTTAAAATTTATGAATTTTTTATTCAGACTCCCTTTTTTTAAATTTTAACACTTTCATGTTTGAATTAGAAATATATATTCTTAGAACATAGATAATTTGGGTTCTTTAAGAAGAAATATTTTAAAGAAATGAAAATTTTAAGATTGTTATGTTTCTTAAAAAAAGTTGTTGAAATTTGACAAATATCAAATAATTTTCTTTTGTAATAATAGGGAAATTTCAATTGTGAATTTTATATTTAAAGTTCTTAATTTAATTTTTAAACATTTGTATGATTGATTTAGAAATATATATTTTTGTATTGAGAATTCATATCAGCTAAGAATAAATAAGGTTTAAGAATTATCAATTTTAGTCTGTTTTCTTAGAACTTGCTTGTTAAAGCTTTCCACCCAATTTTATATTATTTGATTTTATTGTAATCACAAAAGTGTGAGAAATATATTCTAAATTTCATTCAAAATAATTGTGTGTATGTAAGCCGAATTTATTTTAATTTTTTTAAGCTATTCAATTTAGACCTACATACATTTTAATTTTTACGAATTTTCAAACCTTTTTTTTCTCTCTGTGTATTAACTGTCGTTCCTGTTTGCTACTTTGTGGCAAGTGGAAATATATTTTTCACTTTTCATTTCGACTCGTTATTATGTCCCCAGCGAGATGCTCCAAATAACAAAGACAATTGTTGCACTGGGACTGCAAAATTCACCTATTCGTTGCTATTTATAAAGGTGCGACAAATTGCTGACTCTAAACAGCCTTTTATTGTGTATTTTAAGCTGAAGCTATGCAAATATATGAAAGCGAAATTGCGCATTTTTTTGATGCGTAAATCCACAGGATAAGCAAAGGATATTTATATGAAAGTCTGAAATGATTTCAACAGTTTGACAATATTCAAATAAATTCAGCTTATAAATATTATTTGGAATGAAATTCCAAATATATTTCTCACACTTTTTTCTTGCAAATAGAATAAAGTAATAGAAAATTGGGTCACACATTTAATTTAATTCCATGTCAATAAATAAATTGTTGACGTTCTTTAATGTTCGAGGAATTTAAAGCTTGTGTAATTTATGTTATATATTTTAGATGCTTCCCTTTAATAAATTGCACAAAAAGTTTATTTTTGTTTTGGGTTTTTAAAAGCAATCATTGCTTACGAAAAAAATGCTTTATTTTTTGTATAAGATAAATAGAAGTGAATCGTTTACATATTGAACCGAACCCAACAATACTTTTAGCACAGCACAGCAAAGCTGAATAACTGAAATTGTTGGCAAAAAGTTTGCATGGAATTTGAGGCGAATGTCGCCAAAGCCATGGCGGAGTTGCTGTTGTTGTTGTTGTATGTTGCATGTGACCGAACTTAAAGTCAAAATTGCTTGGCCAAATTGTTACTCAAAGTCAAATCAGAGGAAGAAGCTTCAGCTTCAGCTTTTCTGCCCCTTCAGGCCACAATGCATGGCAGTTGTAGCATTTTGTGGCAGCAACAACAACAGCAGTAGCAGCAGCTTGGCTTACGTTACGTATACGCAATGTCTGAGGTTTCGCAATAAAATTGCGCATTGTTGTCGTTGCTGTTGCTGTAAAATACCAACCATTGCAAGATTTATATGTTTAGCTCGCTTAAGTGGCAGTCAGACATTGGTTTTAGGGGCCGCATAAGACAACTTTATAAGCTAAGCGCAAGCCTTGCAGTCTAGACACACAGTCGAGTCGAGTTGAGTCGAGTCGAGTTGAGTTGAAATGGTGACATTCAAATGCTGCTAGCAGAGATTTATGCCAACTGGCCCAAAATAAGCTTTAGTTTCATCTTGCAGCAGGGTCAAGCTTGTCGCATAGTTTTTCCTTTTTTTTTTTTTTTGTCTGCACAAAACTTTTGCACATTTCCTACAGCACAAATATTTTTCGACTTTGGGACATCGCTTTGCTTTATTATTTTGTTGCTTTACATTATCGGTGGGCGGGGAAGGGTGGAAGGGGCAACTTTTCTGCTATTTTGGGCACAACTTATGGCGCAAAAGTGAATTGGGCGGCCAACTCGAAGTCGAGAGTTGTTCGTGCGAACTTCCTACTACGAAACAGCCAAAAAGGAAGTCGCAGACCGTGCGAAAAGTTTCTGTTGCTGTTGCTGCTGTTCGGAGAGGCACATTACAGCAACTTCCTTTCACGCAAAATTTGTTTAATTAAAATTTTTGTTAAAATCAGTAAATTGTTTTGTTGTCCCCTTCTCATCCCGCATAGTTTGCCACAAGGCAAAATATTGCCACAAAACTATGAAATTAAATAATTGAACTGTAAAAATGTGCACAGCTTTTGACTTTATCTGCTACCGAGCGGATATATAAAACTTTTCGAAATAAGGAAATAAGTAATTTATAAGCAGCTTTACCTTTAATTCCCCATTTTGTAATTCCCTTTGCGAACTATCTTTCAAGTGTCTCTCACCTAGCTATCAATTATTAAGTAATGCGCAGATAATAGAGTTATATAATTTAATCGTTGACAGCAAATACATCAATTCATCAAACAAAAAAAAGGGAAACTATGCGTTTGCGTTGCGACCCCAAAACGACAACGCACAAAATTATTCAAGTCAATGAACAATTTAATTTATCATTAATATAAAATCCGACAGTTTGTATATAGAGAGAGAGAGAGAGAGAGAGAGAGTGTCGCCTTGGCGTGCTGCCATCGCAAGCAAAGCAAAACGCAAACCTCCAGAGCCACTTGAGCTAATCTCATATATCATCGTTGATCTGGCAGCCAAGCAGAAGATGATGGGGAAGAAGGGGCGAAGGTTGTTCTGCCAAGAACGTGGAACGTCTGTTATTTTTTTTCCCTTAGCTTTCTTTCTAATATGTATGATTTTACTTTCAAATATGGCCAGGACTTGTGTGTGTGTGTGGTTGTCTGTCCTGTCGGTGTCCTGCCATAATTCTAAGCAGGAAACTTGCTGGCATCAGCAGCCGGCAGTCTGACCATTAATACTCAATTGGCTGTGCTTCCCGTGCGGATTGTGGTCGAAGCTAGTTTCCTCCTCGCTTCTCGCTCCTCGCTCCTTTTGCCATCTGCGTCTTGTCGTCTTGTGCGTCTGACACTTGAATTGAATCGAAATTGGTTATTAGCAATTCTTACGAGACGAAGGAGTCGCACTTGAAAGCGTATATCTTGCAGAGAATAAAATTGGAAAATGCCCCAATACATTGCGTATACGCCCCCGTCATCGTCCAACCTTAAAGCGCTACAAGTTGCAAGCGGATTCGTGTCAATGCAAACAATGACAAGCAGTCAGACAGACAGGGGCTGAAAGAAGCCGCTGGCAAGTGCATATAACATATATCAAAAGTTATTCGGCGCAAATGAAATCGTTTTGTGCAACTTCCGTTTCCGTTGCTGTTGCTGTTGCTTTTGCTGTTGCTTTTACTGTGTGAGAGTCACATTCACACACGATTTTGATTTTGATTTGTTTGCGAAACTCACTCGTTGAGCTGCTCTCTGCACATTGCGTGCGGAGAGTGCATTCGCTTGGAATATCTAAGTTTTCTAGCCCAGCTAAAGTTCTGCACACACAACAACAACATGGAACGCAAAAAAGTGGAATAAAAGAAGGAGAATCAAAATGGTTGTATTTCCTCTTCCCTCTTCTTCTTTTACCCTCCTCACTTGCTTATCAGAGAACTCAGCAGTCGACAGTCGGCATTCTGCTGATGTTCGCATAAAGCGCAAAAATTGCATGCTTTATGCATAAATAAACAAATCAGTGAAATCAAAAACATTCAAAATGACTTGAAAACTCAGCTCAATGCCCATTGTCATGTCTGTCTTCTTTATCCCCTCCCCTCCCTCTTTTACTATTGCAATGTGTATTGTGCATTGAGTTGTTGTCGTATTTATTTTTAGGTTTTGCATTTGGTCGATTCTCGCATGATTTTTCGGTCGGGAGATGCTTGCATCTGGATTGAGGACATGTTTATTTGCTTCAACGCTTTAAAACTACACACAATGCAAGGCAAATAAGCACCAAATAAAGTATAAAGTGAATAGGAATTCAATGAGATGCATTTTGCACAATACTTAAAATATCTAATGTGTTTCCTGTTCTTCCTTGCATCGGTTAAATAATTTGTTATTCAGACCTTCCAAGATATTTTTCCTATAAGAAAGCTACAATAGGACGGTATTATTCCAAAAATATACTCAATTAATATACCGAAAAAATACAAAAATATACCGATGGCTATAATTGGTATATTCATATACTACTACATTCAAAATATAGTAGATTATCAACCAAAGCTAATATAATACAATTAAGAAAGCTTCAGATAGTGCGGTATTATTACAAAATTATATTAAAGTGAAATATACTGAAGCTTATTATTGGTATATACCGCTAAATTCAAAACAGTTCGGTATTCTTCTAAAAATATACCAAATTAAGATATACCCAAAGGTATTATTAGTATATCGATATTCCATTGGAAACAGTGCGGTATTATTCTAAAAATGTACCAAAATGAAATATACTGAAGGATATTATTGGTATATCAATATACCACCACATTTAAAATGTACCATACAGTACAAAAAATACCAGATTGTTAACCAAAGCATCTAAGACTCGAAAAAACATGTAAGAAATTGTTTTGCAAATAATGTATAATAAATTGAAAGTAAATTGTTACCTCAATTGCAATGCACTTTAAAATATATAGATATTTAGAAATGTTTCATCAATTGCATAACATTGTAAGAAATTATTTTTAAATGCAATATTGAAAATTGAAAACATGTCTAGTAAATAGAAATTCATTTAAACTCATTCAAACATTAAACACAACATAGAAAAGAGAAGAGGAAATCATTTAAATGAATTCTAACATAACTTAAATTATATATATGACATTTAGTAGACCTCGGTGCTCTCATTTGCATAATGTTGAGCTGTATTCTTGGTTAAACAACTCGTCATCTAAGTCGCTCAAGGTGCAGCACTTGAGTCTCTGTGTCTAAAGACAGCCGCACACTTGGTTCGTGTTATCACCATAAGCTAGGTCAGACATCTGTCTGTCTCTTTGCAGGTCTGTCTGTCTGTCTGTCTGGGGTGGCGATAAAATTGAAGCTGTGCCAGCAACTCGGATGCAGAGATACAACTACAGCAGAGATGAAGATACAAACATGACATATTAGTTCATTTCGGTGGTCTCTGTAATTACAAACTTATGTTAATGACTTTCACTCTCTGCACTCTCTCAACACACTCGACTCTTGACTTGTCCTAAATGAAGGTTACGGTTTGGCCTTCTCTCATGCATATGCATGCACAGAGAGAGATAGAGAGAGAGTGAGAAAGAGAGAGATACTCATACGGGTTTTCGGGCCTAAATGAAGTTGCTCAAATCATCATCCAATTAGAGCTGTAAAATTATACTAATTACAACTTTGGAATTAGAAATATGCAAATGCGTTGGCGTCGAAGCGACGAGACAGGCCTTGAGACTCTGATTCAGAATTTTGACTACGGAAAACTTTTGTGATTAAAAATTGCCAAAGTTAAATGAGTCACACACACATACCACTATACTATATAGAGAGTAGATATATTTTGTATATAAAGTTGCATAAATTTGCCTAAATTATATTGACATCTGAGAGAGAGCAACGCTGCAAGTCGCCTGCAATGCTGCTGATAAGTGCGCTAAGCTTTGACAACAGCTCAACGAAAAGAGGAGAGAGAGAGAGAGAGCGATGGAGAATGACACATATGTATGTATGAAAGGCCAACAGAGTCATGCATAAATTATAACAAAAGTCAAGTGAGAGACGCAAAAAAAAGAACTGTTTAGAAAGTATGCGCGACTGTGATATACCCGGTAGCTCTTGTCAATAATAGCGGTATGATTCTAAAAATATACAAAATTAATATACCAAAAAATACTAATGTACCGAATACAGTTCTTGGTATATCGATATACTATTGTGTTCAAAATATACCAGAAACAAAACAAACAAGACGTCTTCTGTCTGTCACATACATTATATACCAAATCAATATACTGAAAAATACTAAAAGCATGTCGAATAATATATTTGGTATATTAATATACTATTTCGTCCAAAATATACCAGAAACCGAAAAAACAACCGCATGTTATGCATGTTACTTGCAGTATATACCAAATTAATATACCGAAATACTATGCTTCGTATATCTATATACTATTACTTTGAAAATATACCGGATTGTTAACGAAGGCAGCAGCAGGCATGTTCTGTCTGTTGAGTACCAAATTGATATACCGAAAAATACTAAAAATATACCGAATATTGCATTTGGTATATCAATATACTATTATGTTGGATATATATCAGACTGACAACCAAAGCAACTTAGACAGCAGCACCCGTATGTTATCTTCTGTCTGTCACATACATTTGCACTTAACTATTATACCCTTCCATTTTATGGTTAGTGGGTACAAAAAACTGGCTCGTAATAATTAAAACAAAATATGCTTGAAGCGAAACTTTAAATGCAGCCTTGTTTGCACTTAAAAAAAAAATCCAACTACTAAGTATGTTTGAGATTTAAAGTGTGGCGAAGTAATGAACTAATTTTGGGCAAGTGCTAAATGCTTGGGTGACCGTGCGTATACGTAATATGGCATACAATGCACGTCGCGTTGGTCGCAAGTCACGCGCCCTGCAAGTAAATTCAATCAAGTCGCCCTGACAATTGTTGCAACTGGACACGGATAATTTGCGCTAATTGTAATGCATTTAGTGGCCCAGCCAGCGCATTGCAGGTCACCTTGAAAGAGCTTAAAGAAGTGTCAAGTACAAGAGAGAGAGAGAGAAAAAAATGTGAAACTAACAAGCTTAGCACTCGTTGAGGGAGAGAGGAAAGGCAGTAGAAAGAGATGGAGCATCACATCCCTTGGGGTTGTCGACGCCATTTACAGTTATCTGTTTCACTTCCTATGCCAATTTCCATTTTCATTACGAGCATTCGAGAGTTGCGAATGCGAACGCGAACGCGAGCGTCACTTTATCATTTTCCAATTGACAACGCACACAGCTGTTGTCAGATCTTTCCCCCATCTCAGCAGCTTCTCTACTCTCTTCCCCCTCCCCTTGCCAGCCTGTTTTCCAATTGTCAAATTAAAACGGAAAAATGTTGAATTAGCGAAGCGTTAAAGAAAAGAAAAGGCGCAGCGCACAACAGACAACTGCCAACAAATAAAAAAAAAAATAAATAAACGTAAATGAAAATAAGAAAACCGAATGAAAAGATAATGAGCCTTAGTTCGGGCCAAAAGCAGCGTTTAAGCAAAACTTTTGTCAGAACCAACAAGCGTACAAAAGCCAGGGCTGCAAAGCAAACAAATGGGCAAGTAATAAAAGAAAAACTAATATAATTAAAAAAAAAAAACATTTAAAAATAAACTACTTTTATATTATTATGTCATTGAACTCAACGGAGTAACTGTAATAATATCTACAGATTTTATGATTCCAGAAATTGAGATCAAAAAAATTATGTTGATTTTTTTTAAAGAAATTATTTTGTTTGGGAACTATTAATCTTAGTTGCTTAAGCTGACAATACGGTATATTTTGTACTCTGTGGTATATTTTCAATATACCAATATTTTATTGATTTTGCGATAAATTAATACGTCTATTATATTAAATATATTATGTCAGTATATCAATTACAGCCATTGGTATGTTTTTAGTATTTTACATTATTTTAATATTATATACTATATACCAAATATAGTTTCTGTTATATTTTTAATATTTTTGTGGCTATTTTAATATGGTATATATATTTTATGGAATATTTTTAATACTTTTGAGGTGTATTTTAAGAATAATAACGCAGTTTTGCGTTTGCTCAAAAATAATTTTATGACAGATCGCTTTTAAGTCATTCTTTATTAACACGATCCCAGAAGCTGAAAGTAATTAGCTTAATTTGTGGAACAAAACATATTTTGTGAAATACTTTTAGAATTTAGACAAAATCTAAAAAATGTTTAAATTTATCTCGCTAATTTTAAAATCATTTTTAAATCAAATTTGCGTTTAATCATAGATAGAAATCTTTCCTATAGTTAGTTCCTTTGGCATTTCTTTAGCCCTGGTCTGATAGTAAGTCAGTCAAGCAGGCGGCTATCATTGTCAGTTACACGGAAAACTGCAGCTGCTGCTGCTCAACGCAGCTCAACTCAACTCAATTCGCTCCGGCAGGGTGCTAAATGTCGTCTCACCAGAGTTGCCACTCTACCCAAAAATAAACACGTACTGAAATACACACACACACACATACAGCCACACACACACACACACAGCGAAAGCCTTTGAGTGCTGGATAATTTTGTAATTATTTAACTTAATGGAAAACAAACTTAATTTTCGTGCAAAAATTAAAAGAAACTTACCAAGGGAGAAAAGGAGGAAGAGTGCGAACAGTTTTAGACAAGTCGAATGGAAGGCTGCCAATTTGTTGTGCGCAAAATAATTTAGTGTGTTTTTCAGTTTGTCTGGCGAAGCGTCTGACAGGCAGGCAGGCAAACAATCAAGGCGATACTACAGCTGAGAGAGAAGCCCTGGCGTGTTAATGTGATTCGGGCAACAATTAAACAGTAATTCTATTTAATTATGTGCCGTTGAGCGGAGGACTACAACGGTTAATTGACAGCTGAGAGAGAGCGAGAGAGCTGAAACCGGCGAAAAGCGCACTTCATAAAATCGATGAGCTAATTGTTAAAACTGAGCACAGCTCAAGATGCAGTTGCCTGGCTCAGACCCAAGTTATTGCGCCAAGTTCAAAGGTTGCCATCGTGAAAGGCGAGCTGCAAAATTGATAATCCGTCCCGTTGCCGGTGCCAGAGCCGTTGCCACTCAAAACTACGGATAAAGTTTCGAGTTTTGCACATCGTCCTTCTTCTCCAGCTCGTTTATTAAGTGCCGCAAAAGTTGCGAGCACACAAATGATAATTGGGCATTGAGCCGCACACCGCACACCGCCTTACCGCACTTCAGAACTTGACGTCAGCCGGCGAAAGATGCATAATTAACACAAAATAATGATAAAGTTCAGAGCGCCGAGTCAGCACAACGATTTCTTATTACTTGAGCAGCCACCACCTTCCACTCTTCCATATCCCTCCCAACCATAAACCCCACAAACTAGCGACCAAGCTTTTGAAACTCCCACTCGCAATTGTCTAGCGGGCAGACGGAGCGAGATTTGAGCCAACGCGAAATGCAATGGAAGTGATAGGCATGATTGCAAATGCCCCATGCCACGGTGCATTCCTCGAAGGTGTTTTGATTCGGATCCGCCTGACATTCGATGCACAGATCCATAATGGAATTGCGGCAAATGGCGCAAGTGTCCACGGAGATATCTAAGTGACGGAAATAAGCTGATTTCAGACACACTTAATCCTTTTTTTCTTTGGTTGCTCACCCCACGCCCACATGGCCACCGCATTCCACTTCTTCACTGTAAAATATTTCTTGGGTTTGTCCCGATTGTTTGCACTACACATTGGTTGCACATCGACATTCTCATCGATGTCCATTTCTTCATTCACCTGTTGCTCGCTTTCCGTCTCTTCGACCTGCATTGCTGAGCAGCTGGAATCACTTGCCGGTTCCATTGTATAATAATTTTGTAATTTACTTTTAGTTTAAATTGCGTAACTATTGTTCAAAGAGTCGCCTACTTAGTAAAATTAAAGAGGCAACATTGTTTGCATTTCACTCACCTCTTATTTCGTATTTGCGTATTTTTCTTTATTGTTTCTTTAATTCTAGTTTTCGAATTAAATATTGGACTGATTGTATTATTCTCCTTACAGTTTTGAATTGTTTATAAGCTCTCAAGCTAGTAAGTAAGGCTAGTAGAAATAATTTACTTTTGACTCCTTTTGCAAAGGCTACTATTGCTCTACACGTTGCTATTTTTAAGTCTGGCTCGCCACATTGAATAAAGGCATTGTTCACCCTATTTCTATATTTTACTCTCTATCTGTCTCTCATATGTTTTTTCTACCACTCTATTTATATTTCAACTGTTTAACTCTTCACCACATTTCTGACTTTTTTTTTCTATCATCGGCCTTGAATTATGCATTTAATTCACTACATTTTCTCCACTCGTTACTCGTCACTTAGAATGAAATGATCTTATACGACGGACTATGTTTTATTTGTTGGTTTGGATAGCCAATTTTATGCTTGTAACTTAGGTTTAATTTTGTAACTTGCAAACTTGTTGGTGCTCTCTATCAAGTTTCTCAAAGTATATCTATTCTATCTCACTTCCAACGCTCGGTAGATCTTATGCACTTATTGCTGGACTTATTTGTAACTCGTTAGTTAGGCATAAGGTCGATTTTTTTTTTTGTCGATTTTTTTTCATAAACTAGCTTCAGCTGTTCAATCGTTTTCCTCTGTCGAAATATTTCACTCTCTAATAGTTTCTTCTTGACACTCGTGTCTTATCCCCTACTCGTTCTATTCACATATTTGTTGCTTTTTACGATTATATTGATAATATTATCTATCTATTTTTATTCAATTGTTAAATCCGTAAAGCCCTTCGAGACTTTTACATTCTTTCACTCTACTCAGCAACTTCACTCCATTGCTGGCCTCTCGTTACACTCGCTACTTTTTCTACTCTCTTTCTTTCCTTTATTTTCCCTATCTCGCTCGCATTAATGTTGTTTAATATTTTAATCCACAAACTCATTGCAGTTGTCTTTACTTCTCCTCGTTCGCTGTCATTGCTCTTAACCCTCTCCTCACACTCGTTACATTTCCTACACTCGTTGTTTAGTATGTTATTGCTCGCTTATGCGTTATCGTATTTTTGAACGAGTATTGCTGTGAAATGGCTTGACAACGACAACATTGTCATCTTGGTTGTATTACGAGTATATTGTGTTCTAATTACATGACGAGCGTTTTCAAGCTACTTCTATGAGCGTGGCTCCATTATGAGGCTCGTGGATGGGGAGTCCTGCAGTGCATTATGCTTATTAAGGCTTGTCCCTCTGCCACGCAAAAAAGGGGACTGTGTATGCTAGGATGCAAGGATGCAGTGCGCCTTCTTGGTAAGCCCTGCTGTGAACTAAGTTTCTCCCCTTACTCACTTCCCCCCTCTCGCTACCTCGTTGCGAGTTGGATTTTTCTGCTCTGCGTTCGCCTTTGCTCGCCAAATGTTTTGCTATGACGCTTGAGTCAACATTAATTTAAATGAGTTGCCACTTAACTTTTAATTAAAAATTCACTTTTTATTTATTTAGTTGGAAATGGAATGGACTGCACCATGAACCATTTCTCTTCCCCTTCCCCTTCTGCTCCCCCTCACTCCTCACTTCTCTTTGCATTTTCGCTCTATGCTATGCACTTATGGCTGCCATCCCAGGCTCGCACTTTGATTTAAAAGCAGCGCCAAACTAAAATACAAATAGGCAAAAAACAAGCGAAAGAAACTAAGAAAAATTCTACTGCCGACTGACGACGGCGCGTTCATACAAATTAAAGTTTTTGTGTTATTTTATTCTGCTTGAAATGAAGCCAAATGGTTTTATATTTAATTTTGTATGCTTTAATTGCCATCCAAATGAATAAATAAGTGCAAATAAGAGAGCTCGTGTGCTTATGCAGCGAGCTCTTCCTCTCTTTCTCTCTCTCACCCTCTCTCTCTCACACTCTCTCGCTCTGGTTTATTTATCGAAGTGATTACCTTGCACCTTCCTCTAGAGACTTCTAGACGCAACGCGACGCGTTTCGGTTGCTTCAGCGATTTGCATAATTAATTTGCACTAATTAAAACGTTACGCGTTATTTTTCTAGCCATTTATTTATATTATTTTTAATTTAAACTTGCATACGCGTTTAGCTCTGCAGCTGCTATTTGAGTTCGCTTAGAGTTTGAAGGTTTCGTTGGCATGTGAACTAAAATTTCTATGTAGACTTTTGTCTTTAAAGTATATTAGTTCTATCATTTTAATAAATTGTTATATAGTATATTTTTCATCATATAGTACATTTTCCAACAAATAGTATTTTGCATTAATAGGTATATTTTTCATAATATTTAATATTTTTATTGGACAGTATATTTTTCATTTACTATATGATGATCACAACATATTTTTTCATCAAATAGTATATATTTCAAAAAAAAAGTATTTTTTCATCTAAACGTATGCTTTTCATTGAATAGTATATTTTTCATAAAATTGCATATTTTTCATTGAATAGTATATTTTTCATCAAATGGTAGATATTTGGCAAATAGTATTTTTAATCGAAAAGTGTATTTTTCATTGATTAGTACATTTTTTATAAAATTGAATATTTTTTATTGAACAGTATATTTATTGTCAAATAGTATATTTTTCATCATATAGTATATTTTTCATTCACTATCACATCAAATAGTATATTTTTCAACAAATGGTATTTTTCCCACCTAAAAGTAAGTTTTTCATTGAATAGTATATTTTTGATAAAATTGCATATTTTTCATTGAACAGTATATTTTCAGCAAATGGTATATATTTTATCTACTATTTGATGATCACAACATATATATTCCCTCAAATAGTATATTTTTTTATCAAATAGTATATTTTAAGTTAGCACTTCTAAAAAAAATATACGACAAATTGGACGCTTTAAATCATTTCAATGGAAATACAATTTTAATATTATTGTCTTTGCTACTTTAAAATATTCCTTAAATATAAATTATTAAATTACTCAAATATTTCTTATGAAAAATTTCGTTTTTCCATTTATTATTTGATGCACTTTGTTTTTATTTGCTTCTTTACATATGTTTTATACTAATATCAATAAATATTCACATACATTTTATTTTATGTTATTCTTGCAAATCAAAAACAGTTTTTCTTAAAGAAAAATATTCTTTAATTGGAGTTGCTCAATATGTTTAGTTATCAATAAGACAAAATCTTTAACATATCCTTCAAATCAAATTTTGGCACAATTATTATACTATATATTTTTTTCTCTTAGAAATGTAAAATCTTTTCTCATACTTGATTTTAATTATATTTCATTTTAGTCGTCAATTAGTTTTTAAATGTTTAGAAATATTAAACTCAAACTAATGCGAAAAATGTCTTAAGCTTTAAATCAATTGAAATGTTGTCCTTGGGCAAATGCAGCATTACGCTTCGATTGATCTTCGACGGTCTCTCAGTTGGCTTTTACTTCTGTCGAACTTTCGTTTAGTCAATAAATTCATAATTCTTGCAGGCAACACAAAAAAAAGAAAGAAAACGAAGACCTTTTCAAATAGCCTTCGAGCATTTCTGGCAAGTTCTTGAGAGAAGCACTTGGCATGCAAATTGCCGGCACTTGGATTGCAGAGTTTTGCCAGAGTTGTCGAATTGCCAAGCTGGGCGGATAGAGTTGCCAAGTCGTAGTAAGTGGCGATTGGTTTCAATTTGTTTTACAACCTGCCGTATCAAATAGCCAATTGAAGGTGAATGTGTTAATTTTGTCTGGCAGACATTTGCAATTAATTGCAATCGATGCTTGTCAGCATCATTTGACACAAGTAACAACTTTGATGTTAAATGTTCAAGACTTGTTCACGCATATTAAATTGTTTGCCTGGGTTTATTGAACTATTTGATTTGGTTGCAAGTTTGTCATGCATTCAGCGCCCTCTCAATTGAGTGCCACGCCTACGTCGCACACGTCTCCCTTCTCGCCCTTTTGATACTATTGAATGCACATGCTCTTCATTTGGAATTGATGTATTTACATCCGTTTGTAATTTCCTACGTGTGCCTGAATATATTTTGCCAAAATTTGCCAAATTCTGCAGTCAGTCAACCAGCCAATACACCACACACACACACACGTCTATAGACACACACACACACACACATATAATACACACACTCCTGGGGCCAATGAAGCGTTTACCTTTGGCCCAATGTGCCGTCTCTCTCTGCATATGTATCTACAGTCATTTCGTATCTGTATTTATATCTATGACTACACGTTGTATTGCTTTAATTTCGTCATCATTCTACCTGTCGCAGCTCAGCTGCATGCAAATTCTGTTTCCCTTTCTCTCTATCTTACCTCTTCCTCTTTGTTCGACATCTTCCTGTGCTGCTGGGGGGTGGTGGGGGAACAAACTGTTTCTAGCAGCTCAGCCAATATTATTGATCAGGCGTCAAATTTTGGCAGCGTCGCTACCTGTATAAATTGTGGCACATTTCCATCGTCAGTTTTCCTGCTAAGCATTATCAAATGTGTGCGGCTGTGTGTTCGCTTCAGACATGCACAGGTTATCAATGAGCAGGAGCCAAAGAGAGAGATGAAGAGGGAGAAAACTAGGCACGTGTTGAGGACTAAAATCGTTGTCGTTGTCTGTCTTGATGGCAATTAACATAAGCTAGTGTGAAGAAGCGAGCAACAACGTCAAATCAATAGCAGATTATATAGCAGACAAGATAACTAGCATTTACTTAGGATACGTATATACGAACATAGTATTTTATTATACTAAAATCATTATTTGATCCTTTTAGGGATCTAGCTATAGCTTATCTCTTTAGCTATCAACTGCTGCAAATACTGTTTAACGCAAATATTTATATAGAAATTGTATTAGTTGAACAAAATGACAACTCAGAAAAAAAATACGGTATATAATTATACTTAAATTAATAATTAGCCTAGATGACAATCCATCTCACTTCAGAGATCATTAATAGCAATGGAGAGAATAAAATACAAATTCATATATTTAAGAACAAAATGCTAAACATTTTAAAATACTTACAAAAAAGAAGCAAATGCTGAATTTTATTATTATTATCAGCAATCTTACTTTCAAAAAATAACGAAAAACAGTATTTAATTATACTAAATATTTTATTCAGCTTATCCACATTGCTATCTCTTAAAATACTAATATTATGAACTAGAAAAACAAAAAAAAATTTAATAAAATATTTAATATGGAAAAGTCAATGCCAAAAACCTACAAAAAAGAAGCAAACACAGTATTTTAATATACTAAAAGCATAATCCAATTGACAATTTCTCAAATTGCTCACAATTTTTAATATTATTATAATTATAAACAGCAATCTTTCTTTCAAAAAAGAACAAAAAACAGTATTTAATTATACTAAATATTTTATTCAGCTTATCCACATTGCTATCTCTTAAAATACTAATATTATGAACAACAAATACAACAAACTTACAATAAAATAGTCTCAAAATAATCACATTTAATTTGAGTGGAATAACAACGTCACAAAATGCTTTCAGTCCCTACTCATAGTTCACAATAAAATACCAAACATCAATCTGTAATTACAAATGACTTACAAAAAAATAAAAGAAGCAAGTTGTCATTATAGTAAATATCAGCTGTAGTATAAAGTTCTAAGACTCTACGCTCCCTACAACAGTAATAGTTTTTTAAAGCAAGAAAAAAAAGGCAAACTCATTATCAATGGCTGGGTAGTAACGTGAGTTTGCATTTTTTTGCTCTATTAATTTTTGTTGCCCATTGTTTTGGGGCACAAGTTGCTTGGTATGGAGCACAAAGACCCCGGCGTTGCCTATAAAATTTAATTGAGAGTCAAGCGAAGCAAAAAACTGAATAGAAATAGAAATGGAAATAGAAATAAACTGCCACATACCAAACAACTTCCGCACGCACAACAGAAAGAGAAACAGAAAGAAGGAGCATAAAGAAAGAAAGAGAGACATTTAAATAGATCGAGAGACAGTTTATTGTACAACGCAGCACTTGCTTGGTGCTTTTGCGCCTTATTAATAAAACAAATACAAAATAAGAAGCAAAAAAAAAGAAAACAGGAAAACAAGAAAAATGAAATAGAAAATGGCAAAGTGAAGCGCATGAAAGCAAAAAATAGAAAAGAACGCATTGGAACAGCAAAGAAACGAAAAGACAAGAAAAGCGAAACGAAGCAGAGTGAAAGGAAAATATTTAGCCACGGCATTTCCATATAAGCCGCATTTTCAATAACAAACGCCGCCAGCGGCAACTTGTGCAAAGTTGTTGCTTTCCGCAAGTCTTTGGCTCTGCCACAAGTTTGTTTCAGCTGCCGCTTCTGCTTTCTACTTGCCACACACACAAATACAGACAAAGTCAGGCCGCACCCCAATCTATCGTTCGCCACTTATTTCTTGCGCGTTTTATTTTCATTGAACATTTCATTGACACTTTGACAGCAACATTGACATTTGCGTGACTCGAGTGATTAGAATATGCGCCGCAAAGTAGGCAACACCGACAAAGTTCCTACTTTTTCACTTGCCACCCGCCTAAGCTTCTCTGGCTTTTCATGCAACTGGCTTTGTACTCAATATCTGCGCTGATAACAAATCGTTTTCGCCACAAATTCGCCAAGTTGCGAACAAATTGCGACTGCCTTTTGTATCAAGAGACCAGCTACATTTTAATATTATCGTATTGAACATTATATTTTAAATTGAATAATTATAATCTTTACATCTTCGCTTGTATTTAATTTGTATTTGTGCACTTATCATAAAATCCCTTTCACCCCAAATTCGCCAAGTTGCGACTGCCTTTTGTATGAAAGAGCAGCTACATTTCACCACAAATTCGCCAAATTGTGAAAGAATTGCGACTACCGATTTTATAACTGTGGAATTGTTATGCTATATTAAAATTATATATGTCTGCATATTAGTAAAAAAACAATTCGTTTATTTTATAATTTCATTTTCTAAGATTTTTAATTCTAAATCGCTTTCTTAACAAATTCGCCAACCAAATTTGTCAACATTTGTTCATATAACAAATCATTTTTATCCCAAATTCTCAACAACAATTTCGACAACTTTTATATGGAAGTAAAAACTATTTATTATATTTATTTATAAGGGCATTTTAAATCTATTCTGATTGCAAATCACTTTCACCACAAAATCGCTAAATAAAGCTTACTATATTTCCTCTGATTACGAATCGCTTTCGTTGCAAATTCGCCAAAAAAATTTGTACTGCCTTTAAATCAAAGTAAAAGTATATCTTATATTATAATTTCCTTTGCTAAAGCATCGCATTCACCACAAATTCGTTAAGTTGAGGAACAAGTTGAAACTATTTCTTCTATTATAATTATATTTTGTAGAATTTCCGGCAAATAATTCTTGTTGAAATGTCTCGCAAAACGCTGGCAAATTGTATAGCTCTCAATTGATTTGAAATTGAACTCAAACTATTTGTTACCCAGCGGCACAAGGAGACAAACAAACTGAGGAAAGCCCCAAGAATGTCTCATTGTTTGTACAAGTATAGGAAAATTTATTTGCTATATATCTAACCGTAGCTGTGAGCTGAGAGCTGAAGCTGAAGCCGAGGCGAAGCTCAAGCTACAGCTATTGGGGGAAGCTGTTGCTGAAGCTGAAGCTGATGGTGATGGTGATGGCGAAGCAGCTGCTCGTGAGGTTGCCGTGAAATTTATTTGGCTTGTAATGCGATTCAATTGCTTGTCGCTTGGATAATGCAGGCGTATCGCTTACCCCGTCCAAGATAAACGAGTTGCGCTTAAAACGCTTGATGTGCCAATTTTCATAGTTGACTCTCTCTTTCTCTATCTCTCTGTCTGTGGCAGACACAAATACTATATATATATAGACAATACGCTTGATTTAGTGTTTTATTGTTTATTGCTTCAAGTTGGGGGGAGTCCAATACTCAACTTAAGCTCAAGTAGCAATGACAGTTGTTAGTTCCCGTTGCTGCTGCTGTTTGTCCAGCGAGTGGCAGAAGTTTTTGCATTTGCTGCACTTTATGCGACTGCTGCTCATTTTTATTATTTGGCTGCAGCCATGACAAAGTTTTGTTAAGCCAACTTTTGCACTTTACTCGGTTGAAGCTCGCAGCTCTGACGTCTGCCATTCCCCCCCCCCCTCAAAAGTTTCTCCCAGTAATTCCGCAACAATAAAAAAAAATAAATAAAAGTACAAAAAAAAAAGAAGAAAAACTGAATACAAGAAGCGGAACAGCGCAAATAATAAAGCAGATTTACCTTAAATGATTCAATTTGCCACACAACAAAGCCGAATTCAATTAGCGATAATTGAGTTCAACGTTGTGTCGCAAGCGATAAACATCACAAACATCGTCCGCAAGCCTCAAACAGAGCCGACATCACAAAACACTCAGTAGCCAACTCGAAATAATTCAATAAAACGCAATAAATTAAATAATCTGTTATATGTAGGTAACCATCCGCAGGTGCATGAATGTGGCCAACAAACTTGTGTTCTGCACATTTTTGCAAAAAGTCGCCATAAATTATTTAATTTCATTAAAGAATTGTTTGTGTTGGACTATGAGCGAGTCAAAATTTCCTTGCAATCATTGCTTTACAATCTTTTTTGTCTGTCTTTAAATCTAGTAAAAGTTTTATCTTTTATTTAAACCATAAAATACTCAAAGAGTTGTCTCTTATTTTTAATCGCTACTGATAAGTTTAATCGCCAGCAAATATAATTTAAATGCCAGTCATTTCGCTTGCATAGCGATAAATAATTTCAATTATAAATAAGTTAAAGATAAATTAATTGCCATAAAGATGAATACAATTCAGCTCAAAGTCAAACAATTTGATTTGTTTTCTAATACAATACAATCAATTTGATTTTTGTTTCTTAATTTAGAGAAATTCCATTCAATGCTAACTTTTATAATTTATAGATATACAAAGAAAGCCAATTAGAGAAAGTAAGACCACACATAATAAATTTAAAGAAGTGCAATTCAACTATAATTTAACTATGTTATATTAAAGAAGAAAGACCACAAATGATTACACCTGGCCCTCGCTTAACACGGGGGTTACGTTCCTAGATATCTTCGTGTTAAGCGAAACATGGATTCGGTAGAAAATAAGAGGCTACGTTCGCAAAATTCAAAATTGGCAGCAAACAAATTTTTTTAATGTTCAAATTTGGTCCGTTTTTATTAAAGTTTCATACATTTGTTTAAAATTAACCAAAAGTTATTATGCATATGCCTTTAATAAATGCATAATGTTCATATTTTCAAAACCAAAAGTATAAAAAGGTAGCCTCAAATAATAATTTAACAGGTTAATGTATATAGAAACTTAAAAATGTTAAAAAGAAAGAGATCATTTGTTTCTATACATATCAAGTTTGAAATGGATTTGGTGGCATTTATAGCTTAAGTCAGTTTGCTTCACAATTTTTTTTCTCATTTTGGTGGCTCTTTTATCAAAAATCGTGTAAGAGCAAGGTTTTTAGCGTGTTAAAATGGGGATGGGAGCAAATTTGTAACCGTGTAAGACCGAGATCGTGCTAAAAGAGTCCGAGTTAAGCGAGGGTCAGGTGTATTTATTTAACTCTTGTATTAGATTTGATGAATGGATTCATTATCCAGTCGTTATATTAATATAATATTTCAAGTTAGATTAACTTTGATAAAAAATGGAAAAAACACAAATATGGTATTATTAATAAACCCCAAAATTAATATACAGCAATAATACCAATAGCTGTATTTGGTATATTGATATAGTACTGGACCAAAAATATACCAAACCATATAAAAAGCATACAAATTAATATACCGCAAAAATACTAAAATCTATATTTGTTATATTAATATAGAGGGCGAAATATACTAGATTGACAGCAGATTGACATACAGAAGAATTTCTTGAAAGCATTGATCACTTTTTACCTTTTCGCAAGAAAATATTTAGGAAATAATAATACTGTTGTTAATATTGTATATTCAAGAAATCTCGGGTAAAGGAACTTTATTTAGAATGTACAATAAGCTTAACGAAATTACATTCAATGATATTTTAAACACGAGAATAAAACTGCACTTAAATTTTTCATTACTCAATAAATTTCATGAAATATTTAAACAATAAATACTTATATAAAAACTTAAAGAATTCACCTTCAATGCTAATTTCTATATTATAATATTTATTTGTAAAACATCAAAAACTTAAAGAAATCCAATTGAGTGGTAATTTAAAAATATAGAAAACATAAAAATACACAATAAATTTGAAGAAATGCAACTCGTATGCTAATTTATGAAGATATGCAAATAAAACGGCAGCTTAATTTGACGACCCATAAAAGCTTATTTAACATATAAGTTTGTCAAATTCTAAGCTCTCGACATCAAGTGATACTTTATTACATGCATCGTCTTTGTAGAGCTCTTGGCAACTGTCAATCGTTGAATGGCGATCAACATTCAAATGACGAAAGGGGGGAAGATGTTTTTCCAGACAGACACAAAATAACTAACTAACTGAATGAATGACTAACTGACTGAGTGAATGACTGACTAAATAGCTAACTAGCTGAGCGACCGACTCACCGACTGACTGAATGACTGACTTTTTCTGTCTGAATACTCGTATGTGTGTCTATTTTGCATTTTTATAAGGCAGCAGGCAATGCAGCTGGAGGGCATTTAATTGAACGAGTGAGCACTTTATTAAGATGTCACTCAACGTGTTTAGTTTAGTTGTCGGTGGGGCAGGTGAAGAGAGAGAGAGAGAGTAAAAAGGGGCGACGACGTGGCCTGTGCAAATTTCATTATCGTTGTGTCAGCCATTTTGACAGCTGGTTTCACCTACATTTAACGCTGCAAACATACAAATGTACTCCGAATGCAACAACAACTTTACATGCATACATATTTAATAATTCGTTGCTGTTGTTGTTGCTGTTGGAATGAAAACCCGCAAGCCGGCCGGCAGAGAAACAAAACATAATACATAGAGTATGATACACCAAAAAAAAGGGTTAACTAGAAACTACACTAGAGAGACAGAAGAGAGAAGAGAGAGAGAGAGAGCTGAACTCGTATATCATTTGGGGCCATTTCCCTGACTTGGGCTTCGGCTAACAAGAAGCACAACACAGCCAAACACTGGCACAACACAAAAAGTTTGAAATGAAAAAGCAGTCAGCATATGAAATGAGTTTATTACTCAAAATGTGTGTGCATATGTGTGTGTATATGGGTGTGTGTGTGTGAGGAAACTGCGACTCGCTTTAAGTGGCGTGCAGCGTCGCTAACGGGAACGGATGACGTCCTAGTTGGTTGGTTGGCTTGCTTGGTTGCTGCTTGCTGCTTCGTTGGTTGGTTTGTCGGTTGGATGACTAGTTGGATGTTTGGTTACAGTTGGGTTAGTGAAGTGGGTAGTGGAATGGGGAAAGGGAAAACGGGGGGAATGCGTGCCTGTTGACGCCGCATGCAGCAGCAGTCAAAATAGTTGCATTTATTTATAAATATTTAAAACATAGACGAAATTGTGTGCTGTGCTTAATCAAATTGCATGTAAATCTACGCTTGATATTTGCAAAATAGCGGAAACACTTATGCAACATCATCATCATCGTCATCGTCAAAATGGCGCATGAAAAGGAAATGCGCCAAAATGCCACTGTGTTAATTGAGCGCGACGAGACAACAACAACAACAACAACGAGAGCATAACAACGAATCGGATATGTTTTTGCTTTAGCTACGGAAATTGGTTTATAGATAGATCGCATAGATACGTATTTAGTCGCATCCAAATTGTAAATTGAAGATGCGAACAGAACGGGAACAGAACGGAATTGTACGAAATGAAACGAACGTGCATTGCATATGCAAATTGTTTGTCGTCCTGAGTACCTGAAATTGCTTTTACTTGCGAATGACGCCCCAAGCCCAAATACCCGCTAGCTGGACGAGGGGCCAATCAACAGTTTGTCCTGCTTTTTCAGTTCAATAAGTTTAGTAATTGAGATGCAAATGAATGAAATGAAGGAATATCGTCAAAAATTAAATCAGAGTTTCAACTGCATTTGCTCTTGGGAATCTTTCTAAAATAAGTGTATCAAATTAAAGTAATCAATGTGACAAACAATTCTAATAAAGTGATGCGGGGAATATGCAGTGCATTGGAAGGTTTGGTATGCAAGTTCAAGGTGTGACCATTGGCATTTGGGAGATCCTAGTTTTGTGTGGAATGTGGCCTCAGTTTGGAAACTGAGGCTTTGTGTGCTGTGCTAGGTCTGGCCACACTTCTTTTCTCGCTCTTTCTCTTTCTGGATTTGAGTGTGGCATGAGAAAAAAAGTGATAATTAATGGCAAGAAAAGCTTCAGCAGAACAAAGAGCAAGCGACTGAAGGATTCGGCTTGCTTGAGGTTTTTTTCCTAGTCCCTTGTCATGTGTTATTCACTTTGAATTTAATCTATACTTGTCTTTCTTTTTAATCGATTCTTTTTTATATTCTCCAAGTTGTCAATTGTATTTCATCTTTTCAATCTTTTGAAAGAAATTGTCTGAATTTTATGATTGTGAATATGAATATGAAGAATTTTAAAAAAGTCTCTAATCTCTTTGGTTATATAATAAAGTTTACTTTTCTTGTTCTTCTTAGTATCTTAAGATTCTAATATAAGTGAATCTTTTCTTTTTGGAATCTGTCTTAAATAACATAACATAACATAATAAAAATTTAAGTAAACTCTTTTAGAACTTATTTTCATTATACATTTTTCATTTTTTCGTAAGTAATTTCTTTTTAAATTCTTTGTTAAACTGAAATGTATTCTACATTTATCTTATAAAGCGATTATTAACATTTTCTATGATGAATTGAATAATTTAAATATCATAATATAATACGATTAATTCGATTGTTTATATTCATTTAAATAACTGAAATAACGAATTATAATAAGATTAATTCGATTTTCTATGATCATTTGAATATCTGGAATAATGAATTATAAATTTTGGCATTTTCTTGTCGCAACTTTAAAGTCTTTAACAACTTTTCTGGCTCCCCTCGCTGTGGTGTGCAGAGCACATTAGCTTTAGCCTTTAGTTTTAGTTTTAGCTTAAGCATTTTTTGCAGCAAACCTCTTCCACTTGGCCAGCTAGCACATAGCACATACATGAAAATGTGCTGTCAGCTTGAGGGGTGCGGCGTGGCGAGGTAAGGCGAGGAGGAAGAGCTAAAGGGTATGAAGAGGCAGTGTGTTGCCTTTGGGGCGTGGTCGTGGCCATTTGGCTGATGTGGCAGGTCGTTGGCTGCATTAGCTGCTGCTGCTGCCTCTGCTTCTGCTTCAGCTGCAAGCGGCTCAAGTGCAAAATCGAATTTACTCGTAGCTAACGGCATTTCGTCTTAGCAGCCAAACTGAAGTAAAACCAAAAACGTCTCTTCCCACTCCTTTTCCGCCTTCACCTGCAAGGTGAGTGGTTGCCCCATGCTGACGAAGGCGATAAGCGCTTGCAACATGCGTGCCAAACACACGTGAAAAACAACCAAAAAAAAAAAGTAAACGAGCTGAGCAAAAGGTAAAAAAAAGAAAGAAAGGAGTGCAGACGACGCTGGGTCAACGGCATGGCGAGGGGGGTCAAAGGGGCAGCGGCAGCAGCAGCAGCATCAGCACCTTTGCCATTAACCCTGCTGTGGCTGCCACACTGGCTGCCTGGCTGGTTGCATGCCACCGTTGGCGGCACAGCTTCTTTGCTATTAGTTTTCGCCACTTCTTGTTCCAGCAGCTAAACTCACTTTTTGTTGTTGTTGTTGTTGTTGTTGCTGTTACTTCTCCTCTCTGCGTTGTTGTTGCTCCCCTTCTCCTTGTTGTTGTTGCTGCTTAAGTGCAACATGAATTGTGCATACCAAGGAGACGTCCACGTCGTTGGTTTGCATCCTTCCTGCCTTCCTCTCTCTTCTCTAGCTTCAACTCCCCCTCTCCCTCTCTCTCTCTCTCTCTTCCTCTGGCTGCTGCTCATCTGCATGCAGCTGCCACTGAGGTGGCATCCAGCCTACCTCAACCCCTCTCCACTTTGTCCTCTTCAACTACTCCTTGTGCTCTTAGCTCTGTTGTTTTTGTAGCTGTCGTTAGTGCTGGCCACAGACTAATACACTGACAGTGTGCTGCCACCTGTGTAGGCTTGTGTGTGTGTGCATGTGTGTGTGCGTGCAGTTGACTATGTATCCTATGTTTGTTAGTCTTGTTTGGGTTACCCTACCAAGATATATGGCAGCTGCCAAAAGATGCAAAACATGACTTTTCTATATGCGAGCAGGCAGAACATGTCCCGCTGTGCGGTTGCCAGAGCGAGAAAGGTAGAGAGGGAGTTCAAGAGAAAGAGATAGGTAGAGAACAAAAGAGAGAGAGAGAGAGAGAAGGAAGTGTACGAGCAATGGCCATGACAGCTTTTGCTATCGTTGTTATTATGTATTTAGTAGAGTGGCACTTATTATGATATTGGGCCAAGAATGGGCAGGAAATTGCAGTTCTCTTCAGCGACATTACAACCAAAGACGTTAAGGTAGATGAAACGGATTACGGATAAAGCGAAATCAAATAGAATTCGAAAAGTATTGTTTAGCAAGAGCAAGCATAAAATTCAGAATATAAGATATAAAAAGTTTATGAAGTACAGCAGCAAAGAATAGAATATAACAAAACAAAAAAGAAGAGAGTTCTTGAAAATTCTTTTTAATTTGTGTATGTTAAAGGTTACAAAATAGCTTTCTCTCTATTTAAGGCTGAATAATATAATAGTACATTACAAAATAGAATAACACATATAAGAATTGACTTCTTGAGGTTTGCCATGGCAGCATTTTGAAAAAATATAGACAATGGAATGATTTGAGTGTGGTCTAATAGATTTTTAAATATATGACTAGATCACAAAAGAATAGGAATGGAAAAAAAACGTTTTAAATGAAAATCTTTAAAATTTCCCAATTAATTTATTCTATTCAATTAATAATTTTGACCTGAATCGTAGAAAAGAAGAAAACAATAATAAAATTAGATTTTGAATTGGCTATTTAAAAGAGATTTAATAATTACTTACCTTTACGAAAAAAAAACAGGTATTCGAATTTATTGATTTGCGGGGGCGGATGTGGGCGTGGCAAAAATTTGGAACAAACTTGATCTGCGTAAATTATAGCTCTATCTCTTATAGTCTCTGAGATCTAGGTGTTCATATGGACAGACGGACAGACAGACAGACACATAGACGAACATGGCTAGATCGTCTCGGCTGTTGGTGCTGATCAAGAATACCATATATATATTTTATAGGGTCGGAGATGCCTCCCCTATGGGTGGCGGGTATAAAAAGAAAACCCGTAATTATAAAAAAAGTGAATAAATAGTAATATAATCAATATAACGATTATAATAATAATTATTTTGATAATGCGCTGATTCGCAATTGTTTGGCTAAATCGGCGGCTTCTAATAATGCTGATTTTCGGATACTCCCCGTTGATTTCATGCTCTTTCTCCTAGACACCGCGTCAGCAAGCTGCTCGGCTAAACGAATGCGATTAAGCAGATTCTTGTGCGTGTTTCGCAGCTTCTCGACCGATTTGCGTTTTGCATACAAATCGCTGACAGTCTGATCAAAGTCTTCAAGCAATGCCGGATACTGCATGAGACCACCATCGAATCTCAATTTGCTAATTTCTCGACTGATGGCATTATGCTCGAGTTTCCCCCGATA
The DNA here is from genome assembly GCA_023558445.1 of Drosophila pallidifrons. Classification (NCBI taxonomy): domain Eukaryota; kingdom Metazoa; phylum Arthropoda; class Insecta; order Diptera; family Drosophilidae; genus Drosophila; species Drosophila pallidifrons. The sequence continues at coordinate 26,001,536 of CM042347.1, read as the reverse complement.
AATCTGCTCGCGAAATTTCGTATTCCTATCGATGCAATCCTGCAGATGCTTCACATTGTGCTCATGTGTATTGCGCCACATGTGCTCTTTGTTCTTCAAATGGGCCAAAGCATGAACATCATCGTTGCATTTCATATGCAGTCGATTAAGATCACTATTTCGCTCTATAAGCAAATATTAGTAATATTCAATGAATTTATTTTCAACAGACTAACCTTCAATTTTCAAGGTAAGCACTTGTGTGTCCGCTTGGCGAATGAGAAACTCTCGCATTTTCAGACCATCTCCCAGATCTTCCAGTTCCTCTGATTTCTAAAAAATAAAAAAATATATTTATGAAAGCTACAGGCAAGTTCTGACTGTAATAGACCTGTTACTTTTAGTTGCCTATCCAAATCATGACTTTTCGAACTTAATCCCAATTTTTATGTGATTGTTTTTACCATACTACATTAAATAACAAATACAAAGCCTCGTGGACATCAACAAATAAGGAATTTCAAGTATTCCGACCTTTACCTTTTTAAAGTTTTCATATTAAATACTGCAAATGTAATGAAAACTGAAAAGGAAAGATGAAGCCAAGTATTGGCTGTAATAGACCCTTTACTTTCCAGTTATCTTATTCCTTTTTGTATTATTATTAATAAGACAAGTAAGAAAGCTAATATTAAGTTGTGACAGTAGAAGACCCTTCTTTTTATCATATTAAATATCAAGCTTTACTCTTTGCATGCCAAGTAAGAAAGCTACAGTTATGTTTTGGTTGCTATAGACCCTTCACTATCGTCACTATTTAGTAAATCAATATGTTTTACAAGTTTTTATTGGAATTTTATAATAACTTTTGTTCCCTTACGTTTATTATAGGTGTGCTGCAATCGAAATGAAATTTGAAGCATGAATGTAAGACTTCACACTTTTAATGCCTGGTAAGTTACAAGCTTTAATTTTTATATAGAAGAAGCTAAATCCTCAAAATAATCTAAAACAACACAGCGACCTATATGAATATATGAAAACCATTCCGTGTCTCGCATCGAGATCTTAATGTTAATGCAGATGAACGGGAAGATTAAAGGACACGTCTAAATGGACTTGACACTTATTCACATTTTCAAAATTAAAGCATCTACTATGCACATCAAATGAATCTTACGAATTCAACTATTTAGACACTTACAATTATCATATCTGCAAATCGATGTTGAGCATAAAGCAATTCCAGTCGCAGATCGGAGACTTCATTGCGCACTTTGTTCATTGTCGTCAGCACATTATCCACGGAGCTCATCAGATGCGCAAAACTATCGTTGTGCAGCAAAGTTTCTCGCACGATGCTCTCAAATTCGCTCAGCCGACGATTGCAATACTCTTCCCTTTCTATGTGTTGTTGCTTCAATTTCGATATTTGAAATTCAGTATTTTCACTCGTTTTCTGTTCAATTTCCAGCTGTCTATCCAACTCAACGAGGGCACTGTGAAAACGCTGATAATTGATCTCATCGAATTTCTTTTTCGATTTGCGTATAAAGACGTAACGTTTTTTCCGCAGAAAATGCTCCGTAGTCCATTTTAAGAGTTTCTCTCGCAGTGCGCTCTCATCGGTGATGTGAATAAATAGTTTACGCAACTTTTTCCACATTTTGAGCTTATCAAGTCGTTGCAGCAATTTCCTGGAGGGGGCCTCGCACATGGCGACAGTGCGTGTGATGGCCTCCTCCATAAATTGCAGGCAAATACTTTTGATGAGATTGCGACTCTCCACTTCGGAGGCATTCACAAAATCCACCTGACTGCCTCGAACCTTAACTGCGTTCATTTGTTGTGTAATATTCGAGAAAATCGACTCATCATTATCCTGCGGAGATGGCACCATGAAGAGCGTATGATCAGAGGAGCTCAGACTGGAAAGATTTAGGAAACTCAGCGAGTGATGACTGACTGGAGCAAAGCTGATCGACTCTTTGTCAGATTCCTCCTCTTCATCAGCTTTCTCAACATCGTCAGTTTCTAAAGATTCTTCAATTTCTAGTTGTGGTTGAATTTGCTTCTGTTTCACTTCTTTTATTTGTTGTACTTCTTCTTTGGGCGTTATCGGTAAACTCGTCTCGGACAACTCGTTGATATCGGGCATCGTTAGCGTCTCCATCATTAGTCTGCGTAAAGCAATATACTCGGCTTCTTCAACGTACTCTGTGGTATCGACTTGCGACGTTTCCGACGTATCATCAAAGTGCAAAATGTCTTCCTCTTCTTCCTCGACAGGTTTTGGCTTTGCTTCTTTCACCACTTTTTCCGATTTCTTAGCTTTTCTAAGCGGTGTAACTTCAACGAGTGTCAATGATCGCGGACTCATCGGCGAGGGGCGACGATTGGATTTCCTCGGTGTCGACATTTGACTGCTGTCTGTGGTAGCTCTGCTCTTTATCGCGTGAGCACTTGCGTAGGCTTTGATCTGTCTAGATATGACCGAGGATCGACGAAACTGACTGCTTCTACTTTGTAATGTGGCGTAACTCTCTCTGCTCGATATACTTATTAAACTCGATCGACTTCCTCTGCTTTGCAATCGCTCCAAACTCGCTCTCGTCATTCGAGTGGCGTGACTCGCCTGGCTGCCTAAACTCAACCTGCTCTCTCGGCTACTTTTATTTTTACTCTCCACGCTAACTTTGCTATCCTTGCTCTCTTTACTTTTCTTACTTTCCTTACTCTCTTTGCTGTTCTCACTCATTTTACTCCTTGTGCTTGCTTTACTTGCTTTGCTATCCACTTTGCTCTCCCGGCTATTTCGACTTCCTTCGCTCTGTCTACTCGCTGTACTTATTCTACTCGCTGTACTTACTCTACTCGTTCGAGTTTCATTAGTTGGTTTATTTTCTTGACTCGCTGCATTCGCTTTGGGTTTCTTTTTCTTACTCACTTTATTCGTTTTATTTACTTTGATCTCGATCTCTGTCGTAGTTGGCACTCGCGCCTTTTGTTTTTTCTTGCCATCCTTTGGTACATCCCCAATTTTTTGCATCGACTTTGAGTATCGAAGCTGACTTGATGGCTTCGCAGTGGTAAAATCCTCCAACTTCATCTCTGTAAAGTCGGTGTCTAGAGCAAGATTTGTGACTCTCAATGAGGATGAAACACAAAGGTTTTGCTTATTTTTTGTTCGTCTACGCTTCTGGGAACTCATGTTTAAGTTGTTGTATTAATTCAGAAAAGAAACGAAAGACAATTGAAATAAATGAATGTTTAATCAAACAAAAAGTGTAATGAATTAATCAAAGCATAGACTTTTTCTTTACTCAATGTCAACTAACAAAAAGATTGCTAAGATAAGATCGTTAATTTGAAATTATTGAGATTCAGTTGCAGTATTTTGTATTTAAATATTATCTTTTTATCTCTAAATTCTTTTTACTGTATTACCTTTTTCTTTCTGTGCTTATGAAAAAAAAAAGAGTAAAAGATATTACAACGGCTGCGATCAGAAATACTTTTGTATGGGAAAAAATCGCCTTCTTTCTAAGGCTCTTAGAGGCTGACAATTTGGTATATTTTGCTCTCAATGGTATTTTAAATGTAGCACTATGTCAATATATCAAATACAGCATTTTGCACACAATCTTATTTTTAATGAGGTACTATATCAATATACCTACAGCATTGCTTATATTTTAGTATTTTTGCGGTATATTAATTCAGTATATTTTAAAATTATTACTGCACTGTTTTGATCTTATTCAAGGGTAACTCTTTTGCTTTTTTTGAAACTCTATAGCTTAAACGAAATCTTAATTCACATTACAAAATAAAGTATAAATATATCGACTGTTTTTAAAATATGTGTATGTTTTCACATATCCAACAATAGTAAAAAGACTAATTCACTTTGCATTTAGGGTATTCTTTAGTGTATCACTTTCTTGAACTAGTCTCGCTTTAGTTGCCCAACTTGGCTGTCTGACTTGTCCTGTCGGCAATACCTGCTCGGTTGGCAGCCAGTTGCGCCCTGTTTGCTTCATTGCTCTGGCCTGTTGTGTTGGTTAATATCATCACTCATGTATGCCGCATACTAAAGAGAATTTATCATGTCTGCTGCGGCAGCCAGCAGAAGGATAATAAAAGCGAAGCAGCACAAGACGAGGGAAAAGAATGTGCGCTCAAATCGAGTTTCGGGGCTGCCATTGTCGCTCAAGTGTTTCGTTCTTCTTCCGCGCAGAGAAATCTATCTATGTGTGCACAATTTTCTTTTTTTTTTTTTGGTTTTTGAGACTCGTCTCACCTGGCGACGTTGTCGATGTCGATGTCGATGCTGCTGCTGTTGCTGCATATTCGCAAATTCGTTTAAGTTCAGTTTGTGTGTTTCCCAATGCAGTCAAGAGCTCGTTACAAGCTGCAGCAAATGCTTGGGGAATATTTTGCTCTCGTTTTCGTTTTTATTATATGTATATATATTATGCTTGTGTGTGGATTTCTGTTTTGGCAAATTGCCTAAAACTTTCTTCGTTGTATATTTTGTTTGTGTGCATTTGATGTAATGAATTCGCTGAGAAATGTTTTCCCACTAATGCAGACAACGATTGATGCAACACCTGCAAAACGACAGAAAAAAAAAGAAAAACAACTCAAAAGCAACAGCCACACATTGCGTATGCGTAATGTGTAACAGATATGCTTGCACTCTTCCTCTTCCTCTCTCTCTCTCTCTCTCTCTGTCTGCACACTCATGTGTGTGTGTGTGCTTGTGGGTGTGCGTGTGTGAGTTCCGTTTCCGCAATTAAAATGTTGATTACATGAAGTACGACTGCCGCTTGTTTGTTTGCCGCCGCTGTGGGCGCTACAAAGGAAAACGGAAATTATGTGTATGCGGGCGTTAGCGCTTAGCTCAGCCAACAACAATAACAACACTCACAACAACAACAATACCAACGACAACTGGAACTGTAACTGGAACAGGAACAATCGCAACTGTAGCTGCCGCATAAATTTCGAAACAAGATAAGATTTGCAAGCGTTTGCTTTTGCGTTTGCATTCCCGGATCTCTTTGCTCACAATTAACCGAGACAAATGCGATAAACAATTTTCTGGGAAAAACTCATGCTGATAATTTGCCAACAAACAAAGCACAATTTGCAGAACAACACAAATGCTATTAAATAGCATTATGATGCGTCTCAAATTTGCTTTATAAAAAGCTCATCACAACACACTCAATGAGAAACAACTAAAGAGCTGAGCTGCTGCACTCAAATTAGGCAAACACTCGTTGATTGCAGAAGAAAGCTTAATCAATTTTTGTATTTATGCTGCAAGTTGCAATTTCAAATATGTCAATAATGCAATTTTAATACAAACACAATTCTGCATATCAAAGTGCAATCTAAAAATAAACTTAAATGCAACATGAATTTAGAGCATTATTGAAGTTGCTATTAAGATCGGAAATTTCTCTAAAAAAAAGTGCATTTTTTAATGCAGACATTTTTAATTGAGAAACATCGATTGTAAATTAATTGGAATCATATTTAGATTGGTATTTTGACGGAACAACTTTCTAATTTATTAGTTCAAATACATATTATAGTTAACTTTGTTGGAGTACAAGTTGGTTTTAATATATTTTTTTCTCTTTTGTGTACTCGGTACTAATTAGGTAGAATGGTATTATTTATTTGTGCCTGCGGGAAATTTATGTAACAGTTAGAATGAGTTATATCCGACCCCATAAAGTAAATATATTCTTGATGAACACATAGATCCTTAGAATTTTATTACTATAGGATAAAAATTGTAGAATTTATTTTAGAAATACCATTTAATGTCAATTATTCCAAATCGTGTCTTAGTTGCATTGACTGACAATCTGGTATATTTTGTCCTTTAATGTATATTTAAAGAATAGTATTTCGAAGATATACCAAATACAATATTTGGTATATTTTAATATTTTTTGTGGTATAATAAGACACCTATAGAAAATACCGCAAGACTTTTTTATCAATCTTATATTTGGTATGTTCTTATATTTTTGACCTCCATGGTATATTATTAATGTAGTATTTTATCGATATACCAAATATGGTCTCTGGTATATTTTAGTATTTTGTAGTATATTATTTGGTATTTTGAGCCATGTTGCAGTATATTATGCTGTATATTTTAGTATTTTTGTAGAATTATTCGGTATATTTACAAAATATGTTTTGCTCTTACTCAAAATGGGTATCTCACAGTCGAGCACACTCGACTGGAGCTTTCTTACTTACTCTTACTCTTTTTTTATGAAAATGAGAACTGAATATTAATGCATACCATACATACAGATGTTTTTTTTTTATTATTTATTGAATTTAAATTATTGCTGTATAAAATTATTTAAATGTGGGTGTTTTAAATCTGATTACGTTAAGAAATTGAAGCAGGTTTCTACACTTTGTTTACTTCGAGAGAACGGCAGCTCAAAAGAAATAAATTTAGAGGAGAATAATATATTTTTGGTTACAAAAACTCTGAAAGAAATAAAAATCACTTTAAGTTTAAGCTGTACATTTACTAGGAAAACCCAAATTTATTGGTCAAATTTGCTAGCCAACTTTGATAGACTTGAAGTTCACTGCGGTGTTATTTTTTCGCTATTTTCTCGGTGGAAAAATGACAGCTGAATATTAATACATGCGAAATGTGCGCAGTTCGTTTGCTTGACAGCAAACATTTCAATAATTTTCATCGCCAGACTATTTATATGCGCTGCTCAGCTGGCAAAAGCAAAAGGTTGCGTGGGCGACAAACAAAATGAAAAAAGCAAAGAGAAATAAATAATACAAAAAATTGTATATGAAAATTCGCTGTAAATTCAATGGCTGCCTTTGGGGGTCTGAGGTTGTTTGACAACTGGCACTGCGCGGTAATTAAATCAATCATACGCCCTGTTGTGGCAGCGCAAAGCGCACAACACGCAGCAAGAAACAGCAGCAGAAGAAACGCAACCTGAGATGGAGACAAGTTGAAGGAGAGACAAGTTGGGGGGAGGAAGCGGAGTCCGACGCCCACACAGACACCTGCAAATGCTCACGCGTCGGCGCTTAGCATAAATGAATATTTATAATTCAGTGTCTTGGCACAGAGCACTTGTCCCTCTCTTTCACTTCTTACATCTCCTCCTTTGCTGCGGCGTGCAAAGATCCGCCCGCAAAGTGCTTTTGAGAGTGCAAAAATATATTTTTATGAATATTTATTTGCTGTTGAAATCGAAGTTATGCATTTGTTGCCCCTTTTTCTCCGCAGCAAAAAGTTTCTTTGCTGCCGTCTGAAAGGTGCGTAAGACAATTTAATTTATTTGACGCATTAAAGCAAAAATATTAACGCTATAAATCAATAAAAATCAAGACGAAAACGCACTCCGAAGCACAACTTTTCTGCGCGAGAGAAATGTATTTTATTTTGATTTAAGTATGCGGCACAAAAAAAAAGGTACAAAGTTTGCACCAAGCAACAGCTTCTATTAATTTATGTGCCATTTGGAGAGGCTGTGTCACGCCCCCAAACTGTCTGAATCCCAACAGACCGTGGCGCATTTTTATGACAGCTGCAAAGTTGCGACAAGTCAAAGTTGCTTTATGTTATGGGCCTTTTGGGCATTTGCCGCGTCACCTGATTGAGATGCCGCCGCAACTGAAACTCAATTCGAAATTCTGTTCAACTTGTTGTGATCTATTGAGAGCAGACTTTAGAGTGAGTTCAAGTACAATCTGTTGTCTAATTAAATGCGATGCAAAGCCAAGATGACTCTTATACTTTATAATTCTTGTTGTTCTGTTAATATATGTACAAAGTAAATGATATTGATCCTTAAATAGTGAGGTTCACTTGGTCTCTATTGCATATTTTCAATCTTGCAGTATATCAATATACTAAGCATAGCTTTCAGTATTCATTCGGTATTTTAATAAATTTGTATATTTTGTATTCGCTAGTATTTTTAAGTGTATATTTATACAAAATTCAGCTTTTGGTATATTTTGGTATTTTTCAGTATATTCAAATATTTTGAATGTATTCTTTTCATTACCTTCTTTAACAATCTGTTTTATTTTTTACGCTATATATTTAGTATTATCTCAGTATATTTTCAGTATTTTTCGATATATTAAAATATTTTGAATGCGTTCTCTTCATTACTTTCTTTAATCTATCTATCTAGCTATATATTTAGTATTCTTTTAGTATATTTTTGTATTTTTCGGTATATTCAAATATTTTGAATGTATTCTCACCATGACTTTCTTTAACAATCTTTAATTTTTTTTAACTCAATATATTTAGTATTATTTTTAGTATTTTTCGCTATATTCAAATATTTTGAATGTATTCCATTCAATACCTTCTTTAACAATCTGCTTTGTTTTAGTATAGTATAGTATATAGTATTAATTTAGTATTTTAAGTATATATTGAATCTCGCAATTTTTTAATATATGGTTTAGTTTTTCCGGAATATTCAAAATCTTTTCTATGCTGTATTCTATAGTATTTTTGTATATAGTAGTATGTAAAATACGTTTTGTAACTTTTTGGTATATTTTAGTATATTTTTAGTATATTTATAACTGTTATATTTGATGATATATAACATATTCAAAATCTAGTTGCATAGCTATGTATGAAATTCAGTTTTTGGTTTATTAATTTATTATTATATAATAACAAAAATACCGCACTATTTTGGTTTCATTAAGTGAAGATCTGTAGCGGATATTTCTCCTGTTTCTTTCTTACTTGTTCAGCTCATTTCTCTCAATATTCCAGCTAATATTTTATTCGAATTCGCTTTTGATGTGGCGTAAGTTAGCTCTATCCTCGTCTGACTATTATACGAGCACACACAACTATTAGCCAAGTGTGCAGTGCAAGCACAAAATGAAGTTAAATGCCATTGACCCACAACTGTTGTTTGCCCAGGATGCTTTTCGGTCAGCGCAGCGTTTTCTTTTTTGTGCATTCCCTTTTTTCTACACACAATTTGCATATGTATGGCTCGAAGTGGATTTTGCAGCATTGAATGGCGAGTTGAGACGACACTTTTCAGTTGGAGTGTTGTTGCATGCACCAATGTTGCATGCTTCAGTTGAGCTGGCAATAAATTTATACTTATATATAAAATGGTCTTAATTAAAGCCCAATGCATTTATATTTTCAGTTCTTCAGTTTTTTATTGCATTTGGTATAATTCCACTTCATTTCAGGTTCTTGCTTTCAATTTAAAAAATATTAATTGTGTGCTGTAGAAAATTTAATTATGGCATTTTTAACCAGTTTTTGAACTTTTCACACTCTCTGACTGACATTTTTCCCTATGCAATTTTTCGCCGCCGTGTGCATTCAATAGATAAAGTCATATATCATGCATTATATTTAATGCGGGTTCCAGTTGCAGTTACCATTGTTGTTGTTTTTATTGCTGCTGCTGTTACAGTTGGCTTTTCGGTTTGTTGGTTCATTAAATATTGTGATAATTTCTCACATGTATTTATTTTCAAGTGGTTTTCCCATTGACAGTAAAATTTACATACATTTAATTTCTTTTTTTTATTCTGCGTTGTGTGCATTTGTGCAATGTGAGCTTAAAAGCAATTAATTGTGCGCTTAATAAGTAAGCACAAAGATCAACAAATGTGTGCATAGAAATTATGTGTCTGCTGTGCGACGAGGCGTATGATTAATTTGGAAACTTAGACAGTCTTTTAGACTAGTAATTGACATGCAAAAGAAATCTTTATAAATATAAATTTTAGCAGTGTATAAAGTCTATTAACATTAAATAAATTAGTAAACAAATTTCTTCTAATTTCGTATCTACTAAAAAATTTAAAGATTTGCCGCAAACTGCTTCGCTTCATGCAAATTGAGCGCCAACAAAATTCCCAGTATTTTAACAGCAGCGAAGAAAAGCTTTCTTGCCTGCGCTGTTAACTAACAGCGCGGAACGCTGCAAACGAAACAACTGTAGCCCGAGTGGGCGGCTCTGAGAGCGAGGGCGTAAAAGGAGCAGAAAGAGAGCGCGTTTGTTCGCTCTCAGCAGCCGAAGTGCGTAGTGCAGTTCTTTTTCGCTTGCTTGTGCAATTTTCACGCCTGCGCTTTGATGTCCACTGCAAGCGTAGTTCCATATTTGGCCACTGGATGGCGCGCTAGGAAATCGCACAAGAAGTGGAAATTTTTTTTAGTTATGATTTGCACTCCGAAACGAACGCACGTCGTTTTTGTCGCGCGCGCTGTCCAAACTGAAACCCAGAACCAAAACCGAGAAACCGAAACCAAAAAACCAACGACTGACAGTCGCTCGCACACATACACGCACACACACACACATACTTATGGCTGGACAAGTGTTGTGTGCGGGCACTAAAAGTTATTTCGTGTTAGTTTTGTACGTTCCATAACAAAAGAAAGCAACAAAACAAAAAAGAGAGAGAGAGAGAAAAGAAAACGAAGCAAACGTAAAAAACCAAGTGCAAGAGTTTTTAGTGCTTGAATAAATTGTAAAAAAAAAAAAAATAAACCAAAAATGTAAAAATAAAATATGTGTTTTAGGCATAAAAATAGAAGCGCTTTGCGTGCTTTAAACTTTTGTCAAGCATTTTGTATTATTGCTGTTGTTATTCTCGTCAATGTTGTTGTTTGTGTTGAGCTAGGAACTTCAGAGCTTTAGACGCGCTGCGGTTGCGGTTAATTAAAATATAACCTTAAAAACAAAAAATATGCCGAAAAATGTCAACAGCATCAGAAAGAGAAAGAGAAGAGAAAGAATTGAGGCATAATTGTATTTTATATTCACATTTTACTTTCTTCTTTTACTCGCTTTTTTTTTTGGTTTTTTGTATTTAGTTCATTTGGGCTTATTATAATTTTAATTATTTTTATGTCGCCGCCGCATAATTGCCGCGCATTTTTTCCATATTTTTTTTTGTCTGGTCGCCTACTTTGTTTGGCTGTGTGTCTAATTTAACCTAATTAAGTTGCCTACTGTCCTCCTGTCGATTCTCGCTCTCTGTCTCTCTCTCTCACACTCCTGCCTCGCATTCAATCCCATTATTAAAGTTGGTTGTGGTTTGAGTCTTCGCTCGCTTCGTCGATCGTTCTGCTCTGCTCTATTCTGTTCTGTCCACTTGCCTGGCTCGCGTACATAAATATTGTGCTGCATAATTTTAGGCGCGCGCTATGGAAACAATGATGCCGCGTTTTTTGTTGTGTTTTGCTTTTTTTCCATTCCTTGTTGTTGTTATTATGGTTTGTTATTATTGCGCCTGTACTTATTGTTGTTGTTTCTGCTGTTACTTTATTATCTCTGCTCGACTTGTTAGCTGGCATTGCCTTTTCCCATTGTTGTGCAAACAAATCGACAGCAACAACAAAAAATCGCTTAAATTGCTTTTTTGTGTGTGCGCAAAATAGCGCATAAAAAATTTGTCAAGATTTACATTTATTTATGTTTATGTCGCTTTCAATTGTTGTTTTGTGTGCTGTGTGCTGTCATTGTTGTTCAACAACATTCAACAATGGCAATTGACTAACATAAATATTTGAACAACCAACTAGATGCCAAAGAGCCCTGACCTAGCCTAATGTGAAAATCATAATTTGCACTCGCACGTCGAAAGTTGCAAAAACAAACACCGAACTGATTTCATTATTTACCAAATTGTTATGCCAGCTGCTATTTAGTTAAGTTCTTGCCATAAATTAAGGCAAACAACGAGTTCGAAATTCAAATTGCAATGAAGAATTGTTGTTGTTGCAATGTGACATAAATTACTAAATAGTTGCTTGTGAAGATGTTTGAAAACAGTTATTGAATAAATCAAATAAGCCAGTATTTTGTTAGTAAATATTTAGTAAGTAGTTGCTCCTGAAGGCATGCTACAATTACTTTAATTAAAATTAATCTTTTTAATCTTTACTTGAAAGTAATTATTAAATAGTTTCTTAGTAAAATGTATTTATAGAGTACACTTTGTTTATAGCTGAATTTTATTTAAATTAACCAATTTAGATGTTATTTATTTTATAGTTGCGCTTAAAAGTAGACTCTGATTTTTTATACTGCATTTTAGAGCCATGAATTGTAGTTTAATTTTGCAAATTTAATTACAATTAATTACAATTAAATTTAACAGTTTTTTAAAAGATATTTATTTTATTTTATTTTTTATGTTAGTTAATTACAAATTTGTAATTTGTAATAATAGTATTAGTTAACTTCATGCTAAAACATTTAAGTATTTTAGGCGAATATTTATTTTATAGTTGCGCTCAAAAGCAGACTCTGCTTTTTTATACTGCTATTTAGAGTAGTTCAATTAATTTGGTAAATTCAATATTTAAAAGTTTTTTAAAATATATTTCTTTTATTTTATTTTTTTTATTTTAGTTTATTACAAATTAAAATTTGTAAATATTAGTTAACTTTATGCTAATACATTTAAGTATTTTAGGCGAATATTTATTTTGCAGATGCGCTCAAAAGTATGCTACACTTTTTATACTGCTATTTGGAGCAATGATTTGTAGTTTAATTGTGAGTAATGCAATTAAATTGTTAAATTACATATTAAACCGCTTTTTGTTAGAATATATTCATGAAATTCTATTTATGGCCGAATTTTAATTTAACTATTATTTTTAGCAAATATTTACTATTTTGTCGCCACCCCTAAAAGTATGCTACACTATTTTATATCGATATTTAATGACATTGAATTGTGGTCTAATTTGAGCTAATTAAATGAAATACTCTTTAGCTAGCAGTATTAAAGCTAAACTATGCAGCAACACTTTATGTTGCGTTTGTGCGAATTTGTAAATGGGAATTGGCAGCTGTTTTGGCGCTGGCTCTAACGGCGTGCGGCTGGCCCCAAGCCTAAAACTCAAACCCAAAATACATAGACAGATGGGGCTGTTGCCGCTAATCAAGTTTGATGGGCACTTGGGCAATGATGTTAGTGCTGCATTGTGGCTCATGTGGGTCAACAGAGCGTGTGGCATTATTATTCCAACGAAGCATTGACTGCGACAACGACAACGACAACGACAATGGCAACCAACGACCGTCGTCGACCGGCGACGATGACGACGACAACAGCCTCAATTGCCTTGTTGTAAGCGTTGCCAGCGCGTGGCCGTAAATCAAATGCCTGGGACCAACACCAAGAAGTTTGAATTTATGTTGCATGCGCCTCAATAGACGCAGTCGGAGTCGCAGTCGCAGTCTGCGCTGCGTCGCTGTAATTAATCTTTGCCCCAAAATGCTGCAAAATTTATGTCTTTAACTTGGCTCGTGTCGGCGCTTTGGGACCGTTTAATAGTTTTCCTTTGCTTCCCCCGAAATTTTCCTTTTCTTTTCCTCGCTCTCTTTTTTTTTTTTTGTTGCATTTCGCGAGCGGCGCGATTAAAAGTGATTAATTGCCAGCGCAGTAAAAGCGGCAACAAATAGAGGAGAGAAGGAGAACAACAACAGCAGCAACTTAATGTCTAAATTAAATAAGTGAATTTTCTCTTTAACACACACACACATACATACAAAGACAAAGAAATTAATAAAGACATCAGTGTATGAGAGGAGAGGAAGAAAAAGTCTCGTGGGCGAGTTGGACGCATAAATAAACAGGAAAATTGTACTACGAGTGAAAGTGTTTTAACTGCCAGCAGAATGTGTGCGCTGGAACCTTACACACACACAGACACTCAGACACACGCACATACACAGAGAAGAAGCACACAACAACAACAACACAATCAAAGCGAGCACCTCCGACAACAACAGCAACAGCAACGACTTCACTGCCACCAACAGCAGCAACCAAAGCAACAGGCAGCTCAATGTGTTGGCCTGGCCAAAAGCACAACAACAACAACAACAACAACACATCTTCAGCTTTGGTATATTCTACATGTGATATTAGTGCTAATCGGTGAGTGGACCCGAAAAAAAACTTGCTTTTTATAATCATTTTAAATGGCCCGCAATTAATTTCTTAACTGAACCCTCAAATTACACAAAACTTTGCCAAATATTTGCTGCATATTCACATGAAAATGTTATCACATTTAACTAAATTGAGAGTGTATGAGTGTGTGTATACATGTGTGTATGTGTGTGTGACTTGAAATATATAATTAATTCCAATTGCCAGCGGGAGTTGCAAATGAAGAGGATAAGCTGATAGCAAATGTCTGAAGCAGGCAACAAGATTTCTGCTTTGATTTAAGCAAATTCAAACCAGGGGAAATTGCATTTTACGCTTGATAGGCACACACTGCGTATACGTAATATGGCATCATCATTAATAGATTCAAGAATTTTTCAATCTCATTTCAATTTTTTTTATTTCATTCACTTCAGTTTTTTTTTCACACCTCTTGAAAAAATCAACAGCTATTATTTGTGCAACAAAAGAGATAATCAATCAATCGGATTATATTGAGAAATTATAAAATAATGCAAGTTGCTTTTGACTAATGCGATAATGACACTTAATGCCAGCCAGCATTTAAAAAGCACTTTCGAAGTATTTTTGAGACAATCGAAAGCGTAGTTTAAATGATATTTTAATGAAGAGAAGAGAATGCAAATAAAAAAAGGTATTTATTAAAGTAAATAATAAACACTTAAGATCGACAAATCTTGAGAGCTTTATTAATATCAAAATAGTGAGATATTAAGTAAAAAATATACTGAATTAATACACCGTAAAATACTAACAATATACCAAATGCTATATTTATTATATTGCTAACGAACTACAAATCATAAATAAATATTATTATCTTGATATTTTAATTTATGGTTTGTAGTTCTTTATCAATATAACTAATATAGCATTTGGTATTATTAATATTTTGCGGTATATTAATTCAGTATATTTTCTTTACCGCAAAAACACTATCAATATACTAAAGACTACATTCAGTATATTGATAAGCAAACTATCATATTTTTATACCAAATTCATTGCATCGTCTTAAGTAGATTTTCCGTGGAAAATATTCACAAAATATATGGAATGAATTTATGGAAATAAATAGTTTTAAAACATATATAAAATTTTACTTTAAAATACAAAATGCATTACTTTGCGAAGGTAGATTTTTCCAGGAAAATAATTTCAAAATTTATAGAATAAATTAATGGGAATAAATAAGCAAATCTTTTCATTTAAATACACAATTCATTGCTTCGACTAAAGTAGATTTTTCCTGGAAAATATATAGAATGAATGCATGAAAATAAATAGTTCAATACACGTATTTCTTTTTAAACAAATCTTCACTTTGATACACATAATTCATTCCCACGACTAAAGCACATTTTTCCACGCAAATATTTACGAAAAATAAAAGAATGAAATATGCTTAAAAAAAAAGAAGATGCCAAGTTGCCGCTTAAACAAATACGCCTAATGAAAGCTCTGCCTCTGACGATACTTCAAAGCACTCTTCAGATAATTAAGGGCCATTTGAAATTTCTTTATCTCATTTTATATGCCGCTTTTTTTTGATTTGCTGTTGAAATGAATTCCGTGAAATGTGTAATCCTCATTCGAGTCGCAAGTTTGATAAAAAGGAAGCCGTGATATGCTACTTAATATTAATTCATATTGCATTAGAAATTATTGGTTTTAATTTTGTTGAAAAGGAAATAGCAAAATTGATTGGCTTTTAATGCGTAAACTAAAAAACACGCCCCCGAACTTTACCACGAACAAAAAGCGATAAAAAACAATCAACAAATTGGAAAGCAAAGTTCAAACAATCGAACCGGCAACTGGTACTTAAGTAATTTTCTGGCTAAGAAAAAGCAAACAACGCTACAAATTACGCTACGCACGCTGCATAGAAATTAATAAATTGCCTGTTGCTGGACGGGAGAAAGGGAGAGAGAGGGGAGCAGAGAGGGGGAGAAAGGGGAAACGATTCTCTCGAGGGGTTTCGACAAAACAGACATTTTCCAAGCTTAACTTTGCTGTTGTTGATGTGTCGCAAGCGAACAGCAAAAAAAAAAAAAACAACACAACAACCACAAAAGTTAAGTTGACATTTCCGCACACAGATAGGAAAAGAGGGAGAAGGGCAAAACGCAAGTCACGTTTTTGTGCGAGGGGGGGGGAAGTGCGAGAGGTGTAAAGAAGTCGGGGACTAACATTAAAGCCATTGGAGAGCGTTGGCTTTCATTATTTTTAAATCATATCACACAACAGCAGCGAAGCTCTGAGCGGAAACGGATATGAAACCAACTGATGTTTTGTAAGGGTGTGTGTGTGTGTGAGTGTGTTTCTGTGTGTGTGTGTGTGTGGGTATGTGAGCTTAATTCAACGTCTCATTTGCATACATTAAAATGTCACATTTTACATGCCGTTTGTGCGTCTCTCGCCCTAAGCCAAAGGCAGCCGCCCGTCAGTTAACGTTAAGAAGTCGTCCTCATTCTCCCTGCTCTCCCCTCTCAGGCTCAGCCTCAGCCTGTTACACATAAACTACATTAGCAATTGCTGCCAGTCAGGAAAGCAGCAAACAGCAGGCAGCAGGACGAAGGACCAAAAACAGAGCCAGAGTCAAAGTCTCGACGGCATTGCGGCCATGTAAAAATGGCTTAACGCGCAAATCTTTCAACTAAACATTAATCCTAATGGTTTTCAATTTTTTTCGCTGCTTTTTTATTTTCTGTTCGGCGTCTCTGTGTCTGTGTCTGTGTGGCAAGTCAACTTAGAGTGGCACAGCATTTTGGAGGAGACGAGAGATTCGGCGATTCCTGCTTTGCATGTAAATACGCTCTTTGATATTGCCACGCATTTCGCCTGCAGCCTGATTGCTTCTGACAAGCACACAACAGCAGCAGCAGAATCAGCAGCAGCAGCATCAGCAGCCGCCTCTTTCATTCTTCTTCGCCCCTTTGCAGCAGCACATTCACAGATTGACTGACTTAAATATGAATTTCAGCGCAATGCAAAAAAGCCAACCCATAAAATTGTGGCCCATTCTCATTAGACTGGCCCATTAATCAGACCCTCTGCCCTTGACTTACTCTCGAAACTTGCCCCAGCACACAGCCACTGAGCAGCTGCTCATCTATGTGTTTCACCACACTGGGCTAATTTCCATCCACAGGCCACAGCAGGCACTGCTCAAGTCTTTAATATGCATCATAAAAGTTAATCATAGCGCGCAGATGCGACTAAGCAAATACCCTGTGAATGTGTGTAGAGGGAATTTCTAAATCAATAAACTAGTTTGTCTATATTTGTGTATACAATTTAATATATGATTGATATTCAAATATACCACATAGAGATGGTTATATTTGGTGTACAAATATATACATATATCACACTGGAAATTATATATTTGGTATATCAATATACTATTACATTAAAACTATACTACATATTGAAGGTTATGTTTGATATATCAATATACTGTTATATACTAAATAGAAGCGTATACCGAAGGCTATATTTGGTATAAAAATATACTATCACCTTCAAAAAATACCATTTCTATAAAAAATACTATTTCTATATATATGATTGATGTTCAAAATAGGGAATGTTAGGTTTGGCATAAAAATGTACTATTATATTGAAAACATGTTCCGTATAGCGATGGATATATTTGGTATAGAAATTTACCATCACTTTAAAGATATACCATAAACTATAGGTTTTATTTGGTATAAAAATATACTATTACAATCAAAATATATCGTATGCCGAATGCTATATTTGGTATAGAAATATACTATCACATTCAGAATATACCATTTTCAGATTCACTTTCATATATGATTTATATTCAAAATATACCGAAGACCATATTTATTATAAAAATATACTCTTACATTCAAAATATACCATAGAGTACGAAATATGCGACTCAACATATAGACATATAATACATAGTTTTATACCCTGCACTCTCTGCGAATTAGTCGCAAATAGCAGCTTTATACCCCGTAACGAACGAAAGCAGCACAAGCTCTAAAAGCTTTATTTGATTGCAAGTGCAGCGGATTAGTCTAAGCTCGTCAAATGCAAAAACATGTGTTCTGCATGCGCTGTGAAATTATGCAGAAAAAAAGGGTATGCTGCACTTTTTTAAATGCACAACTTTTAGTTTATTATAGATTCCTAAGTATAGTTTGTGGTAAATAGATAAGGCTGATAGGGAACACAGAAATAGTATAGATCAAATCAAAATCAAAAGAACTAAAAAGTACTTAACAATTTCTTATACAAGAGCTTGCAAAATAGTCCATAATTTATTAATTTATCTGTATGTAAAATATAAAACTACAAACATAAATAGGCTAGGTACAACTTTGTGCAAATTTAAAGTGAAGTCTATAACACATTTACTAAAAAAATACATTTTAAAATATTTTACAGAATTTCCTTTATTTTTCAATGATGCATAGCATTTTCTAGTTTATCGAAAACCTCTTTAATATAAGCAGTTAAAACCTGTGTCATCTTACCCAACAGCTCTTATTTTCAAAGTCAGCCGACCTTATTAGCTCCCTTCTGAATAATGCTGGGTATTCTTACGCTGTAAAGTATGCTACGCTTTTCTATGCAGCGCACACTATCGCATTAAATTGTTGCTGCAAACTGAGCAAAAAGCTCAAGTGGGCTTTTGTTTAAATAAAACTGTGTCGCTTCAATGACACAATGCAAGTGTTTTTGTTTTGATTATCCACACACACACACACACACACACACTCACAGTAGATGATGATAGCTGTCTGATTGCGAGATATGTGCACACTCACACACACATACACAAACACACTCGTAGTCGCTGCTTGTGTGACACATAAAAACATTTGAGCCAACTAAGCTATTGTTGAAGTTTATCTTTTGCATTTGCCAAATGATGTTAACTTGCCTCTTGTCATTGTTCCCATTCCGCTTTTCTTTTTCGTCTTTTTTCGCTTCTCTCGCTTTTTATTGCATATGTTGTTGATGTTATTGTTGTTTGCTTTGCGTTTGCAATTGACTTTGATGTTGGCAGCAGGTAGCTTAAATACTCATAAATTTCGCTTGTCTCGCTAAGCGAATCCATCAAACTTCATCTAATGTTGCTTTAAATGACAGCGCTGCGTCCGTTATGTATTTGATGCCGCTGCAATGATCTGTCAAATATGTTATCAAAATTGCTGAGGCTTCACCAAATAAATGTCATTAGATAAGCGCAGTCTTGGCTTAAAGCTGCTGAAGATAAATGTGTGCTCCATAAATAATTTACTAATTTAGTTTAGTTGAACATCTGCTCAAATTTAGGTCTCTAAAACTTTTAGTTTTTGTATTGATTTCTCAACTAATTAGCAGCCACAATAAATTGAAACTCCACAAAACAATTGTTCGCTTTGAAGCCAAGGTCTTGGCACATATTTTTCAATTGTAGTCGAACACCATAATTTATAAGAGTTTTCCTACAATAATTATTTGGAAAAACTGTGGGGAAAACAGTTTCAATACAGCAGAGACACTTTTACACTATCATTAGAGACGCGGCTGACCGCAATTTGTGCACATAAATGAATGTGTGGGGGAGATTTTCAAAAAAAAATAAAAGGCAATTATATGTTATATAATATTATCGAGTATGCTCGACTTTGAGAAACCCATTACACATTTTGGGTATAAGCAAAACAGTGTGGTATCATTCTTAAAATATACGACATTTATATATAAAAAATACTAAAATATATCAAATTATATATATGGTATGAAAATATACTTTTGTATTCTAAATATTCCATAGAGTACATAATATGCGGTATTATTCGTCAAATATACCAAATTAATATACTCAAAAAATACTGCATTACATCAAATAGTATATGTTACATTGCTATTTTATTATTTTCAAAATATACCATAAAAATACAAAATACCATATACGAAAACAATATACCAAAAAAATACTGAAAATATACCAATCTCTTTTTGTGTCTCATCATGCTATCACATTCAAAATTTAACACATACTGAAGGTCATACTTGGTATATTAGTATACTATCGCATATGGTATATTAATATACCACCGAGATGAAAATATACTAGATTTTCAACCAAATTAGCCAAAACTCGTCAGATGGACAGACGATCATTGATATACCATCTCTATGGGGTCGGTTTATAATAACCTTCTACCATCTACCTTCCAGAAAGTAGGGCAGTAAAGAAGAATGAAATTTTACCCCCATAACAGACACTTAATTTTCTTTTGGCGGGGTAAATTGATATGCGTCGTTCCCGAAATTGTAACATTTCAATTAAAAATGATAGCTGTAGCTAAAAGCCAAAAAAGAAAGATATGTAAAAAAGTGAAAGACAAACGGTTGAAAGGCGGAGAGAGTGGGCAAGAGGGGGTTAAGGTCCGACAGCTTGTCTGACCGGACAACGCCCCAAAAAGCAAGCTAAGCAAATTGAAACAAACTGAGACACGTGTGTGTGTGAGTTTATGTGTGTTGACTTCTCTATATTGTTTTTTTCGATTTGTATTGAAATCATTAGAGCGCACAGGCCGAAAAATAAAACAGAAAAACGCAAAGTAGGAGACATTCGAAAAGCGGAGAGAGAGAGAGAGAAAGCATTAATGTCTGTGACGAGCAAACAAACGAGCGACGAGCAACTGACGCCTATTAATCATGCAGACTTTCCGTGCCATTAAGCACGAATATTTCAACAGGCCAAAAAGTGAAGGCATTCACCATTTGGACTTTTTGGTATATCATGATATGAGTGCCAAGATAGAGAGAGCGAGAGAGGGAGAGAGAGAGAGACACACACGCGGATATGCAACTAGCCACAGTGATTAATGAACTGCACGACTGTGGCTATACCCTGTAAAAGAGCAGACATTGAATGCCCTGTGGCGGGGGCGTTTAAAAAGGTTCAAAGTGTAAGCAAATGCCACAAAGTGAAAGGAAAATGAAAAAAAAGAACAACACCTAGACCTAAAAGCGAACACAAACATTGCGAGGCACAAACAAAGTAACTGGCCGCATTTGCCCATTTGGCTGCCTAATGGCAAAAATATTGTATTACAACAATTTGTGCAGCTCAAACCCGAAAAAACGAAAAAAATAAAACGAACAAACATGTAGAAAAAGTGCTGAAAATGAACACACAGACAGGGAACGAAGTCGGAGTCGGAAGCAGACCTTTAAAGCGCACTGAACATCAGCCCAAGGGTCGCTAACGATATGGTAAATTTATCAAAAAAAAAAGAAGGAAATACAAGGGCCAGCAGGCAGACGGCAGCAAGTGGCAGGCATAAAATAATCAGCCAGTCGCCACCAGAAATGGTCCGAGAAAGGCCAAATGTTATGGCTAAAAGGCTTTTCAGGTCATGCGACCCAACAGTCAAATTGATTTGATTCCCATTCCCACTCTCTCTTCGCTTCACTCTTCACGTCAAATGCCAAATGATTTTGGAAATTTGCACTTGAATATTTTAAATATTTTGTTAAGCAATCATTTTCGACATAATCAATCGCAACTAAGCAAATAGTTTTCACACAAGCTGCGACGCTTAGACCTTAAGACCCATGTTAGCAGCTCACAAAAGCGTAAAAGACAATTCAATCGAAAGTGTATGTATGTGTGTGTGTGTGTGTTTGTTACACATAGTTTGTGCTTGCGTGTGTGTGCGCAACTGCTTGAAATATTTTCACTTTTGTCATTTGCTCGAACACATTCCTGAAATTCAAACAAAAAAGCGACAGCCGACGCTCTCGCAAATATGTTAACACACAAGTCAAAGAAAATGAAGCATACTTTTCCGGGCAACTACAAACTGTGCTGCGCTATGCGAGATGGCAGCGTGAAGCTGCAAACTCGTGCGAGTAGAGCACTGAATTCACATAGTACAATATATTATAGCACTCACTGTGGCATAGTTGTTCATTAAAGTATAAAATTATGGGCAAAAGTTTACTATAAAAGATGGCTATAGCATAATAGAAGATTGTATATTAGGTAAAAAACAAAAAATATATGTTAAGCCGAGTATTAAATAAAGTCTTTAATAGACTAAATCATTTTGTATAATACAGAAACTAATCTACGCATATAACTTGCAAATACGCTTAAAAGTAAACATATCAGCATGAGAGCTCAACTTGTTAGAATTTGCAATAAAAATAGCATAGAAATTGGCAAATAGAAACTATTCTATTCAGCATTTAAAAATATATCAAAATATAGTTTGATTGAAAATTCAGCATTTAAGAATTTACAATACAAATTGAATTCTTTAGTATACCTAGAATTCTTAAATATGCCTAAAATTCAGTGAGCGTAGGAATTGGAAAATAGAAACTATTCTATTCAGCAATTAATATTCAGCAATAATCAAAATATAGTTTGATTTAAAATTCAGCATTTAAGAATATACAATACAAATTGAATACTTCAGTCTACCTAGAATATCAACAGACTGTCTTTAAAATCGTCTGTAGTAATTTGTTTAAAATTCAGTGAGCAACTTTAGGTAGCTGACATTTCGTGCACGATTTGGGTTTGTCACGTGAGCAGCGCTGGGTGATAATGGCATCGCCTCAAATGGCGAAAGGCGAACAAAAGTCAGAAGAAGACTGTCGACAATGGACAGCAGATGAAAGAAGAAGTAGATGAAGGCGAAGGCGATGGCGAAGGAATGCCGCGCCCAAACACTACTATCTCGTGTGTGTTCGAGAGATGCACTCAAGCGCGGCTGGCAAGTGCTGGCAAATGGCATCTCGATGTTAGTTTTAGGTGCTTGCAGTGAATTTGGCAATAGACGAGCGCAAATAGAGCAGAAAAATTGCGCCTCCGGCTGTCGCTAGCTTTGGGCCATGAAATGAGAGCAGCAGCAGCGTCAGCGATGGAAACTGAAACTGAAAACTGTAAATGTAACTGTGTGACTGGCCCAGTGAAAGTTGCAGAGAAAGTTTGTTGCAACGGACACATAGAGAGAGAGAGGGAGAGAGAAGAAGAGAGTACTCGCTGCTGTCCGTTTTGTCGAGTAATTTATTTGGTAAGTGGTAATCAATGGGCCGCTGTCCGGCGTTGCCAGCGTTGAATGGTGATATATAGAGAACGTATGGGTAAAGCCCACAAACTTTCCACCGAATTCTTATCGCGACACCGAAATGAAAATGAAAATGAAAAAAAGAAAATGTAAAATCCCACGATGTGCTCTTAAAGCTGTAAAGTAGCCGGAGAGGCAGTTTTATGGCTGGCAGTTGAAAGGTCACTGCAGATGGGCGATTTGTGTGTGGCGTGGATTTATGACAACATGCTCAGCATTAGCATTCCAAACATGCTGTTAACATCAGCATTTGCATATGCATACATGTATACAAGTATGTGTGTGTTATGTATGACTGCCACTCCACATACAAGTACTCCGAGTTGTATTCATTCGAGTGCTTGCATCATATGTGCGAATAATGTGCCACAGCCTGCGGCCATCCAAAAGTATCCATAACAATAAAGCAGCATTAGCAGCTGCCCCAGCAACAATAGCAACTGGCAACGGCAGCAACAATAACAATAATAACAAAACAAATTTTTAGCTAAATTATGACCATCATTTAAAGTGTTATATTCGCTCTTTTTTCTACATTATTTCCCCCTCTACTTCCACTTTCTGCTTGCCACTTTCTCGTTTTCCACTCTTTGTTGTTGTGATCTGACAAAAAGCAAAGCTCAGCACTAAAATTGTGGCGCAAATTATGCAAAAAGCGAACATCTCTGAAATTATTATAATAAAATGCCAAGCTACAATTTTATAGAAAATGGAAATGTGACGAGCAGATGCTCTAAGCAGTGCGGTATTATTCTTCAAATATACCATATTTATATACTGAAAAGTAAAATATACCAAATATTATATTTGGTATATTGATATACTAGTGCATAATAACAGTAAAATAGTTCGGAGGTCTTAAATATACCAAATCAGTATATACCAAAAATACTGATTATATACCAAATGATATATTTGGTATATTGATATACTAGTGCATAATAACAGTAAAATAGTTCGGAGGTCTTAAATATACCAAATCAGTATATACCAAAAATACTGATTAAATACCAAATGATATATTTGGTATATTGATATACTATTACATAATAACAGCATAAAATATACTGAAATTTACTGGTATATTAATACCACAGAATACTACAAAAATATACCAAATTATATATTTGGTATATTGATATAGCTTTCCATTTCTATATAAAATAAAATATTGTCAACCGAAGAGAAACATGTTTAGAAAAACTATAGATTAATATACTTTTTGATAAAACTGTAAGAATAAGACAGCCAAGCTAACTACTAGAAGTTCTGTAACCATAGAAAATTTCTTTAGATTTTGTTTAGTACACTTTATTAGAAATATGTATATTATTTGAAATTAATTTAATATTGTCGAGTATTTAAATTCTGCACAGTTTTCAATTAGTTCACATTTAGTAATATTAACTTTGAGACTAACTTTAGAAATGATTTTCAATACAACTTTTGCACTAATGCTTAATGATAGTTACCTTCAATATATACTAAAGTTTGGTAGTTTGCTTTCTGATATATCAGTATTCAATAATTTAAACAAAATAATTGTAGCTATTACGATTCAATTGCTAACGAAATGCAAGACTTATCCGCACATTCCCCTTTTCAATTGCAGAGTATGCATTATTTTACTGGCAAATGCGCAGCACTTGTGTGCAGTTGGTGCCACCGCAGAACTGCCAATTGCCAGCAAACTACATGTGTATGAGTAAAGGAAGAGAATGCCTTGCCAAGTACCCGCATGTGTGTGTGTGAGTGTGTGTGTTGGGTGTGTGTGTGTGCCTTGGCCTGCTATGCAGCTGCTTTCATTATATGGGAGTAATGCGAGTCGACAATTTCAGGCCGAACATTTGGACTATGCGCATTTGTCGCGACTTTTATGCGCTGCCTTCTGCCATTTTTATGAGTTGCTCTCTGTATATGTGTTTGTCGCTGTATGTGTGTGTGAGTGTGGTGTGGCATGATTTTTGGTTTTGTTTGTAGCTTCGCCCACGCTGAACGGAGACAGTCGCTTTGTGAAATTTTAATTGAATTTTTGCATTTTATTATGCGTATTTGCCAGAAAGAGACAGCTAGAGTAAGAGAGAGAGAGAGAGAGAGACAGCGAGTGACAGCTCAAATGATGCAGAGACAAACTTTACAGTTGTCAATAGCTTTGACAGCGTTCGCTTGTAATATGCAAAACCCTCAGCGCACTTTATGATGCCAATGCAGCACTCATACGCCACGTTGGCCGCCTGTCAAAGAGCCAAACACACATACAATTCGAGCTCATCCAGTGACAACTACTTTTCGGCTTTACATTATATGCGGCGACCCCATTGCAACTTATTCAGTTATTCACATATATTCGTATTCACATTCACATTCACCCACTCTGCAGAACATATTCAATTTTTGATGCTGTATTGCGTAGGTTTTGCGACTGCGCTTGCCATTTTTTTCTTTATATATTTATTTTTAATTTTATGGATTATTTCGAGGGGGAGAAAGTTGGCATTTTTAATGCAATTTTAATATGCGCGCGCAGCTTAATTAAATATTTAACATTGCATGCAATTGAAACTGCGAAACTCTTTTTCTCCCTCTCTCTCTCTCTCTCTCTCTCGACTGTCTGTTGATTTATCATCGTCGACTGACTTTTTGCCCCGAATCGTCTGCGAAAAGTTAATTATCGATAATATTTGCGCGCATCACTTAATAAATTAAGTAAATTTCATTAACTGCGAGTTGCCTTTGACTTCTTTTGCCAATGCCGGTGACGTGCAAAGTCGAAAGTGAAAATGAAAATGTTTACTATAATTATTGCATTAAAAGAAATGCGCATTTTAAGTGCAAATCCATCTGATATGCGTAGGCTTAATGCTGGAAATTGACAGCGGTGAAAATCGTAATTAAAATGTCTTCTCAAAGCGAAAGAAATTTTTATATTTTTCCATCGTTAATTTTCTTTATTGTTTATAAAGAAATAAAGTAAAAATTCAGGAATCTTTTGCTTAACGCTTGTTTAAATAGAAGTATACTTTTAGTACTTTAGTTTAATGCTTGTGATTGAAATATAATTGAAGATATTAATTCAAATGCAAGCCAAAAGTTGCTTTTACAATATTATGGTAAATTTAAAAGTTTGTCTAATAATTACCCGAAATAAATCGCATTGAAAACAAAACTCGTAAAGTGCTTAAAACTGCAACTATATATTTTCGCAGCTGTGCTTTCAGTTTGCCTAAATGCCTTTTGCCATTGCACAACTTTTATCGAACACTTGAGAAAGTGTTTTTCACATAAAGCGTTTTCATTAGTCGACGAAAGTTGACATTGCTTGTGAGTTGTGAGTTTTGCAGAAAGGTCAATGTTTAGTTAGTTATTCGTATATCAAACAGTGAAGAGAAAACTCGGTAAATCGGCGCTGTTAAGTGCCATTGGATCTTAAATTTCACTTAAGCCTTTAAGTAAATTATGGGCTAATGGCTTGCAAACACAGAGCAAGCACAGGAAGATCTTCCGACAGTCGAGATACTCGAGACAGTTGAGACAGACATAAAATCGAACGGAACGGAACGGTGCCAAGATGTGGCACTCCAGTAAAGTAATCACAACATTTGATTGATTGAAATCAATTTCCCGTCAAAGGCATTCGATGTGTGTGTGTTTGTCTATGCATATTTACTTAAACTTCATTTCATTCATGCTCGCTCTCTCTGTGTGTGGGTTTAGATTGTGCCGATAAACGACGATACGCTTGAAATCAAGCTAGAGTCTTGTTCTCCTCTTCCTCCTACGATGTGTGTGTCATCAAAAGCAAAAGCTGCCAAGACCAGAGACAAGCGACAACTCAGAGAGAAAAAGACAGAGAGCGCGAAGTCTTGTGTCCCGCTGCTTTATTCCGCGAAATTAATTTCAAATGAGTGACGCCAAAAAATAAAGAATCATATGAATAATAAATGAAATGCATTTGCGTGGAAAACTCAAAAGCAACAAACGACATTCCACTGCTATTTTTTGTTTTTAGCTGCTCTTGTCTAGTCTTTAAGTTGCCCAATCCTAAATCGCATTCCTCACAGACAAAACAAAATATGTGGAAGGGGGGAAAACAACACAAAATACGTGGTTGGGATTTTTATAACCAAATCAGGACTCTGGGGCTGCGCTCTAACCAAGTGGCTGTGGCCCCAATTTTTGGCGCATTGTTTTCTCTCCTTCTCTGTTCTTCTCTGTTGCCAACAAACTCCAGATGCTTTTTGGCATTGCTTTTTATTGTTTTTTATGATCATTTGTATTCATCAATTTTGTATTGATTCAACGCTCTCGACTCTCGGCTCCCCTGCCAAGCAATCCCATTCTCAGTGAAAGGATAAATACATACATACATACGTATACGTATACGTATTTATATATATTACGTATACGTAGAATTTCTTGGCAAAAGGCAATGAATTCTGATGTCTTGACTCCACTCGCTGGCTGGCTGGCAGTGCCTTTTGCCAATTCGCAAACAGCATCTTACGAATTTATGAGCTATAAAAACAGCTGCTGAGCTTCTCTTCTTCTCCTTCGCCTCTTCGGATCTCGGGCAAATCATCAAAAGACGGGGAAAAAAATAAAGCTAGGGGCTACATCGGGCAAACCAAACAACAACGGGCAAAACGTAAAGTGGGCCAGTTTTTTGATTACTTTTGTTATTGTTTTTATGCTTTTCGCATATTTGTTGATTTTATGCTTCTTTATATTTTAATTATGCGCCAAATGGATGATAAACATAAATAAAATGCTTATATCTTGCCATTATTGTCTACGGTTACATTTCGCATCGCCAAAGTGTCAGAATTGATTTTCAAATCTTACGATTTGAATAGATATGAGTATAAATATAAATTTTCGTTACAGCTTAGAGCTATTTATAGATTAGATATCTCTGAGAATTTCTCATACAATTATATTCTGTCCTTTTGGCATCAGTTTATTCGCATCGGCATTTTATAGCAATCATTTGTCTTCTCAGAGTATTAAATATTTTCAAAAGGAATTTTTTTTCTTATTTTTTATTATTTACTAAAGGCATAGACTATAAATTAATTTATAACCTAGCGTTAATTTACTAGCGATGGCTGCTTTGGCCTTTGGATAGTTTTTTTTTTATAATTGCATTTTACTTAATAGTTATTTGATGTGAAATTTGTTTTTATTTCCTAATACATTTATATAAAATTTTTGTGTGCAAGGATATTAAAATTAATATTTATGTCTTCTTTTTGACATCAAATAAAGTCTGTATCAGCTCGGGATTTATTATTGATATTTAAAATAATTCTTCGACATTTCAAGTGCAGAATTTTCAATTCTTTAACAACAAAAGCATTTGTGGTTCATACTGCTTTAAAGTTTAATATTTTTACTTACAATTTTTCTTTAACTTGTTCGTTTTGCTGTCTAAGTTTTAGGAAGAGAATGTGTGTGAATTTTTTTAAAATATTTATATCACTTTGACTATTTTATTAATACTGCATTTTCGTATGCGAACATTATATGATATATTTGATTTCACTCTTGACATTCTATTTGCTTTCGTTAAATAAACTTTTCTTCGTTATATTGATATTTCATATAGTTCTAAGAAAATTTAATATCTTTAACAACAATTGTACAGCTCGTTCATCTTTTATATTTTCCATTTTGACTCCCATTTATTGTCATTACTATTTCACTATAAATTAAAAGTTACGGGCTTTCTCTGCCTCTAGACTTTGCATACTCTATCTTTGTCACCTTTGCCGTCGCTGAACAGTCGGGCATTTGGCATTAGGCTAATAAGCTCGTTAGCCAGCTCAACTGTCAATTACATTAGCATTAGCATTATCATTAGCTGCAACTTCAGCTGCAACGTCAACCTCTGCTGCAACTGTTGACTGAGTCAGCTTGCCACATTGCCAGACATTGGCTACTCGCCTTTGCTGACTAGTTATCGTCCTTTGGCTGGCTGCTTGTCACTTTCGAACCGAACTGGCTGCGTTCGTTCGGTTTATGATAAATTGATTGATATTTGAATTTAATGATAAGCGGCGACTGTTATCAGTGGACCGAACTCAATGCTGCGTTGCCAATTCAATTTGCTCTGTCTTTGTGTGTGTGTGTGTGTGTGTTCCTCTTTCATTTTTCAACTTCAACTTCAGCGCCAACAGACGGCGTTATGTCTTGGTCCCTTTTGGTCCTTATTCTAGCTTCGTCTTTTGAAATATGCAAATTTTTTTGTGTTACACTTGATGCTTGATAGCCCCGGAGTATAAGCAAAACTTTTGCACTGATAATGACATTTTTATAGTGCGTTGACGAGCTTACCACCAGCCATTAGGGCCACGACATTGCGGTGGGGAGTCAGGGAGGCATGAGTTATTATATTTGTGCCACAGCAGTTGCCGTTGCAGCTTCTTTGGGTGGTCGAACTAACAACAATTTGTGTGGCGATTGCCAATCGTTTTATACAACAATTTGCATAATCATTAAGTTCACACACACACTTACCTCTACTTTGCATACACACACAAATACACACACAGAGTTCTGTAGACATCCATTCACACCGTGTCGCAGACATATTGGCAATAACTTTTGGCTTCAGCAAAAGGTTTGCATAAAATTTGCTTGAATTTTTATATTAAATTGATTTTCTCTCCTGCATTCTCTCTCTCGTTCCCAACACTTCCGCCAGACAAGTCAGCCAGTCAAGATATGCTTTTCCTTCCTCTGCCTCTGCCTCTCAGCATTTGCATGCTTGTGTGTATTTACCTTTTCAGGAGGCAGCGCTAACGACTTCAAACTTCAACTCTTGCCAGCAAAGTGAAAAAAGAACGAAGAAAATCGAAAGCTCTGGGACTTGAAGTGATTTTCAGGTCCATCTTGTCCTCTTGTTTTCCATTCGCATTTGTCTGCTCGTCTCCTTCGAAATTTTTGTCCATTTGTCTGGCTTTGTGGGTGTGTGTGTGTGTGTGTTAAATTTTCATAAATTTCAAATTGTTCAACTTATGAAAGTTACATAAATTGTTTAAACTTCAGATGGCCGGACTGCCAATCTTCATTCATTTTGGCCTCATTAAAGCGCCCCGAGCAGACTTGGCCCACTGAATTATTTATATACAGAACACACACACACAGCTCACACAGCAAACTCTGGGCCAAAGAAATGTACACGTTACGTATACGTAATATACATACTGTCTCTCTCTCTCTCTGACTCTGACTCGGACATGGACATGCACAGCGACTGGCCAGGGACACCACGGACACCGACATAGGCACGGGCATGGTAATGTGTGCAGTCCGCCTCCTTTTTTTTGGTGTTCAGCAAACTTGAATAGAAGGAAGTGCTGCAAATTATGCCGGTAGCACTTTTCGTTAGCAGCAGCAACCAAAAAACGAGCATGTTAGCTCGCTTTGGCCTTTATTTTAACTGGTATATTTAGGAAAACTCTCTCATACACACACACTCATACACGAGCTTAACCACACTGACACACATCTATTTATATTTAAAATAGGCTACACCTCAATTAGGCAACTTGGGCTATGGCCATAGAGAGAGTTCTTTTTGAATTTCAAAATACAAGGATTTGCTTTTGCTTTTGTTGTTGGCTCATCTAGAGCCCAGGCTAAGCAGATTTGCTATAAAATGCTTAATTTTAATACATCTATGAAATTTTAATTGAAATTCCGAGCTGACGATGAGCAAATTGTATGCACGTGTGCTCAATTTTCACAATTACCACAAGGGTTGTTTATACCGCAAGAGCTGCTCTCTCAATGGTGTTCAATTGTGGATTATAATGAAGCTATAATACAGATTTTATGGGCGTTTAGAATGTGAAAAACTTTAGAGTAAACTATGAAGGCGAACCAAAGGCAGTTAAATATGCGATTATTATAAAAAAAAGAAAACTATTGAGACTTAGAGATTAGAAAATTCATCTTTAATCATTTATGCGTTTATGTATTTATTTTTTACATATTTCAAGTATTTATATGCTTATTAAATTTTTTTTAGGTATTAGGCGTTTACTCACATATTTCATTGATAACTAATTATTGATATGCATGTTAATTTCTATATTAAGAACTTTGTATTGAAAAACCAGCTATAACTTTTGGTTCTAAATTTAGTTAATAATCAGGTATATTTTTCTCTCTATTTTGATTGTAGTCTTACGATATTAAATGGCTACAATTTTTGAATCAAATCAAAACAGTAAAGAGCGTTAAAAATATGCCGAATATATTTACAGAAAATACAGAACTATTTTCTCGGCATTAAAATATACCGAATAAATATATAAAAAAGTACTGAACTATTTTCTCGACAGTAAAATATACCGAATAAATATACAGAAAATACTGAGAAAGGTTTTCAGTATATTTTACTTATTTCGTATTCTCTTGTTTGTAGTAAAATGTTCAGCATAAATATGCAGAAAAATACTAAAAAACTATTGTATGTTTCTGCATACTTAAGTAGTGAAATATACCAATAATACATTTATTTTGCAGTATATTTATTCGGTAGTATAAAAAAAATACTATAATTTTACTATATATTTATCGGTATTTTTTATTCTAATATTTTTCTGTATATATATTTTGTAAATTTATTGTTTTCGCACTGTTCTTCTTTTATAATAAATCATATCACAAGTGAGCACACTCGCCTGTAGTTTTTAATACAAATTAGTTACTAATACATTAGTTAAAAATTTATTAGTTATTATTTCTTCTTTAAAAAGTTGTTAGGTAATAACTATTTATAACTTTTTTTGGTTTAAATGTTTAAAGTCTTAGTCAATTTTCCTATTATTTATTCTACTTTATCTATATTTCTTTCAAAAATTATTCATTTTACTTTATCTATTATTCTTGTAATATTTATTTATTCCCTGATCTCCTAATAGATTAATTTACGCGTTTAATTATTTACAATTAAAAACCGTTTTGAAAGTGCTTCCCTCGCTTGTAGTAAGTCATTTAAGTTATCATTAGCTTTTTGCGTTGGCTGCGTTTCCTATTCATTAAATATTAACGCACTCGGGTTTTTTTGTTTTTTAATAGCTGTAACTCAAAATCAACGCAGCAGCAGCGCAAAATTTAAGCTGCTTTTAACATGACTATTCACTGGCAAATGAGAAACACGTATAAGTCCGTCTTAGTCTTGCTCCATCTCGAGTTTAATCCGCGCACTCAGTGCTAGGAATTGTTAACTGCTTGCTAGCTAGTAAAAAGGGCGCAGCAAAAGGCGAAAGAGCTGCGACCAAGTCAAAGGCAACTCAGTTCTTCAGTGGGCGGTTGAGACCGTTGCCGCAATGGTTCGCTTTGAGCCGCGCTTTTGAGCCACAAATTGCATTAAGCGTATTAATTTCGCCCACAAACTGGATTTGCCTTCTAAGTTTGCTTTAAACGAAAATCACACAGAAAATTACACAAAAAGGCAAATCCTTGACGCTGGCTTCTTAATTGTGAACTGCACTTTTTTAGCCACGCCCACAGATTTGGCTTAAAGATGCCACACACACACACACGCACACTCAGTGCTTGGCTTTTGTTTCTTTTCAATTTAGCGCCACTTGAAGCGCCACAATTGAAATATTACGTTTGATAACTGTCGCCCATTTAAACGACAAGGTAGCCAAGGTAACTCCTGGGCCCCCCAGCAGTTCCCCTGCTGCCTTGCCCCCCTTTTAGCTTCCACCTGCCCACAGCTTTGCAGCACGACAGTCAGCGAACCGTGTCGCAATGGCATTTGTTACTTTGCCTTTTGGCTTGTGACTCTGTGCGCGCTTTGATGTCGTCGTCGTCGTCGTCGTCGTTGGGGTTGCCACGGGAGGTAGGCAGGCAGGTTGTCAGGTTCAACCGGTGTGAGCACAGGAGTGGGGGGCGTGGCTGAGAGAGGCGCGGAAATTGTGCGCCGCAATCTCTTAAGACCGGCGACAAATATACTTGAGCGCCGTGGCCCGACTCGGCTTTGGGCATTACCAAGATTTAACAACAACTTCCCAGGCTTTTCCTCTCTATCTTTGTCTCTGTGTATGTGTGCGTGAGACTACTGTATGTGTGTGTGTGTGGCTTCAGTCGAGTGTCGGTCTGCGGGTTAAACGACGCGACGTCGCACAGGTAGCGCAGGCTCGTAAATAATTAATCTGGCCGCAAAGTGCGATTATCAAAGTGTTGGAAAAATGTTAAATAGCTCCCTGGAGGCAGCGTGACATTAAAATGTGGCGACAGTTGGTTCAGCTACCTCCCCTATTCCCCTCTTCTCCTTCCCTTTTCCACCCCTCCATTGTTAAGGACAAATTGCGGGTGGGAGGAGAGAAACTTGCCAGCGGCCATTTTGCTTGGCTAGCAAAGTTGCCATTTTGATATTTGTCTGCCAGCGTCACTTGATGTTTTTCAATTATGCAAATAAAGGGATTAATTTGTTGCCAGAGTAAAAGACATTCAACGGGTTTCACAGCGAGGGAGGGAGGGACTCACTAGAAGGCGACACTAAAAATTGTTTTTAAGAGTGCGCCAAGCGCTGATAAAAGTTTCGCCCCCGAGACGGCGACAACTATAAAAATTTCAATTACAAGGCATCGCAGAAGCAGAAGAAGAAGCCAAGAGAAGAGGAGGAGTGAAGAGGGGGTTAGAGAAGCAAGCGGGGGCGTTGGAAGGCAGGCGCACTCAAATTGACTTCATTAAATTTCAAAAGAATTTAGAGAAAAGCAGCAGAAGACGTGTGAGAATGACAAGTATAAAATGCCAAACAAAGTGAGAAAACGCAAACGCTAATGCAGTGTTTCCACTGAGAAGCGAAGCAAACGGAGTGCTTTCATTATGTCAAATTGCCAGAGATCTTAAGTGATAAGCGTTGGGAAAAGTTTTTCGAATTTCAGTTTTAAAAGCATTTCGCAAAATTTGATTTGCATTGCTAAACTATTCTGAGAATCCAGTTTCACAATATTTTAATTACAATCATTTAGTGTGTAGAAATGCTAAATAGAATTTAAGCAATATTAAATGTGATCAACAATAACTTGAAAGTGAAGAGTGAAGAGATTTGAAAAATGTATAACTTAAACTTTCAAGCTTAAAAATATGTATTGAAAATCTTAGTTTTTTTTAGTAGAAAAATATATAGTTTAACCTTTTCAGTCTAAAAAGTATGTTGATAATTTGTATTTTGATTTCGTCAATTTTTTTAATAAATAATTCTGAATGTCTTTAATATATTTTTATAATTCATTTTTGAATATAAGTACATAGTCACTTTTATTATTTTAGAATTGCATTAAATTGAATAGATAAATTGTAGAAGGTATTAATTAAATACTTTTTTGTAGCAAAAAATGCCTATTGCTTTGGTATATTTTGTGTTCTATGGTATATTTTTGAATATATCAATATACTAAATATAGCATTCGGTACATTCTAGTTTATTTTCTCTGCTAAATTTGGTATCTCTTTGGAATATGTTTTTATTGAGAATGGAGAATTGGATTTCGCCATTTTCTTTATTAAATTATTCATAAGTTTATATTCACTATCATTAACATTTACTTCACTTACTAGGTACACTAAGATGATAGAATTATACTAAATTGATTATATTTTATATATTTATATTTATATTTTTTTGGTTAGTTTTTTGTTTCAATTTTCAATAATAGTTTCACAACAAATGCTATTAATAAGCAAACACATGTATGTTATAAGTTTTCATAGCATTAAATGTTTACATCAATTTCACTAATCCTTTTAGATAGTTAGCTTAAATATGCACGTGTTAAATTCTCTTTCCACTCTTCGAACCTTTTAAAAAAGTATTTTTGTAGTTTAGCCTACCTTTTTTTTTGCTGTGGCAAATCACCTCAAATCAGTCGCAGCTGATGCCGCTTCCGCATACGGATGCTGGCAAGTGGAAACATTGCAAAAGGGTTGCCTGAAGTCAAAGTCAAAGGGATGAGCATTTTTCGGGTGCGCTTCATTTAATTTTATTTGCCTCAAAATTTTCGGCGTCAATTTCAACTCGAGAGTGTGTGTGTTTGTGTGTGTGTGTGAGAGTGTGTTTTGTTTAGTTGGCGTCTGTTGGCATTTATTTTATTTGCCGTTTCAATTGTGAGTTTGCCGCTGGAAGTGGCTGTTGGGTATTAAGTCTAAATGGGGTATTACAACATTGTAGAGACAACAACAAGAGCTCGACAGGAATAACACGACGAAGAACAACAATAAGCACAGCCATCATATGGATATGGAGTGTTGCTTGTTGTTTGTTGTTTTTTTCTTCTTCCTGTTGGGGTTGTCAATTGTGGCAGGCAGCAGACACATGATGAAGGGCAGGGGGCGGTGTCGTTGCACAAATTAAACCCGAATGAAAATTAAACGATGCATGAAATTACTTTGCTTCTTTTTTATGTTGCTGTTGCTGTTGCTTTTGCTGTTGCTCGCAAACTTCTGATGCTTCAACTTTTTCGTTAGCTTTAGCTTTGCCACTTTCCCCTTCCTGCCTGCCTGACTTTTCCGCTGCCTTTAGCTTTTTGCCTTTGCTGATTCTTCGAAGGCGAGTCAACGTCGTCGTTGGCTTTTTTAATTTTTAATGTGCAGTCAGTTTTTCTTGCCCTCGACTTTTTTTCTTTACGAGTATTTTTCTTCATTTTTTCTTTGCCACATTCGAGGCTAGAAGACAGCGGCTGTGGAAGGACACACGCCATTTACGCAGCCCGCATTGCACTCGAGAAGGCAGCAAAGAAAGCAGAAAAAGAGCCAAAGAAGGGGCTGACAGCCCAGCCAATTTATAAAGTCAAATGTCAGTAACTGCAATTAAGGCGCATTTAGTAGAACGAGCAAAGTTTAGAGAGTGAACGAGAGAGATATGGTAGATAGAAAGCGGCTGCTAAACCGATTGAAAATGTAGATCACATAACGAAGGCACAAGTAAATAATTCATGCATTAAATGTGTCGCATATATATTAAATATGTAAATGAGAGAAGCTACACAAATCTTGTGCTTATTAGCACATTTTATTGCCTACTTTAACCCGTTTGTTGTGCCATTCGTTTTTGACAGCTGAACAAAAGCCGAAATCAAAAAGCTAAATGCAAAACCTTTCTTCTTTGTGCAAAATACATAAACGGAAATGAATTTATAATGTATTCGCTGTCTTATCCTTTTTTTCGTACTCTTTTTTTTTTTTGTTGGTTGCTCAGCTGATGCCTGCCATAAATTTGTGGCCCAAAAACGCAAATGCACGACACACAGTGGCTGCAAAAAGACGCGCTCAAACTGGCAAACAACTAACTCATTTTGTGGTTGCCACCTTTTTGTGTGTGTGTGTCCTTGCTGTCCTTGCTCGCTCTCTCTTTCTTTCGCTATGCTATCTGATGAGTTTTGGCCTCTGCTCAGTCGATTTGTGTGCACATTGTTCAATACTAAAGGTATGTGTGTGTGTGTCCTGGGCTGGGCTGAAAGTTGGGCGTGTGACAGCTCAATATATTCGCCATTTGTCGCCGTCGTTCGCGCCCACAGCAGGCAAGGTGTACGCTCTGCGTTCTGTGGTTTGCCCCCATGTTGCAAAACTGTTGAGCGCTGCCAACAGACAACACACACACACACTTGGAGGCCATTGGCATTCACATGTGGGCGCTTTCAAGTCGCAACTCCTTCGGTTCGTCGTCGTCGTCGTCGTCTTGTACTGTTGTTGTAGAAATGCAGGAAAATCAATTTCGTTCTCCATTTGCAGTTGGCAATTTGCATAATAAGGTCGTTTGGCGCAATTTGCATGTGAATGTGATAAATTCATGTGTGCCACACGCGGCGTATACGTAACGTTACCCCGTTCAGCCATCAGGCAACAAATGTGTGCGCTGCTCTACTGCGACACACACACACA
Organism: Drosophila pallidifrons; assembly: GCA_023558445.1. NCBI lineage: Eukaryota > Metazoa > Arthropoda > Insecta > Diptera > Drosophilidae > Drosophila > Drosophila pallidifrons. The sequence goes on along the minus strand of CM042347.1, from coordinate 25,964,508 downwards.
GACACAGACAGTCTGCACGTTTGTTTTGTGCGCCTTTTCATTCGCTTTTTCACCTTTGAGCGAAGTTTGAAAAATGAAAAGTGTAACAGTATATTAAATAAGTAGGTGTGTCCATGTCATGGCAATGCCAACTGGCAACTGGCAAACGGCAACTGCCAATTGTGCTATGCTAGCCGCATGCCACATGCCACATGCCACAAACTGGCTGCTGCTGCTGCTGCTGCAATTGCCGTGCAATCATAAAACGGTGAAAACGATGAAAACGGTCAACGCGCCAAAATGTCGTCAAAGCAAATATGAGAAGCCCGCTTCTTCTTGTTTTTTTGTTGTGTGTGATTTAAACGCTTTGCTATTGACGGTTTTTTTTCTCTCTTTCTGCCCCTATCTGTGACTCTGTCTGTGAATTGTAGACTGCAGTCGCAATTGACTGTCGTCTATTGCCTGGGGCGCTGATATCGTCAACCGACGACAGTCAACGGGCTTTCGCGTCTAGGCAACTTTTTTTTCGGTGGCTCAACCGATTTGTAATAATGGCTGCTTCAAGCCGACAGCAACGGCAGCAAAAAACTGCCGCAGGCAAGTGCAAACTGCAAACTGTAAACTACGAACTACAACTTCATATCCATATTGCATATATAGTATTGGTATAGGAATATGCAGCGGTGCGAGCATAATTCATGTGACAGCCGGCAGAGCTTTTTGCTCTCTCTCTTCGCTCCACTGCACTTTCTATTTTACATGCAAAATATGGTCAACTGGTCACACTGGTCACTCGGCATAAATTCAAACCACCAAAACCAAAAAAAATACCAACAACGTATTGTAGATAAATTCACTGTTGTTGCTGTTTTTGGTTTCACTCGCGGATTGCAAATAACCATTGATATAACTTCTAGGGAATATTCTCTGCACCCCAAACGTCAGCTTATAGCTTCGTATATCGAATGTGTCTATGTTAATCCGATCAGTGCGCTCTGCTTCCTGCAGCGAAATCTGTCTTTATTTCATGAATGTTATTGCATAACAATATTTTTAAATACTCAAAATTGTGATCAGTCGAGTTTAATTTACTTCAATGTTATATTATATTAGAAGATTTTTTAAAAAATAAGTATCATTCCGAAATATAAATAAATTTTTGTTTTAAGTGTGTAAAACATTAATATTGTTTATGAATTATAATTAAGTTTTTGTTTTAAGATAATAGAAATAGAAAAAAATTAAAAGTTTTCATAAATCATTTACATCGTTTATGAATTATTAATAAGTCTTTGTTTCATTTCTACTTTTTTTAGAATGTCTGCTCATCAATATATTTAATTTTTCAACTTAATTATTGTACCTAAGTATTATGTTTGCTTTTATGTCTAATAGAAACTTAATTTTGTTGATCACATTCATTCATTACAACAACACTTCGAAATATGTTTAAAAGCTTCAGTTGCATCGTGTCTTCATTAAGCACTGGTTGCTACACATGCTGCTGTGGTTTGTGTCTTCGCTAATTTTACTATGTCAAGTAATTTTACACTGCAAGCTTTGTTTGTGGACTAATTTAATATTAAACATGAACTATATTGCCGGAATAAAAATTGTTTATTTATGTCTAAAGTATCTAAATAGGTTTAAAAACATGATCGTCATTTTGTCTGCGAATAAAAACAGGTTGTTACACATGCTGCTTTGGTTTGTGTCTTCGATAATTTTACTATATCAAGTAATATGAGATTGCAAGCGTCGTGTGTGAACTAATTAAATTATTTCATTACATATAAACATGAACTATACTGCGGGAATAAAAAATTTTTATTAATGTCTAAAGTATCTAAATATGTTTAAAAACTTCAGCTTCATCCTGTCTGCGAATAAGCATAAGTTGTTACACATAATCATTTCGTTTATGTCTCGGCTAAATTTACTATATCTCAGATATAGACACTATAAACCTTGTGTATGGACTAATTTTAATTTACAATACTAAATGGTTAGAGCTAGATTAAATAATGTAAAGTTTATTGTTTTACCTCATAACTTTTAAAGTTTTGTTACGTGTGTTGTCAGCGAATAAATAAAAAAAAAAAAAATTTCGGTTTAATCATATTTGTCAAATACACTTATCAATGCTTACAACATACACTTATTTTGTAAGCATAAAGTTAATGTGTAACAATAAGCATTAGCCTATTTTATGTAAGCTTACAAAGCGTTCAATATCGATCGTCAGCTGTAATGCTAACTCTAGTCTGTGGCATTAGCATATTCACATTCCATCAAGAAAAACGCTCGCACACATGTTCCTAAATCCTTATGATTATGGCATATGATATATAGGGATATTTCAGCCACACTCCCCCGCAATAGCGAAATGTGTGCCACGTTCTATGTGTGGCATGTGGGGCATATCTAATGCATGCAGCGAACATGGTCAGCACTAAAAGTTAACGCTTGCCACAGACAAAACAAAAAAACAAAAAAAGAAATGAGAAAGAATATAGAGCATAAATGTGAAACGTTACCTGAACTAAAGATAGCGAAGAAGAGAAGAAGAAAAAACTAAATGTGGCTGCATTAAAAATAACTTACGAGTATCGCTAACGTTTTTCTCACTGTGTATTTTCCTTTTCGCACTAATTGCAGACATTACCAGCGCGCTGACAATGACCGAGGTGAAGATACCCAATCACATAATGCGGCTGAAGAGCGCCCAGCTGGGCTGTCGCTATGCCCTCGATGGCGAGTCGCTGTACTCGGTGAAATGGTATAAGGATGGACACGAGATCTACCGTTATGTGCCGCGGGACAAGCCACCTGGACAGGCGTTCCCTCTGCCCGGCGTCAACATCGATGTGAGTATGCAACAGGTGTTGTCGCACTTGGCAAAAATTTAATTTCGAATTTTATTGCAATTTACAATTGGAGTTGTCGAGTGAAGAGAAAGGGGAAGGGAAGGGGATTAAATTTAGTGTTATGACCTTATCATAATGATTATTTTTAAAGCATGTAATTGCCAAAGCAGCTGCATTGTTATTATTGTTGTTGTTGTTGCTGTTTGTGTTTGCTGATTACGTCGTCGCAAAATGAAATTGCTGCCACGTAGTTTTGCCATTTAACTTTAATTTAATGTTGATGTAATTTTTTGTTGGCCATAAAAATGCTTGCTTGCTGCCTTCAACTGTTTTGTTCGACGAGGTTAGGGTTAGCTTAGGTCACGTTGCGGTCTCATCCGCTTTCCCCTTCCTCCGCTTCCTTCTCTCCTCTATGTTTGTGTGCTCACGTCAGTCCGTTTGAATTGCGATTGAAAAGGTTGCCCCCATAACCGAAATCACTTAAAGCTGCCAATCCTCCACTCAAAGCTTTCCTTTCCCTCGCCGTATTATTTACTCTGTAGTTGCTGTGCAGCTCAACGTTTGGGGATTGCTGGTCCGAGAACTGAAGCCGAACTCTAATAATAATAATTTGCTAAAGCACTTAAGTGCGTCTACTTTGTGTGTGGCATTTTGTTGACAGGCGCGTCGCCAATAGCCACTTCGCACAGTCCCTCACTTTCCAGACGAAGGCAAATAAAGCAAAGTCCGCAATTGACGTACGGCCAACGCGGCGTATGAGCAATGCGAACACAACGCGACTTTTATGAGCTGTGCGTGCCATACCCAAGTCTACCGCATCTTTCTCCTTCTCCTTCTTCTTCGTTCTGCTGGCTATACTTTGTTGTTGCCTGTAGGCGTAAATGTCTGCATTTAGACATGAAAGAGTTGTGGCCCCATTTTCTCACAGATAATTATGGACACACACACACACCAACACAGTTGTGTTCTCCATGCGTGATCGAAACAATGCAGACTCGGGTGCCAACGCACTCAAGTGGCATTGATTGTGCTTTTGTTGTCGAGATAATTGCTAGCACTTTATGGATATTTAAGCTCATACAGTATGCATTTCAATGGCAAACTACATGCCACACATACATATATATATTATATCTATTGGCTTTTTGTGGCATAAACAAGCCGCCAATCATTTGGATGAGGCGAGACAAGGAGGCTTTAACTCGAGTCAGTCTAGCTGCGATAAAAAGCTGCTAGACTAGCTAGCCATTAGCCAGACTAGACGAAAAAAGCGACATGTGCGTGATTTTTATTGACTTTAAGACAGACCAACTGCTGATTAAACTAATGGGACTAGCTTGAATGTCTGAAGTCAAATCTAAATTAGTGAACTTTAAGTGTGTGAAGTGCGTGTCTTTAACGATGGATAAAAACAAGTAAGAAAGCTACGGTCGAGTGTGCTCGAATATGAGAGACCTATCACTTGTAAAAGCAAGAGTCTAAAAATATACCAAATTAAAATACCAACAAAATACAAAAACACACCGAAGCTATGTTTGGTATTTCGATATAGTTTTACATTCAAATAATATATGCCAAAATAATATACTGCTAAAATACTAAAATATACCAAAACTTGTATTCGGTTTATTAAAATAGTGTTAGTTTCATAATATAAATACCAAATGAATATACCACAGAAATACTAAACAAAAATACTAAATCCAATGGTTATACTTGGTATTTCAATATAGTGTTACCTTCCAAATATATCTTCCTAAATGAATATACCAAAAAAATACTATAAAAAATATACCATAGATTATATTTAGTAGTTCATAATAGTTTTACATGTAAAATACAGATAGCAAATTAATATACCGAAAAAATACTTAAATATACCGAAGGGTATTCTGGTATTTTTATTACATCCTAATATACCATAGAGTTCGAAATATTCCCAGCTGCAGTATACAATTATAGTAACTTTGTCCTTAGCAAAATAATTCCTCTTTTAAAGTATATACCCAAAATGATATTTCATTTAATGAATTTAACCAAATCGATCTTCGTAATCTTGTTGTCTAATTGTATTGGCTTTTTCATAATATTTCTCGACACCCTTTTCTTAATTATTCAGACCTTAATATTGTGATTTTTACACAGCTCAAAACAATTTCGCTTCTTCATTTGATAACCGCAAAAACAACTTTTGCAACTAATCATTGACTTTTTAACCGCGCATTCGTTAAAGGAGGCTATTTGGGTTACTAAATGTGTCTATAAAACAATAACTGCCCCGTGTTGCATTCAACTTGAGCTTTGTCTGTCTAGAAAGTGAACTAAATTTCAAGCTCATCATCGTGTTGTCGACTGTCGGAACGCATTGGGAATCACAATAAATTGTGTGAATTGCATTTTGTTGCAGCCATCATAAACAAAATGGCGCTCGCACGTAACAAGGGAATGCAATAAAAGTGGCCAAAGGCAGTGCTCCATTCTCCTTTCCTTTCTCCCGTCCTGTCTAAAAGACGTCTACAATTTGAATTGTGGTGAGGCGAGTTTTAGTTGTTCGCTCCCTCAACTTGCTGTTTGTATAGCGGACACGCTGACAACTTGAGCGTTCATAGAAATTGGCAAAGCGAAGAGAAGTCTTCTCCTCTGCTGCTGTTGCTTGTTGCAGAAAGAATCGGCTTAAGCACTAGAAAGACACAAACAAAAGCCAGTTCGCAGTCATTGTAACAGGGTAATGGCAGTAACCAGGCAGTGAAAGGGCTTCTGGAGAGGGAGCAGGAGGTGGAAGAGGAGGAGGCTGAGGGATGGGGGCAACAAGCAACAAACCAAAAATAATGTTGAACGTGACTTTTGTGATTGTTTGCGCAGAGCAACAGTGAAAGAAGAGATGATGAGAAAGAGAAGGAGAATGCAAGATAAAACTGAAGGAGGAGCAAAAGAATTTTCATAAAAAATTTGCTCGACAAGTTTTTCGGGGAAGCGCCGTCAAGTAGAATGGAAAGAAATGAAAACTTTTGCCAGCACTTACAACTGTGTGTGTGCGAGTGTGTGTGTGTATGGGAGTGTATGTGTGTGTGATAATAAAACTGCAACTTAAAGAACTTGACTGCAATTGTTTCTGGCAAAGATGTTGAGTGACTTTTACAACAGCCACGCCTCCCTCGCCTCCTCCTTCCTCCTCCTTCAACTGCATTCTCATGCGTTCTTCAGCTACAGAGTTGCGTACGTATTTTATGCCACTTGGTGTGCGATTGTTTCTAGATATTTCATGGCTCTCATGCTCTCACACTCGCATATGACTTGTGCTTTTGTTCTTGACCAAATTACATTTCTGTGCCACGCCCATTTTGGGCTGTAGCTTAAACTAATAATACAAAAATTAACTAAACAGCGAACAGAGAACGTCTCAAATCATCATCAATCTTCATTCTTCACACACTCACCGCAAAATCTGAAAATCCAAAATGTGAAAATCTGTAAATCTAATTGCCCTCATTGTGTTGTCGAGTCATGGCATTGTAATTTATTTGAATTTCGACTTGCAAATATTGAAGTAAACATTTTGTTCGCTTTCTCTTTCTCCATTCTCCATTCTCTATGCAGCTACGCAACTCGTCGGACACTCAGGTGGTGCTGAAGCGCGTTACACTCCAGAGTTCGGGACTCTATCGATGCGAAGTGTCGGGAGAGGCGCCCGCCTTCAACACCGTCGCCGAGTCGGAGACAATGACCGTTGTGGGTAAGTCGAAGATTTTTCTTGTTAATGGAATTTTCACACTCGCACAAAAAGTGCAATACCAAAAAACAAAGAAAGAGAGAGAGTGGAAGAATGTGTGTACGAAATTTAATTAAAATGCTAATAGTTCAGAGCGAAGAGCAGTCGACAATGTTGTTGTTGAATGACAGCGTCAAGTGGACTGCTGATGTGCAACATAATTGTGCGGGTGGAAAAAGAAAAGCTGACATAAGTTGAAAGCACAAAATGACAGGCAGAAAGAAGAGAAAAGATTTACAGGATATTACATGCAGCTTAAAAGTACCTTGAGATCAACTTTAACTGCCCCAGAGACACTCAGACATACACACAACTGCCATCTGGCAGCGAGGAACAAAATATGCAGGTGGCAACTTGAGGCAAATATCTTAATTATTTCTGGGCCATGCTGCTGCTGTTGAGACCTTGTGTCGCACAATGGAATGCATTCTTTACTCCTGCTGCCTTGGCCACAGCTTCTGACTGAGTTTCTGCCTCCAGCTACACAAATGGTCGCTAGGCTTTAAACATAGTTTTTTTCAGCATTTTTAATACCTGTTAAGCATAAAGTTAAGGGGTATAACATGTTTGTGACAACACGAAATGAGAAAATGCAATGAGAAATTACATGAGCAAAAAGAGGCATTTATTATCTACCAAGCAACATAGTTTGCTCTCAATTAGAGTTGACAGCTTTAGAGTTGTCTTTTTATCTTTCCTTCTATTGGCAATCAAAGTGATATCTCAGAGATGATAATAATTAGGCTCTTTAAATAGGCTCTCAGTATTTCTAAGTGTTGTATATCAAGATTGAATACAAGTGCAAATAAACCTTAAGAGCAATTTAATTCATATTAATAGAGATAATCTTTATACTCAAAATTTATAGTGGAAGCTATCAAATAAGAATTCTTTAAAATTAGAATCTAGCTGAATTTTAGACTAAAGTCCTTAAAATTATTTGAGTAAATTCCAATATTATACTTTGCATATATTTTGCCACCAAAATGTTTTGTTTATTTAATATAGCTATTAAACAAAATGACCTATCTATATAATAAGTAGATGCTGCACTTTGAAATTATTTAGAATTGTTTACTGCACTTTGAAAATATATAAAAAAACATAAAAATATATGGTATTTTTACATATGTATGCATATACAATAAATCTTCTAAATTTTCTTAAGTAAGTTTAAATTATGAAATATTCGAATTTCTTGGCATTTTTTTTTTTAGATAAAGAGTCTAAATTTCAACTTATCTTAGAAAATATAAAAGTTTTGTTATCCATGTGTATAAAAATGTAGTACATTTTTATTTATGGCACTTTTTCTATATATTTTTATAATGTTGCATATACTTTGACTAAAAATTCTCTTAACAAGTTTTAATTTTACAATGATTAGAATTTCTTTTGAATGACATAATTTGTGAGCTTCTTTATGAGCATTAAATGAACTCGCAAGTTACATGAACAATATTTATTTATTATACTTCGATATAAATTAAATATAGACAAACTTATAGCTGAAACACCGGCTACAAACTGATGAAGGATCTGGACATACAAAATATATTTAGGTATTTTATAGTTGATCACATTCCCCTGTAGCGTTTTTTTACTGTTTGTAGTTGGCAATTCTCCTCGGCTAGCGTCTGTTCTGCTTTTTGCTTAATACAACTGCATAATCTGGGCAAACAATTGAAATGGAATTTTTGCCTTCGTCGCACTAACAAAAGGCAGCAGCGCACTCACATATGAATGTGACTCCTTAAATGCAGCTGTGTATGTATGTGTGCGAGTGTGTGTGTGTGTGGATAAAAGCAAGTGTGTGGGCGTGGCTGCTGCAACTGTCATTGCAATTTGAAGTAAAATTATGTTTTCATGTCGTGCGATTTAGTTGAGTAAAAAAATGGGTTAAGACAAAGGCGCCAGCTGGCAAAAAATAAAATTCTCTCCCCTTCCCCCCCTCCAACTCTACCCCAGTGGGAGGTGTGTGTGTGTGTGTTTCTTTTGTCTGCTGCGGCAAAGAGCACTTGCCGCACTTTCATTTATATGCAGCCGTATGTAAAGAGCAAGCTTAGAATTTTATTTGAATTGCGCTCGTTGAGCAAAAAGTGGAAAAAGAAAACCATATCAGGCGGCTGCTTCGGGGCTTGGGGGGGCAGCGAACGCAACTCAATCAAAAGTGGCGCGAGAGTTAATCACAAATTTATAAACTCATAAAAAATCAAACAGTTATCAATATGTGTGCAGCAGCAGTCTGAACCCCTCAACCCCACGTCGCCTCCCTTGGGTGCTCGAGGCAAACAGCTCATCATTATGAGCGAGTATTGGCAGCATCATCATTATGATGATTACTTGGAGAATGATTAACATACTATACACAGAGAGAAAGAGAGATATATAGAACGCCCACACTAAGCACATTTCATGCTGATTTGGCAGCCTTTGGCGATTCCTCATGCTACTGACACAGTTTCAACAGCAACGACTCTCAACTCCATCTCCGACTCAGAACTTAGACTCTTCTTCTGTCTGAGACTCTGAGACGCATTGCTTTGCTGCTGCGGAAATGGTTTTGCATATTAAACAATGTGCCCGGCTGCCAATTGGGCGACATGCTTCAAGCCAGCAAACAACAAGAGTGCGAGAAATGGCAAATAAAGAAAAAAACTGAACTGAACTGAAACCAAACAACAAGCACAAAAAAAAAGGCTGCTTCTATTCCCACAGCCCCCGAAGAGCTGTGGGCGTTGCAAATCGAACCAAAAAGGGGCAACTGACTCATCATCAGCAACAAAACTGCGTCCCAGCATCATCATCATCATCATCATCATTCTTGTCCTCGTTGCCTCCCTCTCTCTCTCCTTCTCCTTCTCATGCTCTTAGCTCTTCTGCTGCTGCTGCTGCTGCTGCAAGTGAGCCATAAAATATGCTTTAGTGCGTTTACTTCGAGTGTCCCACAGCCCCATTGCCATGACAGCAATATCCATAGCTACTGCTATATACAGCTACAGTGGGCATAAAACTTAATATCGGGGAGAAAAAACCACAGCCAAATTGTGATCAAGAATTAGAGTGCAATTTATTGTTATACTCGTAGTTGCTGCCAAGCTTCGCTCATCGTCGTCGCTTTTATTAATCGCTTCATTCTAATCAAAAGTCATCTTTCGACATCGCATTTATTTTAGTTCGTTTTGTCTCTGAGCTATTATCATTTTTATGGCTATTTATTTTACTGAATTTTTATGTAAATTCGGATCGTATATTTATTTTCTTATTTATGGAATTCTTACAGGAATTGCAATAAATATAGTTTATTTATTTCTTGGTAACAATTCACACCTGAGTTCTCTTTTTTTATAGTTATGCCGAAAGTAACCTGAGTATTGTCTTTATATTATGATTACGTTGTCATTTAGAAATGATTTTTAAGCTCAGAAGTAGTAAAATATTATATTTATTTGATAGTAATAATACACAAGTGATCTAAAGAATATAATTAATTTTTATTAACTTTTAGTTTATGTGGTAAAATGACAAGATTTTGCATTTCTTTATTTTTTACATTTAAATTATATTGTGATATGAAAACAGAATCAAATATATGTATATACTTATAAGGTTAAGTAAACTCTTTCCATATTGTCTTTATACTATATAAAGCATTAATTATTTCTCTACAAAAATATTCGATATATATGTGTATAGTATTAATAAACTCTATAAAGATAGATTATATATATAGTATTAATTTTTAGTATATATTGACTATATATTGTATAAATATGGTATTAATTTCTAGTATATATTAACTATATATTGTATAAATAAAGTATTGTATTTTTTATTGCTAAAAAAAATATATTTTCATTATCCTTTAAAATGAGCTCGTACAAATAACTCTATATGAGTTTAAAATCATATTCTGCATCTTTACAAAAATTCAAAGTATTAACTTAATGTATTCCTTCATTTATTTAATGGTAATTTAAATTTTCGTCTGCAAAGACGTAATGAAACAACTTTTTTTCTTTTTTATTTCTTCGGAACTACATTTACATTTTCTTGTATTATTTTAAAGTCTTGTAATTTACCTATTCTTTTTTTTGTTTTGTTTTTTTTTTTGCAATTTAAATTTTCTTAAAATTATTTTACTCATCTTTTGATTTTCACCTCTTGTCTAATTGCTTTTTTGTTGCCATGTGCATGCTGGCAGCTCTCTGGCATTTTCCCCCTTGCTGGTTAACCAAGTCCTGTCGGAATTCCTTTAGAGAGGCACCAGCCAATTGGAATTTACATTATGCTGGTCGCTTCATCTTCTGTTGCTGCTGTTGCGGTCAAAATATGTCGCGCTGCGTTCAGCTTTTTTGCTCTCTGTTGCGCTCTGTGGCGCGTTGTGGCGCATCCATTAATCATACGCCACGGTGGCCGGCTGAAGTTGCTGCGTCGCTGCGGGAGCATTGGCGACAACTTCAAGTAAAGGCAACACTGAAACAGCGAGCAGAGTGCACAGCGAAAATCGCGACAGTTGTTCTTCAGCTCAGTGCTGGCATCCACTTAAGCCCCTCTCCTCTCTTCTCCACTCCCCCCTTCTTCTGCCTTGTTGCGCTGTTCGTCCGTTTGTTATCTTTGCTTTTACATATGGCAACGATTTTTAATGTGCGATACGCGTCGCGTTGTCGTCGTTGAGGGCATGTTTGAGTTAAGAAAACATTACTGTAACCAGTTACTGTTACAGTTACTGTTATTCCATAGCCCTCGCTTTCTCCTTCTTCGTCCTCGTCTCCATATCCGGGTCCTTGCCGTATCTGTATCTGACGCTGCGTTGCGCTGCGCCGCGCCAGAAATAAAAGTAACACGCGTTGTTTTATAATTAATGAGCACGCAAGGCTGCCGAAGCCGTAGAAGGGCATCCAGCTGCATACATATGTCCTGTCCCCCAAGCAGCGCAATGTATATGTGTATGTGTATGTGCATGCGTGTCTGTGTGTGTGTGTGTGTGTGTGAATTTATGGTTAAGTGCACTTTAAAGGACAAACATACATATAACTCACTTGGCTGCTTCCTGCTGAGTTTCTTCTTTCGCGCACACGTTCCACATGCACACATAATGTGATCGCTTATCGATTTTACAATATAAAAAGCAATTGCCTCCCCTCCCCTCTCCTCTCCTCTACACTCCTCCCTCAGCTAGGAAATAAAACATATATAAGAGAAAAGGAAAAGTAAATGTGATTTTTATGAGCTTTGAGTGGCCATGCAGCACTTACAGCCTCATATTTATAGTAGTTGTCTCTGCTTGCTCTCGTTTTCTCTCTTTGCTCACTTCTCCCCCTCCGCTAATGAGCTGTAAACTTTTGAAATGTTACAAGGCAAAAGGTCAACTTATAGTTTAAATGCCCACTAAATGAGATTTTATGCGCCGAGGCACGTTAACTTTAAGGCACTGTTAAGTGTTTTGTTCGCCTAATTTATTGCCAGATTTTGGTGTTTTAATACCCGAAGGGTAGAACAGTCAGAAAAAGGCAACTAGAACTCAATAAAGTATGCATATTCTTGAGCCAGAAGGAGGCAACTAAAACCCCATAAAGTATGTATATTCTTGATCAGCGTCAACAGTCGATATGATACAATTAAGTCTGTCTGTCCATATGAACACCTAAATCTTAGAGAGAGAGAGAGAGCTATAATTTATTTCCATTAGCTCTTGTTATTGCAGATCAAGTCGATCAAGATTAAGTAGTATATTGATATCCCAGAAATAAGTACATTTCAGTATGTTTTGGTATATTGAGTCAGTATATTTTATATTTGCAAGGTATATTTTTAATGTAATGGTATGTCAAAATATCATATGGTAGTATCCGGAATACTATATATTTTTTTTTTTTTGGTATATTGATTTAGTACATTTTGTATTTTATATGATATGGTATATTAGTTTGGCATATTTCGAGTGTGATAGTATATCAAAACAACGTACATTGCCTTCGGTACATTTTAGCTTTTTTTTGATATATTAACTTGGCATATTTTATATTTCCATGGCACCTTTTATTACTTTTAGTATATTAATATGGTATACTTTATATTTATATGGTATATTTCAATTGTGATAGTATATCAAAACAACGTACATTGCCTTCGGTACATTTTATTTTATTTTATTAATTTGGCATATTTCATATTTCTTGGTAAATTTTAGTATTTTTGTATATTAATTTGGTATATTTCATATTTCTATGGTATATTTTGAAATTAATAGTATATCAAAATAACATTTACAGCCCTTGGTATATATGAGTATCTTTTATTATATTCACTTGATATATTTTTAAAAATAATACCGCATTTGCGTTTCATAAAAATTAGTAATGGAAATCTCACAGTCGAGCACACTCGACTGCAGGTTTCTCACTTGTTTTCTTCAATGGCCATTCAGATGAGCACTCGGATTTTGCGGCACACTCACATAATTCATGGCTGCAAATGTTTATTAAAATTTCGGTATTTTTTTTTTTTTTGTCGAGAAACACTTAACAACAAGTCGGAGAATTTGCGACTCAAGGCGCCCAACATGTGCATAATCCAAACGCACACATAGACAGGCTTTGCATATAGATCAAGTGGTGGAGTTCTCTTTCCGCTCTCTCCTCCTCTAGCCCAGCTTATCGCCAGCTCCACAGCAGCTGCAAAGTGCGCTTACCTGCCAAAAAAAAAAAAAAAAAGAAAACGAGGAAGAGGAAGAGAAAAGGAAAATGAAGCAAAAAAATAGAAATAATATGGGAAGGGAAAACATACCGCAGCATATTAAAAGGCACCCCCAGCTGTGTGTTGACTAGATGCGCAGCTTGAAAGCAGTTCCCCATCCTTTCCCCCTCTCCACATCACCCCCTTCCATCAGCTCTCAAGCTCGTTTTGCCACTTAAAATGCTCCCAGTTGTTGTGCTTGTCGCTGGCATTTGGTCGCCTGCAGGCAGCTGGGCTGCTTTTTCACCTTTTCGCCATGATTTTCCAACTCGATGTGTGTGAGTGTGTGTGTTTTTTTGCTGCTCTTCGTTTACGTTTTCCTTTTGGCTGCACAAAAGGTAGCAAACGAGGCAGCCGCCCAAAATGCGATGCCGAAAACTGCTTAGTCATAGGAAAATGCTTGAGCCATGTTCTCATGTTCTCATGTTCTCTCGCCCCACTTCACCTCAGCCCCACTTTCAGCAGCAGCAAACAGCATTCGACTTATTGCAGCTGTCCTTTCCCCCTCTCCTTCCTCTTTCTCCACTCCTTTCACCTTTCTCTGACACTCCTCTGTCTGCGGTCGCCGCAGGTCCGAATAATTTTGTTGGTGTTGTCGTTGCGTGCAAAGTTTTTTTGCCAGAATAAATTGTAAACACACTCGCAACGCACCAACACACACACACCCATACACATGGCCACATATGTCTGTGTGTGTGTGGGGAGCACCTTTAGATTTATGCCACAAATAAAACTAAAGTGCGACAATATGGCGTTGGCTTAAAAAACCTTTCATATAATATGAAAACAATTATCAGAAGCTGCCTGGGAGGTAGGTGTGTGTGTGTGTTTGTGTATGTGTATGTGTGTGCGTGAAAAGGCTTTTGATCTTAACTGTCTGACAGTTAAAGTGCCACCAACAATTGGCCAATAACTTTAAGTAATAGTTTTGCCGGAACGCAAAAGAATTGCCCAAAAAAGCTGACATCATTTTTATATTTAATTGGTATATTAAATCTTGCACACACGTTAAATTTATTGAGCTCCTACAAATAATAAAACAATTTATTCAACTTGATTATTTTTCAAGTACATAAAATTTAATGACTTCCTTTGAATGATTATTCAATTTTTGCGATTTGAAATTTATTAAAATTTAGTTGCAAAGAAATAAATTATTTATTAAATGGAAAATAATTTAAATTGAAAGGAAATTGGATTCAAAAGATATTAAAGATATTTGTAATAGGAAATATAGCATCAAAAAAAGTCAATTCAAATATGTTCTATATGTTCAAATGAATAATGGCAATTCAACTTCTGATAGTAATTATTTGTCTCATAGTTGATTTGTCGGCTATTGCAAAGTTTTTCGATAGTTTCTTTAAATTATTTTCATTTTGTAATTTAAATTCAAGTTATACGACTTAAAATTTGTATAAGTTTTTGCATTACATTTCAATAAATTTCTTAAATATTGTAGGGAAAAAAACATTTAATTAAATTGTAATTGCTTGAATGATTTTTTGATAAGAACAAGTTTTCTTTGTGCTTCTTTTTTAATTTAATTTGTGTCTATGTTTCCTTAGAATTGCATATCAATTTCTAGTACTTAAAAATTTTTTATTCAATTTTCAATCTAAATTACATTAAATTTGATGTCAAACAAGTTTTTTTTGCAATTCAAAGAAATCTTTAAATACAAAGCACATTTTTCTTAAGAGAAAACATGTAATATTATTAAAAAAAAAACAGACACATTGAATTGCTTCAACAAAATAGCATTTAAATTAACAACAATGTCAAACAAAATCTTATGAAAAATATGTTTTGCATATTAATCCAAGTCAATTTGTTGTAAAGCTGGCAAAACTCAATTGGCTGTGAGCTTTTGTTTAGTTGCAGATATTGAGAAAATTGGCTTTTCATTTTACATTTATGTTGTAATCTCATTGTGCTTAATATCGTAATAGAGTTTCTTTTTGCGAAATACTTTTGTATCGGAGAGAGGCTGCAATCAATTTGTCGGTGAATTTAATTTCGACATTTTTACAAATGCAAGCCTAATTCAACCGTAGTCAAACAGAAATGCAATTTACAAGCCAAATGCAATTGCCATTTTGCCATTTAGCATTTAATATGTACGCTTCTCTCTTTCGTACTGTGAGTGCCATTTTCAGTATATAGTATATACCAAATATATTGTATGCTACACACATGTATAGTCATATTTTATAAAGCTTCATATTATCCATATGGCCATGTGTTCACGCCCACTCCACACACATGAGAGGTGGCTGCACTAAATTGAAATTCTGGACAGAAAAAAAAAGAGGAGAAAAAAAGTGAGCAAGCAAAGTAAAGTAAACTTCACTTTATAAATTACAAATAAGCAACGAGAACCTGGAACCTCTCTCTTTCGCTTTGACCTACAACTGGAACTGGAGCTGGAGCTGTTAGCTTGGGCGCCGACATATATTTGTTGTACATACAATATAGTATAACCTCTATATGTATATGTTGGGATATCTGCTTTGGGTTGATCCTGAGCCTGTGCCTGTCATGCGGCCAGTGGCTGTCTCAACTGAGCCGAGAAGCCACAACAAAAACTCCGGCAACTTCTAAAGAAAATTAATTTTTTTTTCAAAACCATTAAAAATTAATTTTATTTTATGGCAGAGTCAAGCAACACACACACACACACACACGCATACGTAAGGGGCAGTTGTGGAAATGTTATGAAAATGAAACAAGAAATCCACCGCCAGTTTTTATTGCAGTGTGAGTCTTTGGTTTTGGCATAGTACCATCCATATACAGATATATACATATATGGTATATATTTATAATGCATACAAACACTCGACTGCGTCTCACAGTGGGTGTTAACTGGACGCCAGGGGGCGCCACACTTGACTTGATTCCTTTCTTTCCATT
Source organism: Drosophila pallidifrons (assembly GCA_023558445.1). Classification (NCBI taxonomy): domain Eukaryota; kingdom Metazoa; phylum Arthropoda; class Insecta; order Diptera; family Drosophilidae; genus Drosophila; species Drosophila pallidifrons. The sequence continues at coordinate 25,948,239 of CM042347.1, read as the reverse complement.
TTACGTTCTCGTTGTTGTTGTATGCCCAAAAGCGCCAAGCAATGAGCGAGCAAGCGAAGAAGCGAACGAGCGTGTGGCCAAGTGGTCGTGGGCGTAAGTCCTAGCCATATCCAGATGCCTTAACACCAACAGCAACACGCCTACAGACTGAGGGAGAGGGAGAAGGAGACTGAGATACACACGCTAAAATAAACTTTGAATAAGCATTTCGTATGCGTATAAAATGTGCGCTGTTGCTGCTCCCACTCTGTGGGTCTGTGGGTCTGTGTGCCGTGTTTTGTATTTTACTGGCACAAATCTCAACATAAATCTTAAGTATGCCCCAGCTCCAAAGTCCAAGTCTCAATCCCCCCCCCCCCCTCACCATACAAGATACTCCACACATGGCTTTCATTATGGCAACGAAATGGGCACAAAAGTAAGCCAAATACTCGTATGCTGCATATAAAATAATAAAACAAACGGATCTCAAGTAAACCGCCATCTGGCCAAGGAAGCATGAGGAGCTTTACTATACCACTCACTATTGCAGGGCCAAACAAAATATTCAATCTTCTTGGCTCATTAAAATGAAATAACTACGTTTAGTAGGGAGCGAAGGCAAGAAAACATTTCTTTGTTCTGTGTTTGCTTGCCCTGGAAATCGGGGTAAATATGCGAGCAAATTACAAAAAAACTAATTACAAGGGTTTATTAAATAAAGCGATTGAAAATAGTTAGAGCAAACGCAACTCAAACCATTTTGAAGGCGCACATTTCATGCACTATTTCTTGTTGGAACTTTTAACTTTCAACCTTAATAGAAAATATCATTATTAATTTATAAAACCGTTTACTAAGTTTCGTGACCAACTTTTGGGTTTCAGGAAAGAATAGTTTAAGATTTTATGATTGACCATTAAGAGTTGAAAATTTAAATTATTCATATGTAAATTGTTTTACCAGGAAATGAATACGCAGTGAGATACTTTTGTATCTTCAGTTAAATTTCTACACTTTTTAACCTTTGCCTTGGTATATTTCTTTTAAAATGATAAAAAATAAAGTTTGTTAGTTGAAAATCAATTGAACAATTTTAAATGTTAAAGAACACTTTGATTCAATTTTATTTTGTTTGATTGACTTCTTAAGTTTACAGAAATAGTATAAATTAATTCTATAGTAATTTTTTAGATTAATATCTCTTAAATAATTGCAAAAGTGAAGCATAACATTAGTACAAATTAATTTACAATCTTTTTGTTTAATATCTCTGAATCCATGAATTTTGGTATAAAAAATAATACCTGCAGCATTTATAATTTCTAAGAATATTCTTGTGATCTGAACAAAATTGTAGAAGTTATTTAAGTAACAGTTGTATATGGAAAATTACGTCTAATGCAATAGTTGCTTTGTCTGACAATCTGGAATATTTTGGCTTATATACCAAATATGGCCTTTGGTATAGTTTAGTATTTTTGCAGTGTACTCTATACGACAAGACTTATTATTTCAGATAATCGTATATCGAAATTATATATATAACCATTAGTATATTTAAGTATTTTTGTGGTATATTAATTTTGTATTTTATAAGAATAATGCTGATCATTATTTGAACCTTTATATCAAATATGATCATCTGTATATTTTAGTGTTTTTAACGATATATTTTTAAGAACAATATCGCACTGTTTTGCCTTTATTCAAAATGGGTAGCCGGTGTTTCACAGTCGACAACACTCGACTGTAGCTTTCTTACTAGTTTAATACTAACAACAAGTTGTATTCAAATGTTTTTTCGCTCCATTTTAAACCTATGAATGCTCCTCTACTTACAGTGACTCCCAATCATGGACCCAGGATAACAGGCGGACAGCCGCGCTATCAGATCGGGGACACTGTGCGCGTCAACTGCACCTCGTCACCGTCCAAGCCCGCTTGCCACCTGAGCTGGCTGATCAATGGGGAGCCAGCGCAGAAGCAGCATCTCAAGCAGTTTGACAAAGTTGTGGTCAATCGAGATGGTCTCGAGATGTCGCGTTTGGGCCTCGAGTTCCGTGTGCGTGGATATCACTTTAAGCATGGCGACATGAAGCTCAAGGTGAGTAAATGAAGTAAACGAACTTTATAGTTAACTGATTCTATTCAACATTTAGTGTGTGGCAAAGATCAGTTCGCTCTACTGGCAGAGCAATGAGGAGAGCGTCGAGAGCGATCGTCAACAGCGTGCGCCGGCTTTGGAATCACGTGAAACTGTGGCTGCCAAATCCAGTACAATTGGTAAAATAAGAAATAAACTGAGAGGGGAAATGCTATAAAGTAACTGTGTTGAGCAAATTACTAAAGCGTAAATTCTTACAGGTGCAGCTGCTTCGAGACAACCCTCGCATCTCATCTCGCTGCTGCCAACATTGCTGCTGCTCCTTGGCACCTTGACTGGAGTCTGGCGTTGGCCCCCCCGAAGGCGCTGGCAGTTAACTGACTTCATCGGCTCGTGCTTAAGCTAAGCTGAACGCCCTTTTCGTGTAGCAAGTGAAATGATAGTAAATGTGCAATCAAATGCATTAAAATGTTGCACAAAACTAGAAGGGAGCAGCTCTCTGTCATATCTCAAAGAATGAAATGAAAATTCAAGTGTAAAAGCAAACATATCCTATGCCAAATTTCATAGAAAAATCTACATACACTTAACGTTGAGTACGTTGCGCTAAAATTAAATATACATACCATATATTTAAATTCCATTGATGTGTGTGTATGAATATTAAATATATGCAGGCAAATGCAAAACAAAAACTCTTTCAAAATTACAAAACTAACATAAAGAAAACGAAAAAAAAAAACATAAAAATACTATAAAACTATGTAACTATTTAAATATTTACATGACGCAGAACTACTCAATTTGAGCATTTAAGTATATCATAAGAACTTGTAAATATTAAGTGTTAACAATAAGCCACAAGAAAGAAAACAAAAACCGATATGATAGGATATATGATAAACGTGTTAAAACTCAAAAGAAATTCAAAGAAATATTATGAAAATTTAATTTTCATTTAGTGTAAAAATAATCGATTAGTTAAAAGCTGTAAAATATATTTTTTTAATGTTTAAATCAAATTTAATCAACTCAACATATGACAAAGATGAGTAAGTTCTAGTAAATTGTTTTCATTTTCTCATATCTCTAGGTAAATTCTTGCTCGTATTTGTATTATTTTTACTAAATTGTATTTTCGAACTCATCTCACTAGACATTTATCTGCATTTGGCGCATATCAAATTTAAACATTTCAATTGTATAAAACGCACACACACTTCGATCTACATATTTGAAAACTAAACTTTAAATATAATTACAACCTAATAGGATTAAGAATGCACCCCAAAAAATAACATAGTCATATGTTAAGGAGGCCATAAGTTAAGCCATAAGAAAATTGTAAAGCCAGCCCAATTAGTAAATCCCAAATGAAAACATCAAAGCAGCAAATCGATTGGGAAAAGCTAAACAATTTATCCTCAAAGTAAAGCTGTAAATAGCCAATGAAAGAACAGTTGTCATTATAGTTAAAAATGTGTATTTATGTGTACATTTGTGTAAAATCCAATCAATGTCAAGTTGCAAGAGTCAGTCCAATCCACTATGAAAATAATATATGTAAAAGCAAAATGATATAAATTTCTTTTAAATCAATTTCGTAAATCATTTTCATCTTCAAATGATTGCTAAAATTTATCTGTTAACAATCACTTTTCAAACTATTAGTACACTAAATTATGAGTTAAATGTATGTTCAATTCTTATTCCCTTTTGAAAACTTTGCAAATTGCAAACGTTAGCAATATGTGAATCATTCACTTTAACGCAAAACCTATAAATCACTTGACAGTTTTAGTCTTTTACCCTAAGCCAAGATAACAATCATTTTGCTTATGTTAATTTTGTAAGCTTGAGTCACAAAGGCCGACAAAACCAACAACATCTAACACCCACTTTGAGCCTGCGAAACAATTTGTACCAGAAACTGAAACCGAAACCGAAAACGAAACGAAAGTCCAAAAATGGACATTGACAAAAGAAATAAGCGAAACACGAAAGTGTGCAGCAAGCCGCATAATACATTCGAGCCAAGACAAACAAATAAGGCCAACGTGGTTTGGGCCAAAATGACTCATAAGGCTAAAGCCTTAGCATGCCACAGGCTCGACCCGCAGGCAAGCCTGACAGCTGCGTGTGTGGCACGTGAGAAATGCAATGCATTGGGAAGGTGGCATGCAGCAGTTGTTATTGTTGTTGTTGTTGTTGCATTTGTAGCTCATTTGCATACAAAGGCGTTCGATTGTGGCCAAGTGGAACAGTTGCGAAGCACGCAAAACAGCTTAACTCCCTCCTCTTGCCGGGTTACCCGCTTCTTGGTCTTATCACACTCGTATTTTAGCATTAGCCGTCCAAATAGCTCCGGACGAGCACATGCAGCTTGGCATTGCTACAATTGATATTGGATAATGATAATGATAACTTAACTGGCAGATTGAGGTGAATGGTGAATGGTGAATGGTGAACTGTGAACGAAGGGTAGACAAAACATGTTCTTGTAAATAAATGCAAAATGTAAACGAAATGCGTTAAGCGTTTCGATGATAGTCAATAAGCAACTACGCGTAAAGAAGGGTAAGCAGCGGCAGAAGCAGCTTCTCAACATATTCTCCATTAAATCTAAGCTAAAAATTGTGCGTGTTGTAAATTAACAAAGAAACTGTAAAAGAGATTGCAGAAAAGCGACATTAATTCACATCCTCCACGTATTCTTTGGGCTCATCAGAAGTTCTGTTCAGTCTTTAACTGTTATGTTTAATTGGTTTTGTATAAGAGACAGTAAAATGTTTAAGATTACTTTGTAAAGTATAAATCAAATAAACTAAAAGAAGCAGACATTTATTTAATGAAATTAAACGATTCTATTCATTAAGTTAAAGCGCTTGTTGTACAATGTAATACTAAAATCTAATACAGAAGGTTATGTTTCGTTTTGTCATAAATTTTCAAATTTGAATTTGGCGCTGACATTTTTTATTAGATATTTTGTAGCATACTTAGAGGGTGTAATAAAGATCTTTATTCGAAATGAAGCTATATCTCGGTCATATCGTGGTGGATTCTCCAAGGACACATATTGCTATGATCGCCAGGATAAACTTTATCGATTAGCATCAAAAAACTATAAGGTTATCTAAAAATCAAACACTTGAAATTTTTTTGGTTCGCGGCTCATTAAAAATGTGTAAAATTTGCCAATTGCAGGATATCTTGAGAACTACAAAGACGATTGGGATGTCCTTTGGCACGATGATAGGTCGCACCAATATAGCTTGTATGACACAGGACTCGCAAGGATCAGGCAGGATACAACCGAGATATATGCTATTTTCTGTATTTAAAAAAGTATTTATATCTTGGCTGTTTTAAGGACATTCGTCCTTTTTGGTGCACCAATATATTTTTATTGACTGGGAGTGTCCTTATGCCAAAGGATATGCCGATCGTCCTACAAATGGCCGAGATACGGCCGATTTTCCAAGATTTTGCTAAATTTTCTATACCTCTACCCCCTTGAAAAAATTGGAGGTAATTTTTATGGCACGATCCTGAAAATCCTTGAACGCCAGATGAGAGTCCTGGTGACCCTGATTACAAAAAGGTATGTCTTTGTCAGATCCTTAAAAATTTGGCAGAGATATGACTAAAATTAATAATTTCAAATTTTAAGTTGGCGCTCTAAAATTGAAATTTTTGTAGCATACTTTTAGGATGCGCCAGTGATTTTTATTTTCGAAAACAAGCTGTATGTCGTCCATATCCTGACGGATATGCTAAGGACACATATTGCAAGGATCCTCAGGGCCAACTCTATCGATTGGCATCAAAAAACTTTGGGGTTATCTAAGAATCCAACACTTGTAATTTTTTGGTCCGCGGAGCATGAGGAATGTGTAAAGCCTGCAAGTTTCAGGATATCTCGAGAACTACAAGGACGATTGGGATGTCGTTTGGCACGATGATTGGTCTCTTCAATATCACTTATTTGAGACAGGACTCGCAAGGATCAGACAGGATACAGCTGAGATATATGCTATTTTCTGTATTCAAAAAAGTCCTTATATCTTGGCCGTTTCAAGGACATTTGTCCTTTTTGTTGTGCCAAACATTTTGTATTGATTAGCACTTCCCTGGGGCCAAAGGATATCCCGATCGTCCTTCAAATGGCCGAGATACGACGGATTTTCCGAGTTTTTGCCAAATTTTCTATGCCTACCCCTTGAAAAAAATTTGAGGTCCTCTTTTATTAAAGGTCCTTTGAATCCTTGAATGCCATTCGAATGTCCTTGTTACCCTATTTACAAAAATGTATGTCCTTGTCAGATCCTTAAGAATTTGACAGAGATATGACAAAAAATACTACAAATAAATGTTTCATTAACTTTAACGGTTTTTCTTGTTAAGGGTTATTTTCAAATTTCAAATTTGAAGTTGGCGCTCAATAAATTCAATTTTTGTAGCATACTTTGAGGATGAAATATATTTTTTTGAAATTTAATCGATTTTTCTGTTTTGTCAGTTATTTTCGAATTTGAAATTTAACCTGCAAACTTTAATTTGTATAGTATACTTTTAGGGGCTACATTATTTATTGAATTTCAACGGATTTTTAGTTTTGGCAGTCATTTTCAAATTTTAAATTGGCGCCTAATAGTTTATAGAATACTCTGAGGGTGCGCCAAGGATCTTTTTCGACAACAAGCTGTATCTTAGTTACGGCCTGCCGCATTTTCAAAGGCCATGTTTTGCTACGATGACAAGGACGAACTCTATCGATTAGCATCACAAAATGAAGGGTCATGTAAGGATTAAACACTTGTATGTTTTAGTGCGCAGCTTATTTGGGGAAGCTAATTCTTGTAAATTTGCACGATAACTCGGCAACTACAGGGACGATTTGAATGTCCTTTGGCATGATGATAGGTCTTATCAATATATCTTGCTTGGCACAGAGGACGCACGTATCAAACAGGACAGGCTGAGATATACGCTATTTTCCGTATTTAAATAATTCCCACCACTTGAACAGTTTTGAGATCCTTATATTAAACGATCGTTAAAATCCTTGAATGCCAGGTGATATTCCTTGTTGTCCTGAAAACAAAAAGATGTGTCCTTGGCAGATCCTTAAGAATTTGGCAGAGATATTACAAAAAAATATATACAAATATAAAAATTTGAATTTGGCACAATTTTTGTAGCATACTTTTAGGATGCGCCAGGGATTTTTTTTATTCGAAATTAAGCTATATCTCGATCATATCCTGCCTCATTTTCAAAGGACACATATTGCAAGGATCCTCAGGGCCAACTCTATCAATTGGCATCAGAAAACTATAGGGTTATCTAAGAATCCAACACTTGAAATATTTTGGTCCGCGGCGCATGAGGAATGCGTAAAACTTGCAAGTTGCAGGATATCTCGAGAACTAGAAGGTCGATTGGGATGTCCTTTGGCAGGATAATAGGCCGCATCAACATAACTTGTATGACACAGGACTCGCAAGGATCAGGCAGGATACAGCTGAGATATACACTATTTCCTGTATTCAAAAAAAGTCCTTGTATCTTGGCTGTTTCAAGGACATTCGTCCTTTTTAATGCTCTAATATATTTTTATTGATTGGGAGTGTCCTAGTGCCAAAGGATTTCCTGATTGTCCTTCAAATGGCTGAGATTCGGCGGATTTTCTCAGTTTTCGCCTAATTTTCTATGCCCTACCCCTTGAAAAAATTTGAGGTAATTTTTATGGCACGATCCTTAAAATCCTTGAACGCCAGATGAGAGTCCTGGTTACCCTTATTACAAAAAGGTATGTCCTTGTCAGATCCTTAAGAATTTGGCAGAGATATGACAAAAGAATACTATTTTCAAATGTTAAATTTGAAATTGGCGCACTAAAAATTCTTATTTTGTAGCATACTTTGAGGGTGCAAAAGGAACTTCGGTTATTTCCAAAATACTTAATCACTTACCTCTTCTGATTGATTTCATTAACAGGTTGATCGATTATATGAAATGCCAAGTAAAACATCATCGAAGAAAGAATTTTATTTAAATATAAACTTTATTTGCATGAGTACTAATATTACACAATTCATTTAATAGAAGATAGTTTGTTGACTATTACAACATAATTAAATAGAATATAAATAAATAATTGTGAGAGAAACAATATTTATGTCGTAATTGTTATGAAATGGAAAGCAAAAGGGAACCAACTGGATTTTGCTGTCATTGGACAATTCCTTTTTTATGTATTCTTCTTAAGTTGTGGATAGCAGCAGTGGGAGATCATCACTTAAATCAATCACTTCAAAATCAAGGCAACGTATATGTTGAAATTGCAAATTTTATTTGGTTGCTGTTGGGATAGAGAAAAGCATTTTTAGTTAGGCCTAAGACTGGTTTAGGCAACTGAACCGCATGACTAAATAACCGAAAGTATTTAGGCACGAAAAAGTGAAATGATATCAACAGGAGAACTATTCCCCACGTGCACGATACGTCATTTAAGTAACGTTTAGTCATAAATTAAAACGTCACCACAATTAAAGTGCACACCAACAGACACACACACTCACACACATACACACCCGCACTCATTCTCTATCACAAACACACAATATGATTCATCAAGAGAGCTTTGGCATGGCGCAGACAGGAAACAGGACCGCAGCGGGTATTGCATTTCCGTTGGTTATTCATGGTCAATAAGCGTGGGCCGCGTTGCATGCGATGTGGTCATAAAGCAAAATGCAATGGAAATTAAATAACAACAACAGCAAGCACTCAACATAGGTATTATTGTTGTCGAAGTCATTGCCAACGCAATGTGTTTATATTGCAAATTGTAAAAGGCAAAGAGCGAGGACATAGAATCCTGCTGAACTTAACTGATTGTGAGGCTCAATGGCTTGCAGACCAAATTAGGCCGAAAATTGTGTCAGCAAATGCAGAAAATTGGACTGCAATAAATGTAAAAGTGCAGGAAAAAAAGTGTTGCCTACTTTTCAGCTGCTCACTGAATAATTTATGAATTAATTTCTGCAACGCATTATTACGCTTTATCTATTCGATTGTAATTTAGTTTATCAATTTCATTTAATTTGGCCACCCACACACACACGCACAGTGCCTGCAAAAATTGCTGACACGCGAAGCAAAGTAAGCATGTGCGTGCCGGTTTTATCAAATTTACGCTTATTGCATTTTAATTAATTATAAACAGGTAATTATGGTAAACAGGCTAAGGCACCCACTCTCACTCTATACACTCGCCCACACATTATTGTGTATATACAAGTACTTATATATATTTTGCCAACAGCCCATAAAGAGAGCTCGTAATTATCAGACGGTTTAAAAAACTCGAAACACATTTTCCACATACGCGCCGAAGTGCTTAATGTTAAAATGTTTTTCTGGTCGGTGAAGAGAGAGAGAGAGAGAGAGAGCGAGAGAGAGCGAGAGAGAGAGAGAAAGGAGGCGGCATAAAATTAACTAATTTAAGCCACGTCCGTTGCGTTTACTGCACTTTTAAGCACCGCAGCCATAAATGTTCATTGCCTAAATGCTTCCGCCATAAATTTTTGCATAATGCCTTCCCACATGTGTCAATAATGTGCGGAAAATCGTTTCCGAAATGCAATCGAAGTCTGCAGCAGCGGAAAACGTTTTATGGCAACGCCAACTGTGTCAATGTTACTGCAAATTTGCATTGTCGTAAAAAGAAATATTAAAGAATGACTTTGGATCTCTATGAAACTATTTCCTTTAAGTTAATCATCGATATTTGTTTGTCTAAAAGATCTAACGAACTATAGTTAACCATAGACAAAGGAACTATTAACAAAAAATAAATGTTTGTACAACAGTCGCGTAAGCCAAATAAGTTTTGATGCGTCTGCCACAAAGTTTGGTATATTTGGCAGCTGCTGAGTGTGAGAGAGAAAGAGAGAGAGAGAGAGAGAGAGCACGTTAGCTGGTTGCACATAAATTTCAATTAACATAAATTTTATGGCAGCACAAAAGTTTGGCTAACAAACGCAGCACAGCATTTTCAATTATTGTCTGTTGGGAAAAAGTTTGGAGCGCTGTCGTTTTTATTATGTTTTTAGCCGTTGTTTGCCCGTTGTTGAGTGCAGTGTGTGTAATGCACTTGACTGTCGGGCTTTAAGGGCAGGATTAAAGGCACATGTGTGTGTGTGTGTGTGTGTGTGTGTGTGTGTGACTGTGTTTTTGTGTCCAGAGAGACAGAGAGCAAAGAAAATTGGTAAAAGGCGCTTATGCAAAACGATAAAACTCGAGTCGATTCGAGTCGAGTAGCGTCGAGAAGAGTCAAGGAAGAGGCGACAAATCCATATAAAAGCATGACAAGCCAGCACAAATCTAACCCCAAGGCAATAAAATCCATTTGAAATTGTTATTTTAAGCGAAAAGCGAAATCGCTGCAGCCAACAATGTGCCGAGGGGGAAAAGGTTAAGGTAGCAAAAGGAAAGGAAAGGAAAGCGCAAAAACCGAAGACCAAATAAAGAAAAGTAGCCGAGTCATAAAAAATCAAATATCGGTTGAGTTTCCATTGCGTAGGCACAACAAATGGACAACAGCCACTCAGGCTTTGGCCTACTCTAGGTTCGAGTTTGGGTTTGGGTTCGAAGTCAAATGTAATGAACCATTCTGGTGCCTCAGATAAAAACAGCACAACAAAAAAAAAAAAAAAAACAGATTTGCCAGAGAGTGGTTGACTTGTAACTGGCCCGACAAAAAACACAAACACACACATACACAAATACTCCACATCTGATAAGTGTGTGTGTGTGTTTGTGTTCGAAAAGTGGGGTCATAAAAAATCAAGGTAACGAAATGCGTTTTACTGCCGTTTACTGATGAAATCAGCAAAAGATATGTGTGGCCTGGCCAGCCTGAAAATCTTTAGAAGCTAATAAAACTGGCAAACAATAATGAGACACACGCGCAAACAGACAGACAGACAGCCCATGAAAAGGGATAACTGTGAAAAGGGATACACATATGAAAAAAAGAAATAAAGTATCGAGATAATATGTAAATTGTGCGTTACACATTTGTTCTATGGAAAGAAATCTTTGCGAATATTTTATTAAGAGAGCTTAAGAGAAATTAAAGCAGTAGAATAACATATGTTCTCGCGAGAACTATGAATTAGTCTGTGCTTAAATATATTTTTAGATGTTTCTCTTAATGAGACGCTTATCAGTTTTCAAAAATTGTTCTCAAAATTTTAATTTTGTTTAATCAGCTTGACACCCAGCCAACAGTCTTAAAGCGAACGCTGAAGCAAAATGAAGTTACGTCTTGTTGCAATCATATTAATTCTAATGCTACTGGAGAGTAATTCGGCAAGACTTGATGCTCCAGATAAGCAAATAAAGATAAGAGCTGTATATCAAAATATGGCACCGCAACAAAAACCTGTTCAAATTAAATATATTATTATTTGTTTGTCAATATTATTGTTTGTTTGTCAATAAACAAAAATATTAGGATATTAGATTATCCGCAGTTAAAAAATGTTTTATTTCTAAATTTATCAGAGTCAAGGTAACGAAATGCGTTTCACTGACGTTTACTGATGAAATCAGCAAAATATATCGTTGCGAATATTATGCATTAAATAGGTAAAGCGGAAGAACATGTTTTCGCTACAACTTTGAAATATTCTGGCTTAAATATTCCTCTACGCGTTTCTCATTGAGACGCCTATTAGTTTTTAAAAATTGTTCTCAAATTTTGAATTTTGTGTACTCAATTGATACGGAGCAGAGAGCAGACAAAATAGAAATATTTTACATTTTGTAGTTAGTAATAATTTCAAAACCGAAGCGAACAGTCTTAAAGTGAAAGCTCCACAATGAAGTCACGTCTACTTTTAATCATATTAATTCTGCTGCTGGAAGGATGTATTAATATTGAATCTCGAGAACAATTTCATGGATCACATGCTTTTGGTCTGGAACAACGTTACAGAAATGCAGGGGCATTTTCCAATAAATTAAACAACCAAACTAATTGGAATTTGAATAATCAATAAAATGAAATATATTCCTATTATCATCTAACGAAAAGTGTGCATTATTTATTAATTTGTGTCGGGAATTTGACTTGTGATATGTTTTTATTTTCAAACGTAATCAATTACATTTAATGCCAAATTAGTTTTTCAATCATTGAACTACAATGCTCGGTGAATATATTAAATGCAAAAATATTAAGCTTTGTGTGATCTGCTACAAATATAGTACTTATTGAAATTCGGAAAGAAATACAACTTCAGAAAAGTTTAAAGTAGAAAGTAAGCCAATTTCCCACAATTGCTTCCGATTGTTTTCGTTTTATTTAGTGAACTTTAATCTACTAGGTGCTCAAATACTAATATTGAGCTTTGTTTTTTATTAGACTCTTATCAGTTAACACATTTTCAAGGCATTTGCTTTAAATATTGAGTTCTGTTGATGCCAGATGATGTCACTCAGAGCAGCAGACAGCGTGGTCGCGATCGAGTGTTATCAATAGCGACAAAAGCTAGTATACTGTACGTGTGACCTTGTCATACGCGCAGTCACACTGATCTAGTTTCTCCTCATGTTGGTCACCCTGCCCACTTTTAGTGCTTTTAATACATATCATATCGCATCAGATACAACCACGAGCTGTACGGTGATGTTGACGTAGCCAGTCGAGTGAAATCTCAAAGACTTCGCTGGCTGGGCCACATTGCCCGAATGGATGAAGACGCTCCGGCACGTAAAGTGTTTGATGCGGTGATTGTTGGGACACGAAGGAGAGGACGACCCCAAACGCGTTGGCAAGACCAGGTGATGGAAACCCTGTCCACACTTGGTGTTACCAACTGGCGAAGGCGCGCTCAGGACAGAGACCCGATAAAAGGGTTGTCATGGCCATATAATAATAATAATACTACATATCATATGTTCTACTTTGTTCTTTGTGTGCACGACAAGTGTTTCTCTACAAGTTTTAATAAAACGTAATTGTACAAGTTACAAACTCTAATAATAGCATAGTGAAAGTGTTTATCTTATCTTATTGACGCCCCCAAATTCGAATTTGAGCTTTGAGATTTGCTCTCTCGCAATATGTAAAATATCTCTGTAGTGAGTGCAAACAATTTCAAGTTCTCAATCGACAGTGCGAAAACGTAAGCTCGACGATGAAGTCACGCCTAGTTTCTGTCATATTTATTCTCATTCTACAAGCATGCTATATGTTTGAGTGGGAGTTCGAGGAGAATTTGATCATACCGCGTAAATTTATACTCACTAGCGCTTTCCACTTTGATAACGCTACAAAGATAAGAATTGTCTTTGCTAATAACGAACCGTAACAAAATGTTGCCCATCAGCCAATTGTATAAAAAACAGTACGTATAATTTGTTTGTCAATAAACTGAAATATTGAATATTATGTCGGCAGAAGTAACGGGTGGTCTAGATAAGCAAATGAAAATATGGAGAGCATTTAAAAATAAGACAAATGTTTCAACGGAATAAATTAAATAAAATGCATTCGTATAGTTTGTTTTCAATAAACTAAAATACAATAACTTCATAATCCGTAGATCAAAATTGTGTATTATTTATAAATTTGTGACAAGAATTTTGTTGGTACAAGCACATTTAAGCACATTTCTTGTGAGCTTGAAATGTGAGTAGCAGGCATATGAAGAAGCCGCAAACAAAAAGTATATTCTTTTAATCAGCATTAACATCCGGATCGATTTAGTCATGACTGTTTGTTTATTAGACGCTTATCAGTTGATGACTTTATGTCATTATGTCATTAGATTTGCGTCGTACTTACGCTCGATAATCAATTTCGACACCGAACGACAGACTAAAATTTAAAGCAGAACGATTAAGTTATGTTCTATCTTGATCACTTTTAAATTAAACTGCAATTAAAATCTCGAGGAGATTAAAAAAGTTTAAAAAAAAATCTACTCAGGCAAGTGGCAGGTACAGTCTAGTGCAACTGATTGGCAATATGCTGTAAAGTATCTTCAACTTATTGAAACTTAGTCTGAACTTATGGCATGCTCGTAGTGAAATGAAAGTGTTTCCCAAATAAAAAAAAAAAGAGTGTAGCTATTGCATTTTTGTTGCTTACTTTCGCTTTGGAAACAATTTACTTCAGCTCGCTGTTGTTGCTACCTCTTCAAAGTTTGTCATCGATTAGCTGTCAGTGCAAAAGGTCTTAACAATTTTCAACAACTGCAAGTCGAGTAGTTTTTTGGCAATTTCTGGACTGCAGCTCATTGACTTTTCCGCTCGACTTCACTGCAAGATACTGAAGATACTTCAACAGCAGGCGAGCTGCTGACTTAAGCTTGGACTTTAAGCTTGGAATGTGCCGTGACAGTTCACATCACGTAACTGCAATGACATGAAATCATTTCCATTTCCATTACCAGGCCTAAAATGCCTTTTAATGGCCAAACATGCGAGTTGCTCGCCTTGGCATTGCGACAACAACTCGACAGAGTTCACAGCTCTTTCAATTCAATCCAATCGAGAACAGAGTCCAGAGCAAAGCAGTTGAGGCACAGCAGACAATATTCTGCCCAACAAAAAAATGCTGTGCAAAAATCTATATAATTTATGGCAACAGCCAATGCCAAATTATGTGCCTGCAATTGCAGACGAGCTGTCTTTCTATCTGTCTCTCTGTCTGTCTGTCTGTCTGCGTTTCTGTCTCCCCAGACAGAAATTGGCAGCCAGCATTTTATGAGCATTTTTATTTTGGCCACGCATTTTTTATTGCATTACACAAAAAAATTATGATTGTATCTGCGAGTATTCTATATTTTCTTGCATTGTTTTCCCACCCACTTTGGTGCGCTGTTTATTTATGCTTTGTTCGAAATATTCGCACAGGAGTGTAGCTGCTGAAGTCAAGCTTTGGGCGCTGAGCGAAATATGAAATTCATATTATGAAATCCAATATAAAAACAAATATGTAAACAAGTAAAAAAGCTACAGTCGAATGTGCTCAACTGTGAGATAACCGCTACCCAATTTTAATGAAAGTAAAACAGTGTGGTATTAGTTTTAAAGTATACCAAATAATATACCACGAAAATACTAAAAATGAACAGATGTCTTTATTCTTTGGCATATTGACATGGAAAGTATACACATTTTGAATAAGATGAGCGGTATTAGTTTTCAAATATACCAAATTAATATACCACAAAATACTAAAATTATGACACAGGTTATTTTTGGTATATAATGCTACATTTAAAATATTCCATATTCCGGTATTGTTTTTAAAAAATATCAAATTAATATACCGCAAAATACTAAACACATACAAAATGATGTATTTCGGACTCTCTCTTAATGTTAGTTTTGATCACTGTGTTAGTCTCTCATAGTTTCTCAGTCTTGATCGATAAGCGAAATAAAACGAATGCTTGAATTACAAAAAGACATTTCACAACACGTGTCAGTTATTCAATCATTTGCACAAAGTTGTAATTTCCATGAATCCTAGATATATAAAGATAACTTTCAGCCGCAGCTCGATTAATTATTGACTGCATTCTTGGGCGGGAACTATGAAATAGTCAGTGCTTAAATTTTTTTTAGACGTTTCTCTCGATGAGACGCTTATCAGTTTTCAAAAATAGTTCTTAAATTTTGAATCTTGTTTAATCAGCTTGACACGCAGCCAACAGTCTTAAAACGAACGCTGAAGCAAAATGAAGTTACGTCTAGTTGTAATCATATTTATTCTGATGCTACAGGCGTCCATTATGTCGGCAGCAATAGTTTGTTGTAATCCAGATAAGCAAATGAAATTGAGGGGAGCATTTGCAAATAAGAGAAATGTTACAACGGAATAAATTAAATAAAATACATATCGTATAGTTTGTTTTCAATAAACTAAAATACAATAACTTTATAATCCGCAGATAAAAATTGTGTATTATTTTATTTTAAATTTGTCACAAGAATTTTGTTGGTACAAGCACATTTAAGGGAATTTCTTGTAAGCTTGAAATGTGAGTAGCAGACAGAAGAAGAAGCCGGAAACAAAAAATATATATGCTTTTAATCAGCATCAACCACCGGATCGATTTAGTTTTGTCTGTTTATTAGACGCTTATCAGTTGATGACTTTATGTCATTACGTCATAAGATTTTGCGTCATACTTACGCTCGATAATCAATTTTGATACCGAAAGAACGGGCGCTTGAATTACGAAAAGACATTTTAGAAAACGTGTCAGTTATTCCATGCTTTGCGTCTTTCCTAGATTTATAAAGATAACTTTCAGTCGCAGCTCGATTCATTATTGACTGCATTCTTGGGCGCCTTTTAGCCCGCAATCCGTGCGCCAAAGAAATTAAGGCAAATAGATATAGACAAAAAATAAATAAACAAACACAATGAAATTACGTGACGCTGACAAGGACTATGACAATGGCAATGACAATGGTGTTGGCAATGGTGTTGGTGTTGTCGATGGTGTTGGCAATGGCAACCAACACAGATATTTACAAGCAAGAGGAGCACGTAATTTGCCAATGGGGTGTGGCCAATGGACAGCAACAGACACTTTTATTGCAAATCATTTCAAATGCTGCAAATGATAACAACAACAACAACAAGACAAAACAAAAGAGCCAAGCGAAACGAAACGAATTGAAACGACCTGCAAGCAAGCAAGCAGACATGACATTGTGTTGCATAGAAATTGAATGAAAGAAAGCCAAAGAAAGGGCTGAAAAGGGGGAGAAAGGGGAGAGCTTATGACAATGTCTGAGAGTGCAAACAAAAGGCAACTGGTTGCGGAAAAACTGCGTGACAATCGAGAATTGAGAACAGAGCGTTAAACCAAATGAACCAAGTGCAAGAATACATGAGAATGTGCTCATCTTTAAGTAAAGTGAGTATCAAATGCTGAGGCACTCGATTTAATTGAACAACGAGTCGATATCAGAAATTGACAAGGGTCGGAAAGTTGATTGCCACTTGCCACCTTAATGCGTAGTTCAACTTATCATTAAGGCAATCAAAACTTTACCTGTGCTGCCGTCTTATCTGTGCGAAATCAAACATGAAACTTTTAAGCTGCAGACAATTGAGCTTAATATGCAAAAGGCCAACTTACTATACGTATATATCTTCCTTTTTTTCTTCTCTTACATGTGTAACGCTCTTACATATTCACTTCGACTGGGAGCTTAAGTGGAAAAGCGGAAATGAGGCAAACAATGTTGATAGTAGCAGAACGTCTGGCTAATAGCAGCTTAGGCTCAGGCTTAAGCTACATTTGTAGACAGGGTTTTTCCTTAACGAATTTGCGCAAACACACACACACACATTGTTGTTGTTGTTGTTGTTGTAATTAAATGACAAATCTGATTTATGTGACATTTGATAGCCCAGCAAAATGGCCAAGATGCTTGACCAACAAACACGGCTTTTCTTTGGGGGCGAGCTTTTCTTTTTTGTCATCCTCACCTGGCTGACTAGAAGTCAGCTCATTTGCGGCGATAAATGTGCTGGCATCTTCCCACTCCTCTCTCTTATAATTTGTTTGGCTTTGTCATCTATTTATCAAATGTGCTTATTTTTGGCAGCTTATTAGCCCCAAAAGAAAATGCGGATAAGACGAACATAAATGCGACTTAGAGAATATTATAAGGAAACATTGTTGTGCTAGATACAAAGAGATTCAACTATTTACTTACGCAACTTCAAGTATGACTCGAACTTCTTTCTCTTAGCTCCTTATCTTACTTGATTGTGCCTTCTCTTTTACTGCTAAACGTTTTGGGTTGTCCTTTTGCCATATTATTGCCGCTGGACAGTCCTTGGAATGCAGTTGTCACGTTCGTGTCGGACATTTTCACGTATTTGAAATATTTTCCAAAAATTACCCAATTTTGTGCGTTGCCTCTTGAAGTAACCATTTCACTTGGTTTATAAATTGGTCTTAAGAATATGAATGCGAAAAGCCGCCAGTTGATTTTGAAACAAATATTATTTTTGTTTTTTATTAATTCGTCTTCAAGATGTTTTCATTCATAATTTCTGTTGTTGTTGTTTGATTTGTGTCTGTGTCAGATACTCGTATCGTACATAGAATTTATGCTTAAAGATATTTACAGAGTTTGTTTTGTTGTTGGCTTTAGCTGTTGTTAAATTCAAGTTAAATTACTTTATGGCATTTGTTTATTCTTTTTTTTTTTTTTTTGTTCGTTTTTAAGTATTTTTAGTATGCAGCTCATTATGTGTTTTCTTTTTTTGTTATTTTTGTATTATCGTATATGCGAATGCATTTTTATCTTACGCTTTTTATACATCTAAAAATTGATTTTTAAATACACAAATAATTTACACTTACAATTAGCACACAGTTATTTCATTTACTTTTTTTTTACTCGATCGTTTAGCTCGACCTAAATTGGATTCTATTATTTTATGTGTGTTTCTGTATCGTTAATATTTTTTTAAGTTAATTGTAGTTTATAGCGTTCGACATTAAGTGAGACTTAAAAACAGTTTTACAGTTGACAACAATGCACACGTATTTTTTGTTATTAAACTTTTTTGTATATGTATTATATAAATCACTCACACTTACTCATTCATTCAATGAACATTCATTCACTTATACCCTTGAAAACGTTGTGGAATTTACATTTACTTAGCTTAAATGGAAGTTGCATTTTACCAAATTAAAAAGCAAGGGTGTTTGGTCTTCGGCTAGCCGAAGGAATCTATAGATTTCGCTTATCAATAAAATTGGCGCATTACTTTTTTTGTTTTGACATCTTAATACTAATTTAGATAGCATTAAATCGAAATATTTACACATAAAATGCATATGCATGACAAATATTATATTTATAATTAAAATACGCTCAATCAGCAATCGGAAATCAAAATAGAAACATGCATCGACGAAAAAAAGAAACTGTAGTTTGTATGTACAATTGATATTGGCATAATTCGTGCATGGAAATTGCATTAATAATCGTTATTGTTATTGTAATTGTAATTGTAATGGACAAAGCATTTTATGTGGCGCTGCTCTCGGGCTATTTACATAATATGTTATATATATTAAAAGATTTTCATTGTGTGTGTTTTTGAATTAATTTCAACTCTTCATTAAGGCTTAATCACAATCATTTCGCTATTGTTTTGGTTTATCATTATCGATTTCCTTTTTTTTTGTTTGACTTTTGCTATTGTTTCTCTAAAATTGGCTAACTAAACTGTTAACATTTCAACAATTTGTCAATTGATAGCGCTTTTTTCATTTGCTTATTTTTTGTTAATGGATGACAGCGAAAATAACATGGAATGTTATTAGTAGTTAAACTCTTTCCGCTTTCCTAACCTTCTTTGTTATTTGTTTAGTTTTTAAATCTATAAGAACAAATAAACAAATACGGACAGAGAACGGATTGAACATCGGTATTACTTAATTAGTAAATAGTTCCATTAAAATGCTTCGTATATCGATTAGTATTCGTATTCGTATTCGCATTCGTGTTCGCATTCATTATACGTAATTGAGTTCACACATACATGTACATAAAAACTTTGGCAATTTATAAATTTACGATATGTTTTTGTTAGTTTTAAGACTTTTCAACAGTCACCAGCTTTAAGATGCTACATTTGATTAGATTTCATTCGAGTTTCATCATCATCATATTGTGTTTTTGTTTTTTAAATATAAATCGTGTGCTTGCTTCTCTCCCATATTCATGATTATTATTTTTTGTTAAGTATTTTACTCTTAATATTATGGTAAATAAATCAAATATCGAGAGATTTTACATCTTACATTTTCGAAAACGAATTTATAGTCTAAATAATTAATGCGAAATGTGCTTGAATCAATAATGAATATTACATTATACAATAAAATGTGTTTTTTTCTTTTCTTTCATTTTTTGCGCATTCACTCGTTATTTGTATTTAATATTCCATTGAAATGTTTATGCTTAATATTTAATATTATTATTTAGCTAGAGAATGCTTACAATTACTTTTCTAGATTTTAATAAATATATATATTTTTACGTGTATGTGTGTGTATTTCTTTAAACTCTTTTCTTATTTTGTTTAATTTGCAATGCACTACATTGAAATTGTTTGATTTTTGTGTTGAGCTTCATATTTTGTTATTCAGTTATTCAGATTTAATTTCATATTTTCATTGTTTTGCTTTTGTTTTTGTTTTACATTTTAGTTAGTGCAGCGCCGCTAAATACTTATAAATTAATAACATACAATACATACATTAAGTATTAACTATTTACAGTTTTCTTCTTTTAATACGCTTAACAATTTTGTTTTCCATTCTTTTTTTTGTGTTGTTTTTTTTTTGTTTTGTTTTTGTGGCAGCTAAAAACAGTTTTCTTTTTTTTTTTGGTTGCGATTCGCTTTTGTTTAAATGTAATTAATTATATGCATATCATTACGTTTTTCGTTTATACAAATTAAATTCAAGAAAGCTTTTGTTAACGACATAAATAAATTATCGGTTTCTCTTCAATTTTCAATTTATATTTTTATGTTTTTGATTTTTTTTTTTTGATTTGCCAATTCTTTTTTTGCAATATTTTTTCTGTTAAGTTATTTGTTTTTCTGTTTTTTTTTTGCGAAGCGAAGACGGAAAATTCAGTGGAAATTTGTGTGTGTGGGCGGGGCTGAGAAATGCATGGGCGGGCATGAGCAGAGAGTCGAGGCTGACTTAATGCAGCTACCGCGCAGACAACACGACTTGTTGCTGCCTCGCCACATTGAGCAACGAGCATCGAACGAATCGCTTCAACTTTTGCCGAGCTGCGCTGAGCAGTTCAACACCGATAACGATACCAACTGGCTTCCCTTTCTTATCTAGAGTTTGCTGTTTCTCCTCAACCTTATCATGAACTTTATTATCGTTCGATCGAGATCGATCGCGTATCGATCTGGCCTTGCTGCTGTGCCGTGTCGCTGGCCAACTTGAGGTGCTTGAGGTGCAACAACAACAAGCTGATGTGACTGAGGTGACGCCAGCCAAGGTGGCAGCGGTGGCCAGCGCTAGCAACAGCAGCGCACTCGGTGCACGGGCCATTTCCGTATTGCTGGCTGCGTTTGAAGGTTGAAGGAAAAGCGATAAGAATTGTGTTACAAATAATTCCCGGTATGACATACCTTGCACCGGATCGGCGCGCGAATTGCTCGCAAAGGCGCTGTCACTTTCGCGCGACTCGAGGACCGGCGCTTTCTGCGGTCGATCGCCCTCGACGGACTCCTCGTTGCTCCGCCAGTAGAACGTCGACAACGAGGCCACACACTGCAAAAGATTCGAGGGGAAATTTCATTAGTCAATACATTTTAAATAACCAGGTCTCTCTCTCACCTTTAACTTCATGTCGCCGTTGCGAAAATGCTGTTGCTCCACCCGAAATTGCAGTCCCAACACCGAGGTCTCGAGTCCCTCGCGTCCCGAGACGATGGTGTCGTATTTGCGCAGCTTTTGCGGCTCGGCCGGTTCGCTATTGATGAACCACGACAGATTGACAGCGGGCTTCGAACGTCCGGCTGTGCAGTTGATGCGCACCCAGTCGCCAATCTGGTAACGCGGACGTCCTCCGCTTATTTTCGGTGGTCCCTGATCCGGTAGGGCTGAAAAAATGAAAATAAAAGGAAAATGCAGCAAGCATATGCAGTTGGTTAGTGTTTGGCTAACGAATTCAAGCTGTGTGTGCGCAAAATGTAATTTACAGCCGACAGCTCAGCTCTCAGCTAAACGGATGGATGCCTGACTATCTGACTGTCTGACTCTCTGACCAACGGATTCTAGTGCCAAGCTGGCCGTAATAAACCAAAAACCAACACCAACATCAACACCAACAAAAAGTCGCCGGCGCCCAGCCGGAAATTCAATAAAAGTTCCAGCCGCTGATGCACTGACAGACTGCTGATAAAATTGCACAAAAAATATACAAGGAAAAGAAACAAATAATGAAAAAAAAAACATAAAAAGAAAAATACAAATAAAATTGCAATGATGAGGAAATCGACTCTTGAGAAAGCCACGAGCATATTAATACACTCACAGAGAGAAAGATAAATGAAAAAGAGTAACTAAAATAACTTTAAATATGATAAATGTTAGCTGAGTATAAATGTTTACCGATATTTTGTAACTAATATTTTCCTGTTAAAGTTGTTAAGTGAGTTCCTCAAGTTGTTTTGTTTTGTTTTGTAAAGTCAAATTCTTCAAGTCGTTTTTTTTTAAGACTACCTTCATATAGAGTAAAAGAATATTATAACTTTGTGGAACTTTGGAAATTAATGTAACAGGCCAATTTTTTTTTTAAGGTTTACTGTTTGTCGTGGCTTTCTACAACAATGATTTGCAGAAATACATGTTAAAATTATAATCTGATCAAAGTTTTCAGCGAACTTTTTCATCAAACGCAATACAAATTCCGTTGGTTGTTGGAATTCAATAATTCGACTAGTTTACACTTTTAAGAACTCAGTGACTGTGTAAAGCAGAGTCAACACATGGATCAAGGCGCAACAGTTGACTGAAAACTATAGTATGAGAGCTAAGGTATTATTATCAACAGCAAATAACTTAAGCCCAAATGTGCTTAAGAGAGTGAAAGAGAGAGAGAAAGAGAGAACAATTTTACACTAATGAACTCTAAAAGCAAGAGAATCTAACAGATAACAGAGGGAAATTTAAATAGAATCTAAAAAAAGCAGAGAAACAAATGTTGATTGAATAAACGGAAATTATAATCAGACGGATGTCTCGTGACCTCAGGTCAAGGCAAGCGAATATTTTAAAGTCTGCCTTTTTGTTTTCTCACAGATGTAAATAGAATAGAATTGCCACAAAATTTCAGACAATCGCATTACTTTGAAGTAGGAAAGTAACTCTGTGACTTACTTGTCTCTAATGATCCATAATTTTCAAAGAGTTAAACCGATAAGTTTACGAATTATTAAAACATAGAAGCTTATAAATAATTCAAAACGTGTGGAAAATGATGCATAAAGCTATAATTTTATTATTTATGACCTTTTCATATTTGCCTTTTCCATATTTGTTTTATTCTTATCGTTATACTCGTTTGATTTAAATATATTTCTCATTTTAAATTTCTGGTCTGGTGGTAATGTAATACGTTTAAATCTGATTATAGAACTTTCCGGGATGCTTATTTCAGGAATGAGTTCGTTGTCTGGTTTTAATAAGCTTCGTTCTTCAGTGCCATTTCCTTCGAGTCCTTGATCGAAATTAAGATTGCGCGCAATGCAGATTTCCAGGATCAGAATAAATAGGATTGAAACTTGGAGTAACTTCATTGTCGAGCGATTGTTTTTAGACTGTCGGTTGGGTGATTATTAAATTGCTTTTAATATATTACTGAGTGGGATATTTCGCAAACTTTGCTCTGAGTGCCGTCAAATGAAATTTTGCAAATGCAGACTGATAAGCGACAAATAGAGAGAAACGCCTTAGGAAATATTTGAGTATAGAACACACTCAAAGATAGTTTGACATAAAACAAATGTCTGACGAAA
The DNA here is from genome assembly GCA_023558445.1 of Drosophila pallidifrons. NCBI lineage: Eukaryota > Metazoa > Arthropoda > Insecta > Diptera > Drosophilidae > Drosophila > Drosophila pallidifrons. Next base: position 25,924,525 of record CM042347.1, on the reverse strand, counting down.
CATTTGCATATAATCTCGATACTTTTTTAAATAATGCCACAAAAATTCCAACATTTGCATTACTTTGAAGAAGGAAAGTTACTTTGGGAATTATTTGTCGCTGATGATGTGTAATTTTCAATGAGTTTTAAGTTTTCGAATTATCACTGAAAGAAATATGGCTTAGAAATATATAAAAAAATTCAAAGCGTTTGTAAGAAGTTTGCATGAAGATACAATATTGTTACTTAAGAGCTTTTCATAATTGGGTTTTCCATATTTAGCTTAATTCACTTAGCTTAATTCGCTGTTACACGTAGTTAGAACATATGTGTTTCAGAATATAAAGTCAAATTCTTCGAGTTATTTTTATTTAAGTTTAGCCTACCTACATATACATAGGGTTGGGATTAAATTAATGTAACAGGCAAAAAATGCCAAATAGTTGCTTTGGCTGACAAACTGGTATATTTTGAACGGTATTATTACAGCCTATAGTATTCTATGATATATTGAAAGTAATATACCAAGTATATTAATTTGGTATATTTTTAGGATACGATTTTATTTTATTTCATACTTTTTGTAATATCAGTCTAGTTAAATCGACAAAATTCTTTTCTTGCTATTCTGATAAAGTTTTCTATTAATAATTATTGTTAAAGCTATGCTTTATGATTGAGAAAAAGTGAACAATATGGTATATTTTGAACGGTATTCTTACAGCCTATAGTATTCTATGATATATTGAAAGTAATATACCAAGTATATTAATTTGGTATATTTTTAGGATACGATTTTATTTTATTTCATACTTTTTGTAATATCAGTCTAGTTAAATCGACAAAATTATTTTCTTGCTATTCTGATAAAGTTTTCTATTAATAATTATTATTAAAGCTATGCTTCATGATTGAGAAAAAGTGAACAATAGACCTCTTCATAAATAGAAACATTATTATGAATAATTTCATTTCTTTTTTTCCTAGCAATATTTGTTGCATGTATTTTTGTTGTATCTTGCTTCTATCTTTGAAATCTTTATACAATTCGTGCTTATAACTAAAAGTTCAAATATTTTAATGCAAGTGCCAAAATGCCATAAATTCACAACAATTCTAACACATTTGCTAATGTGGAAATGCGCCAAAGTTTGCTCATCGATCATATCAAAGAGACAGAGAGAGATAGAGAGAGAGCGAGAGCTGATCTTTATACTTCCTGTGTCGTGTTGAGTGTGTTTCATGACAAAGTTCTAATACCCGCCCGAAGACTATAAATCGTTGTTTGCTGAGCAGCAAAACTATGCGAACGGAAACGGAAATGGGATTTTTCTCTGCTCTGTTTTTGTTGTACGTTAGCTGCCTGTGGGCGCAGATTGCTGAGCACTCAGAGAGACTGAGAGAGCACTGAGAGTTGTGTGGCATATGCGACGAGCAGCAGCAGCAGCAGCAGCAGCAGTTTGTTGTTGAAGCTTTTAAAAACTTTGATTGAAAGCCAAACAGGCAGCGTACACAATATGAGCAGCAAAAAGTCAAAAAACCAAAAAACAAAGCACAACAAAAGCGCGTTAGAACAAAGCCAAAGACACAAAGCACAACATGTGAGTGAGACAGCAAATGGCTGTAAGCGAGGGAGATGGAGTGGGTGCTAAAGAGAGAGAGAGAGGGGGCATGCCAACGCCCACGCAAAAGTTTATAATTGAACAAACGAAATGTCAACGCCAGCTCAAAGCGTTCCGGTTGCCTGGCCCACGTGTGAGACGTTGTCCGTGGCAATAAGCATCGCATCCTGTGCCGGATAGAAGATGAAGTCCTTCTCCTCCCTTTACGTCCCCCACTTAGCTGAGTTCCTTTCGTAGTAGTTCCATTCCTCTGTCCACTTAAAGCAGCTGCAAAATTTTGTTTTGTTTGCATTTCGAGTTTGTCGCAGCGTTTTCAAAATAATGTTGTTGTTATTGTTGCTGCTGCTGTTGCTGTGCCCTCAGGAAATTGTTGAACAAGACAGACAGTTGCAAAATTGAGTTAGATGCTAAGCTTTGGCAGGTTAAGGATACACACAGAATCCAGCACCCACCATACATTTAGTTTAGTACAAAACGAGACGATGCCAGGACGAACGCTTAGGGGGACAGTTGTGAGTTGAGTTGAGTTGAGTTGAGTCGAGTTTAGTTGAGTTTGCCTAAGCTTATTATAAACATGAAATCAAATGAAGCCTGTCAAATGCAGTTAAACAGTTGAGCAGCCAAATGAGCGATTCAATTGCCCAGATCAAATGGACTGAATTAACCTGAACGACACTCTCAAAACGTTGTGTAATCAAGGCCAAATGAAAAACAAAGGCCACACGTTTTGTGTTTTGCAAATGAAGCTAGCTAAAAATCACTGACTCAAAAAGGTAGTTTCAATATTCATAAGCTGATGCCATGAAATTTATAAAATAAAACTGACGCACACAATTTGCTTATTGTATTATATTTATGTATATCAACATTTTCTTTAATTTAAAAAGGGTTTTTAGACAGTCTTACTTTTTATCCAGCTTTCAACAACAATGTTTTTAATATCAATTTACAGAAATACATGTTTCAATTATATTCTGACCAAGTTTTTAAGAGAACTCCACACAAATTCAGTTCGACTTCTTACACTTTTAAATGTGTATCGGATGTGTAAACGGAGTCGTCTCATGGGTCATAGCTCAACAGTCGATGGAAAAATATGGTATGGGAGCTATAGTATTATTATCAACAGGAAGTAAAAATGTGCTTAAGAAAAAGATCTATTTTACACAGCAAGGCTTTAAGCAAGGCTCTCTTAACAGATTACGGAGAGAAATAAAAAAAGAATCTGCAAAAGGCAGACAGACAATTGTTGATTGAATAAATGGAAATGATAATGTGACGCATGTTTTGTAATCACTGTCTCGCGACCTCAGGTCAAGGCAAGCGAGTATTTTAAATTGGGTTTTTTTTTATACCCGCCACCCATAGGGTAGAAGGGTATTATAGAACGAGGCACCTCCGACCCTATAAAGTATAAATATTCTTGATCAGCGTCAACAGCCGAGACGATTTAGCCATGTCCGTCTGTCCGTCTGTCCGTATGAAACACTGGATCTCAGAGACTATAAGAGATAGAGCTATATTTTTTTTTCGAAAGCATTTGTTATGTTTGCACGCAGATCAAGTTTGTTTCAAAATTTTGCCACGCCCACTTCCGCCCCCGCAAATCAAAAAAATCGAATAACAAACGTAATTTTAAAGCTAGAGTTGCGAATTTTGGTATATACAATAACTACTATAGTAGTTATGATTCCTTGGTTGCGATCAAATACAAATTGTGGAAGTTATTAAAGAAAGACTTTTGTATGGGCAAAAACGCCCACTTACTAGGGGTCTTAGTTGCTTTGGCTGACAATCTAGAATACTGTGCCGTCTATGGTATATTTTGAATGCGGTACTATATCGATATACCAAACTTATGAGTTGGTATATTTTTAGTACTTTCGGTATATTTTGAAAATTATACCGCAATATTTTGCCTTTATTAAAAATGGGTAGCGGGTATCTCCCAATCGAGCACACTCGACTGTAACTTTCTTACTTGTTTTTTTTTTTGTCATAGATGTAAAATAGAATTGCCACAAAATTTTGCACATTTGAAGAAGGAAAGTTTCTCTGCAACTTACTTGCCACTGATGATGATCCAAAGAGTTAAACCTAAAGGTTTTCGAATTATCACTGAAAGAAATACGGCTCAGAAATGTACAAATAATTCAAAGCGTTCGTGAGAAGTTTGCATGAAGATACAATTTTATTATTTAAGACCTTTTCAATATTTGTCTATAGTATACAGTATTATCGTGATTTTTAAATACATTTGTATTTTTACAATCCACGGGACACGGGATTACAGCAATGCAGGTTTTCAGGATCAGAATAAATATGATTGCAACTTGGAGTAACTTCATTGTCGAGCGTTTGTTTTTAGATTGTCAGCTGGGCGACGAAATTGCTTCCAAATTATTTCTGAGTGCGATATTTCACAAAATTCGAGAAGTTTCTTAGCTCTGCTCTGAGTGCCGTAAAATTGAGTAAATGAATTTCCGAGAATTAAGATTGATAAGCGACAAATAGAGAAACACGTGTAGGGGAATTTTTGAGCATAGAACACATTCATGAAGTACTCTCAGAGAAGTGTTTGTCATAAAACAAATGTCCCACAAAACAACACAATGAAAATCGAGATTTTGATTCTAAAAATTCTTGTCTGAAAAGTGCGTGAAGAGCATGTTAGAAAACACAACTGGAGGTCAAAAACAAGTTCTTGTTAATGTCAGAATACACAACAAGGTTTCAAGAACAAGTTCTTGATAATAAGAAAAAAAAAATATATTGTTTTAATACCAACAAATCATGTTAAAAGATAAAATATTGAAGGATTTTCGAATTTTGTAAACTAAATCAAATATTTCTGGTGTTATTTTGAGAATTTCTCACCTTTAGGTTCTTGATTTTGGAAATTGGACTTTTCTTAATATAGTTTTTGCATTATCATAAATTCAAATGGTAAATGCAAAACTGTGAAGAATTTCTCACATTATTTTAACAATCAATAATAAAAGTGTAGGTGCCAAATTCCTATACTTGAACTGCTTTGATATGAAAGTTATTACAAACACTTCAACTATGAATTCAATTCTTGAACTAATACTAACAAATGCAACTTCACACTTTAGTGCAGCCAAACGCAATTCCCAATTTGTGAAGTGAACTTTCTGTGGGCTGCAACGAGCGCAGCTTCAATTTGTAATTTCCAATTAGAATTATAAGTTTTCGCTTCACTTGGCACACACAACTCGTACATAAGTATAAATAAAATTTATAATTAAGAAAGGAGCAAACATAAAGGATACTTACATACTACAACCATGTCGCCATGTTCGGTGACCGTTTGAAAGGATGGCGCCTCGCCGGATACTTCGCAACGGAAGCGGCCAGCCGATTGTAGATTGACGTTGTGGAGGTTAACAATCGCATCGCTCGAGTTGTGTAACTGCAATTAAAAATTGTTGAATGAGTTGAGTTCCAGAGCACGCGAAACGTGAATAACGCGAAAATGCAAAAACAACACAAAACACAGCAAAAGTGGCAAAAGTTGTAAGGCCAAAAAAAAAAACAAGTAAGAAAGCTATATTCGAGTGTGCTCGACTGCGAGATACCCGCTACCCATTTTGAATAAAAATGAAATACGGTATTATTTTCAAAATATACCGAAAATACTACAAAATACTAAAAAATATACAGAATGTAATATTTGGTATATCGATATAGTACCACATTCAAAATACACCTTAGACGGCACAAAATACCAGATTGTCAGCCAAAGCAACTAAGACTAGTAAGTAGGCGTTTTTGCTTTTCGATTTTATTGATTTGCGGGGGCTGAAGTGGGCGTGGAAAAAATTTGAATCAAACTTGATCTGCGTGCAAACATAACAAATGCTTTCGAAAAAATTATAGCTCTATCTCTTATAGTCTATGAGATCCTTGACGGACATGGCTATATCGTCTCGGCTGTTGACGCTGATCAAGAATATATATACTTTATATGGTCGGAGATGCCTCCTTCGACCTGTTACATACATTTCCTGCCGGCACAAAGTTATAATACCCTTCTACCCTATGGGTAACGGGTATAAAAAGTGCAGAAGAATGTTGTCGTCGATGTCCGTGTCGAAGGATCGTCCCAATACTTTGTTGTTGGTTGTCGGTTGCTGTTGTTACTGGCTGCTGTTGACTGTTGGCTGTTGGCAGTTTCAATAGTCCCCTCGACGATAGGCAGCAGGCCACTTTGGACGTTAATGTAACGTAATTGTTTTTTGGCCAACGTTTTTCAAAATGCTTTTTCAATGTTTTCCTCTTACTTTTTCGTTTATTTTTTTTTTGCAGCTTTTAAAGTGCTGTTTCGCTGACCACTTTAAGGGTCACAGTGTTGTTGTTGTTGTTGTTGTTGTTGTTGTGGCTCAAAAGCAAATGTTAGGCAAATATTTCACTTGAACTTTAAGCCATTAAGCTGGTAGCGAACTGTTTGGTTGTTGGTTGTCCGTTTTGGCAGCGTCGAATGGGTTTTGTTTATCTGGCCACCGAAAAGTGCACTTTGTTATCTTTTATTGCGCATTTTTTATCCGTTTGTGCTCATTGTGTTGCTGCTTTAGCTGCTTCTTCAGCTGCTGCTGTTGTTGCTTTAACCTAATTTATAGTTTACCTAGCACAGACACACACTAACACATCTGACCCTTAGGTAAAGCTCACGTCTAAGCAACCAACCAACAATTTCCAACTGCAATAAAACAAAACGAAATCCAAACAGAACCAGCGCAGAACCCGAAAAAGTTGTTTCACCCAACAACAACAACAACAATAAAGACAACGATGTCAGTCACTTGAATCGATTATGCTAAAACAATATCCGATGCAATGCAGAGTTGAATGGATATAACCATTAGCATTGGCTGGCAGCCAAAGCTCAACTATCGCGCTCATTGTATCTCTTGCAACATGTTTCGCCTCTTATCTGCGGCCGAACATCAAAGTTGCCAAGACCGTCCGCCGCAGTGCGTACGTATGTGTGTGTAGGTGTGTGTGTGTGTGTGCGGCTATAACGCGCATTATAGACACGTTCGGGATACGCCCAGCAAACGCCGCCAGCCAGTCACTAGTGAAAAGCGCAACTTGAACAATTTATTGCACTCCAACTCTGTCTCGAAACATGTGTAGAGTTAAGGAACAGGAACTAAACAGGATGAGCAGCAATCGAGGGAGGGGAGAGAGGCGGGAAAGTGGGGGCGCGTGTAGCACATGCATGCCAAGCAGTTTTCACTTTTTCGGCACACGATTAGTGTGAGCTGCTAGTTTGTATATACATACATATATACGAGTCTGATTCCTCTCTCTATCTCTCTTCCGCACTTTTGTCGACTCTCCGCTCACGTGCTTATCTTGAACTCAGCGAGGCGTTTACCAGCACTGGCACTGGAAGTGCCACACTGCCACAGCCGTTGGCACTCTAAACGTGTTCGCCTCTTCTTCTCTTTGGAATAGGAAGATGGGGAACAACCGTAACCCAAACGGTAACGTGCAGCGCATTTTACGTGCAAAAGTTTTAGTGGCAAAAATAATGGAGCAATGCCATTTAAGTGCGCCACTTCCACTTCCCTATTCAGTTAGACTCCTTTTCACCTGCCAATTGCTATTGCTGTTGTTGCTGCTCCTCTCTATTGGAGTCTGGTGTCTTGTCAGTCTTGTCAGTCCATTCAGTTTGCTCAATGATCATTGTTCGATTTGGCTTGACTTGTTTGTGTACTTCCTAACACGACACTAAACGTCAACTGATGGCACTTTTTATTTCACATTTAACTCTGAGAGCAGACGCTGCTTCAAGTGTATTTAAACAAACAGAAATATCATCTATATAAATTGCCTATTCATTTCTAAAGATGTTCAATCACTACAAACAATCAAATGTACTAAAACTAATCAATATTGGTAAAATATTCAAGTTGAAAATCAACGCATGTGAAGTTATGGAATTCATTTCTAAATCTTGTTTTTTCCTATTCACAAATTCAAATTTCTTACTCAATCAATGCTTAAAACAATATTGCTTTAAAGATGTGTATTTTATATATATCATAAATTCATATTTCCTATTTAATGTTGCTTTAATGATGTATATTTCCTATATTTTTTATTTGAATGACTTTATTTCTGCTGAAGTCCAAGTTAAATTGCAAGTAAATAAAGATTGTAAAGATCAAACTCAGATTTCAATTGAGTTTATAGATTTAATATTTCATAATTTCAAGTAAGTTTTAATTGTGATTTCTACGCATACCTAAATAATTGACTATATAGCATAGCTTGCAAATAACTGTTAATCGTTTTTTTCCGAAAAAACAGGCCGTTTCGGTATCTCTGAGCAGCAGAATATATTTGTTATTATTTTGGTTATCTGTTGAGCGCATTATGATGAGCCGATCGTGAAACCCTCGTTTACCGAAAATCGCTTAATGGGAGATACGAGTGACGGTCGCGCAGAGAGACTCATTAAAAGACCGATTGACTGAAAAAGTCACCGAAAACAGTCTTCAATAATTTGTGTTCGTTTCGTTACGTTGTGTCCTATTTTTAAATTAAAATTTCCACGAAAAACACTTCTTGAAATATAATATTAAAAGTGAATTTTTCATATTTTAAATCAATGCTTTGACTATTGTGAATTTTTAATTAATTATAAAAAATTGATGTACATTTTTATTAGATTCACGTCCCATTTCTAATAAATTCGATTGAACAAGTAAGATTCAGATAGCCAAGTGACGCTTAGAACCCACGAAGCTTCACATACACACATACATGTGAGCAAACGGTCCGAGAATGAGCAAACTAAACTGTTCTTCGGCTGAGCGCGAGCAAAATTTGTATACGACCAATTCAATCGGTTGCTCTCAGACTTTTTGCTCAAAATCTCATCTCAAAATCTGATGTTTAGACCGCACGAATCGGTAAACAGTTATTTGCAAGCTATGCTATATAGTATTTCTTTATTATATATTTTAATATTAAGCTTTAATTGAAATTACTACAAAATGGGGTCAAAAACATTTCGTTAGTGTACCTCTTTCATTTAATGTCTCAACTGTGAAATAAAAACTATAATTTTTTTATAGTCAGTACACAACTTCACTTTTCTAACTAAAAGACAAGAAATTAAAATTGATTGTGTTTCGTTTGCATGTCTCTATAAAAGTACCTCGTTAGACATATCATTTTCTCCCCATAGCTAATATACTGATTTCATTTCTTCAAACCTAGCTTTATTTCATTTTGAATTTAGTTGAAATTCTCTGCGTTAGCCTGATAAGCGCATTGACATTGATCCGCATTTTGTTAGAAACTAAATTTGAGTGAAACTTGCCTTAAAACTTTTTCGAGTCAATCTGCTTAAAAACAAGAGAGCGAGAGCTTGAAGTGCTTGTGTTCTGTATCACAACAGCCTTTGTCTGACGTTACGGCATTAAGTACTCGCACTCACACACACGCACACACATGCTTTCACACACTCTCTATTCACATGCAGAAGGGCAGAGGAAGAGAGAGAGAGAGACAGAGCGAGATGGTCGCGAGTTGGCCAAGGTGGCGCATTGTCTGCCAGGTTGAAGCACATTCGACGCAGTGATAAACATTTGTTGTGCTTGCAGTTCATTTTAAGTACAGCCACAGACCGCAGCACAGAGCACAACGAGTGTGCGAGCGAGATAGCTATGTTGTTGTAGTTTGGCATTGTCTGGCAGCGCCGCAAAGTATGCAATGTTGTTTTAATGTTTAGTTGTCGAGCAAACACACAGGAAAACACAGACCATTCAACCCACTGTTACCTTTTATATCTCCCTTTGTTTTTATACCTGCTACCCGTAAGGGTAGAGGGGTATGATAACTTTGTGCCTGCAGCAAATTTATGTAATAGGCAGAAGGAGGCAACACTTAGATCTAAGAGATAACACCTGCATCACAGAGACTCTAAAAGATAGAGTTATACTTTTTTTCCACAGCACTTTTAACTTTTGTGCGCGGATCAATGGATGGCATATTTCGAATGTAGTACTTAAACGATATACCAAAGATAAGCTAAAGTATATTCTTAGTATTTTTTGGTATATTTAAAAATACTGTAATGTTTGATCTTAATCGAAATGGGTATATGTTGTATACCCAAATATAGACTTCAGTATATTTTTAGTATTTTTGCGGTATATTGATACGGTATATTTTAAAATGAATACTGCACCGATTGATGTTATTCGAAATGAGTATATTTTTATACTCAAATATGGACTTCAGTATGTTTTAGTATTTTTGCGGTATATTAATTTGGTATATTTTAAGAAAAATGCCACACTCTTTTGCTTGTAGGAATATAGTACTATACCAATATACCAAACACATTGGTAGAATATTTTCAGTATTTTTTCAGTATTTTAATTTTGTATATTTTCAGAATAATTCCGCACTGTTTTGGTATTATTCCAAATCGGTAGCGAGTATCTGAGAGTCGAGCTCACTTTACTCTAGTTTGCTTATTTCTGTTTTATTTTTCGTAAAGTATTCACAAAAAAAGAGAGAAGGAAAAGGGATACTCACATCAACGGCAACACCTGGCAGACGAAAGGTTTGCGCCGGCGGATTATCCCTGGGCACATAGCGATAAAACTCATTGCCATCCTTGTACCATTTGACCGAGTACAGAGCTTCGCCATCCAGATCGTAGAGGCATTCCAGCTGCGCCGAGGCGCCCTTAATCACATAATTTGGTATGCGCACCTCGACCAGACGCAGTCCGGTTGTGAAATCTGCAAAGAACGAAACGAAATAGTAGTTGGTATGAGGCTTGCGTTTGTTTAAATTTTTAATGCTGTTAGTCATGATTGATTTATGCTTAAACAAATTGCCTGCAAGTGAGTGAGAGAGAGACCCGGGCCTTGTTATTTTAATGTTAATTAATTATAAAAGTTTGTGTTTGCTGTGTGCTGCATAAATGTCAACCCATCGGCCATCGGCCAAATGACTGATTGTGTGTGGCCCTTTTTCTGCTTTTGTAATTCAACACACAATTTATGTATATTTAATATAATTTATAATAACATTTTATCATCGAGTCGAGGCCATTTTATTTATATTCTCTGGCATTTTCTGTTTTCTTTTTTCGATTTTTCATTTTTTTTAATTTGCAAAAGTGCACAGCTGCATAAAAGGACACAAAACTACTCGAAAATATATGATGATGATATATAATGTGTACAGTATAAAATATATAATCTATAAAGAGAGAGCGCAATCTCTCGATTAATAAGTCAACGTGATGACATGTGGACTGAGAGGGCTCGGATTGGGTTCAGTTTTTGGCCTTCAGCTTGATTGAGTGCCTGATTTATGTGCTGCTGCTCTCTCTCTCTCACACACTCTCGGTCTCTCTTCATTGAGGCACATTAAACTTGTTGTGCTGTGCGCCACTTGGAATCCCCTTGACTCCACTCGTCTCGTCTCATGTAACGTTTTATGGCAAACTTGTTTATTGTCAATATTGACAATGATACACACACTCACACACTCGCACACACATTTGCAGATAGAAAACTGCCACCTAGTGGCACATGTAGGTCATTGTGCGTGTATTATATTATTAGAGAGCCTTGGGCAGGCAAACACACAGCAGAGCACAACACAACAACTACAACATTAACATCCTCAACTGACTGCTCACTCTCAGAATTGAAGAGGACCTTTTGCTGCTGCTGTTGTTGCTTCTCTCCCACTCATAAGACCAACCAATCGTTGCACATTACAAGTGTAATAAAATGTGAAAGGATATTATTGTGCTAGAAGCTAGAGGAGACTCTTCAGCTGCCAACAAATGGTGCCTCTGCAAAAGGGCTATCGTGCAGCAGCCCGATGGAATTCATTGCATTTCTTGTTGTACAACAAATTGAGTGAAGTGAGAGGCGGAGTGCAATGTCATGTCCTTTAGGGGTTCGATGACAGCTTAAGAGCCCAGCAAATGTCAAGTAAAATATATGAACACAACTAACGCACAAACACATACCACAAAAACAAAAGTAATTAAATCAAATTCAAGGAAATTTGTGACAAAGAGAAAAAGCTAAAAAAAGTAAATAAAAATTTGTTACATTTAATTGAAAGTAGAAAAGAATTAAATTGGGATTTTAAAAGGACTGATTTAAGAGGCATTCAGTTTTATTAAAGATATGCTTAGAACGTTTGTCAACTTTTTTGATACTAGTGACAAAATACTTACCTTTAAAATAGAAACAATTTTGATGCTAAGTCAAATTAAGGTTTGGAAATACGAACAAGCAAAAAAGTAGTTTATATATTTTTAACTTTAACCAAAATTTAATCAGCAATTAAATTAACTTTTAAGTAAATTGCAATTCAAAGAATATGCGTAAAAATGGAAAAACAAAAACAATCATTCAATCATATCAAAAATTATATTTGGCAATTTCAGCCAAATATCAAAAAGTATTTGCTGCATTTAATTTTATTTAGCGTAGAATAGAAACAATTTGAATGCAATTTGTGAGCTTATTAGAAAAAGTTGCTTAGTGAGCAGTGAGCAATTTAATTGCAAATACAATTTATGAAATGATTGGCCAGGCAAATCATAAATTGCATTTTGGAAATTTCATTAAAATATATTCTCAGCATAAATATGAAAATAATTGTGCAAAGTTAAAAGTTGTTAACGCATGTTTGCGTAAATTCGAAAGAGAGAGAGATGTATCAAAGGCGTTGATCTGGCAGCAGATGTGGAAAGTTAGATAGATATGTTAGATATAGATAGATGGGTAGACAGAGTTCATAGAAGCGTGCAGCACAGAAAAACAACAACAAGCTGGGACCCGGAAAGTGCTTTTCAGTAACATCAACAATGACAGTAACAACATCAGCAACAGCAACATCAGCAGGGAGAATAAAAGCAACAACAACAACTGGTGTATCAAGTGCAAGTGAAAGACATTCATGAGTCGATGCAACTGTAAAAAGAAAACGAGCCTCTGTGTGTGTGAGCAGGAAACTGCTGTCAAGATACACACACACACACACACACATTTCAACACACACTCGCATAGGAATAATAAAAAAAAGTTTTGCAGCATGTGCAATGTGCATATATGGCAAACATATAGAAACTTTCACTCGAGTTTTTGGGTTTTTAAAGTGAATGCTTCTGGGAGTCGGAGCATCTTTTGACTTTTGCACAAAACGCAAAAAAAAAAAAAAAAAAACAAAAGAAAATGTGAGACAAGGAAAGGAAAACCAAACTCTCCACTCATTAATTCTGCTTAAGAGTCAGACTCGAAGTTGAAGCCGAAGCCAAAGTAAGCGCAACTAAAGTTTTCTCTGGTAATTTAAGTAACTTTGTGTCATTTGGATGACACACACACACACACACATGAACTTGCCACACAAAGAGCAACCAACACACACAATGTGAAACTTGGAAACTGGGCGTGGCTGTATTAATATGCTCATGCCTTGGACCAAGTGAAAAATCAATTTCCTCCACCTCTTTCTTCTTATTCAGTGACAACTTTTCGCCGCTTCGGCAAAAGTTTTTTTTCGCCATTCGCCGGCTTTTATACTTCATTGGGGTTAAGTGATTAAATTTGCACAACAACAGCGAAAGAAAGAAAAGCCAGAAAACGAAAACGAAAACGGAGAAAAGTTGAAGACACATGTGACGCATCGTCGTGGGCCGCATAATTGTTGCCAAAAAAAGTTCGTTTTCTTTTTTTTTTTTTTCGGGTGGTTCCGCGCACAATTTGATTATGCTGATTATGATGATAGTACGAAGAAGAAGAAGAAGCAGAAGTTCTGACAGTCGACAGACGACAAATCATTTGCCTCTCTGCCTGGCAACTTTTGTCGAATGGCAATTTACCCTTTTCGACAGCTCGCAGCCTTTTCTGTCGCATCAAACTGTTGCTACAACTAGTCTAGGTGAAGGGAAGGGCACGGCAGAGGTAGAGGGGGAGGGGGAGAGGGGAGAGGGATGAGCCCCCGGGTCGCTATCAGTTGATAAGCATGCAAAGAGCCTATTGGCATGGCGTCGTCCTTAATGTCGGTCACTTTTTGCTCTTTGGTCCAAGTTAGCATCGTCGTCGTCCTCTCGACTTGACTTCATCTCAGCATTTTTTTTTTTTTGCATTTTTTTTTTTGGTGAGGAATCTGCTGTTGTCCTCGGGGCAGTTTCAGCTTAATATCCGTTGCCATTGTTGCTGCCGTTGCCGTTGGTTTATTAGTAGTTCGTGCACAGGACACACACACTGTGTGTGTGTGGACGGACAGACATCAGGACTAAAGGACGTCAGGAGGATGCCGGAGCATCGTCGTCTGCTGGGACTGCTGCCACATAAAAGCAGAAGCTGTTTGCTTATGTAAATGTCTGCACATGAGCCTCGCACACCGCATCCTGTTGCCCCGCCCCCTTTCCCTCTTCCCCTGCTCACCAGCCAAACAATGCCTTTCATGTGTTCATGTTGTTGTGCATGCGAGTGTGTGTGTGCGCCGTTGTGGCCATCGCCCGAGGCAGCAATATTTGTTTTCTTGCTTTCATCATTTGCATATAATGGAGACGTAAAAGTTCATAAGATGTCCTGGCTTCGCTTCTCTTGGCCAAGGCATAAACTATTGCAGCCTGCATCTTTGTGCGATCGAATTGATGAAATTTAATAAGCCAAACTATGCATACCAATGGCAAATTGAAAATATCCCCCAATGAAATTGATTCACCACGTTATCCTAAACTAACACAGAGCTTTGCTGCGTTTTTCTTGCTGTTGCCCATTTTCAAATCAGTAGCCTCAATAAAATTGCACAACTTTTACTGCCCCAACAACAGAACAGAACACGAAAAAAATGCAGAGAAAATGAAAAAATATTTGACTACTATTACGCGTCCGCGGCGTGCTCGAGAATTCTCTTCGCTCGCTCGCTTTCCAATGCAATGCGCCGCAGCACAAAATGAGAAAATATGCCCGAGTTTTTCACGCTTTTCACTCGCATCGAAATGGCACTGGGAATGGGAATGGGAATGCGAATGGCCAACGGAATGGGTCTGGGATTGGGATTGGGAACTGTGACTGGGACCCGGCGTGACTTTAATGTGCGCTGTGCCCAGCTCTCTCTCTCTCTCTCTCTCTTTCTATAGCTCGCTTGGCCGCAGGGCGTGGCAAGCGCAACAATTACTTCAGCGCTCCCCAGGGTAACATCAAAACGAAAAAAACAACAGACACACACACATACAAAAAAAAGATGGGAAATGGAAAATAAGCGCACAGAGCAACAGCAACAGCAACAGCAGCAATGGCAGCAAAAAGACTGTATAGAAAATGAAAAGAAAACAGACAACATGGCGTATGAAGTATGCCAAAGACAGAGAGAGAGAGCGTGAGGGGAGGGGAGCGCCTTTAAGTAGTGGCCGCTGGGCCAACTGTGAGTTCAACTGTAGGTTAAGCTAGGCATCTCGCGGTCCTTTAGTTTTCATATCCTGTTGTCTGTTGTCTCTGTTGTCTCTCCCTCTCACTCGAGAGGAAAAACTGCCCTGCATTAATATTTAATTGCTTCGTTGCCGTTCGTTGGCCGAAGATAAGACAATTGTTGGCCTAATTAGATGGAGCTATCAAATAATTGTGATTGGGTCAGTAGACAAAGGGGAATTACTATAGACGAGGCTGTTGACTTCTGCCCCGGACAGTTGTGCATTCCAAATGACAAATGACACTAGCTGATATACTAATATAATCATAAAGTCAAGAAAGGTTTGTGGTTAACTGAATTGGGAATAGCTTTCGAAAAGCTTCGAGCTTTTCTCACATAGTTTCAAATTTTAGCGGGGACATGTGAGAGCTTATTGCTAACTGCTTTTCAATTTGAATATGTTTAGTTTATGAATATTCGCTGATAATTATCAAAAAGCTGCAGTCGAGTGTGCCCCAAGAAAAAACGTGGTATTATTCTTAAAATATACCAAATGGATATACTACAAATATCAAAAATATATTGAATACTATATTTGGTATATTAATTAAAAAAATTATTATAGTTGACTGTATTTGGTTTATCAACTACAAAAATTATTATAGTTGTTTAAGTATAAAACAATGTAAGGAAACTACAATCGAGTGTGAAAAATGAAACAGCCTGAACTATTATTATTTTTAAGTTATACCAAATTAATATACTTAAAAATGTTACAAATTTGGTACATAAATTCGATATATTAATACACAAAATAGTATACATTTTTCGTATTTTTGGTATATTAATATACTGTTGCATTCAAAATAACCATAAAATACAAAGTATGGCAGATTGTTTTTAGTATATTCAAGTTGTTATTAAGTTATTGAACTACCTTTCCATTTTATATTTCTTGCAGGTAGAAAAAAATCGTATCAAACATTCCAAATAATATTTTAGTTTCTCAAATTCAATATATCTATGTTATGTAGCTAAGAATATTCAAGCAATTACACAAATCAATTATTGAGCGCATTGAAAATACTCATATTAATTTTTTGATAATTTTTATGTATTTCACATTTGATATGTCTTGTAAATCTAACATATCTCTTGAAATCAAACTAAATACAAACATACATTCAAGAAGTTGCACTCATCTATTAATTGAGCAGATCGAAGCGCTGCTTTAATTTGTAAGCAGCATTTTGGTATTTGGCATTTGATAAACTCTGGCATTTAATATTTAATTAGAGTTTCGAATTGTATTGTTGTGGTTCTGGTTCGGGTTCGTTGCTCCCTCTTCTCAACGAAAAGGAAAACGAAAATGAAAATTAAGTGTGCTATTGCTATCTAATATTTGTTGCTGTCAAAACAGTTTTCGCAGCACCTTAATTAATTTTCACTCACTCCTTTTTTTTGTTGCTGGGGCGAGGAGAGAAATTAGTTGAGCTTGAATTTTGTGGAGCGCACTTCATGTGCGTTTTCTGTGCATGAATTTCAATGTGGCTGTTGAACCTTTTGCTGTCCATATATTGTATTTCCCTGTTGTACAAGTATTGTGTATTGTGTTTATCGTTAAACCATGATTTACGCTCATTATTTGCTATTCTCCCGCATACACAATTACAGCAACTTTCCCATACTTTCCTCTCTCTCTCTCTTCAGACTATTTGCAATTGCTGGTGTATATAAAATTTCCCACATATCAATGGCAGCAAGGAGCAGCAACTAGAATGGTTGCTAGAACTCTCCAAAAACAGGGGCCAATGCCGCCATTTATGTAACGCCATTATATTCATTAGCGCCCACACTCATACACACACATACACATACACATACACGTGCACAATATACACACACACACACACACACACACACACTTGGAACGCTCAAAACCAAATTGTTGCTATTGTTATGCAGCGCGCGACTTGCCCCTTGCCTCATCTCTCTCGCTTTCCTTCTCTGCCTATCTCCTTTGCTCTGTCGCTGTCTTTGTGTGTGTGCGTGTGATTATATTTATATGTATGCACGTGTACATAGTTGCATGTGTGTGTGTGTGTGTGTGTGTGTGTTTATTTTTTCGCTGGTTGGCGTCAGTAATTTGCTCCTTATTGAGATGTTGTTTATTTACCAAGCAATTTGTATTCATTGTGCGCCGCCCAGGCTCATGTTACCAACCTTAGCTTCCTCTCCCCCTCTCTCCTCATCCTTCCCCTCCCTCCTTGCTGCCCCTTTCGAGTTGGCCAAATTTCGACGCCTGTGGCTGATCCTGCAGCTAGAGCGCTGAGTCGTAAGTTATAGTTTCCGCAACTCATTTGCTTGTTTGTCGAATTGATTTTGATGCCGCCACATGCCACAAAACCAACCTCCTGCCACCGCCTGCCACATGCCACATGTTGGCCACACGGCTTCAACTTTTGCGTATTTAAGCACAAAATAATTATTTTCTTTTCTTTATTTCGCCGTTGACCGAGGCCAATAGCTGTTGCTTTTGCTGTTGCTTTTGCTGTAGCCGAGCCTAAGCCATTAAAAGCCAAGTTAATTTATTTGCAATTAGTTGAGCTCTGTTTTCGCTTTTGTGTTTTGCTTTCATTTCTTTTTTTTCTCTGTACTCAGCTTCATTAGAGCGCTCTACAGATTGAGAGAGCAAAGGAGGCAAGACAACATCTAAATAAATTACAAGTATTATAAACAAATGTTGACTGAACTGAAAGCTAATTACGACACTATTAAAATATGTTCCACTATAAAGAAGCTCGAAGCAAGTAAATTGGCAATTTAAACATTTTCGAAAATAAGTTTCTTTTATGTACTTTCGAAAATTTCTGTTGTTAATAATGAATATAAAGAGAGAGAGGAAACTATTTTTGTGAATAACCTTGAATAAATTGTAAATGTATTTAAGTTAGAGTTTTGTGCAAGTTTGGTCTCTACTCGTAATCTTGATTGCATAAATTACCTTAAGGTAACACACACACAAACACACACATATACACAGAGAAGGCCAACAGAGCATGTCTTCTAATTTATATAGAAATTAGCCAGGGTTCGCCTTAGGTAAGCAAAAAGTTTTCTTCAATGTCCAAAATTTGCCATGGCTGTAATATGCATTTCATATTATAATAGAGCAGACCGAGCACAATAACAAACTTTTGTTGCACTTGAACTTTGGACACACACATACACTCCCATACACACACACGTTGCCTCGGGTGCGGTGGCTGTAACAGTTTGCTAATGGAGCTTAAAATTTATGTAAGCCATTGTCAGGCATACAATGTGAATGTGCAAGAGGGAGACAGCTTGATGTCATGCATGCATAAGTGCAATTGCATCGTCTGTTACTCTGTGTGTGTGGGTGAGAAGAAGAAAAAACATATTGCATACTTTTGTGCATGCAAGCTGAAAATTAAAAGCGCTTACGTTGGCGAAAACGCAAACGCAAACGAAAAACGGCAAACGACAATGAAAACGAATGTAACGAATGAACGAAACGAATGAAACGAATAACGAATAAAATGAATGCACACCACACACCAGAGAGCCAAGCCAAGTAAATGAAGTTGTCTTTCAGCGCCACAAAAACACAAACACAATCAGTTGACAGTTTGTTATACCCTATAATCACTGCTTAAATTGAGTCTGCCCAGCAGTTGCAAACGATCTCAACTACCAGAATTTGCTGAGTATTCAAATTTCGACTGCAAATTTTGTGATTTTCGTATCGTTGCTCGTTATAATTTGCGCATATTAATGAAAGGCGCCAAGTCGAGTGCAAGGATAAAGGCAGCTTCCGCTTGTATTTTTCATGCTTTCGTTTCAGTTTTGTTTTTTTTTTTATGACTTTTGGCACGAGTCGAAGTCTGAATGGCAACAGCAGCTGTTGATGCTGATGACGATGGCGATGATGATGAGCATGACGATAATGTCGCCGATTTGCCACATGAATACAAACAGACAACGAGTGCAAAATATAAAAAAACGGGGAGCTAAGCTACAGCATCAGTTCACAATTGGTAAACGTTAACGTAAAAGTATTCACAGTTGAACTAGGATTTTGTATCCTTTATCTTTCTCTGTTGGCAAGCCAACTGCAGTTTGGAATAATTTAGTGCTCTCTGTAGAATAAATGTTTCAGTTAAATTTGGCAATTCGTTGCCAGAGAACATACACAGAGAAAGCTTCACAGCCAGCGGCAACTAAGAAATTGTTTAATTTTTCATTTGTCAGCAGACTTTGTATCTTTTGCCTTCCTCTCTCTTAGTATTTTAAGTCTTAGTTCATTCTTTATGTCTGTGCTCTCTTTTGGGACTGTAATTACTTCTTGGATCTCGTTGTTGTAGCCATTTGTTTGACTTGAAATTTGTCAGGATATTGGGCAAAGCGAAACAACCAAGCAGCAAGTCACGTATCTGCAACAAAGCAATTATTAATCAATCGCCCTCTCAGATCAATCAATTGCATAACTACAATAAATTGATTTAATTAAAGTCAAATACAAATCGCCTTAAACGCATACAAATTCGAATTTGTAATCAGATAGGCTGAAAGCAACAGTCTTTTTCTTTTTTTCTGTCTTTTGGTTGATATCGTGATAGCCATCAGTGACCTCCTACTCGAAAGCAGGAGCAAGAGCAGGAAGTGCGTCTTGTCGCTGCCTGCTTATTGAGGCTTAGATCCGATTTGGCATAAGACAAGCCGCCCATGAAATTGTTTGTTTATTGAAAAATGATTGTGCCAAAGCGTCGACCAAACAGACAGCATCAAATTTATATATACTTGTATAAAAAACAGCAGCCGAAAGACAAGAGAAACCGAAACCGATACCGAGATGCTGAGATGCCGAGATGAGGAAGTTCAAGTTGAGGCTGGTGAAAAGCAAGCGATGCGATTAGGCGATAACCCCAATGCGAACCTTAAGCCGCCAAATGGTCTGTGAATGTTGGCAACGTTGCTGTTGTTGTTGTTGTTGTTGCTACTTGTTTTTGGGGGCTTTGCGGCTTTGGCAACGGGCTGGAGCTAAAGCACATTATCATTTTGCGAAATCAATCTGTTAACAACACTTTGGGGCATGCCAAAGGAGACAACAACACACACACAGTAAAATAACTAAGTAAATACTCAACCATGTACTTATATATACACTTCTTATTGTTGGCTTAGTGTGAGTGTGAATGTATCTTACAGATACTTATTCAACAACAAAATTTCGACTGCAGTTTTTATTGTACTTTGATTGCTTGCTTTTCGTTATTCGTTTTTTGCTTTTCGCTTTTTGTTTGTGCAAAAATTGTTTGTTGATTTGACCATTTCCATTTTGGCGTTTCACTTTGCGCCACAAACTTATCTGCAGCACTATAAATTGTTCGCTGTTGTTGTTGTTGTTGTTTTGTTTCTGCGTTTTTTTTGTGTAGTCTCCAGAGTTTGTTTGTTTGTTGTTATTTTTTGATGAGAGCTTTTTGTGTTGAGTGTTTGGAACAAAAGGCGGCTGTTGCTGCTTTTGCTGCAGCGGTTTGTGTGCATTGATTGAGTGCATTGAGTTGTGGGCGAGTTGTTGCCAACATTGCAAGCTCCCCTTCCTCCTCCACCCCTCTCTACAGCTGTTAGCTATCCATAAACAACAAGAGCGCGCATGCTGGGAGAACAAAGTTTGCTGGCTTTTTGCGGTTTGCGGGCAGCAAATAGAAAAACAGTTGACAACTGAATGCATTGGCCACTTTTTAATGGACAAGTTGAGCGGGTCACTTTTATGGCTCAGATTGTGAACGAGTGAATGAGTGTGTACATGTGCATGTGTGTGTGTGTGTACAAGTGGGTGTGTCTATTAAACAATAGTCTGCAGGGACGAGAATATTTTTAAAACTCTCATCAAAATGGATGCAAGGCACTTAAGAGACTAAGCGTTTAATAAGAGATGAAACACAAAATTCATATTGCAGGCATATATTCCCAAGAGTTTGGTTTTCTCATTAAAATATAATATTATAAATATTGAAAGAATGAATTTAAAATACAGAAAATAGTTTAAATTTTTTTCTCTTCTCCAAAGAAATAAAATTTGGAAACTATTTCACTTTAATAATATTTGGTAAACATTTAATAAATGATACATTCTGGAAGTATATAAAATTCAATTAATGTTAAGCCAGCTCTCTAAAGAAATTATAAAAGTTTACAAAACGAAACAAGAAAGGAAATTTTTTCAGTTTGAAAATATTAATATGACTGACTATTTGGTATATTTTGATACTCTATGATATATTTTTATATGAATTACTATATAAATATACCGAATATGGCTTTTGGCATATTTCAGTATTTTTAGTAGATTAATTTGGTATATTAAAATCATATTTTGTACTCTATAGTATATTCTGTATGTAACAGTTTGTTGCTATACCAAATATTGTCTTTGGTATATCAATATTTTAGTATATTTCAGTATATGAATTCGGTATATTTTTAAAAAAGTGAGTATCGGTGAGTATATTTCACAGTCGAGCACACTCGACTTGTTTTTTCTTACTATAATTCGTTCAGAATATTTTTCTTGTAATCTCAAGTTCAGCAATTTACTCATTCACTGTTTGTGCTTTTGTTGATTTTCTTCAGTTAATTCGCCACTTGTATTTTCAACTACATTCAAGTACTTTTTAAATGACCCAAGCACCTGTGGTGCACTCGACAAGCAATTTTTATTTGTGTTTATAGAAAGAAAAGCAAGGCAACAGCTGCTTCACAAAGAGAAAGAGCGAATTCTACTCCAAAAATCGAGAATGCTTCACAAATGTTGCTCGAAAATGTTTTTCTATTTGCATTTTGCAGCTGCAACTTTTGTGTTTGCAAGTGTTCAAGTGCATTTTGAATGGATCCGAAAGAGAGAGAGAGAGAGAGAGAGAGAGAGAAAGAAAGAGAGAGCGTTCCTTTTGCAACAGTCGATGAAAACCATTAATGGAATTACTCATGCTTGGGCTGAGTGGAATTTTGTGCAGCCCCAATTAGTAGTCGACAAATACGCAGGAGCTGCAGGAATATGAGTTTAAGGCGAAGCCAAACTGCACATAAAACCAAATTACCAAATAGCTACCTTTGTTTTTCACTCCCCTTAAACTTTGTGGCTTTGTACGCCCAACAAAAAAAAGCTGAAAAAGAAAGGAAGAGACGATGAGAAGCCGCCCTCGATTTGCATTCGGGCGTCAAAAGTTCAAAAGTCGTCGCACCTTTTGACAGTCGACAACGAACAACGAAAACACCTCCGACATTTTGAAGTGGCTGACATTAATGTAAGGTAAGTACGATTACCAAGGCAAGCGTCTACGATTACCAACCAGAGTCAGATCCAAAAGGAGCGGCACTCGAATCGAGTCGAGTCGAGTCGAGTCCAAGGGACTTCTTTACCTCTCTTGACTAATTGTATTAGATAAATTGTGAAACCTTAATCATGTGGGCGTCGTCGTCGTCGTTGTAGGTTGCCAGTCTAATAAAGAGCCCAGCCCGACTCGGGGCCAAAGTGCAGCGCTCAATGCCCAGTCTGAGTCCCCAAGGGCAAGAAATTGCCCAAGTGCACCACCAAGAGCACTAAGCATTGAGAGTGGTGTATATATATAGCACATAGTCTATACTATATATGAGGAATATGGACAGCAGGTGAGAGGAAAGGAACGTTGTCATCCCTCAGCTTTGGCATTGTTTTACATTATTTTTTTTTATTTTTTGCCTTTGTCTTGGTTTCACTTCCGCGACGTCTTCTTCGTCGCTTTGTCTATCGTCCCGGGCTTTGGGCTTTATTCAATTTCAAGTTTCACTTACTGTGCACGGTTGGTCTTTCCTGTTTCTTATTTAACTTCTTGGTTTACCTTTTTTCTTATTTAATTAATTTGTGTCTGCGTGTGAGTATCTGTGTGTCTCTCTTTCTCTTTCTCTTTCTCTTTCTTGTGTTTGTGTGTGGGTCGCCCGAAGCCCTTTGCCTTTTGCCTATGTCAGAAAAATTGCCCGCTGCGGGTCATTTATTTTAAAGCTTTACCTTGCCGTCGAACTTCCTTTAATTTACAATTTCACTGCACACGCAATTTTAATTAGAATATAAAAACAATTTGTCACACATTGTTTGACACACAATACACACAACGCAAAAGTAGTTTCCGCCACAAATATAATTTATCTAATATTACTCCAAATGCAATTAATTATGCAAATCTTTATGGACGTTTTAATGAGCACAGTCCAGTCCACAGGGGAAGCGGCGTCAATGTACAAATTTACAAAAATTGCTCTTTTATTGTAATGTATACGCTTTTTGCGTGTGCCTTCTTTTCCCACTGTCAATTAGAGCTAGCATCTTGACTGGCCCAGCTGCGCCCAAGCGAACGCTTTAAACTGTGCCGCAATTAAAACATAAAAGTCACTCATACGTCATGTGGGCACAACCCACGCATACACACACACACACACACGCCGAGGAGCATTAATAGCATTTGCGCACAGCGTGAATTATGTTTTATGCGTGTGCGTTTGTGTGACGCATGTCTCGACAGTCGACTGTTAACAATCTGACGGGCAGGCAAAAATGTAGCATACTTTTCAAGGCGTCTAGTGTTTGCGCTTTATTTATCGCAAATATATTTTTAAGTGCATTCTGTTGAAGAGCAAATTGGTAGGCACATAAGGCAATCCATTAACTGACAGAAAACTACTTACAGATAGAACCTAAAACAATTAAACGCCATACTTTGCATTGAAGTTTGGTCTTTTTTTACGCCCGCAAGAAGTTATTTAAGAAATATATTTGAAGTAGTTGCTTTGGCTGACAATCTGGTATATATTACACTCTATGGTATATTTTGAATGTAGTCATTGGCATAGTAATCGGTACATTTTTAGTATTTTTGTAGTATATTAAATTGGTGTTTTTCCTATTTTCATTCTATGACATATTTTGAATGTAGCACATCAATATACCAAATATAGCCTACGGTATATTTTTAGTATTTTTCTGGTATGTTAATTTGATAGTTATCCTTATTTTTACTCTAAGGTATATTTAGAAAATAGTACTATAGCTATATGCCAAATATATTTTTCGGTATATTTTTAGTATATTTACGGTATATTAAATTTATGTTTCTTCCTATTTTCACTCTATGATATATTTTGAATGTAGCACTACAGTAATATACCAACTATAGCCTGCGGTATATTTTTAGTATTTTTGTGGTATACTAATTTATTAGTTATCCTTATTTCCACTCTACGGTATATGTAGAATATAGTACTATAATAATATACCAAATATATTTTTCGGTATATTTTTATTATTTTGTGTTATATCAATTCGGTATATTTTAAAATTAATACCGCTCTCTTCTGCTTTTATTCGAAGCTCGACTATAACTTTCTTCCTTGCTGACTTTCTATTCCTGTGTTTTTAAGATCCTTTTCATGTTGTATAGATTCTTTACTTAATAAATATATAAATCTATCTATAAATATATAAATCTTTTTTAAATTGCTTGCAATATTTAGCATCCATAAATATTAAAATTGCAATTGCTGAGCTTTAATCATTTGATGTGTGAATCTATTTCTGGCTTGTGTCCGTTTTATTATTTCATTTGTGCACGAGTTGCTTTCGTTCTTGCGTTTGTTTGTTTGTTTATTTGTAATAAAAACAACAAACATACACAACGCTCGATGTTGTTATCATGTTGTTGTTGTGTGTTTGCTTTCGCCTTACAACGGAATATAATTTGCGCCTTTTTTACGTCCCTGACAACGAGGAGGAGGAGGATTCGGAGCAACAACTTCTTTCACTTCCGCTATGCGACGACACTTTTGCTACTCCACACACACACACACACACACACACACACACACACACACAGCAACCAAGAGCGGGCGTGTGTGTGTTTAACTATGTAAATGTGTAAAATTGCTACGCGCCGTATGAAAATTCCCACACGTGGAGCAGTCTTTGGGGGAGAGGGAAGCGCGTTGCCTGTTTGCTTTTTGTTATTATTATTTCTTCGGCTCGACTCGCCTCGCCTCGCAGGCACTCAACGTCAACGTCATCGTCATCGTCACTGTTGCTGTTGCTGCTTTTCCTCTGCCTCAGCCTCTGCCTGTCTGTTGTTTTATTCCCTTTTGTTTTTTTATTATTATTATTGTTGCCGCTGCCTTTACAAAGCAAATATGAGCCTCGCGCCGTGAGCTAAATATGTTGTTACTTCTTCTACTTTCTTTCTTTACATACAGCATATACATATAATATATTTTTTTGTGTTTTTCTTTTTTGGTGGAAAAACGTGTCTAGCTGAAGGAAAAGCCCTGGCAGTGGCACTGCTGCTGCCTCAGCTGTGTCTTTTGTTATTTGTGCTGCACATCAAATGTATTTAAGACACGCGCTCGCTCGCTGACTTGTCGACTGCGACGTTGATCCTGTTGCCAAAGGTAAGCCAAAGCGGCTTAGTTGTCTCAGGCAACTGCAACTGCAACGGCCACGGCAAGAGGCAGCTGCAGTTGCACGCACTCGGCCCCCAGAGAGTCCTCGGTAAAAGTTCAACAGTCGTCACAGTTCTTAGTGCTAGACTTTTATTTGTTTGCTTGAGCGCTATTTTTGCTCTTACATTACAGAATGCAAACAAAGAGGGAGCGCCAAGCAGAAGCTTGGGCAAAGGCAAAGACAAACAGCTGAACAGCTGAACAGCAGAACAGCAGACGTGGCACAACTCAAAATCCCTCAAGGAAGTCGCTTGGCACAAAGGGCTACACAAACAACAACAGCAAAACCAAAAAGCATTATAATGCTGCAAAATACCAAAAAGCGAAAAAAAACGAATAAACGAACTCGAGAGAATGCACAAAAAAAGAGAATAAGAGGAGAGAATAAACTGCCACGCCCACATGCTGACAACAAACAACGCGCCATGTTTCAAAATTCATTTATTACAATTGCGAGGCTCATGTGTGTGTGTGTGTGTGCGTGTGTGTGTGGGAGTCACTGTCAGCTCATCAACTCCCTCGCTTTCACCCTATATAGCTCACATTTGATGGCACCCCCAAAAAACGACAAAAAAATACCAAAAAAGATATGGCAAAGCCTTAGCGTTCCCAAAGCGCTGCGGGGCGCCATCAAAAATGCTGGAGAAGCGTGTAGATTGTCTAAGTGTAGAAATTGCATAATATTTTTCAACAAACACACACACGCATACATACAAGCACATAGATCTGAGTGTCGCATATCGGGTTGAGCAAGCAAAGACAATAGTTAGGCAGAAAAGATGAAAGGCAGCACTTGAAGATACTCTTTGTTTTAAGACTATGTTGTCGATAGTTCACTTTTCTATAGTTAATCCTTAATATGATAATTGTATAAATGGTATTGAAAATTTTATACAATTTAGCCAACATAATATTTGGCATAATTTAAAGTGCAATTTATTGTATTGAGAAGCCACAAATTCGCACATTTCTAATATCTATTTGGAAATTAACCAATGCTGATTAGTGTTGCCTCTGGTTTTTAATTGGCCACATTTTAAATTATATGCTGTGAATACACATATTTTAAGCTAATTTAGAATCTAACAATTTTAGTTCAATCTGACCTAATTTTTGGCACACATTTCGTATACTTAACATGCATACTTCATTCAATTATTGTAGTGTATTATGTTTTTATAGTAGCAAAAATTAAAAACAAAGCTCGATAGAGTTGTTAATCACTTCGTCGAACATTTTCAACATTTGAATTAAGTTGTCTTTGGGAAGTAATTGTCAAAGCATGATTTTAAAGCTCACAACAAAAATATCACCAAACAAAACAATTATTTGGGTTTCATTTGTATAGTAAGCAACTCAAGCTTTAGAAAATCTCCTTTTTTTTTAATTATTTATATATTTATAATATATTTAATATATTTATTTCTATTTGAATAGTTGTTCATTTTGTTTATTTAAAAAGAACATCAATTAAAAATATTCTCAGTTTCTCGCTCAATATTACTTTGATCATTTTGGAATTTATTTATCTACAAACTTAATAAATCACAAATTCCTCCAAAGCAACCCATTGTTAACCCCTATTACAGGGTATCAAAGAAGGCAGTGCCTGTGAGCTGTACGCCATAATCAGACGACAAGGCGAACGCCAACGACAGCGACAACGACAACGAGCGGGGCGTGTCAGGTTTGAGTTGAAGAGGGGGAGGAGGGGCGGGGAGCAGCGTAGAGTTCGCTGCTGAAGGACGAAATTGCAGTAAAAAAGGCAACTCAAGTGCGCGCTGCCTTAAATGAGGAAAGTTTAATGCTTTCATAAGCACAACAAATCCTAAGACAAACCTCCCGCCAACCCGTCCGACCAAGTGAAAAATAGACGCTGCGTGAAGCCTTGCGCATATCTTAGCGTTTTATGCCCCCGTTATCCTTTTCAACCCTGCCCTCAAGGAGCTGCAGCAGTCGTCGTCATCGTTCCGGTTGTAGCAGGTATTTCTCTGCTCTCTGCTCCTATAAAAATCAAGAGTTTGTTGTCTTTGCTGCGGGGTAATATTTTGCTTTGCCGTTCACCATTTTGCCGTTTGCATTTGCCTTTCTCTCTTCCTTCTTTCTCTTTTATTTTTTGCGCCTTTTGCGTTTGCCTTTTGCAATGAAAGTGCACAAGTTTTGCGTTTAATGGGTCATTTGTCTTTTTTATAGGGACGCCAGCACTCGAGGGCAGCGCTTGGCTCACAAATACAAAAACAAATGCCGAGCACTGACTGCATATAGGCAAAATTAAATACGATTATGGCAAATATGCTCGATGCTCTAGAATGTGACGCACTTAAAGCGTAGCCACTGATTTACATCAGGCGAAATTGGCTGGCTTTAAGCCCACTTTAAATTCCTATTCTCTACCTCCTCGTTAGTTAACTTAATTGCATTAAGTTAAAATCTATTTTAAATCCTGCCAGCTTCAACATTTTTTAATACTCGCCACCCGTAAGGTAGAAGGGTATTTTAAATATGATTGGCCATCTGGTATATTTTGTACACTACAGTAGATTGATATACCGAATATATCCTACGGTATATATTTTGTACACTATAGTAGATTGATATACCAAATATATCCAACGTTATATTTTAGCATCTTTTCAGTATACTAATTTTCTTTAATTTAAGAATATGACGCATTATTTTATATATATATTCTGTGTCTTATAGTATATTAATATACCAAATGTAGCATTCGGTATATTTTAATATTTTTCTATAAACTAATTTGCTACGTTTTAAACACAACGACATTATACTCTAAAGTATATTCTGTATGCAGTAGTATATTGATATACCAAATATAGCATTCGGTATATTTGAGCATTTTTTCAATATACTAAATTTCTTTACTTTAGGAATATGACACATTTAGTACTCTATAGATTATTGTGTATGTTATATTGTATATTGATATACCAAATATAGCCATCGGTATATTTTAATATGTTTTCAGTATACTAATTTGGTATATTTCAAGAATATTTGCGTATCTTGTACTCTACATTCTGTATGTTATAGTTCAACGATATACAAAATATAACGTTTGGTATATTTTAGTATTATTCTAATATACCAATTTTAAGTATTTTAAGAATAATATCATATTTTGTACTCTATAGTATATTCTGTATGTAATAGTATATTCACATACCAAACTTAGCATTTGGTATATTTCCTAATTTTTCAGTATATTAATTTATAAGACTACTACCTCACTGTTTTCGTTTCATTCGAAATGTCCAGTAGGTATCTCACAGTTGAGCACACTCGACTGCAGCTTTCTTACTTGTTTATTAATCGTTTAATAATATTATTTTTATGCTGAGTGCTTTTGATTAAGCGTCAGTGCGCAAATTGAAAAATTAAACAAATGCGCAAAATTAATTAAACAATTTTTGCAATGTTAAAGCATTTTGTGCACCTTTTGCGCTTGATTGAATTTAAGCATTTTTATTGACAGCTTTAGATTTGATTTGCCACACAAATCAAGTTAAGCTGGCGGAGTGCAATCACACACACACATTGAGGCTGAAGCAATTTCGTTGGCCAAAGTGAAACGTCAGTCAAACATTTTTTGCCACAATTAAACTCACACAAATTATGTGGCACTTTGCCTTTTGCAGTCAGCAGCAGCAAGAGAAATTATGGTCTCAAGTAAAAATTAAAGCGAGCTTAACGAGCGCCACTCAGAGGAGGAAAAAAAGCGGAGCAACAAAGGGAGCCAACGGAATTGATGCAGCTGGCAAAAGACAGACGCAGTGGCCATTAAAATGCACAGAAGGAGCACACAGTGGAGAAAGAGAGACAGAGAGAGAGAGAGAGAGAGAGAGAGAGAGAAAAATGCGAAATGGATATTAAAAATACACGCGGCAAAGAGCAACGAAATAATCATAATTTCTGCTAATAAATTTTATATATTGCTGCCCACTCTGACCGCTGTCCATTGAGAAGCAACTGTGGCAACTGTTTTTTTCTTTTTCGTTTTTTTTTGTTTGCTGAATTGGCTAGAATTGAAGCTGCTGATGGGCTGATGGCGATGGTAATGCGGCCATAAAATTTGAAGAGCTCTCTTTCAGTGGCTCAAGCAGCATGTGCAAAGGAAGGATAAATGCGAGGACACACAAGCATGCCGCATATAAATACACTGTCAGCCAGCCATTCAAAAGGAAAATAGACAGTGGAAAAGCAAAAAAAAAAAGACGTTGATGCTGCTGCAACAACAATTTCCCTTTTGAACTTATACACTGCACAACACAACACAACAAAAAAGCGGTGCGCCAAATTAACTTGCGTACACACAAAGGGGGAGGCAACATGAAATGCACTTGCAACCAAATGAGCACAACACAGCAACAACAACAACAACAGCAACATCAGCTGCAGACGCAGAGCACCTAATTAGGTTTATGCAGTTGTCTTAATTGCGATAAGCTTGCTGCTCAGGATAAAGCACAAAGACCTTAAGATTGCAGTAAAGAAGAGTACAATTTAAAGATTTTGAATTTGTACTCTAACTATCTACCTTCTATCCATAAGTTTAGTGTTGAGCGAAAGACTTTAAGATTGCAGAAACTGTTAAGCAAACATTCAAAGAAGAGTAGAATTTAAAGATTTTGAATTTTTATTCTAATTGTCTATCTAAGTTTAGTATTAGTTTAGTATTGAGTCACCGCAAGTCATTGAGCAATGCCTGCAATTTATTAATTACAATATTATTGTAAATTAAACATCTTAATAAACGACTTTTGCATAAATTGCATAAGTCAACTTGATAATTAAGAAACCAACAGTTAGAAAACTGAAATAATCTAAGAATAGTTTAAAGTAAGAAATAATAAAAATTAACTAAAAATCAAAAACACTTAAAATTAAAAGCACTAAGTTAGACAGTACCTAAGTTGTATAGTAAAGAACACTTTTGAAACAACTGAAATTATAAATTTCTAAACATAGTATAATAACAATAGTATCTGAAGTTGTAGAATAAGTTTGAATAATTAAGACATATTTAGTTAAAATATTTTATAATTATAAGTTATCGGAATTTAATATATAATATAGTGTTAACTAAACTGATTTCGATTATTGAAATCAAGCAATAAATATATTCAATCTGAAATGTTCTATATCGCTAAAATATTATTAAGGGTAAGTCTAAGTCGTATTATTTATGTAAATATTTTGAAAAGTATGTTGTGAATAATTCATAATCATAAGTTACAGATACTCAATAAGAAGTTGCACACATCAGTGATTCAGATTAGTAGAAGAATAAGAATATTTCAAATTGAAAAAAACCAAAATAACTTCATTTCTAAAGTGCTTTGCATATTATAAGATGAAAGCAAACTTTTGAAATGCAAATATTGAAAATGCGCATATGAATTGAGTTGGATTGAAGAGATTTGGAATTAAGCAAAGATCACGTATTGGCAAAGCATAAACTTAATGTGTGTGTGTGCTGGTGTGTGTTTACAAAATGTTACGTTTCATAAATTCTGTTGCTTTAATTACAAATTTGACTTGGCGAGCGGGCAAAGCGCCAACAGCCCGTCAGGAATAACAGCAAATGCCATGTCGTTATGCTGCCAAAAGGAGAGGGAGATAAAGAGAGGAAGATACTGGTTAAGCCACCCACATGAAGAGACAGAGACGGAGAGAGAGAGAGAGAGAACTGACTTCTCAGGCGTTCACTCTAACGGCATGTAATTAGTGTGGCTCTATTAAAAGGCAACGCCTGCCTGCCACACTGCTGCACAGACGGCGGCAGCTTCATCGAGAGAAAGAGAAAGAGCAACTGCTTCTATTCGTTTACCGCTTTTTGCTACTTTCATGGAAATTAGTATTTTAATGTATGCTAAGCGAGCCATTATCCCGGCCATGTCCCTTGGCTGCTCTGCTCGTAACTCACTGCAATTGGCCCAAAAGCAAGGCAATGGTAGATGCCATTTGCTTAGTTGAAATAAAGACAACGTTTGGCTCATATTAAGTCGCATTGTAAATAAGATTCAATTAGCAGGTGCTTGAAGCTACATTCGAGTCACTCAATTGCTCTGTAATTGTCCTCGAATTGCCAATTAACAGACGATTGTTGCAGCCAACAGATTAATACCAAGAGAGAGAGAGAGATAAAGGATATTACTATGATTATAGCTTGGCATTCTAATCAATTCAGAGTTAAGGCAACAGCTACGGATGTGCACAAAAATGTCAAAAAGATGAAAGAAAATAACTATGCGTAGAGCTCTTTTGTTGCCAATTTATGACATGCTGCACAATGGCAAGGAAGCTGCTGCCAGTTGCAGCAGCGTTGCAACAAAGTAAAAGATGCAAACCCAAAAGATAAGCTAAGCAAAAATGCCAGCAAGAGAAGAGCGAAAAGTTTTTCGGTAAGTGTATAAGTTACGCTAAATGAAATATTTATGAAAATTGTGCAGAGAGAGAGAGAGTGAGAGAAGACTGCTATCGGACACTGTGCATCTCGATTTATATGCATATGCATGTGATAATAATGGTAGGACTCTCAGCTGTTGCAGCTGGCAGTGAAAACAATTTTATTTATGCTTCGAAAAGAGTTAGCAGCAAGTGGCAAGGACAGCAAACCCTTTGAGGTAGTCGAGGCAATTGGCAAATAGCTGTCAATGTTTAAAATATATGTTAAGCAGAGACAGCCAGAGAGAGAGAGAGAGATACAGACTGTGGCAAGTCATGCTTGCAACTTGCGACGACCCTGACTTGCCATGCTTCGTTTGCCACGCACGCTGTCTCCGGCAGATAAGAAGAAGACGAAGCAGAAGAAGCGATGCTGCAAGATGCGGCAGCAGATAGCGGCAAATGTTGAATGTTGAATGCAGCATGCTGCATGCCGCATAGCTAAATGGGGTAAGGCAACTTTGGACTCTTTCATATAAATCGCTCAAACGAAAAGAAGCAAGAAATGAAGAGTGGCAAAACTGTGTGGCATAAACCAGACAGACAAACAGACAGCAAAATAGATGCTAGATAATTTTCGAGCACTGCGATTCATTACTAAAAAAATGCTTGAAAATCAACATAAAGAACAGAGAGAGCAAAAAGATGTATTTTATATAGAAATGAAACTCGTAATTCGCACTGCGTTTTGTCAGCTTCCAAGTGGAAAGCCACGAAGAAGAAGAAGAAGAAGAAAAAGTATGGAAAGTAAAGAGAAGAAGAAGCAGGGACAGCCGCAAATCAATTTTAATTGATTTATGACTAAAGTGTTTTTTTTCGGGCTACAGCAATCCACTTGCGTGGCATGCCCCAAGTGCCCCCAAGGCGATTGATTGACAGGCGTCGTCTCTCACTCACTTCTGGTCGCTTCTCTTCCCCGCCCCTCTTCCCCTCTCTCCATTGGCGACCCCGATCGCGGTCGTGCTTTCTGCTTTTGTGGTTTAGGGTCGCGGTCATATATAGCATAGCATAGTTGTTGCTTTTGTGCTGGAGTGCTAGATAGTGACTCATAAAGTTGCACTCCTAATTGCACTTGATGCGCAGTCGGGTGTTGATACTTAACAGCCCACGAGGTGAGGCCACTAATGCAACCAGCAGTTATAGCACCCTCTACTTTAAGTGCGGCTGATCGACTACAAACTTAACGGTACACCGAAGAGTGCAATGCGCTGATAAGAGAAGCGTCAAATAAATGGAACACACACAACTCACTGATGACTTATTCAGCGGGAGTAATTTACTTGAGGAACTAGCAACATCCACATTTCCCTATGAAGGAAATTAATTGATAAACATCAAGTGGAGAAACATGAGAAACTGTTAATGTTCAAATAGAACAAACTACTTTTAACATTGATAACTAAGAAATTTATAAAACAAACTGCGGCGGAGATCTGAGAACTAAATTAGATTATTCAACTTATTTGGCTAGCAACACCCAGTTTTTGAATAAATGGAATTAATTGATTAATTTAATAAGAATGGATTGATTAATATCAAATAAATAGAATTGATTTATATATTAATATTAATACTTGATTAATACAACTAGAATGGATTGATTAATATCAATAGAATTGATTAATATCAATAAGAAGACATATACCTAAAAATAGTCTGATATAAGCCAAATGTACTTAATTTATTTTCAGAATCAAACTCGAATTTTGCTGCCAGAAATTTATTAATAAGTTCGATAAAATAGCTAAGAAAAACCACAAATAATTTAGGTCTATATTCAAGGCCTAACACTAATTGATAAATATGATGTGGGAATGAATCAAAGATAGAAATAATGTATTCTTTTTCTAATATATTGTTTTACTAATTATGAAAAAATTGTTTCATTATTTCGAAATAAGGCTATTGTAACTAAATGTTGTCTGGAAGATAAAGATAGATAAAGCATTACAAATTATTAAAGTAAGCGGACTAAAACATTCCTTAAAGAAATTAAAAAATAAATTCTACATAAAGTCTGAAATTATTACAAATGTAGATTTTCAACTCATACAAAATTTATACTTTAAAATACAATTTTAAAGTCCCCTTTAAATTCACTTTGCGTTGATCAAACAATAGAAAAAAAAACTTCACCTAAAGCCACCTTCAACTGGTTTTCAAATTAATTTTAATCAATCTACTTTGTTTGCCAACTAAAAAATGCATAAATCTGCTAAATATTTTGCGCATAAAAAATGGCACAGCTTTAGGCAAATGTACAAAAAAATGCATAATTGTGCAATCCGATTGTTGACAGAGTGAAACAATGGAGATAAAAAAAAAATGTATCAAGCTAATTCCAAAGTGCATCAATAAAATATTTAAAATTTCATGCACGCTTTTTGCATAAATAAATATGCACAAGATTTATGAATTGCACATGAGACAAAACAAAACAAAGCAATTTAAATAAATGATGCACTTTAAAATGTTGTATTGAAAATGTACGAAGTAAAGCACTTTAATTGCTATAAATAAATATTAGATAAGCAAATGATTGTTGTAAGCAAGAGACAAAAGTCTAAGCCAAGTTAGTTGAACATCGTTGTTGACAAACACTCATAAAAGTAAAGAAGAATTTATGTTTGTGGGTAGAGTTTGCAGGCGAAACCTTTTTGCTGTGAGCAATTGCAATTTTGTCTAATTGACGTATTTCGTGGCTGACCTGCAACTTGATGTTAACATGGCTCAAAATGCCAAAAGCTGCAGCCAAAATCCTCGAAACTGAAACTGCAACGGGAACTGAGAATCGAGACTGTGACTGGACATGGCATCGAGATTGGGGAACTGTAATTGAAAATGTCTTACGCTTGTCGAACCGCAAGTCACATATACACACAGATACTTAGCACACACACTGACACACAGACACACACACACGCCCACGCTGAATGCTGAATGTCATTCCCTGGGCATTTGCTCAGAGCCGTAACAATGCAATTCGAACAGCACGCACACACTCGAAAAAATGGCTGAAGGAGGAAACGAAATGCCGCCATTGCGAAAAGCGAAAATGAGCGTAAAGCTCGCAATGACAAGCGAGGAGGGAGATGTGAGCTGAGTGTGGAGAGAGAGGAGATTTGTCCCGGAGATTCAGACGTTGTCGATGTAGTTGGGACTCACTTGCCACTTGCAGCAGGGCTGCCAACTTGTTTATCTCGTGACTGCACACACTGAGTCGATGTGCACTAAAAGAGCGCGCATTGCACAGTTTCAATTCGAGCCACTGTAATTGCCCACAACAACAACAACAAGAGGATAAACAACAACTCGTAGTACAACTAGAAGTGCGGCTGTCTGAGCCTGGGAGCAGCTTTAGCAACAACTTCATTTGCACTGCCTCGTTTCGCTTTTCTTTTTTTTTGCTGTGCTGTGCTGCGCTGTGTGCATTGTCTTCTATTTTCTCGTTCGTGCAACATCATTTTGATGTCTCTTCCACTGACATTTTGTGCTCTTCTTCTGGCCACTTGCTGCGCTGTGAGGTCAGCTATAGTTGACACTTTTTTCACCTCCCCTTCCCCCCTGCTGATGCTGCTGCTCCCGTTGTTTGCCTTGTTCGCTGTCAGGCAATTTCTGGAATTAGTCGCTGAAACGCTGAAACGCTGCAAATGATTTTTATCTTATTAAACACATATTTTTCCCATTGCCAGCGAGTGAGGGGGAGAGAGTTCAAAATGTTTGCGACAGATAAAAATCATTTACTAATTAAGCGACAGTCTTTGCAAATTAAATCATTGAAATATTTACTTTTGCTCCCCTTACAGTTTGTCTTTCGTTTCCCTTTTTATTTTTTTTTTGTAAGACTTTGCAATTATTTTTTATATTGAATGCGATAACGTTGTGCAGACAAAGCAACTTGGAGCAGCTTATAAAATGCAGCTGCAGCTGGCAAAATCGATAAAAATGAACATGAAGGAAGTAATGACGAAAGGATGTACTTTGAGTAGGAGGAAATGGTATTAAAATATCTGGGGTAATCAGTTATATTTAATTCTTTAGTACTAACATTTTCTAGTAGATTTTTATTTCAATAAATAGCAGCTTCTATAAACTATACTGTAAACAGTATATTCCAAACAGTATATACCAAACAGAATATACCAAACAGAATATACCAAACAGTATATACAAAAAAAGTATATACCCACAGAATATACCTAAAAATACCAACAGTATATGCCAAACAGTGTATACCAAGTGATATATACCAAACAGTATATTCTTATTAGTATATACCAATCAGTATATAATAAGCAGTATATTCCAAACAGTATATACTAAACAGAATATACCAAACAGTATATTGTAAATAGTATATACCAAAGAGTATATAGCAAACAGTGTATAGCAAACAATATATGCCAAACAGTATATTCTGACAGTATACAGTATATTTCAAACAGCATATACAAAACGAAATATACCAAACAGAATATACCAAACAGTATATACAAAAAAAGTTTATACCCACAGAATATACCAAAAAGTATATACCACACAGAATATACTAAACAGTATATACCAATCAGTATATACCAAACAGTAAATACCAAACAGTGTATACCAAAGAATATATACCAAACAGTATATACCAAACAGTAAATACCAAGCAGTGTATACCAAAGAATATATACCATACAGTATATTCTAAATAGTATATACCAACCAGTATATATTAAACAGTATATTCCAAACAGTAAATTCCAAACAGTATATACCAAAACGAATATACCAAACAGTCAATACCAAACAGTTAATACCAAACAGAATATACGAACAGTATGTACCAAAAAATATATCAAACCGTATACACCTGCAATATGTATATGCCAAACATTACACACCTACCAACAGAATATACCAAACAGTATATACCAAACAATAATTGCACCTACATTTAATATTGAGCTCAACTTTAACATTTAATACTGCAATAACTAAGCAAAACTTCAATATACTAATGAAAGCGCACAAACAGCTGAAAATAGAAAGTGAATTTGAAAATTCCTTTAATTCTCGTTTATTTGTGAGTTGAGTTTAATTAACTCACACATAAACTTAACTTGTGTGTATTTGTGTGTGTGTGTGTGTGTGTGTGTGTGTGGTCTACACTTGAGTTGAGCTGAGCTAATTTGTTGCAAAGAATCTAATCATGGACACAACATCAGCAGCAGCAGCAACAACAATAACAACCACAACTACTGAAGCCGCCCACAACTGTTGTATAATATTCTCATTTCCAATGAAAATCATAATTTATTATTAATTGACTGGGGTTGAGTTTGGTGGGCTGTTGTACTGGGTAGCTGCATAAGGGTTAAGAGCAATGTGTGAGTGGGGGGCGGGAGGAGGGAGTTATGTGGCCAAACATGCGAGGCGACTTTCTGGCAATATTACGCTCGCTGAACATTTCAATTAAGGACGAACCTGAGGGGGGAGCAGCAGTAACAAAACATATTGATAAAATCACAATCAAATACAAATAAAACAGAAATTGCACATAAAAATGAAAGCAATTTAACAGCTGTGTATGGGATATACATAAGAGGGAGGAGAGAAGGGGGTTTGGCAACCCACAAGGGGAAGTGGCTGTGGGCCACGCTGTTGGCTACAGCTTCTGCAGTCAGTAGTTGGTAGTTGCGTGTGAAAATGAAACAATGACATGACCACAAAAGCCATGCCAGACAGACAGACAGACAGACGGACAGACGGACGGACGGACAGACAAGTCGGGTAGAGCGACAGACAGCGGAAAACTAACAAAAGTTTAATGCCCAGGGAAGTCGAGAGGTGGAATTGACATTAGAAAAAGAGTGAGAGAGAGAGAGGGGAAAGAGGGGAAAAATGCGATGTCGCTTTTCGGCCAGATGCGTTGACCAGACAAAGTCAATAATTGCAGCTATGTTAGACGGCAATTGCGTGACACATGAGGGAAAGCAAACACAATCACAAAAACAGGGCAAAAACAATACAAATACACTGCATTATAGTTTGTAATCGTTTTTCGATTTAATAGACCGACCCAAAAAGGGGTTCAAAACAGCGGGAGGCGGGAGGTGGGAGGTGGAAGGAAATTGCGGTAAATGGAAATGTCCGTTGCAGGAGAGAAAAAGAGTGCGTGCCAGCGTCAGGAAGTGCCAGGACATGACACACACACACAAATACACACACCCCAAACACAGACGCAGTCTGAAAATGCTCCATGGGGACACCATTTTCGGGCCTTAAATGAGTTTTGGTGCCACTGACAGCCCAACAGCAACGCCCCCAATCGCAATGGCAATAGAGAGAGAAGGCAAACTAGTTTCAGTTTTGTCAGCTAGAGCGCATTATACGCTTCGCTGGCACTTCTCATTTCTTTTTGTGACAAAAACCTAATCCGCACGCGCCCAAATAAAAACTGCAATTAAAGCGTATTGACCATGAGAATTTTATAATTGAATTACGAGAGCAGAGCAACCATTGAGTGGGTGGTCAACGAAAAAGGGGTTGGACCAGACACAGTCACAAATTCACCCACCCGATTTAACTCTCGAGTCTCAGTCTGAGACCCAAAAGCCGTAACGCACTCAAGCGGAACTCCTGGCCAAAGGTCAGGCTGGCTGACGGCAGAAGGTCAGCAATTAAAGCGGGGCGAGGCTGATGAATGTGGCATGTGCTGAAGGCTTAATAAATAGCCATAAGATTCGCCTCAACCTTCCCCCAACTGTTTCGCATTCTGATTGTTGACCAATGGCCCGCTCTCTGTCTGTCTGCCTCTCAATTGTGTCATCTTCAGCGCAAATAACCCTCTGACCCTCTGACCCTCCACTTTGACCAGCAGGACATTGACCGTTTTGTGACGAGAGCCTTTAATGCGCTTACAACAGATGTTTCTGTGGCAGCACCAGCAGGTTTTAGGGATGTTCGAAGTCGAACGAGAACGACAGCAAAAAAAAAAGTTCAGCTGTGTAAGTCAAATACACAGCACTCTAATAATAGCATTAACGATTCTGCAAATAGAAATAGGATCAATGAGAATTTCGTAGAAATAATTTAGATATTTTTAAAAAGCGTCCAACTTTGATTAAAGCTCAAAATAACCTTTTAAATGCTAAGTATATACGATTTAAGCTGGGAAATTTAAAAATATTTCAACAATTTTTTTTGCTTTATCCATTAAAGTAAATGTCGGTTATAACATAATAAACATATCCATTAAAGAGCTGACGTAATTAAAAGTGGCATAATTGTACAGACATGTTTTAAATGAGAAATCCAAATAATTAAATTAAATATAGTATTTTTTCATATTATTAAGAGCCAATTGATTAAATTAAATATAGTATTTTATTTAAAAACACCAAAAAATACTACGTTGAAAAGAAAAAAGCATATTTTATGTAAATCTTTGGGCATTTAATATACCAAATACTGAAAAATCATACAATTAAAAGAGAATACAAAATTTAATTAAATTAGTTTCTTACAAACATAGTATTTTTCCTTATTTGGTATATTAAATGCTCAACTAATTGCATTAAATATAGTTTTTTTCATACAAATGTAGTATTTTTCGCTTTCTTAAATATTAAATATAGTATCTTAATCTAAGAACAGTATTTTTTCCTATTGTTCATATTAAATGCCCCACTAATTAAGTTAAATAGATAGTATTTTTATTTTAAATAAGGATTTTTTGATATTTTTATATCCATCTTCCATTAATTCAGTAAAATATACTAAACTGCATTTTTAAATATACTATTTTGTTCATACTCGAACCTTTCGTGAGCACTTGAACTAATATCGATATTTTTATGTCTTATTTTATGATGAGCCCCGTCGTTGGCCTTAATTTGGGTTTATTTGACATCAATTAGGAAATAAATAAACCGTCTATGCTATACATAGAAACATGTCTCTTCAGCGACACATTTTTAGCCCTGACAATAGGCCATCCAATTGAGCTCAGCTTGATATAAATATAGTCGCATTTATTAGTCTTTTATTTTTAGTGGGCAGCTGTGCTACAGCAAGCGAGGGAGGGGAAGAGAGCACAAGGTGCAGCTGCTCAAAAGGTAAGTGAAACAAACACAAACACACACACACACACATACACACATACATTTTCAGGTAGCAGGAGGCTCAACTAATCAATACAAACACCAATATGGCTAAAGGATCTCCTGACTCCAGGGCTGCACGTGCTAATAAATTCATTAAGCATTCAAGAGAGTGAGTGAAAGAGAGAGAAGTAAGGAAGCAGCAAGTGCAGCAGTCTGTGGCAATAAAACTATTAGCATAATGACAGCAAAAGACGAAGGATGGAAGAAGCAGCTGACTGAGCTACGAGCTAAGAGCTGCTGTCAAGAGCTGACATAAAAGGGCCGCGCGTTTGGGGGCCGAAATTTGTAATGCTCAGATAAATTGTTATTTTATGTGCCATCGTAATAAGCGCATTATGAGACAGCAGCTAATATGTGAGGCAGTCTCTATCTCTGTGTGTGTGAGTGAGTGCCAATTCATACAGAAAACTACGCACGTTTCGTAAGAAAAAGCAACGCTCTGTACGTTATTGAGATGAGAACAACGATGACGCCTTGGGGACATTGAACCCTACTATTTGAGGGAGGGGCAGGAATGTTCGCTTGGCGCGTGCCGAGGCCAAAAGGAGCCACGACCCAATGGCGCAAAGGTGCAGACGTGGCGCAGACAACCAACTTCTGCTGCTGTCGTTGCCACTCAAAATTATAAACATTTTTAAAACACTTTTTTGGCAGAGTGTTGAGAATTTATAGCCAAAAACTCGTACGTGCTGCGGTCACGCATCAATTTCGCATGTGACCTGCCCAGTTGAAGTAACCCATGCTCTCCATACTCCTCGCCAATCACACACACACACACACAACACAACGAGATCAAGGAGCAAACGTGCGTGAAAAGGAGAAAGAATAAAACTCGCTTCAACTCTCTTTCGCACACTCAGTAAAGTGTTTGCTGCTGCTTCTGTCACTTAAGCGTCTTTCACATTTCAATTTCAGTCTGGAGTTTGAAATTTAAATACTTGAAAAAAACACTACATAGCAAATACGATCTGTAATCAACATTCGTCTGTCATTTTAACTGCCAAATACTCTTCGACAGTTCTTAAAGTTTGAGTATTGAAAACTGACTGAAGACTTAGAAGTGAATGAAAGGTATGTTCTACTCTTGACAGTTTTTAAAGTTTGAGTAGTGAAAACTGATTGAAGAAAGGATTGTTCTACCCTCGACAGTTCTTCAGTTTAAGTATTGAAAACTGTGTTGACAACTGATTGAAGTCATAAAACTGAGTGAAAGTTATTTTCTTTAAAACACTTACTAATCAACAACTTGCTGTGGATTGAATTCATAACAACACGATGCTATGCCTGGCTGTGATTTAATAATAAGCTTTAAGTCAAACACAATTAAGACTTAATTCTATTCATAAACCAATTAAAATTAAAGCAAACACAAAATATAGAGAGAAATGAAGATGATCCATAATATTTGATACCTTTTTCTGAGCTACGGTTCAGCATTCATAGCTGTGATGAAAGAAATTTTGTACTATCCCATCTTCAGCTACATTTACAGTGTAACTTTTAGTCGTCTATTCTTCAGTCTCTTCTAGCTCCAGAGCTAGTTAAATTGATTCAAAAAGTTTTCCTAGTTATGAGCACTAATATTTTCCACTTTTTTTTAGCTACTCTTCAGTTTACATGACTGTTATCAAATATAGTCTTTTCTCTTTCAATCTAATATTCAATTGACTTTACAGGGTAACTTTTAGTCGACTCTTCTATACTTTCTCCTAAATAGACTTGTCTTCAAGATGCATGTATACATTGATAAGCCATATTTTGTAGTTTCGCACGTATATAAAGCACAGTGTACAACAAATTTAGCCGCAGACGATTACACATCATTACAGGGTTGCGGTTTCGACATCCCAAAAACGAAGCCCAGACTCCAGAGAATGTGTGTGTGCGTGTGTGTGTGTGTGTGTGGATGTGTGTGCGGGCTCAATTCGTTGGGCTGACTGCTCTGCAGTTTTATTTACATTAAAACATCATCAACATGTTTATATCAACATCAAACTCATTTTACGCATCACCAAACTTTTCGTAATCCTTTGATCCGATGCAGAAAAAGGGTCGCCTCGGTGGCACAACAAAAAAATGGAGAAAAAATGTAACGTAGAGAGAAAATCAAGGCAGAGCTCATAAAAAGCTTGGCGCTCCTTTTTTTTGCGTAGGGTTGAGATAGAGCGAGCGGAAGAGACATATTGAAAGAGAGTGAGAGAAAAAGGGCTTCATATGTCCTGATTGTTGCTCTTCTCGTTCTCTTCTCTCCTCGTTGTCAACTCATTCGTGTGCCGCAACCAAGTAATATAAATCCAAAATAAATCAGTAAACTTTCAGAGCCGAGTGCTTGTTAATTTGAAATTTATACGAAAAACAATTTAATCGGTTCAACCGAAACACATTGTCCCTGAAAATGGAAACCCCAAAACGACGCGTCGTGTGTGTGTGTGTGAGTGTGCATGTGTGTGTGTGTACGTGTGTGTATTTATGACCTTGACAAGGCCAACGGATGCGAGCTCCGTGGAGCCCTTGGAGCGCATTGAGGTAGGTCCAACTCATGTGAGCTAAATTTATACATTTAAATAAATTCAGAGTAAATTCATCGGAAAATCCGTGGGTTTGAAATATTCCGAATCCTGAGAATTCCCTCGAGTTAAGCGCAACATTTTCTAAGAATTTCTGAATATTTCCCATAACGTATCTATTACATTTTTTGTTAACACTTTTTGAGGACTATATTAGTGAGGGAATGCTGAAGTAGGGCTACGAAAATGAAGGCTTAGTGAACTAGGAAAGAATTTACTATAGTACTATTTGAAGCAAGTAATGGTTTCTTATGATATTATTCATATATGCTACAATAAAATATTGAATTCTCCAAAATGGAAAATATCTGTTGAATTATTTAAAAATAGATAGATTAAGTTGTTATAGTATATAGTAGTATAGTATTTACTATATAGTATTGTATTTATAGTATAGTATTTATTGTATATATAGTATTCATACTATTTATGGTATTTACAGTATTTATAGTATCTATAGTATTTATGGTATAGTACTTATAGTATTTAAAGTTTTTCTA
Source organism: Drosophila pallidifrons (assembly GCA_023558445.1). NCBI lineage: Eukaryota > Metazoa > Arthropoda > Insecta > Diptera > Drosophilidae > Drosophila > Drosophila pallidifrons. Next base: position 25,881,255 of record CM042347.1, on the reverse strand, counting down.
GTATTTTTAGTATCTTCAGTATTTAGATAACTTTTATTATTTATAGTATTAATAGTATTAATAGTATTTATAGTATTTATAGTATTTATAGTATTTATAGTATTTATAGTATTTATAGTATTTATAGTATTTATAGTATTTATAGTATCTATGGTATTTGTGGTATTTATAGTATTTATTGTATTTATAGTATTTATAATATTTATTGTACTTATAGTACTTTTAGACTTCTAGTGTTTACAGTATTTATAGTATTAATAGTATTTATGGTATTTCTAGTATTCATAGAATTTATAGAATTTTTGGTATTTGTGGTATTTATAGTATTTACAGTATTTATGGTATTTATAGTATTTAAAGTATTTAGAGTATTTGTAATTAATATTTATGGTATTTAATTATTATAGTATTTTAGTATTTTTAGTATTATAGCATTATTATAGAGCATTTTCATTTTTAAAAGTGTGGAAGCAGCCACTGCTATTTTAAAGAACACAGCTGCGTATTATCCTACTACAAAGAAATCTAAGGAATTATCTCTTATTAACATTCCTCACAAAATTTACCTTATTTTAGGCTTTGTTCAAAAACAATTTCCTGTGCATAAACCCCATTTTTGGCATTATCCAACACTGAGCCAAGCCACAACAGCTCCACTGTCAATTAGCCAGCCTACAAAACAGTCTGTCTTCACAGTTATCCTTACATCGCATAAACAGTCTGATGCTTTTGTTGTTGTCTGATGCTGTTGCCTTTCGGCACTGAAAGCTGACACGCGTTTTGGGTTTGTGCCCCAAACTAAGAAACAATGTCAACGTCATGAAACCGCAGCCTCATTACGAAATATTTAATCATATTTAGCGTGGAAAATGAAAAGCGTAAACGAGGCAAAGGATCAAGGAGCGAAAGGAGTTAAAACCACACGCCACAATTTGAACAATACAAGAAGTGAAAACCTCAGCAGCCGCATGCCACAGATATCACAGCTGTCTTCCATGGCTTGGCTCCTGTTTCAACTGCTGCTTCAACTGCTGCTGTAGCAGTTAAGTAAATGTGACAAAATGGCAATATTTTCCACACACAAGAGCACAGAGCATGGATGTTCACACACACACACAACACACAACATACAACATAGAAATACAAATACAACGAGATACTCTAGATACTCAGGTTGTAGTATTTGAAAATCCCGACCGGTTACAGACAAAACTGTTTCATGTGGCGCTAACAGTATTTGCTATTTGGCAATAATATCAAATTGCACTTTTCTACACACACCCTCGCACACACACACACTTATGCTCAGTTACAGACAGACAATTGCCATGTAGAAAAAGATACACAAATATCTGGCAAATACAAACAAATGTGCAAACACAAGTCGCAGGAGCACAAGCCAGACAGAGAGAGAGAGAGAGAGAAAGAGGGGGAAGGAAGAGAAATGAAGTGGCAACTGGCAACTGCAACTCAACTCAACTGAACTAAACTGGCAACCAATGCAGTCGACGTCGACGTCGACGTCAGCATCTCTGCGGCTTCGTAAACATCATTTAAGTCTATTTGTGCATAGAGCAAAGCCACAGACACAGCAGTTGAAGCAGCTACTGAACTCAGCCCTTCTCTCTCTCTCCTCCACTCTCCTCTCTCTCTTTTCTCAGAGTATCTCTTGCATTTTGTGCAATGCTTGCAAAAGTCTCGGTTCTGTTCTGTTATTTGATATGCGCGGTTATTTGATAATAACAGCTGCCTGACAGACAACACCAGCGAAAGAGAAGGTGAAGAGACTGAGAGAGAGTGAGAGAGATAGAGAGAGTGAGAGGTAAAGGTTTCCTTCTGTCACCATGTCACCATCAATCAAAAGTGCCACATTTGCCGTATAGTTGGCTTTATTGTGCCACTGCTGCTGATGAGGCAACTCGATTGTTTGCCAACTGATTGGCAATGCAACTACAACTAAGTATCTAACAGATACATTAGCTCAATGCAAACAATAACTACTTAGTTGCTACACAGAGAGAATAGCAACTGAAGCAAGCTGCTTAAACAGGCTAAGTTTACCTTTTGGCAGCACAGTTTGTTTAGTCTATCTAAGCGAGGCTCGAAGGCCTAAGGATTGGATGGAAATTTAAGATACAGGAATTTATGTTTCAAATAAAAGATAAAAGTAGAAATTTTGTTGCATTCTAAAATGAATGTGCTTAAGTTCGAAACTTGCTTAGGAAAAGGGGAACAAATACAAAAAGTTTTCTTATTTCCTTAGAAATTCATGTTTCAGTTTTAAATAAAATCGAGAAATATAATTTCAGATTTTCTTGAATTTGGAAAAGATCAACTTCGATTTTACAATTTAATTGAAATGTTGCTAGATTTATTTACTTGGTATTCTATAGTATTCTATATAGTAAGTATTTCCAATACAATTATTAAACTCTACTTTCCTTATATGCATTAAATTGTACCATGTTTTTTTCTAATCCAATTAAACAGCTACAAATATTGCTTAAACTTTTGTACCCTTATTTCGCTGACCTTTCATTAACTATTATTTGTGGCTTGAAATCTTTGGGCAACATTTTTTGTTCTCTCCTCCATTAATATATTAATCCATTAAGTTTGACATTTGAAAAAGCAAAGTTATCTATTATTTGCTTCACTTTAATTCGGAGTAGCTAAAACTGAACAATTTAGTGGGTCAGTCGAGTCGAGTCGGTTTGTTCGATTCATGTTTGTGTCTACTCGATGTATGTCAATTAAATTCAATTGAAATTAATTTAACGTTGTTATTGTGCGACTTGAGCCGAGACCGAGAGTGAGGAAGGAGCTAAGGCAAAGGCACTTAAGGTTTGTTGGCCAAACAAAAAGGGCAGTGGTAAATCACAACAACAACAACAACAACAACTACGAAAAAAAAGTTGCACGTGCGTCACATGACTTTTTGGCCACCTGAAGCTGAGAGTGGATTGGAGTTGGGGAGAGGGATGAAGTAGAGGGGGACTTGGAGTCCATTGGCAAACGGACACTTAATTAAATTGGGGTTGTCATGGCATGGGTGAATTCTAACTAAGTTAGAGCTGAAAAACCCAAAGCAAATTTCATTTGCACTTGGAGAAAGAGAGAGAGAGAGAGTAGAAGAGGGAGATGGACAAACATTAGAAATGCATTTGGGCGAGTGGAGCTGAAGCTGAAGCTGAAGGCAGCTAAATAATTCATGCCTGCCACACGGGCCTCAAAAGCAGCATCGATAATGTATATGTAAAAGCATAAGAATATGTATATATGTATGTGTGTATGTGTGTGTGTTTGTGTGTATTTGTGTATTTGGGTCTTTGCTTGCATTTTTATGCTCTTCTTTATGCGTTGGAAATTTTCGTGTGGTTTTGTGTTTGTTCTTCGTTCTTTCCCCCTTTTTCACACATTCCGCATTTCGTTTGTTTCAATCGATTGACATAGTTTAGTTCTAATGGATTTTCACGCCAGCGTTGACACAATTGTGGCAAGCGACGCCACCTCAGACTCGTGTGCAAACTTGAGTGTGTGTGTGTGTGTGTTTTTGTTATTTCTTACTTGTTACTTCTTGGCCATGGCAGGCAACTTTTTTCGTAAACTTACCTGCAAAGAGAGAGAAAAGAAAGAAAATTGCATTAAACTTTAAGTTTCAGTTTGAGTTTGGGTTGGAGTTTGAATTTTGTTTTCAATTTTCCCCCCTTTTTTTTTGGGTGCACTATCAGTCACATAAATTTTGTTGAAACCTAATTGCCAGAGATTATCAATAAGACGACAGCGACCCCTAATCAAGTCAGAGAGCTAGATTCTCTCTTTCTATGATGTACCAAAATAAAAATAAAATTTGATATATTTATGAGCTCTCATCAGCAGAGCTGTTTTCATCTTCATCTCGCTTTGTGTTTTCGAGATTAAAGCATAAAGACGAAAACATACAAAAAGTTATCAGCGCTTGTGATGCATTCAACTCTTTGCTTTACTTTTAATTAAAAAAATATTCAAGTTATATGCCCCCGAAAAAAAAACTAAAAACAAAACACGAGAGTTCATATACCAAAGAGAACAGAGAGAAGACAAAAGTTTGTATATTATTATATTTTAGTTTCGACTCCACTCCAACCCTGGCGCTTTATCGCAGCTGTAATCTGTCAGCGGGACAGAGTTAGGGGCAACGAAGTCGAGTGCGAGACGAGAAAGAGATGAAGAAGGAGAGGGAGGCAGACAGACAGACAATGCAAGTGCTCTCTGCCGGGGCGGTCTTTGCTTCCCATTGATGAATGCTCCAGCAGCAAGTGAAGTGCACTTGTTGTTGTTGCTGTGTTTAGTTATTAAAACTGACAGTTTTATTTGTCGCTTCTCTGTCTCGAACTTGCAGTTGCATTTGCCTTATGACACTTTTATTTTATTTTTCAGTTTTCCGTTTTCAAAACGGATTTCTTTGCTCGTACTTATTTTTGACATGTGTCAGAAGTGCGTGTGTTTGCCTCGCAGACAGTTTTTGGGGTGAATCGATTTTGGGTATACAAAAATAACTCGTATAGTTTTTGTGCTGTGTGTTGACAAATGCAATTAACATTGGCATTGCCAGCCACTGTTTGGCTCAATCAATGCAATTGATTATTCAAGTAGCCAAAGCGAATAAATGCATACAATACAACACGAATACCTCTGCTTTAGAACAGGAATGTCCACGCGAGAGTTTTTTTTCGGTTCCAATCGCTACACTGAAAAAATAAATAACGCATTGTTGCTTGCAAAGAATATGTTCTTTGAAGAAGAAATTCAGCGATGCAAAGTTAACCCTTCTGCTAAACACGAAAACGAAAAGTAATTTCTTGCAGTGAGAAGTTTTCGGCAATTTAAGTACGCATTGCCTTCGGCATATCTCGGCTAATGGTGCAAGTTTTGTTGCTTAGCTCACCGAGAGAGACAAAGCGCCTTCATGCTGTTGCGGCTCACGGTGAATCCTATGCAATTGTTGTTGCTTAGATCGTCGAGAGAAGCAGCAAATAAAAAGAATGAGGAGAGCACGCAAAATTGTTATTGTAATTGCACATGTAATTACTCTGCTCTTCCTACATTAATGAGCAAAGGCAACAACAAATGAGGAGTGAGAGCAATGGGGTTGGACACACCAGCTTTACAAATGAGTTAGTGGTTCGGCAATCGAACAACGTATTGCCTTCGGAATGTTTCGTCTAAAGGTGAATGATATGTAAGTGTTGTTGCTTAGCCGAGAGAGGCTTAGCTTATCGAGAGAGGCAAAGCGCCTTCGGTCTGGTATGGCTAATGATGAATCATGCATCATATGCATGTGTTGTTGCTTAGATCTTCGAGAGAGGCAGCAAAAAAAGAGAGTAAGGAGAGCACGCAAAATTGTTATTGTAATTGCCATTCCATATGCTAAGAGCAACACATGTACTTGACTCTATTTTTCCTATATGAATGAGCAAAGGCAACAACAAAGGAGGAGTGATAACATTGGGTTTGGACATGCCTGCTTTAGAAATGAGTTAGTGTTAATTGTAATTACATGTAACTTATTAAAAAAATATAAATTAATACAATGAAAAGCTATTAAATATGTGAATCTTTAACAACGTTGCTAATGTATGTTCTCCACACATCATTAAGATACCAAATGGAATTTGGAAAATGAGCCCAAAATTAATTTCGAATTCATGCCAACGATAATTTAATAAATTAATTGACATGCCAACAAATTAGTGTCAGCTCTCTGTCCTTAATTAATGATAGCGACTATAAAAAGAAAATGGAAAAGCTTTCGATATATTTTTTCGCACTTTGAAACAAATGAAACGTGTAATATTTGTTGTCATTTGTCTATTTTATGATAATTAAGGTTTGACATTTTTATGATATTAATTAATTTTGCTGCTCTTCTTTCAAAGAGGGGGGAAGAGAGTGTGTAAAAAGAAATTGCTAGCCATCACTCCACACTCCACACTATTCCTCTCACTCTTTCTTTCTATTCGTAGAGTCACTCGAAACGCCAACGCTCGTTTCTAATTTTGTCAACACTCGACGGATGTCGCCGACCACAAAAAGTTAATAGGCCCTGGCCTGACCCCCATGGAAATCAGAGAGAGAGAGAGAGACAAATGAAAACGGGAATAGGTGAGAAAAGTGTGTGCGCTGTTAGTCTTTTGCTTTTATTATTGTTAGTGTTGTGCTCCACTTAATGAGGGGGACGACTTTGCTTCGATCGAATGGCATTAACACTGATCGTCAAGCATTTAAAACTGCAGCGGGGGCGACTTGGGTCATAAAACTGACAATAAACTATGCAGATCGCCCCATAAAAAATGCTCTTCGAGATTATAACTAAGTAGGTGCTTTCTTTATGCTTCACTTTAGCATTTTTATTTAAGCGTTAAATTAAAGTAGTAAAACTAAAGTTTGTAATCATAATCTTCCAACAAACACTTGAAGTAATCGTAGTTTGTCCAATCAAAATTCACTTTAAAATCAAATTTGTTTCTGTTGCCTGTTCCCATATGTTTCACTGCAAAGAATTATGTGGCGCAAAACTAATGCTGTAAATTTATGCGTTGTGAAAAGTTCTTTCTTTTATTCTTTAGCTGCCTTCTTTTGGCTTTTCGGTGGATGGTAGAAAAAACTGGAAAAAAACAGCCAGTGGCCAGCCACTCAATGGCGGAGTTTTCTGGCCAGCTGTAAGACAGGCCCAACAATATTTTTGTGTCGGCTCGTCCCCCCTTTTTTTTATTCTTTTGGTTTTTTGCAAAATGAGGCGCAACGAAGCGTATGACAAACAGATTTTTCTCAAACGCAAATCCGTGCGCTGAAAAGAAAAGGCAAGAAAAAGTGTAGGAATTTCCATAAAATTAGAATAACAGCAGTGATTCTTTACGAAGCCCCTCCACACTACCCAAAAAAAAAAAAAGAGAAAAAACGAGACGACGGCTCAAAATTTATGAGCAGCACCAAAAATGTGTAAGGAGAAAAAATGAAAGAAACCAAAAAACAACAACAAACTGCAGACGACAAAAGCGAGATGGAAGATCGTCGCAAGAAACACAAAAACGAAAAGAAAACAAGTAAGAAAGCTACAGTCGAGTGAACTCGACTGTGAGATACCCGCTACCCATTTTGAATAAAAGCAATGTATTTTGCGGTATTATTCTCAAAATATACCAAATATACTGCAAAAATACTAAAAATATAAAAAATAGTATATGTGGTATATCGATATAGTACCGCATTCAAAATATACCATAGACGGCACAATATACCAGATTGTCAGCCAAAGCAACTCAGACCCCTAGTAAGTAGGCGTTTTTGCCCATACAAAAGTATTTCTTTAATAACTTCGACAATTTCCATTTGTTCGCAACCAAATTTTCAGGGATCATAAATACTATAGTTATTACTGTATATACCAAAATTCGTAACTCTAGCTTTGAAATTACGCTTGTTATTCGATTTTTTTGATTTGCAGGGGCGGAAGTGGGCGTGGCAAAAATTTGAAACAAACTTGATCTGCGTGCAAACATAACAAATGCTGTCGAAAAAAAATTATAGCTCTATCTCTTATAGTCTCTGAGATCTAGGTGTTCATACGGACAGACGGACAGACGGACAGACGGACAGACGGACAGACACACAGACGGACAGACGGACATGGCTAGATCGTCTCGGCTATTGATGCTGATCAAGAATATATATACTTTATAGGGTCGGAGATGCCTCCTTCTACCTGTTACATACATTTCCTGCCGGCACAAAGTTATAATACCCTTCTACCCTATGGGTAGCGGGTATAAAAATGAGTGTCGCCTCGAAAGAGACAAGAAAATTGTGTAAAAAATAATTGAAGCCGAGGCTGCGACAGATTTTCCCTACGCACGAGACGTTTGTCAGCTGCTCGAGTCAAGAGAATGGGAATTCACCCCCTTCCCCGTAAATAATGGAGCCAGCGCGAAACCCTTTTCCATGCTCTCTTACTCTTACTCTTGGCTGTCTGTTTAGTCATGGCGCCTCAACATTTTTTTTGGCACTCCTTGTACACTTTTGACTCTCTCTCTGTCTCTCTTAACTCCCTTCGTCTGCGAGATCATTCCATTTCGTTCCATTTTTTTCTCTTGAACTGCATTTTTCATGTTGTGCACCGGCAGCTTCGTCGCCAACTTACATTAAGTCATTTATCTTGATACTGTACTTGGTCTGCTTTTTGCTTGCTTGTGTTTGTTTGCATTTCTGCCTGTACTTTAATTCATTTTAAATTCATATCTTTATTTTCAATATTTTTGAAGTGCTTTTTTCGTTGATATTCACAGCACGGCGCCAAGCATTGAAATCTATACACGATTTTCAATTTGCACAACAAATTTGCATTCGCAGCGGCAAAACCATTTAGCTGCAGTTATTAGATCCCTTTCATCCTGCGGTTTTCGTTGTGAATTTCATGAATGCCTTGCAAATTTTAAAGGTTTTTTTTTTTCGTTTTTGTTGCTGTTGACAAACTGCATTTAGCTATTGGCATTTTAAGAGAATATGTTTGGGAATTTTCATTTGAAAGAATCTTTTTTTTTACATAGCTGAGGAAAACCATTAATTTATGGTATTTTTTTCAATTTATGGTATTTCTGCAAAATTTTAACTTATTAGTATTTAGTATTTTAAAATGCTGATAATTCTTATATGTTAATAAAAACTTTTAATTTGTGGCATTTTACTTTTTCAACATTTTTAGTTCATAAAAATACTAATAAGATAGGTTCATAAAAACTTGTAATTTGTGTCTTTAGTATATTAAAAATACTAACAAGACTTTTATAATATTAAAAGTGTGCATTTATTGAATTTGTTCCCCTACATGTTAAATTTTCTGACATTTTTTTGTCATAGAATTTAGTTATTATCTTTAGACAGATAGATTGTAAATAAATATTTAATATAAATAAAAATGTATTGTATTTTATATTTTTGTTTCCATTTTTTTCTATTCCCATCACGAAAAATTGTTTTCTTTAACTATAGGGTATTACCAAGTCATGTATTCTTCGCTCTCCACTTTCAATTGGCATTTCAATCTCTTGCATTTTGGGCATTTATGTGCAACGGCTTTGCACTGATTTTTAAAGCACTTTTTTTTTGCCAGCATTTGCAGTGTGAACTTTAAACTTTGTTTTCTATTTTTTCCTATTTGCTTTTTTTCTGGCTGTTCTCATTGTGTTTGCACCATTTTTTGCACTCATACGTTTTCGGTTTTTGTTATATTGTTACGCCGTTTGTGGTATTTTGGTGATATTTGGCGTTGAGCAACTTTTGTGTTCAGTTTTCGTTTCCATTTACTTTTTTTTTTTGCTCGTTCTCTGCCCCTTTATTTTTGGCTTTGGCGTTTACTGAATTGGAATTACAACAATTTTTTTTTATTACTTTTGCGGGTTTTTTTCAGTTTCTGGTTTTTGGGTTTGCTGTGAGTGTGTGTGTGTTTTTCATAAATCTCTAAATTGAGATTTATGTTAGTTTTGCATATTTTAGCCATGTCCAAAAAGCGGTTTGGCGGCAACAGACGAATGGTGAGCCGAGAAGAGGCAGACGAGATGAGGATAACCAAAAAGGATAAAGCACGCAAGCGGAGAAAGGCGGAAGGACAAGCGTGGTTACAACTTGGCTTGACTTTTAAAGTTTGGGTCAGTGTCTGTCTCTCTCTGTCTGTTTGTCTATCTGTCTCTCTTTGTGTGTGTGTGTTAGATGAGAAATGGGCAACGGGATTAATAAATTAGTTTGTGGTCGAATTGTCGTTTGGCTCTTAACTTTTTGATTGCTGCCGGAGCGCGGTTAGCTGACATATGGGACGTAATTAAGTGTTAAAGAGAAGAGAGCGAGACTCTTGCCCAAGGTTTAATGAGATTTGCGAGCGTGGAATTAGCAAAGAACAAAAAGGATGACTCCCTTCTCCTTTCTCCTGTCTCGAAAGTGCTGTCTGCTTTGATTAATTTGGAGCGCAGCACATGCCCTGAAGTGTGCTGACTCGCAGTGAAAATAAATTGCATTTGCATATCATTTAAAGCAAAGTAAAGTGCTTTAAAGATTTGCATTTTCGCTAGCCAATATTTATACATTCTTAACATGAGTTAAGTAAAATAGAAAAGAATATAATACTTTAATATGCATGAAGAGCTTTAATGAGCTTTTAAAGATTCAAGTTGCAGAACTATTAAAGCCAGCGGTTACATTTGTAGAAGATAAATAGTTTGTAGCAGTGAACACAATATTTTAACATTTCAGACAAGCTTTAATGAGCTTTTAAAGCTTCGATTTGTATAACTTTTAAAGCCAGGTACATTTAATATCACCTATTCAGCACAGAAAATAATGATTTATTGTTTCAAACCAGCTTTAATGAGCTTTAAAATCTTCAAGTTGCAGAACTTATTGAATGATCCTTGTCGCAGTTAATGAGCTTAAATTTGCAAGCTTTAATGAGCGTTATAAGCCGAATTAAAATTGTCTCAAGATATATTGAAATATCTAGCTTTAATAAGCTTTAAAAGCTTCAAGTTGCATAACTTATTAAATGCAAATTTAATGATACTTGCCACAGAGCTTTAGTGGGCTTAAAGTTGAAAGTTCTAATGAGGTTTAGAAGCAGAATTAAAATTGACTCAAGAAAGAAAGAGATATATAGCTTTAATGAGCTTTAAAAGCTACATTCCAATACTAATTCTAATTAAGCTAACTGAATACAAATTTGGTATTCGCTTTTCGAAATGCATTCTCCAGATTGCTCAGCTTGAAGAAACGCAATCTCATTGAATTATTTGCAGAACATATCTTTGTTATGTGCATCTGCTGAGCTGACAATCAACTTATGCTTAAATGAATAACGTAAATTTTCGGCAAATATTCAGATCGACTTGAGTCTCACCAACGCCAAAGCCAATTCCTGCAGCTCGCCACTGAGTTGAAGCTGTGTGTGTGTGTGTGTGTGTGTGAAATGCTGAGACGCCTTAGCCTTAGCCAAGTGGAACAATAAGCCAATAACCAATATTGCAGTTGCAGATGGAATATGGAATATGGAATGCATATGCAGCAAATACCTTTGGCATGTTCGCATAATGAGGCAAACTCCGCTTGGCCCAGGTAATGTATCCCTTGGTGTGTGTCTACTTCTGTATGTGTGTGTGAGAATGTTTTCTCGAGTATGAGTGTGTGTGTGTGTGAGTGATGGCAATACAGAACCGACCACAGCCACAACGACAGCAACAACTACAATAAGGAGCAACAACCGCAAGAGCAACAGCAGCAAACTTGAGACCACACTAGCCAAATGCTTCCTATCTACGGTCCAGCAAGGAGTCAGACCTTAGAGGGAGAAAGGGAAGGCAAGAGAGGAAAGGAGGGGATTTTCGGGGATGTGCCCAGGTTGCGGCTGAGCTCAGCCGAGCAATTTTAATCCCAGGCTGGAGCTTAAACAAAATTTGTTTAGGCCAAGTCAACCCAAGCGTCCAGACATATGGCATAATTGAAGCAGAGGCGAGGCAAGCACCGAAACTACCCCAACAACAACAACAAGCATACATACACACATGTACACACACACATACTACTATTGTATTTGCATTAGTGTAATGCAAAGTGTTATAAGCTTTATTATGGTAACCAGTAGATCCAACGACCCCAACGACCTGCTTGCCTTGGCGTCTGAGCTTCGCCTCACTTTGGGGAATTTTATGTAATGATGTGCTTAAATCCCCCACACACACAAACACACAAACACACCAACATACACACACACACACAACACCACACACATACATACACACTCTCGATATGTATAATACATGTGCTCGCTGCGGGTAAAACCCAAAAATGGATTGATAATATCCCACAAATGATTAACTTGGCTGAAAGTTTTTGCATGCCTTGGGCTTGAGCTTCCTCCGTCTTCCTCCCACTTTCTCCCTCCTCCTCACATATGCTAATAGTTTTGTCGGTGCAGAGGGAAACTCAACTCAACTCGACTCGACAGATTTGTCAATCTGTCTAATGCCCTTTTGTTGGGTCCCGGGAAATTTGTCGCACATTTAAATCAATTGGCATTAGAAGTTTCTGGCTCGACAAAAACCCTGGACTTAATGCTAACTGATCCCTCTCATTTCAGGGGGCATCGAATTACGTTTGATTGCCGTTTATTGACAGCTGTAATAGACTTGGATTTATATATTTTTTAGCCACATTAGTTGGGTAATTGTTAAAGGGTTTGCAGAAGCAGACTCTGGCAATACACTTAGCTGATTTATGCAACTATGTCAATGTCAGATGGCTGCCATAACTCAGAGAAGCGCAATAAATATTGTATCACATGCTGGCATCATAAGGGAATAATGATAAATAACCAAATCAGCGACCGAAATGACTTCATTTCATTGCAGTCTCCCCTCTCTCTTCATGTCACTCCAAACAACACGACATATTCCATATATCCATAAACATAGAAAACAACTGAGACCAAGTCGAGAATCGGATTGCAGATGAAGATAAAGATGAAGATGAAGTTCACCCCGCTCTCGCCTCTTGATATGCGTAAATCTTTTATCCGCATAAAACGATAATAAATCTTTGCAGCAAAACGTACAGATTATTAGGCGCCCTCCTTTCGCCTGCTGCGACAAAACATCTGGCATCAAAAGCAACAACACAAGTAGCAACAGCAACAGCAACACAAGTAGCAAAAGCAACACAAGTGGCAGCAACAAGAACAACAACAATGCTAAACATAATCGCATGCTTACGAGTGTGTTGACATTTTTCCATAAGCTGGCGGCATAAAGAAAGAGCATTAGCATTAGCATTAACATTATCAGATTGCCAATGGAGCGTAGTGAGCAAGTGAGTTTCAGTGGGCGTATATTATACATATCGGAATTTAATTATACTCGTAAGCAGTTACTCGCCATTTGCCGCCTAAGTGGCCATACATCAATCTGACCACAAGTTGAATAGCTTCGACTTGACGTTTTATGTTGAAATTGAAATTTATTATGCTCAAGCAATAACACCGAAAAGTGTCGAATAAAAACAACCAACAAGTGAAAAGATTACAAATATTACACTTTGTAAAACATTAAAAAATAGAATTGTATTACATAACGAGTAAAAAAGAAACGAGTAAGATGGCAAATTGTTGTACTAAGTAACCAGTAGGTAAACAAGTTGTTGTATTAATATAAAATCTAACAAGTAAATAGGTAACGAGTATGCGGAAAAGTTGAATAACATGATATACCGAGTAAATAAGTAACTGGTGGACTGACTTAATTTATCAGCAACATTACAGTTTTATCATACGAAATACAGAACGAGTAATTAAATATCTAGCGAGTAATCATGTAACGAGTAGGAGTAAAAGTAGCTCATATAGTTAATTCAATTATTTGATTATTTTACTTCTCTAAATCGAACAAAAAGAGTGAGAAAATATCTAGCGAGTAAATAAGTAACGAGTAGGCTAACGTGTAGTATCAGTACATTACAGTTTTATGATATGACATGCAAAAAGAGTGACGAAATGTCTAGCGAGTAAATAAGTAACGAGTAGGCTAACGAGAAGCTCATTAAACGAAGTGTAATTCAATTATCAGACGAGTCAATAAGTAATGAGAAAGTTCATTCGGTAAATTGTCAATCCACTCAACAACTTTACAATACCCTAAAAACTACCATAGAACATTCAGCCAAATAAAGTAATAATGTAAGCTGGCTTCTCAAGTTTAGCTCGGTAATACTAATAATCGAGAAATTATGCGACATGCCAGTTTCGCTTGTCATGATGAGCTCTTGATAAGTCTGCGAAACCAAACTGTGCACGCCTGGTATAAAATATATTTCATTCTCGTTAGCATATAATGTGATTTGGGTGCTAGAAGAGTGGAAGAGGGAGAGGCAAGGCGACGGCTCGCACATTTGTGCAGTTTTATTGCCGTCTGTTGCCGTTTTGTGCTGAGTTAACACTTTAAGACTGCCACACTATGGCACTCACATATGATTTATGGCTGCCAACGAGAGCGCTCGCAAGTATGCAACACACAAAAACGTGGCACAAGCGAAGTGAGCAAAGACTGCTGAGCAGAGAATGGGAGAATTTTGAGGAGGAGGAGCAGGAGGAGGAGGAGGAGGAGAACTACCGAGGGAAGGCTGTCGCGACGACGGTGGCAAATGTCGTCGGCAAGTCACTTAAAAATGGCTCAGCAAAAGGTGCACACACAAACACACACACACACACACATACAGATGTTGCAACATCGAGTGAAATGTGTGTGCCGAAATGCACTTAAAATGCAAGGCAAGTCAGCGCGCTGAGAATAAAATAAACTGAAATAAAAATGTATACAAAAAAAAAAAGAAAGAAAAGGAAAATGTAGCAGAAACCGACAAACCGGTTAAAGGCGGGCAGCATGAAAAGAGCGAGAGCGCCCAACTAAAAGGCATGTCACACAGTCTCTGTATGTGTGTGTCTGTGTGTGTGTGTGTGTGTGTGTGGAGTGCTATAAGCAAACACTTTCGAGTGCATTTAAAGTGTGGCACAAACAGTGGCAGCTACTTCAGCTGCCTCATCCGGCCATGTCTCTCTCTCTTAACATCCACTCCAAGGGATGTTAAGCTCAGACACACACTCGAGGCAACTGCTGTGGCGACTCCAACTGCTGCTGCTACTGCTGCTGCTGCTGTTGTTGATGCCATTGTCAGTGGCGTTGTTCGTGGAGGATCTTGGCAATTTTTGCCCCGTTGTTGCCAATAATATTTGCTAAAAAAAAATTGCACACAAAAATGCGCAACGTTTGCACAAAGCCGCCAAAGTCGACAGGCCAACAAGCCAACAAGCCGCCAAGCGGCTGCCAAGTGCAACAAGTGGACACACTCGCTTACTCTCTCTCTCTCTCTCTCTCTTTCTCACTCTTTCGTTCTTGCTACAATCTGTGGCAAACAGCCGCCAACTGGCAACAGCGTCCTGCCACTCAGCTGTTCACTTCCTTGCGAAATTCACACTTGAAAGTGGCAACATTCGGGGCACAACTTGCCACACAGCTCGCATCTATCGCATATGCCTGCCAAGTTGTGCGTCTTCCTCCTTCTTCTCTCCTTTTCCTCTCTTCCTCTTCCCTATCGCTTGGCGCTCTTTCCGGTCTGCCTTGGGCTTAAAGTGAGCCTGTGGGGCGTCCGGCGCAACAGTTTGAATTTGCCTAAATATTTTCGGCTAAAAGATTTCCGGCAACTGTCCCTGTGCCACACACACACACACACAGATAAGTCGCTGCCACAATCGTTGCCACAATCCGTTGCCCTTTGTTGTTGTTCCTATAGTCGACTCCGTCCGTGCGCATAACATGAGAATAGTTTGCTAATTTTGGGAACCTAATTTGAGTCATCCTGTTGCAAAGTTTCCAGTTGCGAGTTGCGAGTTTCGAGTCAGTTGCCAGTTATCAGTTGTACATTTGTGCCTCTGCAACAAGAGTCGTGCGGCAAGAGTTTCGTTATTGGGATTGGGCTTGGGATTACGAACTTGAGTTGAGTCGACTGGAGTTGACTCAGTTAGTTAGGCAGGCAGCTCTCGATGCGATTGTCACATATAAGTAATTGGACTACGGATAATTAGTTTGCTGCGGCAAGTGTCAACTCAAGTGGGGCAAAGTATGTTTTTGGGGCATGCCGCACTTAATTCACATTTAATATCAAAGAGGACAAGGGGCAGGCAAAAAAGGCATTTATAAAGTTATGGAATGACTTTCAATAGAACACTTAAACGAAAGACAGCTAACGAGAC
The DNA here is from genome assembly GCA_023558445.1 of Drosophila pallidifrons. Taxonomy (NCBI): domain Eukaryota; kingdom Metazoa; phylum Arthropoda; class Insecta; order Diptera; family Drosophilidae; genus Drosophila; species Drosophila pallidifrons. The sequence goes on along the minus strand of CM042347.1, from coordinate 25,865,438 downwards.
AGAGGAATATTAATTGAGTTGTAGAGAAAATGAAAGCTGTATTAATATACAGATAGATGCGACTTTAAATGAAGAACTGAATGTATTTACTTGATTTTATGTTGAAGTGAGCACTTTAATGAAAGAAACGGTTAAGGACTAGGTAGATAAATGTTGGTATTGTTTGATATAAATACGTATAACATCTTAAAGAAGCTTGGGGCCAATGATAAGACAGAGATATTAATAAGGTTTTAGTCAAAAAGAAATCCAAGCCATGTTGATAAAAAGATGGATGAAGCTAAATAATTGTATTAAGTTTCCTATTTAAGATAGAAGGTAATAACGCTCCAGAATTTTAAGAAGGAAGATACTAACAACAAATTAGGAAAATATTAATTTAAGCTTTAATAGCTTTTCCTAGCAAATTGCGCCAATCTATATATTTCTATATAATTTCATATTCAAAAGAAAGACTTTAAAAAAAGGTGAAACTATCGATAAGAGAATTCTGTAATATTCATAGGGGTTCCCTTTAACAGAATAAATTTCCCTTGATTGGTTACATATAAGATACATCTTATAAAATTTCTATATTCCATTTCCATATTCCATTTCTAGTAAATTTAATATTTTCAAGGGAAGATATTAATGAAAGAAATAGGTCAGAGAAAGGCCAAAGGAACATTAATGTAGATACAATAAGATTGTTGTCTATATTGACAAATTGAACTACTAGAAAAGATGTATATATATTTTTGTTTATCTTATTCATTTTATTGCCACAGTTTCAATATGTTTATTCGATTTTCGGGGGCAAGGCATTAAAGCAGCTGAGCCAATTTCTGGTACATCTGTAAATGACGCAAGTTATTTGCACACATTCACATTTATTGTGGTCCCAATACAATTTCTCTTCTCGCGCATCCTTTTCATTATATTATACTAGCTTAAGCTCAGGCTCTCACACTCTTCCTCCCTCTCTGATGCCCAGGAAAAAGTTCAGGCGAAAGAACAAATGTTGATTTTTTTCTACCTGTGCACCTTTGCGGAATTTGCTGAATCGTCGCAAAATCACTTTTACGATTTTGGTTTATATAGCAATAAAAAAGAATCTGCTCGTATTTGCAATAGTTGCCCTTGTTGTTGTTGTTGTTGCTGTTGTTATTGCTGTTGCTGCTGCTGGCGGCTCATTGCTTGAAAACTAGCGCAATACAACTGAGAAATCTTTTCCGACTTGCAACTCACCCCCTCCTTCCACTTCTCCCTCTACAGTTGCCGAGATTCGCGAGCTGTGTGAAAACTTTTGGCAGCGCGTGTGCGCTTCAAGCTCAATAAAATTGCATGAGGCAAACAAAGTAATTTTTATAGCGACTGCCACATACACAAGACACGAAAGAGGAGAGCGGAGAGATGGGGGATTAACATTGGAGCTATACATCGCATGTTTGCTTATATGGGAATACTTTCGCTCTGATTTCCTTTACTTTGCTTTTCACATTTGCCTGATCCTTTTTGGCAGCGTCACGGCAAGCTATGCCAATCTGTTGAGGCTGCTGCTTCCTTTGGAGTCCTGACCGAAAATCCAAACGCGAAAAAGGTGGAGCGTTGCTGTAGTTCAATTCGTTAACAAGCTGTGTGGCAAGGAAGGCGACAACGAGGGGGCGTCAGGATATTCACACTGACTGCAAAATTTACGCGTCGCCTTACATAAACTTTGCCATTTCATTCTCGGTGATTCAGAGTCTGAGACTGCGACTGAGACTAAGACAACTCGGCTGAAGGCTCTCTCTGGTAATGGTGGCATTGCTGACGACGCTGCGAGACAGTCAGCATGACTATTCAGTTGCCCCAGAAATATATATTCACATTTATAAAAGAATATATATACGAAATACGGAATATGGTTTGGCATCTTTCGCTGTGCTAATTTCGCGTCAAGTTATTGAAAACGAATGGCGTGTGAAAAATGTGAATTACGAGTACTCGTTTCTCATCCTCATCGTCATGTGAAACTTTGCCGCTTTCTCTTCCGCAAGCCGAAAGGAGAGCGAAAAGGGCTTCCTGCCTTGCATGACTGTCGACTGTCAATGGCGCTTGTTTTATATCGTTTCTTGTGTTTTGTGCTGTGAAAGCAGCACATTGATAAGACAGCCGGAAAACTGAATAAGTTTTTAGCATACGAGCGAGCACATCGATTTTCTCCTCTTGTTTTTGCTGCTGTTGAGAAATAACCAAAACATGATAGACATGTGTAAGGCTTTACGACCCAACAGCTCAAATCCCCCCCACCCATGAAAGGGGAACAAAGAGAAATTTGTAATCAAACAACAGTGGAAGAAACTTTTATAGAAAGCCGACAGTTTAATACAAAGTGTGCCTATTTAGATGCTACTGAGTATAACAGATTTGTTCATATTTGTAAAGCAACTACATTATGAATATAGTACAATTATTTTGTGTAATGAAATATTACTTTAAACAAGTAAGAAACAGTCAAATGTGAATAAAAGCAGAGTAGAACGGTATTAATATAAAAATATAACAAATATTGCAAAAAATACTAAAAATACTAAAAAATATACCAACGGTATTAATTTTAAAATAATACCAAAACAATATACCAGATAATACTAAAAATATGCCAACCATATTAATTTATAACTATACCAAATGAATATACCATAAAAATACTAATAATATATCGAATGTTATCTTTGGTATATTAATATAGTACTTCATTCAAAATATACTCCATTTTTGATTTGTTAAGAAATATACTAAAACACACAAGCTAACTAACAGGTGATATATAACATTATATCATAATATACACATATATTATATTAAACTTGTCCTAAGAATGTTTCTTATACGAAATTCTGGTGGAAATGTGACTAAATAAATATATAAATTTCAATTCCGAATTTCATATTTAAATATTATTCTGAAAGTCAATGACATTTAGTTTATCTCAAACTTGAATATAAAGTATTTATATAGTATATAGTATTCATATATGTATATTATATAAATATAAAGTTTATTGAATTCTGACAAAAACCAAAAGAATTTTGTATTATTTCAAAATTTTAAATCATTTTGTTACCCATGATTTTTTTTTTTTTTAATGAAGTTTGAAACTAATTTTCCCACTTGTCTGGGATTTAAGACTTGACCATGCTCAACTGTTGGCTTTCTAATATAAGTTTCTGCTTTAAATATGTCTGAATAATAATAGAATTTTTAATTGCAAATTTTCAAATTATTCGCTAAATTATAAAACATGTTTCTGTTCCCCAAAATGTTTTGCCAATTATAAATTTGAGAACTCTTGTTTATTTTTTAACTTGTCTGGGAATTCGACCTTGGCCATGCTGATGCACTCAATGTGCTGGCAATTGCAAACTTTTTATTTTATACACTTCACAATGACAAAGCGTCAGAGTGGAGGAGAGAGCAGGGAATTGCTGTCAGGACAGACGCCCCCAATATCGTTTGACGCAGCAGCTGGCATTTAACCCTTCAACACCCGTCTAATTAACCCATACTGGTTTTTAGTTGTCCCATCCTGACTTTTTTGGCTGCTGCTGACTCAGCTGCCATTGTTAGCTGAGCTCATTGGCTCGTTGTCGTTTTTCTTTGGTTCCGGCACATATGTTTTTAATTATAACTACACACATACATTGGAGGAGCCCTTCGCACTTTGCAGTCTCAGATGCTGTCTGGGTTGGTTTTTAGAGGCTGCTCCACATTTACGCTGTGCTGTGCCATAATTTTGCGAATTTATGATGCGTTACATTTACAACAAACGAGACATTTTATAGCTGATCATCAATCAATTTGTCAGCCTTCCTAGAACCATCGACGGCTGCAAGCACATTGACAATTATGGAGTGGAAAGACCTTCCTTCCCATCGTTGTGTGTGCAAATAATTAAACATTTTGGAACGTAAACTTATTTATAACACTGCATGGCACACGCTATAAAATGCAAGTTTATGGCATAAACACAGAGAGAAAAGAACCGCAAACAAAAAGTTGGAGGCGCCTTCTTGCAACCTCGAAAGCGGCGACAAAATGTCAAAAGCAGCAGCAACAAGGAAGTTGCCGCCAGTTGAATGATGATTGGGAGCGCGAAAGTAAACTGGAAATTGGGAGGCTGCTCGAAAAAGGGCCACATTAATTTCCGCAGCATTTTCTAGTTCAGTTTTTCTTTCTCTTGCTAGCTGTCGATGTTGCTGGCGTGTTGTGAATGTTGCTGGCGTGCCTGTCGAGATGTTGCTGCTGCCTTCGCTTTGGCTGCTGCTGCTGCAGTTTGACAAGCACAAACAAACAGTGAGCGAAGCTGCTGCTCTGTTGTTGTTGCTGTTGTAATGTGACAGAATGAAGACATATGCTTGCTTGCTGAAAGCTGTGCAAAGTAATTAGACAAACATTTGCCCGTGGTCGAGGCCAGCTGCAAGCTGCAACCCTCACACACCACACACACTCACACACACACACACACACACACTACGACAACTGCTAATTGCTTCAATCAACACGTCGCCGCAATTTTGTCGCCGCTTTTGTTGGTTTTAACAGCTGGACGGACGGACGGACAGACAGGCTATAAAGCAAGTGAAGCCAAAAGTTTTAAAAATATGTTCTTGAAGTTTTCTCGCTCTTGATGGGGAGACGACACAGCAAATGTTTTCAATATGCCACGCCCACTTCACGGCCAGTTTGCCTGTCTGCGTTTATTGCAGCCAACATTTTGTGAACTTTTTCGAAAATTGCCACGAAAATTGCACCAAAATTACAAATTATGTTCAGCAACAGCAGCAGCGAGGCCAAGTATATATAGTAAAAAGAGAGGAAGAGAGGAGATGAGAGGAGTGGTGAGGAGAGGAGAGGGGAACTCTGGCGTTAATGACAACCACGCCATGGACAACAGCAGCCACAGTTGGAGTATGGGACGAAACGCGGCTGTTTCTAATTGTTTTAGCACTCTTTCGATCAGAGGGGGAGTGATTGCAGAAGAAGGGGAGAAGGAAACTTCGCTATGGAAGTAGAGTAGAGGTGACTTGTTAGACCCTTTTAAGATTTGGAAAACGGGTCTATTAGGTTTAGGAAATTTACCACAATTTCTTATGTCGTTATACTCAACTATTTTTCGTTTGTTTCAAACTTCAATTTTGTGATAATTACAATGAATAAACATAATTTACAAGCTACTTACTGACCACTTTTTATTGTATTAAAATGTGTTCTTAAATATATATATAATCTTCATTATGAACAGAATGTTCGAATATAGAATTTATGATGCAATGAAAGCTAAGACACACTTCCACAGCGAACACGTTAGACTAATTTAAAAGAGTAAAATAATTTACTAGACTCTAATTTTCCTAAAGGGTCTCTTAAAGTCAATACTCCTCTCTATCTGTCTACTTTGTTATTCTGCCTGTTTTTAGAAATGAGTTGAATAGAATTGAGAGGATAAGTAAAAAAAGTTTTTACATCAAAAAGTAATTACAAAAAAAAAAGTAAGAAAAGGGTCTCTTGAAGTCAATACTCGTTCCCAACTTCCTATGTTGTTTGCCTGCCTCTTTTTCATTATTATATGTTGTTAATGGAATAAGTAGAGTAATTTATTAATCAGAAATTAATTAAAGGAATTGAAGTAAAGGGTCTCTTTGAGTCAATACTCCTCTCTAACTTTGTAATTTGTTATTCTATCTAATTTTATATCAAAATTTAATTACAAAAAATGTAAGAAAAGGGTCTATTAATGTCAATACTCATCTCCCACTTCCTAGCTTGTTTGCCAGCCTGTTTTTGAATGTTGTTAATAGGATTGAAGGGATACGCAACGCTTCAATTGCCAGCGTCAGCATTCAAGTTTTTGGCTGTAATTACGCAATCGGCGACAATTTGAAAGATTTTCCACTGCACACTAACAGAAATTATTACGAATCCTGCCAACAGCCGAACGGTGTGTGCAAATGGGCTTTGTGGCTTTGAGGCCTGTTCTGTATCGCTGTGTGTGAGTCTGTGTGTGTGTGTGGTTGTAACTTTATTTAAACACACTCAGCTTTTGTTCGATGCACACAAACACACACAATTCGAAAATTTCGATTATTCGTTAAATGAATCTCATTAGGGTTACATGAAAACGAAACGCAGTTTCAATCGTATACGTAATTTGCTATTTGGGGTTGCGTTAAACGAGATTTGCTGGCAGCCGCAATTCACTTTAAATTGATTGGAAATTTGAAATCGCCGACTCACTCGGCCCCCCCTCAATTGGTAAACATTTGCAAATTTTTGGACCTACGAATTTCAAATATTTGCACAAATATTACACGAGCTTCTGATGTAAAATACTATTTTAAAGTTGTGTATATAGAAGTTGAAAATGTGTCAATATTTTTTAGTGAAATTTTATGTAAAATTGAGAATATTGAAGCTTCAAATTTGGCAATATTTTGTAGAGAAATTGAATGTAAAATAATAAATATTGAAGCTTCAAATTTGTCAATGTTAATGAAAGAAATTTAATATAAAAACTGCTAAAAAAAAATTCAGTTGAAAATATTGAATAACAATAAATTTTGTAAGCAACATAGAAACGATTTAAAGCAAATAAATTATAGCAAAATGTAATTTCGTTTTTCTCCCATTTATTCTAAAATTGAATTTACCTCACAATGTATTATATTTCCTTATTAGTCAAAATTTTTTAAATTCAATTATCTTTTGCCGAAAATCGATATATTTTCGTACCAATTAAATCCACTTGTCTCTTAAAAATATGATAATTGAAATTCTAGGAAAAACATTTGCATTATTTCTCAGCAAAATGAACAAAAGGGGCATTCCAAAAATGTGATGACATAACAAACGAGAAAAAAAAGTTTGGGCAAATTTAACAAAACTTCTGAATCGTGGAATTCAAGGAAGAGGCTGAGAACTTTAGCAAGTCAAAAGGAATGTTGCTTTTGCGACATAAAGTTGCTGCTAGGGCAACTGTCACGCTCCCCACACACACACTGAGAGAGAGACTGACACACTTGAGGCAGCAGCAACAATGGAGACGTGTAGCATCAGTATTAATTTGCACAATTCAATGTGCCACTTAATACCAAAGACGTGTCAATTTCATGGCTGACAAACCGTTTGAAATGCCGTTGTCGTAGCCATAGCTATGCCTTGTTGTTGCTGTTGCTATTTCTGTGGACAAGCCAAGAAGTGGCAGCAACAACAACAAGAACAACAACAACAATTGCCACACATGCATCAAGCGACGCTGGCCAGCGCTTATGGGAATTAATTACAGCCATCAAAAGTTATTAGGCGCAATTATCACAATGTAGGCGACGTGCAACGACGCTGACCACGATCATCGCGATGATGGCGATGATGAAGGCAGCATGTCCATGTTGTCATTGCTGTTTGGCCCCTTGGTTTGAGGTGAAGGTGGCGGCTGTCAACAGCAATGCGAATGGCGCTTAACTCTTGTCTCTTGTGTCTCGAGTCGATAATGGGCGCTGACTTAAGGGCAGCAGAATTTCCCATTCGAATTTCGCATCAATGGGCGGACTAAAGAAAAGGCGAGAAGCAGAATGGAAGCTGCCAAATACCAAATGAGTTGTGCAGTTACCGCCACTTGAGACACTGACAAGCGGCCCTTTTGGCCGCTGGCTAAAGGCGAAAAAAAAGAATGCCAACAAAATGCGCCATAAATTAAAACTAAATGCCGCTGCCTGTCAGTGGCAGCAACTGGAGACAGCAGCGACCAAAGGCGACGGCGACGGCAACTGCACTGAAGATTAACGCACAAATACACACACGCCCACAGCGTGCAAAAAGTGGGCGTTGACACCCGCACACACACACACACACCGACACTGACAACTGGCAGGCCGAAAACAAAAGTCAAGCATTGGCCGCATGATTTACGGCCGAAAATGGAAAATTGCGCATACGCCGCGTTTGCTCATAAATTTTCACCGAGGAGAAAACCGTTTGATGCAAATAACTGGAAGTTGGCTGCCAAGCAGAAAGGATTGCTGAACACAACACTGAGTGAGGCCTGGGTGGTCCACCATTTCTGACACTTGGCAGACATTTGGTCATTTGTTCGCCACCCGCTTGTTGCAAGCGAATTGCAAACAGTGCTGAACAGAGCTGAAAAAACAAATGAAACAAAAGCACTGAAAGGGACGCCAACGCAGCAGCAACAACGACAACAACCACGTCACAGAGACATCATCTTGTTAGCATTTTGTCAGCCAAGTTGTCACATTCGCTTCTGCTGCTGCCGCAACAAGTTGACTAGGGCAACGCAACAGAACGCAACGCAAAAGGCGACACAACGCGACAGCTAGAACCCCACAACAGTCTCATCCCAGCCAGCAGAAGTTGCCATCTTCCATCTCCCATCGCTTGCAGCAATGCCTACACATTGCTGCCTCCACGCACTTCATGCCTCACTTGACTTACATTTGGGTTGACGTCGACGGCGACGACGACGGCGAGCAAAATCTTTAATTGTCGCGCAATTTTCCAGTTACTGCATTTCTCGCTCCCTCTCTCTCTTTCTCTTAACTACACACTTTGCTTTTGCTGCTGCCCAATTGCCATGGAATTCATGTATTCATTCAGTTGCCACCCGGCTGCACAGTGAGGCCAAAGCAGACAACTTTATGACTAAGTTTCGTTTAACTAAATCTTATAACATTTCAGTTCGTATATTAAAATTAAATAAAATAAGCATATTCACTATATCCCCTCTTTTTTTCTACTAAATCTATATCAAAAGCTTTTATAATATTTAGTTCTCAAAGTCCAAAAGAAGCACAATTAAAAAAACTTTCGTTTAAAATAACAAAATAATATTCATTATACTTTCCTTGATAAATTTCTGGAGTTCTTTTCAGATGCAACTAAATTCAAGTGTTATTAGTAAAGTGTTTTTAAATTTCAACTAAATGCAAGTATTATTATTAGTAAAGCTTTTTTTAAAGTTCAAATCATACTAATTGTATGAAATTTCCATTACTTTCAACACTTTTCTTTATAAGATTTTTAAATATTAATCATTATGTCTAACAACTTTTCTTTGTTGTAGAATCCATATTAAACGATTTTAAGATTGCATTAAATATTATTATAGCTCTTCAAAGTCTAACCAAAGCAAATTTGGAACTATTATTTGTTGTTCAAATAAAATAAAAATAATATACTATATTTTTATAGTTTCTTCCAAAGTGCACTAAATATAGTACTCTTTAAATTTCTCATCATTTTCATTTCCTTATTAAAGACAATTTTTATGATATAAATTAATATTTTTATAGCTTGCCAAATTCGAAAGCATACTTATGTTAACATCTTTAAAAGCATTTCCTCTTAAGACATTCTATAAAATGATTTCTGATCAATCCATCCTGAAAGCTTCCATCAACTTTTGCCCCAAAAATTAATAATTTACAATCATAATTAATTTATAAGAGAATATTGATAAGTTTTCTCTATGTAAAACTTTGTTGCAATCAAAAATCTATATTTAATATGCTCCCAGAATAAATTAATTGACAAATTTCGAATATTCTATTGTTATAAATTTGAAATATTTTCACATTAAAAAGAAATAAACTAAAATACTCGCTGCGTATATCATCGGTTAATAGTTTATGGGTTAAAGTGTAATAAAAAGCTAGAAACAGTTCATAAAGCATCCAAGCTTTCTTTCTCTTTCTTTCTACTTCTGTAAAAACATATAATTATGTAAAATGTTGTCTCGTATCTGTGCGTAAAATAATTTTTATTGTCGTGGCCAGCAAACAAAATCATAAACTGGAATTTAATTTTTATGACTGTGGCTATTAAAAATAAATTCTAAAGTTTTGGTATCAGTGTGCGAATGCCTTTGGAAATTCATTCATATTTTTTTCACTTTTTCACTCTGGAGTCGGAGCGTTGCATTCATTTGGACGCCACTTGCGCGTGCAACTGATATGCCCGAGTCTCCAGCCTGCAGCCTGCAGCATTCAGTTGCAGCCCCCAAGACAACGAGAACGACAATGTTGAATGTACGCTTACAATGGAAGAAAGACTACTGAAGAGTAACTACCAATTAGGCGGGTAGCGACAGCAATTTCAATTAAAGGAATTAATTGCGTGGCAGTTTGAAGTACTCCAAAGGGAGAGGAAGAGAGAGTTAAGAGACGTGGCAACACTTTTGGCAGCGATAAGCGCCACTTATCTAAATACATATTTACTTTTTGCACGCTGCGACAGCTTTATTGTTCGCCTCAAAGTATGCATAAAAAGCAAAGAGAGAGAAAAAGTAAAGAACGAACCCGCATTGTCAACACGGAAATGTTGAGAATACTTTCCGTGCTGAAGGTGTGGCAAATGCAGCAGCTTGCGATTTTTATCGCATTTCATGCAGCTTGACAGGCGCCAGCAACACTGACAACAAACACAACTTTTTTAAACGCCGATACTATCACCAACACAAAGCCCTTTCCGCTTCCGCTGTGTTTGTGTGTGTGGAAGCTGTCGAAAGCTGCTTTCGGCAGACGCAGCAAACAACTTTGAATTTTGTTTGAAACTGTTGAAACCGGAACAAATTGTACAATAGCCAAAAAAACGTAAAACCAAACGTCGACAGGCTAATTAGTTTGCCACACAGAGTTTTCAGATCAAAGAGCAGCCAATCTAAGATAAACATTAAGAACTGCAACTAAACAATACATAGAATATATATTGATTGTACAATTCTAGGTGGCAAGTGAGTCGGATCGCGCAGATCATAAAATTAGTCAATCGACTCGAAACGGTTTCTCATCAAGAAATGCCAACAAATCAATGGACAGACACAGAATGGGAGCACATAAAATGGAAATGTATTTTACGATTGAGTAAAACTTTTGTGTGGCTACTAAGCTGAAAGCATTTGCTGACTCATAAAGGTGTATGTGTGTGTGTTTGTGTGTGGGAAAATGTAGGTGAATTTCCACGTGTAAATGCGCATGTAAAGTGTCACTTCAACTCGCTCAATATTTGATTGAGCCACCTACGAAAAATGCAAACGTTCTCCCAACAGACTGTCAGATGCAGAGATGCAGATGCAGAGATGCAGATACCGAGTATGCAGATGCAGATGCAGCTACAATGTGGAGACGCGACATTGGCGCATTATAAAAATGTTTTACGATTGCCGGCACCAAAGACAACGTTGCGACCCAAGCAATATAAAAAAACAAGTATGAAAGTTGAGGGTGCTCGACTGCGAGATACCGGCTACTTTTTTTTGAATAAAAGCAAAACAGTGCGGAATTTATTTTAAAATATAACAAATGGCTATATTCGGTATATTTAAATGGTATTTTATTTAAAATATAGCATATAATACAGAATATACCAAATTAATATACTGCAAATATACTAACTATATACCAAATACTATATTTGGTCTATTAATATAACCTAGAGTGTAAAATATACCAAATTACAATACTGTAAAATTCTATAAATATACCAAAGGTTATATTTGGTACATTGTTATAGTACTACATAAAAATATACCTTTTAGTACAACATATACCAAATTAATATGCACAAAAATACTAAAAATATACAAAAGTCTATATTTGGTGAACTGACATAGTACTATCTTCAAAATATATGATAGATTGCAAATTATACCAAATTAATATACTGAACAATGCTAAAAAAAATATATCAAAGGTCATATTTGGTATATGAATACAGTACTACACACCAAATATACCATAGAACGCAAGATATACCAAATTGTAAGCCAAATCTAATAAGACTCATAGTAAGTAGGCTTTGTTACCTATACAAAATTATTTCTTAAAGAACTTCCACATCGAACAGACAGATATGGCTATATTGTCTGAGCTGTTAAAACTGATCAAGAATATATATACTTTATAGGGTCGGAAATGCCTTCTTCTGCTTGTTATATTATATTTCCTGCAAGCACAATTTTATAATACCCTTCTACCCTTTGGTTAGCGGGTATAAAAACACAGAGAGAGTGAACAAAGAAGAACAGTGCAAAGCAGAGAACAACTTGGAAGTAAAGCGAGTTTTACGATGTTGTCGTGAGGCAGCGAGAGTGAGCGAGATAGCGATAGCGAGGGGTCACTTTGCATGGAGTCAACTGGCGTTGCATTAAGCAAAACGACGGCGACGTCTGGACATGAGCGTGAACACATGAATAGCTGCCGGCAGCTTAATGGATATGGATATGGATATGCTACACCAACAAATAACAAATAACAACAAGAGCAACTACAGCAACAACAACATCGTGGCACGCACAAATGGAGCGTCTATATCCACAATATGTATATTGCTTTGTTATACACTGCTTCCAAGTTATATTAACTTTGTGGATGCGTATGCAACAGCCAAGATTGATGGGATTTACTATTTGCATAGCGAGTTTTTATGCTCATCAGTTTCAATCAATTACCAAGACAGTTCTCTAGTATTTTAAAAGCTTTCATCAAAGAAGTTATAGTTTGCTTTGGTAAAAAAAAATAAAACCTTGGATTTTGAAGTCGTCTCGACTGTGGAATACTCGCTACCCATTTAAGTGTGGTATTATTCTTAATATATACCAAATAAATACAATAAAAATATGCTAAAATAAACTTAAAGCTATATTTTTCGATATACTGTTACATTTAAAATATACCACACAAAAGTACTAATCTAAACCAAATGCTATATTTAGTATATTGATATAACTCTACATTCAAAATATAGCATACAGAACTAAATATGCCAAAATACGCGACCGTAGCATTTCTCTTTATAACATTATACTAAATTTTTAATACTCCCCAATTGAAAGTCTCGCTGGCAGCGTATTGAAAGTTTCGTTCAAGTTCACTTCATTATATTCTCCTTTTGTTTTTTGGTTATTTTGCATGGCATTTTTTCAATTTCATTATCAAGTTTTATGCTATGCGCCGCAGATCGGTTTACTTTAGCAGACGAGAGCGAGAGACAGAAAGAGAGGAAGAGGGACCGAGAATAGGTCTTTTGTGGTGACCTTTGTGACTCGACTCGTCTGAGCATCGACGACTTCGAATCAAACGCTTGCAACTGATTCTGATTGTCCTCTCAAGTGACAGAGAAGAGAGTAATTATGGTGCTATCGATGAGCTATCGAATATATATAGTTAATCAGAATCGGGCTCACAGATAGACTGTCGCATCGAAGGTGACTCCAACATTGACACCGAAGGCAAGGGCAACGGTAAACTGGACATCAACAATTAAATTGAGCTTGTGATTAAACCACATTCCACAGGAGTCTCGACGGATAATCAAGTGATACACTACATCAAAACAACTGCAAATACGACTGACGCAGCTCATTTCTCTTAGTCCTCCCCATTTTTAGCGCTCTGCAAATTTTCGTATCTCTTCAATCGCATTCGCATTTTTAAGCAAGGCATTTGACTTCCTTTTTATCAAGTAGATTAATTTTTATTAAGAATAGTATGTAAATTTTTTCTATTACTTTTAACTTTGTTATTGACTTAGTTTTTATTTTATTTATTTTCAGCTCACAAGTAAGTTTAAGATTTTCTTAAATTGCCGGTTGCAAACAAAATCCAAAAATCTTTCCGTTTACTTTCGAAGCTCATCACTTTTTAACATTAACTATACCTCGATGACGACATTTCGCCAGAGGAAAGTTTCATTGCTCGAATATGAGATATCACATATGTAACATATATATAGAATACATCACACTGACCATTTGTCCACTTCACTCTGTGTGTGAGAATGTGTGTGTGCCCGCATCTCTACTTTGTGCTTTTTTTCCCCCCAATCCTTCAGCTTTAAGGCATTTAATTGAATATTGCGGCTGACCAACTGGCGGCTCAACGACAAAGTCGACTGAGTCCAACTTCGAACTCTCTCTCTGTCGTGGCAACTCCGGCCTGAGGTCAGTCCGGCAACAATTCTTCTCCATGTCCGGGATTCGTGTTCGAACCGAGTCCGTGGTTTTGTCATAACCACAGCGACAAGCAAGCGTAGTGAAGAGGCAAACGAGTCGAAGGCAACTTTAACTTCACAGAACACTCAAATTGAATTGTTGTAGCCACAACAGCTGTACAAAAACTCAGCGAACTCTTTGGCTGTTTAATTGGTCTTTGATTTCAATATGGGGATTAATATTGCAAATGATGTCATGAGTTGACACATCAGCAACAACAGCAGCAGCAAACACGCCTTTTCGCTGTGCTATTCAAATTTCAGTAGGCAAGAAATGATTGATGAAATTAAAAGGGAAATTGAACATGAACTACTTTGTAGCACTACTTTAGAGCTAGTAAAAAACAACTTAAGTATGAATAAGAACACAAATTGTATTTATACGAATTTTGTTTAGTCAGAACATAAGTCATATAAGCTATTTTGGAAATTTATTATAAGTTTCTTTTGACACTGCTATTTCGATGAACCAATGAACCTAAGGCACCTATTTTCGATTGTTATTATCCATATTTGCTAAAATAATAAATTACCCAAATTAAAATAAATGTTGAATTATTTGAACATAAAATGCATTAAGCAGTTATAACTAAATTTTGTCTTGAATTTATGTTTATAATAGTATTCTTTAATGGTTAAGTAGTTAACACTGATATTTCAATGAACATAGCTATTAGTTCATATACTTAATTAGACATTCAAGTTTTCAGCGAATCAAATGGTTTTCACTTCATTTATGTTCTTAAAAGATTCACATTTAACACCTGTTAAAGATAAAGAGATGGATAACATATTAAAATGCCAAATTAATTGAAAAGTAAAGTTCTACATAATTCAATTAATATGACATTTAAATATAAATGTCTTAACCTTTAACACGTGTTTCAATTTTATTTTTGATTTATCATCTTCTTGTTTACCTCTTTAATATTAACTACAATTTCACATCTGTTCATTTATCAATTGAATTTGCATTTAAATGTTGACATCAAAATGTTCTACAAGTATTTCAGTTTAATTTGTGATTTACTAACACTCAAAAATCTGTTAACTGTTGTTGCATTTATCTATTAATTGGCATTCCAACGTTGTTGTCTAAAACTTCTTTCAATTTAATTGATCACCTAAACTGTTCACATTAACTAGAATTTCGTTGCTCTTTCATTTATGCATTAATTTGTCAGTTATATAATATCATCTTACTTTTCCACACTTGTTTCAAATTAATTCCTAATTTATGTTACTACATTCTAAGAATCAATTCCCATTATCAATTAAATTGTTTATGAACTAGTAAAGTATCAGTTGCAATTTATAGAGAACATATCGATTGCTTGTTCAATTTGAAGTAAGAAATTTATCGTGTACTACGAGCAATACAAATAAATCTAATTCGAGTTCTTCCCTTCATTTGGAAAGCGTGTAATTTATGTGTATGGGAATCAAGTTGTTGTTTTCATTTCAATGAAATAAACTTCTCATAAAACTATTATTCATATGCTCAAGTACGCAACGAGTATTTGCTTTGCAGAAAAAATAACAACAGCAGCAGCCACAGCAGCAGCCACCGCAACAGCCACAGCAACAGCAACTCGAATGTAGTTGCAACCTTAACTTTCCTCTTAATGGCAAGCCAAAAGTGCTCAGCACTTTTACAACAAGAGCGATTGTTGTTGTTGTTGCTGGTTGCACACAAAAGGAACGATAACAACGATAACATTTTAGCACATAAATTACAAATTCATGAAAAATTTTACGCTCGTGTTTTGCAGTTTTTGCGAGCATGTGTGTGTGTGCGAGTGTGTGTGTATTTTATTTTTCGTTGCTTTTGTTTGGTTTGCTGTTTTTGGCGGCAAACGCATTGCATGTTGCCGCTGGCATTTATGTTGCTCGCCCGGCAGCAACATGCATATAGACCGACAGATATCGCGCATGGTTGGTATTGAGTAGCGGGGGTAGAGGAAGGGGAAGCGAGAGGTTAGGCTTCGCCTTAGTTGTCTGCAAAAGGTGGCACCAAAGGTGCAGTGCGGTCAATGCGTTATTTGCAATTCATTGCTGCCAGCAAATGGGGTTTGCAACTGTGACACAACAACAGCAACAGCAACAACAAGCTGCAACATCGAGCTGCAACATGCAGCACGCTGGCGGCATCTGTTTAGTCAGCAGTCAGCCACATGTGAGTTTTCTTTCCATTCCATTTGCACATTTCCCTGTCTTTCTTTTTTTTTTTTTTTGGTCAATATGGCTTCATTTCTATGCCACATTGCAAGCAATTTAAATGTTAATCAATTGCTGGGCGCACTAAAATATCCGGGTTGTGTCTGACAAATGAAATAATAACCATACTCGGTAGCAAATAAACAGCCAGCGCACTGTGTAAACGGCGCACGCGGAATTTAAATCAAAATAAATAGAGCTAGTCAGAGTGAAAGAGAGTGAGCTCGACTAAAAGATACTAGTTAATGTCATAAATAATTTTGAAATGTATTTTATTTTAGCCATGCAACCATTAACTGCAATTACTTCTAAATGAAGTTTATGCCTTCGATTAATAAAGTAAAGAATGAAAGAGAGTGTGCTCGACTAAAAGATACTAGTTGAAGTAGCAAATAATTTTAAAATATATTTTATATTAACCATGCAACCATTAATTACAATTAGTTCAAAATGACTTATGTGCCATCGTTTAATAAAGTAAAGAAAGAAGGAGAGTTTGCTCCACTAAAAGATACGATACTGGAAATTGTAAGAATTGGTATATTTTGCACTCTATAGTATTTATTTATTTACATGTTATTTATTATACAAAATAATATAATAACTAAGAGAAGAGAGTGCTAGCAACTATAGTATATTTCCAATGTAGTACTATATCAATATATGAAATAAAGCCGCTAGTAAATTTTTAGTATTTTTGTAGCTTATTAATTTGGTATATTTTAAAATTAATACCACACTGTTTTATTTTGAGAAGCGGTTAACAAGTTCAAACTGTATGCACTCGAATGGAAGTAACCTAACATTACAATTCTTTAACACAGAAACTTTTAAACTATATTATGAACTTTTCTGCTTTAAATAAAATACATGGTTTGAAAATATTTCATTTGATTTTTGAAATTGTATGGCAATATAGAATTTTACTATGCAACTAAGTCAACTCAACATTTTTCTTGTAACATATTGTAATAAAAAAATTGTTTATTTTTTTTAATTTAATTTGTATTTAAAATAACCGCAACCTAACAACAATTTTTCAGTAGTATGATTTTAAATTATATTCAGAATTCAGCATCTTTTCTTACTCTAATGAAAAAATAACTTCAAGTTTTATCTGAAATGAATTACCATATATATTTTGCATTTAATTGTCATGTAAAATTTTAATAAGTTTCCTCTACTTTTTCCATTATAAATTTCCGGGATGAATTTACCAACTTTATCTTCCATGAGTCGCCGTAACATTTCCTCCCTTTTTACCGTTTTGACTACCAGGTATGCAAAACGCGATTTGACGATTTGTTTGCTTGTTTTGGGCAAACGAAAGTTTTCACAGCGAACGAAGAATGAAAAGTTATGACGGCATCATTCTGTGCTGTGTTTTGTCGCCACGAGACGCAAAAGCAACACGTTGCATTTTTTCACACTGTTGATTTTTGGCCCAACAACAACTGCGACATTTTGTGGCAAAGAGTTTTGATTTATGCCTGCCTGAGAATTTGCTTAGCTGCAAGCGGACAACGGCTGGCAACTTAATCTGCGCATCAAGCGAAAATATTTACGCACAAAAAATGCAACAAAATGGGGCAGCAGCTAAAATGAACAACGCAGCCTGCAAAAGTCTTGAAGTCCTGGAAATGGAAAAAGACAAACGACAAACGACGAAATGAGAAAAAAAAATAGAGAAAGAGAGAAAAAGGGAGTCAAGTCAAGCCAAGTAAGAAAATGATGAAAAAATTCCATAGCTAAAATTGCATTATGTCGATTTTGTGGATTTCTCATCATCTCATCGCTGCAACTTAATGCAAAAACAGACTGCGGGCAGCACAAAAAAAGATAGAAGAATACATAGATAAAAAGATAGAGTAGAGTGGGAGGGAAATGGAGACTGCAAATAAATAGTCTGAAGCTGCTCGCCTGCAAGTGGCTTAAGCTAAGAAACCTCACCACTGCTTCTTAGTACCCCTGAAGCTATAAGAAATGCCAACATTGGTCGACAGTCCATAAAAACTTTGCTATTTTTTTTTTTTTTTGCATACCGTAGATGAGCTCTAAGTTATTGTTGTTGCGCCTGATGCTGCTGAGCTGCTTGGTAGAACAAACAAGAAGAATTTAAAAGACTTTTATTGGTTTAAGCTGCAGGCGGCTGCTGCGAGAAACAGGTGCTACTGAAATCCCAATGAATATTGTGTTGAATGGAAAATGAGAGACTCGAATTTGTGTGCAGCTAAACACAAATTAGGCTTGTCAATATTTCGAGAAGGATTCACAAAAAGTTGCTCACTGAATTTTACGACAATTTTAAAGAAAAACTCTGATTGCATAAATAAATTGAATAAATAAAGTGACCGGCAAAATATTGTCTAACACAGACTATGGATAATAATCAAAACTTTTAACTTTAAATTAACTTCATTATAATTAATTTAAATTTACTTTATCACAAAACAATTAAGCCCAGACGTTATTAAAATACGTATTTTCAGCAGTTTGAAGATCTTCAAATGAAATCGATCACTATTTCAAATAATTTTAATTCGAATTTTAATAAAAATTTCAATTTGAAACAGTTTGAAAATCCTCGCAATATATAAATAAATTCTTTGATATTGAATGTTTATTAATTGTCCAATAATAACTAAACCATATTCGCAATTAAAATTCAGGAAAGGAATTAACATATTTAAATTTACTTTCCAAATTATCAACAAAGAAATTTAAGTACAGATTTTAATAAAATTTGTATTTTGAATAGTTCAAAAGTCCACAATATTCAGATGAAATCGATCACTAAATCAAATAAACTCAAATCCAAATTGAATAATATTCGTATTTTTAACAGTTCAAAGATCAAATCTAGATTCAAATGAAATTCATATAAAATTCCTAGATTGAAAATTCATATTTTTTTTGACTAAATTACCAATAACAACTGAATAATTGCAAGTAAGTATTAAAATTCAGATTAAGTATAATTTGAATGAATAAAATAGACCTGAAAAAATTCAACAACTCAATCTGGTTTAAAAATTTTATTACAATAAATCTATTTATCTTCAAAATAAACGAATTTGGTAGTAAAATAGTGAGTAATTAACACAATTTCATTCAACTAAAATTGATACAAAATTTGTATTTTTAACAGTTGAAAGATCCTTATTCGAATTATTATAATATTCCTAGTTTGAAAATTCATTCATTTTGACTAATTTACCAATAAAAACTTAATAATTGCGAATAAGAATTGAAATTCAGAATAAATTGAATAAATTAAATAGACCTGAACAAAATTCAACAACAAAATTTCGTTTATAAATGTTATTACAATAAATCTGTCTTCAAAATAAACTAATTTGGTATTTAAATAATGAGTAATTAACACAATTTCATTCAACTAAAATTGATACAAAATTTGTATTTTTAACAGTTGATAGATCCTCTCTACACTCTCTGTATTCAAATGAACTCAAACACATTTCGCATTTTTGCCACCGTCTGTTTGGATGCTGCTCAAAGCACTCCCATTGGAGTCGTTATTTGTCAAAGGGTCAAAGAGCGATGGCATTTTTCTTTTACACCTTTTGCCATATTATTTTCTATTCAACTCCAATATCAGCGAGTATATCATTTTGCCAGCGTGTGCTAGAACCCTTTGGCTAATAAATTTGTGCCCCCTCAAAAAAAAACTTTAATATTGTTGTTCCGGGCATTATTTCTCCTTTTGTTGTTGTTGTTGTTTATCTGGGCACACGGCTGGGCCGGGCCGAGTCAAAGGCAGAGCTGCTGGGCGTGTTTTTAATTGCCGGGACAATTAAAAACAATTTTGCAGGCACCCAGAGAGAGAGAGCGGCGCAATAAATTTAATTGGCCGCAGTTACGCCCCTAAAATGTGACGCCTCCTTTTGCTGACTTTTGTTTGGCTTACGTTCTCGCCTCGCACTCCTTTTTCTTTGTCGTTCAACTTTGCTCCCCTTTCTCTTGCTTCTGTTGTCTCCATGCCCATTTCCAGCTTCATCTCCGGCTATGAACTGAGTACTGAAACGTCGTCGTCTCCGGTTCTTTGGCAGCCATTTTCACACCTACTGACAAGGTGTCTGTAAAGCGGAGGGGGACGCGGAGCAATTTATGCGGCTGTCAAATGCAACCCTGCTTGATTTTTATTGGCAGCAAGCACGCAGCCCCTGGCAATCCACTTCCCCCTCGCAGGCTTCATCGCTTTCCCCTTTCCCCCTTGGCTTTTCGGGTAATTGCATTGAGCACATAAATCAATTGAATTGCATTTTCATGCGACAAGTTTTCGGCCAACCCTCATGGACCAAGGGCTGTGCAAGTGAAAGCCAAAAGTAGTTTTTCTTTAGAGCTGTCTTTCATCGGTTTTTGCTTTCTCGCTTCTCCTTCCTCCCTCCCGCCTCCCGCTGTGAAACCCTTTCGAGCGCAGCATAATCAATTGAAATTGCATGCAATGCGTCATCAGCACGCCAAAGTCAAAGCCAACACTAAAAGCAAAATGGATGAGAAAGTCCTTCTACTCCTTTCACAGTCACAATAATCCCCTCTCTCTTGCTCTATCGCTCTCCCTTACTTTCTCTCTTTCTAGCACACTAGTTCCATTAGTTTTGGCTTGTGGTTTGGCCTCGTTTTTCGCAAAAATTTGAGCTTCTCTGCACGTAAAAAGATTATCAGAACTTCGTTTATTGCTTATCAAATTAAATGATTAATGTTTGCTGGTTTTTCCTTCCTTCTTCCTCCGTTTCTGCTGACTCTACGAAAATGTCAGCAACAGTTTTTCACAGTTCAAATGTTTTGCTTCTTCTGCTTGTTATTTTTATTCATTTTTCCCTCCTCTTGTCGTTTGCTGTTTGTATTTGAATCAAATTGTTGAGCATTTTATTGAGAAAGTTTTGCGGGCGACTTTTGTGGCTCTTAACGCTCTGCTGACTTGCTGCTTCTATAGCACTCTGTTGTTGTCTGTGCTGGCAATTGGAGGCGGCAAACTCATATTTTACATATTTTGAATATAAAATTCGCCACGACAGTTTGTGCCAGAGGCAATTTTGCCATATTGAAGTCAACAAGTGCCACGAGGCAAGCATTAGATGCCACTTCTGTGTGGGACAGCGGAATAAATTAAGTTCCCGAGCGAATATAGTGTAACATCTCTTATATAACTATGTAAGTATTCCAACTTGACATCCACAAGTTCCACAAGGGATCAACATATGGGCAAATCCCACGTGTCGCACGCTACATTCGCACGATTTTAGATAATGAAAATCAATTTTTTGGGGGGTTTTTTAAAGATTTACCGTAAACTTTTGCTATGTGTTTAGAGAGAATTGAGAGTACTTTCGGAGGGTATAAGATTCAATTTCACTGGGGTCACTGTTTTGAAAATAATTAATAAAATTGTGACGTGTCGCACGCTACACCTAGTGGAAGTTAGTTTCAAAATTTTCATTTCAAACGCAATTTTTATCGAATTCTGCAAAATAAACCCTATGAAAGTTAATATCCTAAAGAAAGTTAAGAATAGTAGAAGACAAAAACCGATCGTTTTGTCTTAATAATGTTTATAGATTTTTAGCAAAGCCGTAAACCCATTGTGTCGCACGCTACGTGTCGCACGCTACACTTTTTCCGCTGACATTAACATAAGACAAAAATCTTTTAATTTGAACTAAACATTATTTATTATATTCATAAATGTGCTTTACAATTATTTCAACGTGATTTACTTTAGATTTGTATGTGAGCCCAAGCAGAGGCAAAATATTGTGAACAATACAATAGGGATTTGCAGGTGTGCGCAGAGCACGAGATTAAGTAAAATTATGAAAATTATAAATAAAATTGGGTTTGATACAAATTTGTGCATTTATAATGATCGAAATTTCTTTTTTTGCTTTAAATTCTTAAAATGCCATATCTACTTTAATGTTCCATACAAAGAAAAATTACAAAATGTGAAATTTAAAAATTGGTCGCTGGTGGACTGTTTCTGGGATTTGCCCATATGTTTCGCATGGAAACTTCAATAAAATCGATAAAGAAACAATTTTTGGCAACTTTCTTATTTTTAAACTTAACATCCACAAGTTCCACATAGAATCCACAAATGTTCCACATGGCCATTTGGTTAAAATTGCTAACCAAGAGCATATGTGGCTTTTTGTGCAAAATTGTTAGATATAAACACAATCCACATACAATCCACTTGGGTTCCACAGCTATTTTAACACTAATTTCTTAAATTTATGCAATATTTGTCTACGAAATGCTTCTCCTACATGCCTTGCTTTAACATTTCAGTGTTGTATACACAAACCCTACTATATTGCTGTAGTACATGCATTCCACACTCAATCCACATGCTTTGCACAACTAAATTTAAAGTCATTTACTTGACTTTTGACTTTGCAACACAATGTTGCAATAGAATTGGTTGTATTTTAAAGCACATTTCGCCCAAGTGTGCCAAACAATTTGTGTTGACTTGTGTAACTAACGCAACCCGCATGCACAGCATATGATCCACAGCCCATTAATCAGTCGGGGCATCCAAACAAAAGTATAACTCATCAACGCACAAATTACAAAGACAAACGATGACTGACACGGCCAGCGGCATAGGCGAAGTTGCAACGTCAGCCTCACACACTTTTTGCCACCACTTAGTATCCACAATCCACACACACACACTCACACACACACTCCGAGTATGGACACCCAGTATGGCAGTCAGGGTTTTTGTTAATTAAACAAATGCCGCAGTGACATGTTCACATCAGGATGATGACTGGCGTTTGGCGTATTGCTGAGTGCAACGCCGTTTTGCGGTTATGCATCTGCATGGCCCCGAGATCACAATGGAGATGGATATAGCGAATGGTGAATGGAGATGAGAGCTTTGAGGTTGGCAGGCAATGCGACTCGGTTTTTGGCATTCCAGTTGACAAATAACTGACGTAAAACTGGTAGCGGAGGCGCCACCGATTCCATTCGGGCTCCGCATGCAATTTAATTTATTTCAATTGCAGCAGAATTATTACGACGACGGGCGACAAAGTGCCGTTATTCTGCGCCACCACAACAATTTGTGAGAGTACGAAAGTGTGTGTGTGTGTGTGTGTGTACTTTATTTGTTGCATGCAACATCTCTGCGTCGGGTCGACGCTTCATAAACAAATTCTCAGCGCGAAGAAACCAAACGCAGTAAGCGTCAATTTCAATTAAACAGACGCGTGGCTCGCTGCCAATGATCATCATCATCATTATGATTGCTTATGATTACAACGATGACGATGATGATGATGTTAAGCCTCCCTCTGTGTATGCTTTGTTATCTTTGCCGCAGACGCCACTGCGTCAAAACTCGCGCCCAACTTGCAACTAAGCGGTTCAAACTCGGTGGCAGCGGTTACCCAAAACCTCTCTCTGCAGTCCGAACGAACGTTGCATGAGATTTGCCATGGAACAGTAGCTTACTAACATGGCGGAAAATCGAAATTTTCACAATTTCCCAGTTGCCCTGTTTACAGCCGAGGGTGCCACATTATGCCCTCGTGGAAAATGACGATAGTTGGAAAGGGAACGAGGGAGAGAGCTTGAAACAACGCACTAAACAAAGGAGAAAACTCGTTGCCTTAAATTGATTTCATAAATTTGTGTCAACATTTAAATTAGAATATAGATTACCGAAATAGATTGGGAAATCGCATAAAAGCTTAACATGTGAAACATTTTTAAATGTTGGAAAAAATAGAAATAAAATTTACTCTAATTGTGATAATCAGTTATGTCTCTGTCCACAAAATAATCTACCTTACCAACTAAAATCCTTTCAACTCTTTAAAAATATTTTAAATGAAATGTATTAATATATTTCAACAACAAAATCTATTGAAAACAACTTCAACTGCTTAGGAAATTGTTTAATGAAATGGCAACAATCTTGTGTACTTTAATGTGCCAATAATTAATCATCTATTTCAACCAAATAATGTATTCAAAAACAACTTTAAATGTTCAAGAAATTTTTTAATGAAGAGTACAAAAATTATTAATATATTTCAACTACGAAATCTATCGAAAACAACTTCAACTGTTTAAGAAATTGATTAATGAAATGGATAATAAATATTATTCTATTTCAACAAAATAATCTACTCAAAAACAACTTTAGCTATTCAAGAAATTTAAAAACAAAAAATGTCATTTTATTTCCACAAAATAATTTACCTAAACAACTCGAAACCTTTCAACTGTTTAAGAAAATGTGTAACGATATTTTTAATCTATTAATTTTGTAATCAATTTCAGCAATATAATCTGTCCAAAAACAAAACAACTTCAACTGCTTAAGAAATTGTTTAATGAAATTCATAATAATTATTATTCTATTTCAACAATATAATCTATCCAAAAACAACTTCAACTATTTAAGAAATTATTTAATGAAAATGACAATATATTTCCACAAAATAATCTACCTAAACAACTCGAAACTGTTCAACTGTTTAAGAAATTGTTTAATGAAATTATTAATCTATT
Organism: Drosophila pallidifrons; assembly: GCA_023558445.1. Lineage (NCBI taxonomy): Eukaryota > Metazoa > Arthropoda > Insecta > Diptera > Drosophilidae > Drosophila > Drosophila pallidifrons. Next base: position 25,840,643 of record CM042347.1, on the reverse strand, counting down.
AATTGTTAATCAAGTTCAACAATATAATCTGTTCAAAAACAACTTGAACTGTTTAAGAAATTGTTTAATGAAATGCATAATTGCCATTTCGAGATAAGCATCGAAATGCTTGCGAACTTCAATGAATAATAATTAATTCATTATGCCATAAACCGCTTAAAGCAGTTGACTTAAATAGCGCAATGAAGTGTCTGCTGATGAAGTTGTTCAAATTGAATTTACTTTTTTTTTTCTTTCTTTTTTCAATTACGCTTTCACTTTTGTGAAACACGGTGCAGCAGAATGTCAGGCAGCAACAGCAACATCAGCAGCAACTGTAAATGGAGTTCAATCTTTAATGTGGTCATAACGAACTGCACTTGGCCCAAAAGACCGCAGCAGACTTTTGCAATGCCATTTTCGCCATGGGTGGCGACCAGATTCAGTTGCATTTGATTTTAAGCTTTTAAGCATTATTGTTGTGGTTGCTGCATACGCGAATCCCGTTGTTGTTGTTGCTGCTGTTGCTGTTTCTGGTTGCACAGCGCCGCAGAGTTTCAAGTGTAAATTAATTTATGAGGCATGCGGCGTCAACGTTTGGCGCCGCACACTATGCGACTAGGGTCATGTTGTAGTCATCCGCATTGCACCCCCCACTTCAGTACTCCCTCGCTATATACACACATTTTAGTGGTGCCCCCGTTGGATTTTGCCATTTTGGCCATTCGCCATTTGAAATGTCAACCAAAGTGTGAAATTTCATATTGAATGACGCCGTTTTGGCTGCGCGACAAATGAAGCTGACCAAAGCGCAATGCATAATTGAACAGACTCCCCTCCCCCGAGCCCCCGCACATAAAATATGAATGCATTTTGAATGTACTCTCTCCACTTACCTTTCAATGTGCCAACGATGAGCAGCACGGCAACGAAATGGAAGCAGGCAAACATTTTGTTCACTGGCATCAACGAACGAAAAAACACGTGAAATCTGCAAAGAAACAACGGAGAACAAAAATGTCCAAATTAGAGAAGGTAATTCAAATGCGAGATCGAGTCGAATAATTGTTTTTGTGTCGCTGCCACGCCCAAAGACTACAGATGATGTCTTCCTGCCTGCCCCCTGCTGTTGCTGCTGTTGTTGTGGCAGACACATGCAATTTGTCGCTTGTTTAGCACGCCATAATAGAGACATTACGCTTAGCCCCCGCAACGGAACTGTGACTCTTTCTCTTCCCTCCTCTCCCTCTCCCTCTCACACTCTCTATGGCAGTGCCGAAAAACAAGTGTCAAGCGGAAGCGCCACCTGTGTCGATGTCGATGTCATCATTCAAATGTCATTCGCTCTTACAAATTGTTGTTTGACATGGCATGCCGCTAATCAAAACGGAAAACACACACACACACACAAACACACTGTGTGCTCTTGCGACATGTGGCACATGTGGCTATCAACACCAAACACACACACACACATAGAATACACTACACTCTACACTCCTCTCATCCTCGTGTGCAATTAGGCGCTGCAAATGAAGCTTGTTTCTCCCCCTATCAAAAAGCAAAACAAAAAGAATTTTCATTAGTTTCGTTACCCCATTGTCCAAGAATTGTGAATCACAATCCCAATCCTCATACACACACACTGCCTAGAAAATTGGGTATCGACGACTACGCCCAGAGGCTTTTCATTTCATTTGAAAATCATTCCATTGATTGTCATCGTAGGTGTGACTAATTGTTGGTCATTTATCTTCTTATCTATCTCTGTCTCTGTCTGCCTGCCTTTTTGATTTCAGCTTACACTTCCATGTCTACCTTTTGCCTCACTCCGTGTCTTTGCTTTTGGTTTCCCTGGAAGCCATGAGTTATTTCCGTTCCAATTTGAAGAGCTGGAGTTGGCGTTGAGGCTTGGAGCTGCTTTAACTGCCCATTGAACTGTTTGTCTAAATTAGATACGTTCAGTCACTCTGTGTCTGCCCAACTTCAACTAATTGATGACCAATTGTTTGGCTTACGCACCACCGGAAGATGAGCAACCAATTTGCAAATTTGTGTATAATTATGTTCAAATTATAGTTGTACAGTGGTGGTGATAAAGAACTACTTTTTTTTTTAGTTTCATATTCATTTCATTATTGTTATTCTTCTTCTACTTCTTCTATTTTTTCACCTTCGTCTCTTTCTTCTTCTACTTCTTCTACTTTTTCACATTCGTCTCCTTCTTCTTCTACTTCTTCTCCTTTGTCTGCCTTTTCCAATTGTACTTATAATTCTTCTTACTATTATTATTCATTTTATGATTATTATTATTATTATTATTATTATTATTATTATTATTATTATTATTATTATTATTATTATTATTATTATTATTATTATTATTATTATTATTATTATTATTATTATTATTATTATTATTATTATTATTATTATTATTATTATTATTACTTTTATTATTTTATTTATTATTTTCGAATTTTCTCACTATTATAAACCTTGTCGCATTTTATAATATATTTATTTATATCATTGATTTATTTTCTATATCAATACCCCTCATATACACCTACTTTCTCCCCTATTATAGTTATTGTGTTCCTTATCAAGTTTTTATTTATTTAAGACATTACTAATATCTTGAATCAATCATACATATTTTCAGAATAAAGTGTTCTAAGATAAATATATATTTGAAACTTTCTATTTTCACATTTCTATTAGTTATTACTCTATTCTATGTACATGAATCCATTTCAACTCATGCTACTGAATATCATCTATAAAAAATCTTTGAATATAAATTGTAGTTATTTAAATTTCACTTAAAGATTTTATATAAATGAATTTCACTCGCATGAGTTGAAATATCCAGTTATTATTTTTATACACGCTGGATATTGAGATCATCATAGAACGATTGGAATTCGAACATATGCGACATGTTTGCCTTGTTCTGCTGCTGATTGACAAATATGCCTTGAAAGTCTGACAAATATTATGCCCAAATGATTGTCGAAGAAAAGAGAGAGAAATAAAATCGAATCGCATGCAATATTTGGGCAGCCTAACTAGCCCCTAAATGCCCCAATGACTTGCAATACATGTGTAGCTGTCTATCTATCCATCGAGCTATCTATCCATCTATCTATCTATCGGTCTGTGTATCGTTGTGTAGCTGACAGATACACAGATACACATATACTTGGATACAGCTACAGCTAAAGCTGATAGTTGTTGTCGTTGTTGTTAGCCACCCCCTTGGCCTAAGTTTGGTATTTACCATGGTTACTGCTCTGCCCTCGAGGGTGTGTCGAATTTCCCTAGTTTATGGTTCGAATTCTTTTTTCCGGGGGTTCGTTTTTTCGGGCCGACAGGTGCACACACGTCTGGTTTCTCTTTACTTTTTTTCTCAAACTAATTTCAAAGCAAATGCCATGCAATTGACTGATAAGAGAGAGAGTCAGAGGGAGGAGAGGGGAACTCGCGTTGTTCGCGTGTCTTGGCTAATTTGCATAATATGGCCGTTAAGTGGCGGCAAAATGTAATCGAATGAGCTAGATAGGCACCTAAGGTGCCAGCTATTTTTATGGCCCCCTCTCAACTGTAATTAGAATGTAACACAAACATTTTGGCACTCGCAACTTTAGACGTTCAACTAACTGCTCATCAAAAATGAAAAAACAAAAGACAAACACAAAAATGGAAAATGAAAATGAAAACGTAACGAGTCTCAAACGTAATTTAAACCATGTCCAATTCGAAGCCAAGCAAGTGAGTGCAGCCCAAGGGGGAACTTGCGACTCGTATTTTGTCAACCTTTCTTGACCGTGTTAATAAAAATGGTGCTAGCACAACAATGTCAAGTTACTTGAGTACAAAATGTGTGCGTTTCTATGGCTATTCGAGAGTTTTTGGCAACTGTAAAGCACAACACAAAAATGTTGCCAAAGACAATGGGACCAAAAGAATATATATAATATATTTTGTATCGTTTCTATAGTTCAGTTCATTTGCTGTGAAAGCTTCGGCAGCTGCTTGCTCAGATGCTCTGGCTCAGATTACCATTTGTGGCTGTAATTGAATTTGGTTTTTCATTTCGAAATGTGCTCAACTTAAAGATAAATCACAGCTGTCACAAAATGTGCTTTAAATAATGAAATGATGCTGATTTCCTATATATATAAAAAGAAACAACTTTAAACTCATTGCTTATAAATAAATTATCGACTAGTCGCTGATGACTAAGTCAAGCTCTTTATAGCAAGCAAATGAATAAAGTACATTGCTCAGTTGCTATTCAACCATCAAGATGAAGGCATTACTTCTGCTCACTTTGCTACTTTGGATTACAATGTTCGGGAATTCAAATCGTGAAGAAGAAAATTCTAATAATATAATAGTCACAACAAACAACTCTAACTGCATTTCTGAAAAGATTCAAGAGGAATTCTTACAACGCGCTGAACGCTATAGAGAGTTCTGTCAATTTTTAAAACGAATCAATTCTTCAAAACATTGTAAAATATGCGAAGAATTGTATGAAGAGCAAAATCTAATCGAGAAAGCGCAGAAATATTGCCATTCAATACGTGGTAGCTTGCGACCAATTTGTACTAAAGATAAACTAACGCAAAGATGCAAAAGAATTTTTGAAAAATGTGTAAACAATATAAAAAAATATGTAAAATTATAAATATAAATATATGAAACGGAATACAAAATAATTAAAGTGAATTTTATATACAAGTTTCAGCCTAAGCACACTTAATAGTTGTTTTTTCTATGGAAAGAATCTTAACAAAAACATGTAAGAAATCTACTGTCGAGTGCACAAATATACCAAAAATATACTAAAAAAAATACTAATCTATTATCGAAGGCTATGGTGCTGAACTGTGCGAAACCCGCTACCCATTCTCAATAGGACTATATTCTACAAAAATACCGAAAATATACCGAAAAAATACTAACATATATCGAAGACTATCATGCTCAACTAGAAGATACCCCCTATTCATTCTCAATAAGACTATATTCTACAAAAATACCGAAAATATACCGAAAAAATACTAACATGTCCCGAAGGAGATATTGGTTATATTGATATAGTAACATATTACTACATTCTAAAGATACAATCAATTTTGATCAATTTCTTATAAAAATTTATTCATTCTAACAAAAAAATCATTGTGAAAGTCAAGTTCAAGAGTCACCTATGCATAGGTCATAGCTATGACGTTGAAAAACATTTAATATACAATTATATTAAAGTGTACTGTAAAAATCATTTAGTGTTTATTTGTCAATGCTAATTTTTTGAGTCACTTAATGAAGAACTTAAGAAAACAATGTTAAAAGTTAATAAGAATTAATAAACAAAGTAATTCATACAAGGTGTTGCTCATATTTCTTCTAAGCATGACAAATGAGTAGATAAATTGTGCGGTTTATAAACCTCATTGACGCATTTAATGAACTCAACTGCGGCTTATGCATAATTCACCCATCTTTAATTAACTAGTAGCTCATAACATACTTCAAGCTACAGTTGTTGGGCAAAATCAATTGATAAATCAAATGCGCAATGTATTTTGTTTTAATTAAGCATAAACAAAACTTGCTGCGTTGCCAAATCGATTTCAAAACTATACTCGTTACATAAACAAAACAAAATGCTATAAATGAAAAAGGGCGATGACGATGATGATGATGAGTAAGAGGAAGAGGAAGAGAAGGCCATAAAAAGAAGGGGCGCATAAAAAATCTCAGCTAATAAACTAACAAGAGGCAAAGCGAAAATTTATAAACAAACTGCTTGATTTTTTTTTTTTTAGTTTTTTCCTTTTTATATACACTCTCTAATTTGTTTATTTTGTGCTAAATGCACAGCAAGAAATAACAGCAACAACAAGAAGTGTACAGTGAGTGCCATAAAAAATCAACAGCAACGTTTGCAAAGGGGGGAAAATTCGAAAATTTATAAACTGGGGGAAAAGCTGTTGCAAGCGAGCGAGAGGCTTGAATATTTATGCAAACGTCAATGCAATTGAGTTTTTGGTGTTGCCAGCCAATAGTATTTTATTACAAATCATCCAACACATACGCCACACACACACTCGCTTACACTAGCTCACACTTTGGCGTGCCAAATTGATATGTAGTCAGGCAACGTGACGTATGAGTGTTGATGCCTGCGCCTATGGGCACTATGTAAACATTCCCTAGCTGCCAGCGAGTATGAGTGAGTGTTAGTGTGTGTGTGTGTGAGTACTCACAGCATATGATTGCCATGCTTGATGTAGCGCCACTTGCTGGATTCGAAATTAGGTTGCAGTTGCCAGTGTTGCCGCGGTGGCGCCTCATTCAAAGGCTCCACACAAAACGTCAACAAATCAAACGAGAGACTTTGGCACAAGTCACACTTCTCTCTCTCTCTCTCTTGGCCCTGTTTATGCACATTAGAGGTACTTGAGGCTGTGTCTATGATAGACAACTGACTGCCTGACTGACTGAATGAATGAATGTTTGCTGCACACATTTTGCCCATATTGATTTGCATTCGTATCTATTCGATTGATTCTTCTCCTCCTTCTCCTCCTCCGCTCCCCTCGACACACATCGCTTCATAATTTATTTGATTGATATGGCTTTTCAGCTGTGCCGCATTTGGCTTTGGCCTATCATACAATAATTTTATAAATTATCTGGCATATGAGGCAAAAGGCAGCGAGACCTCCATTTGATTGCCGCTAATTTGACTGTCAATCAATGGAAAATGTTGTGTTGCATTTTTCTACCCATCGCTTTTTCATCATTTTGTCCCCATTTCATGAAACATTTGTTTATTGCCCTCTTTCAATATTTTTTTTCTTATTGTTGTTTTCTCTATTATTTTATATTTTCGTCTGTTTGCCGTAGCGTGTTTAATTCTCATGTGTTATGCATGATAATTCGCAACATGCATTTTAATTCTGTTTATGCATAAAACTGACTTATTTGCCCAACATATGTATTTTTTTACAGTTGCTCGGATTAGTTACGATAGCTTTTCCATACGTATAAATATAAATGCATTGATTGTTTAACTGTGTCAGCTTTATAAATAGATGGATATACAACGTGTCTATGTAAATAGATTGAAACAACTGCCAGAGGAATTGCGGTTTTAAACAACTCTACTTTTTAATCTATGTCAGCTAAAAATTACAGAATTTTATTGTTAGCATCAAATTATTGCAAAACTAGAGACAAAAACTTTTGCAAAAATCTTCATCATTATTTGTTCTCATTTTCATTGTAGATTTCTTTTATATTTTCAATATTCTTCAATATTTCTTCAATATGTTAAGGCCTCAGCATCAGTTAAAATATACAACTAGTTCTTTAACAATATTAGTTTTAATAAGTATTCCACTTTTATTTTAAAAAATATAAAAAAGAAAAATTAATAAATATCTTCTACAACATTTCTGTAAATTTCCGATAAATTTAACTTTATTTAACTTTACCACAAATTGAGCTTAAAAATAAATGAAAACAAAAGTTGTTTCAAGACTTCAGAAACATTTAAAAGAATGCAATTAAGAAACCTATTTTTCTACCAAAATTAAAAATGTATGAGAGAAAAAATTTAAAGAAAAACTTTGTCAAACATTTCTTTAACTATTTCTTCCAATTTCTATGATATATTTTTGTAAGTATTCCACAATGAAAGAAGTAAAAGAAGTGAATAAAAAAATGTAAAGCAATTATAAATATAACAATTAACTTTTCAACTACAAAAGTGTTTACAATTTGAATTTCATACGACAATCTGTGTTTAAATAATTCAGAGTGTGTGTAAAATAGAGCTGCCTCTTTGGAACACTTTTGGAAACGAGCTCGCTCTTACAATTTTCAGGCACTTGATGTGAGTACTTGTGTTTACTGTGTTTATTGAATGTACCTAGAGGTTGCCCTTGAGTGCAAAGGGCCACTTGACTGTGAGTGGCAGAAGCGAGGGGAATGTATTAAAAATTGAACTGGGCAAATGAAAATGTTGTTTAATTAAAACTATGTTAATATTTTATCAATGGGAAAATGGGAAATGAGAAAATGTGAAGCAAACTAAAAACAAATCTCGACTAAAATTTTCATCATCAATGTATCTAACAAATGAATTTCGATTGAATGCAGCACTTAATGCATGCATTTTTCAATATACTCATTTGCCACACATTTTTATGGCCCATCTGTGTATGTGTGGGTGTGTGTGTGCGTGTGTGTTGAAATTTGTGTGTGTGCATAGGGCAAGTTCAACTTAATTGCCTGCACGATATTTGTCTTTCATTTTATGATTTTCAGCATGCGAGTAAGTATTTTTAATGAATTGCCAGAGCAGAGTCAGAACCAAAAGCAAAGGGCCTAGACAATTGGGAATATGCCATAAATTTCGTCGAGATTTTTCTCTCTCTCTCTCTCTATGTGTGTGTGTGTGTGTGTTTTAGTCATAGAAACGGGCATCAATTATGCATGACAACCCTGGCATCTCAGGAGTGCACAACCCATTGTTGTCGACGTGCTTTTAGGTTTTTCTCTCTCCGTGCTTTGTTTTTACCTCTATTATTATGAGCAGTACACGACGACGAGTCAACTTTACTATACTACACACTCACACACACACACACACACACATATTTATGTTATACTTGAACATATCATCGTCGATGCCAGGCCATCAATAATGCAATTACAATTTTCGTGTACGCCACAAATTGTTGGAAAACGAAATAAAAGTGAAAACAATTTATACCAGACAAATGCAGCAATGCATAATGCAGAATCTTTCGCTCATAACTAGACCTCAAAGTTAAATGTATATCAAATTAATAAAAAGAGGAGTAATAAAAAAATACTGCGCATACAGTGGCTGAAAGTATCCAGCAAAAAAATAAAAACGTTTGCCTTTAATTTACCACAAGAGACAAAAGATTGATTTAACTTTCTTCTGATAAGACGAAGAGCTAACAATGATTCTTAAAGGTCTCCATTAGAATTCATTGAATTTCGAATTAGAAATTAGAATTAAAGGAAAAAACTTTACCAAAAAATTTAGTTGTAAACTTCTATATTATGCGAAATACAAAATTACAATTACTTTATCACTATCAAGACTCCACAGATGGAAACACTTCATTTTAATTTCACATTTTCCCCAGCAAGCTTCTTAAAGTTTGCAGAAAGCTTCGCTTGATAATGAGTAAGAAAGATGTGCTTATTTTCCAATCCACTTAATAATGAATAAGTGTTCATTTTATGAATAATTAATCAGAGGACTTCTGCAAAATTTCACTAGGATTGCTATAGAATTTTGCAAGCACATGAAAGCTGCAGAAAGCTTATTACATTTTTCAGGAAACTTAATTTAATGAGAATGTCGTCAAATCATGTGCTTATTTTCTAATACAGTTAACAATGAATCAGTGTTCATTTAATAAATAGAAAATGACAAAAACTTTTATAAATTTTGCAAGGATTGTTAGTGAATCTTGCAAGCACATGAAACTGCATAAAATTTATTGCATTTTTCAGGAAAGTTCATTTGATGAGAAAGACGTCAGTAATAATTGAATCAAAAAAAAATCAATCAATCAAATCACTAAGATCGCTAGACAACTTTGCAAGCACATTAAAACTTGCTAAAAATTTCATTTTTGGCTAATTTACTAAGAAAGTTTCTCAGTCTCGAAACAATCTGTTAATTTTCATAATATATCTTATCATCTAGGAAGAGTTAAAAGAAATTAGTATGAATTAAATGAAAAGAAAATGAAAATTTAGCTGGAATCACTTTAGAAATTTTCAAGCACATTAAAGCTTGTGGAAGCAAACAATTTGATTAAATTCATTTGATAAGAAAGTCATCAGAGTTCGAACCGTGTGCTCGACATAATTCCCCATTGGCGCAGCGAAACTAATCGAATATTGAGCGGTTGCTGTCAGCCAGTGTCATTGCAGCATAACCGCCATGTCCATCAACAACAAACACAGTGGTAGACGAAGGACAGAAAGAGAGAGAGAGAGAGAGAGAGAGAGAGAGGGCGAAGAGGGTAAAGACGATGTCGATGACGTTGCTTCAACTGAGTAAATGAGTTAACCGCAAAATGTCAGTGTTGAACTAGTGCACCTCAAGGCTCCCCTCCCTCCACCCACCTCACGCCTAAAAGCCACAGACACGCACAGCAATTTGTGGGTATCTTGAAGGGGTAAACAAAGGGCGAGAGTGGAAGTCATATGTGTGTGGCGGGGGAGGGAGGGGAGTGCAAATAAAATCAATCAATTTGTATGGCAAAGCAACAGCAGCAGCAACAGCAGCAGCAGCGTCTAAGTGCATAGCGACATTGAAATCTATTTACCAGAGTGTTGAGAAAAGTTCAAAGAGTTGGAGAAAGTCAGCGCGAAAGAGAAAAGGAAAGGGAATATTCACACGCCCCCATCAGTTATGCCACTAAGGGGGACACACTTCAAGCGTGTGTGTGTGTAATTAATAAACATGCCGAAAAAATGTAGCTCAAGTGACGATTGATTTAGCAGCTGAGCTGTAACTTCAAATTCAACTCCAACTCTAGCTAGGACTCATTGAGAAAACCGCATTGGAAATTCAGTCGAAATGAAGTCAAATAAAAATCCATCAACACGCGCGCTTAAAGAGGGGGAAAAGAGAGAGAGACAGGGAGAGGCAGCTCATCAAATGTATCTGGCAGATACATTTTCGTGTAGCGCATCTTCGACAGATGTATTGAACAATTGCCAAAGACAAATTGCCTGTGTCTCGCTCTAATTTTAAGACAACGATGCGCATCGCCGTCTGTCTTTTGTCTTTACTTTAATTTGTCTTTGCCGTGGGAGACGAAAAGTTTCACACGGCATTTTTTTTTTTTTTTACCACGTCTGGCTTCGATTTTGGGCCAATTGATTGGCGCACGTTTTGCGCGTGGCGAGACAAGCCAAAGCCAAAGGAGAAAAAAATAAGATAAAATATATATAAACCACGTATAAAAAATGTACTTGTATTTTCCGTTTGTTTTTATACCCGCTAGATAATAGGGTAGAAGGGTATTATAAGTTTGTGCATAGATCTCAGATACTATAGGGGATAGAGAAATATGAGAATCGGATTTTTAGCTCGATTGGATGACAATCTGGAAAGTAAAACTTCAAGGATATACCAAATATAGCCGTTAGTATAATTTTAATATTTATGCGGTATACTGTTTGGTATATTTTAAGAGTTATACCTCCATCTTCTGATTATATACCAACGATGCTATTTGGTACATTTCACTCTTTTGCCTACATACCAAAAAAGGCCTTTGATATATTACAGTTTTTTGTGGTATATTGATTTGGTATATTTTAATGATAATACCACAATTTTCTGCTTATATACCAAATATGCTCTTCAATATATTTTAGTATTTTTGTGGTATATTATTTGGAATATTTCAAGAATAATATCACACTCTATTGCCTTCATGCCAAATAAGGCCTTTGATATATTATAGTATTTTTACGGTATATTATTTGGAATATTTTAGGTATAATACTACACTCTTTTGTCTACATACCAAAATAAGGCTTTTGATATATTACAGTATTTTTGTGATATATTGATTTGGTATATTTTAAGAATAATACCGCACTGGTTTGTTATATACCAAATATGCCCTTCGTTATATTTTAGTATTTTTGTGGTATATTAATTTGGCTTATTTTAATAATAATACAGTACTGTTTTGCTTATATACCAAATATGACCATCTGTATATTTTTGTATTTTTGGTATATTTTAATATGAACACCGAACTATTTGGCTTTTATTCACAATGGCTAGCGGGTATCTCACAGTCGAGCACACTCATCTGCACCTTTCTTACTTTTTTAGGGGTCTGAATTGGCAAAACCTAATAGACGAAGCAGAGACAGGAATGCATTTGCCTGAGCATGAAACATTTTTCTTTTAACATTTACATTTTCAATTTTTCGCTACGAGTTTTTGTTTTTTTTTTTTGTTTTTGTTGGTTGGTCTGTTTTCCCATTTTTGGTTTTTCTCATCTGCGCTTCAATTTTTATTGAAATGCGGTGACTGCGAGTGTGTTGTTGTTGTTGCTGTTGTTGTTGTTGTTGCCTCAACAGCACTTTGTGGGTGCTTAAAACAGCTGACAGGCCCCACTGACAGATTGATGAATGTTTATGCTGCCTTTTCGACCGTCTCGTCGTCGTCGTCGTCTCCCTGTTATTTCAGCCCTCTACTTCTACTATATCGAGTATATTTCTCTCAATTTTAATGAAAATATTTTGGAAATGCGCTATTTTCATTTGCACAGCACAGCACAGCGCAGCGGCTGTTGCCAAAGATTTATGGCACAAACACCCGCAGTAGATAGAAGATACAACGACTCGGGCTCTTCATCTTGGCCCCTTTTGGCCATCAGGTTAATTTGTTGTGAGCCTAATAACGCTAGAGATCGTTCGAGTTGTGTTAAATCGTTGACAATTGGGATCAATTTGGCTCGATCTTCTTCACTTTGCTTTTATGAGTGTGTGAGGCAAGCGAAGAGTGTGCCACATGCATAAGTCAAGGGCTTTGTTTAATGCGCAACTCATGAGCATTAGCATTACATGGGTTATATGGGCGGGTCTTGAGAAGGTCAAGCTCACATATTGTGCTGCATATTGGGTCAAGTCAATTAGAGAGCGTGCAAGAGAAAGAGAAGAAGAACAAAAGAGTTGCAGCCACTTAAAAAACGTTGCACTTTGTGACGCAGGTAAAAGATCAAAGCGTTGGCCAATGAAGAAGTTATGGAAAATACTATTAAAAGTTTCTAATTTTCAAATATATTTCAGCTTGTAAAAAGAATTTTTTTAAGTATGTTTACACTGTAATATATTTATATTTTTGCTTATATATGTAAAGAGATTTTTTGAAATACATATTTCCACTGTAAAAATAAAATTTGTTTAAAGATCATTTCTGACAGAAGATTAGTTTTATTTCACTATACTCTATTGATAAAGAATTTAAGAACTGCGACAGATAAACTCTTAATTCCTTGAAAAATGTGTGTGACAGCTGATAAGCTTGAAATAAAAGAGTTTAAGTATCCTTTTAGTCTTTAAAGTATAAATAGATAAACAAAAAAATAATCAAAAAACAATATTACAAAAAAATTGACAAGAGAACATTAAAAGAAGAGTAAGACTACAATCAAGTGTGCTCGACTTTGAAATACTCGCTACTCGTTTTCAATAAAAATATATTTCATTAAAAAATACCAAAAATATACCAAAGGCTCTATTTGGTATATCAATATAATATTATATTCTAAATATACCGTAGAGTACAAAATATACCTAAAACGTTTTTGGAATCTTTTTAAATTTTAAATAATAGAATCCAGCTTCACTAATTATTCATTTTTCATTTTATTTTTTAATCCATTTTTTTTTAATTTTTAATTATAATTTTCACGTTTACTAATTGTTGATTTATCTATAAAGTCAATGAGATCATGATCTATTTTTTCTCTAATTCCTTAACCCTTTCTCGCCCACATTTCTATACAATCTTAACCTTATCGCTGAGCTATTCAAATTAGATCTTGTTTATGGATTAAAGCTATGGATAATGTTTTCATTTTTAGAGCTAATTTTCCAGCTGTTCGTCACACATTCAACACCTTTTTAATGCCGAGCTAATCTAATTGAAATCTCAGCTTAGGATCGTTTATTTAATGGAGACATTTCTAGGCAAGAAATGTTTAATGAAATCAGATCAAACTTTTAATGGGCAATCTATTGTTATATTCCGTTTTTTTTGTTCTCATTTTAATGCTTGTTGTGATGACTAGAGTTTTTTTTTCTATGCAGAGACAAAGCAAAGGGCAGTGAAAAAGGGTTTCAAAAAATCTTTCGCTAGAAAATTTTCTTCCTTGCGAAATGTGTAAATAATCGAGAAAAACTTGTGGAAAGCCCACGCACACACACAGAACACAGCGACAAAAACAACAACAACAAAAACAAGAGCAAATAGCAGCAGCAGCAGCAGAAGCTGAAAAACAAATATACAACTGTTGAAAATCTCGCGCGGAAAAATTGGACGCATTTGCTGACCCAAAAAGACAAATGACCGAGCGAAAAAGGAAAAAACCCAGAAAAAAAAGAAAATAGAGAAACAAAAGGGACAACAGCCGCATTGGGGATACAGGGATACAATATTTTTTTTATTATTTTTTTGGAGCAGGGAACAGTGTTTATTTTAATGCAAATATTTGTTTATTTTTGAATGGCAGCGGCTTCTATTTTTTTTTACAAAAGAATGTAAATTTCTGGAGAATTTGCTTTATCCAACATTGTTGTAACGTCCACATGCTTTTTTTCGCGGATTTAACTACAAGATTTTTTCTTGTATTTAATTTAATTTCCCTTAATAATTAACTTATGCTAATTTCGCAGGTGGACAATTTCTTACCTGTAACTCTTTTTTTTTTGTTCTGAATTTTCCTTGTAGTGGATTGAAGAAAATTTTGTTCTGTTTTCGGGTTTTTTCTGTTTGGCTTTTGATTGGGCCGAAACTGATAAATGAGCGATTTAAATGCTAATTAATTGTTAGGCACACAATCATATACAAAATACACAAGCTCATACACACTCACTGACACACCGACACTAGCTCACACACACAAAGAAGCTGATAGAAGCACGAAATGAAGCTCAAGCTCAGAAGCAGTGTGAGCGAGATGGGGCGATGCAAAACAAATTTGTGAACGATTTTTGTCTCGTTTTAATCTGAGTTCATTTATCAACAAATGCGCTTCATTTGGTTATTTCGGTTAGACGGTTATTCGATTATTCGGTTATTCGTTTGCCCTTTTGTTGCGCTTTTCCGATCGGCAGCATCTTTGATTAATATTTTTGTATTTTTTCGAAATTCAAATCACAAAACCGTCAAACGGCGGCACACAAAACGCTCACACACACACGGCTGCAGCGGCTGCTGCTGCTCAGCATCACGATTACAGCGAACACACGAAGCTGAGCCGAAGCCAACTGTAAATTTTGGGCTATCGCAGCACCAGAAATAGTAGAGCACACAGCGAAGTAATAGCGAACACTGATACTGGGGACTGATAATACACACAGTGCGTTTTTTTGGTTTTGGTTTGGTTTTTTGGGGTACGGCGTCCGTGACTGACGTTGCGTTACGATGTACGCGTCGTGAAAGACTGAATCAGACTGAATCATACAAGTATAAGCATAGGCAAGCCAGACAGCAGCACCCGATGTGTATTCGGCATAGCACACGAAGTGTTCGGCTGGATGAAACGAGGCGCAGACACGAGCGCATTGCAGCGGCTTTTATGCTGCGGCCCAACAACAACATGGAAGTGACATTGCCGAATGTTGCGGGTGTTTGGCGTGCACTGTAGCGCCATCTATCGCATTTGGATGCGTACTACACTCTTATACGCTGTTAGCGGCTGTTTAACAGTGCACAACTCTGTTGTGCATGCAACACGCGGCGGTTTGAAGAGGGGGAAACACAGCAGCCGGCAGCTGTTAAAGGGCTTGGCACGAGGATAACAACAACACTTCCTGCTGGATTTGTTCGTTGTAATTAATTTCTGGTCTAGATGCAGCCCACAACAAGAAGTAGAGCACAGCCAGGCAACAGCGGGAGCACCAACAGCAACAACAACAGTGCACTAATACAAACATTCACACAATGTGGAGATGCAATTATTTAAAAAGGGAATAAAAACAGTTGAGCCAACGGCTCAGAGGAATTCACAAGGATTTGGTTGAACAGTGTAATAAGTGTGTTTATGTGTAAGTGTAACTTTGTGTGTACTTCAAGTCGATGCTAATCCTTCTAATAGTCTAGAAAGCGTTATCTGCAGAATTATCCTTTTAAATTGTCTAGTAAAAATATCGAAAAAAAAAACATTTCATAAATAAGAGTGGATTGTTGGAGTTAACAGAAGCGCAATAAACCTCTTACAAAATCATTTAATATTATTTATAATGTATTTTATAATAGCAACTATAAATTACTAATGATGAATCTATTTGTTAATACATTTTCTTGATATTCTGAAAACTTTATAACGATCAGCCAGATATTAGACTTAAAGAAACTAGATGGAAACACAAACAAAGTACAGCTGAAATTTAATTTCGGAAATTTATGCGTTTCTATATTTTTATGATATTCTCATAATTTCAGGGTAATCAGAAACAAATTGAGAATAATGTAAGCAGGTGTATAGTCAATATTTTAATTTTGGATTCTAACCTTTTTCATATTTTCTTGATATTCTAAAAATTTTAGAACAATCATTCAGATATTACACTTGATGTAATTCCATTTGTGAAATCTATTCATTTATGTATTATTATGATTTTAGGGTAATTGGATGAAACTTAGAAAAATTAAAAATAAATTTATAGTAAAAACTTTAATTTCGAAATCTATACTTTTTCATGTATTTTTAATATTCTGAAAATTTCAGAACGATCATCTAAGCTTAAACTTATAAAACCTAAAGATAACACAGTAACTAAGAATCGAGATCGTTCTCAAACTGCCCAGAAAATATTTCTTATAAACAATATTAGGAAACTTTTGACCAACTTGTTGGATTAAAGAATACTTTCATTTTGAATGTATTCTAAGGGCTTATCTTTAAATTATATACATATATAAATATTTTTAATAAGTTTAGAATACTATAGAGCATCTATAGAAGCAAACCTTTTTTGAGAAGCTTAGAGTTTAAGAAAGTACGAGTTTTATTTTTAGAAGCTTTGAGAAGCTTAAAGTTAATGAAATTACTAGATTTATTTTTGAGAAGCTTTGAGAAACTTAGAGTGAAAGAAATTCCTATTTTTCCAAAATATTCTAGATATTTTTAACAACTTTCCTACTCTTCTTATGTAATATGCTCTACTTAACTACATTCCTACTTTTGTTATGTAATATCCTCTACCATTTAGCATATATTATATTATGTTGCCTGAACTACTGGGAAAAGAACTCTTATCAGCCTCTTGTCGATAATATGCACAGCGGGCATCAATCAGAGTAGCTAACGTGTTTTTTTGTTACCTACATTGTTAGTTGCCGCTAAGCTGACTGCATCTTCCTCTCTGCCCACTGCACTTCCTCTTTCTCTCTCTCTCTCTCTTTCTTGCTCTAGCTGTTTGTTGTGTTAGGCGGCACACGCCCATAAAACAATTTGCTAGTCGCATAAAGACCCAAGACAAAAAATATAACACTTAATTGTATTAGCAGGCACAGAACGAGGCTAAAGTCCGAGATGTAAGCGAAGAAGAAGGCGAAGGCACAACCCAATCTCAGTTCAAGAGCTACCGAAACGAAGGCGAAGGAGAAGGACGCAAAGGGAGGAACATTGTGTGTTTGCTTTAACAGTTAAGAGACGGGACGGACGGACAAACAAATAACGCAAGACAAAAGGCGAGTTGATGTCCGAGGTTCGAGGTTCGAGCGTCGTCGTTGTCCTCGCACACACATTTGATTGATGATTTTATGACATTGTTTACTCAAGTGATGATGAGCAGAGCCAGCGGCTTGGACAGCACACAAAAATACCAGAGATAACAAGAGAGAGAGAGAGAGAGAGAGAGAGAGTGAGAAGGAGATGCGTGTGTCCTTTTCGTGTCGTGGTGTCGAGTGCGGCTGAGATTTCAAGAAGTCTGAGGCAACAATTTCAATAATTTTTCGGAGCTCGCACACACTTGGGCCCCGTTGATTGTTTTCCCTGGAATGCTATCAATCTTTTGCTTATTAGGGATAATATTACAATTATATGTAAGTGAGATAAACAAGGATAAGCACTCTCAAGTGGCAGCCTTTGATCTACTTAAGAGAAAGAGCAGCGGCTCAACTTTAGTGTAAATAGATATTCAAACTGAGCTGCCTGAGTGCACGATTGATTGACAAATTGACAGGACATTGCAAGCGTCTGAGTTTTGCCTTTCGCTGGAAAAAAAGTTGAAGACAGAGATAGAGATATCGAGTCGAGCGACTTCCTGTCTCTTCCTGTTCGTTCATGCCTGCTTCAACCTGTTTCAATTTAGTCATAAACTATTAACACAGCCCGCAGTTAAACGCTTTGGAAGACGAAGCCAGGAAGCCAGCTGTTCCCTGACCACACTTTCGTCCTGTGTTCCTTCTTTTGTGTCTGCTGTTTGATGATAAATTAGACCTTGCCAAATGCACCTAACGAAACTCTGAACACAGGACACAGCACGACGAAAAAAAAAGAAAACGTTATAAAGAGCACACAAGCATGCCACTACCTCCCTCTCTTTCCCTCTCCCTGTCCCTCTCTCTTTTGTAGGCTGCCTTTGCGGCTCTTTAGTTTGGCATTTACCTGGCTCGTTTTTTATTGCTTTATTATGAGCTCGACTGCTGGCTTGGCTGCTTCAATGGCCCAGGTCAGTCTGTTGTTTATGCTGGCCCAAAAGCATGCCCATCACATGGCTCTTCTCCTCACTCTTTGCTTCTCTTGTTGTTGTTGTTTTTGTTTTGTGTTGCCAATTGGCAACGCTCCAACGTCAACACATCACATCACATTTTGGTCCTGCACCATTTAGTTTTACTTTTTTCTAATTTTTGAAGCAGCTGGCGATAGTTGCTTGGCAATTCATTTGTATCTGATAACAAATAATCACACAATTAGTTTCATTAATTAGTCGAAAATACCTATTGATTAGACTACTTTATTAAATAAAATAATGCACATTTTTTTAGTATTTGAAATAACACATGCTAACAACAATATTTGGTTATTTTCATGATTTAGTACGAAATTCAATATTGTTGAATTTAGCAAATAACAGCAGATTAAATATGAGTAATTCCATGGCGAAATTTGTCCCGTGCGAGACTTTTTACAGTGCACTGCAGTGAAAATAACATAAACTGAAACAATTTTAAAAATAAGTAAAGTTATTCTTAAAGCTATATTTAGAGCTAAGTTTTAATTTAGGAACTTGTTCTGTTTTACGATAAAATATATAAATTTTTTCATTTTCTGGTTGTGCGTGCGAATTGGTTAATTTTTGTAATTATCACAAGAGAAAACAAAACTGAAAGAAAATTCCAAAACTATTCTTAGCTCTAATTAAAATACTTATCTAGAGCTATAAAAATAAACTTTTCTTATTTTTAAAATTGTTTCAGATTATGTTATTTTCAATGTAAAGAGTCTCGCACGGGAAAAATTCTGTCATGGAATTACCCATATACAAATATATTTATTTTCAACAATATTTGTTTGAACTCAATTAACTAAGACTTTCCAATACGTTGCAAACTGCATTCAACAAAACTAAACCTTCATCGGAGGACAATATTATAGCTAATCTAATCAAAATCTATATAATTAATAACTCATTGAGTCGAAGGCTCCAGCAGCCATTACTCTTTTTTCTCTAAGTATATAAGTAGTATTAAATACTACATTTAATATATGTATAAAATAAATAAATAACAATAATAATTGTTTTATTATTCATTATTATTTTATTCATTGGAAAGCTTACAACAGAAATTAATTCTTCATTTTTCTGCACAATAACGAAGAACAAACTTATCTTTTTTTTTTATCAATTGAGTGTCTAAAAAAATTGTTAAGTGAAAAACGACAAAGCATAACTAAAACTATACTGAATAATAATGAAATTTTATCTAAAGCTTAATTTTAGGAAGACAATTACTGCTAAATTTTCCAATTTAGACTCCGACTTATACTCAAATCCTTAAGTTCTACTTAAAGTAAAAAGTTAAAATGGAAAACATATTAAGACATAGATTGCTAAATATAAGTTTGTCTTTCAAGAATGCAACAGATCCTTTGAAGATCGGTTGAATAGATTATTACATTTATGTTTGCAAAATTTTCCCTATAAGATGTAAATCCCTAAACTTGTAAATTTCTCTTTCAAAATCTCTGATCACATATTGATACATCCTTTAAGGTAAATGTTAAGAATGACAAATAAAATAAAGCCATAATCATTATATTATTATTAGTATTATTATTATTTTATTAAAAGTAGTGAATACAATTTTTTATTGCAATGAGATGAACAAGAGCGACTAAGACCTTCAGGCTAGTAATTGTTATATGTCTCTTTCCACAGATTACGTTCATACATTTAATTTTTTTTATTTCATTATATTAAATCTAGTATTTAATACCACATTTAATAAAGAAGGGAGTACTGGCTGCTACATTAAATTTATTATACTATATTGTACAGTCTTTATCCCGACTTCTTACCATATAAATCATATATAATATATATTGACACTTCGCTCTTCCCTGTAGTTCTTTAAATAACTTTGTTGTTTTTAAGTTCTTACTGGCAAGCTTTGTGAAATATGTGCAAGTTTAAAGCAGCTCCACGCTTTGTCGGCACTGAACGCTTGAAGCGCAGCTTGCCACATGCGGCATGCCACAGGTAGCTCGCTGGTGGAGCCCATACCGCTGCCATTTCCCATAAACGGGCATTACGAAATCAATTTGCACGCTTGTCGGCTTCGCAGACTGCAACTTTATGAGCCGCTGAGCGAGTCACAGATGCAGTTGCAACTTCAGTTGTAGTTGCAGTTGCCAAATGACAGAGTGAGATTCTTAGTGGGTGAGAAGAAGAGAGGAGTAGGAGAAGCGAAGGGCTTGGGCGATAAGCGCAAATTAGTGGCAAATTAAGCCATCAATTGCGCTGCAGCTGCTTGTATTTTGTGGTACAGTCAACGGGTCAAAGCGAAAGCAAAAGCCTAGCTCCCCTCCATCCACAGTTTTCCCCCCTTTTCGAAACCTAGAAACCTCAACCGCATTTGACAGACGCGCACTCAACACTTTCGCCAGCTGACAGTTACACTAATAACGAGCAGAGTGAGAGAGAGAGGAGGTGGAGGGGGAAAGGGAACATTGGCAGATGCCAAGAGCAACAACAACCTAAACAAACAGGGTCTCGGTCTCGGTCTCGGTATCCTGCGGCTCGAGTCCTTTGCCTCTGTCTCTGCCTCTGCCTCTGCCTGGCATACGCTTATCAGTTTTCAATCACATTTGAAACACATTGGTATTTGTGTGCCCATAAATCAACAGGAACACACAACAAACACGAACATACACACAACACCGTAATCCTTGGCAGCCCAACACACACTCACACATTCGTCCTGTGGCAACGAGGCACCTTCAAAATAGATAAACATTGACAGCTCGACATATGTAGCATATACATTTTGGTTGCCCCGAGTTTGGTTCGTGTTTTAATTTTTATTCTGCGGTTGCCTCAGCTTCACTTTCCATCCTCAACTTTAGCTGTGAGTGATAAGCGCGATCCTTGACTGGAACTGCCAAACAAATGGCATTGTCAGCATTGCCAAAAAACAACTCTGATATCCCTTTTTCTTTTCCCTTTTGCGTCCCCCAATTGAGAGGCGTTGCACGTAGCTGCCACGCCCATGAAAACAATTAGGCTTCAAGGTCTCGTGAGTAATAAATATACGTGTATAACAAGCTAACTGCCACCTCGATAACTCGATGAAACACTTTTTGGGTCTAACCAACTACAAACGACATCCAACTAAGTGAAATGTAAGCACAAAGTTTTCTATTGTGCGCAGAAAAGTTCAGATTTTCGGGAATTAAATAAAGATTAGGTAATGGCATATAAAATATTTAACAAAACACCTCTCTGAAGACAACTTCTCATTATTATTATTATTATTATGGAAATTGTAATTAATAAATGATATTTTTGTATTTATTTTTGTGCGCCTAAAACATTTCAAATAAGGTAATTAGATTTCAAACCAATTTTCTATTTAAAATTGTTAATGTAATATAAGAAAAATGATGTAAGGAATATTCAAAGAATTTTATGTGAAAAATTATTTATAAAAAACACCATAAACACCATGTCATTGACACGACTGTCTATAAATTGTTATTTACTTCGATTTAAAAATTTAATCCTTTTTGCAATTTTCAATTGTATGTAAATTTAAGTTCTTCGTAAATTTGGAAATTTTAGATCTCAGCATACTAAAGCTGTTTTACAATGTGACTGGAAAACTACCTCCAAACTAATTTTTTTTTTATTTATTACAATTTTTGAGCTTCAATCATTCTTCCTTATTAAGATCATAAAAATTTTAAAATAATTTGTATATTATATTATACTTTTGGTAGAAGTTATTAAGAAAATATTTTTGCATGGCATAAAGCTGCTGCTGCAATCGGGTCTAAGCTGCTGCTGGGTAACTATTTGGTATATTTCGTAGTCTATGGTATATTTATAAAATATACCGCAAAAATACAAAAAATATACCGAAGGCTATATTAAATATATTGATATCGATATAGTACCAATATATATTACCAAAAAAAGCCATCGGCGAATTTCAGTATTTTTTGGTATATTATGTATTCAAAAAATACACCGAAGAGTATATTTTATATATTGATATTATTATAATACCAATATACCAAATATAGCCTTCGTCAATTTTCAGTATTTTTTGGTATATTATTTTGGTATATTGTTATAATATGGTTTTATTGAAAATATGTAGCGGAGCACAATAAATTAGACTTTCTCACTTACTTAAATAAATTTATATCCTCAATTCAATTAAAATGCTTTCCTTTTATTTTATGATTCTTACAAACTATTTGAAGATTGTTTTGGTAAAATGTTTAAGCATTATTCACATTCTTTTTTCACCATTAATTCTATAATTTAGCATTTAAAGGCCGTCTTATCCTTTATTTAACTTTTCTTATTTTAGCAGCCGAATTTGATCATGCTTACAAAATTAACGCGAGTTTTAAATAAACAAGTGTCGAGTGCGTCGACGGTTTGGTTTTATGCAGATTTTGTTGAATGTCAAAAAAAAAGGAATAATGTTGCAATAATAAATACACTCAAAGGTTGCCCCCTTGTGGGGCACAAATGAGTTGCCAAGAATGTGCAGAGGAGAGACGTATTCAATGTTGTTGTTGTTGTTGTTGCTGTTGTCGAGGCAACAACGCGTCACAGCGTCAGAAATTAAGTGGAAATGAAGTGCGCACTTGAATTTCAATTGAAATGCCTACACTTTGACCCCCTCCTCCCTCTCTCCCCTCCTTCCATCTCCTCTCTGTACTGTAATCAAGCTGAGCCGTGAGTCAAATTTAAGCCAGAAATAGCTATAAATAAAAATACATTATTTCCGTTGTTGTAGGTTTGGCGGTGTTTTTTTGCGGTTGCCGGCTTTCGGGGTTCTTGAGTTCTCAGTTCTCAAGGTAGAAAAACAGTCCCATGAGAGGACAAAAGGACTGCGGTTCAAAAAGGGTTTTTTTTAGTTGAATGGAGGCAACAAAAAAATGTTGACTAATGATTATTTAACTGAATTACCATTAAGTACTGTCGCAAAATCCCCCTCAGCAGTGTGTTTGTTGTATTTGCCCCTTGGGCCTTTTGCCAACAGTCGTAATTGTATAATTGTTGGGGCGGAGAATTATTATTATCGATGTTGTTGTTGTTTTTGTCCTCGGGCTTGTTGCCTCGACAGTTGTTATGCTTATTAATATTAATAAAGTTGATTAAAAGGCTTATGCAAAACTAAGCACACTCAGAGCTACACTCGTTGACATTCATCCAACGAGTGTTTTTATATATTTTTTTCCTGTTTTTGGTTGAGTGCCTCAAGTAGCAAAAATGCGTATGTTATGGATTTGGGATTTTTGGATTTCGGTTTCATTTTCGTTTTATTTGTAAGTGTGTATGTGTGCTGTTTATGTGGATTATTTATTTGATTATTGTGTTTTGTTTAAGGCTCTTATGACATTTAATGTGGCCAAGTGGCAAAACAAATAAAGACATCAAACAACAAATGTATTTGCTGGCTAAACAATCACTAAAAGCTATTGATGGCATTGTTATGCAAAAGTGCTTCAAATACCGAATGCTGAATGCTTATGCTCAGTTTGTTTAATTATTTATAAGCTCTTCAAGCAGCTGCGGCAATTAAATTCATCTAAGCGTTTTCACTTCAAGGAATTTGTCTTGAATAGCTTATTTTTGAGCGTTTAATGCACATTTAATAACATAATAATATAAAACGCTTTAGTGAAAACAATTACGAAGAGAGTTTAAATAAGAGAAGAGAGTTTGCAAAGGAAAAATTAGTTAAAGAGCAGAATTTACGAATATAACACAAAGAGGAGCTAAGATTCGTCTTCAATCAATTTCGTTAAAACTTTCGCGAATGCAGCCGAAAGTGGAACTGCAAAAAGAGCTGAATCTATATGCAAACAAACGATTGTCAAGAACAGTTAAGTAGTATGATCTGTTTCATAAAACGTTTACGAACGTGGCACAAAGAGGAATTGATATAAGAATTCAATCCATCAGCAAGTATTAAGTCATAGAATATTGTAAATCACAAAAGACTTCTTTCTATATAAGAAAAAATGCATTGACTATTTCAGTTCTACAAAATACTGAATTTATAATTCTAAGAGCAATTAATATTTAAGACAAGATTCTTGAGCACAAAATTCTTTTAAAAAGTAAGCGCTATTTCATCAAACGTTTACGAACGTAGCACGAAGAGGAAATAAATAAAAATATTCAATCGGTAATTAGCAATCAGCAATGATTATCTTACAGATGATTGTCAAGCCCAAATGAATTATAAAAAGAAGTTAACGCTATTACGCAAAACGTTTACGAATGCAGAACAAGCCTTCAATCGATACCTCAATCACTTAAGATTAAGTCAGTAAGATAGTTATACACAAATAAATTGTGAATAGAAGAATTATATCATTTACGAATGTGGCATAAAGAAGAACTGACCTAAATGCTCAATCGATACCTCAGTCAGCAGAGATTAAGCACGATTACCAACAAAACGTTTGCGAATGCAGCACAAAGAAGAATCAAATTTAATCTTCAATCGATAGCTCAATCAGTTAAGATTAAGTTTGGCAAAATACTTAAACAAAAGTCTTCTAAATAAAATAATTATGCCATTCAAACGTTTACGAATGCAGCATAAAGAAGAACCAAAATAAGTCTTCAATCGATAGTTCAATCAGATAAACACAGAAGACTTGTAAATAGAAGAATTATGTCAATTACGAATATGGCATAAAGACGAACTGACATGAATGCTCAATCGATACCTCAATCATTGAAGATTAAGCATTATTACCAACAAAACGTTTGCGAATGCAGCACAAAGCAGAATAGCAGACAAGCAATTACTCTAGACGACGCGCTCAATCGCACATTGATAAGCCCTTTATGGGAAAACTACTTCCTACACACACACACACACAGAGGGAAAAAGGAAATCAAATAAAGTTTTCTTGTTGTCCCAACTCCACCTAAATACTTATGTCATATTTTTGGGAGAATCTGAAGAGTCATGGTCAGCACCAGCCGGACAAAGGCCAGCAAAACGAGCTTCAGTCCAGTTCAGCCCACACATAATCATTGTGAATTGCATTATGGCTAGTCGCATTAAACTCATGTGTAAGTACTTTGGCTCTTCTCTTCTCTTCTTCTTTTTTCCGCCCTCAAGGACACACGTGTGGTGACTCGACTAGCCCAAAAAAAGAGAAGAGGAGGAAAGGCAACCATACCACAGACACGGCCACAGGACAGCACAGAACCCGCACGCGACACAAATGACTCAGCACACACGTGAGTTGCAAGAGTCGCTGTCAGTCTGATGTTGCGTCTGCATTTGAGGGGTTCAACAAACCAAATAGAGAAATAAATAAAATACGACCATAAAGTATAACAAAGCATTCAAATAAATGCTTAAAACATGCATTCAAAAATTGAACTTTATAGCAATAACGTTTCGTTGCGGGTTGTTGCAAGTTGTTGTTGCAAGGGTCGCTTTAACATGCGATTCGCAGCGAAAGTGTATAAAAGCAAATAAGGAAGTATAACTCACAAATTTAAAGAGCGTTTCCACATCGTAAAAAAAATAACAACATCGAACGAACAACGAACAAAAAGTTGCAGCATATGACGTGCCGACAGGGGGCAGGAGGCAAGTGGCATGAGGCATGAGGCAGTGACCAACTGGGTGCAGTCTTAATTAATTTCGACACGCAAAAAATGAAAGAAATAAGCTGCAAATGTCATTCATAAATACATGCATAATAATAATAATAATGATTCATGGCAATGAAATGCATCAAATATTTAACTCGCGTTGACTTTTTGCAACAATAAGAGAGAGAGAGACACGCAACAAAATGTGGCAAAGTGAAAGGGAGAAGAAGGGAAGTTCGATATTTTTGTAGCCATTCGAAATCTTTTATTGTCACATTTGGCACGCGTCTTCGACTCCATCTGATCAGGTGCAAGACTCAAGCGGCACATGCTTCAAGGTCTCCTTGTTGTTGTTGTTATACTTGATTGCTTTTATTGTTGTTGTTGTCGTCGCATTTAAACACGAACGCCTTCTGCAGAGCGTGCTCAAACCCAAAGAGATGCCGACAGTCCTCGATGCAGGTAGACAACAAACATAGGAGAGAGAAGGAGAGGAGCTGGAAATGGATACTGCAAAAGAGGGAGAAAGAGAGAGAGAGACACTCTTGACTCAGTCTCAGTTCGAAGTCTGCTCATGTCTGTCTGTCTGCCTGTCTGCTGTGACTGTCTCTGCAAGCTGCTTTGCATGACAACCGACAACCGGTTGCAGCAATGTGGATTTTTAAGCGTTCTCCTTCGGCGTGTTTTTAAATTGATTGGAGGATTTAATTTCAGTGGCAGCTGCTGCCACTTCTGAGTTTGCTGCTGCTGCTGACCAGGTGACCATCTGACCAGTTAAACGAAACACCTTTGCACTGTCAGAGACCTTTGACTAACTATGTTAAATTGCTCTTTTTTTTATGCATTCATTTTTGCACATGTTGTGCAACATAAGCAGCTCAGTTTCAACACGTTTTCATAAAGATTACTTCAAAATGTTTTAAAGTTCAAAGAAGGGGAAAGTTAAAGTGAAGGAAGTATTTAAAAAGCAAAGGCTTCTGGTCTTTTATCGAATGGGATCTTGTTGTAATCGGCTCTTTGACAATGCAAATTATAAAGAATTTAAATTCTTTCGTGTTGTGATTTCATTTTCTATATATAGAACATTAAAATATATATATATTGTGTAATTATTGGCCTGTCTATATATTTTAAATAAGTCTTTTTTCAATTTAATTTTAGAGTTCTCAAAGTAATGTAATTAGTCTCTATATGCAGAAATCGTGTGTCAATAAGTTCTCTTACAAAACTTGCCTCTTAAGCCAAGATAGAGGGTAATTTAGATTGCTTGAAATCAAGAAATTTTCTGTACATATCTTTCTCAAGAAAATGTATGTATTTAATATCTCAAGATATATTGTAAACAGGATTGTTTAAATCATGATTACTAATTCAAGTTATAAGATGCTAATAAAAGCAACACACTGCGGTATTAATTTTAAAATATACCAAAATAATATACCACAACATTCTAAGATATACCAAATGTTATATTTGGTATATTTCTAAAGTACTACATGTAAAATACAACAAAGAATGCAAAATATACCGGCATAAAGAATATACTGCGAATACCAAAGAATATACCACCATATATATTGATATAAAATATACTAAATATACTTAAAATAGATTGCAAGCAAAATGAAATCCAAATCGTAGTAAATAACACACAAATACATTTTCTGTCAAATATTGTATCACATTAAAGTTTTAAGAAAAATTATGAAAAATAAATGTGTAACTCTGTAAAATCAAATTTACTCATTATAAAAACTCTAATTCCACAACTTGCACCATTTTTTAAAGTTAATAAACTTCTCAAAAAAATCCATAAAGTAGTTTTTCCCTTTAGTAAGCATAAATTAATGATATAATGTAACAAATACTATAAAAACATTTGCGACCTTAATGCAAATCATAGCAATTCACAGAAACCGATATTATACAATCAATTTTAATGTGTGTCCTTACAGAAAAAATTGTAAAAATAATAATATATTTTACAGTAAATTAGCCTGTGGAAATGCGATGCAATTGGCGCAAATAAAAAGTCAGTAAATTAATCGGAATGCATTTCGTTTAATTTTCGTGATTTATATTCATAACACCCAAATGCGAGTTAACAGATTATTAAGCGTAATAATATGAATTCGAATGTAATTATATACAATATGTATATAAACTTTATTGTATATGCTTATCATATTACAGAGATTGACATATCATTTGATAGGCAACTGTCCGGCATTATTATGCAAATGTTTTTTTTACAATCATTCGACTGTTTTTTTTTTGTTTCATATTTGATTTGTTTGTTGAAAAAATAATAATACAAATTATGGCAAAAATAACACATATTAATCCACAAACTAATTATGCAATTCTATGCATTGTTGCAACAGTTTTCAATTAATTAAAATGCATCAAATGCATGAGTTAAAAAGTAAAGAACATTAACTGCATTATGATAAATGTAACGTAATATGAAAGTAGTTTCTTTGGTTTCTTATCAATTTATGTCAAAAGTTTTTTCCCTTGACACCTGTCATCAATGGAATGTATTGTATTTCATTAAAAACTATTCCCATTTATAAAACAGACAACTGCATTGTTATTCATAATTTGCTTATTAGATAGAGTCTTTTTATATAAATTACTGCTAAAAGTATTAGATTTATCTGTATAACATTGTGTTAGAAATGAGATAATTTTTTGTAGCATAATGTAAGAAATAATGTGATAAAATCAAAAATAAAATTTTATATCAAGATTGTTTGTATGTCAAAATTGAACCAAGAAGATTTATTCCTAAAAATCAAGATCGAAATTCTACAAAAAATCTATATTGCGGAATCTTGAAATTCAAGATGATAATCGTGTTTCAAGAATGGAAAAATCCTAAAATTGAACAAAGAAAATCTTAAATCAAGATCAAACAATCTAGATTTTTGTCTCTCTGAATAAAACTAAATAAAAAAATATCTTCTCAGTTACTAAGATTTCTCTGTAGCAGTTTTAAAAATATTCTACAACATATTATTATACTTAATAGAAGTGTTTATTGGATCTTTTTTAATTTATAATTTCTTAGAGTCTTGAAAATATTAGACTAATGACTGGACTTTTTTGTAGAACTTTGAGAATATTTCATGTAATTATTTGAGTAAGTTAGACTATAAAATAGCCTTTAAGGGCTTTAAGAATATGTCATATAATTATATGGGCAAATTAGATTATTTAATAGACTTTTTCTTAAAATATGAATAAATGATGTTGTAGAGTATTCATCAAAAGATGCGAATATCATTCAACTGCGGCTTTTCTATTTGCTTTTTAATTAATTTAGCAACTTTACAGGACTAAAGCCACTAGGCCTGATTGAGTCAGTCGTTTGCTACATAAAAGGGAAAGAGCGATGAGGAAAGCTGGAAATTTTTGAGGGCGCAAAAATCAGAGGAAAACTTAAAACATTAACGAGCCATTAACAAGTTGGGCCAATAAATTTGTATTATGGCCAATTAAAAGCGAATAAAAATAACAACAAAGACACGGCCCATTGCGAAAAATACATAAATAAATTCCATACAAAATTACAACAACAAGAAGAAGAAAAAAGAAAAAGGCAGGCAACAAAAATGTATAGAATATATATATAAGAAATGAGCACAAATGGCCAACAAATTTCGATTAGGCAAGCGGGCGAGAAAATTTGTGTTTGTCATGCGGCACCCGCAAATGGAGAGGGGGAGAGGAGCAAGAGGGAAGGGGAATATGGAGGCTGGCCAGCGAAACACTCATCAAGTTCACTTACACACACACACACACAGAAAATGTTGTTGCTACTGGCGTTGCAGCACGTTGCATTGATTTATTGTGGCTGAATTAGAAGTCAGCAGATAACGAGCCACGAGGCAACCGCAGGGGGAAGTGTGGCAAGCGGGGAAAGGCAAAGCGGCAACCGGAGAGCTGCCACCAGGCATTGTTCTAGGCGGCATTGTTGACTCTGCTGCTGCGATGCTGAGAAAAACGCACAGAGGAAGGGAAAAGCAGTCTCGGTTGGGGCAACTTAATACGCACGCGTAATCGTATATTTATTTAAATTTATTGCCATCCCAGCTACCGTGCTGGATTCCAAATGGGGCCGACGAAGTGGCGGGTCCAAAGGGGTATACTGAAGTGGCGGAAGACTTTTCCAGCAGCAGCAGCAGCACACAAAATTTGCCAACTAGCCAAAGTACTCTTCTGAGGGCAAACTCCTAAGTGAATAGGAGCATGACAGCACAAAGGGGAGTGATGGGAGAGAGGGAGGGGAGCGGCAAGTCTACGCTTTGCTGCTACGTGCAGCATAAGAAATATTCAATTAATCACACTTTATGGTTTAGTTCAACATTTGTTGCAATTTTTCTTGCTTTGCTCTTGACGCTTTATTACAATTGTTGCTTCAATTGTTGTAGTTGTTGCTGTTCTTTGCCATGTTTCCAACTTGTAAGCAATTAAATTTGTGTGTGCATCTCCCTCTCTCTCTCTCTTTGTGCGTGTGTGTGGAAGAGAGAAAGAGAGAGAGGGAGGATGCTCGTTGGTGTGCATGACTTTCAGCTTTGCTTAATTAATTGCACTCAGTGTAAAGCTTTCGAGTGCTTGTCCAGTCACTGTCCAGAGCGTATTTATTCTCCCCCCACTCTATCCCTCTCTCTCTTTCTTACTTTATCTATCCATCTCTTGCACTCTACACTAATGTGCGAGCAGGAAAACCGTCTGGCGTCTGAAATGTCATTTGATTTTTACGTTGCTTTTTCGGGCAGCTACAAAATGAGCTGAGCTTGTGTCTCAACTTTAAGCAGGCACTGTAAATTAAATCCGTGAAATGTTCAGACTTAAATGTGGCACTCGAAATGTAAGAGAAAAAAACTTTTATCTAATATATGTACACTGAGAGAAAAATTGGGGTATGAAAACAAGAATACATATTTATAATTTGGAATTCATTCAATTTAAGAAATAACAATTTAAATTTAAGTTGTTACTTTCATTCAATTTGTCATTAAATTGTCCTTCTTTAAAGTAGATCTAGCAATATGTTAAATTTAAAATGTTTTTCAATCAAATATCAATTAAAATTAATATTATAATCGGATGGAATATAATTGAATATAGAATAATAGTATTATATAATATAACTTTCTACAAGATTTCAGAATTATGCTCAATTCTTTCATTATTGAATTAAGAATATATTCATAAATTTTTAAGCTAAACTATTTCGCATTGGAAGCCTTTGTTTTCTATCAGTGTATTTTAGTTCTTGACTCTATTCTTTTATTACAAAATTAACAATATATTGTTACATTTGTACACTAAACTTTTTCTCATTTGATGACTTTATTTCTTTCAGGGTTTTTTTTTTTAAGAATTATAAATATTATGTTCCGGCTTTCTAACTTAGAATTCTATGCTCAATACTTTCATTCTTGAATTAAGAATTTAATTTTTTAGAATTTATACAAAACTAATTACTATTTTAATACTTTTTTTCTCTCCGTGTATTTCTTTAGCACATCTTTGCACAAAAAAAAATTAAACAAACAAACATTAATTCGCGATGATTTGACAATTACGCAATGATTAAAGCAAACTAATTATGTGGATTAATTTCAAATGATGGATTATCAATTTTAATATAAAACGACAATAAGCTATTATTATCGTTATTTGCTTCGCGCGTATTAATATTAATTAATATTTGTACATTATAATAACAAATTTTGGATCAGTTACCTCACTAAGACCGATTCCTCGTGCATCAATCATTAATCCCCCCTGCACTCCGCACTCCTTTCTCACCCATCATACAAAAACATTGATTCGATGACCTGCTTTTTAAATATGCATGGCAATTGCAATTACAAAATCATATTTGCATATGTGAATCCTTTCATTTGTCACTTTCATAAATAAGCGCCAATAATTTTTCATGTAATATTTTATATATTTTATGTATACACTCATGTACAAATACTTTTTATTTCCAATGAAAGCAGAGACACGGACGAGTTAAAAGGGTATGCTCACTATCAGAGAGAGTTAAATTAATGAATAATTTGAAATAAAATAAACTATATAAGTATGATATTCTACTAATAATAGCAATAATATTCAACGACAAATAAAATAAAACAATATATACATAAATATAATTTTTGATTCCCCAAACTTTGTTCTTAAATTAATCTTATACCTAATCAAACATTGCCACAAAAAATCTTCTTTTCAAATACGATATAAAATATAATTAACAGAAAAATTCCAAATCATAGGCTAAATTAATAACTAATATTATTTAATTAAAATTGCTAAATTTTAGTCGAGGTAATCTCTCCAAAGCTATCTCTTGGATGAATATGCAGTTTCTAGATATTCTTTCGCATTCTTTTAATATCACAGAAAGGAGATAATTTACTATACAAAATAATATTAGACAAATGTGATTCCTTCTAAAAATTTTATAAAATTTATCTATCAAAATTACGATTTTGTTCCAGATCTTTTCTAGATATTCCTTTGCTTTTTTCATGTAACAGAAAATAATAAATATAATATTAAACAAATGCGCATCTTTCCAAAAATTGTATAAAAATCATCCATCAAAATGATGGCATTTTTGTAAATTAAATAATTATAGAGTATTTTCTAGTTATTCCCTGAAAATCTTTTGGCCATGGTACTTATGTATATCAACTTATTTGCCGCTACATGCAATTGCAATGGCCGCATAATTTAAAATAATTGAAGGCTGCGATGAGTTTGACTGTGCGGAAGCAGCGACAAAAGCAGATAGCGACAACACATACAAGTACAACAAAAAAGGAAAAAAACAAGAGAAATGAAGAGGGAAAAAAAAATTAATCATTATCAGTGCTGATAAGCGCATGAATTATTTCACATTTGGCAGGCATTAAAAGTGCATTAATTAATAAAAATGCATATCAACTTGGACTTCATAGAAATGCAGTCGCATTTCATTTCCTCATCATGCTCAACAATTTCTCAACAAAAGCCGCAAGTCGCAAATCAACTGCAGAATCACTTTATTATTATTATAGTACTATATTCGTTTTTCCTTTGTTAGCTTTATTTTTCATCGTTTTTCTTTGCTTTTTATACCCGCTAACCATAGGGTAGAAGGGTATTATAACTATGTGTCGGCAGGAAATGAATATCCCAAACAGAAGGATCCATCTCTGACCAGCCGAGACGGCCTAGCCATGTCCGTCTGTCCGTCTGTGTGTCTGTCCGTCTGTCCGTTTGTCCGTAAGAGCACCTAGATCTCAGAGACTGTAAGAGATAGAGCTATAATTTTTTTTCGACAGCATTTGTTATGCTTGCACGCAGATCAAGTTTGTTTCAAATACTTTCCACGCCCACTTCCAATCCCACAAGTCAACAAAAATCGAATGAAAGCGTTATTTTAAGCCTAGAGTCGCGAATTTTGGTATTTAACATACAATAATAACTGTGATTTTTTGTGATTCCTGAAAAATTGTGGAAGTTTTTAAAATAATACTTTAGAATGACATTCTGGTATATTTTGAATGTAACACTATATCGATATACCAAATATACCATTTGGTATAATTTCAATATTTTTGTACTATTATATTTTGGGATATTTTAAGAATAATACCGCAATACTTTGCTTTTATTCAAAATGAGTAGCGTTTATCTTACAGTCGAGCACATTCGACTGTAGCTTTCTTACTTATTTTTTTGCATTACTTTTGGTATCGCATTTCATGCAAATCTAACATTTGGCTCGCAATTATGAGCTTGGGGCCCCGCACAAAAAGCGGCACAAAATGCCAACTCAGGGCGGCTATAAGCGCTAAATAGCCATTTCGTGACTTGCAGCTGAGTCTGCGCGACGTTTGCCCCATTAGCTGCGGGTCTAATTAGACGCGGGTCAAAAACGAGAAAAAAACAAGAATCGCACAAACAGCAGCCAAAGTAGCGCAAAAAGGGAGCCACGAAAAAAAAATTCATACAAATCGCATCAAAATTCGCAAATCATGCGAGGCGACCACCGATGTATGTATTGTCCGCCGTGGTGGGCGTGGCAGTGGGGCGTAAATTAGAGCAGGAAATTAGCACGTTAGCGTGATTCACGCGACATTTTTACGAGCCTTGCCCCGTCAGTCCGACTTGTTTCAACGCCCCTTCTTCTCGACAACTAACAAAAACCGCCCCCCAATAATCCCAGCGACTGAGTAGCCAATCGACTAAATGTTTTTGTCTATGAAAATGCAATAAATTGTAGCCTACAGCGAGGCTCGTTAGCAAAGTTATAAAGTTTTTAGTTCAATACTGCAGAAAGTATTCGAATTTCACAAATTTGCTTAAGTAGAGAACAGTTTGAATTTGTTTAGACTTTTTCCAGCTACTCGACTTAGGATTCAATTATTTAAAACCTATATATTTTGTTCAAAAGCTAAGTATATCATAAGAGTACCATGAGTCCATTAACTCAGAGATTGCAATCTTTACGATTTCTAAGAAAGTAATATAATCATATTATTGATATTCTAAGATAGATTTTGAATTCATTGGAGAATTTTATTATTTCAATACATTTCGATATGCATAAATGCCCAAGAGATAATATGAACCGAAAAATAGAGACCAATTCGTTATAAGAATAATCCATTACATTCTCGCTGTACATAATTTATTTAGAGAATATAAGATATTATACTGATTTTATTTCAGAATTTTGAATATTAATTATAATTTACTCAAGTAATAGAAACCCAAAAAAAAGACAGTATTTGTGAAAGGAAAATCTAAAGAAATTATTTATTTTTGTATTATAATTATAATTTACGGCAGACAAGTCTCAACTAATTGAAACACATAATAAAAATTATATTATCTATAAATTTTGTATTATAATTATAATTTATTTCACAAGAGTCTGATGTAGTAGAAACCCAAACAGATAATAAGTGCAGGGAAATAATTACTAAATTCGCATAGTAAAATATTTCATGTTTGAATATGTAATAATATTGATTTTAAAGTTATTATATAAATTTTATTTATTTACCTTTATGAACATTTATTTTAAATAAGTTAGTTCAAGGAAATATTTATTAACTTCCCATTGCAAAAAAAAAATAATATTAAACAAATGTGAAAATTTTGTTCGAACAAATTCTGAATTAACATAAATGTTGGTAACTTATTTTTATTTCAAAATATCCCAAAATGTTTAAGTTTAATGTTACATTAATAATACTGTTAATTAAATTCTTCTCAAACAGCCCATTTGTTTGCCATACTGCCACAAAAACATGCAAATGCAAATTGATCAAAGTGTTTATGTACAAGTTGCTATTACACAATTTATTCACATTACCAGCTTAACAACAACACCTCCGCTTTGACAAACTCTTTCCCCTCCTCCCCTCTCCGTACACCTTTAACACTTGTCCAAGTGCCAGAGACTCCTGCGCTCTTTTATTGAATTTGTGTAAATATTTTACAGTTTTTCGTATCGTTTGTATTTTATTTTTGTTCAATATTCCTGATGGATGACTGTGGCCATGATAAGCCGACTGACTGACTGACTGCTCTGCTCTGGTCTGGTCTCGTCTGGTTTGGTCTGGTTCGGTTTGTTCGCCTGTCTGTCTGTCTGTCTGTCTGTCTGTCTGTCTGTCTGTCTGTTGATTGACATTAAACCAATTTCGTGTTGCATATTGATATGTTTATTGACAATTTGTGGCAAGACTGGAAGCTCGTTTGCCGTATCGTTGCGGGTGGGCGGGCAAAGTAAATCAAATTACGCAAAAATGACAAAAAGGCAAACGACGACGAGCGAGCGGCGAATGCCAACATTTGGCTGCCTTTTTAATTGCACAACAAACATTTACAATTGTTGCCTGTCTTAACTTACAACACGCAGTGGCAAGGAGCAAAAGAAGATATGGCAAACTTGGCCAGACGACAAAAAACCATGTCGCATGCCACGCATAAATTGCCAGGCAAAAGTGCAAAAGTTAAGGCTCATTAATCATAAATGTAAGGCGGCTCGTGGGTGGCAAGAAATGAAGAGAAGATAGCGATAGACACACACACATACACAGAAGAATGAAAGAATGGTACAATAACAACAATGGAAGAAAAAAAAGGGACAGATGGATGAGTAAGCAAAAGGCACGCAAATTATTTATAAAGTTGACTGCGGCGTAAAACTGTAAATTGCTTCGGCAATTTCTACAACATAGACAATCTACAATTCAGACCTCATCCAAAGTTTTCAATTTGACAGCCTTAGAAAGGGATAGAGATGCAGGAATATATATATATACATATATATATGTATGGTACATATATATTTTGCAAGTTCATTCAATCATTCTCGGGAGAGTTAAGAAATTAAAAAAGAGTAGGTGAGAACTTCAAGCTGGAAATGTTCTCAAAATACAATTTTTGGTTCAAAAATGAGAATGAAAACTTTTGTTGAACCAAAATTTAATCTTAGGCGACAAAGTGTTAAATCACAAATTTAATCAAATCTTCTTTAAATAAAATGTTTTATTCAGAGAATGAAAATGGAAGCTCATATTGAACATAGACCTCAGCTTAGAGAACGAAGTGTTTAATCACAACTTTATGCAAATGTTCATAAAAAAAATGTTTGATTTAGAGAAAAGGAATGAAAACTAAGATCAGAGAAGCTGGATCCAGTAAAGCGAGATATTTAAACAAATAAATTTAGAGACAAGCTAATGCAACAAAGTTTTTTAATCAAAACTTAAATGTTTAATCACAACTTTAAACAAATGTTCTTCAAATAAAAATCTTCATTCAAAACAATGAGAATTGAAACAAATATTCAACCTATAGCTCAGCTTAGTCTTTAATCATAAATGAAATATTTAAACACGACTTTAAATAAAGGTTCTTCAAATAAAATGTTTCATTCAGAGAATGGAAATCCTCTTGTAGAGAACTTTTTAATTCCAAACTGTAAAAAGTCAACTGACAATACTTTAATCCACATTAATGTGACTTTTTGTAGGCGTCGCTGCGTTGGCGACACATTTTGGGAGATTGAAGTGAATTGCGTTTAAGCCTGACAATGTGAAGAAAAACTCTCACTATTCGCGGATTTTCACGACATGTTTCCATGTAAGATTTCTTTCACTTTTACTCTTTTCCGTTACTCATTCAATTTCGATGCTAACTTTGTGGGTGCTGCTTATAAATAGCTATGTCAAAGTCGTGGGCGACAATTGTAGGCGCTAAGCGAAATATTGAAAAGCTAAAATTTTGCAAGTCAGTCACTTAGGCAAGCAGAAAGAATGGTCGCATGTTAAATATTTAATAACTTTTCATGTTATTTTAAGTGTATTAATATGTTAATCATAGTCAATTAATTCTGCAACAAGTTATTATAAAACTTGTTTATGCTTTGAAATGTAGATTTTAAAGGCATTTTTAGTAAATGAACTTTAAAGAAAAGTTCGGTATAATTATTGATAATAATAAGAAAGTGAAGATTACTCGATTATTGCTAGAAAATCTGTGACATTATATAGTTAAATATGTGGCAATGCTTCTGGTAAACCTTTATCCAGTGCAGAAGATCGATTAGGAGATTCACGACTATCGATCGTAATGAGAGACAAGATATACTACATTGGAAATATACCATATAGTTCAAAATACACCAGATTGACGCCTAAACAGTTAAGACCCCATTGCACTAGGCGTAATTTGCCATAGTAAAGTTTTTCTTAAATAACTTATAATCCTAGTATGCTTACTCATATTTCATTTACGGGTATTATCTTCCTTTTCCATATCCCTGTGTTAAAGTCCTTTTCATGTTGAATGGTTCTTCTTATTTGCCATTATCCATTTGTGCTTTGAGTCAAACATTATATTGTACTACATCGTCCCTCAATTTGTTCCTCCGGCAGCATGTAGTACATTCCCCTCCTTCTCTTAGGACACCAACTGCCTATTTAGCCGTTCTGCTTACTGTCTATCCCTCTTACTCTTACTCTTACTTTCTCTCTATTTCTCTCTCTCACTTTCTCTCTCTTTCTCTTACCACATATAGCGTGACACACACATCTACTTTTTCTCATGGCTTATTTAGCATAATTACAGTCCATTACCTGGTCACGCGCCCCTACGGCTCACTCTTGCCCCCTACTCCGTTGTCCTCTCTGCCCTTCCCTTTCACCGTTCGTCTCTCCCTTTGGCTGAGGTGCCATATGTTGTCAACTGGCCGCCGCTGCTGCATGTTGTCCAAATTGTCCTAAGCTTGGCGACTTTTTTAACTGCAAAATGTAAATTTAATGAAGGTGCCGCGAAACAACAACAACAACAACAGTAAAGTAACAAAAATATTTAGCAAAATTATTCACATCAAAGGCGGCACAGCTGCGGCTTCTTAAGGGTGCAAAAAGAAAAGGGAAAGCGGCAACGAACAGCAAAAAAGCCAACGCTAATCACTGGGCCAATAAAAAAAGCCAATGTCTAACTGTTCCCCAACTACAAAAGCAAAAGCAACAACAACAACGAGAGAGAGCAAATAGGCAAAGCTAACAGCAGGCTGGTAGCCACAACAATGGAACACACAAGTTTTTCTAATTTGTTTAAAGGTTGCTGCGGTCAGTTGGTCAATTTAAAGCAAATTTCCACATGACTGCCATTGTGTGTTATTACAGCCGCCGGCCATTGGCAGCAGCAGCCACAGAGCAGCAGAGCAGACCAGAGGGTGGGTGGTCCTGAGGGTGCAGAGAGGAGGAGGAGGCGGAGTAGGAGAAGTATTTGACATTGGCTTGGTTTTTAGTCAGTTTAATTAAAATGCAAGTAGGCAATTTATATACACTTCATGTCCTTTATATGGCTGTCGCCTGTTGGCCAACAGTTAAAAGGGAGAGCAAACAACAGAGAGAGAGAGAGAGAGAGAGAGAGCAAAAGAGAGAGCGAGATAGTGAGCTGTGTGACCAGACAGACTGGTTTGGTATTAGGCCATGCTTTTTGATTTATGTTTTTGCACGCTTAAATGAACTGTGGTTGTTGCCACTCGCTTGTTGTTGCTGCTATTTTTATACCCGATACCAATAGAGTAAAAGGGTATTATAAGTTTGTTGAAATGTATTTAACATGCAGAAGGAGTTATCTCCGAAAGTTGTAAAAGTTATTTAAGAAATGTATGTGCTGCATGGTATTTTTTAACGGAATAGTATATCGATATACTAAAATAGTTTTCGTTTATATAATATTTTGAACGTAATATTTTTCGGTATATTTTTGGTTTTTAGGTATACTAACACGGTAAATTTAAAAACCAGTCCAGTAGTATATCTGGTATATTTCAGCATTTTTGAGAATACTAACATGGTGTATTTTTAAAATACTAGTACAGTAGTAAATTTATATACCAAATATACTTTTTGGTATATTCGTGTATTTTTTAGGTATACTAACTTGGTGTATTTTTAAAATACTAGTACAGTAATATTATATTGATATACCAAATATTATATTCGGTATATTTTAATATTTTGATAAAAACAAACTTGGTATATAATTTTTTGTCAACCTTATATTTTTAAAATATTAGTACAGTTATAGTATAACAATATATCAAATATACTTTTCGGTATATTTTAGTATTTTCTAGTATATTATGTTATCTTATTTTTCTCTTATTGAAAATAGATAGCGCGTATCTCTCAGTCGGGCACACTCGACTCTAATTTTCTTACTCATTGTTGTTGCAGTTGGGATTGGGGTTAGTTCGAGTTGCCATTGACAGAGTTTTGCACATGAATGGCTTAAACTCCGCCACACAGCAGCAGCAACAATATATATAAAAAGTAAAACATACATACATATATAGCACACACAAAAAACTGGGGAAAAGCGTATTAAAAAGGCGGAAAATGCTTTGCCACATGACTGCAATGCCAATATGCAAGAGCGTTGAGTGAATTGTCCAGTCCTGTCTTTATCCATTGCTGTGCTTGGATATATGTGTTATAAGTAGCTTAACTACTTGTTTCACAACAGACCAATCAACGTTGCTGTAAATGATCCCGAAACAGGCTAATAATTCCGTTGCAATAAAATTGCTTTAATTGAGTGGTGAGCAACGTGTTAATAGTTGTGGGAATTCCATGGTGGAGATAGGGATGAAAAAATTGTATTCTATAGGAAAATATAAATCTTTTTTTTACTTTAAGTTATAGAGAAATTTAATTTTGAAATGTAGTTGTAAATCTGATTAAAATTTTGTCGTTTTGGAATTATTCCTCATTTTTTTTAATATTATCCGTAATTTATCTTTAGAAATTGATATATTTAATTCCTAAAAACATTTTATTAATAAGCAATAATAAAAATATTTTCATAAATTTTTAATACGTTTATGCGTTTCATTTAATATAAGGAATTATAGTTAAAAATAATATAATTTCTTTTTTTAATATTTGAATGTTTAATTTCTGAAGTTAGTGCTTAAAAATTACTTTAAAATTTTTGAACAGAACATAAATTTTAATCGAAAAAAAAGATTACCAAGCATTAAAGCTAACTTCGTAAAATTTCGTATTCATTTTTAAGGAAAATAGTTAGTTCATAATTTTATTTGGGAAATTTATAATTTTCTTTTAAAAGGATAATTGTGGAAACTCTTTCTAAATTTTTGAGTGATGCTTTCAGGAGTTTTATGATAAAATAATAATGAAATTATGATATTCTACAGCAAATATGATTATTGATTTGGGAGTTATTTAATATCAATAATTTCAATTAGATAGATGGAAAGATAGATAGATAGACAGATAGATTTAGGTCTTAATTCTCCCTTTTCTTATTTTGTATATGCGTTTTCTAGAGATGTATTTTTTAAGAATAAAAACTGTTTCTATAATTAAATCTTCATCAAAACTTAAATATTTGTAGTTTGCTTTATAGTTTTTTTTTTATTGTTTTATGCTATTCAATGCATTTAAAATTGCAAGTCGAAGCATTTAGATGCTATTTGAAATTCCTTTGATGACGATTATTTATGCCGCATTTTAATGTTTGAACAGTTTGAACACAGACGCATGGCGAGCATAGAATGTCAAGCATCGATATACGACCTCAACTGGGATCTGAGATGGAGAGTTGAAGAGTTGGAGGCGGAGGCGGAAACGCAAAAGCATCATGTGAAGCGGGGCCAAAATGCATTGTCAAACTATCAAATTCTTAAATTGCAACTGACAATCAAGTCACGTGCTGCAGCGGGGACAATGCAGAACTGAACTGAAAGCAAAGGACACCCACAGCCAAAAGCAGAAATAGAAGCAGAAGGAATTGCAAAGAGAAAGAGAGAGAGAGAGAAAATATAGCAAACAGCTGGGGATGGATTGTAGCTGGAAGTTAAAGCGCAAAACAATGTCTGTATAATAATGTTGTTCAGAGTTGTGCAGTGAAAGTGGATGAATTATTTAATAAACTGGGAGTGCATGCAATTAACTTCGGGGGCTTCATCAAAATTGATTTAGTTGGCAGCCATGGCGAAAAACTAAAATAAACAACTTTCATTTTGTCGGTTCACTGAAGTTGTAATTTTCTGTTGCTGGTGTTGCTGTTGCTGTCGACGACCGCACTGAGATATTTAAGTTGTAATTAAAATGCAACGCCAACGTTCTCTCTGAAACCAAAGCTGCACTCTTTATTTTTTCCCTTCTGTATTTAGATAAACAGCTGTAACTCAATTTGCGCGCCGCTCCTTTTGCCCAAAATATTTGCACAGGTCTAATTGAATTTTCAAT
This sequence comes from Drosophila pallidifrons, assembly GCA_023558445.1. Lineage (NCBI taxonomy): Eukaryota > Metazoa > Arthropoda > Insecta > Diptera > Drosophilidae > Drosophila > Drosophila pallidifrons. Next base: position 25,798,704 of record CM042347.1, on the reverse strand, counting down.
TAAGTCGCTGAAATGGCAAACCGACTGAGACCCAAGGCTGAAACCAGCGAGCAGCAATGCAAAGCAAATGAGGCGCATGAGGGTTGCGGGTAAAACACATACAATATAATTTTTGAAGCGGCTACTCAAATATTAAGCATACGCCGTCGTGTGCAACCGCAAAGTGCAAACCAACAAGAAAAAAATCCATTAGCCAAAGTGTGCAAATAAAAAGGAAGCTGCCTTTTTGAGCCTAGCCAAGCAAATGAAAGCAACGACAACAACATGCAAATAAACAACTTACACATTCACACACTCACCCACACACACACATAAGGGCAAAAAAACATGTTGAAATAGCAATAGAAATAGCAAGACTATAGTATAGTAAATAAAGAGAAGTAAGAAGAAAAAAAATCAGCTGTAGCAAATGTGCCATCAACAGTCAAACGCCGAGCAGATTTGCATGTTACTGATCAAAATTCGGGTGTTCAAGCGAAGGGGGCGTAAGTGTGGTAAGTGCTGAGCACCAAGCATATAGCGTATACGACTCCGTGTACTTCACTCTGTGCAGTGAAGTGAAGTGGAGTACTGTGCATGTGGCTGTTCCTCTTGCTCTAACTCTAACTCTTGCTATTTTCTGTTTGCTGGCCATTCCAGCTGTTCACATATTGTAGCTGCCCACTGGAGTCGTTCCTATTTGTCTGCGAACAGCTCAACACCAAGAGCCAAATCAGTGTTGGCCACGAAAGGTGTCGAGAAAAGGTTTCTAGAGGTGAACACGAGCTCAATTTCTACTTACTAAACTTCAATTTAGTGGATTAGTTAAAGAAAGTTATTAGATGTTCATCTAACTCAATTTCCACTTACTTTAATTTAGAAGATAAGTTAAAGAAAGTTGTTAACTAATTTGAGTAACATTAAAATATGAAAATTTTAGTAAGCAAAGAATATTACATTTAATTCGGAATCCGTTTGGAAATTTAGTTAAAGTAATTTTAAATTAAATGGAGCTGAATTTAATCGACAAATTTGTCATGAGAATAGATGTAACTTAAAACATAATATTAACATACATTTTATTTGGAATCTACGTGAAAGAAGTTTATTTATAATCATTTATAGTTCAATGAAAATGAATTTAATAGACAAATTTGTGATGAGAATGACAATAATGTAAAACTTTACTGTGTAGCGCAGTACGAATACTGTGATATAAAAAGTATAGCTACAAATATTATAAGAAGTACCCTTAAGGAATTCGATTAATAGTAAAATAAACATATGGGCATTTCCACAGAAAGGTCCACCGCGACCAAAAAATTAAAAGTTCTTGAAAATGATATTTTCCAACATGGTTACATAAAGAAATATTCAAATTTAATAAACTTGAAAAAATTTTGCATTTATCATTTATAGATTTCAAAATATTCGAATGCAAAGTCCCGCAAACGCACCTGTTGTGATTATGATGTTTGTAGGGCATATTTTGTTTTGATAACAACTTCTAAAATAAATGCGTTATGCTTTGTCTTTTGCTTTGTAAAATCATTTGAAGATTGCAAGAAACGAAAGAGAACGCTAAAAGTAACATGGGATCATCAATAACGGTAAACATTTTGATTTGCTTTATCACTTATTTTAATGTCCCGTGCGCGACCGAAAAACAACATTTCTTATCAGTAAATCCAAATCACTTGCTCGAATTGCATCAAATTTTTTTTGCAAACAGAGTTTATGCGCGCAGTAAATATATAAAAAAATTTGGAGAAAAAAATATTTGTATTTTTGGTGATCATTTAAAGTTTGTCCCGTGCGCGACCGTAAGTACACAACATAAGTACCAACTTATTCCTCTCTTTATTTACACAATATGAATGATGGAGTAAGTTGGCAGCATTGGCGCAAAATTAACAAGTAAGAAAGCTACAGTCGAGTGTGCTCGACTGTGAGATACCCGCTACCCATTTTGAAAAAAAGCAATATATTTTGCGGTATTATTCTCAAAATATACCAAATATACTACAAAAATACTAAAAATATATACCAACTGATATATATGTGATATCGATATAGTACCGCATTCAAAATATACCATAGACTGCACAATATACCAGGTTGTCGGTCAAAGCAACTCAGACCCCTAGTAAGTAGGTGTATTTGCACATACAAAAGTATTTCTTTAATAACTTCCACAATTTTAGTCTGATCGCAACCAAATTTTTAGGACTCATAACTATTATAGTTATTATTCTATATACCAAAATACGCAACTCTAGCTATAAAATTACGGTTGTTATTCAATTTTTTTGATTTGCGGGGGCGGATGTGGGCGTGGCAAAAATTTGAAACAAATCTGATCTGTGTGCAAACATAACAAATGCTGTCGAAAAAAAATTATAGCTCTATCTCTTATAGTCTCTGAGATCTAGGTGTTCATACGGACAGACACGCAGACGGACAGATCGTCTCGGCTGTTGACGCTGATCATGAATATATATACTTTATGGGGTCGGAGATGCCTCGTTCTACCTGTTACATACATTTCCTGTCGGCACAAAGTTATAATACCCTTCTACCCTATGGGTAGCGGGTATAAAAATAGTGGCGGTATAAAATGTCCCGTGCGAATTTACTTCAAATTGAATTAAAAAAAAATACAAGTCGTTTTTGAAAAAAATTATAACCTTCTTAAAGAGGCATCAATGCACAAAAATTTAAAATTAGTTGCATTAAAATATTGCCTCTGGATTCGCTGAAATTTGAGTTTGAATTGGTTGACCTCTTAAACCACTTCCGTTTTGTGTCCCGTGCGAATCACTTGACTTTTGCAATTATCTTCTGAATGAAAAAATACCCAACATCAATCTTTGCACCAATGAAAGAGCTAAGAAAATGCTATACATTAAGCGTTTCAGTTGAAAAAAAAAACGTTTCCTTTTTACCGGGTTTTTACTTTGAACGCGTACGAATGTCCCGTGCGCGATTTTGGAAATGCCCATATTCAATTTATAAAAATTTAATTTAGTCGCTCTGTTTCAACAAATTGTATTCGTTATTTCTATTAAATAATAATAAAAATAATTTAAATTTAAATGCTGTACAAAAGCCATAATATTACAAGTATATATCTCAACTTTAACTTACTATTCGTTAGTTAAAAATTTACCTAAAAAACTATATTTTTATTGGATCAACATTATTATCGACACAATTTAGTGGGGAATATTGTAATAACACAATTTATGTGCCACGAATAATATATAATTTAAGTGCTACTTCAAATAAATATATTTTTCATTGCACAAAATTAAAGTAAACAAAATAGAAAACACAATTTCGTGAGGAAAAGCTCTCTACGAAATGGAATACTTAATGCGATACACTTAATAAAACATTGTATTGAGAATCTGGATAAACGAAATTTACTTTAACTTACAAAAAGTGAAATAATTTAAACGATTTAGAAACTCACTGAGAAAATGTGTCTTAAAAGTGGCATTATACCATTGCAAATCCATATCAGTAGAAAAGTTAAATCATAATTAAAAGAATAATCAATTCAGATGATGAAAACAAATAATATAAATGAAATTCAACAGAATGTAATGTATGGCTAATTAAATTTTATACAATTTCAAGTAAAATAATGGCATAATTAGCTTGGCTAGAACACAATAAACTGGTTAATAAACTATGCAAATAGAATTATAAATGCATTATTGATTAGCCTGCTGAAGTAATGAAGTAATTTAAACAGCAACATAAATAATCAATTAATAGGCTATAATAATTAGCTGTAAAATGGCCAAATGAGCAGCACTGCTGGCACATGCAGCCATAAAAGTTTACAAGTGCGAAATTGCATTTCATGAAAAGTGTCCTTGGCTTTACCATGAGCTGCTATTTTCCTGATTTTCCCCCATTTTCCTTGCTTTTTTTTTTGGTGTAGCTTTTGGTTGCCGCCAACGCTTTTTAAATTCACTTATTCAAATTTCTTTTAGGTGCCCACACACACACACATAGTACACAATGCAGACTCTTTGAAGTGTGTGTGTGTGTGTGTGTGGGAGAGTGTTGGCTGCTTTTTGGACATGTCACGTGCATAACGAATTTGTTGCCAAAATCTGTTTTTGATTTAGTGAACAGCTTGCACTTTTGCTGCTGTTGTTTTTTCTACGTTTTTTTCTTCGTTTTTTTTTTTTTTTTTTTTTTTTTTTTTGTTCTGGCGGCGTAAACTTGAAATAAATTGAATTTGTCGGCCTATGCAAAAGTGCATGTCCAACACTGGCCACTTGACAACTCGAGTTGGCGGTAATCAAAGCCTCGCCAAAACTTTATCTTCAGCCAACTGAGTGCTGCCTAATTTTGTTGGCTGGCTGAAGTTGAAGCAGCGGCAATCAGACAAGCGCAATGCTGATTAATGTGTTAGTGGCCCCGAGAAATCAATCAATTCTTCAAGTTTTTTGTTGCTATATACATATATCTACAATTTTATTGGATTCAACGAGACTTTTTCTGTTGTTGGCTCTGCGTAAATGTGCCAGAGAGTTAGACCTAATTAACACGTCCATACATCAATCATCTGGGCGAACAGCAGAAGCTGAAGAAGAGTTCAACGAAGCGCATTATTGTGCGTAAATTACTCAGCTGGTATGGCAATTTGTGTTCTCCATCTACTACTCTGCTTTATCTTCATCGAATTGTGTAGAAGCGACATCTACGTCACGTATACGCAGTGTGTTCACACATACAAAACTCTGCCTTAAGTGGCAAACACTTAAAGTTGCACATTATTCATGCTGTGGTCTGTCATGTAAAGGTTCATGCAAAAATGTCAGTTTGCATTTGCTGCACGCGGTTTATGGACAACGTCCACGTCTACAGCACACAGCGTGCCACTTTTGTCGTCGTTTATAAATGGCATCGCATCAAAGCGTAACAAGCGGCACTAAATCTAAACGACACACACACACACTGGCAGTATATTTGTATGTAGTCTATACACACGGCAAGCTGTAGAGCTGTTAAGTCGCCCTTGGACAGCGCAGTCACAATTCGCATTCTCCACACTTGATGCGTGTGGCCAAACGGCCATTTTGTGGACGCTTAGTTTGGCTTCTTTTCTCTTTTTATTTTTTTGGGCTACTCCCGTGACATGAAGCAATAAAATTTCCCACATAGACCCAACATCATTTTAATGCTAAGCACAAATTGTCAACGCTTTTGACTAGATTTATTATGTAGCTCATTAAATGCGGACAAAATTTAATATGCTTTATTAAAATATTCATTTCATAATTGTTGTATTTGGCACACAAAAAAGAATAGAGTCATAAATGCAACTATTTGCATAATAAACAAAACTTGTAATATATTCAAATTTAATAAAACCATTTAGAAATGTAAATATATACATACATTATGTGATATGTTGATGCGGTAAAGCTGCAGACTGGGAGAAGGGGCTCAAAGCATTATATTACTGAAATAGAAAAACAAAACTGAAATGAATTAGTAATAAGTTTTATTAAAATAAACAAAAACAAAACTGAAATGAATTAGTAATAAGTTTTATTAAAATAAACAATCTCAATTGTAGAACTTTTAATCTTGATTTCATTTTGAAGTTCTCTCATTCTTGAATTTCAAGATTGGGTAATATGTAATTTTTGTAGAAATTTGATCTTTATTTAATTTGATTGATTTAAGACTTTATTCTTGATTTTAGCATTTTTTTCTTTTCGTGAAAGATACATTATTTTATTTAAAAAACCTTTCTTGAGTTCAGTACTTTTTTCTTTATCTATACAAATATATTAAATATGACAATAACATTTTTCCATAAATTTCTATTAAATTATAATAAATTAATATTCCCTCGCATCTTTTTCAATATAATTTAATACAAACTTTAAAATGTGATGTCAAATTTGAAAAGGTTCAAGGTTTTATTTGGTATATAGATATAATAATACATTCAAAATATACCATACGTAAAATAACTTTTATTGGTCTTTAGATCTCATATTGTAAGATTGATTTTGTTAGAGCTTTATCATTTGGAAGTTACGAAAAATACTTTAATCAAATACAAAATAACTTGGACTGCGAGAGTGTGCTGTTATTAAAATAATTTACTAAATTAATGTACAAAAATAATACTAAAATATGCAATATGTTATATTCGGTATATCAACATTATAACTAATATACCTTCTCTTTTAACCAACTTTCTTTTATTAACTTTTACTAAAGTGGAAATATTCTTTTATATTACCTAAACTTTTACTAAATTGCTTCACAGGTCAGCATCTAGTTGCATTCACAATCATTTTTTCCTGAACAACTAGCCTTAAAGCACTTTAAGGGGAAAAAGTGTGTCAACTGTTTTTGGGCTGTGCGCAATAAATTTGAAAACAGAATTTTGCACTCCGAACCGAACTTTTGGCCAAATATGAAAATCGTAGTCAACGTTTTTGGCACAGGTAAAAATTAAAATTCGTTTGCCATAAAATCAATGAAAATATTTATGGTGCAGCTAAAAACAAATAACATCATATTTATTTTGCATTTCGCGCATAAATTTTAAAGTCAACCCTCCCAAAACCAAAAACCAAAAAAAAAAATTGAATTTTGCCAACTAGCTAGCCAGTTGGCTTTTGTTGCGAGGTCAGTAGAGGCCTTTGTCATTGAGCCATTTAATATTATTATACTTTATAGAGTATAGTATAGATTGCACATGCATGTGTAATATATTTATTTTGCTTTTTGCCTTGAATTTTCATTAAAAACTAAACTAAACGGAGTGAGAGCTGTGTAAACAAATGCTATACGTGTGTTAGCTGGCTTTCACAACATTTACCAAATCCAATGTTGAGAAATCGGATCCACAACAAAGCAAAAAAACTAAAAAAAAAGAGGTTGAACGACAGACTATCTGTGTGTATCAGCAAAATGCTATAAAATAATGTGAAAATTGGAAAACGAAAGTATTTGTTGTAGCTGCAAACACTTTTGGCTAGAGGTTTTTTCGTTAGTCCTTTCGGCTTTCATTTCATGGGCTTTTGCCATATTATGAAATATTCACGCAATCAAAACAAAAGCAGTTGAATGTAAAGCTTTATCTAGCTTTTAAACGATACACCAACAAAAAACACTCAAATAGAAAAATAAAAACGGAAACAACTGTATAACATAAGTATGCACATAGTAGATTCAATTTTTGATCAATGCTCTCGATGTCAAAAGCACAACACAGCACTGTGCATAAAATCTCAAATATTTTCGCTTTGGCGCCTTTTTCTTATTTAATTTTCAGTCCATCAAGCGAAAGTTTATCGGGGCCTTAGTTGAAAATTATAACGCTATTGTACGACTAGTTACTTTGGCTCCCCAAAAGTTTGCCGCAAAACTTTGCGCTCATCGTGTATGTGTGTGTGTGTGAGTGTGTGTGTGTGAAGCCAAGTTTAGCCATGGATTTTTTACACTTGTGCTTGCGTGGAGTCCAAGTCAAGCCGGAAGTGTTTACATATGCGCATAAAGATGCAAAGCAAGCGAGGCTTCCACACAAGCAACTTTACTTAAGGCAAAACTTTGTTTCATTTGTTATAAATCATGACTGCATTCTGCGGAAGTAATTTACGCCCCAGCAACAAGCGCGAGAGAATCAGATTTGCCAGACTACTCAGAGGCTGTTGGATGAAGCAATCTCAAGTTTGCTCTATACGTTAAGCCAGGGCAAAAGTTGTGCGCAAAAATAAATAGATCAGATTTAGTTAAACAAATATAATTTAGAAGCTAACTAAATTAATAGCAAAATTTTAGTTTATATTGAATAATAATAATAATGATTACTTTGCTCATGAATTATATTATAATGCGATACCCACATATAATAACAGTAAAAGAGTGAGGTCTTATACCTAAAATACCAAAAATATACCAAAGACCATATTTAGTATATTGACATATGATAAGCTAATCAGTGCGGTATTATTCTTAAAATATACAAGAGTGGGGTATTATACTTAAAATATACTGAATTAAAATACCAAAAATATACCGAATGTTATATTCAGTATATATATATATATATATATATATATATATATATATATATATATATATATATATTCGTATATGCAAAGAAAATCAGTGCGGTATTATTAAAAAAATATACCGATATGTTATATCAAAAATACACCACGATATATAGAATGTGCTATGTTATCCTTAAAATATACTGAATGACTGAAAATACTGAAATATGCCGCCAGCCACATTTGGTATGTTGATATAGTACTACATTTAAAAAATACCATATATAACAAAATATACTGGATATTAAATAAAATATACTACATATTCAAATATACCATATTTAACCAAAGAAACTAAGTCCCGTCAGACGGACAGACGGTAAAATCGTCTCGGCTTGTTACATAAATTTCATTTAGATAAAGTTAACAAAGCATTCTACTCTAATGGAAGAGGGTATAAATACAATCATTAAATTATAATTTTGTTGTCATCTAATTTTCATAAAAATAACAATTTAATTAATAGCAAAATTGAAATTTATATTTTGCACACTAATAATAATAATAATATACTTTGTTAATTATTGCATAATTGCAGAATAATTAAAACTAGACGCTCTAAATAATATTGTTTTTTATGCAAATTATTTTGCATCGATTATGAAGTGTCTAGAAGTATATTAGATTTATGACTCTAGTGAATGCAAACATTTAAAAATTGCAAACAATTTGCATAAATTATGCAAACAATTGCGTGTTGTGTCATAATTATTTGCTCTGCTATACTGTATATCACACAAATTTATGCTCTCTCGCTCTCTTTGCAGGCAGCTGTGAAGTTACCCAAACTTGTCACAGAGACCGAGACAGCTGTCGGTGTTTCCTAGCTGATAATTGATTACAAATAAACACAGCAAGCGTGCTGGCCACATATTTACTTAGGCTATAGAATAATAAAAAAACGAAGGGAAAGTGTCAGAGTCATAAAGGGGTGACGACCTCTTTTTGACCCTGACCCCTGGCCACGCGTGCATACGTTAAGAGGCTCAGAGTTAAGCCTGACCTACCCCCAAATGTGAGTACATTCAAGTAAATGTATTCATTGTTTGACCAGGTGCAATAGTTTCGTAGTTGCACTTCAAAAAATCAACAAACTCACGTTCCTCACAAATCTTTATTAGCTTCATTTGTGTGCTGTGTGCACTGTGTGCTGTGACTCACTGTGGCGTAACGTCAATTAATTAGACAATGTCACTTGTTCTGCAATTTACATGATGCTCTCAGCTTCCACTAAGCTGCTAAGCAATGCACTCAACAAGCAACAAGAACTCAACCAAAGCAACAACAACAACAACAACGAGTAGTGAGTCAAGTCCAGAGGAATTGCAGCAGCAGCAACGACAAGTGCACAGCTTTCTAATGAGGCTTAAGCTGCAGACGACAATCACTTCCATCTCATTTTCTGCTCGCTCTGTCTCTCTCTTTCTCGACTGCAAAATCTGCTCGCTATCTCTCTCATTTCATCTATCTTTGGTTCACTCTCCTCTACTGTATTAAATCAACTAACTAGAGAATTAGTTCTGCTTCTCATGAGCAAAAGTCAAACTTAAAGGAACGCATCATTGACGCATTTAATTAACCCATTCAATATCTGCAACTTCAACTCATTTAAAGTTGAAAATCAGCTCAAAGGTAAGTAAATTATATACATATATAATGGAAACTTCTTTAAATTTATGAAGGAACTAAAGGTTTGCTCTATGTTCTAAAATAAAATTTGCAGTTTTTCATTGAAAGTACCAATATTTGTATATTATATTATATTACTAAACTTTTTGTATAAATTTTGTATCTTAAAGAAATTAAAATAAAGTAATATTCTATTAAGAGCCGCACATCGGCACATCGCGCTTCAGGCTGAGACTCGATAAAAGGGTTGTCATGGCCATATAATAATAATAATAATAATAATAATATTCCATTAAAATTAAACCTCAAACAAAAAATATGGCAAAAATACTAAATAAATACAAAACAATAATAAACGAAAACTCTATCAAAATAATACCAAACATTGGCAAATTGATTTTAATTTTAGTCGATTTTATTTATAGATGCTTAAATGTTTTCCATTCAGAAAATATTTTATAAAATTACTATAATATTATCGTCTAGAATTCATAATAATGTATGTGGGGCTTAGATAAATTTTCTTGACAAAAATCATAATAAATTATTATTAGAATGAAGATTATATAGAAGACTATAAAATTTAGTAGAATTTTAAAAATGTGACTATGGTTTTATTTATCGAATTGACCCTTGAGAAAACTATTTAAATTATTATCTTACAAACATTATATTAAATTCATATTTCTCACAATTCTACCTTTAAACTTCTAACATTTAAAGAGATCCTAAACCTATTTTTAAATGATTATCTTAACGAAATCATAATGAATATCATAGGCAATCTATTCGAAAATTAATAATAAATATATGATTCAAAACTTATAACAAATTGACCAAATAATTTAATGTAAAATATTCCAACATTCCACTATTGAATTCCATTCCCAACTCGCATTTTTCAAATCTATCGCAGAATATTTGCGATGCATTTTAATGTCACCTTTGGGTTAAGTTAGCGAACGAGGCAATCCATTAAGCTGCAACTGGCAGTCTTGGCCATTTTATAATTTATCAAAATGAAAATTGATGTGCCCGAGTGCTCGAAAGAGAGAGCGAGAGAGCTTCGAGTGTACAAGTATTTGTCGCTGTCTTCCATGTGCTTCGCATTCCACACGCTCCAATCGTGCAGCATTCACAAAAGAGGAGGGAGGGGGGGAACAAGGGGCAATAGAGTAGAAGCTGCTGCACCTTGGAGCTGCACAGAGAATCCCTTGTGACCAAGTGGCCGCATGCCTCACGAAATGCCGTCGTAAATACCGAAAAAAAATGCTTTAGCAAATATTTAGCTGCACTTGTCATGGAGACGCGAGCGAACGGAGCGCGTGTGCTCCAAATCCCCAAACTATAGTTGGCCATCTTCTTGGCCTGGCCCACTTCTTTGCTGAGGAGCATTTGCTTTAAGTTTTATACCAAGTTGAACTGGGCGCAAGTTCGTGACTGTCGTTGTTCGTTGTTTTATTTACGCTTGCATTTTCATTTGTGCCTGTAAATAGTATTAAAAATAATTTGCCAGCTTAAAATGCAGCACACGCAACGCTGACAGGCGACGGCTTATGCACTTAATGAAATGTACACGGCAATTGTCGGCAGACCAAGAGAGCCAGAGAGAGAGAGGGAGAGAGAATGAAGGATATGGCTAGAGCCGGATATAAAGATGGCAGTGTCTGCGGCTTTTGCTTGCCACTGCCACCCGCCATAGAGCAGAAGGGTATTTTAAATTTGTGTCTCCAGCAAATGTTGAAATTATTCAAGAAATGGATTTATATTGACCATATAGTATATTCTATACTTTATGGTATTTTTTAAATGTAATAGTATATCGATATACCATATAAGCCAACGGGATATCATTATAGTATATTTGAGAATGTTTTGCTTAACAATTTAGTATATTCTGTACTCTATGGTGTTTAATGTAAAAGTATATTAATATACCAAATGTAGCCTTCAGTATATTTTAATATAAAAAACGGTTGATTCCTCTTTTAGTTGCTTTGATTAACAATATGGTATATTTGAAATAAAACAGTACATCGATAATTTTGAATTTTTCTATTGCAACAATATATAGATATACCAAATATACCATTCAGTATATTTTCAGTATTTTTCAGAATATAAATTCGGCGATTAAGTAATTTTTCTATTGTAACAATATAAAGATATACCAAATATACCATTCAGTATATTGTCAGTATTTTTCCAGTATATTAATTCGGTGATTAAGAATAATAAATGGGGAACGGGTATCTTACAGTCATCCACACTCGGCAGTTGCTTTCTTTCTTGTTCGGTTTCTGTTGCTACTTCTGGCTCCTGGCCAGGCTATAAATTGGGCCAACTTAAATTTCATTTCGCACATGTTGCACATTAAACGCTTTTGTCTGCCGATTGCACAAGTGGGCAGAAAAAACAACAGAATCATTTTAAGCGACACTCTGTCTACAAACACACTCACACATTTTAAGTGTTTTTCTGGGCTTAAATCAACTGCATAACATTAATATTAATTGCCGCTGCTTGAGCTAATTTATTTAGCTAATGAAATTTAATAATAATTTTCGCCCACACAGATTAGTGTTATCTTAATGCAATTCGTGCTGTTTCTCGAATTATGCGTAATGATTTTAAATCGCTTTCGCATGAAAGGCATTTTGCTATTTGCCGTTTAAGCCATTGATAAACTGAACAAACACGTTAACGATGCTACGAAATTAGTTGGCAAACTCAAAAGTCTGAGGTGCGGCTGCAATAATAAATCAAAATTAATTTATACTGCACATTTGGCTGCCCACAACACAGACACAGAGAGATAGGAAGTTAAACCAAAAAGGAATTTTCAATTACGTTGTAGCAAAACAAAATGTCCAAATTAGTTATTAAACAAAAGTTTGTGTAGGATAGTCGCAAGCAAGCAAGAAATTCCTTAAGCAACAGGAAACTGGCCAAAGTGAAGTCTTAATTAAATATGCAATTGCCAAAATGAGCTTGGACAGGAAAATGTCAGAGCAAAGCACTAAAGATGGCTAATCATAAGCAGCAAGAGCAGCAGACACAGTTCCGGATCTTGGCTTTTACTTGCAACGTACAAATTTTAATAGACATCAACATAAAGTACCGATTTGTATAGTTGTACAATGTTCTGTACAAATGCTAATTAAATCTTCAGCTCTCTCTCTCTCAAGCTTGGGATCCCCTGTCCACTGTGGCACGATTTCCCTGCGTCTCAATGGTGGCCGTTGACTCGGCTTCCGATACCGAGTGATTTATCAATGTCATCGTATCACGTGGATCATACATTTGGGCCGTCAACTTCTGATAGCAACGATGTTCGGGCTGAAACCCGGGCTCAATCTCAACCGGTGGCGGTATATAATCCACACTCACTCTTTTCGTATGCTCCGATGTTGAAGTCACCTCGGTGTGAGTGCTGCCACTAGCACTTGCCTCACTGGGCATCGAACACTCTTCGAGTGAACAGCTCTCGCCTTTTAGCTCAAAGGATTCATCGTTAATCGTTGGCTCAACGCTGCTCTTGTCTCCAAACTCCTCGGCAATCAGACGACGCGCCAACGGCACCGACAAATATTCCTTGTAGTGCAACTTGCGACGTCGCTCGAACTCCAAACGTCGCACCTTCTCATCGAGCGACTCGGGAAAATCTTCGTCATCGGAAGAATCATCCGAATCGTCATCAATGCCAAACGCTGGCGTCTCCGACTGTGCAGCAAAGCGCAACTTCTCCATCAATGTTTCGGTATCCAAATCGTGTGGCAAATCATTTTCAAACACAAACGGTGTCTTGGGCTCATCGATGACCATGTGGCCGTAGTCCTTGTTGGCCGGATGAAAGGTGGCCAACACGTTCAGCTCATCGAACTTGGCCGTCTTCAGCATATTGCTGGGCACTCCCTTTACCTTCATTATGCCCTTCACTTCGTTGGGATCCATTCTATATTCTTTGAGTTCTAACCACGCGAAAATCTAATGCAGAGTAAGCGAATTGTTTGACTTATTTTATTTTGTTCTGTGCGTTACAATTTTTAAAACACGTTCCGATCAGCAGCTGAATTGAATCTATTTCAATTGTCTCGCTCTTCATAGCCATCCAACGACAGCTGAGTCAATGCTTGCTTTACTTAGGAAATATTTATCAATTGATGTCAAATTGTTATTTTTAATATTCAAAATACAATCTAGTGTGCTCTTCTGTGAGATTCATTTTAAAATATACCAAATTTATATACTAAAAATACTGAAAATACACACAAGATTATACACATTCAAAATATACCGAATCAATATACCGAAAAATACTAAATGCCAAATAAATATACCGAAAATCACTAAATGTCAAAGGCTGTATTTAGTATATTGATTGGATATATTTGATGTATTCGAAATATATAAATATCGTAGGCTATATTTAGTATATTATTTTGACATATTTTGTGTATTCAAAATATTCTAAATACCAAATTAATATGCCCAAAAATACTAAATAACAAAGGATGTATTTAGTATATTGATTTAATATATTCGAAATAAACCAAATCAATATTCCAAAAATATACTAAGCCTATATTTAGTATATTAATTTGACATATTTGATATATTCAAAGTATACCATAGAGGATGAATATATAGAAATGCACATGACTATATCGTCTAGGAACTTGATTATGAATAAGAACATTTATTTATATTGTCGGAGATGCCTTTTTTATAATAACCAGGAATAGGTAAATTATATTATATTATGGTTATATTCAACACTCCATTAATTAATTAATTTAAGAAGCTAAATTGCCAGAAATGTTGAAACTATTTTTTCTTAATTGGGGATTTTTTTAAAGCTGTAATTATCTAAATAAAAATATATCCGAAATAAAATTGCAATGCGTTTTCTAATTCAACATAAAAATTAACTTTTGCTAAGCAAATTTAAAATTTGCAAAATAAATATATCCATCAAAGCTGAATGGGCGTTTTATTGTAATTTTAGTACTCCAACTTGAGTGTCATTTAAATAATCTTTATCAATTTATTAGCTGCCTCATTGTGAAGCTAATCAAAGAGCGTGGCGAAAGCGAAACATTCGTTGAGCAGGAGGAAGAGGAGGAGAAGGAGTAAAACAGTTGAAGTAAGACAAGCAGCTAATTAAGATGCCACTTTATGACTGTGTAGATAAAAAGCCAAAACCAGATTTGTAGCACAATTGTAGCTCTGCCACAAAGTGCTCTTCCGGGAGACTACTTCAGAAATTTCGAGGACTTTTATCGCTCTATTTGGTGAGCACAGCAAGAAAAGGAGTGAGTCGAGAGAAGGAGGAGTGAGGAATGAGTAATGAGGAATGAGAAATAGGTAGCTAGACAAATCCTTGTTGTGCGCTGTGCTGTGCTTGACATCAACAGCGAGTCAATGGCTGCTATCAAACCACAAAGTAAACTCATTTTGACGTGTTCATCAGCGGCAGTTGGTGCAGCAAACGCAACGCTGCAATATTGACCCGAGTTTTGTGTTATTGATGTAAACATATTCATCACAACATGCCACAGCAATGTGGCAGTTGCCGCTTTCAAAACACACTCGAGTGCACACATATATATTTTGCGCTGCAAACGCAGAATGTGTCTGGCACAGTTGAGGGAATCGAGTTGAGTTGAGTTGAGTTGAGTTGTATTGCGAATTGATTGCAGCACATTATTTCACAATTTTGCTAGCAAATAAACAAGACTGCGTTGCCGAGGCCGGAACTCAGGCACTCTCTCTGTGCATATTACGAGCTTTGCTTATCAGCTCAGCCAATGCGACAAGCTCAACAACGATGATGACGATGACGATGGGGATGAAGCTGTGCAGCACTTTGATTGCTTGCTTTATGCAGAGAGTACAGAAATGCAGCAGTAGAGAAAGCATCCCAAAATGCAGCTGCATCCTGCAGGCTAACAGTTTTGTTCGATTTACGAAATTGCAGTTTGCCCGATTGCATTTCTTATGTACAGAAGGCTAGACGATCGACTAGCCTAGTCAAAAAAAGGGGGCGCAGCATCAATTGCAACAATGTGCACTCCACGTGCATAAGTAACAACTTTTCATCGTAGCCAAGCTCGATGTAGTTGCGCATCCGTTCAGGAACTGTTTGCCACACACACACACTCACATATTCACGCAACTTTATGGCAATCATAAATTTCACTTGATTTTGGCTTTTCCGCAATTTTTACGCAACACAATGCTGCATCCGTTGCAAGTATCCGCAAGATGTTCGCTATCTTTTCAACCCTGTTTCCCTTCCTCCCTCCCACAACGACGAGTCGACGTTATTGATATTAGCTGTTGAGGCTTTAGGGCGTGTCCGGTTGCAATTTCATTGCAATCAACCTGCCACTATCCAACAATCTTCTCTCGCTATCGCTATCGGTCTCTGTGTTCTCTGTGTGCTCACTGAGTCTTCGCTGTCTCTCGTTATGCATATTTATTAAAAACTGTCTGCTGCGATTAAAAGCCAATCAGGCCAATTGCAAATTCCTTTTATTGGGCGCCAGCTTTATAAATATTTAAAATTTAATTTCGCTACCACAGCGCGTATACTTGATGCCGTCTCTCTTCCTGAGTGTGTGTGTGTGGGTGTTTCGTATACATTTTTCTGCAGCTAGATTAAAATATGTGACTGTGTGTGTGGATGTGTTGTGGATGCGCATTTCTGCAACAACATCTGTATCACATGTGTGTGAGTTGTGGCCAAGCTCAGAGCAGTTTCTCTCCTCCGCCTCCGTTTGTCTTTCAGGTGGCTCTCGTCCTCGGCTTTGGCTTCGCAGTGCAATCGAAGCGTAAAACGTTGCCTCGGCTAAAGGCAAACACACACACACACACGTTGAGCGCAAATGTAGCGCGTTTCCTTTTTGGCTTTTACACTCTGTACGCTCTCCTGCAAACCGGGACAAGAACCACTACAAGCCCAACAAAACTCCACCCGAAAAATTCCCATTCTCATTTCCAACTTTCCCTCTTTCCTGTGTGTATGTGTGTGGGCGTGTGTGTGTGGCACTGTGGCAGTTAGCTAGCGCTTGACAGCTTGGCAAACAGTTAAATAGAGTTGGCAGCACTCCCGCTTTGTGGTTGGGTGACTGTTATCCCTTCATGACAGCCTGATGCACACACACACGCACACACACACACACACACACACACACACACATAGGACTTATAGCCAAAGTTGAGGATTTTAGCTTTATCGCAATGTTTGCAACTCGATGACAAAAACAAGCAACTTCATCGCACAGCACAAAACAGCAACATGACTTGCTTCTCTCTATCTCCCCACTTATACGATCTTGATAATAAGAGTATTTGCAAATCTGTTTGCGAGTGAAAAGCTAGCAGAAAAGCATCGCTCGCTGCTTGACTCTATAAATATGCCAAAAAATAATTCTATTTTGTCAGTTTTAATAAGGTTGTTGTGGTTATTACTTGCGGCTAAATAGAAATTTAATTAAAAGCGTGTAAACAACAGTTTAGTTTAATGATTAAAATGTCATTAGACCAACAAAATAGTTTAAATCCGTCATCGTAAACAAACAGGAAAAAACTATTTAAGCTGACAAAGAAATTTGAATTGTTATTTCATATTAATTATCACATTAAAATATTTGTAATCTTTAATTGATCAGCAGCAATAATAATACTAACATTTAAGAAATATGTCGATTAACTTTAGAATTTTGTCAATTTTGATTGCAACTTTTTCGTACAATTCGGTTCTTCACTCCGAAAAACAAAAGCAAGCATTATTGTTAAAATATACCATATTAATATATCAAATAATACCAAAAGCCACATTTTTTATATAGATATACTAAAACTATGAAAATTTATCACAGAATACAAAATCTACTCCGTTATATTTTTTTTTTTTAATTTTTTGTTCAGGCTGTAAGAAAGCAAATAAAAGCGGTATTAATTTTAAAATAAACATACTACAAAATACCAAAGGTTACATTTGTTATATTGATATAGAACTACATTCAACATATTTTATAGAGTAATAAAATATATATGATTGTAAGCCAATTCCTATTGGTATCACTTTATTTTTCCCTTCAAGCAAAAATTCTATTATATTCTAGAAAGTTGGTTTATATAAGCGAATATTCCTAGTTGAAAATATTTGCTCACTTCTAAATAAAGCACTTTTTCTATATTCTTACATGATGTTTATTTATTTGATCTACCAATATTTAGAGTTGAATTTAAGTCTCAAATCATCGTTTTACATTCAATTCATTCAATGCTAAATCACTTTCATGCCTCTCACAGTAAGCCATTAGCAAGAAGGGCCACAGCTACTGCAACAGCCACCGCAGGGTCCACAACGAGGACCGCCGCAGCAGCCGAAGCAAGGTCCCGTTGCACCGCACGGTCCACAGACATTAGGACCGTAGCAGCCCCCGCCACCACAGCAAGGTCCACATGGTCCACAGCAGCCACCGCAAGGTCCACAGCACATGATTGATGCACTAGAATGTTCTACTCAAGGAACTATTTTATATTTTATGAAGAGATGTTTTGCTATTTTCTTACCCGAAACCCAAACACAATTTGAGACTACAAAAATAAATTTAGATGTTACTAGTTGGGGTACAAAAGTAAGAATGAAATGTTTTGGAAGAGACGTAAAGCTAAGCTGAAATGAGTTGAAGAGTTTTTCTTGGCTGAGTTGATATTCTAGTTTTAATATAAATCTCTTAAGTTTTCGATAATCACATTTTATAGACTGACTTGATTAATTGAATTATTTATATTTATGATTATATTTATTATTGATTTATTTTCCAAAATAATCTTTGAAGATTCATCTTAAGTTTTGATTCTAGACTGACTTTATATTTTACTATTCAATATAATGTTTTATCATATATTTGAAAATTCCTTAAGTTCTGAAGGTTGACTTTTTAAGACTGAATTGATATTTGAACTTTTAATATAATTTTATAAAATATAAAAAAAATTGGTTAAGTTTGCAGCATGATTTACTTTAGACTAAAATGATATTATACTTTCTAAAATATTCTTCCAAAGAATATGTGATTTTTTTTAGACTATGATGATATTTTACACTTGAAAATATTCCTCCAAAATATATATAATATTTATTTTAGACTATGATGATATTTTACATTTGAAAATATTCCTCCAAAATATATATGAGAATCCCCTAAAGATCGCCGATAATTCCCCACCAAAATATCTACCAACAATTTGATTTATTAGTCACCATTCGCTTTAGTTATTCGCTGGCACACAGCTGCACGTGCATTTGTGCATTTTGTATGCATTTAATTGGTGGCATAATTTGGAGTCCTATTGCAAATTCATGGCACACAATGGAGTGCTAATGAATATGAATAACAAGCCAAGTCATATGAGGCCAACACACACACACACAGACAGACGACGAACATTTGCGACTGACAACAAACAAACAAATATACAAAAACTTAAGACAGAGCTAAAAAGAGCGAAAGAGAGGTAGAGAGAGAATGAGCAACCGGATGCGGACAAACTACTTACTTACTTACGAGTACTTACCCACTTATGTGGGGCAGCAGCAGCAGCATGAGGAAGAGGAAGAGGAGGAGGAGGAGGAGGAGAGTATGAGACTGAGAATGGCAACAAACTTATGCGGCAAGTTGGGCCATTTGTTGTTGTTATTGTCTGCACTCTGCAACAGTCTTTTCACATAATGTCACTCGTTGTTAAAGTTGCCTCCTCTGTTCTCTATTGTCCCCCTCTCTCCTCTCACTCTTTCTCTCTCCTACTCTGAAGTGCCCTCGAAGCCAAAGCAAACTTCACAGTGCAAAACTCACATAAATTACGCGAGCGGCAGCAAAAGTCACAAAATGTCAAATGCAGCAAACACAAAAACTAAAACTCAAATTGCAGCGAATGAAGACAACGCCAAAGCAACAAAAAAAATGTATATATACCAAAAAAAAAAATGGTATTTCAAGGAAAAAATTATGCCAGCCGGCGGCTGACTCATCGCTTGACGTCGCAGGCTTCAGCTTCCCAGGTTCACAATCGCACACATTCACATTCTCAGCTCGGCAAAATGCGACCAATTTGTAGTCATCGCTGCAATATAAATGCCACGCCCCCCGCGCCCATCAATTGTCTGTGTGGCCGTGGGAGTTGGCTTCTACCTTTTTTTCCTGGTCGTTTTGTGGCCAACTTTCTGTGGTCGATATGTGCGTGTTGGCCTTCAAAACTGACAGCCAAGCGACAGCAGCTCTAGGCTCACAAATAAACGCAAAAAGATAAAAAAAAAATAGTGCAGGCAATAGTAGTAAAGTTAACAATGATTTATGGCAACCCGCCGTCGCACAGGATGTGGCAATAGAAAGTTTCCGCAAGGTGCTGCAAGAACGGCAATTAAATTATTGAATAACCAAGAGCTGAGCGCAGAGTAAGAAAGTGAATGCAGGAAACAGAGTGAAAAGCGTGAAGTTACTCATATAAAATCATTATTGCTGAATTGGTTTTAGAGATAAACAAATGTGTGACCGTATATTTTAAATAATAAAAAAACAATGTGGTATTATTCCTAAAATATACCAAATTAATATACCACGAAATACTGAATTATTCAAAAGGTCAAGTTTTTGGTATATTTACATAGTGTCATTCAAAAAATACCATAGATTGCAAAATATACCATAGAGTTTAAAATATACATTTGAGTGAAAAATATACCAAATAGTGCAAAATATACCAGATTGTCAGCCAGTGCAACTAAGACCTCTAGAATGCTGACGATTTTGCGCATACAAAAGTTTTCCTAAATAACTTTTACAATTTCTATCCTATCGCAATCAACTCGGGAATCATAAATACTATAGTTATTATTGTCTGTACCTTTGGATAGATATAAGTAATATTGATTGTAGAAAAGATTATAAACTCATTTTGTAAGTCTATTTCTTTTTTAAGTTACTTCTTTTATATAATATGTTTAGAAGTAGCATTTCATAATAATAAGCATCATCTGTACCAAGTGTATAAATTAAAATGTTAGACTACTTTTCTAAAAGTAACATTAATGTTTGCTGGTAGCAATATCCTTGAGTTTATATTGTTAGTAATTAGGAATTATCTTTAGAAATGTTTAATGTTTTCATTTACTCATTTCCAAAATAATTGTATACAAAAATTGATAAAAATGTAACCTACGTTACTACGATTTAAGAAGGGTTCAAATATTGACTGCATAAATCTAAAATAAGTCTTATATGCAGGAGTCTTCAGCATGTTAGTATTTATAATTTAAGACTTGTCTTAGATTTTGGGCATTAGAACTTATTTTAGATTTAGTATCTCTCTTAGATCTATAAATTATTTAGGCTCAGAAAATTGTCATCTTGGATAAACAAAAAACCAACAACAGTTTCGATTATGATTTCCATTTGATTTTTGCATTCTGCTTTGCAACATTTTGTAGGCCAGTGTAATGATAAAGTTTATAAACCAGATGAAGAAGAAAAAAAAAGAGAGGAAACGCAGCCAAAAATCATGCAAATGAGTTTAGCAACAGAAATGCCAAAAAAGGCTTCCCAAGCATCCAACATTGAGCATGGAGCATCGAGCATTGAGCATCGACCATGTCAGCGGCAGTTTGAATTCTCCGGGTCCTCTGTGTCTGTGGTGTATAGTCGAAATAATGGTCATGAAATGAAAACGAATCAGGGCAATTCACTGTCCCACCAAATCAGACGAACAGACGGCGAGTCAAAGAAGCACAGCAACAGAAAAAAAAATGGCCAGTCAGTGCCAATGATAAAGATTATGATGATGATGCAGCATAACAACGATGATGATGATGATGATGCGAATGCTGACGAGCCGTTGCCAGAAACTGTAAATGTTGAATGCGTTGCGATATGAGAAGCTCTGAAGGGAGAGAAAAAGAGAGAGATAGAGAGAGAAGAAGCAGAGTGGGATGCGTTTTTGCGTCTGCCATGCAGCTGGGCGTGAAAATGCAATTTACTGGCCACGGCTGCCCAGACCGGGTGAGGATAAGGATCAACAGGGAACTTGCTTGATGGGTGTGTGTGGAGTTTTGTTTAAAGGGCAAGTGCACACAAAACAACAACACAAATATAGGGGGAAAAGTAGAAGCTTGGTTGCCACAACAATTGTAATTAAAAGCAACGCTAACCAAAATGATAAATATCTTGGCAAAAGTAAAACAAAAAACTTGTACTTTTACTTTTGGCCGTTCTTTTTGAGCTTTTTGTTACTTTTCACACAATCTACCAAACAGTACTCGGTGGTTGACCTCCCTTCTCTTTCTCCTACTCCTTGAAATCCTTACACACACATAAAATGGCCGGCCTGGGAGCTGCCATAATACAATTTATACGACAACACTTTAGTGCAAAGTTTATGCGCAGTGTTTACAACGTGCCATAAAAGCTGGACAAGTCACCGGGAAGAGAGAGAGAGGCGAGGAGGAAATAGAAGAGCTGAGCTTCGGACAGGATTAGGGCAACGGTTGGCTATAATGTAACCCGTAAATGTACTCGTTGTTGTCCTGTTGTCCTGTTGTCCCGGCTCGGCTGCGGGTGCGTAACAAGTGCACCCAGCTCACAACTCACAGCTCACATCTCACACACAGAACCCGCATAAGCAGGATGATCTGCAGACACGCAGACGACGGGGAGTCGAAGTTCGAGTTCGAGTTCTGGAGTTCATTGGCGTCTGGTCTGCACACAAATTGTCGCCTGGAAATTGGCAGCCAGTAAAAATTAAGTAATAAACTAACTTTAACACAGGTTTCTCCGTGTTGTTTTGTTGTTGTTCTGGGAGGGAAGGAGGACAACAAATATGTTTTTAGAGCGTGCGCATAATCCCAGACAGTTTTAATGCAGACTCCCACCCGAAAAGAAATGAGAAAAAGACGAACACTGTCTGGCTGCTTTGTAAACATTTGAACTCAAGTGATATTGAAGTTTGACCGCAACTTTAATTTGTTGTCACCCAGAGAGAGAAATTGACAGAGAATGCAGAGAGAGGGAGAGAGGGAAGGTGAGACAGAGTTGACAACAACTCAATTAATAATAGAGTTGCACTGAAGTTAAAGTGTCACAGTTGACATGGCTTAGAAGTTGATAATGCACTCAAAGTAACTCTACTATCGGAGCAATAATAAATGACTGAGTTGACTATGATCATTTTGTATGAAACCACTTCATGTCTGTCTTCAATACAAACTCTTTAAATTGGATTTCCCACAACATTTTGAGTTATCAAAATGAGATCTATAACACCTTCATTGATTGTGTTGAATACATATTATCAAAAATAAATGAGAAGCACTTATAACTCTTTAAATTGTGTTTGCAATCAACATAGTTAGTATTACAAAATAAAATTTAAACAAACTCCAATAAGTGCCTGAGATGCTTTAAAATCTATGATTGAAACAACTATTTATTTGTCTTCAACATATAAAATATTTTAAAACTTACAACTTTTAAATTTTAATCGAAATTGAATCAATTAATAATAAATCTTAGACACTTGTTGCCATATCAAAACTCCAATCACATTCGAAGCAATCAAAAAAGTCTCTACGTTTAATAAACTTTAATTTACGCATACTTTAATTCAAATGTAAATAATATTTCTGAAAACAATGTCTAGTTTTATTTCCTGTCTATTATTTCAGCTTACATTTAAAAGTAACATCAATCTTAGACTCTTCCAACACTTCACCAAGAAACTTTCTCTCTTGACTATTATCTTTTGGCCTGACTTTTACATAAATCAATTGATTGACTTTGATAGAACTAGAAAATCGAGCAGCTGTGTTTATCGAATTGCAGACACACACACATTCGCCATTCAATTAGTGTTATATAATTTGGAAGATAATTATATAATGTTAATGGAAAATGGAAAATTTAATTAAAACAAACAGCAAAACGCCAATGGGGCTGCGAGTCAGTTACACTCGTTTACAATGTCAGTCAGTTAATCAATTTACAACAAAATTCAGTTGAGCCACTCAACGTGGGAGGCTGACTGTAAAGGTGACCATTGTTTGTTAGGCAAAAGAGCTGAACAAACGAACGAACAAGCGAACCATTCCCATCATTACCTGAGGTGGCAAATGCCGCAATCTAATTAAGTTTTTGCCGCCTCACAATTAGGCTGGCGGGAAATGAAATCAACGCTAAATAGGCAGGAAAGCAAAAACAAATTATAGGCAAATGAAGAGAGAGAGAGAGAGAAAGAGTCAAGTGACAGCTAAATGGAGACAGACTCAAACACAAGTAGCATCATCATCAAGTGAAAGTACTTTGCCAGAGTGATGCTCTCTAATGCTAATGATTATGTTCAACACTCAACATAAACAAAACGCTGCTGTGGCTGCTGTAGATACAATTTTGTAAACGGTCGAGCAAACAAATCAATAAATTTCAGCAGGCAATCAAAATTAATGTTATATTCGCAGGCAATATTCTTGGCTCAATGTGAAATGTGGAAAACAAACACTTGCTTCCCAAAACTAACACACGCTCCATCAATTTCAATAAGGCCCATGCGGCTAATCAAATCACCAACACACACACACACACAGACTCTGCCACGTGCCACACTTAATTGCTTTCCATTTAGACACTCAAAGTGCCACAAATTACACGGCCAGCAAGTCAGTGAGATTGACCGCAAAGTGCTGCAGCAACAGCAGTACTGTTTATATACTTTCTCCTTCCTTTCCTTTCCATTCATTACATCTTTTCTTTTTTCAGCTTATCATTTTCATAAATTTGCCTCAAATTGACTTTGTGACGCGCTACAAGTACGATTTGAGACACTTGCGACTAATTTCCATTCAAAAAATTTGTCACAAAAAAAAGTATATTTAAATAGCATGAGATATGGTCAAAGACTAAATTCAAGGTATGCGACTGAAAAATACCATTTAAAATATACTAAAATTACAAATAAACTAAATAAAATGTAAATAAATCTAAATTCGAATATATGTACACACATATATAGCAAATAATAAATTTAAATATATGTAGATACTTAAAAAAAATTTTATAAAATTTCTGAAATACCAAATGATATCCGTCAAACATAATAATAAAATACCAAAAGTAAGAGATAAGATAAGATAAGTAAGAGATAAGATAAAGAACTAATATATATTACAGAAAAGATCAAAAAATAAATTTAAATAATATTGAAAATACTTAAAAAACGTTTAAATAAAATACTGAATGTAAAATATACATTTAATATAAATCAAAATTCAAATCTATACCAAACAATTAATTTAAATTTTATAAAATGTAATATGAAAATGTAATACTTATTAAGAAACTTGAATAATACTGAAAATACTGAAAAATACCCTTTAAAATAAAAATTAAATTCCGAGAATAATAAATTTATATAAGTAATTTTAAATTCAAATTTAAATAAAAATGTGTAAAATAGTTTATATTATTATCAGTACTATTATCTGTATTACTAATGATTATTAGACTCATTCTTAAAACTAGAAATATTGCGATCTATATATACCTTTCTTAAGTTAACTTTACAGGGTATCTTGGGCGAAAAAGGAAAGGACGAAAATCACAAAAAATCAGTGCACAAAACTTGTGTCAACGACAAAACAAAACCAAATAAAAAAAAAAAAGTAGAAAGGAAAACGCAATGAAAATGGGAGAAAAACTCAGCAGCAGCAGCGTTGAAAATTAAGTGGAAATGAATTGCACGCTTGAATTTCAATGGGGCGTCCGGCACGTTAATGTTTACTCAAGTGGAAATCGAGTCACTCGCGACTTGCGACTTGCGCTTGGACTTGGCAACTTGGACACGGATGCGAAGTGAAACGCGGACCCCATCATCATCACAGATCCTGCAGCAACAGAAGAAGCATACGCTGCCCATTTCCGACCAAAGGACAACTTTCCGCACAACCACAACGGCTAAAAGTTGGCCGAAAAAAAAGGGGCAGAATAATGAAAAATATTTGTGCAAAGACAGACAAAGCCAAAAAAAAAAAGAGAGAAGAGAAGGCAGCAAAAGTCAATTTCTAAATGGCAACTGAGCCTACATTTTAAGGACTCTTCCTCCTCACTCAAAAAAAAAAAAAAAAAGAAAAGTTATTTTTAGGCCCATATTTAAATGGACTGCATGCCATTTGTGTGCTGAGTTAGTTTTAATCAAGTTGAAATTCTAATCAAATGAAATTTATTTTTCAATTTGACCCAATTTGCCATTGAAGTGGCAAAAAAAAGGTGTCTGAATGTTTTCGCATTTAAATCAATCCAAGAGGAGATGCTATTAGAATATTTATTAAAGCAATGCAACTGCAAATGATTGAGTTCAAGCATGGAATACTTCATCTGAGAAACTACTTTAGTTTTAGTTTTTAAAGTACGAATTTTTTTTTCTAAGCTTAAGTGTTGTTTTCGAAACATTTTAAATGGAATTTTAGAGAATTAATAGGCCATTAATAGTCCCAAAGTTACCAAGAGTTTTTTTTTTTATAAATATATTTTTACTTTATTGCACTATTTTGCAGCTAGGAAGCAACTTTAGTTTAAGTTAAGTTGTTGATAAATTTTAAATGTAATTTACCGATATTAATGAACAATTTTTACTGTCATACTTACCATAATTCATTATAATTTTCAAATATATCTCTAATTTTTTGCACTACTTGGAGACTATTTTGTAGCTAAGAAACTTCTTAAGTTTTCTGACAGATAGCTAAGAAACTACTTTAGTTCTTTACAAGTTTTTGATACATTTTAAATGGAATTAATAGACAATTTTTATTGTAATAATTAACATGATTCATTAGAGATTTTTTTATTAATATATCTTTACTTCAGAGCAATAATTTGTAGCTTTTTTGTAGCTAAAAAACTTTTTCTTTGCAAGTTTTTGATTAATTTTGAGTGTTATTTTAGCAAGTAAATAAACAATTTTGTTGCAATAATCGCGTTTTAAGAGAGAGAGAGAGAGAAATATATCTAAACTTCTTTCTACTATTTTGAAGCTAAGAAACTACCTTAGTTCTTTGAAAGATTTTAAATCATTTAAAATGTCATTTTAATGGAGTAAATACAATATTTCTATTGCAATAATTAACATATTTTAAGATATTTTTTTGCAGAAATATATCTCTACTTCCTTACACTTTTTTGTAGCTACCATTGCCATTCATAAATTCCAGCTTAAGTTAATATACAGTTCTCGGCGAACCGGAAAAAGTTGTTAAGCTCAAGATATACTATTTGTAAATATTATTGTTGCTGCCACAGATGCCACACAGAGAGAGAAAAAGATAGCAAGAGCAGAGGTCGAATGCAGCGTTGTACTTCTTGTTGTTGTCTGTTTGTTATTATTGTTGTTATTTAGGAAAAAGTTTTTTTGAGCAGCAAGTCGAGTTAATTTGTATCCACAACTCAATTGCAAAAGTTTAAGCGAGCAAAAGATTTATGAAGTTTATATGCAATAACATTGCCAACGAAGAGAGAGAGAGAGAAAAAACGAATGAAGAGGAATCCTACAGCTCAGAATCCAATCGAAAAAGGCAAAAGTCAGACATCGTGCAATAAGTATGCAGAGAGAGATTTTTACTGCAGAGTAAGAGCGAAGTGAAAGCGTAGCTAAAGAAGAGCAGCTTGGGGCATTGCAATCAGCTTTGATAAGCAGCAAATGGCCAGTCAAATGATAACGATAACTACCGTATCGATAACTGCTGCTGCTGCTGTAGAGAAATGGAAGAGAGAGAGGCACAGTCAAAGCCAAAGTCAATGCCGTTACCAATTGACTTTTATGCCAGGCAGAGAAGAGAGGAAAAGGAAGAATGCGCCACACAAAATTAGTTTAGCTTGCGGCTAAAAAGTCAATTTTCATAACAATTTTTGCTGGCTGCCATAATGAAGCTTCATTTTCTTGTTGATTTTACTGCCGTTGTCGATGCGATTGTGACTTTTGCTCCCACTGCTGTTGATGCTGCTGCTTCTGCTGCAATTCCAGTTACAGTTGAAGTTATTAAAATGCATGTTGATTTATCGTGCAGCTGGCAACGATTTGTGCTATCATAAAATATGTATTTGGCAGCATTATTAAAAAACCAGCAGCAGCAGCAACAACTGAAACTACGATGGTGACGAGTAGGTGCATTGTTAGCAAATGCGTTGTGTGGCATTGAAAGCAACTCGACAACAACTTTTGCCGTATGTGGCGTATGCGTAATATCAACTTTGCATATGCATGCCAGAGACTTCGAGTTGTTGCTGCGTTGCTGTTGCATAATTTCGCATAAATTCCGCTGACATTTTTTAATCTATGTTGAAAGTTTTGCAGTTCAACTGCAGAGAGAGAGAGAAAGAGAAGGAAGATAGAGGGTCACATACAAAATATATATGTATATATATTTATAGTATATATCACCATTTGCATAAATCCCAATTGCAGTGCACTTTGCCATGCCCGTGTGTCTCAATGGCCAAATAAAATATCTGTACTCGGGAAATGGCAAAAGCAAAAGCAAACGACACGACAACAACAACGACGCAGCTTAGCTCAGCTGCACTTTATTCGCTGGCATCTTCAAGATTCATAAAATGTGTATGAGTGCAAAATGTTTTAAATTTATTACAATAAAACGAGCTCTGGCTCCAAAGTTGTGCGCTACGCAAATGCGACATAAAACGGCTAAAAGATAAACGCGTCCCCAAAATGGCGATGGCCATTTTTATGCGCCTTAAAGTGTGCTACATAAAAATTGGAGCGACAGGTAAAACACACACACACACACACACTGATGGAATGCATTGATGTGACTCTACACAACGGAAACAAAAAAAAAAAATGAATGTGAAAATTCGAGCAACATTTTATGGGATCAAAGTCGGGCTTCAGTTACAGTTCAAGTTTTTGGCTGCTGTTTCACTTTTTTCGAGGCTGTTCATCAGTTTGTCTGCCACATACAAAGCAGACGCATTTATTACATTGCTTTTGCGCAAATTTCTTTTTTTTTTTTTTGGTTTATTCTCCGGCCTTTTAACTGAAAAATTGGCACACTGCGCCGCTTGGCATGCAAAGCAACCATTTTAACATTTCGTACGTATGCTTTTCTTTTTTTTTACTGTTGTTTTGCTTTTTTTCGCGTATCTCTTTCTTTTCGTTTTCTTTTTCTGCTTTGCTTTTTCTGCTTTTCTGCCTTTTGCTTTTGTTGCTGCCATTGTCAGTTGGCCACGCGCCTGTCACGCTTCACTGGCCCTGGCCCAGGCCTGGTTTTGTCCTCTTCTCCTTCTCCTACTTCTGCTCCTTGTAGGCTCTGCTTATGCGTCGCGCCGCAAATCAGCTTCATTTTTGCAAACACCCTGCAACATTTGTGTGTCGAAAAAGGCAATGAAAGACTATGAGCAATACAGTAGAAAGTACTTATTCCCATACTTTACTTTGTACTCCTATTGCAAGAAATTGCAAAAATAATAAAATACATTTCAAAATCGTCCTGATTTCTGCTTATTACTAGTGTGATAGCGAAATACTTATTGTCGCGACTTATATCACTAATTTTTATAATATAATTGTATTTTGTTTAATTTAATATTATCTATTTATATATATAATTTATTATTTCACGCAAAAACTTAAGAAACTGGGTAACTAATTTATTTAGTCTTAAGATGTAGCACATTTCTCTACATTTAGAAAACAAAATATTTATTAAATTTTGTTTAAATTAATCTTATAGACTTAAGAAATTGAATAGCTTATTAATTTAATCTCAATATCTTGCACATTTCTCTATATTTGAAAAACATAATACTTATTCAATTAATGCTCATATTTTGTTTAGCAAATGAATTCTTTGTAAAATATTGTATAATACTCTTTCGGTAAATTCCATCATTAATACATATTATTTTACTAGTTGAATAAGCCAATTAAGTTTGTTGTGTATTTTAATAAATAGTTTTTCAAACTAAGCGCAAAGTCCATAAAATGTTTCCCAACATTTTGCATTACTAATTTCTTTATGTTTGCTATTAAAAATGTATCTTTTCTAGGGCATAAAGCATCGTTTAATAAGTACTCTTTTGGCAACCTATAAATGCAATCATTAATATTATTCTACGAGTTGAATAAGCCAATAAAACTTGTTGTCTATTTTAATGAAGAGTTGTATAAACGAAGTGTAAAATTCAATAAATCATTCCTTAATTTTTGCATAACTAATTTCTCTATATTTGTATTAAAACTTTTTCTTTTCAAAGGCATAAAATATCATTTAGTAAGTAATCTTTTGTCATCTAGTAAATTCCATCATTAGTACGAGTTTAATAATCTTACAAAACATGTTTATTTGAATGAATATTTTTACAAATTAAGCGCCAAATCCAACAAATCTTTCCTTATTTTTTATAATGTTAAAACGCACATTACTTTTAATATTAAAACTGTATCTTTTCAAAGGGCATCTTTTAGTCGGTCCACAGTTAATTTTCATGAGCTAGTTGTAGTTGTGTGTTTGTGCGAACTTGAATGTTCATTGAAGCGTGCTGGAAATCAATTAATGTGCTGTTTCCTTTTCAAGTTGTTTTAAAAGATTTACGCATGGCTTCCGCATGTGTCAAGTGCAACTCAAACAAACCTGTGACCCGAGAGAGCAAATCAATTTTGGCCAAGCAGAGAACCAACCCATCCTTCATCTTCTCTTCTTCGGCTCCTTAAAGAGGGAGTTGTGATGTGGCCACAGCACATAGTCTCTGTTGTGGTAATTTTTGTGTAGTTCGCCTTTATAATGAGATCAAGAACACACACTACTGAGAGCCTTTGGCCAAGAAGGGAGGCGGAAGGCGGGGCAGAGGTTAGACCCTGGGGTATATATTGAGCTGGTTGAGCAAATATTTGGCTGCTTCGCTTTTTGTTGCTGACAACTGACCACAAAATTTGTTTAACATGCCAAGCAACTCAAATTTCATGCCGCATTGCCTGTGCAACTGACCCACTTTTCACCATCGAAAGGGGATAGGGGAAGAGGAAGGGTAAGGAGGCTGGGCAAACGCCTGAGCAAACAAGCGAGTGCCAAAGATGATGATGATGACGTTGACGGCGCTGATGACTCTGTCGTTGACGATGACGATGACGATGACGACGACGTTGACGACTGCCCAAAAACAACAGCAACAAGAACAAGCTGGCGACTCATCCAAAGACCGCAGACTTTGCTCTGTTCCCTGGCAACTGGAAAAGCCGCAACAATTTCATTAAATTTACTTGATGGCATGCCGAAAATATGACAAAGGGACTATGCAATTGTACCCAAGTAATATGCCAGCTGCATATTTACACACGAGCGCATCGCTCGCATCTTTCTCTATCTCTTTCTCCTTTCTATCTCCATCTCTCGTGTTTGGAATGACGCAGGTGCCCACACACACACACACATTCACACTTGCATACCTACTCGAAAATGTTGGTAATTGGAAAAGCGTCAAACCACATTCGCAAGGCTTTATTCCAGTTTGTTGCCTCGACGAGAATTTAACATCTTGTCAAGGAACAAAATGCACTTCTTTTCTCTTCCCCTTTTGTACGTTTGCAATGCTTAATATAATAAAATTCTGCAATTAACCAAGTTGCTAGCTAATAACTGCAATAGTTGTGGTTCTCAGTTCTCTGTAGCAACAAAGAAAACAATTTCAGTTTTCGACAGTAAGTAAAGGAATTTTTAATGAATAAAAATATGTTTATTTTTATTGCAGTTTCATAAATAAAAGAAATTGAAGGGAATTTATATTGTGTTTGTTTGCATTTTGTATAGATTAAGGGCTGAGTGATTATTAATTTATAAACATTTTAATTTATACAGAATATAAAGGCATTTTTAATATATGATTTTTTCATTTAAAAATGTTTAGCAACACAAAAATATTAGGAAAATTTTAGCCTTTTCATGCACTTCACTTTTTTTTGTGGTAAACAAAGGAGTTTTAAATTGAATAAAAAAAAGTTTTTGCAATTTCTAATCAAGAATTATTCAGTGAAATTCTATTATGTACTTTTATGGATATATCAAAGATTAATGACAAAGGAATTATTCATTAATTCACACCTAAATAACAGAAAACATTTTCTATAAAATTATAGATTATTATGCCTTATTTATTTTTATGAATACGGCAAAATAATCTGTAATTTTATAAAAAATGTTTTCTGTTATTATTATGCCTTATTCGTAAAAATAAATAAGGCGTAATAATCTACACATCAGGCGCATATCTAAGTTTCCATCTATACATTTTTAATTATATTTTGAAAATAGCAAGTGCATTTTCCTTAATAAAAAAAAATTTCGGATTATCTTGTTTTATTATTAAAATAAAAACTGCAATTTAAAATATATTATATAGTAATAGTGTCCAAGGCAAATTTAGAGGACTGAAATATGATATGATTTCTAGATATTTTACTATCTGAAAGTACATTCCACAATTTTATTATTTGGATATGAATCTGACAACCTTACTAGTGTTTATTTAATAATAATCGAAACTTATTAATCGTCAATAATCGAAACTTATTAGTTTCTTCGCTATAAACCTTTTTGAAGTCAGAGTCTTTAAAGTTCTACGACGCACAATCAATAAAACTCTTCATTAAACAAAACTACATTACTTAAAGAAAAAAACACATATAATTTCCTTTCATCAGATGTCAAAATATTCCTAATTTAAGCAACATAAACTGCACTTCTAATAAACTTATGTAGATCTATTTATACGCTCATCTCCCCAAACTAACAGCGTTATTTAAATATGCTCAGAACTAGCAAATGCAGTGTGCTAAAGTCGAGCTCACTCATTTGTCCAGTGCTCAACTGTTCATATTTCCCCAGCTCAGCATCAAGTTGAATCAAGTCAGCCAAGGACTTGCACTAATTTATTTAATTCTAGCAATCCATTAGGTAAATCGCAACGCATTGCTTTCACATTAATTGCATGCAAGTCACTGGCCGAAGCCATTAACCATGTGTAGAGCAAGGATACAAAATGAGATGTAGGTAAACTCTGTGCGTGTGTTAATGCGTACTAACTGTTGCTTATCGGCCAAGGCAAAGGCAGCTAACAACTGGCAACATGCTGAATGTTGAATGTTGGATGCGAGGATAACAACAACAACAAAGTTGAATGCTGGATGCTGCGATGCTGCAATGAGAGCGCGACAAAGCGCCGGGCCAATTATACGGTTTGTTAACACACAAAACAGAAAATGTAATTACATTTGGAGTCGGTCGTCGGTGCGCCTTTGAAATCCGATTTAATATTGTTAACTGTGTGCAAAACTTTGTCATTTCATTTTGCAAATTACACTGCAAAGGGAAGGGGAGGGACAACTGTGAATACAAGATACAATCGGAGCATGCAAATGTGCAAGACACTGTGCAGAGCGCAATGCAAATGCAACACGACCGATTCAAAGGCGTTGTCAAATCCCAGCTCGTAATGTTGCCCCATAATACTGCTTTAATGCCCCAACTAATGAGCCTACATTAACGGGAATTCGGGCACGCATCGCCGCGAGAGCCACCTGCTGCTGCTGCTCCCCCTCTCCCCTTCCTTCCTTCCTTCCTTGCCAGTACAACTTGCTACTCTACTCTACCAATGTGTAAGCCACATGGGAAGGCTTAGAGCACTGCAGTTTGTCACGTAATTTATTAAAATGCTACACACACACACACACATACATGCACGTACATTTGCAGCACCCACACACACACTCATACATTCACAATTGGCGTAATCATCGTTATGGCATCGTCATAATCAGAGCGTCCATTGTATTGCAGCTCATTGATTTGCAATTATGACACGTGCCAGGCACAACGCTTTAAACTCACCTCTACACATCAACACCTACATATATATAGAGTATATATATATATATAGATTTTGCCACGCTTTAAGTCGCGACATAAAACCGAAAATCGTTTTGTAGAATGCGCAATTTATGTCGTTCTCCGTGTCGCCCATCAAATTAAAAGCGATTTGGGATTTCTCAGCTCAAGCATCCATTTAACAAGCTCTTCAACTCGCCACAAAACTTGAAATGTTATGTTGAGGTATTTAAGTGGCATATGACTTTGAACAAGCTGTTTGACTACACACAAATTAATTTCACATTTCAACAACGTCATTTGCAGCTCTTTGATGCAGTTCAATCATCTTTTTTTGATAGCTCAATAATTCCTGATTTAGTTCATTGTTTCGAGTTTGCCGAAAAGTGCAAATTGATTTAAATCAAACGGCACTCAAATTGTCAAATATTTATTGCATACTTCGTTTGGGGAAAACGCTTAAATTTATTGCAAATTTAAATGAGAAATAACTCACCGATCTTATGGAATGCTTTTGAACTGACAGCTTCAGTCGAGCTTCTGCAAAGAAAGGAAAAAACGTATAAATATTATTTATGGTTTGCTTGCAGAAATTAAGCTTTATATTTATTGCAGATTGTACTATAATTTTTAAACTACAAATTAAAGAATATACTACAAATGCATACTAGAAATAAAAGAATATACTAGAAAAATTATACTAAAATCAAAGAATATACTACAAATTTATACTAGAAATCAAAGAATATGCTATAATTTGAAATCAAAGAAAATAGGGAAAATGTTTACTCGAAATCAAATAACATACTATAATTTGTATACTACAAATCAAATAATATACTAAAATTTGTATACTACAAAATCAAAGATTATAAAAATCAAAAAATATATTATATTTTTTCTAAAATTCTAGGCTATTGAAAGGAAAATCTACGAATTATATTCATTGAAAAATTTACTATTACTTTTATAGTACAATTTAATATTTAACTTCTGGCTTTTCACATTCAAATTTCAAAATAGATTAACGTGTTTGTAATAAACTGGCTTTCTTCTTATTCCATATTACAATATTTAAAATCTTAACTTTCCTCTCAGTCTAAAAATAAAAAACAGGATAAATATTTATGTTAAACTTGCTTTTCTTTCATATCATTTTAATATTAAAAATTTTAGTAATTTCGAGCTCTATTTTTCATAATCTGAACTAAACTTTCTTCCCTCTTCTACCATATTTGTCTGCTATTCATCATTTTCCGCTCAATTAAATAAATCTCTATCTTCAGAGAGTATTTGTTATTCGTTTTGCTGGCAGATTGATTTGATTTGTGCCATTGTTCCACACAAAATTGTTGTGTCACCATATTGCAATGCTTAATTTTATTGTTGTTTTTATTATTGTAATTTTGTAAATCTTTTTGTGCAAAACTTTTACAATTGTGTTTTCTTGCCGTTCTTTCGCCGTTATCTCTCTCTCGCAACAATTTGGCGCTGGCTGCCATTGTATTTGTTGTTGTTGTTGTTGTGTGTGTAAAAATTAGCATCATTTTGTGTGTGTGGGTGTGTGTGTGTGTGTGTGTGTGGTTGGCTTTTGTGTTGGGTTTGGAGTCCAGAGTTGGCCTCGTTGGCATCTTGAGCCGAACACACAACCAAAGAGAGATGCTCAAAGTGCGCAGTAAATCAAAAGTTGAAAATTATAATAAAGTCACTTTTGCTGTAGCTATATCATGCACTCCAGCTCAGCATCTGCCTCGCTCTTCTGCTCTTTTGCTCTCCTGCTCTCCCCTCCTCTTTTTCCATCGACTGTGGCTTAACTTTTATCAAGTTCAGTTGCAGTCGCAGCCGCAGAAACTTCTGCTGGCTAATAAAAACCAACATTTAGATTAACTGTAAATTGTGTTATTTTGTTTGCTTCGCTCTCTCTTCCTCTCTCTCTCTCTCTCTCTCTCTCACTCTGTTGCTGCTGTTAATTTGCAATGGCGCGTGCTGCTCTGAAAAGTAGGCAACACTTTTGTGCGCACATTAAGTAAATTGTGCCAAAATATAAAGAACTAGAAGGAAGTCAATACTGAGCACACAGCTGCTGCCACTTGACAGAACGAGAAAGAGAGAGAGAGAGAGAAATTATGCTAGAATAATTCCAAAAAAACATGCACAGTTGATTTTAATGCCCGAAAATTGTCGAACAACATCCAATGCCAAAAGGCGAAAAGCCTTGTAAGTTTTGCATTTCAAAAGAGCAACTTCCGCAAGTTTTTTAGCTTCGTTGTGACATTTGTGCAGGCAGGCTTTTAGTCTTTTGTGTGTGTGTCTGTATGTGTGTGTATGGGTTGCCCCATTCAATGCGCTCTGCTAATTTGCGTTGCTCTAGAAAAAGACTTAAGAGCAGTAGAAGCAATAGCAGCAGCAGTTATCAGCATGCGCTTGAATTATTTATAAAAGGCAGCCCCATATTCATGGGCGAATTGAGAACAGGCCACAAGCTTCTATTGCTATTGCTGCAGGTAAGTGCCAGCGGAAATGTTAACTACTTAGTTTTTGAGTCAGCTTCAGCTGCTTGACAATGGCATTAGAATGTCGAAAACTTTTAGCCAGCGAAATGCTTAGTCACTCAATTAGCACGGCCAATGCTACTTTCTATGCAAATCTGCAGACAGTTGTGGCCAAAAGCAAGAGAGAAAGAGAGAGAGAGGGAGAGCAACGGCAAAGACAAAGACAACGAGAGTGACCAAGCCCATTAGAATGTACATCAACTGTACATTAACTTGTCTGTTTTTGTTTCATTAGTGAGGACAGCATCTGTAGTAGAAGCAAAAGCAGCTGACATCCTGCGGCTGCTGTCTCAAGTTGGCTGCCTGCCTGCGACTCTGGTGACTCCCCAGCAAACTTGACACTCTGACAACCACCCTGACGCAGCATCCTCAATTTTGTGGCACACCGAGCGACGCTCGCTCTCTGTTCTACATAGTTCCCAAAGACAAAAAGAAAAACGCACACAAAATGGAGAAAAGAAATATAGATAAAGTTAGCTACGAGGGGGAAATGAGAACGCTTGAGAGACCAGCTGTAAATTGACTTTTGCATATGCAAAAAAGCGAAATACGAATCGATGAATGTTGATAACACTTTTAGCAAATTGCCAAGCCCAAAGCAGAGCAAGATGAGCCAAGTGCTTGGAGCATCTGCAACTACAAAACTGCTGCAACTGACGTCCAACCAAACAGAACTAACAGCTAGGCAAATGCTCGCAACATCGTGTAAATATTGGATTGCATTAAAAAGCCTAACAAAAAAGCAAAGTGATTGACTGTGAGATACGCTGGAGATTAAACAACTCTACTTTAAAATGAACTTCTCAATTATTTTATATGTATACTATAAAAATCTACCACCAAAAGATCCATTAAAGTATGTATTCCTTATGTTAATAGAGGATTTCCTAAACGAAAGCTCCATTAAAGTATTCTTTATATTCTTTTTAATGAAAGTTCTATTAAAGTATTCTTTATATTAAAAGAGTATTTCTGCCATATTCTAAACGTAAGTTCCATTAAAGGATTGTTAATAGTATTTCTATAATTTTTGATTGTTATTTTTAATATTCCAACAATTATTCAATATAAAAATTAGGCTGAAGTATGAAAGAGTTATACACATATCCTTCTAAATAATAATTATAGTTTTATTACTGGAATTTTATAATTCCTTCATCACCTGAAAAGCATTCCTCTCATTATTTAATGCAATTTTAGCTAGTTAATAGAATTTATCATCTGCATTTCAATTTAAGTAATGCTTGAAAAATTTGTATATCGATTTAAACCCAAAATGATGTTAAAATTTCCAAAAACGCAAAAACTTTTTAATTAAATTGTGTTTATTTTGCAGGCAGCGTGCAAAAAAATGTGTAAACCGTCATCATATGAAATATCCAACTATTTGTAAGCCATACAAAAAACTTGCCAAACACTTTGATATTGCCCGATACGACAAAGAAAAAGCAATTGAAAATAATTGTGGATAACTGAGAGATACTCTATAAAGTGCAAGCTACAAATATCAAATTATTTAGTATATTTTGCACTATGTGGTTTATTTTGAATGCAGTACTTACAATATGACAAATATAGTTGTTGGTATATTTTCAGTATTTGTGTGCAAATATCAAAAAATTTAGTATATTTTGCACTTTGTGGTATATTTTGAATGTAGTACGTACAATATGACAAATATAGTTGTTGGTATATTTTTAGTATTTTTGTGGTATATAAATTTGGAATATTTCACACTCGACTGAATCTTTCGTATTGTTTTATTTGATTTAAGCTAGATTTTTTTTGCTTAAATTACCAAGATTAGAAAGTCAATTATATTTTTTTTTATTAAGCTTGTTCAAAAAAATGTAATAAATAAGTTCAATCTTTTTTTATATCCCTAGTCAATATACCCTTTTGCCTGTACACAAATATATTGTGGCGATGCAATAAAGTTATGTTTATTTATCAACAAACGATTCACCTTAATGCAATTTGCATTACACTTTAAATGTGTATGCATATATATATGAGAGTTCTGACAGAAACACACACATACACTCACACACAGACATACCTTCCACAATCGGGGCCCAAAAAAAAGAAGAAGAAAAAGAGCGTTACACAAATTTTTTACACGCACAGTCGAATGCGTCGACAAAGGATCATGCCTCGCTGCCATATAAATAATTTTTTAACTTTATTTGATTTATGCATCATTCACGCGCAATTTATCGAAAAGCGACTGAGCGAGAAAGAGAGAGAAGAAAGTGAGAGAGGGAAGAGCGAGAGGTGGGAGTGATGTAAGTAGAAGGCTTCATATTCATATTCATATAGTCGAATGAATGCTGGGAATATTCGTTTGACTTTTTGATACATAATGCAGCAAACATAACTGATTTTCAATGTTTACTCGACTTACAAGCATTTTGATTTATGCTGTGCGTGTGTGTGTGTGTTTGTATCAATAACAACATCAACATGCAGCTATAACGACAACAACA
This sequence comes from Drosophila pallidifrons, assembly GCA_023558445.1. Classification (NCBI taxonomy): domain Eukaryota; kingdom Metazoa; phylum Arthropoda; class Insecta; order Diptera; family Drosophilidae; genus Drosophila; species Drosophila pallidifrons. The sequence goes on along the minus strand of CM042347.1, from coordinate 25,760,003 downwards.
ACAACTGACAGTCAGGCATGCGTAAGCCGCTGCGTGTTTATATATTTACTTAACTTTTATGGCATTGCCTCTTTGTTTCCATGTAAGTGTCTCTGTATGTGTGTATTTGTTTTCTCACACAGACACCGCATTTGCATAATGTTATGCACAACTGTACACACACACACATAGAGAGAGCACATCGGGGCATAAATATTTGCATATGTCACACGCACAAAGCGATCGAAAAAAGGGCATGAGTGAGACATCGGCCATACGCGGCGTATGAGTGATGCCAGCAACGCCTCTTTTAACGCTTCGCTTTTCTTTTTTTTTTGTTGTTGAGGGTGGGAACCAAAACCTCAACATTAAGATACAAAACTGTCGATTACACGATTGCAATGCGTATTATAATATTGACTTAATGCCAAATGCAAATGATTGATAAGCACACTCAATTGATAACCCTGAAAAATTGACAATCGGCAACCACCAGACAAATTGACCGATTGCTGCGTGCAAAGTGAAGAATCATTTGACAAATGTGCTGGCAAAATGACAAGGTGTTTAAATGCACACACAAAGACCACAGAAAAAATACAATTTTTATAGTTAAAACTATGATAGATTTGCAATAAAAGCATTGAATATTGAATTCATTCATACCCGATTTATTTGTTGAACAAATATTAGTAAAATTGAGTGTGTGTTGTGTTAGTCAATTGACTGCTCAGATTAAGTTTATTGAACAAATTGAGAGTTTTATTCAATTGCGAAATTGAAACATCAACAAGTAGAAAAGCTACAGTCGAGTGTGCTCGACTGTGAGATACCCGACATCCATTTTGAATAAAAGCAAAACAGTGAGATGTGAATTTAAAAATATACCGAATAATATACCAAAAATACTAAAATGGTATATAAGTAAGTCTGTGCGGTATTGCTCTTGAAATATATACAAAATAATATACCATAAATAAATTTAAATATACTGAAGACAATATTGGGTGGTGTATACCATATTCAAAATATACCATTGAGGTATATTCATTTTCAATATATATATATTGCACTATATTAGCATACCATAAAAATACTAATCTCTTAAAGCTGGTATATAAGCAAGACTGTGCGGTATTTCTCTTGAAATATACAAAACTATATACCATAAATATATTTAAATATACTGAAGGTAATATTTGGTATATCGATGGAGTGTATATACCATATTCAAAATATACATTATAAGTATAATCATTTTAAAACTAGATAAATATACTAAATTAATATACCGCAAAAATATATTATATTATATAATTAAATATTATATTATATCTATTAAAGGTGGTATAAATATTTACGGCTCAGCTCTTACATTTTACTTTTTAATAATTTGAATAACATTACAATATTATACAAAGATTTTGGTAGTGTTTTAAAATTTAATAAATTTAATTTTTTTAGATTCCAATTTGCTGCTTGACAAATAAATTAACCTTACATTCAATTATTCAAGTTGAAAATGTTTTTTATAGTTCCATTCTATTATTGATGTTTAAAAAATAAATGGTAAATCAATTCCCATGATTTATTTGCTTCTTAAGAGATAAATGTTAAACCAATTGTCATTTAAAAATCGCATATGCTCACAATTCTTTTCTTTTAACCATCAGCTTAGCGTAATAATCTTTAACGTAAGGTGTGAAAAAGCACAAAGGCTGTGAAGGCGAGTATTGTGCACCAAATCGAAAAGTATCCGGTATTATAGACATCGCGATAGACATCCACATAATCATCGCGATTGATGTGCAGCATCGGTTGAGTATTGAGTACAGCGGCACAATGGCTCTTGCCCGCCATGCTGGAATATTATTAAATTTTCACACAAAAATTTCCCAAAAAAAATTTCATTTTGCTGTGAATTTGAAAACAAAGTCTACTGTCTGTGTTGGCTTTCATCTCCCCCCGCCCCGGCTTTCTTCATCGGAAAATGCCTAACAATGATGAATCATCAGTTGGTGCGATGTCAAGCAGCAGTTGCTTGACTTTCCCCGCTGCTATTTCAGCGACTTTCTTCGCTTTGGCTGCCTACGAGCGAATCGAGAGATAATTGAATTTAGTGCTAATGATGACATTGATGATAATACATAATATTCAACATTAATTCAAGCAGACATTAATTGATTGATTGTTTGATTGCATTATTGTCATATCGCAATTGCAATTTGGTGCCATCAACATGTGTCCCTAGGCGCCCCGCCCCCTTCCTCCCACTTTGTATATATATTTGTATGTCTGTCCTCATGTTAATGTCTATCCTTGTGGCATACTGTACAAATCCTCTACAGTTGTCGCTGGCAAAACAGTTTTGATAATAATTTAGCTAAATTTATACGATGACAGGACTAATTAATCGAACACACACACACACACACACACACGGACACAAGTTGTTGAGTTGAGATGAGTTTGGCGGTTTCAACGGATATCAATTAATTGATATCAGCATCACAAAATGAGTGGGACACAACAAATGTTTCATATTTGTAATAGAAAATAATAGAAAATATTATATCATTGGCAAAATACAACATGCCAATTATAAATAACTTTGTTATTCTGAACTTAGTTAAATCGATATGTGCTTTTAATTGTATAGAAAAGTATATTTGAAAATGCATAATAAAGAACTTTGTTGATTTAATCAAATATAATATACATTTAATATACTATAAATCAAATATTAATATTAATCAGACAGTTTAAAAATGGATAAGAAAAGCTGTGCTAATTAAATCATGGTATGTTTAAAATTAAATGAAAGTTATAATACGAAAGCTACAGCCGAGTGTGGTCAACTTTGAGTGAAGAAAAGCAAAACAGTGCGTAATTATTCGTAAAATATACCAAATTAATAAACCATAAAAATAAATATAAATTTACCAAAGACTATACCAAATATAGCTCTAATTTTCATATCATAGAATAAAAAATACACCATAAAAGTCGCTTTTACCCACACAAAAGTATTTCTTAGATAACTTCTACAATTTTTATCTCATCGCAACCAAAATTTTCAGAAATCATAAAAACTATAGTTATTATTACCTGAACGAGGCATTTTCAAATTTAAACATATGTTTCAATGAAAATGACAAAAAATACATGACTTTGACTACATTTTTATGCTATTTCAATACAAACATATCTAATTCAATGCATATTTCAACCGCATCAAATACCACAGCTTAAAACAGTGACTTTTATAAATCGAATAGTTTTCATACATAAAAAAAAACAAAAACTAAACCGAGCTAATCTCTGCCCTTTGTCTAAGACTCGAATGGCACATTACTCACAATCACATCGCAAGAGGCTGAACAACTTAATTCCCCACTTGCTAAGATTGAGTTGATTGAGCTGTCAGTTTGTCAGAGGAAGTGCCCACAGCGAGTTAGCTGCTGTTGAAGGCAGATGTAATTAAGCGTTGATTTCTATATCAATAAGCTCGTCAACATCAACTCGCAACATTGAAAAATAACAAATAAGATTATTCAAATTTAATTTAGAAAACTGGTTGAATACTTTATAAATTTTTTACTGTGACTGATGGCGTTTAATTTATAAATTTAGTTGAACCAAAACTTGTCCTATGCTTGTTTTAATTGTGAGTTATCTTTTTGCATCCCTTGGCACTAAATTGAGAGCTTAGAGTCTGGCAATTTATATGCGTTTTGTGAATCTAAATGCATTTTGCCGTATTTGTATGTTATTTGGAATGCATAATGCAGATACGTGTATCCTAAGTGAGTGGACGGAAGCGACATTGAATGTCATGGCATGGCATTCGTGTAACATTCATAGTTGGGGCCAGTCAGGCAGTCAGTCAGCCAACCGTGCGTATGCTTAATCTTATGCACACACGTTGCGCATACGTCAAAAGCCACAAAAGTTGAAGGAAACTAGAGTAAATGCCAAGGCAGGAAAATGTGCAAATACACACACACACACATAAAACGAATGTAAAATGGCAACATGGCAAAAAGCAATATTTTCGCACAGGCGGCTACGGCAACAACAACAAACAACAACAACAGCAACAACAATTGGATGATGGGTCTAAGAAAAACATATTTGCTGCAAATTTATGTTTGAAATTAACGAATTAACGTAAGCAACAAAATGATAATCTGGTAACCCTAAGTTAAGCATATATTAATCTGGCATCCTTGTAATGAATTTCATCATAAACATAGAATGTTGTGAAATTAGAGTAGTTCGCTTTGAGCCGTGAAGTCGTAAACAGCAAATGAATTGACTGTCGAGTTTAATTAATAAACGTTTAATTTCCAAAAACCAACGCTTGCCTATTTATTTGCACTACTGCGATCTGATCGTTGGACCAAATTCCAACAGGTTATGGGCCCAGTATCCCTAGTGCAAGTAAATAAGACAGAAAGTGCAGTGAATAATAAGCCGTGAAAAATGGCAAGTGCGTTTATTAAAATAGAGCCGCTAAACGCGGAGAACTATGATACGTGGAAATTGCAGATGAGTGCCATACTCGTGAAGAGCGATCTATGGGCATATGTAAACGGCTCAAAATTGTGCCCAGATGCGGAGGCTGAGCAAGCAGCTTGGAAAAAGCAAGACGAGAAAGCTCGTGCAGACATCCTATTGTCAATCAGCCCATCTGAATTGGCCTTAATTGAAAACTGTGAATCGGCAAGAGAATATTGGTTGAAACTGCAAGAAACGTTTCAATCGAAGGGACCAGTGCGAAAAGCCAGTTTGCTCAAACGTGTAGCTTTGTCCCGTATGACTGAAGGTAGTGACGCGCGACAACATATAAATGATTTCTTTGATGCGGTAAAGAAATTGAAAGAAATTGGTGTAGCCATTGGCGACGATCTGCTCGCGATTCTTCTGTTATATAGTCTGCCGGATTCCTATGAAACATTTAGATGCGCAATAGAGACACGTGATGAATTGCCAAACCCTGATATTCTGCGTGTGAAAATATTAGAAGAAGCAGAAGCGCGCAAAGGCAAAAGTGAGCGCGAAGAACAAAGTGCGTTGTATGCAAGTCGCCGAAAAGGCGGCGGTAAAGCAGAAAAAGAACAAAGAGAAACGAGAAAATGTTATACATGCAATAAAATCGGTCATCTCGCGCGCGACTGTCGAAGTAAATCGAAACCAAATGAGAAGAACGGGCAAACCGAAAGTAAAGCACATATTAAAAAGGAGGCGCTAAATGTATGTGAAAATGTGTACAACATAGAAGGAAAAAGTAATATGTGGTGCGTAGACAGCGGTTGTACGGCACACATGAGTTCTAATAAGAATATGTTCGAAAACGTTGAAGCAATCGAGAAAACATTGCATTTGGCAAATAACAATACAGCAACGGTGAAAGCTGTCGGTGACGTAAATATCGAAGTTAAAGAGAAGCAAAAGAACCATGAGATCATACTGAAAAAAGTTTTGTATGTATCTGAACTACGACAGAATCTGCTGTCGGTTTCACAAATCACTGACAAAGGTTATGAAGTGCATTTTCGTAAAGATGAAGCAGTTATTATGAAAAATAATAAAGAAGTGTGGCTTCGTGCAAAAGATACGGAAACCTGTATTATTTGAATGCCAAAGAACATGAAGCAAACAATGTAAATGACAAAGAAAGTGATATAAATATCTGGCATAGCCGTATGGGCCATTTAAATGAATGTGATCTAAGGGGCATGTCAAAGACTGGTAAAGTGCACGGAATGATTATTGGCGAGAGCGCAAAGATGTCGAAGTGTGAGATTTGCATAAGCGAAAAGCAGACAGCAAACCACTACAAGAGCGCGAAGGAAAAGAGGTCGGAGCAGCCATTGGAAATCGTCCACAGTGATGTATGTGGACCAATGCGAACCCAATCATTAAGTGGATATAAGTATTTCGTAACGTTTATAGATGATTATTCTCGTTATTGCTCGATTTATTTTCTGAAACAAAAATCAGAAGTATTCGAAGCATTTAAATCTTATAAATCTTCTGCTGAGAATATTACAGGCCACAAAATCAAAAATCTACAATCCGATAATGGCACGGAATTTCGAAACAAATATTTCGATGATTTTTGAAGAAGCATGGTATTGGCCGGCGGTTGACTGCTCCTTATACGCCGCAACAAAACGGTATAGCTGAAAGACTAAACAGGACATTAGTAGAGATGGCCAGGTGTATGATGAAACAATCAGGAGCACCACCTTCGTTCTGGGCGGAGGCGATCAACACGGCATCGTATATCCGGAATAGATGTCCTACGAAAGCGTTATCTGGAGACGTTCCATATACTTACTGGACTGGAAAAGTCCCGACAGTGGCATATATGCGAACATTTGGCACAAAGGCCTACGCTCTGATAAAAGGAAGAAACAAGGGAAAGTTCGAGTCGCGATCAGAAGAATGTATATTACTGGGATATGCTACAGAATCGAAAGCCTATCGATTGTATTCCCCCCAGCGACGCACGATTATAATCAGCAATGACGTCAAATTTACGAATGTTTCAGGATTCAAGAGTGCATTTGACGAGTTCTATGACGAACCAGAAGACTGCATCGATATGCAGCTGGAGAGTATCGCAGACGAACCGGAAGACAGTTCATCGAGTGACGAGGGAACAGCCGAAGAGGCAATTCAGCCGGTGAGACACGGTAGAGGACGTCCCAAGACGATAAGGACTGGTAAGCGCGGAAGACCCCGCAAAGTCTATCAGCCAAGAATCGAGGTTCCCGAAAATAGTCAAGAAGACCAGGATGGAAATGAAACATCATCCGAGGATGCATTTGAAGAGTGCGAAATGGCATTCGCTGCAACATCAAATGATCCTTTGACTATTACAGAAGCAGAAAATAGTGACAACGCTGATAACTGGATAAGAGCTATGGAAGACGAATTCATGGCGCAAATTCTCAACAAGACCTGGCAAATTGTTGAACGACCAAAGGAACGCAAAGTAATTGGTAACAAGATGGTTTTCCAAACAAAAGATGACGGCAGCGTATCGGGCAAGAAGAAGGCCCGCTTAGTCGCAAAAGGTTATGCGCAGAAGCCCGGAGAGGATTTTCATGAAACGTATTCGCCTGTGGCGCGATTCACGTCCGTGAGATTGTTAGCTGCTTTATCAGCAGAATTTGATATGGAAATTCACCAAATGGACGTGGTAACAGCATACCTTAACGGAGAGCTGGAAGAGAAAGTTTACATGAACATCCCGGAGAACTTCAATGAGTTTATGGAAAAGCTAAAATCTGGTAGCCCAATTGGATCCAAACAACAACGTCCTGACGATGAGTACGTGAAAGCAGCCAAGGAATGGCGAAAAGCCTTAAAAGTAATTCGAGATCCCGTGTGCTTATTGAAGCGAGCACTATATGGACTACGGCAGTCCGGATTACGTTGGTATTGTAAACTTACAAAGAAGTTACAAGAAATCGGACTAGAACCCACTGAGCAGGATCCATGTTTATTCGTTAAACGACAAGGCGAAAAACTTCTAATAGTCACGATCTACGTGGACGATTTGTTACTCGCCTCAAATCATCCAGTATGGCTACAGCAAACGAAGGCACATCTCAGCAAGGCATTTAAGATGAAGGACTTCGGTGCAGTGAAAACGTGCTTGGGTATCGAATTCAAACAGGACAAGAAGAAACGTGAAGTTTTCATTTCTCAAGAAAAGTACATCAAGGCTGTACTTAAGAGATTTGGAATGTGTGATTGCAAACCGGCGATATCACCCATTGAATCAAAGTCAACATTGCGAAGACCAGAGCATCCAAGCGAAGACGAAATGAAAAAGTATCCTTATCAAAACTTAATTGGATCTTTAATGTTTCTTGCAGTTACATCACGACCAGATATAGCATATGCGGTAAATTTTATGAGTCAGTTCAACTCATGTTACACGATCGACCACTGGAAAGCAGCGAAACGCATCCTTCGGTACCTAAGCGGTACAAAGACGGTTGGACTTCTCTTCAAGCAGACGGGAGATGATCTATATGGTGTGGTCGACGCTGATTGGGAGGAAACTTGACAGATCGACGTTCCTACTCCGGTCAAGCATTTGTATTGGCAGGCGCCGCCATAAGTTGGGAGGCGCGCAAGCAACGTACTGTCGCATTATCAAGTACGGAATCGGAGTATTTAGCCATGTCCGAGGCAGTGAAAGAGGCTTTATACTTGAAAGCTCTTTTGAACAGGATTGGCTTAAAGTTTAAGTGCGTGAACATCTTCAATGACAATCAAAGCGCTCAGCACTTGGTCAAAGGTTTTGGATTCCATCCTCGCACAAAACACATAGACGTGCGGCACCACTTTATCCAGGAGATGCATAAGAGTGGCGACATTTCTGTGGAGTATATGCAGACAGAGCGTATGCCCGCAGATGTTCTAACGAAAGGCCTAGGCGGCCAAAAGCACAATGAATGTAGTGCATCATTAGGATTAATAAGTATTTAAGATTACCATTTTGAGGGGGTGTGTTTGAAATTAACGAATTAACGTAAGCAACAAAATGATAATCTGGTAACCCTAAGTTAAGCATATATTAATCTGGCATCCTTGTAATGAATTTCATCATAAACATAGAATGTTGTGAAATTAGAGTAGTTCGCTTTGAGCCGTGAAGTCGTAAACAGCAAATGAATTGACTGTCGAGTTTAATTAATAAACGTTTAATTTCCAAAAACCAACGCTTGCCTATTTATTTGCACTACTGCGATCTGATCGTTGGACCAAATTCCAACAATTTAACACAATTATGTTTTTGAAGCCTGACATGTTTTCATTTTCTATTTCGTTTACCAACGTCAACAACAGCAGCAGCAACCGAGGCAGCGGTAAAAGTGTTGCAAGACGAGCTGCTGCCACATGCCGCAAAACTATTTGATGTATGTGTGTGTGTGTGTGTGTGTGTGTAACTTGCACATTAATTAAGCTCTGCTTCACTTTTGCCTCTTCGGGTTGCTTAGCTGCCAAGCGTTTGCTTCCCCATGTTATGATGTTGTGTGTAATGTTATATGCAATTTCCTAGCCATAATGAGCTTTATGACTAGCAACTTAAGCAATAAAATAACAGAAAACAACAACGACCACAATGGCAAACGACGTGAACGCACGAAAGAAAGAAAGAATGGGGCAAAACTCTGTCTGACTTAACTACAACAAAAAGCAGCAACACTTGGTTGCATCTTGTGGTCGGTTCTGGTGTTGCATAAAAATCTCATTTACACTTCATTCGGCAGGACAAGGCAAGAGGCAAGGACACATGAGCCAAGCCGGCGGCAGCTCAAAAACTGCCGAGGCATGCGGCATACGCCACACTTTGCGGTTGCCTCGTTTCCCCCTTCCCATGCTCTCTCACTCTTTTTATCACTCTCTTTCAGTGACTTTAGCAGTTGCGGTTTCAAGTGCAAATTAGTTTTGTGCACGCTACAAAACTGTCGCTCTCCAGTTGCATGTGGCAGAGTGCGAGCGAGAGAGAAAGAGAGAGAGCGAAAGCGTGTGAAATTTCATTGCACAATAAAAATGGCACATAAATTTGCATTTACTGTTAGTGTGTGTGTGTGTGTTTGCTCTAATGACAACACATCGCCTAGAGGTCATAGACAAAAGAAAAGCTGACATTCGCTTGGATATTATGAATAATTAAATAGAACTAATTAGTCTGCATTTGATATGTGCAAAATTGTATATAAAATATAAATATTGTGTAAATATGCACAATTATTTTATAAAGTGGAAAGAAAAAAGATGCAGATAATAAAGCTCAAATCATTTTGCGCTGAGCTCTTTAAGTTGTTCAGCAATTTAAGCGCAATTCATTTATAAATATTTATGGATACATAAAACGACTTACTGATGTAAAGATTAAGGATTACTGATTGTGATTTAGAATTTTGATAAGCTTACTTCAGATGACTTTTATGCTCTGTTGATTATCCTTTTTCAAAGCGAGAAAATATGTCACAAAAATCTGTCAAAGCTTTGTCAGTTTGCTTACAAAATAATTACACTTCATTAAATCGAATATCAGCTTGAATTTGCTACAGACTTAAAATCTACTTTTATTGCCTAAGAAATTTATATTCAAATTAGAGAAACAATTTTGGCAATTAAAACAGATTCTCAGAATTAAACTTGATATAAAGCAACAACAACAATTTCAGCAATAAAAACAGATTTTAGCATTCGAAAGTATGAATCAAATTCAAGTTTAAAACCTGATTTAATTTAGTATTATACTCAACACAAACTGTTAGCAAGAATTTGCTCACTTTAGTGAAATCTAAGCCAATATTTATCAATCATTTTACTACCAATTTCTTATTAAAATAAGACTAAGAAAACTGCCACAATTCAGTCAATTTACTGACCAAAATAATTGTATTAAATAAAATTGATAAGCAATTTAAATCAATGTCAAAATCGTTGTTGGAAATTGAATGCCAAAATGTAGTTTACGCCCAGGACAAAATATTTAAATGAATTTGCTCACTTTATGTCTTTTCATAGGCTGTTAAATTGTAGCCAACATTTATCAATCGATTTTATCCATTTGAATACAAACAAGTAAGAAAGCTACAGTCGAGTGTACTCGACTGTGAGATACCCGCTACCCATTTTGAATAAAAGAAATATATTTTGCGGTATTTTCTCAAAATATACCATACTGCAAAAATACTAAAAATATACCAAATGGTATATTTGGTATATCGATATAGTACACCATTCAAAATATACTATAGACGTCACAATGTACCAGATTGTCGGCCAAAGTAACTCAGACCCTAGTAAGTAGGCGCTTTTGCCCATACAAAAGTATTTCATTAATAACTTCGACAATTTTTATCTGATCGCAACCAAACTTTCAGAAGTCATAAATACTATAGTTATTATTGTATATACCAAAATTCGGAACTCTAGCTTTAAAATTACGCTTGTTATTCGATTTTTTTGAGTTGCGGGGGCGGAAGTGGGCGTGGCAAAAATTTGAAACAAACTTGATCTGCGTGCAAACATAACAAATGCTGTCGAAAAAAAAATTAAAGTTCTATCTCTTATAGTCTCTGAGATCTAGGTGTTCATACGGACAGACGGACAGACGGACAGACGGACAGACACACAGACGGACAGACGGACATGGCTATATCGCCTCGGCTGTTGACGCTGATCAAGAATATATATACTTTATATGGTCGGAGATGCCTCCTTCTACCTGTTACATACATTTCCTGCCGGCACAAAGTTATAATACCCTTCTACCCTATGGGTAGCGGGTATAAAAAGCAGCCACAACTTTGTGACTTGGTCTTAAAAATAATTAATTTAAATTCAAGCTAGTATCAGTTATAATTCGATTAAGTTTTTTTCATTCCTAACAACCTTAAATAAATGTCACAACTCTTGCTCTGCTTTAAATGCAAAAATCTGGGTAATAAACTAGATTTATGCCCGGGCACAAACTGTTGCAAGTGTTTAACGAAAGCCATTTAAACACAAGATGGATACGAGCCCGGTTTGTGGTTTCGAATTTCAATTAAATATAATTAAAAGGCTGCAAACCAGGCGCCAAGTGCAACATGTGACGCCAAAAACAATTTCTGGGCAGAAGGCGGCGCCAACTTTTTGGCGACGACTTTTCAATGTCTTTGGCTGTGAATTCCCAGCTTTCCCCTCCCTCCCCCCACTTCAGAATTTCCCTCGAGTGTTTTGCCAGCGACAAATGTTGCCAATTTGTAGACAATTAAAAAACTTTACATGTTTTGGCATTAAACGAGCAAATTGTTTTAAAATTGCTGCACACACAAAAGTAAGAGCAACAGATAGACAGAGATAGCAAGAGTGTGTAAGAGTGAGAAGGGAAGAGAAGCGGCTGCAAATTCAATTCGCTTGGCGCTGCCAAAACTGATTTCAATCGCGCACACATGTGCCGTGGCAAAAAACACACACGAAAATACCTAAAACATTCTCCTGCCTTTTTGGTATTCTGGGGGCTTTCCTGTAAGAAACTTTGTTTCCAAATTGTGTACATTAATTCAATTAGTAAGCAATGCCACAAAAGTAAAAGCATAACCAACACACATACACTCTCGCACACACACACACTCACTCGCTTGCCAGCCTAAATTTTGGGCCACGTAACGTGATGGCTTCTCTCAACCAAAAACCCATTTCTCATCCACTTGCCTTGCTGCCAGTTGGTGTGGCAACAACTCTTCTCTTCTCACTTCCTTTCTCTCTCTCTCTCTCTCTCTTTCTCTCTCTGTACGAAGTGCCGCAAAAGCGTTTAAGCTTTGAAAGCGTATTTGATTGCACCTGACACATGTCATCGGTAACTAAGCCTCAGCACAAACTCCAAAGTGTTTGTATCTACTAAAACACATACGAACACGGAATGCAGAGCACAGCACATTGATTGAATATCCTCACATCAATATGTTAACATTTTAAATACTAGTTGAACAAGTGAAGAAAACAAGTATTATTTAACCAAATGAACATCGAAACTAAGACAGAAAAAAACTTCATTGAATGAGATATAAGCACAAAAACTAACAAAATAGGTATAATTGAGTCGAGCGACTGTGAGATGCAGTATTATTCTTAAAATATACCAAATTAATATACTAAAATGCTGATTTATACCACTAATTGTATTTGGTAAATCGATATACTATTATATAATATATTCCATAACGTATCAAATATACCAGATTGTCAACCAATGCAACGAAGCCCAGACTGCCCAAAGGCTGAACTTGGTATTTTAATATACAATTACATTTAAAATATACCATAGAGTATAAAATGTACCAGATTGTCAAATCAGCATCTACACAAAAACTTAATTGAGTATATTAATATACTATTACATTTAAAATATACCATAGAGTAGAAAATATACCAGATTGTCAACCAAAGCATCTAAGAGCAGACTACACAAAGGCTACACTTACTATATTAAATTACTATCACATTTAAAATATACCATAGAGTAGAAAATATACCAGAGAAAGAGCACAAAAGTTGTATTTGGTATTTCGATATACTAAAATATTAGATTTAAAATATACCATACAGTACAAAATATACCAGATTGTCAACCATTGATTTTCTACTATTTGTGTTTGAATATTATTGTTTATACCAAAAATTAGAAACATGTTCTACTAAAATAGAGACCCATTTTTGATTTTAATTTTTTCAAATTAATATGTATAATTGTAATATTTTTAAATAACGTTAAAAAAGAGAATTGTTCAATTTTTATACTAATCCAATAATGTAGTATTATTGTCTATTATATTTGTAACAAAACATAACTTAATTTATTAACTGTCAAATTGACCTAATTATAATTTTGGCTTTACACTTATGACCATAAAGCTGCAGGCCAGAAGGCAATTACTTTGCCCAAAAACACACACACACACAGACACACACATATATAGACACTCAACCTGTGTCAACTTTTCTGGCGTTGTTGAGAGAAAAATAACACAAGTATCTGTTGCAGAAAGCAATTGAGGCTTACAAGTTCACGGCGTGTAATACGAGTTGTTAACTAAATCACAGACACATGTAGATGTAATGTAAATGTAAAGCCTACAGGGAACGAAAGCGCAGAAGGTGGCAAAGAGACAACAGGAGGGAGGGAGGGAGACAGGTTGCAACGAGGCAACTTTTATTATGTGGCACAGTGTCTGGCCGTAGGCACAAAATAACATGAAAACTATAAACACAGCATAAAAGCAACAGCAACAGCAGCAGCAATGACAATGGCCGCAAGGACAGCCAGGACAGGACAACAGGACAGCATAAGCATGAACAGGAGCTGGAGCAGGAGAAGAGTCTCAAAATGGCTTAGAGTATTTGCGTAGACAAGAAGTGGAAAAAGCTGGGAGAAGCAAGTAAACTGCCTGCAAAAATTTACTTTTTAGTGTCAACAATGAATTGAATTGCGTTGCCGGCTGCTGGTTGCTGGTTGCCACAAAATTGTTGATACAACTGGCCAACTGGCCAACTGGCAATGGGCAAATGGTAATGCAAAAGAAAATTAATTAAGTGTCCTTCCAGAGACTGAGTTGAAAGCTGAGCTGCAGCAATTTGGTTGCATTTTTAATTCGCATTGTGCTAGCTGCAATCATTTGGCATTTGCATAATTATTTGCCCTTTAATGTCCTTGCATCAGCATCAGCAGCAGCCATTTGTCTCAATAATGCGTTGCACGTCAACTTTCATTTGTCATTGTGTGTGTGTGGCAAGGACAAAAAAATGTCGCCCCGAAAAAGCAAACAAAATGCATTAAAGCAAAGAACTCGACGAGTCGACGAGTCCTCAACTAGTGCTTGGCTTGTCTCACGCAGTTTTCTTGGCAGCTGACCCCACACACACACACACACACACACAACAAGTAAACCTGCCAGACAGAAAAACACACATTCACACGCACACCAGCTTCGTACAAAATCCATTAGCAACTAAAGTGAAATTCATTGTTTCAAAAGTACATGTTGAAATAAATTGAGTTGTGGCAGCAAGCGAAACAACAGAAGACTGCACCTGTTACACAGCCAAAGGAAACAGTTCACAGATAGAGAAAGAAATAGACAAAGAGAAAGAAGCTGAACTTCAAGCAAAAGGCAATGCATCTGTTGTCGACAAGCAGCCAACAACTGCTTGAAATGCATTGAAATGGCCAAAAATGCTTTTGCCAAATACTTTGCAAATGTCTGCTGTTTATATTACACTATTCTGTCTGTTACTGTTGCAGCTAACGTTGCGTATGCGCAACAACATTTACAATGCAATTTATTAGCCCAAAATGAAAAGCTAATATTTTGACAACTAACGCTAAAAAAAAATATATGTACGCAAATTAATTATACACATATTTTCACTACGTTTTATTTGAATATTTATGCAAAGGCAGAAAAAAAAGCTACAAAAGTGTAAACAAAAATATTTGGCAGCAAATTCAATTAAATTTAAGCTACACCAGCAAATTTTATGCACTCTTCAATGTAAGTGTAAAATGTGTTGTCCTATCACTGCTGCTAGCCACGCCTAGAAAATTGCGTATACGACACGTGCAACGCACTCTACGCATATAAAAGTTCAATTGCGACAAGTTTTGTGCGAGCAGCTAAAAGGAAAAAATTTAATTTTAATTTGCGTCGACATGAACCCGTGTTGTGTACGAGAGCAGCTTACTTAATTGGCCAAATACAGTTAAACACAAACACCACACACACACACACACACATACACTCATACACTCACACAGAGTCACCCACTCAGCCGCAGAGACTAGGCGAATGCCCCAAATTGTGTCATCTTTGGTTTTGGATGTGCGCATATTTGGATTTCGGCTGGTCAGCCGAACATCTGGCAGGCAGCGTGTGCAACTAGGCCTAAACAATTTGTGGCTAATTACACAGCATTGCCATCAATTGAAGCCACCACCCGCCAGCCAGCCTAGTGTTATGTTGTGTTCTTCTTGTTGTTGGCCTCATTTGGGGCGGCATACGTAATTCTTTTGCACTCGCATATGTGCTTTGGCCTCCTACACACACACACACACACACACACACACACACATGCTGCCATGTGGAACTGGTCGAAAGTTATTTTATAATTAAAAACTTGTTGACCAACGGCTGCTGAGTACATTTTTCGCCTCTCTTCGTATTTTACATTTAACTGCAACTATTTAAAGGAGTCAATAAAATGTCTAACTAAAGCACAATTTCAAGTTAAGAACAGAAGAATATGTCCGTATGAAATGATAAGTTCCAAGTAGAGAATAGAGAAATAAGTCCGAATAAAGTAATATAATTGTGTAAACTATATCAGTTATTCTTCTCACAAAACGATCAGGATAAAGGTCAACAAAAGCTTCCTTATATAAATCGTTTATAGAAATTTGTCTCAGATATCTTACAGAACAATCAAAATCTATCCAATAGTAATCTAAACACAATTTATGTACAATAAATTTATTAAAACTTTATTACCATACTCACATTAAGAATAACAGGCGAATTGAGAAGTAAGCGGTCTGACACAAAGATGGCGCCACTCGACTCTGTCAGCCACCTATTGCCCATATGCTGGCAACACCAAACAATTAGTTGGGCAATCCGTGAATGGATCGCAGCCAACTTCATTCAACTTGTGCTTTCGATTACGCTAGTTATACATTTAAAATAATCAATATACTTTAGTTAAATACAACGGCGTTTTCATTAAATCTCTCACACCAATGAAGACGCCAAAAATCCGAATGCTTTTTAAAGAGCCCTAGATTTTAAAAGAGGCGTATTATATTCAGAGAGTCTTTAAATCTTTATTGATGCTCAATATAAATGAGATAAATTGAATTTCTGCTTTAGCAAATATTATTATAATATAATATTAGGCTCAAAAGTCTTTAGGAAACTGTAAAAACTTTATTATGAGTTAAATTAATTTGTATATTTTCAATAACTGCAAATTAACTGCGTAAAATCAAAATTTTTGTGCTTTACATCATTTTCTAATTTTACATTTATTTCAGAAAGTATTTCTCTACCAAAAGTCTCCTTCTATTCAAGTTAATTAACTGTCAAGTGAACATTTTTAATGTATTCACTTGCTATTACTCGAAACTTTTGTATTTTACAAAAGCTTTGCAAAATACCTTTGAAAATAAAGCCACTTATCATAAGCACAGAAGGAAAAGAGTTGAATACCATAAAGCTATGTAAATCTGTCATCATATTCCCAAAACGTGAGTGTCCACTTGACCAGCATAGCATAAAATGAAAGCAAAAATGTTTATGAATTTCCTGGCAATACATTTCCAGGAAGCAAAGCTAAGAAATGTTCAACTCCCTCTCTCTCCCTCTCTCCCGGGAGTTGCCAGGTAATTTGACAGTTGCTCAGTTGTGTGTGCCACGTGGCATGAAAGAAATTAAAGCTAAAAACTTCTTTGTTGCCCCCGCAGCAATTCACATGAAGTTAAGCACATTTATGTTGTCGAAAGTGCAGCTGGTAAAGTTTAATCAGACGCTTGCCATAAAATGCATAACTTTTACAGGCCAACACACAGAGCGAGAGAGAGAGAGAGAGAGAAAGAAAGAAGGCAAAAGTAAAGTGTAGGGAAAAAGTGTGGAAAATTAAAAGTAAAGTTTAGTGGAAACACTTGAGATTTTTCTTGTGGTTCAGCCCGTCACTTAATTAGCAATTTTTTCCAAAGTGCACAGCTTACTTTATATAGTACACAGCATTATGGTATGTATTTACTCTTGTTTAAGCCACGTGTGTTTTTTTGGGCCAAATTGTAATTCAGCCTTATCGGCGTTGTTGCCATGCAAAAGTTGCGTTTTTAATGTACCTTTGTGGCGTGTAATAAAATCAGCACAAAATTGCCAAATTATTTAGATTTACCGGCAACATCGCAACAACAACAACTCCCCGAGGGGGACCAAAACGCAAGGGGTGCAGCGACCATATTGTCAAATGAGCAATAAAAGCACTTTTATGGGCAACTCTGCTCTCTAGAGCTTTCACTCGCTGATGCACTGTCTCTTTTCCGCATGCGATGCTCAAATGTACTTGGCATGCACACAACAAACACACATAAAATACATGCATGCATAAAATACGCATACACTCATACACTTACAGCAGGTGGTCATAGATAGGCAGACAGAGAATGAGAGAGAAGGAGAGGTCAAGAATAAGAGCTTCGCTCTTGCTTAATAGGAAGTCAAGGGTGCTGCTTTATCTCACAGTCAGAGTTATGCTTAGAAATTGCTTATTAAAATAAATAATAAAATGTATAAACGTATATAAATGTATGCAAATACCTTAAATAAATCAGATGACGGCCAGACAAGGAAACAAACACTTTCACACACACACAATTGCACTTAAAACCGACGCGCTGTAAATTTTTCCACTCGCGCCAAACTGCGAACACAAAAGGACGAAAAAAACGACTACGCACAATTGCTTAACACTTTTGCAGCTTGCTTGCAAATTTTCTGGCTTTCATTTTAACAATATTTTCTCACTTTATGCACTAAACAAAAAAAACAATCACAAAAAAAAATCACTTACACGACGCGCACGCAGCTTAAACAACTGACGACGTATACAAGAAAGCGCGGCTTCGAACACTTGCACCAAAAACCGACGCGCTGAAAATTTTTCGACGCGTGCAAAACTACAGCAAAAAACGACAATGCACATTTACTTAACACTTCTACAGCTTTCTTGACTGCGCATTAACAATATTCACTCACTTTATGCACTAAACAAACAAACAAAACAATTAATTGCACTTATTTTCACCACAAAAAAAAATAATTTCACTAACAAGACGCGCACGCAGCTTAAGCAACTGAAAACTGACGAGCTGCAAAAAAAGTACGGCTTCAAAAAATTGCTGCACTCTTCTTTCCTATTGAAACCAAAGCGAGCCATAAGAATTGCGTTACGCAAAAGGAGCAAAGAGAGAACGCAAAAAGCGCGCGCAGCTTAGACGATTTGTAAACGAAGTCAGCGAAGAGCAAATTCTCTTCAATTTACAAATGTAGGCAGGACACTTATGGTTCTGCAAGCGTTACATACTGCGCAACAAAATAATAGTACTTTCGGTAGTGTGCAATTTTCTAGTTGAATGGAGCAGCGACATCTAAAATAAAGTGAGCCGCAATTTGGAAGGAGAGTTCTTGTGCAGTGTTTATAAAGTGAGCTTAAATGCCAATAAAATAATAAATAAATATTAAAATAAAATAAATAATAAAATATTTTTATTAAAATGTGTAATGTGAGGTGAGTGAAAAAAGTGCACTAAGCATATGCGCAAATTGGCGCTAGTTTTTTTTTAGCCACAGTGTTAAAGTGCGAGCGGGATAAAAAAAAGTGCGTGACGTGAAGTGAGAGTGAAGGAGCAGCCAATAAAAGGTGCAAGTTAAACGCTTGCTTTTTTTAGTTTTTTTTTGTGAAATTGAAAAGTGCAGTGTTAAGTGAAGTGAAGTAATTATAATAAAAATGCGTTGAAATATTAATCACAAATCTAAATGTAATTGCGAAGTGCAAATTGCAATTTAATAAATGCCGGCGAAGGCTCAGTCAGTGGAGCTCCGTTTTGCGTAGCCCTGCCAGACGCGGCCTGCCAGAAGCAGACTCAAAGAGCCTGGCGCAAGTTAGTCGTTTGTTTTTTTGTATGTGAAATTAAAAAGTGATGTGCAATGTGCAATAATAATAAAATATGAGGTGAATCATAAATATAAATGTAATCGCGAAGTGTAAAGTGCAATTCAATACATGCCAGCAAAGGATCTGTCAGTGGAGCTCTGTTTTGTGCAGCCCTGCCAGACGCGGCCTGCCAGAAGCAGCCTGCCAGATGCGGACTTAAACAGCGTGGCGCCAGTTTTTTTGTGGTTTTTTTTTCGTGAAATTAAATTGTGATGTGCAAAGTGAAGTGAAGTGAAATAATAATAATAACAAATAATAAAATAATGTAAAGTATTAAGTGAATTATAAATCTAAATGTGCAAATTGCAACTCAATAATTGCCAACATATGTTAATCCCTGTCTGCCTTAGACAGGCTCGGGCAAAGATCGAAGCTGCAAAGCAAAAGAGCAAGAGCGCGTAATACGGTAGCGAAAAGAGTGCATTACAGTAGTAAAGAGCGCGACGTATCAAAGAGAATTGTAACGTGAAGAGTCGCCAGCTTTATCTCTTTGTCGTTTGTCTAACGCAAAGTAAAGCGCCATTTAAAGTGAAAACACAAAAACCTTGAATAATAAGAGTAAGTGAACAACGAAATCAAATCTCACATAAATAATAATACCAATGCACACAAAAACAAAGCGAAGCAAAATAATACACGAAATTTGCGCGACGTCAAAGAAGTTTTGTCGCATCGTTCGTTCGATTAAGAAAAACACGCGCGCGAGTGAGACAAAAAAATGTGAAATACACAAGTGTGAAAATGAGACAAGACTGCAGCAGAATAAGCTTGGCATATTTGCATAAGCAAGAAAAAAATGTTCCACTCTGACACCGAAACATAAACACAGGTAAGCAGCAAAAAATGTCTATATAAATATTGTCAACAACAGCGGGCCATAAACAATGCAAGCGTGGGGCGTGTAAAGTGGGCGTGAAAAATTCACACACACACACGCATTTATAGGGATTTTATTCAACAGATTTTACTGCATATAATTATGTATGTGCCTAAGCACGTGCAACAACAGCGACACCAACAACAACAATGGTAACGAGCTGCAACAGCTGCAATCAAAATGAAAAGCCGTACAACTTTTGCCAAGCACATCGAATGGAATATTTACATGCAATCGCTGCATTGTTGTAAATGTTTTACATGCCAAATTATGCAAAAAATGCCAAATACAATACATATTCAAATATTTGCACACAGACACACACAGATGTCCTTTCAATATGTATGAAGATAGTTGGTTGCAGTGCTGCCAAATTTCTTAAAGCTAAAATGAGAGACAAATAGGCTAGATTTTGGCTAGATTTGTATGAAAACATTTTTCTTACATTTCGTAGTACAATATATTCAACTTAAAGAAAAAACAATCCTAAAATACCCTTGCTTTTTAGACAAATTAAAAAAAAAAATTTTAATTGTTATGTAATTTGGCAAAATTTTTTTTTGATTCGACATTGATTGCACATCAAAAATGTTGTTTACAAATAGAATGTCAAAGAACAGGTCTCTAAGCTCAGCAAAGTAGCTAGATCTAGCCAGAAAATGGCCAAAGTAGCAACACTGATTGCAGGCGACATGTTTATTCGTGTTGCTGTCGCGTCCTGCGGCCTTATCGAGGCAATCGATGCTGCATTTCGAATTCGCCTGTCATAACAATATAATGACATCTAACTACACACATACAGACATAGTTATTTATTTTTATTTTTGCACTACATAAATGTATGTGCATGTTTTGATGTATATTTTATACAACAAATTTATGCATGTATTTTGTTATTTTTGGTATTTTCGCAAGGTCATTGTTGCTGTTATGAATTCGGTTGATTTGAAAGGTTTACGTCTGTCTCTCTGTCTGCCGATTCAATGTGTTTTGTGTTTTGAATATTGTTACACTGATGTTTGAATGTGTAATTATGACATTGACAAATCGTTTTTGATGGCTGAGCAACAGCAGCGTGTGCAAAAAGATCGACCTCGAATTGACGGACGTTTTACTTATTTTCTAGCTGATGCAAAGAATTGAACATTGATAAACGTTGCATTCGTTTTTAAGTTTTGATGGAGCTCCAGAACTCTGAATTCGATGATTTCTTATCACAGAATATTTTCTTTCTTTTTCAAAATAGCTAAGCAAGTTTATATAAATGAATATTAAAAATGTATATTTATGGATTTCGCAGTCTTGTAGAAAGCAATTTATAATTTCATCGTTTCAATTTCAGCCAATTTCTGTGTCCTTCGCTTCACATTCAGTTGCTACTTTTGCATCTACTTTTAGCTGGAAATTCTTTTGCATTTTAATGCGCTCAGCTTGAACAGCATTTCGTTAACAGTATTAGGAGCAAAGTTGGCCCTTTTTATGCGACTTCAGTCAATTTGATATTGAACATTTTGTTGGTCATAAACGAACTTGAAAAAAAAAACACAAAGATAGCATACTTTCCGGTTGCAGCTAGACTTTAAATAGCCACACGATTTGTTAGCTTACTAAACCAAACGCATGACATTACTTTACATATGTAGAGCGT
This sequence comes from Drosophila pallidifrons, assembly GCA_023558445.1. Lineage (NCBI taxonomy): Eukaryota > Metazoa > Arthropoda > Insecta > Diptera > Drosophilidae > Drosophila > Drosophila pallidifrons. The sequence goes on along the minus strand of CM042347.1, from coordinate 25,738,194 downwards.
TTCCTCTCTCTTTCACGTTCTCTCTCTCTCTCTCTCCCTCTCTCTTTCTCTTCCATTCTTCCGCAAATTCAGGCAACTGTCAACGGCTCTGCTGGTTTCGGGCTGCCCAAAGACCATTAAAAATATTTTTTCTGCCCATTCAGCATTCAATAGAAATTTACATCACGTCTGAGTTTTTACATATGTGTGTGCGTATGCGTGTGCATGTGTGTGTGTGTGTGTGTGTGTGTGTGTGGTAAAAGGACATTTTTTGATGGCCGAGTGCCGCGTGGAGCATACTAACACTTTTTTGCATGTTTGCTTAGCTTACGTTATACCTGACGAACAAAAGCAGGAAAAGTAGGCGAAAAAAGCCAGCAAATAAAACGAACGAACAGAGAAGAAAGCATAACACATACACAAGGTAACAACAATAAAAGCTGAATACAACATCAACAACAACAACAACCGCATTTATGCTGAAAAAGAAGAAGAAACTATTGCCAACATAGGCAATTTCATTGTGCATTTTATATGGCCAAAAACGTATTTTCGACCAAAAAAGCGAACCAAATTGGTTACCCTTTTCACTTCATTTTATGTGGCCAACAAATTGTTGTTGACAATCGAGATGCTTTTCTCGGGCAGCTGAGACTCTCTCTCTCCCTCAACAAAATGGGGGCGTGGTCGACACTGGCCCTCAAAATTCTGCGGTCTGAGCAGGCGCCAATTTGCTAATTAACACAATCAAAGTTTCGGCCGCATATTCCCTAAACAATGCGCCCAACTTCAAAGCGCAATTCGCAGCTCTCAACTGATAAATTATAAATTAAAGTGAATTTTTGAAAGTGCAGCGCGGCTTTGCAAAGCAGTTAGTGCGGCCAGTTTTCTTATAAATATACCCTGTAAAAGCGGGAATTGATAAATGGGGTGTGCGGCGGCAGAAGACAACTCCTTCCATCTAAGATTAATTTCGGGTTAGAGGAAAACATGTAAATATTTATTCTTTTTTAAAAATGAATACAAAAATTGTATTTACTTCAATCTATATAATAATAAATTAATTTAATTTATTTTTATTTTTATTTTTATTATTATTTTATAATTAACTCCGTATTAACCATAATATGTGAAATAAATTATGTATTTCTTAAGTAAAACTTCTTATTGAAAACTATCTTAATTAATTAAATTTTTGTATTCAGTGTATTATGTAACAGATAATCGACATTTATATATAATTTATTATGTTATAGTAAATTATATTTTATTTATTTATTTATTTATTATTATAAAGTAAAAATGTTTTAAGAATGCGAAATTTAAAATTTTATTAAAATTTGTTAAAATGAATATTAACAAAAGCTCATTTATTTTAGTTATATGGGTATATAGTCTTTTTTATAATTAACAATAGTAAACTAAACATACATATTTATTGAATTAGGTTAAAAAGAATTTGTCGTTTGATTTTTGTTTTCTTATGAGATTAATAAATATTAACAATAGTAATAAGTTATATAATAATCTCTTTCTTTTTATCAATAGAAAATAAAACCAAGTATGTTTATTTCATTAAGTTAAAATAATATTTTATGTATTTTATTAAATGTAGTTCTCTAATCTGCTTTTTCTCCCTTTGAGATTGCCAAATATTAATAAAAGTTATTTTATTTAAGCTACATAATAATGTCTTTTTTATTAATATCAAATTAAACATAAATATTAACATAGGTACTTTATTTAAGTTATATAATAATCTCTTTCTTTTTTATCAATAGAAAATTAAACCAAGTATGTTTATTTCATTAAATTAAAATAATATTTACTGTATTTAATTTTGTATATTAAAAATTGTTTTTTAATCAGCCTTTTCTATTTTTGAGATTAAAAAATATTAATAAAAGTTCTTTTATTTAAGATACATAATAATCTCTTTATTATTGGTATCAAATTAAATATAACTATTTATTTAATTAAATTAAAATAATATTTACTGTATTTCATTTTGTGTAATTAACATTATTATGTAATCAGCTTTATCTTCTCTTTAACTTTACGCAGTATCTTCAGCATGGTTTGCTGCCTTCGCAGTTGTTTTTGCTTGAATAATTTACGAATTCAACTCGCTTCCAGCTGCCAATATTTCAATTACGCTCGCCATTTTTGTGTGCCCCGACTTCAATTGCGCGCGTGGCTCACTCGATGTTCCTTTGTTGTTGTTGTTGTTGTTGTTGCTGCCCTCCAGCCGAGAGCCACCAACTCAACGCAAGTCAAGTCAAGTCAAGTGAAATGAAGTCAAGTCAGGGCCAAGTGAAGTGAACCGGGCCTAGACCAAGTTAAGTCAAGTCAAGTCAAGTTTTTGCTCGTACTCAGAAGTAGGCGGATTTGTCTCAAGGCGAAATTAGTGGCCAAAAATTGCGGCAGATTACAGAGCGCTTTCAAACAACAACGCAAAACAAAAAAAAAACGAAGAAGAAAATGTGTAGCTCAAATATTTATTTATGCTTTTAATTTGTAGTCAGCACTCTGCTATCTTCATGAATTATGCAGCGCAGTGGCAAAAAGTGTTTTGGCTAATTGACTCGGCCAACCCTCTAATAGACAGTTAGTGCTTAAAGTTCAACACAAAGTCCAAGCAATCGGACAGTTGTCAAACAGCAGCTTTGCTAAAGTATGCCATGCAATTAGCAGCATCCGAAGCAGTTTGTCATTATCCTTAAAGTCCAAACTGATAGCTGAGGTCTTGGCCTTGATGTCTTGACTTGCACCAAGCAGCAGCTCTGGGGACGACGACGACTACGACGGCCCAAGCCTCGAGACTTCAGTTGCTGTGTGTCCTTCAGTGTGCATTCAGAGACAAGTGTGTGCATGTCGCTGCATGTCCTTGGCATGAACTTTTAATTTACAACTGCGGCAAGTTGCAAGCAAGCAAGCAAGCTGCCTGTTTGTTGATTTCATTTATTATGCAAATGCGCATGTGTGTGCGTGCGTGTGTGTGTGTGTGTGAGAGAGAGTGAATTCGACTTTATTTGTTGCTCAACAAGAAGCGTCCATTATTCAAAAGGAACACGGCCTAGACTTCAGTGAACAAATGACAGAAGGGCACATGAAAAAACACTGCACAACTTTTTCACACCTCAATTTTTCATTCCATTTATGTTATTTAAGCAAGACATTCACATGTGTGAGTGTATATGTGTGTGTGTGAATGTGTTTGTGCTCATTTTCTGGCGCTTATCAGTCACATAATGCCGGCATGCTGACATCATAACTTATAACATGATAAATAACTATGCGTTCTTACCCTTTTTTTTTTGGTTGGTTTGGGTTTGAGTTTGAGTTTGTTTTTTACACATCTTCTTTTGCCTTCTTTATGTTGGCGCACTGATGAGACGGCTTCGCATTCAGGCAGACAAATGACTTGACTACAGTGCTCCGTAAAAAGGATATACTTGCCACAATGTGTGGCAGTCTCTCCCCCTTTCTCTCTCTCACTCACTCACTCTTTCTTCACCCGTCTGTTTATCCAGCTGAGCTGCAGTATGTTGAGTTACTCGTTGTCTGCGCAGTTTGTTTTGTCTGCTTCACTGCGTCTCAGTCACGCAGTGCGATAATTTTTTACCTTGCTTTTTTTTGCCTGCTTCCCTTCTGCTGTTGCTGCTTTTCTTAAAGCAATGTCATTGCTTCTCTGTGCGTCTCTGCATTTCCTTTCTTTTTCTCCTTGTTGCCTTGGCAAATTAATTAAATAAACTCGTCTTTTGCCTGCTATCATTAACATACCTTGTCTGCTCTATTTTGACTGCTTTTCTGCAATTATGCTGGGGGTAACTAAACGGCCACAACAGCAGCAGAAACAGCTTCAATGCTTGGCCAACATGACGTATGCGCATTTTACTGCCATATGGCTGTAGGGCATAAAGTTTGTGAAATATTTTTCACTGCACACATAAAAAATAGAGAAAAAAATGTAGTTGAACATGCTGTTAAAAGTCTCTCCTCACCTACGCTTTTATATTTTATTTACCTTTAGGAAAATGCAGCAACTGGGTTGCAAAAATTTAAACAAATTTCAATGACAAATCGAGCTGTAGGTTATGAATATTGAAAATCAGAAATATTTTTAGATTGTGTCAATAAGCAAGTTAAATAAGCAAGCTTTGTAAGGACGTCAAATTCCGACAATATTCTTCAATAAATTTATTTTTTCCCTTTGGCATAATATTTGATATATTCATATAAACAAAAATCTAATAAGAATAGTTCTTTTCATTTTAATTTTCTTGAAGTTCGCTTATAATTTACTGCCAACAAATTATTTATTGCATTTTAATGTAAAAATTGTAAATTTAAATTTGAATTAAATGAAAAAGTTCTAAAAAGTGGAAGCAAACATGTTTTATTTATTTTGCAAGAGAAGATTTTGGTTTACAGAAATGAATATTTACTAAAAAATATAAAATCTATGATATTAAAAGCCTTAAAATTCATATAACTCTCTGTTTTCAAAGAATGCAATATCTGTTATTATATCTATAATACTTATTTGTTATTATATCTATAATACTTATAAGAAATTAGACAGTGATATCATATTTATAATACTTATATTAATAAGATTAATCTTTCACAATTCTTATCTCTTCCTTAAAGTTTGTAAAGCTGACTTAATTGAAAGTATAGAGTTTCAATTTTAAATAAATATGTTTTCCTACAATATTTGTAAAGATTCCAAAGGAATTAGTCTATTATATTATATCTATAATACTTATAAGAAATAAGTCAATGATATAATATTCACAATTCTAAGCTCTACCTTAAAGTTTGTAAGTATAGAGTTTTAATTTTGAATAAATTTGTTTTCCTTTATATGCACTCAACGCTGGCAACATTTCTAAAGATTCCAAAAGAATTAATCAATGATATTATATCTATAATACATAGTCAATGATATCATATTCATAATATTTATATTAATAAGGATAATTTTTCACAATTCTTAGCTCTACCTTAATGTTTGTAAAGCTGACTCCATTTAGAGTATAGAGTTTCAATTTTGAATAAATATGTTTTCCTTTATATGCACTCAACACGGGCAATGCCGTCCATTATGTTTGGCTATGCATGAAATACATGTCCCACAACAAATTGTGCATAAACCGAGCGTTGGTGTGTGTGTGTGTGGCTGTTGTCAGTCTGGGTCTTGCGGCCATGTGGCATGTGGCATGTGCCAGCGCCAGCGGAGAATAAAAAAAGGAGAAGCAGAACGCTGTGGAGCAGGATGTGTGAGATGTAGTTAGCTTGGCTGGTGAAAGTGTCCGTTGGGCAGAAGGCGAGCAACACACGAAGGCAACGAAGTTTTAATGAGCTACGTTGACTGGAGAGTCGCTGGCTCGTAATAGGCTGCAGCAGAAGCAGAAGCTGCCTTCGAACTTGGCTAATATGCTACAGAGAGGGGGAAGCAGAATGAAGGGGGAGGAGGGAGTTGAACCTGTGCAACATGGGGGAGTTATGAAATATTAAAAACATTAAAATGTTGTTTACTACTTTGGCAGCAAAGGAGGAGGAAGAGGAAGGCGAACGCAAAACGAAAACATTTATTTATGCGCTGCAGTTGCAGAACGTAAAAAGCGGAGGAACTAATGAAATGAGTCGACAGTATGCATAAACTGTGAGTTAGTAATGCACTGGGAAATGCTTGAAAACTATCTGGCTCATAATTGCAATTGCACATTGCACAAGTCAAATGCAACAGCAACAACAACAACAACACTGAAAGTTTTGTTGTTTTGCGCTTGCACTTTAAATGCGATACTTTTCAAGGAAAGTGGAAAGAAGGGGGAGGGGCTTGGTCCGTAAAATAAACAGCATTAAAAGTTTCCCACACTAAAAAGGGTGTGCGTGTGTGCGAGTGTGCATGAGAGTCTGGCAGAACAAAATCCACTTAAATGTGTTTTCCAATTAAAAAAGTTTTCTACACTTGAAAATTTTCGAGCATGTGCGAAAATCTTTTATGCGAATGCCATTCCGGCCAAAACGGGGCAACGCCAACCAACAGTCAGTAACAGCAACAGCAACAGCAACAACAACAGAAGCAGAAAGAGAATAAGAGTATCCGAATCAAGGAATCAGACTTCAAGAACCGAAGGAAGACTCTAAAGCCACAAAAACCTAATGAAAAGTGATTACAAACATGATAGATAAATGCTGCTCGGCCACAGCCAAAACACACACACGCATACACACACAACAGTTTTTGGGGTTCTTAAGTAAAACATCTTCAGCTGGCACTAAATGGCCAAATAAACTTTTGCCCAGTCAGTTTCTCTATGCTTCAGCTATCGCCGTAATGAACTTCTTAAGAGCTTTCCATTCTCTCCAACTCGCATTGTTTTCTTCATCTTCTTTCTCATTTTTTTTTTTTTTTGCATCTATATCATTTTACTTAATGAAAATCCATTAAAAACTACAACAATGTTGCTGCGCGTTTCGCTAAAGCTGAATCAGCTTTTGGGCGCGTGTGCAACCTGTCGTATGCGTAATGTGCTTCTGCTTCGCTTAAGACACACAATTTTTTCCTTTTTTTGCTCGCAGGCCTTTCGCTTAGCTGGCCATTTGTTAGACCTTAAAATAGACTGAAAAATACATTAAAATATATTTAAAATATTTTATTCATTATTTAGAGCGAATTTTGAATATTAGCAGCATTTTTTTGTGGTTTATTTCATTGTTAATTTGAGAAAATGGCTTAAAGTAATATCCCTGAAATTTGCATAATTTATGCGATGTACAACAAAATTTGTTGATTGCAGCTGCAATAAAATATTTGGTAGCCAGTTTTACGCACCATTTCGATGTTTTTCGACTTGCTTGAAGCGGCATTAAATTACAGCCACCCACCTAGCAGAGAGACCTTTGACCTCCCACAGCCAGTGGCTATACATACTTACACGTTTCCAGGTAGGATCAAATATATAAAACAAAAGGCGAATTTGTTGTTGTCACTTTGAAGCTGCTCGAACGCCTAAAGTGTCCTTTTCACTGCCCATTATGAAATGTTCAACGGGCAACCTTTTATTTTTTTCTGCTTTTTGTTTTGTTTTGGTTGAAGATTGGAGTTTGGTGAAGCATTGAGTTTGACATATGTGTAAGTAGCAAAGGGAGCAAACAAATCGAAAACACACTCGCACATAAAACCAATAAAAGTTTAAAGACGTTAAGATGTCAACTGCATTTGTGTTGTGCTGCCCTTTGAAATATGAAATTGTCCATTCTCGATGAGAACTTGGCTACCCGAAAATAACTCTTGAAAACAACAAAATGCGCAATCATAAACTACACTTTATTGAAAAGGACACAAGCCGGAACGAAAAAAAAAACGAAAACTTTCGGTCAAAGGTTCAAAGATTCATTTCAACTTTGCTTTTTCCAGTTAATTTTGATATTATTTCCCAATTCTAGTCTAAAAATGGCAAGAGCATTTAGTTTGCAAAGTTATATTGTATTTCACGCAAGTGTAAAACAAGCTAACGGCACAATTTATTAACATTTTTGCTATATTTTCTCATTTGTTTTGCAAAAGTTGTGTGAAACACCTTGCAAAGCAACGAGCACTAGATGGCGCCAGCTTCACTTCGCTTTGGAGTGAACGAGTTTTTTTGTACTCATATTTTTGGGAGTAGTTCAGGGAAACAGGAAAGAAAATATAGTATGAGATGCCTCAATAATCTATATATTAACTTATTTTAGTATTTTTATATTAATAAGCTGATTATTTTGAAGTAGTTCGAGAGCAATAAGTGGACTAAAAAAGTTTACTGAGATCTTGTGCAAACCGACAGCTGAAAAGGGAATAATGAAATTATATTTTGACATGAAACTAATATTATTGAAAAGGATCAATTGTAATGCAAGTGGGACATATAAATATTTAGATATGTAAGTTGACGAATACTGTTAAATTAAAAATAAGGGATATCATAGATAGGGTAAATAATAGCGAAAAATAATGTATATTTTTAGATCTATTAGGCAGATTAGTAATTTTGATCTTCGGTAAGACTTCTTTTGAGATAAAGTTTGTCTGAAAATGGAACTTTCCCAATCCTTAGCTTCAGAAGTTGTTCTAGTCTGTATAATCAAACAGATTTATGAGGGAGAAGCCTTCTTCTGAGATAAAGTTTGTCTTAAAATGTAATTTTCATCAATCTTTTAACACTATAATCAAACAGATCTATAAGGGAGATTATTTACTCGAATTCTTCGAGAAGCCTTCTTATGAGATAAAGTTTGCCTGAGTATGGAATATTCGCATTCCTCAAACGCTTTCTATAGCTTCAGAAGTTGCTCTAGTTTGTATGTGTTTCAATCAGCAAGTTTGCGTTGGTTCAAACTCACCTTCAAGCCATCAGCATAGCTGCAATATTGTGGCCAACTCTTGGCAGCCCAAGCAAAATGTCAATTTATGCCACCGCTAAGTAACCGATATTAACAAACATACTTGGCAGCTGTTTACAGCAGACACACACACATACAAGCACACTTATACACATACATACAACAGCGAAGCAATATACATTTATTTATAGTCAAGCTCATATCGGGTTTTGGGAGCCTCTTGGCATAATCGAGTGACAGTTCAGTGCCAATATTGACGCTGATGCATTGCCAAGTGGCAAGTGGCAAGCAGCGAGAGGCAAGCAGCAAGCTGCGAGTGTCGAAGGCAGACACTTAACTGTTGCATACTTTTGGGCGCGACAGGCGGAAATAACAAACAGCAACACTTACAACAACTCATGCACACACACACACACACACACAAGGACAGCAATGTAATTTAGTGCAAAGTTGAAAAGCGACCTCGTCAAGAGTGAGAGAGAGAGCGAGAGAGACAGAGAGAAAGCGACCCCGACCCCGACCCTCAATGACCGCAGCTCGCTTGCTTGTTTGCTTTGTTTGGCTAACCTGAGTCTTACAAACACACTTGTGAGTACACTTATAGTGCGATTGTGTGTGTGTGTGTGTGTGTGTGTGAGTGTTTTGCAGGTAAATTTACTTTAATCACTGCAAAGTGCAAAGCGGGGGAAAAACACTTAAAACTGGACTCGCGCTGCCTTTTGTCTTATGTTAATTACTGGTGTCAACTTGCTTGCCGCGCCGTGGCATGAAATGCAGAAAACGCAACTTTGAGTGCGCACTCGTATATCCTTTGAGCAGCGTAACTCCTGCCGCCCACTGATGGCATAAGCCAAGCCAACTGGCTTTTTTCCTCTTCGTATTCGTATTCTTTTTTTTTTTGCCAGTTTCCGCGTTTGAAATTAAAAACCAACAGTGGCCAAGGCTCGAGCCACGCTTAACCTACAATAACAACGCTGGCTTGTTGACATTTTCCATAATTACCGTGCGCAAAGTGAAGCAAAAATTGTTGATTTTATTTTGCATTATGTGCGGCAGTTTTTCCCCTTTTTTATTTTCATCCATTTTGCCTCATTTTATTTCTCTTTTGCAATTTACTTATTGCCAAGTGCGCTGTTAAGTCGCAGCATTAACAGCACTAACAGCAAACTGTTAAAGCATAGCAAGGGCCGCTATAACATAAAACTGTTATTGCCCCAGTCTGGAAGCAAGGCAACCCTTAACAGCGTTCATTTCTGGAAATTGCGTAGCGAAGCTTAACATTAACAGAGCTGCTGTTAAGGGGCGTTACAGCACTGCTGTTAAGTGGCGATGCAGCGCTCTGTTAACTGTCTGCGCTGCTGTTAACTGCTGCTAAGACATTGCTGCTAACTTCCACTGCTGTTATGTTAACTGCTGCTATCACTTTTTACACAATCAGCTGTCTGTTATCTCCTTCACACGCACACACTTGTACGCTAGCTAATAGAGCCAACTTTTTAAGCCAATTTCAGTTGTGGGCGTCACTTGACGCTTGCGGAAATGCATTTAAAAATTATGTGAAAAGTCGGCGCTCAAAATGAATACATGCGTGAGAGAGTGTGTGTGTGTGAGTGCTATATTCACTTATACTCTATACTCTCTACTATATATGTATATGTACTTACTCTGAGATTGCTTACGAGCCAGAAGCTGCCACCCGCTGTGCCCCTCACGCCACCCGCAACAACTTGCCACACAAAGCAAACTCGCAGCAGCCGTATGCATATTTGCATAATGGTTCCAGTGTTTCAAAAACTTGCTAAACACTCTTGATAGACAAGATAAAACACTGGCGCTGGTATTTTTGCGCATAATTTATGTTGTTGCTATGCAGATTTGTTTCACCTCCCCTCCACATCGTCTGCTCTCATTTGATTACCATGGAGCACACAGTTATTCACCTGCCAGCAGCCAACATTAAATTCTCCAACGATTTTCTTTTATGATGCGTTTGAATATTATTTTAATTAGTTGAGCACTCAACGCAGCACATATGCTAACTGGAATTAGCATAGAGCGCTTAATAAACGACATAATGCTGTCTCTGTGATCTATGCTGCTCTGTGTTGCGTGTTGTTATCTCTATAAACAATCAATAACATGGATTTGCAAACGAAATCAACAAAATTTGATTCCCCAACACAGCACAAGCAAAATGCGAATATTTATTTTGATTGAAAAATAAATCGAATCTATGAATTTATTATGAAAACATAAGCGTCAACGAACAATGCCGATGACAGTGTGTGTCGAACTCTCACCCAACTCCAGACATCCAGGCTTCAATCCCAACTTCTGCAACTTGAGTTTTGAAAATCTCCCTTATTCAAAAAAAAAAAAAAAAAACACCGCCCACCCGCCTGGCAACATCAATACATATTTTTTTTGCCGAGCTGATGGAACAACAATTTCTACTTATTTGCCCCAAACCAAGCAACCTTGACACTTGCCACTTGCCACTTGCCTCTTGCCACTTGCCTCTTGCCACTTGCCACACTTTGCAAAAGTGAAATTTGGCATGGCGAATGCTTCGGCTCTTTTGTTGTCCCTCTTAATGTGTTGTTGTTAGGCTTAAGTAATGCGAATGGCGAATGAATATTTACTTTAAGCGACACACACACACGATAATTTTTTTTGTCAGGTGCCACGCATATGGGCCACAATAAACTGTTTCGCTTGTATATGCCACTTGTAATTCCATTCAGTTTATTTGCCTAATCACAAATTCAATATGCCAAAGTGTGTACTTTTCGAATAAATTGCATTTTCAGCCGCACTTTTTGCACTTGAACTTTCTCGAGACTGCTTTTTTGTTGCTAACATGAACCTAATGCCACTTTTCGTAGAGAATGGCGGCTGCAAATTGTTGTAGATGGGCGAAAGGTAAATTGCTTGCTGCATTTTAAATGCCCAACACACACACACACTTTGTGTTGCCTTTCTTATGCAACGAATATTTAAATTAAATACTTTCGCTTGCCGTAAAATACCATTTCGAATTGTTTGTGTCAGCCGAGTGGAAAATATTTAATTAATATATATTTTTATACTTTCTTGGAGCAATTTAGCAAAGCAAACTTAAGAGTTACTTGTATTAGAATGAAAGATATTTGCCAGCAGTATAATGATTTCATTCTTTCTTTAAATTTATTGACAAATTTCGCATTTTTGAGGTTGGCATAAAATGCAATATGAAACTTTAATACTATGTTCTTGTTTTTATACTGTTTCTTGTGCAATTAAACAAAACAGATTTGAAAGTTACTTCACCATAATGAAAGATATTTGCCTGCAGCATAATTATTTTATCATTTCTTTAACTTCTTGCTTCAATTTTATTGACAAATTTTTCACTTTTGAGGTTAGTATAAAATGCAGTATAAATTTAATACTATGCTCTTTTTATTGTACTGCTTTTTGTGCAATTTAGCTAAACAGATTCGAAAGTTACTTCACCATAATGAAAGATATTTGCCTGCAGCATAATTATTTCATAATTTCTCACTTTTGGGGTTAGTACAAAATGCAGTATAAATTTAATACTACGCTCTTTTCTTTTTTGGACTGCTTCAGCCATTGTGTTTATAATTTAAAATTTAAATTTCTCTAAACTAAAATTAAATTAAGCTTTAACTTCTTGCTTCAATTTTATTGACAAATTTCGCATTTTTGGGGTTAGTATAAAATGCAGTATAAATTTAATACTACTCTCTTTTTCTGATACTGCTTCAGGCAATGTGCAGATTCGAAAGTTACTTCACCATAATGAAAGATATTTGCCTGCAGCATAATTATTTCATCAATTCTTTAACTTCTTGCTTCAATTTTATTGACACATTTCGCATTTTTGAGGTTAGTATAAAATGCAGTATAAATTTAATACTACGCTCTTCTTTTTTGGTTTTGCTTTAGGCAATCTGCTCGTAATATAAAATTAATATTAATCTAAACTAAAATTAAATTAAACATTAACTTCGTGCTTCAACTTTATTGAAAAATTTCTCAGTTTTAAGGTTAGTATGAAATTCAGTTTCAATTTAATACTACGTTCTTGTTTTTATACTGTTTCCTATGCAATTTAACAAAACAGATTACTTTACCATAATGAAAGATATTTGCCTGCAGCATAATTATTTCATTATTTCTTTAACTTCTTGCTTTAATTTTATTGACAAATTTCACATTTTTCAGGTTAGTATAAAATGCAGTATAAATTTAATACTATGCTCTTTTTCAGATACTGCTTCAGGCAATGTGCTCGTAATATAAAATGAAAATTAAACCCAAATAGCCAAATAGCTCTTCACAGTTGTGGTTGAAGACTGTGAACATTGTGCATTTAAAATAGTAAATAGACCAAGGGGCAAACACATGATCTGCCAAAAGATGAAAGTGCATTTTAATTGTGGAGAGCAAAAATAAAAATTGTATTTGCCAGTCTGGCTCTGTTTTTTTTTGGGTCTGAGGTTAAAGCTACTTTACCGAGTTTATTAGTTGTTGTTGCTGTTTGGCATTTGTTTTGTTGCCTTGCGGCCCTTTCATTTGTAAAATTGCTTGGCACATTTTTGGCTTTTTTGAGTGGCCAAATAATTTTCTGGAGCAGTAAGTGAATTGAGTGCAAAATCCCTGCGTACGGTAATAGAAAATGTTCCAAGTGAATTGTTTGTGTGTGTGTGTGTGTGTGCGTTGGGAATTTGTCATGCATCGAATGCAAAATGAAAGAATTTAAGAACTGATGAAAATTTATGATGATATCTTTTCTCTCCGTTTCGATTTCGTAGCTTTTCTTGTTTTTTTTTTTTTTTTTTTGTACGGTTTCATTTTCTCTGTCTGTGTATGCAGCTTTTATGTGATTGCTAGATTTGCTTTTCGGTTCTTGTTGCTTGGTTGCCATGGAAATTTTTAGAAAATGCGCTTAAAATCTTTACTTATGGTTTGCCGACCGAACAGAGAAGTGAAGAGAAGAGAAACTGAATCTCAGTGTGCTACCACAAGACAGGACAAACAAAGCAGACTCACACACACACACAGAGAATGGCAGCATGAGAAGGCAGGAACAATGACCAAAAGCTTACAATGCATAGCCGGTATACAGATGTGCATAAGCAAACATATTGCGCATACGCCATGTTAACCATAAGCTTGCCTCGTTGTCAACAGCTGTTTCTGCCACTTGCTGCCGCCTTTGCTCTGCTGTGCTCAGCTCTGCTTGGCTGCTCCAAAGTGTTTAATGACAAATGACATGGGCCACTGCACTGTCGCTCTATAGTTTGCACATTCCCATTCTATATCTGTGCAATGCCACCGATTACTATAGCCATTGTAGTAACGTTTCTAACTCTGCTCACAAGCGACCGGTGAGGAGCTGCAAAAATGTAATGAAACATGGTGGATAACAACAGACAGACAGACAAGCAGACAGTAGGAGAGACAGTCAGTCAGAAGGACAACTGACAACATTGCCTGGCTGGCAGCCAAAGGACAATTGCGACCCGAAATGCTTTGCCAGCATGCATAAATTGTCTCGCTCTTTCTCTCACTCGGCTGGGCGACAGCTGAGATTGATTTGCATGCGACAGTTTTTGTAAATGTTTTTGTTTTTTGACTGCTGCTGCTGTTGCTATTGCAGCAACATCTTCGTCTAGTAATAACAATAACGTAAATTAGAAAATTTAAATTAAAACATATATACGAGAAGCACTTGCAGCTGTAAAATGCTTTCGGGTCAAGTAATATTTATCACAGAAATTGCATTCAAAAGCAATTTAAATGTGACAACACAAATGTTTAGTTTTTGTTTTTGTTTATTTTTTTTTTGTGCTGTGTTTTTGCATTAAATTCGCTTCAAGTCGAAATATTGAAAAACGATTTTGTGGGCAACATCAACGAAAGGCTTTTGCCACATCGTTGGGTTTTATGGTTTCGCGCACGCACCAAAAACTTTAGACAAAAACAGCAACAGAATCAACTACATCAACTACAACGAAAGCCAACTTCTGCTCTGTCTTAGGAGTTTATAGCGACGAAAATGTTCATTATACCTGCTACCCATTGAGTAGAAGGGTATTATAGCTTTGTGCCTTCAGGAAATGTATCTAAAAGGCAAAAAGAGGCATCTCCGACGTTATGGTATATTATATTTTGATTAAAGTACTATATATCAACATACCACATTTAGCCTATCTTCAGGACTATAAGAGGTAGTGATATAATGGCTGACAATCTGGTATATCAATATACCAAATGTAACATATGGTATATTTTTAGTATTTTACCGTATATGAATTCGGTATATTTTAACATTAATACCGCACTGGTTTGCTTTTATTTACAATGAGTAGCTGACATCTTACACTCGATATCAATATACCAAACATAGTCATTGGTATATTTTTTAGTATTTTTGTGGTATATTAATATGGTACATTTAAAGAATAATTCCGCTGTGTAGCGAGTATCTCCCAGTCGTTATCAACATACCAATTATATCCTTTGGTATATTATTAGTATTTTTGCGGTATAATAATTTGGTATATTTTAACATTAATACCCCACTGGTTTGATTTTATTCACAATGAGTAGCTGACATCTCACAGTCGACATCAATATACCAAACATAGTCATTGGTATATTTTTAGTATTTTGTGGTATATTAATTTGGTACATTTGAAGAATAAAACCACTCTATAGCGAGTATCTCACAGTCGTTCTCAATATACGAATTATATCCTTTGGTATATTATTAGTATTTTTGCGGTATATTGATTTGGTATATTTTAACATTGATACTTCACTGTTTTTCTTTTATTCATGATGTGTACAAATTAAGGCCTTTAACATACGATAGTATTTTGTTGGTTTATTTTAAAACCTAACAGGTATTTCACAGTTGAGCACACTCGACTGTAGCTCTTCTTCTTGTTTTCGTTTTCATTTTCCTTGGAAGTTGAGCGGCTGCTGCTGCACCTGGTTTTCTTTTGTTTTGCATTTAGCTGATGCAGCCAAAAACTTTTGTAGCGCACAGCAGCCAATCAAATTGCGGTTAAGCGTGCGTAACCGAGCACTTCGTATAAAGCGGGAAGCTTTACCGGATGCTAAACGTCCGGCATCCGCGCAATAGTTTGGGCAATCAAAAATTTATGTTAAGGCGAAAAGTGTGTGGCGGCTGCTGCCTTAAAATAACCAGTTAGCCGCTGGCTGCTGTTGCTCCGACTGTGGCTGCTGTTGCTGCTGCTGCTGAGCCTGGTCCAGCATTAAGTGCCACATAATTGCTTAATCTCTGCGGCTTTTACACGACAGCGTAATAATTTATTTGACTGTCAGTTGAGTACAAAAGTACAGAGAGCAACGGAGAGCGAGAGCGACATGAAAATTAAAACGCAAAAATTGCCAGTGTCGAGTTGAGTTGAGTTCAGTTGAGTTGCGGAAAAGGACAACGGCAAATTATGCAGTCACGTCCCTAGCGCCGCACACCGAAGGGGTTCATATTTTTTGGGTCACTAAAGGATTTATGTCTATATGTATGCATGAACATAAATACATATATACAGATATACATATATAAAGAGAGAGTTGAAAAGCCTTCTTGTGGTTGGTCGAATCATGCTCTATGAGTAACTGTTGCTGTTTGCTGTGCAATTGAGCGTGACCTGTACTTTTCTGTGCTTAAAACCTCGCCGAAATCCAGCAACTTTTTACCCAATTACATTTGACATGCAGCTGGGCATTTTTAAATGTTAGACACAATGGGTATTTCAATTTTGTGGGTAGGCTAAAAAGTTGCCGAATTTAAGTATTGAAACCGAAAAATCTTGCTTTAATATTTCTAGAAATATTAATATAAATTTATGAATTGGTAGTTTCATAAAATGAAAATACAATATTTTACTTAGTTTCTACCATAATATTATATTAGACAATTTATGAGTATTTAGAGAGCTATTTTCTTCACCAAAATATGACAATAATTGGAGCATCATATACCAAGAAATTAATGAGTTCGTTACAGAGTATTTTGCAATGACATGACTTCTTTCATTTGCTATTTTATTTTGCGCATTTCAACAATAAGTTTACTACCTTAATTTGAAACATGTTTAAGCCATCTACAGGATATATAGCTGTGTTATTACTAATTGAATTTACTATATTATTCAGTATAATTTTATACAATAATTAGACCACCTTAATTTAGGACAATTTTAGCAAGCTTCAAGTTAGTTTATTGTGCTTTTAATATTCAATTTAACATTTTATTCTATTTAATAGCAAGTTTACTATATAACCACTTAATACCCAAGAGTGTATTGAGGCACTCGTTATATATTTTCCATTACTTGAAAATAATCGAATATAAAATTTCATATGTTTATGGCCAACTGAAAAATATGATTAAATTAAAAAGCCTTTCGTTTTTATACATAATTAATAAATTATATGTTGATTGTTAATTTAAAATAATTTAGAAAATTTTTAAGGCTATTAAATATTACTAATATAATTTCAAAAAAACTTGATTACCTTAGTTTAAGTAACTTTTTAGCTGCTTGTTGATAAGGTATTCAAATTTGAAAATCATAACTAACTTCCGAATTGATCTTAATGATAATTTTAAATGCATTTTTTATTCATTTTACCAAAATCTCAATTATATTAAAGAAATTGTTAACTTGCTACAGATTATTTCGCTGCCCAATCTTTAATTAATCTTTCAATTTACAAATTTAATGCAAAACGTTAACACTTGAAGTGCTTAAGATATTTAGCACTTATTATTGTAAATCATTAAGCAGGAAAATTGTATTTAATGCATCAAAAAATATGTAATAGAAATGTTTGCAATGCATTTTGTGCATCGATAAAGAGCTGCTAAACAATGTGGCAAGCATATTTAGCAATTTAGCAGATTTAACCTCAAGTTGAGAGACATTTTAAGTGGCAAGAAAAGCAACCAAAATCGCAAATCAAATACTTAACCGCAAGTCCGAGTTTTGGCTTAAGGCACGTGCATAAATTATGCATAGATACTTACGCAAAATGCAAACAGCAAACAGCAGAGAACAGAGAGTAGAGAGCAACAATAACAATAAAGTTTGTGCATAAATTTACACCTAATCAATGCAATATTGAATGGAATTTGACAGAGCGCCAGGAAGTATGCTAGATAAATGCCAAACACACACACACACACTCAGGCAATAACAAGTGAAATATGCTGTATAATAATGTGCGTATTTTGAAGATTAATAGATTTTAATTAGAGAGCGAATAAATAGACAAGTGCATTGGCCTTCGAGTCAATGGAGATTGATTGATCGCAACTGTGACTGTGAATTATATATACATATGTATGCACAATATATTATATGTGGAATCCTTTGGGGAAAATAGGCGTGATTGCTTGGAGATGGGCAAGCCTTCCCATGTTTGGTTATAACAGCATTTAATTACAAAATCATAAGCTGTCAGCAAACTCTCTCTCTCTCTCTCCCTCTTGCTTGCTCCTTCTCTAGCTAGTGCTATCTCTATCTCTGCATTTGACAGGCGTCTGCCTAAGGCGTTTATCTGTGTAATATGATGATGATGTCTCCTGTGTGTAGCTCCCTCTCTCTCTCCATCTCTCGCTCCCGCTCTCTTTATCCCCGTCTCTTGACAGTGTCCTGTTTGCAGTGGGGTGAGGCACATAAAATATGCACGATACTGCACTTTGATATATAGTATAGCATCAAAGCATGTATGCGCCGCCATGTTGTCGCATTTATTTACCCAACCATTGGAACCACTTCATGAATCCACCTCCCCCTGTCCCTCTCTCTTTTCGACTTTTCCCATTTCCCACGTCAGCTCAGTTGCACTGTGAAAAGCGCAGAGCAACGAAAAAAAAAAATGAAAAAAACTGCATATTTTCAATATGATGCCGTGTCAATAACAGTTATATTGCCCGTCTCTTCCTCCTCCCGCCTCCCGCCTCCAGCTTCGTGCTTGCACATGAGCTGCTTTCCTGTTCTGTTGTTCGCTGAGGTTGCTGCGGGGGCTGTGGTAAATATGGATTGGGTTCTCACTCTCTCTCTCTCTCTCTCTCTCTGTACGGAAGTGTCACAATGCGCTGCCATTTCACACGTAGAGAACATGCACTTTATCGCTAAGGATTTATGCATATAGTATGGTAAATATTATAGCCATTTCGAAGCTAACATTTAGCTCCACAAATTTGCCATGCAATTAGCATTTTATTCAACAAGATTTTTAAATTCTAAAGCGTAGAATATAAATTGAAGTTAGGTATAGAATGGAAATTGTTTGTTACTAATACTGGCATGGAAATACTAAGCCAATTATGAACGTATTAAATAAAGAAGACAGCAGAAATATAGTTTCATATTAAGTGTGTTATACTTAGAAAATGCCAAAGCGAATTCTTCACACTTCAATGCATTCTCTTCATCGTTTTTATTATTATTTTATTGTTTTAACAAATACAATTCCTTACTGCAATGAGGTGAGAAAGAGCGATTTAGGCCTTCAGGCAAAATTCAACATTTTATTCTCTAATATAGTTACCATTAAAAATATAATTCTACAAAGAAACATTTATACAGAATCTAAAACAATTTAATGCTCGCTCTTTTAAAGACTATAAAAAACATTAAAGGAGGAATTTGTTCTTTTTATTATTTAAGTTAAACTTCTTTATTTTTTTAGGAAAAACATAAAATTAAGAAAGGAAATATATAAATAATATATGAAAATCGAAACTTTCCAAAATTAAAATGTGGCGCAAAGTAGATTTTGAAATTATAGTTGTAGATTGCAGGGAGTAACATAGATTAATGTTAAAGTTCATGTTAATAGATATAAATAAATAATTTCATGATCTACTTTGATATGAAAATATATATATTCATTTATATTTTATTTTATCATGATTTGTAATTTATTATTTATACTTCTATTTCTATTATTTTATGAAATTGTATATTCATTTCTATTAACACACATTTTAATATTAGTTTACATTATATTGTTTACTACTGCGTTATAAGCTAACAATTTGACTAATGAAATACTTAATAAATATTATTTAAAGTGATAGAATTTTCTTTAAAGTGTACACTAAAAATATATACAAAACCAAAAAAAAAAAATTAAGTTAAAAATTACATAAAGCTGATTGCAAATAATTTTTAGGGAGTGAGCAGAATATTCTTCATTATTATTTTTAAGATAAGGTTTAAATTGAAAACTTCTGCTCAAAACACAATTATTTGTGCATAAATTGATTTTTATTTTTATTGAATGATTTAACTATCTCGTATTCTATTTGCCGTCCTATCAACGTTGTTGATTTAATTAAAGTGACATTCAGCAAGTTGCTTAGCATATTAATCAGCACATCAACTGCAGCTGGCAGAGCATATTCAATGCACTGAAGAGAACGTTACAGGCAGCATCCCAAAGCCAGATGCTTGGTTTCCTTGAGAACTTCCTTCTACGACTTCCGGTTGTGATGGCAAGCAAACGAACGCTTTTGCTCGCTTTCCCTCGCATTTCCCGCCACAAAGTGAATAGCGCTACAAGCGCCAAATATTTCATGGCAACTGAACATCAACACACACACGCTGTGGGTGGGCGGTAGGCGTGGCAGTGTATGTCTAGCAGCGTGTTTGTTTATTTACGACGCCTAAACATCGTTTGGCGGGGAGCAAAAGATTTTTCTTCTACTCAGTTCGTTTTTTGTTGTTGTTGTTGTTGCTGCTGTTCTGTTCTGTTCTGGATGGCAGCCAAAAAAGAAAAGCGCAACACAAATACGCATATCAAATTTTGCGCCAGCAGGAAAAACTAGTTGAGGGCGAGAGTTATGTGCGGGGCATACTCAAAGAGACTTTTGACTTTGCGTGCAACTGAGCATATGAGCGTGATTTCTGCATTTGAGCCCAGAAATGAAAGTTTCGTCTGTCCAGTTGCTCCACTTTACTGTCTCCCTCCCTCTCTCTCTCACTCTGTAGTCGTCTCTGTCTGGCTGTAAAGCCTGCTGAAATTTCAAGCACTTTTGACACTTTTACAAGCAGCGTTACGAAGGCCATATGTGTAACCAATACCACCCACCAAAAAAAAAAAAGAAAAGCACACACACGCAGGACACTGTCCCTTGTGTCGTGACAGCCCCTTCCCCTTCTCCTTTGCCTCCCTCCCCCTCTCTGTGCTGAACTACTGCCCTCTGAACCCAAAAAGAGCCAAAGCGTTTGGCATAGTCTTACACAAAGATTTACGTACAACATGTTGACATAAAGTGCGCAAAAGTGGAATTGCATTTCGTATGAAACTTGAGTATGCTCTTTTGTTAACACGATGATGATGAGACTTTGCAACACACACACACACATCCAAACTCACACACACACACACACACACTCAGAGAAACATATGTATGTGCGACTTACCTGTACACAAGTTTATAACATTTCGCTTCAGTTTTTGTGGCGCTTTCTCTCTTTGGGCATTTTTAACAAGGCATAATGTGGCATCTCCTTGTGCACTCACATCCACACACACACACACACACAGTGCCTCGGTGCAAGTTCACACTTTAAGTGTTGCGGCTTAAAATTGCTGACATTGTTTGCACCTTAGCCAGCGTTGCAAAATTGAATGTCAAATTGCTTCAAAAAAAATGTAAGAGTTGAAAAATACAGCAGAAATTAAAAATAAATGTTAATAAGATTTTAGTTACATTTTTGTAGCATTAATTTGAATTTAAAATATAATGAAATAGAAAAATAGTTATAGAGAAATATATATACATATATCTAATATAATTGTTCATTTTTGATTCAGTTTAAGCTTTATTTAACTGCTAGCTTCTTAAAAAAACAAATATGCGAAATATTTAAAAATTCATCCAATTCCATTTTATCAAAAATAAATTATGAAGAAGTAAATATTTAATTAGCACAAATACAAATACTAAAAATACTACTTTAGATCAATAATTATGTTTAATAAAACCATATTTTAAAAATATACCAAATTAAAATACCACAAAAATACGGAAATATAATGAATTTGAATATTTGGAATGCTGCTATAATACTGCATTCAAAATATACCATAAATTACAAAATATATCAAATTGCTAGATAAATAATCAATATATTAATACATTCAAAATATACCGTAGAGTACAAAATATACCGAATTGCCAGATTAATCACAAATATACTAATACATTCAAAATATACCATAGAGTCCAAAATATACCAAATTGTCAACTAAATCATCAATATACTAATACATTCAAAATATACCATAGAGTCCAAAATATACCAAATTGTCAACTAAATCATCAATATACTAATACATTCAAAATATACCATATAGTCCAAAATATACCAATTTGTCAACTAAATGATCAATATACTAATACATTCAAAATATACCATAGATTACCAAATATACCACATTTCCAGCCAAAGCAACTAAGACACAAAAGTATTTCTTTTAGAACTTCAAAAGTAAACATCTTTCATTAACTACGTTTCCAAGTAAAATTCTTATACATCATTATATTCATCGTTTAGTTGAATTCCTAGAAATAAATACTAATGATGTGGGTTGGTTAAATATTTAAGTTAATTTCCACAGAAATTGAAGTTATGCAGTGTGAATTGTAGCACAAGGAATTTGCATTGTTTAGCTGCTTGTTATTGTTGCCATAAATCTTTTATTGTATTAGACTACATAATTTACAAAGCTGTTTCCTGTTGCTGCAGCTAATCAATTTAAGTTGGTTAGCTTCACATTAAGCGCAGTTCGCTGACTTTGGCCATTTAATAATAAACCTTGAAAATATTTTGCAATTTAATGGCAGCAGAATGTTGTTGCCTCCACTCTACTCTACACAACTCCTGGTTGCTGCTGCCACTTGTTTGTGCATTAACCCAGACACCTTCTGCACACTTTGGTTACCTTTCGCGCTGCCCGCGATCGTGCTGCGGAGTGTGGAGTGTGTTGCAATAGCAAGAGGTAATTATGCCAGGTGAACTGCACACTGCAAAGGCGTACTTAGGCTAAAGCTTCACCTGCTAGCTAACATTTTTCAGCACTTAAGTGGCCTTTAACACCCGCTGCTGTTGTGGCATCTG
Source organism: Drosophila pallidifrons (assembly GCA_023558445.1). Classification (NCBI taxonomy): domain Eukaryota; kingdom Metazoa; phylum Arthropoda; class Insecta; order Diptera; family Drosophilidae; genus Drosophila; species Drosophila pallidifrons. Next base: position 25,715,638 of record CM042347.1, on the reverse strand, counting down.
CATTGTTCTTGTTGCAGCCATTAAGAAAGGAATCTAAAGCAAAATATAAACGCTACGTGACCATAAATAAAATTGACAAATGTTCCATGGATTTTTCACACAGACTTTTCATGTCTTTGCTTTTGCTTTTGCTTTTCATGGCCACACCAAACCAAAAAAAAAAAGATAGAAGAAAATGGAAAAAAAACCGAGCGCAAATTGAGTTTGCGGATTTGGAAGCTGAGCAAATTTGTTATGCAAAACTGTGCGTGATAGATATAAAAAATATATATGTTGAATACTCAAAAATTCAACTAATATTCAGTTATGGGCTCCATCAGAGTATTAGCCTAAAGCAAAGCTGTTAACTCAATTAGAAGCAGAAGAGCATACGAAAAATGCAAATTTCGCATAAAAGCAAAGATTTGGCCATAATGATTGCATAATCATAATCACAGCAAGCCTCTGGCATAAAGAAAACGAGTTGCCCGACGGACACAAAAATTTGTGATTTCATTGAGCACTTGATTGGCATAAGTAAGCATTGCCAAATTGCCAAATTGGCATTGTCGATGATCGGCCCCGGGAGTCGGCCATCAACGCATCGATGCGCCAATATGTATCAGCTTCCTCTCTCTCTCTCTTACAGTTTCTCTCCCTTTCTCCACTTCACTTCCCTTCCGTTCTCTTTAAAAGCGTACATAACATTTAATTTGATTGCTGCATACGTTCAGGCGCTCAAATGGCCATGAAAACATATTGAGCAGCGCCCCATAAAAGGCAGTTTTATTAACTTCAATACAAATAACGCTGGGCTCCAGCGGCATGCTGAAGAGGAGCGCGGTGGAACTGTAGAGTGTTGTTGTAGTATTTACTGGCTGCAGCTACAGCCACAGCAGAGCAACAACAACGACAACAAAGTGGCCTATAAGCACATACACAAACAGAACAATCGAGGCGACGCAACGCGAAGAACTCTCAGCTAACCGACAAAAATTTCAATATCGAAATGTTCAAATGTTACTAGTACAATTTTTGAGGTTCACATGAATACAAAGAAACACTAATACAACGGCGTCAATAGGAGCCCATTAAAGTAATTGGTTGTTATTATAATATATTGCTACGTTAAATTTCACGTCACTAATTGATAAATAATTCACAGATTTCCTAGGAAGATGATATGAGATTTGTATTATTCAATGCGTTTTATTGTTATTTGTTTTGATCATTTGTAAATATTATTCTATTTTTACAGTCATTGTCACATGGCGAAAGAAGATGATCAACACCATCATCATCCTCAAGAGTTACGCTGTCTAGTTGTTGCGATTGACATTCCTTTAGTTTGTCCATTGCCTTTTGAATGGCAGATTGATTGCACTCTTCCATATTGCGATGCGCCTCAAAGCATTCCTTAAAGTATTCATACTTCAGTTTTTTAAAGAAAAGCACTTTCCTTCGACATCCTTCTAGATTCCAATCGCATTCAGGCTCTGTCACCACGAAGCTAGCTTCCAGCAGTAGAATTAGCACAATTGAGACCAAGTAAAACTTCATCGTTTCGCTGTTGATTTCACAATGAACGATCGCGGTTTGTTCTCTCAAAAAAGAAACGTAGCAATAAGTAAGCACTTGAAACAAAGTAAATGCTTAGCTTTATCGCAAAAGTCTGCTAATCTTAAACATGAGTTAAATTTAAATGTTTTTGGAAATTATCAACTTTATAAATACAATTTGAATGAATCAGCGGAGCACAACATCGATAAAACAACAAGAATTTTGTGATAAGTTCACTTCAATTAAATTTACTTTATCAGCTTAAGTTTTGCATATTTCTCATTAAATAGATTTTTTATAGTTTTTGTATACTTCTTTAAATTCTTTAAAATTGTAAGTTACTTAATTAATTCTTTTTTATTTAGAGAATTCTACATTTATTTGATTCACTTTAAATTTAAAAGTAATTTTTAATTAAATCTTTATAGTCAAATACATTATCTTTGTTAACTTATTTGTTTTGTTTTTTATTTATTTATATAATTTACATTTACAATATTTCATTTTATTTATCTTGTTCAATTTAATGGTTTATTTATATTTTTATTGGTTTAATTAATGATTTATTTATATTTTTACTTATTATTTATATAATTTATACAGCAAAGTATTCAATTTGGTTCACTTTTGTCGCCTGCACGAGCCTCAGTCATATTTATACAAACCAACACTCAGCATGTAGGCTCGTGTATATGTTATATATGTGTGCGTGTGAGTGTGTGCACAAATATGTGTGTGTATACTTTGAAGATACACATATAAGCACATACAATTCAATTTCCTCAAATGTTGTATTTATTATTTCCTCATTGCATCGTCGACGACGTTCGTTCGTTCGTTCGTCGTTGTTGAAGTCGACGTCCTGGTTGCCGTTTAGTCCGTAAATCGCAACAGTTAAACACACACACACACACACATGCATACCGACAAACATAAATACAGATAGTAATACACGAGTACACAGACAAAAGGAGCAACAACACAAACAACAAACAGACAGACACATAAACAGAAACAGAATTGTGTATGAAATTTGACAATATTGTTGGAGCACAAACACACAAACACACGGGCAAAAAGACAACGTGAGGCAGGTAATCTGTCTGTCTGTCTGTCTGCCTGGAACACACAGACAGAGGGGGTAATTGAAGTGGAAAGGGGTGGGGCGAAGGGGAAGCTCACTGCTCGTATCCTGTGCAGCGCTTCATGCTTTAAACAATGCGATAAAATGGTATTAGTCACGTTAAATTGAATTTATTTAAGCGCGCTTTTAGGCGCATGCCGAGGCACAAGCTACACTCGGGGCATAAGCTTCAGCTTCAGCTTCAGCTCCATCGTTGCCTCGTGCCACATTGCAGTCGCTTTATGTGTGTGTGTGTGTATGAGAGTTAAGCCTCATTGTCAGCATATCCTTTGAGTGTTTTATGTTGGCGCTCAGTCGGGAAGCAGGCAACTGTAGCCAGATCCTGACGATTACCTGCCGCGAGACTGCGGCAGCTTCAATTGCTTTGGCTACCTGCCGTCGTCATCGTCGTCGTCGTCGTTCCATGTCTATTAAATACGAGAATTATGCAAATTATGCGGAGCGTTATTAGATTTATTTGTGGCATTATTTGGCCGTCAAGTAGCTACGATATGTGTGTGTGTGTGTGTATGTGTGTGAAGGGGCGTGGCAGTACAATTGCTCGTTTTAAGTAACTCGCAAAGGCAACTCACGCGTCTGGCATGATTTACACGCTTTACCTCCGCCACACACACACACACATACACACAGAAAATACACTCTCTTATGAGACAGTGAATTATGGACACTGTGACATTTGCCGGGAAACTCAAAGTCATAGCCAGAGCATAACTGTGCGACTGATAAGAAGTACACGAATAAGAACAACAACAGCAGATAGCATAAGAGCGAGAGCATGTGAGAAAATGCTCATGGATGTAAAAGACAGTTGGAGGTAATTGAAATCAATTTGTCTTGATTTGAGCTAACATTGCAATGCATAGCACACTAGGGTTACCTGGCGAACTTTTCGAAGGATAAACCAAGCGAAATTCTTTAGCAACTTCACTGCTAAAATGGCAAGCCGAGAGTTAATACTTCGTCTAAACTATTTACTACTCATTTGGCAACTTTGTCATATGCATTCTTTAAAAAGTTCGAGATTTTATTTTCTTCCTTAACTGTCAACTATTGATAAACTAATTTTGTATCTCTAACTATTGAAGTTCAAATTTAAATTCAACTTATTTCACTGATAGCTGATCGTTAATTCTCTGGATAAACTATTAACTATTTATTTAGTAACGTTGTTATGTACAATTTGCCTTCTTTAAAGGCAGCAACAGTTAATCTTCTTCCTAAAATGTGATACTGATAAACCAATTTTGTTTCTACAACTATTTCAGATCAAATTAAAATCCTTTTACTTTCTTCTTTTACTGCAAACTTGTCTGGCTGATAGTTAATATTCTCGTTCCGCATTTCGAACTATTCTAATTAATATTTTGGCTAAAACTGAAATGTATTTCCTTACTTATTTCACTGCAAATAATGCTAGAAAGAGTTAATACATACTCTACATCTAGTTAATAACTTTATTATACAAATCTTGCATAGCATCGATCAAACTTTTTCTGTTATAGTCATTTGGAAAGTTATATTTCCGCTCAAACACTTTATTAACTAATCAACGATTTATATACTTTTCTCTAATTGATGAAATAATTCACAGATTTCTTATAAGATTTTTTTTTTTATTCAATGCTTTTATATTTTGAATCTCAATTTAGCATTTTCTTTACACGATGTGTCCTAACTTTTATCCAGCGGTTTATTAGAAAGGACGCTTAATGAATCCATTGCTTTTTGAATGGCTGATTCAGTGCACTCTTCGATATTGCGATACGCCCCAAAGCACGACCACATGTATTGATGCTTCAGATCGTAAAAGAGACGCAGTTGATCTTGACATTCTTCTAGATTCCAATCACATTCAGGCTGTGTCACCACGAAGCTAGCTTCCAGCAGTAGAATTAGCACAATTGAGGACAAGTAAAACTTCATCGCTTCGCTGTTGATTTCACAATGAACGAGTTCAGTTTGTTCTCTCAAAAAAAGAAACGTAGCAATAAGTAAGCACTTGAAACAAAGTAAATGCTTACCTTTAACGCTAATGTGAAGCAAGAGTTAAATGTTAAATGTTCTTGGAAATTCTCAATATATTATATACAATTTAAATGAATCAGCAGGGCACAACATCGACAAAACAAAAAAAAAAATTGTTGATAAGTTCACTTCCCTTGAATTTACTCTATCAGCTTAAGTTTTGTATATTTCTCATGAAATATATATTTTATATTTCTTATATACTATACTTATTTAAATTCTTTAAAATCGTTATGTTAATTTTCAACAATTTGTAAGTTGATTAATGTTATTTAATTAATTCTGTTTCATTTAGAGAATTCTACATTTATTTTATTTACTTTAAATTCAAAAGTAATTTTTAACTCAATTTTTGTAGTCAAATACATTATACCATATTATTTACCTTTTTTTTTGGGTTGTTTTTTTTATATAAATTACATTTATTTCATTGACTTTAAATTTAAAAGTTGTGTATTAAAATTAACTATTTTTAAATAATCAACTAATTAGCGTACATCTTGTTCCATTTTTTTATTTTTTAATTTTTATTTTAATTTTTTTATCTAGTATTTTACATATTTATTTATGTAATTTACATTTATTTTATTTATATTGAACTCAAAAGTTATTTATAATTTAATTTTTTAAATCAAGTACCTTGTTTATTCAGGCTGATAGTTAATACTCTCTTTCCACATTTTCAACTATTCTAATTAATTGACAATCAAATATTTTATAACAAATCGCTGCACATTTACATCAATTCAAATTGAGCATATTTATGTACTTACTATTTTATTCGCTGTCTCAAATACTGTTAGAAAAAAACACTTTACGACTTTAGTTTTTTGTTACCATTTTAAATTTAAATTGAAATATTTTCTGTGGTGGCATTTGTAGCTTACAACTATTATTTAAAATATTTATCATTATTGCAAACATTCCTTTAACACTTTGCCTAAGTCTCACTTGCTTAAGTCTTACTTGCTTAAGAATAACATTTGAACTTGGCACTCTTAAGGCAATGACAATTTTTATTCAGTTCAACTTCTTTTGGTTTTGAAAGTCCGATCAGAATGTGAAATGCAGACCATATGCTAATCCATAGACTCGACTGCAAAAAAGAAAGAGCAAAAGAAATGCTGCTGCAGCGGATTAGGTCATTTGGTTTTGCAATTGTTTTGTTTTGTTGCAAGTATTTTTAATTTTTTTTTGTTGTGTGTACTTGCTTGTTTTGTTGCAGCTGCATAAATATTTAAAATTTAATTGAAATTGCATTTGCTGCAAGTCCTAGGGGGAGGTAGGTGGACCCGAGGGGACAGCATGCAACGAGGTCACGGTAAGATCAAAAGACAAGCGTTTGGCTGTTGTGGAAATCAACGCCTGAAAGCATGCAACACGCACACAAGCTGCTCCACCGAAAAACGAGCGAGAGACAAACAGTACAGTAGAACATGAGATGGAGAAGAGGCCGGAGGAGGGGGATCGGGGTGAAGCACAAAAGCGCTGGACGACGGGCAGTGGGCAGCGTTGACAAGCGACAAAGTTATACTCCCGACAGAGGAGAAGAAGAGAAGAGTGAAGCCCATGTGGTAGTCTCTATCTCGCTGCGTGCTTGTTTACTGTTGTCCGGGCTTTGGCAAGCGATTGTGTCACCCATACGGAGACAAAGAGAGAGAGAGAGAGAGAGAGAGAGAAAGAGACAGAGGAGACTTGTAGGGCAATGGCAATGGCCAAACACATGCGCTTCCTTTTTGCATAAGCAACGCACGCCTGCACTTTGGGCATACAGTGCGTATGCGTTATATGGCTTGTTATTTATCTTTAGCTCATTGCTCTCGGCCACTGTCGCTTGCCAATGCCACACTGACATGCCAATAAACTCCCTTACACACACACAGAGAGAGAGAGAGAGGGGAGCGAGGCGTACGCCCAAAGGCGTGGCTGGCACTCAAGGGCGTTTAATTGAATGTACGTGCCCCGGAACGTAGCCGTAGACACATTAACAGTGCATCGCCGTCTGGTACATGTGTGTGGCACCTTGACATCGTTTCATTGCTGCAGTTGCATTGCCATTGCAGTTGCAGTTGCACTTGCATTTACAGTTGCCACTGCAGGTTGCAGGTTGCAGGTTGCCAGTTGCACAGGTTGCAAGCTACACAAGCTGCAGGTCACCTTACATAAATCAATGCAAATTACGCAGCTCTGACAATGCTTTAAACTTAACACATGGCCACTCGGAGAGTGCAACTCTGACTATGTGAGTGCTGTGTGAGTGCTGTGTGAATGTGTATGTGTATTGTGAGTGCATGGCTATGACAATAGTCGTTTTTCAAGCGCTCGCTGTACCGCAATTTTACATTTTTCATGCACGCATTTTAATCACTCACTCAAAGAATGCTTACAATGATAATCTTTGGTCGTTTTGCTTCCACATTCAGCTGCCAGGTTGCCATTTTTTATACACACACACACTCGCACACACACACACACACAGACAAATGTCCTCGCTGTACTATGCAAATGCAGCAGATTGCATATGTATACATACAAGTATATATACATCCCCACTCTTTCTGTCCCAGTCACTCACTGCAGCCATCTCGCTCACTTTCTGTACGATATATGCAATTCCCATGCATGTTCAACATGATTAATTTCTGTAATAACTCGATTGGAATCACGCGCCAGCAGCAACTTTTCCATCACGCATTACATCCACAGTGGCAATACAGAACGAGGGCAGTCACTAAAGTTTGCCACTGCTTACTATTTTTCATTAATTACCAACGTACGTTTTGTACATACAAACAGGTGTGAACTATGAAATAGCAGTGCGATATAGGGATAAGCAACAAACCAAAATCCCGTTAGGTTTGCTTTCGGATTTTGTCACACATTAAAATAGCAGCTGCTGATTTTCTTCTTCGAAAAGTGCCAAAATTATTGTAATTTTGTGAAAAGCTGATTATCGAAGGCATTATCGGACATTTAATCGATGCTTTAATAAATTTAACTAGATGAACTTGAAGTAACCTTTTTCTGCTTATACATTATTACGAATTTATTCTCTCTCTCATTCATCTGTCACAGCTTATGACATTGTGATATAATTTTGTTCAATATATTTCAAATATATTCAAAGTACTTAAAGGTCTATTAAATTCACAAAAATTTTTATAAAAAATGAGGAAATTATATAATGGATAATAAACTCCAATGGGGAATGAACTCCAAATCTCTTGGTTGTATAAAAACATAAAGCGAAAAAAAAAGTAAAATACCCGATACTTATTTCGAGTAAAACAGTGCGATATTATTCTTGAAATATATACCAAAATATACCAAAATCTATGTTTTTTATATGGATATAGTACTACATTCAAAATATACAATAGTATAAGTATTATATTTTAAAGTGCCAACTCAGTTCCTGAAAGGGTAAATTATGCAAAAGCAAAAATAATTAATTTCTAATCATTCATTTATGAATGTCCAAAAGAAAAAGTTTTAAAACAATGTAAAAATAAATATATATAATAAATAATGCATAATCATGAGTTTACTATCTAGCCGCGTCTGATGGCTAAGGAATTGTATTCGTTATTTCAATAAAATTATAATAATAAAAATGTAGTAAAATACTAAATCTTTGCTTAAAGTGTTGACCCATCCGTTGCTCAATTGCTTAGCTAATTGATAGAACTGCAGAGGCGACCCTCGTTTTTATATGGGTCCGTTAGTGTATTTGTAGCTGTATCTGTTGGCTGTCCCTGGTGCTAGGGCACGTTCCTTTTCCTGTGCTGCCGCGTACGTGAGTGTGGATTTTATGTGTGTGCCAGAATTGTAAATATGTATGTGTTAGAGTGTATACATGTGTGTGTGTGTGTTGGCATCGCCTCTGTGGCGGCATTTAGCATTTGACTGCAGTCAACCAGGCGAACGACACAAATGCTCCGACGGGCACAGACGCAAAGCCCGTGTGCTAGTTAAATAATTTTCCATGCAACTGGAAAGTGCTGCTGCTGGTCCCTTGCACCATGCCATTTCCCATCCACATCCACATCCACATCCACATGCATCTTCTCTGTCTGTCGTCTGTTGCCTCATCCCATATTCCACCACTTTCCGCTTTTCATACAGTTCAATAAGTTTTAATGCACTTAATTAATTCTCGAGGGAAAAGGCATTTGCCATTTCAAATTCGATTTTGAAAATATGTTTGTTTTATTTTCATTTTCTGTGTGTGTGTTTTTTTTTATCTTATTTTTTTTTTTTGTTATTGTCAATAACATTAGCATGAGGCCTTCGCCCTCCTTTGCATCCTTGTCGACATCTTCAATTCGTTGCGCTGTGTTTACCTAATTTAAGTTATTCTAATTCAATTAGTTCAGCGTATAATTAATCGAGTTTGCTGTGCTGCAGCTGCAGCCCAATCACAAGTCAATTGGAAAATGCAATTTCGCTGGGCAAATAGCAAATTGGTTAGACAACTTTTCCATCTACTTGCTATATGTAAACAGCATAGATCTGGTAATCAGGCAGAGTATTTATATGGCAATCTATAATGCTTATTAATAAATTGATCTTTGATCTATGAACTGTGATTTATAAATAATTGTTTCTTTTAGTTTTGCGTATTAATCAGCAAGCAACCTTTCTTATCAGGTTAAAAAACGTAAACAAAGCATTATAAAATACTTTGAAGTAAATCAGTTGAGTGAGACTATCGCCAGATGTGTCTTAATATATTAACCTATACTCCTTTGCTGATAATAAAATTCTATGTAATCTCAAATGCAATTAATCCATGACTTACTAATCATTTTATTAAGCTGAATACATATAGATTGATAATAAAATTCTAAGTATTTACTAGGGCTAATTGATAGTTAGATTTTATTCTAATTCTTGTTTACCGCAACTGATAACAATATTCTAGAGAATCTCAATTAATTTATAACTAATTAGAATAATTGTGATTGCGCTGCAAGGTCACACAATGAAAGCGAATAAACAAATGTAAACACTGTATTATCAATCGTAGACTCAAGAGTTGCTAGCTTGAATGACTAATGATTAAAATAGCAAAGCATAGCACAGACTTAGTATATTTTTATAACATTTATATAGGTTGTTATCAAAGCGTTTTGTTGTAGGTCATGACAAAGTTTGGTAAAAACTAAATTCACAATGCAAATGTTTTAATTTATTCCATAAAATTCGTATATCATTTTTAACTAATTTTTCAATTCTTGTTTTCTTATAAAAATTATATATAACAACAGATGTTTTTATTTTTATTTATTTGCAGTAATACATTATGGCAACAGCAACTCAGCGATCTGTGTTCGGTGGTCTGTAAGGTAAGAAATATATAGAGAAATAATTTTTAATTTGAAACACATTTAATGAAAACGACCATGAGAATGAAATATTTTTATTAAATTTCGTGTGACATTTGCGCTTACCGAGTTGAACCGAATATTTTAATCCATTTTTTGCTTCTGTGATCGCCAATTGTGATGAATATTATAAAGCAGAGTAGCCAAATGCAAAGCTTGAGATATGTTCGCATCGTTTCGCAGATAATTTGATACTGACGTTCGATACGAACATTATTTTGTATAAATATATACAAATATTCAACACACACAAATTAGTCTTGTATTAGACCTGTTGTATTCAACGCGAATTCGATTATTATGCCATTTGATTTGCGAAGTTTTGCGAGTGACTGTGTAAATTGAATGTGCCGCCTTGCATTGGGTCAGCAAGACAATAAAAAGCAATGAAAAAAACGTTTTATAGTAGCTGGGAGAAACACGAGTTTAACTAGGGAAAAATTATTGATTTTGTCATTCTTGTAGGGCTGACTTGCAAATATTGGGTGACAAGCCTGTCATAACAGTCGCATACAATTAAGATCCAGACAAACCAGTTTAGAGTGCTTTAAACTAATTGCTTGTTATTATAAATTTTGCGTGCACCAGCGAAATTTTAAACAACATTCTCAATGACTCAACCACTAAAGAGTTTAACCCAAATGTTTACGTCAAATTCTATGTCACTAATTGATAAATATTTCACAGATTTCCTTAGAAGATAATATGAGGTTTAGTTTTATTCAATGCTTTTTATTGTTATTTATTGGAAAAATTTGTAAATACTGCGTTATTTTTATGATTTTGGTCAAACCCTATAGCATCTTTAAAGTCACCAGACTGAGGAGTTGGGCGTTCTTGTTGTTCCAATTGACTTGGAGTTTCCTTTAGTTTTTCCATTGCCTTTTGAATGGCAAAGTGAGTGCACTCTGCCACATTGCTATGCGCCCCAAAACATAACACAAAGTATTCATCCTTCAGCTCGTAGAAGCGACGCACTTCCCGTCGACATCCTTCTAGATTCAGATCGCAATCAGGCTCTGTCACTGCGAAGCTGGCTTCCATCAGAAAAACTAGAACAATTGAGGCCAAGTAAAACTTCATCGCTTCGCTGTTGATTTCAAAATGAACGATCGCAGTTTGCTCTAGCCGAAAAAACCAAAGTGCTGATAAGCGAGCGCTTGAAAAAATCAAATTCGTATTTTAAGCTCGGGCATTGCTTATCTCAAGCGCGATTGAAATGTGTTATCGTCACTCTCAATATACAAAATACAATTTGAATGAATCAGCCGAGCACAATAACGAAGAAACCACAAAAATTCAAAGCGTGCGACGCACATTTAATAGTATAATCATATTAATTACAAAGCGCTCGACGTCAAAACAAAAACCAGTAATCTAGTGCTTGAACTAACTCTTCACACCTCTCGCTTAGCAGCTAGTAAAACAATATTATACAGTTAATATAATGTGTTTTATTGATGACGAACATAAACCTGTTTCTCAATACAATATGTTCCACATTCCGTCACAAATTTTCATTGTACTTCACTTAGAAATTCTTATAGTTACATTTTAAAATAATGTGTTTTATTGATGATGAATATAAACCTGTTTCTCAATACAATATTTTCCACATTCCGTCACAAATTTTCATTGTACTTCACTTATAAATTTCCTATAGTTACATTTTAAAATAATGTGTTTTATTGATGATGAATATAAACCTGTTTCTCAATACAATATTTTCCACTTCACGTTGAAATTCTTAAATTCTTATGTTAGTTAATCGAGTATTAAATTCTCTTAATGTCTGGTATTTCTGAAGACGTTGGTTCGGCGATTACCAAAGCCCAAGGCAATGCGATCCTCAATAGAAACTGGCACAATTGCATCCAGGTTTTCGGTTTTCAATTTTTCCGCATCTCTTGCAGCCTTCTTTTCGGCCTTAATTTTTGCGGTTGCATCACGTTTGGCGGCTGCTTCACAGTTGGGACAGCCGGGCGCTTTACTCTCCTCACAGCACTTTTTAAAGTATTCATCTTTGAGCTCATACCACCGACGCACTAAAATCTGGCAATCCTTTATCCGCTCCGGGTGAACACGATCGCAGGCCGGCAACGATGAACTGTAGTTGATTAGCATAAAGCCACAGATTGCGAGACAGAGCAAAGTGCTTGTATTCATCTTGACAGGCGTTGTGTTACTTTGCGACTAAAGTGACATCGAAAATGAAATTATCAATAAAGTCGCAGCTCGAAGCTTACAACTCACGCTCGGACAGAAGCTTTTCCCAATCTATATTTACGCTCTCAATGAGCCGAGCTTTGCGTAGGCTCTTGACTTGATCTGACCAAGAAAATGTTCTAGTTATCTGGAAGTTTTACATATGCAAAATTTGCGGGTAAATACGTTATTGAAAATGCATGAGATTAATAGTAATATTGTGGAATACCCAACTGATAAATGAACTGTTTGAAGTGCATAGCATATACTTGTTTTATTAATTTTGCAATCGTTCAATTACTTATATGCTTGCTACAACTGTTTGCTTGAGCTGCATATAAATGAGTTGAGATTGTTTGCCTTGTGATAGTAGTGTATTGAAATACGAACAAATGTTATTAGAAATCTCTTTATATTGACAAGATTCCACAGATTTTTTAAGAGCCTAAAAGTTATTTGAATAGAATATTAGAGAAATTTGAATGCCTGAAAGCTATTTAAGAATAAGAATTAGAGAAATTGAAAATTTATTAGATTTATTTTAGCGTTTCTTTTTAAAGTATGATGGGATTACTTGCACAAAGTCTTCTGAGTTACTTTCTCATCTTTTGAGTTTTGCAATTTTAGTATCAAAACTTAAAGTAATAATTCTCCGAGGTCATTTAAGAATTTCTTCAATGAAATATGTCACATTATTTATTGTATAGCCCGCAGAAATTTGGAGGAGTTGTTTTTCCAGAGAATTTAATAACTTCCATGCTTTGTATACACTTTTTCATAAGTTAATCAATCGCATTGTATGTATACGAAAGCCCGTTCTTTTAATTTATTGATATTAAATTGTAATTTTCAGCTTGATTAAGATTCTGAAGCTTAAAGTAATACTTCCGAGAACATTCAAAACTATTTCCATGAATGAGGTGATACAATTAATAACATTTAATGGATACATAGCATATACATAATTCATTGTAAAGATCGCAGAACAGAATGAATCAAATCTCAAGAAAGTTAAAGTGTTATACTTTTTCTGTATTCTCTGTATAAAGAATCGACTTATTCACTCCCAAATTTTTTTTTTATACATTTTTCACAAGTTATTCGATTTATACCATTAAGTACTTAACATAGTTTAGCTTAGTCATGACATTAGACATTATTTTTAGGACTAAAGAGTTTATTTCCTGTTCTAAATATTCGAAATTACTGTATAAATAAAAGCTTCTTTAAAGCCCTTAGCATACAAGTAATACACATTTATTTTCTCGTCAATTTTCTATTCAACGATAATGCAAAAAAATTATTTATATGTTAAATCTAATTATTTACTTTTCCGCCAATTGAAATATTAAGTTTCATTATTTGGTGATTTATTCTGAGTTCTTAGTTTCTGATATTTTTTAAAAACATTTCAAGTTTCGCTCGTATTTCATTTTAATAATTTTGTGATTTATTCTGAGTTCTTAGTTTTTAATACTTTTTAAAAACATAGTAAGTTTCGTTCGTATTTCATTCTGAATAGCAGTTTGTAGCTCAGTTTTGTGATGTGTCTTCCAGTGTATGAAATTGGTTGGCTCAACCTTGTATTGGCAGCAGGATTTTGCGAATCTCAATGACCGCCATGTCAAATCCCTTGGGCATGCGAGAGGCGCTTAAATTAAAAGCAAAGTTGCAGCAGCAACGCAGCAACGACAAATTGCAGGAGAAGCGTTTATTTGTCATAGGATTTGGCCACAGTAGCAACAGCAACAGCAACAGCAGCAGCAAAGCAACAGTACAAACAAATACAACGTACATTGACAGCCAGTAAAAGAACAGAAAAATAGCAGCAGCAGCAGGGAAATGTGTGTGGGATAAAAAAAAAGAGCGAGGAGCAATGGCCACAGCGGTTAGCAGTGGCGATGACTTAACGGATTTTCAATCTCAGCCGCGTCCCGGGCAACGTTTGGTGTCCGGCAGCAGCATCTGTGGGCTGCTGTGGTTGCTGCCACGCCTTCCCCTCCCTCCCTCTTCATGTGGCTGCCTTGGCCACTTTGCAGCCGATATTTATATTTATTTTTATTTTATTTTTATATTTACACTGTCGTACATGTTTGCTTGTCCCGTGCATCGTCCGTCTGTCCGTCTATCCGTCTGTCTTTCGCTCTGTCGCTCTGTTTGTTTGCAGCGTCAACTTTTGCCAGCCCGAGCAAATGGCAATGGTCACGGCAAACTGCGAACTGTCGAAAGGGGGGGAGGAAAGAGGAAGGGGAAGGGGAGGGGAAGGTCGGGAGTACGTTTGTAGAACGTCGGGGCGTTACATCCGCAATGCATTTCCTTGCGGAGTTGAAATAAATTGCGAATAGTAAAAACCACCAATAAATTGTCATTTCCGTAAGAGGGATATTACATTTTTTAAATTTATGAGCATGTATATGTGTCTGACTCTGTGTGTGTGTGTGTGTGTGTGTGTGTGTGTGTGTGTGTGTGTGTGTGGAGTTTTTAACAAAAAAGTAACAAGCTGTAGTTCGGTTTGCATTTACGAATTGTTTGCAGTCTATTTTTTTTTTTTTTTGCTGCGTTCTTTCTTTCTTTCTGCTGCATCACATCAAGCGAAAGTTAAATTGAAACGGATGTGCAAAATGTTGCTAACAATTTTTGGCCATTTCCTGGCAGACAGAGACAGCTTCACAGACTTTTGTAACTAGGCACAAATTCTAATTAACTGATAAATACAACAAAAATGTTGTGCGTTGTCGAAAATGAAATATTATGCCCGACAACATGGCGTATGCGTAATGCAGCAGCACAACGCCAATTATAATACCGTTTATCGATTAATCGCTGGCCAAAAGAGTGTGCAACCAGCAAACAGCCACGACATGTAATATGTTTCAATATGTTGCGATATACTCGTATGTATGTTATGTTCTACCTCAACTAAATGTGCCCCAGGCGTACAGCCAAAGTTATGTGCTCTGCAAATGGTCAACAAACTTGCATAAAAAAACATGGTTTGCTATTTAATTTCCTTTTAGCATGTAATTTCAAAACTGTTTGCATTGTTTGCTGATTTCCGATGTTCTCTTTTTTTTTGTAATAAAAAGAGCATTTGGTGTTCGTATAGAGCAATGCACTTATTATTTTATTTATATGCATTATTTTTTTGCATGTTTCTGTGGCTTTCTGCAAATTTCGTTTTGACATTCCAATCCCAGGCAAACCTCTCTTTTGCCTGGCGCGTAGATTATTATTTGTAAATTTTCCAATCTGCCCCGTGTGTCTCTCTGTCTGTGTGTGTGTGTGATGTTGTGGGTTGGCAATTTGCATGTGGTTATGCGCAAATTTCATTGTTAAGCGCACTGTAAAGCTGTGCAAAAGAGCCAAACAACAGTCCAGTCGTCTCTTGTAGGTCCAGGCACCCGAAAAGCAAATAAACAACAAACAGACAACACAATATGAGGGAAAAACCTTTTGAAAAAAATATTCCAACTGCATGCAGATTTGTATTTTGAGGTACAACAACAAGAACAATGAGAAGAGGAGCTACAAACAAGTTTTGCTGCAAATGCGAAATAATGAAAAACTATCCGGCTTTCATTTGCAATAAGCTGTGGCGACGATTGCGGCATCATGCCCTGATGTTGATGCCACTCCAGCACAAATATGAATATTCATTTTGTAATTTCTGCATTAGGTGTGTGGCTCTCTCTCGTTGTACAACTACAGCTGCAGTAATTAGAGCAGCGAGCGCTTGCTGCGGATATTTTGGTAATTGCATGCGCCAACCAGCCAGCTAATTATAGCCCCCAAAAATCCCCAAAAATACACTCCCACTCATCCACTTTCCATTCTCGTACTCTCGGCAAATAAAGCAAATAGATCCTACAACAATTTGGCCGCTTTTTTTTCTTATCCAAACTAATAGCTGCAAATAAATCGCAGACAAGGAAGCGGAAGGAAGTTGTCTCGCAATTGGGAGGGGGAAGTGGGGAATGTGAAACGCCTTAAGCCAAAGAATACGCATAACATTTTCACGATAAATTTCACAAACAAACACCTGAGATACATCATTAGATTAAATAGAATGATACAACGCGAGCTCTAAAGACAAAGTCTACAATGCAACGTGTGCCAAGGCAGTTTACTGCACAGTGGTTAAAATGTTATGAACTGAACTGTAATTAAGCAAATGAGTCAGTTAGTTAATTAACTTATTTCAGAATTTCCAACAATTAGCTTATACTCAGTACTTATAAATAAAAATATCAAATTTTAATTTAAAATGTTTGAAAATTTAGTTGCGTTCAGCTAAAATTTGTTAAAGTTATTTAAGAAATAATTTTGTATGACAATCTGGTATATTTTGAATGGAAAAGTATATTGATATACCAAATATTGTCGAGTCTAAGTTGTTTTCGTTGACAATCTGATCTACTTTGTGTTCTATAATAATTAATTTCTATATTAAATGTAGTTTTCACTATGTTGAAGTATTTTTCGGTATATTGATTTGATATATTTTTAGAATAATACTCCATATACTAACATTTGGAAGAATCTCACAGTCGTGCCCAATTGACTGCAACTCTTCCGTCTTTTTTGTTGGTGAGCTCTTGTAATATTTATGTATCATTTTGTATAATAAAAGTTTAATTGAAGTTATATTCAGCCGTTTATTTTTGCATTCTTAAAAGCAATCCTGTTTTTTAGCTGATCATTTCTTGTAATAAATGTTTAATTATCACTCAGTAAAACACATATTGAAATCAAACGTTATTTTTAGAGTTTTTTTTGTTTTTTAAATATGTTAAAGTGAAGATAAAAAGAATTCTTATTTTTCTGGCTGAGTAAAAAGAGCTTGGATAAGAAAATAACTCGACGAAATTTATATAAGTATCGACTATGTCAAGAGTTCAGTGTTACGAAGACGTTCATCGAGATGAGAACTCTGTACTTGTTGAGCATTGTATTGGATGTCCTGATTGGGAGTCTGGCATCGGTACCCAGATGTGAGGAAGGCGATCGTGCCTGCAATAAATTACTTCGCCTTTGGTACGAACGCAAGGACATTCTGTTTGTGGATTGTTTGGATCGGAATCGAAATGACGTAAAAAAAGTGTGATTTACATGCCAAAAGGCGAGCTACTGAAGAGTTTGAAGAAATTCAAAGAAGACAGACTGAAAACCGATTCAAATATGATGAAAGTGTCTATAAAATAAGTTTAGGTCCTGCTCTGACATCAATTGATAACCATGCCACACGATTGCATTAAAAACGATAAATATTTTGTATAACGATTATAAAGTTTTGAACTGAAATTAACATAATGAAATAAATTTTCGCTTCGTTCAAGTAGTTCAAGTTCAAATTCGTTTTGTTTTTATAAATCACATTCTTAACTTGAGACTCTTGTTTCTTTCTCTCTGAGAAAAATTGTTTCGGGAGCGATAAAGCAGAGGCAATGGAATAATTACATGGCAAAATAATCTACAAGTATGTGTTTAGTCATACGACGACTTTCTTCGAGATGAGAACTTGTTACTTGTGGAGCATTGTGTTGTGCCTGCTGATTGGAGACGTTGCATCAGATCCCAGCTGTGAGACAGGCGATGACGAATATTTGGCTGCCTGCAATAAATTACTTCGCTCTTGGTACGATCGCAAAGACGACTTATTCCAAATATGTTGGGCACAGAGACGACACAACAATTGTAATCAAAGGGCTGAAACGCAGGCCACTCAGGAGTTTCAGGATCGTGAGGAATCTGAAAGAATACAGGCTGAAAAGCAACTGGATAATGATGATGTCGTTGATAGATCTACGTTTAGTGCTCCAGTGAGCACTATTGATAAAAGAGTCATACGATTAAAATGGCCAAGAAAATATAAATCTTACGAAAATGTGAGGCAATAATAAGAATAAGAAATCATAAGTCAAGTGCGAATTAAGTTATTGTGTAAAAATACCAGCGATAATCGTCATTATTTTCTTATTTTCAATAAACGTCATGTTACAATGGAGTGAAAGATCATGAGAATAATTAGAGCTGCATATCAATGAAAACTTTGTACAATTTAAATCGTTTTAAATTAGAAAGTTACTATCTTTTTGTTTAATGTAATAAAAGCTTAATTGTGTTGTCATATATAAATGTTTTTATATCTGGTATATTTTGTACTTTATATTTTGAATGTCGTAGTATATGAATAAACCAAATAATGTCACTCTCTTTTGTTTTTATTGAACATGGATATATATCTTCGCTATAGTTATTTTACAGGTGAATTAGCCACTTTGACCCACTGTGCTGGAGTTTACCTAGCAAGGTTGACTGCGGCAAGCTCATTAGTGAAAAATTACTTTTGCGGTGACTTATGTCATTTCGCATGAATTTGTATTTGTGCTTTTCTTTGCGATGCGGCTGCTTTTGTGGCTTCGTCTTAGTCGGGTCTTAGTCTTGTTCTTGTTCTTGATGTTGTTCTTGTTCTTGGCTAAGAAATCTCAGCTCGTGCATCATCTGCCAGCTTTTGGAAGGGATGGACAGGCGACAGTTTATTTGACTACAAAAATATGACATTTTGTTGTTGCTGTCGCTCTTGCTGTTGTTGGTAAAGACGACAACGTTCGCTTAGCGACTTTAAAAACGCAGAATGTTTGCTTTTTACCCTTTAAAATGTTCATATTTAAAATAGAGATTCAATATTAACGAAAAATTGTTGAATTAAGTCGGAAAATAAGTTTACGACTTTTTAAACCTCAACAGCAAACTTCTTCCGTTAAAAAAATACACTACACACAATTTAACATTTATTATATATCTAAATTATAAATTAAATCGAAGATTTTGGAATATTTTTGACAATCATCAAAAAAATATATTAAAAATATACATTAGACTAAAATATAAATACAGAATGTTCAAAAAGTGCGCTTTAAATAAAATAGTTGCTATTGTCCTCAGTTTTTTCTCAGAGTAAAGAGTATTTACTGCAAGATAAGAAAATAAAACGACGCGTTTCAAATTTAAATCGACAGTTCGCAAAGATCGAAAGCATTGGCAACTTACTTCATGAATGTTAAACACAGAGAGGAAATCAGTGATCAGTTACAATCAGAGAATATTCTATTGTAATAAAACTATTCGATTACTATGTCTTAAAACCAATACCATAAGATAAAGATAGCCATAAATGTCTAAATTCATAATGTTATCAGTCAAATGCGAGTCTTTAATCGTGTTTGCTTTCTACAATCAATAATGCATTATATATATGTCAATAAAAACTAATATTAATAATTAATTAAAAATAACTCACTTCAAAAAAATTGGTGTTATTATTGTAGTTATTATTTAAATTGCCTCGATATAGTATTTATTTTATTAGCAGAGTGCAAAGACTTGCTAATCAACAAGCAACAGAGTCCCTATCAAAACATAATCACAGAAAGCCGAAAATAAAGCAATGAAAATGAAATGTACAAGTAATGTTAGTTTCGCCTTTTAATCACACCAAGAAGTCGCAATGCATATAAGTAGCTGATATAGAATTTATTTGCTTAAATATTATATAATAATGTTCCCGTTTGCAGTCTTTTGTATAATTCAAAACAACAATTTAATGCTGTGTATTGTAGTGAGCGAAAAATAAAAGAAATTCCAAATTTCACAACTTTTTTTTTTTTTGCTGTTCTAAATATTGACGCATCCTAATTTAGTCATCTCACTATCTGCACTTGCTTATCACTGTCTTGGCAAAGCTCTTGCAAAAGCTCGGCTTACCATGCGATGCAGTGGAGTACAGTCGAAAGTGAAGCGAGCTTAGCAGTAGAGAAAAAAGCAATTAGACAAAGCAGACGTATTTATTGTCTCTCAGCAACCCAATTTCATAATCCCACGTGATTCTACAATTATATAATCTGGAAGAGGAAAAAAACCAGATCAACCCCAACTAGTGAGAATGTATACGAGGATAGGCGCATAAAGCGCAGTGATAAATTCTATAACTAATACAGGTATGAAGTGGAAATAATTGTGAGTGTAGTTTATAATCATATCTCTCCAAGGCTCATCGAGCTCGGCACTGGCGCATGGTAGCCTCTGTGGGCCACTCAACCATTCAACCTCTATGAGAACTATAGAGCGCTGTGTGGACAATTATATATTGGGTGCATAAATTTGGTTGGAGGTCACAACAAGGTTGGCTGCTCATCGGAGCACCACAGACTCTGATTCTGACAGTCCACCACATACACGCAAGATCACGGTCTAGCTTGACTTTGAATATTAACGGAGCACATACAGGCACATACGCCTGAAGGCCAGGAATACACTGGATGAGTAGTGTATTGTTCAATCATTCCTCATTGCTGCTATGATTTGCTGAGAAGCAACATGAATTACATCGTCTGTGTCTTCTAGTTATTTTGTATTAAATTAGTAAACATAAAATTAATAATTCTAATGGACAATTGTTGAGGCATACTCGTGGATACAACAAAAAAATGAAATAATTCTTTTTTTGGTACATTTATATTAATTATCTGTATATTTTCTCATATAGTACATTATCATCACAACATGATCATCGTCACTTATCTTCGTCATGGTAAGAAAACGACATCTGAGTAAGTTAACTTAAACAAAGTACAGTTACAAAAGGTAACTTTAATGATACAAATGATTATATAAATGTGCCTAATTGTTAATTGAATGAAATTATCCCGAGTACGTCTCCGACTTGAAGTCATTTTCCAAATATTGTTAATCCTATCACAATTGTAACAAGCGGCGTATCATGAATTCTTTTATAATTAAAAATTCACATGATGTGATTAACGAAATAATGTTTTGCTAATTTTTCTTAGTATGGTCTGTCGAGTAAACGAAGGGAAGATGTCGAAAATATAAAAAAAAACGTAAATATGAATTGAATAAGGGGTAACTTATAAAAAGGTCGACAGTTACCATGGTCGGGAGGGTACAGATGAGGAATCAACATCTAGATTCCTCTACTAGGTAATTTCTTAGAAGGAAACTCCACTGAATCTTTTATTTTATTCTTCATTTTATTTTCTATAAAGCTTTCTTTTTATGTATATTATTGCAGATTCCGTTTGTGTATTAACTATGTATTTGCATGTGTTAGCGTAGCCGCAAGTGATCGAGTGAGGAAGGACCCCGATCAATCCGACGAACTAGAATCGAGCATAGCAAGAATACACAACCTACCAAGCTCGATCACGGACTATCAGTGCCTTTTAAAGCCTGATAAGGTTTTGGTACACTACAGTATCGAATATTTAAAGCAGAGTGTTTGTTAGTTGAACGCAGCATTCTACATTTTCTTACATCCGTTCGGTTATTGTTGCTGTCATATTTTGTGCGTGTGTGTTTCTCATTTTTTAGTTATTCACTTTTGGCTGCTGTTTTCCGCTTTTCCGCTGAGCCACGCAATTTCCCGTGCCGTTACGTGCTGCAATTGCAGCCACGTCAAAAATGTCAAACTCCGACATGGCTTTCTGTGCTTTGCTGTCTGTCGGCATCGGCATCGGCGAATCATTAAATAAATGCTATGCAGGTTGCCAAAGACTCGGGTTTTGCCGCCACCAAGCTTAATGAAGCCAACAAAAGGCAGCTCATCGTCAAAAAAAAAAAAAAATGCGAAATTAACACGTCATACGGTGCGTATGGTTAATTAATAAATTGCGCATACGTCACAGAAATGTGTTTAATATTATTTTAAACGTGTCACACACACACGAATTTAAATTTAAAATAAGCAAGAAAAAAATTCGAATTTATTTCCATAAAATTGTTAAAATCGTAAAAAAAACTGAAAGGATTGTGTTATTTATTTAAGGGCATGCACTTGACACTCGTTGCCTCGTTTTTGTGTGTTGATAATCGGCAGAGTAGAAAGAAAGCAAACAGATTGTGGCGCCTTATCAATGCCTCTGTGTGGGCGAATTAAATTAAAATGCCAACACGCAACACAAACTCAAATTCAAAGGTTTGTTGCACAGCAGCAGCAGCAGCAGCAGCTGTTGCAAGGCTTCAACTTGCACTTGGCTGGTGGCACGCTTCATATTGCTTACATAGCATAGAAGCATTTTCATCAGACCACCGCGGTGTCATTTATCAAAAAAGCTAAAAGAATATATTTGCATTTTGAAATATGGCATTTTTATGCATTGCTGTGTTGCATCGCTTCTGAAATTACCCATGCCACAAGCAGCGCGGCAACTTCACGCCACACACACACACACACACACACACACTTATACACTCATACACATGCAGTTGCGGCGCCCAACAAGCAAATTTCATATAAACTACGAATTCATAAGGCGAAAAATATGCGCCAGAATATGCGGTGTTGTTGCAAGTTGTGTGCGTCGCTCTACGTTCCACGTTCCTCGTTGTGTATACGCCACGTTGGCCGCAATTTATGCATATATGTCCGCTACGTATGCTCATTCACATTCACATTCGCCTCCTTTCCTATTTGTTACGTACACACTTTCTACATTTTTTTTTGCGCTTCGCTGTGGCTGCCGCGTATTAAGAGATACGTGTATGATGGCAGGAAAACACAAAATGGGCAAAAAAACTAGTTGGACATGAGTGCATTGGCCGTTCATCCTGCAGACAGATTGCTGTCTCATCTTCATGCCACGGCAGCTGAGCTGAGCTGAGCTGAGTGTGTTGCTTGATTGAATGGCCAATGAAGTGGCAATGCTACAAGTTGCATTCGGTAGTTCCATAACGTTTATAAATTGCGGAGCATTAATACGGAAATAGCAAGCATACTGAATGTTATCAGAGTAAACAAAAATGTTTAACTGTATTATCATTTAGTTATAAATTTATTTTCTATTAAACTGTAGTTGTTAAGTTTGTAGTTTGGCGAAAGCAAAATAATGATTGTATTTGAGCTTTTTTCTATGGTATGTTACAAGATAATGAAGTTGAAAATAGACAATGAAATTTGTACAAAGTGAACGTGCTTTAAAGTATAAAAAAAGAGCACAGACTATTTTTACTTGGTTTATTTCAAAAGATGAATTTAAAAACAAAAATCTTTTAAATTAATAAACGAATACAGGCTAATTTAAGCTTTTCGAAACAGTTTAAAGAAAAATAGAATAGGGAATGTAAGTTAAGCATTTAACATATTTAGAAAAATTAAAAATTACACTAAGCTATTTTAGAAGAGTCATAAAATCTTTGTGTTTTTAATATAGTAAGTATTAATTATATTTCATATTCTTATTCTTTTTGTTTAATTATTATTAAATACTTATATTCTTATAATGAAGAGTGGCAATATTTTAGCCATTAATAGTTTCAGTTATCTACTTAATTGAATGCTGCAAATGTTTCATTTGTCTCACTTCGCTGTTAGGTTAAATAACGAAATTTGCGTTTTCAAGTACGTACGAAAAGTTAAACAGCTTAAAGACTGCCTCTAAATGGCAAATGAGCCGGAAGCTAGCATAAAATACAATGCTTAATGCTTTAATAAAACTACTGCAAATATGCTCACACACACAGACTCGTTGGACATGTGTTATTCAAAGGCGGAGACAAAGGAATGGGCATGAAAGGTTTTTGGCAAGCAGCTATGCCAACAAATTAAGCATTGACTGCTTGATGCTGGACATGGACAAAGGCAGGGAGACAAATACAATGGCTCTTTAAGTAGCAGTTGAAGCTCCACTCACACGATGTTGTTACCTTTAAATACCCTATATATAAAGAGAATACTAGTTTTCTCTTGTGTAAGTGTAACATAAAGACAGCTACACACACATTTGCTGTTTGTTACTCCTTTTACTATTTGGTAGCTTGTTCATTTCTTTTAGTTTCGTTTTGCTTCTTGCTATTACTCTTATACCCGCTACGAATAGGGTAGATGGGTATATTTTGTAGTCTTTAGTAAATTCTAAGCGTATTACTATAAATATACATATATCCCTCTCGGTATATTTTAGTACTTTTTTTTTGGTATATTAATTTGGTATATTTGTTGAATGTGGTTTTATTAAAAATGTGTACCAAAAATAGCTTTAGTATTTTTTCGGTATATAAATTTGATATATTTGTGGCATATGTTTTAACTAAAAATGTGTAGAGGGTATAGTTATACCAAATATAGCTTCCGGCATACTTTAGTATTTTTTTTGGTATATTAATTTGGTATATCTTTTAAATATGTTTTTATTAAAAATTGGCAGTGGGTATAGATATACCAAGTACAGCCCTTAGTATATTTTAGTATTTTATCGGTATATTAGTTTGGTATATTGGTAAAATATGTTTTTATTTAAAATGAGTAGCAGGTATCTTATAGTCGAGCACACTAGATTGAAACTTTCTTGCTTTTTTTTGTTGTTTTCTGGTTTCGTTGTTGTTGTTACTAATTAACCGAAACACGCGCTCCTTGTAGTTACGCCTTTCTTTGCCACTTTCTTTGTTGTTGCTTCCTGTTTCAGTGTTTCTGTTCAGTGTGTGTGGCATTGATGAAAGACCCAAATGCTGTGCTATTTTCTCTTCCTAACTCTCCCTTGGCAATGTGTATTATTTTGCAATTAGACTGCCGGCCATGCTAGTGGGCTGCCAGCCACGCCTTCTCAATTTTGCAATGCACAAAATTGTTTGGCTTTAAGGCTTTTCACATTGGCTGTTGAAGTTTTTCGCTTACGCGCATTATTAATTTGCTCTTTGCTGTCATGTCAGCAAATTTCGTCGTTTTTTTTTTTTTTTTTTGGTCTTTAATTGCGCTGCAGCACAATATTGCGCATACGCCCCATGAGTCCGCCGTTAATGAGCTGATAATGAATTTATTAAATTTACTACGCGTTGCATTCTTTACTCATCGTTGTTTTTCTGTTTTTTTTTTTTTTGTGAGACTCGACAAACTGCACATAGATAAATTAACCGGCCATGTAATAATAATATTGTAATAAGCGGAATGTGCAAATGTTGGCAATGGCAATGGGTAATGGGCTTCTGCATGGATTGGCTTGGGCAGTGACATAATTTATTATTTACGCTGGCGTGCATGATGTTGTTGTTGTATTTTTTATATTATTGTTAATTTATGCACTTTGTTGAATTACTTTAATGCTCTTGTTACAAATGAGTAATAAAACAAAAACACGTATATATAAACAAAGTGTGGCGTTAATATATCAGCATTAACAGCACCAGCTAGACCGCAATTTAAAAATCATATAATATTATTTGTGCATAAAACGATGCACACAAAATTCACAAATTAGTTCAATAATAAATGGACTCTCG
Organism: Drosophila pallidifrons; assembly: GCA_023558445.1. Lineage (NCBI taxonomy): Eukaryota > Metazoa > Arthropoda > Insecta > Diptera > Drosophilidae > Drosophila > Drosophila pallidifrons. The sequence goes on along the minus strand of CM042347.1, from coordinate 25,690,048 downwards.
CACACAAACACACATAAAACGCGAATGTGCCCACAAAATGTGTAAACATTTAATGCTAATTTCATTTAAATGCAATTAAGTCGAGTGCTTGATTTGTGCGTAATTAGATACAGTTCTCCCTGTACTAGAAAACTAGGAAAATACGCTACAGTTTTCGCATTTACTAACTATTTAAAAGAGCAACAATTAGTCGCATAAAATGTTGAACTTTTTCCTGCCTATTATTTACAACTAAACGTTTGGGTTTTTTTTTTCCAAATCTACAAACAAAACATTATAATTATGCATTTAAACCTAATGTGAGTTGCAGATGATTCAATTAGCTGAACGAAATTGTGGCAGAAATATGAAGCATTCCAATTCCCAACTCTCAAGCGTAAAGTAGCCCGTTAGAATGGACTTTTGGAATCGTAATTCAATAAGCTGGAAACGGCACAAAAATTCTTGGAAAATCTGACTGCGTACAGAACTATAAAATCTCTAGCCACACACAGACGGAGAACAATTGAGAATCCAAGCACAATGGAATGTTTTCTCCCATTACGATGTGTGTGTGCGGTTCTATTGTTTTTGCTGGGCATACATATGAAACGACGTACTACTAGGCGTATACGCATTATCAGGTGCATAATAAGCAGCAGCGTTCCATTGCCACGTGCATTATTTATTTATTTAAAAACGCCGCCTGGCCGCAGCTCAATTATGCTGCAACCAGGAATGGGGATTGTTGTTCTTACTGTTGTGGATGGATGGGGGTCCAACCTTTTTAGCCACTTTCGTTTTAATGTAATCAAATGAACGTGCCTGGCATTATTCCATTGCCAATAAATTCCACGCGCCAAATAGACGAAGCTTTTGCCTTGGCACACTCATCCTTCTCGACTGCCCGCGGGATCGCACACAAACACACAAACGTACACACACACAGAGAGAAAAATAACAATGAACAGCCACTCGTCGATGGTTTTTCTTTCGTTCCTTTGTGGAAAACGTGTAAAATTGAAAAATGCTTGAGAAGCCCAAATACCGCAGCACTAAGACGCCTTTTGCCATGGTCTACGCTATACTGTTCTGCTCTGCCCTGGTCGGGCATAATTGAAAGGGACAACACGTCGAGGCGAGGCTATTAGGTTCGCCAGCTATCATTGCTCCTGGGACACGGCAGAAGCTCTCGAGTAGCAACAGCATCGAGAGCAGCCGGAGCAGTAACTAATGGATTTCGATCCATTCGCCTACTCTCACTCAATGCACTCGCCACGCCGCATATTTTTATTTATATATTTATTTATTTATTTTTACTTAGCGCCCAAGTACTTTAAAATGTTGTCCATGCACAAACACTGTTGTTTAACAACACAAGCATCGCATCCGAGCCACGGTAAAAAACACACGCACACACAGAAAAAATATGCAAAATAGCTGTGAAAAAAATATTCCTATTATTTATTTAGTCGCACTTCTTTGTGCTCGCATGTAGAACTCAATGATGCGAATGGAATGTGCTTAGAGAATATTTTGGTATTGTATATTTTTCATATTTTATCCATGTACTCCGACCAGGGGCAGGTGGCTGGACAAAAGGACCAAAAGAGATGTGTGAGTGTGTGTGTGTGCGTGTGTGTGTGTGTGTGTGTGTGTGTGTGTGTGTGTGTGTGTGTGTGTGTGTGTGTGACTGTGCCAGGGTCAGTCTACTTTTGCTCGTGTCGAAATGGAATGCATATAAGGCGTGAGCTTTAAAGCATCGAGTGTGCATTGCATAGTCACAGAATAATGCACGAATTCCAACTAGAATTTGTACAATTTGAATTTGCAGCTAGCTAGCCATAGGGTACAAGGTTATTATAACTTTATGGAATCTATGTAACGGGTAGAAGGAAGCATCTCCGACCCTAAAAAGTATGTTTATTCTTGATCGGCGTTAAAACTATATAGCCATGTCCGTTCGTATGCGCAGCTAGATCTCAGTTCTGGTATATTTTGAATGTAGTAAGTGCTACGCCAATATACCAAATATAGTCTTTAGTATATTTTAATATTTTTGAGAAATATTAAGTTGGTATATTTTAAAGTTAATACCTCACTGCTTTCTTTCTTTGCTCTAGCTCGCTTGCAGAAGTTGAGCTTCAAATCTTGTTGATTAACCTTCTTTAAAATTAGAATTTGCGTTGTGGATTAAATTGGACATATTTCTAGCTTTGAGTTGCTAATGCTTCTTATCTTATAAACATATTATTTTAAGATTGGCAAACAAATTTACTTTTTCTATAAATATATCTATTCAGGTAGTAAAGTCTTAGCTAGTTAGAATTTTTTCTTTTTATAATTGGAAACACATACGCTTTTAAAAATTTATTTTAATATTTCACAAAGTTCTTTCTAAATATCAATATAAATTGTCATTGTGTTCAATTTACAATTATTCAATTGAGTCAAACATTTATCTTCATAGTTTAAATTAGTCTAGGTTTTGATCGATCTTTGAACGTCTTATTCTCTTTTAGCGCTACCCAATAATATTATCCCACCAACCTTTGAAAGTATCGATAACTCCGCCACCTTTCTCATCAAATTCCAGTGGCTTACATTGGCCATTTCTCGTGTTGCAGTCATTTCCCAACACTACCGCATTGTCTGCCAGCATTCCCGTTTGTGATTGTGTTGCCTTGTTTTGTGCCTCCATTTCGCATTTGTTGCACAGATCTCGTTGGCCATTCACAGCTTCACAGCATTGCGTAAAGTATTTATCCTTGATGATGTACCAATCGCGAAGTCGTTGGCTGCATATCTTATATTCGTCTGGATCAGTGATCTCATGGCAACTTGGCTCCGCTTTGAGCAGCGTCAGCGATATCAGAACGCATAAAAGCGTGTATGTCTTCATTGTAGCGTCGAGAAGAAACTAAACATATAATGGCGCTCAGCGCTGAGCTTTATACGCACACAAACATGTTGGCGTTTGACTCAAGCGATTCATTAAAGAGAGCAGATAAAGCATATGTTTCACTGCGCTATCAATTTGCAAAAGTTGAGCTTCAAATATTGTTGATCGACATTCTTTAAAATTAGAATTTTCATCGTGGATTAAATTTGTCATATTTCAATCTTTGAGTTGCCAATGTTTCTTATCGTATAAAAATATTTTTTTATGTATAGTGAACAGGAGGATTTTTAGAAATATTTTTGATTTTGCTACTTTTTCTAAGAAATTATGTATTTAACATGTATTTATGTATTTAAGTAGTAAAGTGGAAACACGTTAACTTGTAAACATATATTATAATATTTTACTTATTCTAAATTTGATTATCAATTACCATAATAACAATATACATTTTGAATTTTAGCTTTTGTTTAGTTTAAACTTGGCTTCAATTTTATTTTTTGTTTATTTTGAATATCTTTTTCTCTGGGAGAATCGTTTTTCTTCCCGCACTACTCAACAATTTGATGCCACCAACTTATAACAGTATTAACAATTCCGCGACTTTTCGTGTCAAAACTCAGCTCTTTACAATCATTATTTATCGTATTGCAAGGATTACCCAGCGTACTTCGATCGACCACGTCATCTACTTCTAATCGCAGTACTTCTATTGCTTTGGCTCTCTTAAAACGCATAAAATCGTAAATAGCTTCATTACAGCGTCAAGTAGAAACTTAAAATATATTGACGGCTGGTACTGAAATCCATTTAATTCATTTGCTAACATTTGCATACTCAGTTAAATTTTGACGTGAATCATGAAAAAATTCTTAATTTTTCTTATCTAAAAAAAAATATGCTTCATAGAACGGAAATGTGAAATTTGTTGGTTTTTTTTATTGTTTTTCCTCAAGTGAATTTATTTAAGTAATAATGTACACTCTATTTTCTATATTTAGGACGCGTGGACTTATATAAATTGCAGTTACTATTATACTAATAAAGTGTTACGATAATGGCTAATCTGTAATTATATTATTTTGTTGTCTAGCTACAATTTTGACTTGGCTTCACTTTGATTTAAGAGTTTTTTTTTAGGTGTGCATAGATAGTTTTTTTTTATTAGTTATTTTTGGTATTTAGTTTAAAAATTCTTATTTTTGGTTTAACTAGAAAGTGTTGCTACTTAATATTGGACTTGCATAGCTGTATTTCTATTAAACTCTTACTCCAACTTACATTGTCGTCTCGTTACTTACACGGCGTAAGTGGAAATATTTTTCATTTTCCCTTTTGGTAGCTCTCAATTGAATCTTGATGCACGTGCCGTGCCAAGGCACAAAGCCCAGTAGAATTGTGTGTGTGTTTCTGTGTGTGGCATGCACCATTCCATTGTCGAATCGCCGAGGAACAGTTCCCAAAGGGGTGCAAGCCACTCGACCAAGGGGCAGCAGCCAGGAGTCGTTAGTTGCCTTGGTTCCACCTTCATTTCCTCCCTCAAAAAAAAAAAAAAAAAAAAAAAAAATAGAAATGCTGCCCAATTCATTCGCTCAAGGGCTTAGGCAATGGAGGCCAATGGGTTTTTCTTGTTCTTGTTCATTCATAATAATTTTTATTATGGGTCATCGGCCATTTGTTTAACGCAACACACACGCACACGCACACGCACACACATACTAAGAAATGGGAGGCCTGAGGGTCTGAGGCCTCGGCAAGGACCATTTCATTCAGCACATCTATTAGGCCAAATGTATTCTGGCCCTGGACCCTTTTTGCCTGTCTCATCGTTGTTGTTGCTGTTGTTGCTGTGGATATTGTTGTGCCGGTTATATTTCAATGCTTTTTATACTTTTTATTTTGCATATTTTTGTATTATTTGTTTTATTTATGGGACTTGCGAGCTGATAAATGGCTCCGGCCCCTTTTGTGTCCGCGTGTCCAGGCTATCAACGTGTTGATGTGATTTCTTCTACGCAAATTATTTACATTGCTCTCGGGCTCTCTAGTTCGTTCGATTGATAGATGAATGTTCTCAGCGAGCTCTTAGCAGCTGTTTGTGACTAAGTACCAAGTACTAAATACTAAATGTAAACAAATTTCTGCTATTTCTGCTCAGCTGATTCAGCGTTTTGAAAAATTAAGCGTAATTGCAAATTTTGTTCATGTTAAAGTTGCGCACACCACTTTTTTTGGTTCATTTTTGTTGACTTGCGCCGAAAATGCAATTAAATCGAACTAGATGCAATTTCTGTTGCCATTGGCATTTGAGTTTTTTTTTCTCGCTTCTCGGCGTCATGCTCGGCTACATTTTCATTTGCACATTGAACGTTTGCAGATAACTTCTTCAGCATTTTATTTAATTGTCAGTCACTTTCAATTTCGAATTTGAATTTCATTTCAATTGCTGATCCCAAAAACAGATAAAACGTTTACTTTCTCCAAATGCAATTGACGCTGCAAACATTTTATCATATATTGAAATCTATTGTGCATTTTTGTATAGTTTAATTTACACTTTAGTTTGAAATGTGCGTTTTTACATATTTTAAGTAAACACGTAAAAGACTATATTTGGTATATTTATATACTACAATATTCAAATTATACCAGATTGTTAACAAAAACAATTAAGGATTGATCAATGATCGTTTAGTTCTTTAGTGCTAAAATATGTGAGATAAGTAAAACAGCAGGAAATGCAAAACATTGCAGTATTATTATAAAAACATACCAAACTAATATACCGAAAAAAATATTATAATATACCAAAGGCTGAAATTGGTATATTTATGTACTACTACAAAATATACCAGAATTTTATTTTTTTTTTTGCCATATAAAATTATTTCTTAAATAAATTAAACAATTTTTGTATAACATGAAAATCATTGACCCATCCCAAAAATATTGATATTGTGCACTACAAATTCATATTCTTTAAGTATTTAATTTGTAGCTTGCGCTTTAATCGACGGCATTGGTTTAATACCTGTAGTTAAAGAGTTGCGACCATCTAATCAGCATTTGCATAAACAAATTGCAAATGTTGAGTGAAGTGATTGACCCAGTTGCTGGGCAACCAACATTCATCACTGTCTCCCACTTCTAGACCCAATAAACCCAGAGTGTTTCCACACGCCACACTTGTCCGGCACTCAGCTCCTGGTTGGCTGGCTCAGCTCTGCTTAAATACACGACACAGCAGGCACATCATTATGTAGCCACAACTTTTCAATAATTTTACTCTCTCGCTAGGTATAAACATTTTGTCAGCTTACAGTTGAAGTAGTTTGTAAAAGGGTATTCAGAATTTGGTATACTAAAAGTCTGGTTTAATTACTTGTACCTCACTGGAAAGTTGCTAGTTGTTTTTTATCACGCTCTTCTTTGTCATTAATTGCTTTAATGAAAGAGAGCGAGAGAAAGAGAGAGGCAGATGCAGAGGCAGAGAGCGCATTAATAAAAAATATGTTATGAGCGCATAATAGAAATAAAAGCTAATGTAATTACGTCCAGTGCTTGTTACGCCAACTAAAAATTAAATTCAACAGCTTGTTGCCAGCCAGTTTCAGGCGTTACATTGCATTGCGCATACGACGCGTTGCCTGCCGGCGGCTGCTGCTTAAAAGCTTTGCATTAACTATTAAACGCAACTTATATTGCATAATGGGCATCGTTATAGCAGCGAAGCGCGAGAGCATAAGAGAGCATAAGAGAGCAAGCGGCATGCGGCATGCAACAAATGCGAAACAAATAAAACGAAAAGTGTGCTCGGCACAAAAATTGGTGTCAGCGCAACGCCCACGGACACAAAGCCAAAAACGAAAGCGAAATGCAAATAAAACTTGCGACTAATTTATGGCTATGAATTGCACTTGCCACGCCCACTTTCAACACCATTTGCTTTTATGATTTGTGCCAATAAATTGAAGGGAGACAGAACGACGGAGAGCTAAATAAATTTCAATTTATTTTTATTTCTCGCATTTAGCCAAAATAGAAAAGGAAGGCAATGCAAGAGCAACTGTGTTAGCAGTGTTGTTGGCCATTTTAAAAATTCATTCAAAGCACAAAGCAAACAAGTGAGGAAAGGAAACCGAGAAGAAGGGATTGGAGTGCACACAGTACAGCTGATGCTGTTAGCGTGGCAGTTGGCAGAGCGCAAATGCTATAAAATGCAATCAGCTGCAAAGAAAATGGGTTTTGCTTCACCTGCCACAAGCTACCAGTTGCAAGTTGCAAGTTGCACGTTGCACGTTGCCAGCCAACCCAGTCATCGAGCATGTAAAGACTGCTCGTATCAGTAGCTGTAGCAGCTCCTTGTGTCCTGGCACTTGCATGGCATAAATTAAAGCGCAACAACAGCAACAACGATGCGCACAATATGCCGTGGCTTTGGGGCAGAGACACGGTGGGGAGGGGGAATGAGGCGAGACGGACATATTGCGGCAGCTCAGCATGCCAAATGTCCTTAGCAATGCAGACAAGCGTGTTCGTTCGGACAAAAGCATAACTGACAACTTGTTGAAAACGACGATTATAAGTCACTTAACAGCTGCTTATTGCCCATTTAGATGACTTATCAATTAGCTGGGCCATGGACTCGTAACATCTCATTTGACATTAATATGAAATTGGATACTTGAAAAGAAAGCATAAGGCAGCTACAATTTAATATGCCATCAGATGTGCATTAGTTTTTAATTTTTGATACCAATTACGAAAAAAAATTTAGACAAACTTAAAATTATAAGGTATAGGTTCTCATATTATATATATTTCTTATTTTGACAAATTTCGCCTACAACTTTGGCTGACTATCTGGTATATTTTGACCTCTATGGTATATTTTGAATTTAGTACCATATCAATATACCGAATATATTTTAGGTATATTTAGGTATTTTTGCAGTATGTTAATTTGGTTTTCTCATTTATATATTTATTTCTTATTTTAGCAAATTTCGCCTACTGCTCTGGTTGACAATCTGGTATATTTTGACCTTTATGGTTGAATTTAGTACTATTTAAATATACCGAATATATTTTAGGTATTTTTGCCGGGTATCTCACATTCGAAAAAAATAAAGTTCACACACTTTTATATATAAAACATATTATATAAAACATCTATTTGATAATTATGTAATTGGAACTATAAAAAAATGTTCAAGACATATTTATACCCGCTACCCATAGGATAGAAGGAGGAAAAGTATGTAACAGGTAGGAGGAGGCATATCCGACCCTATAAAGTATATATATTCTTGATCAGCGGCAACCGCCGAAACGATCTAGCCATGTCTGACTGTCCGTCTGTCCGTATGAACACCTAGATCTCAGAGACTATAAGAGATAGGGCAATAATTTTTTTCGACAGCATTTCTTTTGTTTGCACGCAGATCAAGTTTGTTTCAAATTTTTGCCACTCCCACTTCCGCCCACGAAAATAAAAAAAAATCGAATAAAAAGCGTAATTAGAGTTTTTGTATATATAATAATAACTATAGTAGTTATGATTCCTGAAAATTTGGTTGCGATCAGTTAAAAATTGTGGAAGTTATTAAAGAAATACTTTTGTATGGGCAAAAACGCCTACTTACTAGGGGTCTTAGTTGCTTTGGCTGACAATCTGGTATATTGTGCCGTCTATGGTATATTTTGTATGCGGTACTATATCGATATACCATATATACCATTTGGAATATTTTTAATATTTTTGTAGTATATTCGGTATATTTTGAGAATAATACCGCTAAACATATTGATTTTATTCAAAATGTGTAGGGGGTATCTCACAGTCGAGTACACCCGACTGTAGATTTCTTACTTGTTTTTATATTGCAACTTTCTTCCTAATACAACTTACTCACCTAAAGTACTAACCCAATGAATAATATTTGAAGTTATTTTGTTATTAAAGATTGTTGACAACTTGGTTTTTTTTATCGTCTTTCAGTACCGCAGAAAATATATATAATGATTTTTACCAAGCTGCGGTTAAGCTTGCTCATTCTCTTTTATTTTTAAATATTATGTTTCAGTTCGCAGTGATTTTTCTTATTGTTGCTCTCTCGCTCTCTGACATTTTGCTTCGATAAGAGTTGATTTATACTCTTAGGCTTGTCGAGATGATTAGCACACTTTCTTATTCACTCACTCAAAGTTTCTCCCTACAATTTGACTACGTTACTTCAACATTATTTTCATTTTTGCGCTAACTTTTGAGCAAATATTTAGAAATGCACACTTCGAACTTTAACTTTACTTTTTACATTTTTGTAAAATTTTTAACATATGTACATATATGTATAAGGAAATGGGCATATAACTTTCTTATTATGGTTTCTGCAATGCTCTCCGTATGCTTACGTTCTTCTTATCAACATTTTTGCCTCTTCTCTTCTAAAAATTAATTTATGTCAAAGCAATGCAAATTCAATTCACTTTTACTCTAAAATATTACACTTTATTACAAAAGTTTCCATATGTCAGTCACCATCTAAACCAACCGCTTAAAGCACTAATTACACTTTTGACTGTATCTATAACTCCGTGTTTTTTCTTGTTAAATGGTAGCTCTACACATTTGCCATCTTTCGTGTTGCATTTATTACCCAGCGTACCACTTCTATCGTCTACATCAATTTCGTCTAATTGTAGAGATTTCGTTGCTTTCCATCGAGCCTGTGATTCGCAATGCTCGCAAAGGTTTAGGAGGTCAATGGAGATCAAGGCTTCGCAGCATTGCACAAATTTTTCATCCTTAATTTTGAACCATTTTCGGAGGAGTTTACTGCATTCCTTATACTCCTCAGGATCAGTGATCTCATTGCAACTTGGCTCCGCTTTGATCACTCTTAATAATATCAGAACACAAAGAACCGTGTATATTTTCATTGTGGCAGCAAACAGAAACTAAAACATTAATAACAACCAACCCTGATATTTATGCGCTTCCAATGTAACTCGCACTATATTTAACAAACATACTATATAACCGCTGGTGAATACAATAGGAATATGAATACAATGTGGTAATACAATACTTACCTAATGATTATAATGAAATGTACTTAAAGCAATATAGTATTGAGCAGAAAAGTTCATATAAATCAAACCACACCTGTGAAGTTGTAAAAGTAAATAAAATTGTCACCGAAATTTCAATTAAAATTTGAATCACTTTGCCTATATATTCACAATTTTTTTGCTTTAAACATGAGTGTCTTATACAATTGGTTTTTTATTTTTTAAGTTAAGTTCCCAAGAGGTTCTTCTACTTGTTTTTTTGTTTATGAATTAACATATCGAAATTTTTTTTATCAATTTTATTCTCTTAAAGTTTCTCCGATCTGTAACTATGCAATAGTATTTTTTTTTTAATTTAACAATAAAATAAAATCGAAATGCGTTATTAAAGAAGCTTTTCCTTCCTTGTATTATCCTAATTTATCTTTAAGCCAACCCAAAAAGCCGCCTTCTTTTTTAAGATTCAGAGACTTACATTTGCCATTTACCGTGTTGCATTTATTACGCAGCGTAACAATCCTATCGTCTACATCAATTTCGTCTAATTGTAGAGATTTCGTTGCTTTCCATCGAGCATGTGATTCACAATGCTCGCAAAGATCTTGTTGCCCCATCGAGATCAAGGCTTCGCAGCATTGCACAAATTTTTCATCCTTAATTTTAAAGCATTTCCGCAACAGTTTACTGCATTCCTTATACTCCTCAGGATCAGTGATCTCATTGCAACTTGGTTCCGCATTGAGGACTCTCAACAATATCAGAGCACATAAAATCGTGTATATCTTCATTGTAGCACCAAACAGAAACTAAAAAAATAACCAACCTCCGCTGAAATTTATTTACTTCGTATGCATTTGATTTATATTAATAAATTGCTCAAGAAAGTATAGATCTTGGTGATATTTAAACTATTATTTATAATTTATATTTCAAGCACATAGTATATAAAAATCCAACCACATTTATGCGGGTATAAAAATAAATTTAATTTACGCTTTATCAGCTCACATTTGAAACATTGTGTAGGGATTCAAAAATTTATTCTCACTGTCTAATTTTAAATATTTTAGTTCTATTTGGGTGGATATTTTTGTTAGTTGGTTCACTCACTAAGAAATTCTTCTAATTGATTTGTTGTCTAAGAAATTAACATATATACATTTTTTTTTTATCAATTTCACTCTCTCAAAGTTGCGACTGTAAAACATTGCACTTCTTTATATCCCCATTAAAATCGAAACACACTTTTATTTTACTAATATTGTGTTTTTCATAAAGAAGGGTTTTTCTTCCGGCACTACCCAAAAATACCATCCCACAAATCTTTGAAAGTGTCGATAACTCCGCCACCTTTCTTTTTAAATTTCAGCTTTTCACATTCGCCATTTTTCTTGTTGCAGTCATTACTCAGCGAACCACTTCTATCGTCTACATCAATTTCGTCTAATTGTAGAGATTTCGTTGCTTTCCATCGAGCCTGTGATTCACAATGCTCGCAAAGATCTTGTTGCCCCATCGAGATCAAAGCTTCGCAGCATTGCACAAATTTTTCATCCTTAATTTTAAACCATTTCCGCAACAGTTTACTGCATTCCTTATACTCCTCACGATCAGTGATCTCATTGCAACTTGGCTCCGCTTTGAGTAACGTCAGCGATAACAGAGCACATAAAATCGTGTATATCTTCATTGTAGCACCAAACAGAAACTAAAAAAATAACAAACCTCCTCTGAAATTTATTTACTTCGAATGTATTTGATTTATATTAATAAATTGCACAATTTAAACTATTATTTATAATTTATATTGAAAGCACACAGTACATAGAAATCAAACCACATTAATGTGGTTATAAAACATTTGAAACATTGTGTAGGGATTCATAAATTTATTCTCACTGTGTAATTTTAAATATTTTAGTTCTATTTATATTTGGGTGGATATTTTTGTTAGTTGGTTCACTCACTAAGAAATTCTTCTAATTGATTTGTTGTCTAAGAAATTAACATATATACATGTTTTTTTTTTATCAATTTCACTCTCTCAAAGTTGCGACTGTATAACATTGCACTTCTTTATTTCCTCATTAAAATCGAAGCACACTTTTATTTTGCTAATATTGTGTTGTTCCTAAAGAAGGGTTTTTCTTCCCGCATTACCCAACAATTAAGAAAGCTACAGTCGAGTGTGCTCGACTGTAAGATACCCGCTACCCATTTTAAATAAAAGCAATATATTTTGCGGTATTATTCTCAAAATATACCAAAAATACTAAAAATATACCGAATGGTTTATGTGGTATATCGATAAAGTACCGCATTCAAAATATACCATAGACGGCTCAATATACCAGATTGTCAGCCAAAGCAACTAAGACACCTAGTCAGTAGGCGTTTTTGCCCATACAAAAGTATTTATTTAATAACTTCCACAATTTTGATCTGATTGCAACCAAATTTTCAGGAATCATAACTACTATAGTAATTAAGCTTGTTATTCGATTTTTTTGATTTGCGGGGGCGGAAGTGGGCGTGGCAAAAATTTGAAACAAACTTGATCTGCGTGCAAACATAACAAATGCTGTCGAAAAAAAAATATAGCTCTATGTTATCTCGAATAGTCTCTGAGATCTAGGTGTTCATACGGACAGACGGACAGACACACAGACGGACAGACGGACATGGCTAGATCGTCTCGGCTGTTGACGCTGATCAAGAATATTTATACTTTATAAGGTCGGAGAAGCCTCCTTCTACCTGTTACATACATTTCCTGTCGGCACAAAGTTATAATACCCTTCTACCCTGGGTAGCGGGTATGAAAATATTATCCCACCAACCCTTGACAGTATCGATAACTCCACCACTTTTCTCTTTAAAATCCAACTCTTTACATTTGCCATCTACTTTGTTGCAGGGATTACCCAGCGTACCACTTCTATCCTCTACGTCAATTTCGTCTAATTGTAGAGAATTCGTTGCATTCCATCGAGCCTGTGCTCGTGCTCGCATTCGTTATACTCCTCGGGATTAGTGATCTCATTGCAACTTGGCTCCGCTTTGAGTAGCGTCAGCGATAAAAGAGCACATAAAACCGTGTATATCTTCATTGTAATGTCAGGGAGAAACTAAAGCAATAATATCAAATCTCACTGATAATTATACAACATATATAGAAGTAAATGAACTGCTCTATTTCTATTATGGGGTTGACATTCTCACAGATCGCAACATTAATAGCTTTAATGGCTCGTCATTGCTCGAAACATGTTGCTGTCGTTTCAACAACTAGGGTAAAGTCCAACAAACAGACAAATGTATTCACACATTCAATAAATCCCTTAACTGACTGACTGTGAGATACCCGCTACCCATTATGAATAAATGCAAAACAGTGTGGCAATTAGTTGAAAAGATACCAAATCAATATACCACAAAAATACTAAAAATACCAAAGGATATATTGTATTTGGTATATTGATATAGTACTACTTTCAAAATATACCGTAGAGTGCAAAATATAATATGGTATATTTCGAACTTATTACTTCATCGATAAACTAAATATGGTGTTTGGTATTCTCTAGAATTTTCGTTGTGTAATATTTGGTATATATATTTTTAAAAATACATCACTATTTAACTTTTACTCGAAATGGGTAGCGGGTATCTCACAGTCGAGCACACTCGACTGAACCTTTCTTACTTGTTCACTTATGGATTGCTATCGATTCTCCTAAGATTCATGAGTTCATGAGCACTTATAATGTTGTCGCTGTCCGCTGAGAGCTATGATTTTCAGAATAATAAAATAATATCAATATACAACAAAACTGTGCATACTTTTATTTTGTATTAAAAGGCTATTTTGGGTTATCAGCAAACTCTTGAAAGAATTTTTTCTTAAGTCTAGAATTTATTGACTCTATTTATAAATTTTTATTATTTCATTTATTATATTATAATAATTATATTTTTTAAAAGAGAACTTTTAGTTACAATCAAAAAGGGCAAAAACTTCATTTTTCAAATTTAAACCTTATTGGTTTTGGTTCAAATACACACCAAGGTTTTGGTATATTGTGTTTGCTATCAATATGTCCAACTGGACACACTCACAACTTGGCTGTTGTATATTGTTAGTTGCTGGTAAATTGATAATTGGATCACAGATCGCCGATTTGTCGTACCAATTTTGTCTACAACACTTCAGAGTTAGGTTGTCCAAATTGGCATGCAAGTTGCGTAGATGATCCTTGAAGGTAGCCAAGTAGTACGAATCCAAATTACGAAGCTCATAACGGTTTCCATGAACCAAGGACTGGGATGCAAAGCTCACAATCAGCAGGCACACAATAATGTGTCGCAAGTTAGAAGATCTCATCTTGATGAATGTTTTCGAACGAATGATCTTTTCTCAAATCGAATGTTAAATGTTGGCTTGCTTGATGCCTTATCTCGTAAATACATCGCAGCAAAACGAAGCATCAGACTTTGGAGAGAAATAGAATATTCGAGAAATACTCTCACCTCGATTTCCCTCTCTCTTTTAGTCGCAGCTAGAAAATATCACTTACACGCAATGTTTGCCTGTCAATTTTCTACTGATTTCATGAGTTTATTCAATTTTAATGAATTGGTTGCCAACTTTAAACTCATCATAATATTCTAGCTTGCGAGTTGGTATTGATAATCAGAATAAGGGATTTCAATTAAAAACAAATTAGACAAAACAAAACCAATTAGAAGTGAACTATGAGCAACTGCATTACTCAACCTCAGCAAATAATGAAAATAAAAAAAAACATGTAAAATTGTTGAGAATTTATGCAAAACTTCCTTTAATTCCATTCTTACAAATCGCAACAAACAATTAAGTTTGAATATCTCGTCATTTTTCAAAACATTCCTGAAACAAATGCGATCGAATTAATAACGAGTGGAAAATCCAACAAGCAGTGAAATGTTTCTCACATTCAATACATTTTTAAATTCAAAATTAAATTAAATTCAAACAACCTTCATAAAAATACTTTCTTGTCATTCAAATCTCATTGTTCTTTGGGCTCTCAGCAATGCTCTCACTCTAAAATTTTGTACCTATAAATTATTCTCGATTCTCTTAAGTTTTATGAGCTCATCGCTTCCCTTGTTGTCGCTGTCCGCTGAGTGCTGTGATAATAATAATTATAATAATATTAAAATAATATTAATATAAAACAAAAATATACGCGCTTTTATTTTGTATTAAAAAGGCTATTTTGGGTTATCAGCAAAGATTTAAAAGAATTTTTCACGAGTCTAGAAATGATTCTCTCTTAAATATTAATATCTCCACAAAGTATTTTGATATACATATGTACATATACATGAGTAGAGCCTTTTATTTTTATTGCTATAATTCCCGCTACACATGGGTGTCCGGAGCAGCTTACTGTATTCCTTGAGGATCGGTGATCTCATTACAACTTGACTCCTCTTTGAGCAGCGTCGTGAATATTTTCATTGTAGCACTAAACAGAAACTAAAAAAATATTAACAACCTCCGCTGACATTTATTTACTTTGAATGTATTTGATTTATATTAATAAATTATACAAAAAACAATTTAATATTGAAAGGAAAAGTAAACAGAAATCGAACCACATTTATGCGGTTAAAAATGTATATGAAATTTACGCGATATCAGTTTAAATTTGAAACACATCTCGATTCGCAATTTTATTCACACTATGTATGATTGTTACATAAGAATATTTTATAATTGCGTGGACATTTTTTTTAATTTTTTTTTTACTAGTTATGTTAGTTAAGAGAAGAGATTTTTCTATTTGATTTGATGTGGAAACATAAAGTTCCAAAACGGAACGATTTTTTTACTTTCATTACTTTCTTCTTCTCTTAAGCCAGTTACAACGTCCCCATTTTTAGAGCAGCGGATACCCAGCGTACGACCATGCATGTCTAATTTGAATCGTCGTAGTAGTCTAATTTCTTTCCGACGATTCTGTGATTCATCCTTGATTTTGACCTCTTCACTCGGTTTAACGACCTTTGGATCACAGATCGCCGATTTGTCGCTCCGAGTTTCTCTACAACATTCCAGAGTTAGGTAGTCCAAATTCTCATGCAAGTAGCGTAGATGATCCTTGAAGGCTTTCAAGTAATCGGAATCCGAATTACGAGGAGCATAATGATATTTACTCAAGTTGTAGGAATACCAATTTAATTTTTCACTCTGGATGGACTTAAAAGAAATTTCAGGCCGTAAAGCTGAACGCCGATGACTATTTCCAAGGACGTTGGACACGGATGCAAAACTGGCAATCAGCAGGCACACAGCAATGTATTGCAAGATAGAAGTTCTCATCTTGATGAATGTTTTCACACGACTGATCTTTTCTTAAATCGAATGTTTAATGTTGACTTGCTTTAGAAAGAAATAGAATACATATTCGAGAAATTCTCTCAGCTCAAATTCGCACTGCCTTCCAGTAATCTCTTTTAGTCGCAGCTCAAAAATATCACCCAGAGACAATGTTTTGTTCTATTTTCTACTAGACATAAACAACTGATTATCACAGCAAATAATGAAAAACGAAACAAAACATATAAAATAGCTAAGAATTTGTGCAAAACTTCCGTCGATTAAGAATCGAAATAATTTATTCATTTGAAGAGTTGTCAATGTAAAAGTTTCTATCAATTGCCTTTGCAACACATTCGACCGCAAAATGCATTCAATATGCCAAAAGGAAGTGCCATTGAATTTGATTGCATTCCATTTATTGTTCAATAAAAATGCTCGAGCTAAAACGCATAAAAGAATATGATGAACCTCAAAAATCTTTCAATTGCTCTGCTTGTGTTTCCCAACTATGAGTATTAAATATAAAAAGAGTGTAAAGGAAATGCAATTTCAAATTTTTTTTTTTTTTGGCGACGCATTGTTAACGAAAGATTTTGATGAAGTTGCCTTTGTGATGGCGAACTTTATTAAAAACTCGGAAAGTCGTCATCGTCGTGGTGATGTCAGAGCCAGCTAATATTTTATTCATTTTCGTTTGCACGCAATGCAATAAAATCGCCATTGCCCAAAAACGCAATCAAAATACAGCAATTTTTGCAATTGTATGAAATTGTTGAAGTGTGAAAATGGCTCAAAGTTATGCCATTGGCTTTTATCTTTTTATCGCCACCAGCAATGATTCATAAAAATGAGAAAACGACAAGAGATTTTCTATTGCAATTTTTAGTAGAATCACTCTGTCACTTTGAAGAAAGTTCAATACAAAAAGTAATAGTGAAAATGAATAATTTAAATACATTGTTTTCGCTATGCAAATTCCACATATGATGTCAAAGGTTGCACGCTCGTAATTAAAGTGCCTTGAGTTGATGGCAAATAAATTTTCGCGAATTTGCTTTTGAATGAAACTGACAACTGTTGTTCCACAAGCAGCTGCCAGTCAAAAGTTTTCGGTCTCGGCATCGTCAATGCTATCGTCTTCTCAATCAGTGCTCCACATGATTATTACCCACACATCTACATACATATACAAATAGGTAGACAGGCGAGCAGATAGACAGATAGACAGACATCAAAGTTTGCCATGGAAAAAGTTGGCAGGAAAACGCCAAAAAAGTTTTTAAGTAAACGCGCAACATCAGGACGAGGCTGATGACAAGGCGATGGCAAGGGGCGGAGGGGCAAGAGGCGCTCAAGATTTAAATCCCGCTCAGATCGCAGACCGCAAAACTAAAAATCAAACTTTAACTTAATGAAAATGCAATATTTGCTTTAACAAACTTTTCGCCAGCCTGACGCAAATTTATGCATTGTGCACAAACCGAAGCATGTTGATTCTGTAATTGAAACGTAGCTGAGCTAAAATCAAAGCACATAATTTCATTTCAAATTCAGCATCCATTCTCAATTTGAATTCAAATAATACATTTTTTTAAGAGGAAATGAGCACTAAAAAAAAATTTCCATTATCTGCATTAATTGTATTTTAGTTTTGATTTGTGTCAATTAGTTTATGCATTATATAACGAGTTAAAAATCAAGCAGACAGTCTTGAATCAAGGCTGACACGTTTTAAAACAAATTAAATGAGTGTGCTCGACTGTGAAATACTACACACCCATTTTTAGCAAAAGCAGAAAGTAATATAATACTTAAATATACCTTATAGAGAAGAAAATTTATCCGATTACTGCTCGAAACATTAAACATCAACACTGCAGAGGCCGTTTTTTGTAAAAAAAAATTATTTTTAAAAATAATAATAATTTAGAATGGCTGTAGACGGGTTAACTATATCGTCTCGACTGCTGACACTGATCAAGAATATATATACTTCATAGGGTCGGAGCCTGTTACATACATTTCCAGTAAGCACAAAGTTATAACACCCTTCTACCCAACGAGTAGTGGGTATAAATATATTTTTAAATCATGACCAAATATGTAGATAGTTTTCAGCTCTCATTATCAGTGTATTATGTGAAGACGTCTGATGCGTTGACCTATAATTATACCCGCTACACATAGGGTAGAAGGGTATTATAACTTTGTGCCCATATGGTATATATATTTGTGATCAGCGTCAGTAGCCGTCAGTAGGCTATATCCGTCCGTCTGTATGAATACCTAGATCTCAGAGACTACAATAGATTGATAACACAACAATAACACCTATCTTTGTGATTCCTTAAAATTTGATGACGATCAGGCAAAAATTCTAAAAGTTTTTAAAGAAATTTTGTATTTGACTGAAAATATGGTATATTTTGGACTTTATGATATACTTTGAAAGGAATACTTTATTAATATACCAAATATTGCCTTTGTAATATTTGTATCTCACAGTCGAGCACATTCGACTTCTTACTTTTTTTCATGACACTATTTGATTGGCGAATAATAAAAGTAAAAAAGTATATC
Source organism: Drosophila pallidifrons (assembly GCA_023558445.1). Taxonomy (NCBI): domain Eukaryota; kingdom Metazoa; phylum Arthropoda; class Insecta; order Diptera; family Drosophilidae; genus Drosophila; species Drosophila pallidifrons. The sequence continues at coordinate 25,671,143 of CM042347.1, read as the reverse complement.
GCAGTCGAACTTGTTTCTAGTACTACGCAAATATGCTCTTAATTTGCGAATACAAAAATGCCAAATTTCATTCGACACCAAAAAAATCTTTAATTTAGAACGAAATTTGTATGTGCGATAAGCTCACAAAACAGCGCACTTTTAAAATCGCAAATTCGAACAATTCAGTCGTGTGACAAAATTCATCAAGATGAGAACTTTTTACTTGACACTTACAATATTGTCCTTGGCGATTGTAAGCTTTGCATCGGATGACAACTGTTGGTTTGTCGATCAGTCGGATTTGGAAGAATTCAAAGGACGAATTCGTTATTGGTATGAGCACAAGGACAAACTAGCTCTGGAATGTTTAAAAGAGGAACCAGGTTCTAACGACAACTATGCATTCTGTGAGCTAATGAATCAACATCAGCGTCGAATGAAGAGAAATCCTACACAACATAGGGGAAGTGCACTTACACCTGCCCTTAAAATGAAAAATGGTAAAGCTCAAAAAATTATATACAATAATGAAACGACAGTGTTTTCCTATGTTATCGATTGGTTTAAACAAAAATTTGGATAATCTGAAAATGGAAAGGAGTCCTCATTGAGCAATAAAATGTAAATTTTCAAATTTCATTAAAAGTTATTGCGTTTTTATTGCTGTCATCATTTATTTTTCAGCAGAGAAGGACAATAATATCTGTAATATCTATAGTACATAGATAATACATCATATGACAACTATTAATATTAGCAAAAGAGGCTACTCACATATTTATGTATTTCTGCCTATAAACTCATCGAGTGAGAGAGTCTGATTCAGTTCTATACGAAACATTATTTCAGAGAGCGAGACCAAGCCCATAAATATATAAAAATAAAAAATATAATTAATGTGATTATTGAGAGAGAAGAGAGTTCTCAAATATTTTGTTATTTTGAGATTACTTTACTTGTTTTTCACTTTTTCTGTCAGAGCAAGCACTTAGCAATAAGCACAGCTTCTAACATATACTATAGACCGCAAGATAAGAATAGAAGACTCACTTAAAAATCAGACAAGTAAGAATGTTACAGTCGAGTGTGCTCGACTGTGAGATACCCGCTATCCATTTTGAATAAAAGCAAAATATTGCGGTATTTTTTCTTCAAAATATACCAAAATACAAATATACTAAAAATATACCAAATGGTGTATTTGTTATATCAATATAGTACTACATTCAAAATATACCATAGACGGCTCAATATACCAGATTGTCAGCCAAAGCAACTAAGACCCCTAGGAAGTAGGCGTTTTTGCCCATACAAAAGTATTTCTTTAATAACTTCCACAATTTTTATCTGATCGCAACCAAATTTTCAGGAATCAAAGCTACTATGGTAATTATTGTATATACCAATAAATTCGATTTTTTTGATTTGCGGGGGCGGAAGTGGGCGTGGCAAAAATTTGAAACAAACTTGATCTGCGTGCAAACATAACAAATGCTGTCGAAAAAAATTATAGCTCTATCTCTTATAGTCTCTGAGATCTAGGTGTTCATACGGACAGACGAACAGACGGACATCGCTAGATCGTTGTTGTTGATGCTGATCAAGAACATATATACTTTATAGGGTCGTAGATGCCTCCTTCTACCTGTTACATTCATTTCCTGCCGGCTCAATGTTATAATACCCTTCTACCCTATGGGTAGCAGGTATAAAAATGATCTACACTACATTCAGTCATGCCAAAATATTCATCAAGATGAGTCCATTTTATTAAGTACTCAGCATCAATAAAAACAAGTTGCATGCCATATATATAATATATATGTACATATATATGTCAACTGTAGCTAGGCTTACACTGCATATGTAGTATAGTATACTTCACTGGAATACTATGGGAGATACAGACGCTGTAATGTTATGTAAAAACTTCCGCAAATTAGAGTTCTTTGTTACAAATAAATTCTTATATCAATAAAGAATTTTATATGGGGTGTTAAGGTACTATTAATAAAGTTCACCTTTTGAAAAGAGAAAACTGTTTGCATTTTTATTGCTGCCATCAATTGTCTTACAGCTGACAAGTATTACATAATCACAACGTATTTAAAATACATATTTGTTTTTGTTTAGTTAAGGAGACAACTTTTAAAAGAGACTTGAACTCAGTTCTAATCGAAGCATAATCACTGAAAAAGCAAAAGCAAACAGCGCTGATATGAAGCTTCTGTTTTTAATTGCAGTTGCTAGGGGAAATTGTAGGGTATTAAAGTTGGAATTCTGTTTATAAAAGCTTTAGCCCCATTTTTGCAGTAGTCACATAATTTGGTAGCCCGAAACTTTTTTAATGCATGTAAATTTCGACGACGTTGCATGTGTGTACGAGTGTGTGTGTGTGTCTGCGATTGTGGTGTGTGTGTGTGTGTTAAATGGGGGAAGGCTGTGAAGATAATCCAAATCTCATTACGCGAAAGTCGTACTTAAGATTAAAAATAATTATTGCAATTTTTGTGCCGCGTCGCGCCATCACGTAGCCGCCGTGTAAGCTCCCTGCATCAGCAAGAGCACAGTAGGTGGGTGGGGGCGTTGCGAAAGGGTTGTGCGAGAGGTAAAAAAAAGAGTGAAAATTCAATTAGAATGCGCCAACTTCATGTGAACAAGCTCGACTGGCAGTCGAGGCGGCTCTAACTGTCTGGTTCTGTTACCCGACGGCAACCAGTCAGCGCTCTACTCGCCTCCGTCTCCGTTACCGGTTTGTGGCACGGTTTTTGTGCCCCAACTGCAGTGGCGACAAGTTACAGGTAGCAGTAAACAGAGAACAGAGAACGTCGGCGCGTAATCCTTTTGCCAGCCAGCGCCCCGAACCAAGCCCAACCACAATAATTTGATTTTACTTTGCTTTAACTTCATGAAAAAGTTTCAAGTTTTTTCACACACACACACACTCACACACATGCGCGGTCACACCCCCTGAATATACGTGTGTATATGTATATGTAGGTATATTTGTGCCTTCACACTGATAAAGTTTTTAATTTTGCAGCTGAAACTCATTTAGCGCAATGAAAGTGCTTGGCGTCTCTGGTCGGATATCTGAAATCTGATACGTGTTTTAGAATGTCTGCTGAATATTAAATGTTTGTGCTCTGTGCTTTAAAGATGACTAACTGACTCGACATACATCGCTTTAGGCTATAGATAGACAGAGAGAGAGAGAGAGAGAGAGAAGAGCGAGAGAGTTGCGAGCCAAGTTAAAACACCAAACTGAAACTTTGGCCAAACAATTTTCCAAAAAATGTGCCGCGAACTGGAAAAATACACAATCTCCAAATTCATCTTCATTACGAAAATGCATTCAAATGAGTTTCAGCAAGCGGAAGAAACTTTTCAAAAGGGGTTTCCCTGCGTACCCAAATGCACGACGAAGGGAATGGAAGAGTAAGCGGGTGGCAAAACAACAAAATGAAGCCAATGGAAAAGAATTTGCTGTGAAATTTTGCACAACGTCTGTCTCTCGGGCTCTCTGGATCCAAATGCTTGGCTAAATTAAATAAAATTTTCATATTTTTTGAATAAAATAATATTTGTATAGCATCGTCTAAAATCTCTCTATCTTAAGTATATTGACTACATTTCTGAGAGGCTTTACATCTGTATTTGTAACTAAATCGGAATATTTCGACAAAAGATTTAGAAATGCTTTTCTTAGTGTTTATTCTCCAGCAAAATTCATTCAAAGAATACAGTGAAATATCGATAATTGCATCTAAAACTTCATCATACACTCTCGATGAGATAATTGAGATATTTTTTAACTGAAATTCATTGCAGATAAATCGTTATATAATTATTTTCATTATTTTCAAGCAACTGACTTTGAGTTTTGTATGAAGAATGCTTTTAAATACTTTTGGGTAGAAGGTATATTTTTTACTTTATATATAATATATGTCGAAAGTAATAGTATATCGGCATATCAAATATATCATTGGATTTATTTTAGTATTCTGGAATCTTTTAAGAATAATTCAGGACACTTAAGTATTTTAGTATATTTACATTTTAGGCATATTTTATGCTCTATGGTATATTTCGAATGTAAAAGTATATCGATATATCAGACATAACATTTGGTATATTTTGGTATTTTTCAGTATATTAATATCTTTAAAAATCAGTATATTCAGTATTTCTGTAGTATATTAACTTAGTATATTTTAATGATAATTCGGAATATTTAAGTATTTTTCCGTTTGTTATCTTTTAAGAATAATTCAGTATAATTTGGTATTATTAGTATACCTTTTCGGTATATTTTAACAATAATATGGGTTGCGGGTATCTCCCAGTCGAGCATACTCAACTGCAGCTTTCTTACTTGTGTTGTGTCAAAGTTGAGTGCGCCATTATCGACGTTATACTGTATATAACACATACAATAAGCACATTCATCAACAGATTAAAAATAGATCTGCGTAGATGTTTGTCATTGTTTTTGTCATAACACATAATCACAATAATAATAAACAAAATGCTTGGAAAACCCCAAAAAACAAACAAATGAATTATGAAAAATATTATCAGTCTGTTTTCGAAAATAGAGCTTGATAGATAAGCGAGTTGAATATTCAAACACGCTCATTGAACAATAAATCGTACAATTTACCCTTTGAACTGTGTCGTATTTTAGTCTCCGGTACATTAGCATTAGTCACGAAAGACAAAAGTGTCTTGTTTGGACAGTTTGCGCATAATAAAGAAAACGATGGCAACACAACAAATAAACTAAGCACAATTAGTACTTACTTACTATTGTAGTAAGTCAGTCATCAATTAGAGAAGAAGCTTTGGCCTAAAGGCAATGCTATCGCTTATTAATAATGCAGGTCATGAAGTCACTTCTCAGTGGCAAACAGCAGCGTAACCGACTCATTTGTCACGCTGAAATTTATTAAAATGATTATCTCGTATCTCGATGTACATTTCGCACGGAATGCGTAATTTCTGTCACTTGATGGGAGTCCCCTTCAATCTCTCTCTCTCTCTGTCTCTCTATCGAGTTTTTCTTTCTTTTTTGGCTTGCCACAAATTGCACTTGGTTACTTATTAGAGGCTGCTGTCACTTGCCTCCTGCCTCCTGCCTCCAGCGCCTTAGGAAAGACAACAGCTTTTGGCAATTCCTGCTGATAAGGCTGCTGCTGTGTGTGTGTGGCTTTTCGTCCTTTGTGTCCTCCTTGCTTGGGCATAGTTTAATTGTAGCGCGTGTCGGACCTGTTTAACTTATGAGCGAAGCAAAGTGGAGTGTGGAGACCAGAGGGCGGGATTAAGAGAAGGGCAATTAGTTCAACAGCGCCCTGGGGAATTGTGATAATTAAAATGCTGCTGTATGCGGCAATATTTTTTAGCTGCCACATCTCTCAACTAATCAGATTGCTCCTATTTCAAATAAGAGCAACACCAACAAAAAAAAGGATCCAAGTCCAACCTTTCTTTAAACATGTCCTTGAATCTATTCCACCTGGAAAGTAAGCGCTCTCCTGGTAAATCAACATTTGCGTTTAATTTTATGGTAAAAAGCACTTTAATTTAGTTGCCAAAGCCATCGAGCTCTAATCCTATTAATTCAATTTCAATGCGAATGCCAGATTGGTTTCAATTTCTTTTTTTTTTTTCGTTTTCCCGGATGCTGTTCTTTTTGTTACCCAAAAATTGAATGCATTGTTTTCATTCGAAAATATTTTTCGCAACTATTTTATGACCATTTCTCTCTCTCTCTCTCTCACACACTTCCTCTGTCTCTTTTTCACTTGAGTTGCTCTCTTTCACTCAATGGGATTCCCTTAAAGGCGACGCCCAAATTCTGCCACCTGAACGCAATCAAATCTGCCAGTCGACAGACGGATCAGTTTTGCTTGGACATTCAACGACTTTTATTTGAATGACTTTTGCGAGTGTTTGATTTCGATTATTACGGAATCACTTTCAATTGAAAGTTTTCTATAAGTGAAATTACTTTAAGGTTTCTTTTGCTGTTCGTTCTGATTTTTATTTTGAAATGTGGCCACTAAGACGTTAATTGAGATTTATTCATTCGTGTTTCTGTGGGTTTCATTGAAAAAGTTTTGTCATTTGAATAGAAATTCGATAGCTCGCAAAGTATTCTCCACTGTAATAATTAATTATTTATCAAGTTAATTACAATGTTGTTATTGTTTTTAATTGCATTATGATTAAGTCGAACACATAACTAGCTTAATAGATAATCGAACCCGTTATCCAAAGGGTTGAAGAGTATTATAACAGTGTGTCTCTTAGAGACAGGCATCTTCCCTAGTTGTTTGCTGACAATCTGGTATATTGTGACCTTAATGGTATATTTCGAATGTAGTACTTCATCGTTACACGAAATATGGCCTTTGGTATATTTCAGTCATTTTGCGGGTCTTAGCTGTGTTGGCTGACAATTTGCTATAATTTTCGGGTAGTTCATCAATGTACCCAATATGACCTTCGGTATTTTTGCGGTATAATATTTGTTATATTTTAAAAATAATACAGCACTGTTTTCCATTTATTCAAAATGGGACAATTTGGTATAATTTTCGGGTAGTTCATCGATGTACCAAATATGACCTTTAGTATTTTTGCGGTATATTTTTTTGGTATATTCTGCTTTCCTTTTATTCAAAATGGGACAATTTGGTATAATTTTCGGGTAATTCATCGATGTACCAAATATGACCTTCAGTATTTTTGCGGTATATTTTTGGTATATTTTAAAAATAATACAGCACTGCTTTCCTTTTATTCGAAATGTGTACCGGGTATCTCACAGTCGATCACACTCGACTGTGGCTTACTGGTTTGTTTTATTAGAATTCACTGGCGCCAGTTTTAATTTGCCCCCTTAAATACCTTATAGAATATAGTTTATACGCTTTGTTAGGTTCTTTAGTAACCTTCAATAAAATTAATATTTTTCTTCTTTTTTTAGAATCAGCCACAGAAGAACAACATCAAAGCCAAAAAAATGTGAGTTAATGATTCATATCAGACTATAAATTAAAACTTATAATTAGTATGAATCTTAGCTACAGTGTAATAAAATTTATTTATAACTTAATCAAATGTTTACTACTTTATAATAAATACATTAAATAGTAATGCCAGTCAATGAATTCATAATTCAAATAGCTGTAAACAGAAATGACTCACACTTATTGAATTCACTTTGAGTCCAACCACAAAATCGCATTAATTCTTACATATTCATTAGATTTATTGATAATCGTTTGTCTGATGTGTTATGATTGTGACTAAGCAAAAGCTGTTTGAATTGGGTTCAGCGGCCGTTTGTTAATATATTAGAAGTGTTCACATATTATTATAAAATAAATTTAGGATAGTTTTGGCATTCTTTAATAGAAAGTTTGTTTTTACTTAGTTCGAATTATAATCGAGGTATATACTTTCTGCTATATGTCGCTTATAATTCTAAATAGGAAATAAAAGATACAGCAGAAAATCTTTATCTATAGTATGTAATAAATGTAAATAAATAAAAGGAAATTTACAACTGAAGTTAGAAATAAATTAAAAAAAGAGCCAGTTTCATTTGAAGAATAACTCTTACAAATTTGTTACCATCCTTAGTTAATATATTTTTGTCGGTTAGTTATGAATTTGCAAGTCCTTCAAACAGAACATCTTTATCTCGATTATAATTCTAAATGAATAAAAAGAAACAAACTTTCGAATATAGAAACAGATTAGAAAAAGAACTAGTTTCATTTAAAGGCTAACTCTTACAAATTTGTTACCATCCTTAGTTAATATATTTTTGTCGGTTAGTTATGAATTTGCGAGTCCTTGCCAGCGGCAACAATAAATTTCATCAATTGCTTGCGTAGCGCATTATGCAAATTTCGAAACTATGTGAAGGCAAAAAACTTTTCTTTTCCTGTGGCTTTTCTTACAATTTTTTGCACAGCTGCTGCTGCCGAAGTCGAAGTAAAAAGTCGGCGTAGGCAGCAAATGAAAATCTTTGGCAAAGTCGTCTAAAAAAAAACAGCGGAAAAATGAGAGACAAATTGCAAGCGGGCGCTAGTTTGTTTTTCTTAGCACATGTGCAACAATTTCTTTTTTGGGGGTGACAAACTTTGAAAAGGAAACAAAAGTGGCATCGTACGTTTGACAATTTCATTTTTATTTGATATAATCGAAGACTTACAATATTTAATGCATACATATTTCGCTTCGTATTCGGTATATAAAGGGTTTGGCGCGTAGAAAAATTTGAAGTTTTTCCCACAGGCTAAATACTAGTTTAGGGACTAAGCTACATAATCAATTATGGTATAAATACTCGTATATGGTATATTATATGACAAAATGGTATATAATGTGTGTTGTACGTACTAAAAATATGTTTAGATTGATCGCTTCATACTTAAAACAGTATTTTCATATTCACTTTACTTTGATGTCTATCGAATTTTGGCCAAATTGTATGAGTGTATGTATGGGATAGCTAAAAGTACAATTATAACAGAAACAAATGGCTGGATGTTAACATACAGTTTGAGATGCAGTGCTCGCACAACCCAGTCTATGTAATTAACTAATACATAATACAAAATTCATAGTATGACAAATTTAATAAATACTTTTCTCTTTTTCATTGTGACTTGTAACTCAAATTCGTTGGTATTGAATGTGTGTGTTTGTTTGTGTTGTTTTGGTTTCATTGTGTGTGTGTGTATGTGTATTTACATAAATAAATAAACTACATGCCTAAATGAAGTTTTAACAAAGCAAATGACATAGCTAAAAGTAACTTGTCTACAAATACAACAAAATAAATGTGTGGGCCAACTTGTGTTTAACTTGTTCACAACATTCTGTGCAGGAAACCCTCGATATAAGTAGTTTAGCAAGTATTATCCATTTGGTTCACGTTCCTTCTTCCTTGCTGCATTCCTCTCTCTCGCTCGCTCTCTCTCTCAATTCTAGACTAGAGGTGTGGGTGACAGTGTGGCACGTGTTGTTCTGGTCGGTGATTTGGTTGGTGTGGCTGCCCCGCTGCTGTTGCCACTGCCACTGCCGCTGCCATTGTTGCTGCTGGCCACCAAGCCACTGCCATGCAATCGAAAGAGTTCACCCACCGTGATGGACACCTGGACAGCTCCTTTGCCCTCTAGCACATCGGCAGCGCAGCAAATTAGATTCTGTGTATCAAATAGAATAGATGAAAGACATTATTAGTAATGCAAAGTGAAGAAAATTCAACTAGTTTACAACTGTCAACAGATTGACAGTCACTGTCGCGAATGCCTTCGATACGTGTCTTGACTTAGCCCAGCACAGTGACTCTCAAACTGCACAGCAAAGGAAATTACGTTTTCAGCCAACTTTTTGTTTGATATATAGTATTTACGCATATATATTTCTTTGATTCTCATATATGTATATATATAGTGTTTGTTTGTTCTTTGTGCTTACAATAAATGCAACAGTTTTTTTCGTTTTGGTTTCAATGACTGGGCCGCATTTTAGCATTATTATTATGTGCTCTTCTCTTACAATAAATGCAACTTTGCTTGTTGTTTGGCTCATAATAAATATGTGTGTATGTAGATTCAATATTTTGATTGTTTTTCATTTCGGTTTACAGTGTCGAAAAGTTTATAGTATTATATTAGAGCACAAATATCTGGTCATTCATGTTTAAATGTTGTTTATAAAAATTAATGATCTATGCGAACTAAGTGTATTTTGTATATTTTTAATGCATTTCTTATAGGTCTGCCTGAATGTTGTTTTCTCAATTTTGTTAGACAAAATATAAATATGTGTGTGTATACATATATGATTATTCATTTTCGTATTTTTCGACTCGTTTCTCGTTTTAAGTACAATATATAGTATAAATGCGATGTTTCTTGTAGAAATTTGATTAGCTTTGTCGTCGAGAATTCATTAAGTACTTATGCAGCATATGAATATACATTTGAATATAGACTTAGGTAAATTAAATATGTATGTTATATTGTATGTTAGGAATGTAATTTCTCAGTTAATTTCATAATACATGTTTTTTGTTTTTATAGTCATTGCAAAAAAGAAGCACTCGGTTTCACACTCAGTTTTGTTTCAATTAGTATAAATTATATATAATATTTTTGTTTTAGTCATGAAATATTGCTTTAGAGATGTGTGATGAATGTGTGTATATATATTATATAGCTGATTAGGACTGCCAACTATCGTCGCAAGTCAAAGGCACTATTTTTGTGAATTGGATTTTCTTTTTAGTTGTGCGATGAGAAGAACTTTGTTTAAAATGTATTTTGTGCGCTATTGAAGAGAATGTTTGTGTGTTTTTTGGATTTGTTATCTAGAATTGTTTATAGCTATAAACTATTTTGTTTATGTCCCTGCCTCAGTTAAAACCGTACAACGCTCTTTGCCTGTTCACCTTGCTTAACAACTAAACTCTTTCACTGGTAACTGGTTAACTTTCTCTCTCACTTTCCTTTCTTTCACTAGCACAAAATGGAACTCAAATCAAGTCAATATATATATGTATATAGTATGTTATATAGTTCGTTGTAACTTAATAGTGAATAATGAATGATTTTATGAATATATAGGGGAATACGTTTCTTAGTCTTTGGGTTGTTTTTGTTTTGTTTTGTTGTATAAATGCCTCCAAAAATGTGTGTGCGAAAAGACTACAGCTAAAGCCTAGGGTATAATACAATTGTTGATAGCAGCCTCAAAAGAACTCACTACTAGAGTTAAATAATGTGTGTATCGATTAGTATAAGCGGCAATAAAAGCTGCAAATACAAAATAAAAACTATTGGCAATACATAAAGGCAGTAAAAGCTAATGGGAACTATGATTATTGTTGTTGTTGTTGTCGCCATTGCTAGCCGGGCAATGGGAAGAAGACAAGCCACAAAAATGTGGCAATGAAGACGCAGGATAATATAATTGTCAGCGTGTGTGAATCGTGTTTAAGCAACAAAGTGCCAGCTTCATGTTGCTTTAGCTTCTCCAGTTTTGGCTGCTGCTGTTGATGTTGCTGATGATGCTGCGATTGCTCGTCCAGGCGACAAATGCTAAACACCTCCAGCTTGGGTATCTGTTCGAAGAATTCAATGCGCTTCGCCAGCGGTTTAACCACATTCAAAGATGTTTCCAGTTGTTGTTGATGTTGCTGCTGTTGTTGCTGCTGCTGTTGTTGTTGTTGCTGCTGCTTCTCGTCTATCAGCTGATAGTGTCCTGCCGGTCCAGCGGCGGCCACATCGTGCTCATGCTCAATGATTGTCTGCAGCGTGCGATGCGTGTTGTTGTTCAATTGAAAACTATGCTGTCCATGCGGACTGATCAAATTCTGCTTGATCTTCTCGAATGTCTTTTGCTTCGCTGTGCGCAACAATTGCCCCACTGTGCCCAGTTGTTGACGTTGTTGTTGATGGTATTGCTGTGGCTCATAGAGCCAACTCTTGATTGTTGTTGCTGCTACTGTTGCATCATCAGACATATGCGCTTCCTTGCCATTGATAAACTCACAATTCTCATACAATACATTTTCTACTTGCTGCTGCATCTGTTCTGGCTGTTTGGTGCAGGAGGAGGAGTTTTGTGCATTTACTTTGTGTATTTGCTCTGGCTCAAAATGTTGCCCAACAAGCAAATTTGGTTGCGGCTGCTGCTGTTGCTGCAATTGTTGCAACTTCAGCTGCAACTCTTCCTGCTGCTGCAGGTAGCGCATATGCTGATGATGTGGATTCGCATCGAGGGCAATCAGTGCGGCAACTGTGCGCAGCAAAGCCACCGCATTTGGCACTTGGCCATTGGCATTGTTATCAACGTTGTTGTTGTTACTGTTGCTGTTGCTACTGTCGCTGCCGTTGACATACACATCAGCATCATAGTCATCGTCAGCGCGTTGCTGCTCGCCGCTGCCGTTGCTGCTTTGTTGTGGCACAACATCTGCACAGGAGCAAATCAACTCCTGCAACCAACACCAATAACAGATTTTTATGCATCATTCATCAATGTAGTGTATGTATGGGGAAGGAGGGAAGGGAAGGGGTAAATGGCAAATGGATTCAAGGGTCACTTACAAACTAATTACTACGATAAAACAGTCTACGATAAGCAAAGGCGGGAAAGCTTAAGCATTTTCAAAATTGTTCCACAACCGTTTAAAGTATTCTCAATTGACTCGACTCGACTCATATTTAACTAGGATCAACTTAAACTTAGGGTAATATATCACGTATACGCACCTCATCCACGCCAATGCGACGACACGCCTCCAAGAAGTTATCCACATTGCGTCGACAGCGCGCCATCGAAAGTTTGTTCTAAAAAAGGAAGGGTATTAGTTTAATTGAATTTTAAATACAATAATTTAGAGCGCAGCAAAGAAAACATTTGTGGTGCTTGGCAACTTAAATACATTTGGATATTTGATTGAATTTGTATTAGATTTGTCTTCATGACTAATTGAATAGCAACATAGCATATGGTTGAAAGTAAAAAGATAATAGTTGTTTTTATTTCTTATATTAAATCTAGTATTAAATAATAAGTTTCGAGAAAAGAGAGTGCTGGCTGCAATCGAAAAAAATCTATGCCTATCATAAAGTTCATAAGTTCAGTTTTTATTATAAAATTGGACATTTTTATTGTTTTCCTTTGAAGGTCTTTGTAAGAGGTTGGAAACTCAAACTCGTAGCCAAGCTCGGAGACCCTAATGCTCTTTACTTTTGGGCAATGGATATGATCAACAGTTAGGCTGCCTTTACAAAGTGAGCTCTGAGCAATTGCCCTTTGAAACCCTTCATTTCATAAATTATTAATTTTAATTTCAGTAAATAAATGACGTAATAAATAAAGTATAAATTAAACGAAATATTTTGAAAATGAACAATTTAGTAGGAATAGTTCTTCTTTATGGTCGTTCTATTGTTTCTTTGCATTACTAATAATCCTTAATTGTCTAATATTCTAAAATTGCGACTAGAGCGCCTATTAAAGCGACAAATGTATCTCAATTATCAACAGAATTTTGAATGTGAATTTAGAATGTGAATTGTATACATATTACAATTTTCATGAAAGAAGTTAAAAGTAGAACTTTGATGCCTTTGTTATTCACTACGAAAAAGGAATCAATTGAAATCATTAATTGATTATACTTAAGTCATACACATATTAACCATATGTTATATTCCGAAATTGTCGCATTTCTAATTCAAATTGTTCTCTTTCTTTTTTAGACTGCCCTGCACCACAGTTTGTTTGCTTCGTCTAAGAACTCACCACACCCGGCGATGGCACATGGATGCTGGCCACAGAGCGCGGTCGCACATAGTTGGCCAAATGGCACAAAATGACGCCATCCGTCAGAGCCGATGCAATGTCCTCTGGGAGCGTCATCTTCAGACGCGTCTCAATGATCTGCAAGCCAAAAAGATGTCAACAAATGACAAAACAGAATGTGATTTAAAATATTTACGCTGCGCAGCTGTGACATGAGTTCGGTTTCTTCGCGCTGTCGATCGAATTCGCGTCGCATGGTGAAGCTCAACTTCTCAGCGGGAATATCATGATTCCAGGTGACGGTGCGATGTGTTTTCACTGTGCCCATTTTACTGGTGGCACTCACAGGTGACTTGATGACGCTGCTCGAGGCAGCCGACGAACCATTGGACGAATTAAATTTGCCATTGCTTCCATTACTATTATTGTTGGTGAGCACGGCACCGAGGCCATTCTTCATGGGACTGTGAGGCTTGACATAGCCCAAACAATTAGCAGCGTTGTTGGCTTCTGGCGAGGATGTGGGTGAGGATGCTGATGACTTCATCAGCTCGGTGTTGCGTGACGGTATCACTTTTTGTATGGGTTTCTTTGGTATGACAACATCATCGATGCCATTGCCGATGCTTTGGCCATTGCCATTGCTGTTGCTGTTGCTATTTCCATTGTGGCCATTGCTGCTCGGCTGTTTCATAATGGACTTGGGCAACGTGGTGACCGTTGAGCCGTTGGTCAAACGTGGCAGCTGCTCCTCGTCATTGGCATTGGCATGCTTCTGCTTGTAAACGCTGTTGATTTCCTGATTTCGCTGCTGTTTCAACGCTTCCTTGTACTCCCTGCAAAGCAAGAAAAGAAGGTAAGTTAGAATTGAAAATGAAATACAATTAAATTTTAATGAAATTCATTTACTTGTAGGTCTGTATGTTGTTCAGACTCTTGTTGAGCTTGCCATTGCTGCCGTGAACGCTGCGCTCCTGATGATCCAGCATCAGATCCTCATCCTGATCCGGCGACGAGCTGTTGCTATTGTTACTCGAGCTATTCGAATGCGCATAACTCAGATGCTCAGACGAAGCACGCTTGCAAGGGAAGCAAGTGGGGAAATTCCCGCACTCAGCGTCAAACTCTCATCCACAATTGTGCTGGTGCTCGACGTCAACGATGCATCCATCAAATCCGCGCTCAGCGGCAACTGTTGTTGCTGTTGCTGCTGTTGAGTGTTGCTGCTGCTGCTCCCACTTGAAGTCAATGCTCGTGGCAACGTGGCACAATGCAGCGGCGAATCAGTTTTCGATTTTCCGGGTGCATCGTGCGACCAACGTTTGTCCAGTCCATCGCTTGTGCTGTAGCCTGAATCGATTTGATGTCGCGCCGCGTGACGTTGACTCGATGATGACGTCGTCTCGAGCATGTTGCCACTGGAATTGTGACGTGGTGCACGTCGCAGCGTCGTGTAGCCATCGTAATTGCCGCCAGCACGCGCGCCCTTCTCCTCCCGCGTCGCCTGCGTCTCCAGAAACTTGAACACGTGCACCAAACCACGCATGCAGAGCTGCAACAAAAACGCATCAATTGAGGATTAGTGACAGCTTCGAATTGTGCATCAAGGTAAGCACTAATGAATTATTATTTATAGTTATTTGTATACATCTATTTTTAAAAGACGAAAGTAGAGTTTCCGAAATGCATCTGTCAAATTTTTCGGGTTTTTGTGGCATTCTTCAAGGCATTTTATTACAATCCATAGTTTCTTGCTGTCTTATCTGTGTGTCTGTGTTTCTTAGTAGCTTATTATAGCTAAAGATTTGTCGTTTGCAATAGTTCTCTGTAATTTATTGTAAACTTCGAAGAGCAATCTTTTTTAAGCATCTTTCAATTAAAATTAGTTAGAAATAAGTAAGAAAGCTACTGTGCTAGACTGTGAGATACCTGCAACCCATTTTGAAAATAGCAAAGAACTGCGGTATTATTCTTAGTATATTCCAAAGGATATACGGCAAAAATTCTAAAATATACCGAGGGCAATATTTGGTATATCGTTTAAGTGCTACATTATAAATATACCCTAGAGATTAAAATATACCAGATTGTAGCCAAAGAAGCCATACTAAGGTTTATCTTCTTCTGCCCTTTAGAAAGAGGGTTTAAAAATCAATATTGATAGTAAAGTATAATATTTGAATTTATTTTTGAATTTGATTAGAATCGTTTCTGATCAATTCTGATAATTAAGACAATTTTAGTAAAATGAAGAAACAATGCTTTATTAGTTGTACTTAGCATTATTATTATTAGTTTTGCAATACTAATTTCATTTCATCTGTAATCAATTTTAACACTTTGAGTATGATCAAACAATCTAAATTTGATAATGGAAACATTTTAAAATATACCCAAGGATTTTTTTGCAGTCATAACAATTTAGTAATTAAATATTTCTAGTTTGTTACGAGGACTCTTTTATGCCAATCTTATTTTGCATTTACTATCAGAAATCAATCTGAATTTCAAGGTACAGCGTTCTAAAATAAACCAAAATCTTATCTTGCAGTTGTAAGAATGTATTTTTACACACATAAACTGAATGTAATTGAAAACTTATGTTATGGTTATAGCCAACCGACATTTGATCTGCAGCCAAACTAGATTGATTTCTTCACAAGTCACTGCATGCTGTAAAAAGATCACATTACACTCAAACAAACAAGATGCTTGTTTGGTAAACTGAGCACCAATAACAATATATTACAATGTAATTGTAGAGAAAATAATAGGAAAGTAACGTTGAAATATGACGACATGAGTTGAGCTATTTTTGCTGCACTTCAAGTTGATAGCTTATCTTATCTAGTCTGGTTAGCCTGGTCAACGTTTTACTGTTTGTTTATCACAACTATTGTCTGATTTTGTACTTACGCTAGCGGGGGGCGCAGTTAATGGATTGTTCTCCAGCTGCAGTTCGACCAAAGTGCTCATGTGCCTGATCTCCAGCGGCAGACTGGCGATGCGATTGTTGCTCACATCCAGCGACACCAGACTCAGGCAGGTGATCTCCCTGGGCAGATACAAGAGTTGATTGCTTCGCAACGACAAAGAGCGAAGTGTGCGAAGTTCCCCGAGACGCACAGGTAAAGCAGACAATTGATTGTATGAGGCATCGAGATCGGTTAGGGTTTGATCCAAGCGTCCCAGCTCATCGGGCAGTGTGGCCAAGCGATTGTTGGAAACGAGCAGCACTTGCAGTGGCAGGAAACAGATTTCGCGTGGCAATGAGCTCAGCTGATTGCTGCGCAGATCCAAATACGTCAGCGAGGACAGCTGCTTCACCGACTCCGGTATGCTGCGTATGGCATTGTGATAGAGCAGCAATGTTTCCAGAAACGCAAACGTTGTGATCTCCTCGGGCAGCTCACAGAATCTATTTCGGGACAGATCTTTAAAACAGAGAGAAAAAACTGTGACATTAATTGGGGAACCAAAACGCACCCCTGCTTTGTATTCTTATTTCTTTTGGGGGAGAGAGAGTAAATATATTAGTGTGTATGTGTGTGGAGCGGCTTACTCCCGCCTTGGGGCGTTTCATTTGCCACGCACACTGGAGCGCATGACCTCAATCTGCTCGGCAATTGCCCGGTGGAGCAAGTGGGAACAAGCGCCGTGGAATGGGCAATTAATTTACTAAATGAATTTGCATGCAAAATGAGCGCAAACAGCAAAACGAGGGAGCCACTAAAGAGTGTGCCCCAAAAGCAGACAATGTGGCCGGCAAGCGGTTAAGCGGCAACGCAAAAAAAAACAAAACCGAGTGAGGAAGCTTCAGTCAAGTGTGATCGACTGTGAGATACCCGTTGCTTACAATATACCGCAATATTCAAAATATAGTAAAGAATAGAAAATATACCACATATACGATAGGGTATATTCGGTATAGCAATATACCGCAACATTGAAAATATGCCATAGAGTAGAAAATATACCACAAAATTACAATATACCACATCATTCAAAATTTACTATAGAGTAGAAAATATACCTTTTACACAATACGGTATAATTGGTATAACAATATACCGCAACATTCATAATATGTATACCATAAAGTACAAAATACCACATATACGATTAGGTATATTTGGTATAACAATATACCGCAACATTCAAAATATACCATAAGTGTATAAAATATACCACATATACGATAATGTATATTTAGTATAACATTATACCGCAATATTCATGTACCATAAAGTACAAAATATACCATACATTGTATATTTGGTATTACAATATACCACGACATTACAAATATACTAAAGAATAGAAAATATACTACATATACGATTAAGTATATTTGGTATAACTATATACCACAACATTCAAAATATACCATAGAGTAGCAAATATACCAGATTACTTAAATCATCTCTAAGTTTTATTTCAACTAAATAATAAGGATGTAGTTATTTTTTCTATTTTTTTTTCTTCCGACTCTCTTTCATACATTTCCTCCTTCATGCCACAAACTTATAATACCCTTTTTTCCTATGATGAGCGGGTATAAAAACTATACTCAACCAAAATTTATTGTATACACGAAATTGTGCGTAAAGTTTGCTGCTACAATAGTGCAAACAATTGGAGTAAACTGAGAGTGGGAATGCGAATGCGAATGGGCAATGGGAAAAACAAGAGGAAAATGGGCAACTACGTGTTTAGGTGCAGCATCATAAAATTATGTAATTCAAGTGCCACAAAACAAACAGTCGAGTGGGAGCTACAAGCCACTCTAATTTGAGCAAGTGGAGGAATGCGCGAGCAAACAATGAAGCAAACAAAATAGCGGTTTACTAGGATACATATTTATAGAATGCCAAGAAACTTGACTAAAGTTAAAGTAAGAGTAGAAGCATAGCAAAGAATTCTTTAAAGGTCGTTGGAGTAGGAAATAATCAAGGTAGCAAAAGTAAACTAAATTAACACAGTATAATAATATAACTATGTACTATGTGAAATTAATTACAGTTCCCACCTTTGGGAGCAATTATCCGAATTTGCTTAAACAAATAAAGCATGTATTTAATCTTTAACCTAAACACATTGACTCTAGAGAATAGTTTGGAATATAATTGAAAGATTATGTGAGAAGTAACTATTTAAATGTTAGTTGAATGCAAAAAATGTAGTTTTCATAATTATGGGATTAAATTTGATAACCAAAATAGTTAAATGAAATTTGATTGACAAAGTTTGTGTAAAGTTTATAGCTTTGTAGAAATAAACTAGATCAATAAAAACAAAATGATATATAGTAGTAATCAAAATGATTTTCAAAAATAAATGATTGTTACTATTATTTAATTATGTTGTAGTCTATCTTTCTATACACAGTTTTTATTTCTAGTTGGTGTGACGAAACCACATCAAATTAATCACAGAAAAGAAACCCCTTTTGAAGAAAAGAAAGCCTAACTAAAACGAAGATTTAACTTTTTTACTGTTAACAAATATATAATATATAAATAATATCAGAATAACTTAATATATTTTGAAATTAATGTAATATGTTAATAGTAAAAAAGTTAAAACTGCTTTTTAGTTAGGCTTTCTATTCTACTTCTTCAATAAGTGCAATCAAAAGCTATTCTCTTTACGAACTCTTTCAGAAAAGAAACCTTGTTGAATTTTATTAAATCAACCTTACAAATGTTTTTAGTTTAGTCAAGTAATTAAAAGTGTTGGGTGTCTGTTTAGTGACCTTTTAAACTAGTTGAGAGCCTATAAAACAGGCGCTCATAAAAAGTTCTGCTGGCGATGCTATCAACAAAAGAGTTTTGGGCAACTAAATGGAATTTGAATTTCGATAGAGTAGCCGAGTTAAGAGTGTTCGATTGAACTAGTTCGCGTTTGGAACCACTTTGGAACCATTCGGTTCGGCAAATTGCAAATATTCATTAGACACTCGACTCGAGTCTTATGCAACACACGCTGAAAACCAGAAGTAAAAGCGTGTATTTCAAAAAGCCCCAATCGCAATCCATCAGCGAGTTGCCACTTGAAGACTTCACTGGCAAAGCACTCACAACAACAGCAACTCGGAACATTAAAACTGGCTGACGACAGCCGTTGTTTGTTGTTGTAGACAGTTGTTGTTGTTGTTGGGATTTACGCACACATTCAGTGACTCCTCAACCTACGTCAAGTGAAGATTGCTTTATGTTTTCTCGGTGCAACAAAAAACATTGTCGCATATGGGGTGCGGCTTGTGTAGATTCTCGCTATGGCTTCGCATTAGTTGGAAGTTCCCTCTTCACTCCTCCATCCCCCTCCTAAATCCCCCCTTCGATATACAAAAGGAACAAAGTCAGACAAAGGCAACGCTTAAGATGGCAATGGCTGCATTTGCCTGACTGCTTGTTGCTTTTTGTTTGCTGCTGTTGCATTTTATGTGTGTGTGCTGCACCCACAGGTTGAATAAACTTTTGCCTGGCAACAGGATGTGTCAAGGACTTTATTATCAACCCTCGAGGCAGCCAAGTTATCAGTTTCAATGCAGACAAACTCTTTTTTTTCTTTGCGGAAATTGGATTCTCGCAGCAGCATCCGAGCACAGAGACACGGACTAAAACAACTAACTGGGCCACAGACTTTGTTTTATGCCCCGGGCAAGGCACTTCTCTATCTCTATCTCTTTCTCTCTCTATCTCTCTCTGGGGCTTTGATTTGGCTGGTGGCCAACAACGCAATGCGCCACAAAACAATTCGCAAAAAAATGAAACGTGTAAAATAAATCACAATTTTATGCACACACTTTTTTGTTGTTGAGTGTCTGACGCGACAAACAAAATTCGAAATTGGATCGCTGAGACAGAGAGAGAGAGAGAGAGAGAGCGAGAGAGCAATATAGAGTAACCACACCTGCGCAGCCACAGAGCTCATAAATATTGCATAGTTGCCACAGAGTGAGGCAAACGGCAATTACCCCGAATTACTCATATATACACAAGACACAAGGGTGCAGCCCAGGATAAAGCCACACGCAAGGGACAGACTAGAAGGGGAGAGAGGAGACGGGGGGGGAGACTCTTTTAAGGGGCGTCAACGGAAGCAACAAAAAATTAAATTGATGGCGCCACATTCCGCACTCCACTCAATACACACACACACACTTTATATGTGGCAAGGGGGTCTCAATTTGGAACTACTCCGTCACTACTCCCTGTCTGCCCCCTCCCAATTTGCCCTTGCCACTGGAGAGGACCATTAGGCAATTCCGGCAGTTTCTTGCTGTGGCTATTGATGGATTTATTGAAATTAATTCACTCAATTTTATTGCTTTCGCTGTTGACGCGACGCACGCTTCGCATTATGATTCATAATGCTACACAAAATATAAAAAAAGAGAAACAATGAAGGGCCACATGCCAAGTTTCCCGTTGCTCAGTCGTAACCTTTTAAGGCGCATTCGCCAAGTGACTTGCCTAATAGATAAGGCCAAGAATTGCATATGGTCACATCCAGCAATTAGTCTAAATATGGCGAGCTATCAGAGTATTGAACCGATGATGAATGTAGTTGAGGTAAACCTAACAAAGTGACTGAAATTCCAGCTAGTTCATTTAACTTCCTTTGTGGCTTAACTGCAGGAAATTTCTTGAAGACAGCTGTCTGCTAAATACACAGAGAGAAAAACTACGTACTAACAACTAGAATAGAAATTATTAGATAGAAAACTATTATAGTTTCTCGTGTTTATAAGCTTCTTAGGATAAAAGAAAATAATGATTTCAAAAATATATGCTTAATTAAACCACGAAAAAATGTCATAGCTGAACACAGAACACTAAATATAACATACATATTTTGTATACTTATACATAAAATTGAAATAATTATATTATTTAAAGAGTAATAAAACGAGAATTGTTCTCAAACTGTCGACTTCATTTAGGAATTTAGTTTTGCAATTTCTTCTAGCTGGATAGAGAGAAAAATTACGTGATAAGAACTAAAATATAAACTTTTTGATATTAAAAGAATGAAAAATATGTATTTTTAGTGTTCTGTAACATCTTTTCATTGTTTAATTAAACATATATTGAATTCATAATTTTCTCCCATCTTTAAAATCTTATAATTTTAAGATGGGAAAATATAAAATTGTTTTAGAATTTAAGACTTTGTTAAGTACTTTATTTAAGAATTAATTTTTAGTTCTCAACTTTACACTTGTTTTTGGTTTGATGCAAATTTGGCATCTTGATTTTTTTCACATTACTTGCTTCTTTCATATAATTTGCATTTCTATAAAATGTAATTAAAAAAGTGTCAGCTGTCTATTTATAATATAAACACAATGATAATTAGGTTAATTTGTTCCAACGAAGCGAAAAGAGCATGTAGCTTTTACATTTCGAACCGGTTCAGCAGTGGTTCAGAAGCGATTCGTATATAATCCGATTTGCTTTCAGAAGAAATTTCCGTTGTAGCTTGCAAATCGGTTTAGCAGCATATTAAGCACAAAACCGCTGATGTCTGTTGTTTTCAACTATCCTTGAACCGGTTTAGCATAAATAGCAAAACGGTTCAGTGACCTAATTCAAGCAATAGCAAATTATTTCATCCTTGAACCGGTTTAGCATAAATATGACTTAAATCAAGCTGCATTTTACTACAACTATCTATAAATGAATGTTTTATTTGCATGTTTATAGTCAAGATTATCAATTGTATTTATTACATTTCAACATTCGACAAAGAAATCAACTGACAACAGTTTTCTTTGAGGCTCTTGTCAATGTTCTATGCGAGAGAGCTTTGGACTCGTTGCTTATCTCAGCGTTAAATTGAATTGCAAATACGCAGCTGAGAATACACACGCTGAAAGCAGAAAAAAGAGTTCCATATGCTCTACAATAAACAACAACTTCATCATCAATAATTCCCGCATCGATTTCTCATGAAAGAAATCGCTGCAATTGATGCCCAGCCCCTTTTTCTATTTTTCTCTCCCCGCTGTTTCCACTTAGCTGCCACTCAACACATTCTCTCTCTCTCTCTCTGTTTATTTTGGTGCTCTGCAATTTCTCGCATATTTCCCATTTAATCAAAATGTAAACTTAAAAAGCAACTACAACAACAACGAGAACAACTTTTTGTTTGCCTACATTAAACAACTAACAAAGTATGTAAATATTTAAACAATTGAGGCATATCCGATAGCAATCGTTGCTTTGCTGTTGTGGATGATGAATTTTCCCCAGTTTCGGTCCGAGTGGCTTTTCCGCTTAGCCAGCAGCATTTTCCAGCCAACAAACTGGAACAGCTGTGCCAACTTTACAATTTTCCATTGGCAAACAAACACACAAAATGTCTGGCGCGCTTTTAATTCGATGTTGTAGTTGTTGTTGTTAGTTTTGTAGTTGCTATTCTTGTTATTGTTGTTGTTGTTATTTTTGTTATTTTTGTTGTTGTGGCTATTGCCCTTAATTTATTTGCAGTCGCTGTAAGCTGATACCAGCTGCTGTAGCTCAAGTCTCTCGTTGAGCAGTTCTAATGTTTATGCGATGAACACAAAATGTTAAAAGTTCAAGATTAATGCCAAATGTTATCTCTCTATAAATAATGGCTGACATTACTATTTGTCATGATGGCGAGCAAACGTCTAAATGAAGCTATTCATAATACATAATTCATAATAAATATTTTAATTATCAGTAATCTTTTGAATAATAAATTCAACTTTTCATTTTACGACTTATGTACATACATATTAATGAGCTCTTTCTTTACATGATTAGAATTATGATTAATAAATCTCTGATGCTATAAATGTTTTTCAATTAGCCACCTAAATACTTTTATTATCAGTATTATTCGTTTACTCAATGAATTTGAATGGCGGATGAATTACTAAATTTAATTGTTTACACGATTATTTGTCATAATTAAAATGAAACATTCATATTTAATCTCTGTCAACTACAAAAAGCTAGAAAGAATTGTCATTTGCTTATCAATATTATTCGTATGATCTTAAATATTTATAATTCAAATTGAAAAGTTGAATTCATTAACTAAAAAAGGTTGAAAAGCAGAATTCAATAACTTTTCAATCTGAATTATAAACAATTAAGCTTAATCTTCATTTTTTACTACATTTCCAAGTAGTTTTCTTAAGCCTTTAGCTCATAAATGTTTAACGAGCAATATAAATTATTGTTGGCAGCTCCCATTTTATTTTCAGCTTTTATTGATTGTGAAATTCATCAATTTCATCGCATAAACGAAATTGTTTTGTGCCAAAGAGGCGAGTGTGTGTGTGTGTGTGTATGTGTTTGTGTTGGTGTGCGCGTGCTATGCTCAGCAATTAAACTACATAAATTGTTTATGCCTCGGCATTGCTGCTGTTTGCTGCTTTTTGGTTGCCACACTTTGGCTGTGGCATTAAATATTGCTTACACTTACATTGCTATGAATTAATGAAATTGACTCGATGAATGCTCTTTTTGTGTGTCAAGTTTGCATTCGTAACCATGCAATGCCCTCAATCTCTGAGAAATGCGCTATAGATAGAAATGCCGTCAGAGTGCGCGAATTATCTAAATTTATATCAATCATTTCGCACATAATGGCCAATTTACTTGAGATAAACAAATGATGAGCGAACAAGGATCGTTTCACTTAAAAAACGAAAACATAATCAAAATTCAATAAACAACATGAAAAATTCAAAAAGTCACGCACGAGCTGCGATCAGTGCTCACAATGTGTCATCTCTAGTTCTTCATTCTCATTCATTGCGCATGCAAAACATGCCGTCACAGTTTGACATTCACTGTCTGGACAGACAGACTACGTGACGGCGTCGCTTCCTCTCTGACTCCATCCGCTCTTTCTCTCTTGCTGACAATGTGGCATGGCGTCGTTCTGCCTGCGTTTATGGTGTAGCAACAAATAATAATAAAAACAGCAACAAAGCTGTCGTTTGAGATTTACACATTACAACAGCAAGAAAAGGGGAACAACAACTATGACAGATACACACACGAACACATAAACAAACGACAGTTGTCTTATTTGCTGTCCCCATCTCCTTCTTCTCCTTCTTCACAACACACACTCAGCTGCTTTGTTTGTCAAACTCTCTTAGTAGTTGTAAATTCCTAGTTTTGGCAGCGCAGCAACACTGGCAGCAGCATCTCTGCGCAGCTGTCAACGCCAAAAGCTGCTGCTACTTTTTATGTTGCTACTATTTGCATAGTTACTTCTGCGCAGCTGCCAATGACATTGTTGCAGCACAGCAATACTGGCAGTTACTACCATTACTTTTAGTTGTTGTTGCTTCTGCTGCTGCAGGTTTCATTGTTGCATTGGCAGCTGCATTTGACTTCCAGTTTGCAACTTGCAATTATTTTAAACAATTTCCTGCACGTCGCCAAGTTGATGCAGTCTTCTCATTTCTCATGGCTTTGTTTGATTTACGTGACGTGCGTCTCAATCACGTGCGACAGCCCAGCAGCAGGAATAGGAGAGACTGAGAGAAGAGAATGGGGAGAAACTGAGACCGAGACCACAACAACAAATGGTTTTAGGAAACGTTGACAGTCTGCCAAATAAGTAATGGCTCCCTTCTCCCCAAAAGTAAAAACCTTCATTCAACACCCAACAACAACAGCCGACTTGGGGGTTGCGAAAGCGAAAGAAAGAAGAAAAAAAATTACCTTTCTTATAGAGCGCTCTCATTGATTTCTTTTCGCAGCAAACTTGAACAAAACCCGCCCGGTGTTTTGGTCTCTTGGCCATTTTCTCCCATTTTGTTTTGGGGTTGCAGTCTTTGACTTTGCCTTGTTTGCAATAAATTCATACAAATATTTCAGTCATATCCAAATATGGCATCTTAATGATGTGCTGTGCTCTTCACACCAACAGCGATATCAAAAAGGGGGTAACTCGTTTAATTGCTAATTAGTCACGCCTTCACAAACAGCTCTTTGAGCTCTCTTCTTCAACGTTGATGACTCAATTGAAGTGCTGCTAAAACGCATTGAACCACAAACAAAACTTAATTGGGAAAATGCCGGAAGCAAACAGTAAACAACAAAAAGCAGCAAAAAACCGAAATGTGGGGGAGGCGTTAAAAAGAATCTCGAGAAAATAAGTCACGATTTCAGCTTCGCATAGCAAATTGATTTCGAGAGCCACTGTGGCTCAACTTTCTCACGAACTGTTGGTGAAACAGGACCAACAAAAAGCAATAATTCTATAATAGAAAACTAGCAAAGAAATAAACCACAAAAAGAACTAGAAAAAGTAGCGATAAAAAACAAGTAATTTGCATTCCTTAGCTAAATAAGCCTTATCAGTTATTATTATACACCACAAGTAAATTGTTTATATAGAAAAAACCATTGAGGTTTCCCCATAAATACAATAAATTTCAAGTTTTTATTTCATTTCTTTCAACAATTAATAGCTTAGGAACGTAAAGATTATTAATTTTATTGAAGAAACCAACAAAAAAAGATTTATTTTTTGATTTCTTTTGTTTAGTTGAAATTCAATTCTTATTTATACATATTTTGATGATTTTCTTAGTTTTTTTTTATAAAATCAGACTTTTTAAATCTTTATAATATACATAAATACATAATCCATAATCTGATTTCTAAAAAGAAGAATAGTAGCTTACAAAGGAAATGGGAGCAAAAGGTAGGCTGAACACACAGCTGAAAATCGATGCGGCATGTCTATTAAAACAGATGCTTCATTCAGCAGGGTGGTTAACTGTGGGGTGTGTGTGTGGGTGATAAATTATACGTGTGAGTCTGTCTGTGTGTGTGTTTCTCTCGCTGTGTGTGTGTAGAGTGCATTTTTCGGGCACAACAAAAACGAAAGTTGGCTGAACTTGAAACACGCCACAGACACACACATAGTGAAAACGCAGACCAAAAACCCACCCAAAAAAAAGGAGCGAAGAAAAAAAAAACAACAACAGCAGACGAAATAGTGCAAACTGCAAAAATGGCAAAAGCGAAACGGAAAACAGCTGCAATAATTATTGCTGTCCTTGGCATATGCCAAAGGGAGTCAAGCGTAGAGCGAGCGAGATGCAGCTAGCCACACAGCAAGTGCGTGCGAACGCAATAAACGGTAATAACTCGACTCACACGCAGCCGGCTAAAAAGGGAGAGCCGCCTGTGCCTGCTGCTCAGCGAGAGTGAGTGAGAATGAGAGAGAGAGCGCGGCAGTGAGCATGCACATGCGGCTGGGCTGCTGCAAATTATTGATTTTACTTTTTTGGTACAAAGCAAGACAAAAGGAGAAATTCAAATTATGCTGGACGACAGCCGCGCCCACAGCTGTTCCAAGTGTGACCAGAGTGGGGCAGCAGAAGAGTGGTAGATTAATTAGCATACACGCACCTGCAATGACGGTATCCGTTAAACTGAATTTGCTGCCCATTTTGGGAAAGTCCTTCAGCTTGCGATTGGTCAGTATAAGTTCGCCGCTGAAATGCGCTTCCTCCAGGATGCGCTCCAGCGAGCGCGTCAGCTGCGAATGCCCCAGCATGGGTGATGAGCCGGCCATCGAGGCGGGTGAGTTGGTGGAAACCGTCAGGCCACCGCCGCTGCCGGCGCCTCCGCCACCAATGCTGGCTATCTGTAGGCGTTTATACACCATGGCTGCCATGCTGGTGTATGTGCGTGTGTCTGCTTAAGTGTGTATGGGTGTAGGTGTGGGCGTGGTAGCAGCGACGCTGGCGGTAGCGCGTCACGCACACAAACAAACAAACAAACAAACAGACGACAACAAAACAACAAGCCAACGGCTTTTTCGAGCTCTCACAGACGTGCGAGACGCGTTAAAGTTGTTGGCATTTTCCCAACTGAACAGAGCTCTAAAAACTCATTGATAACGATAGACTGATTTCCAAGAATTGGATTTTCCTGTGCGGCTTCTTTCTTCACTGCTCACACACACACACGCGAGCGCGCTCATACACAAACACAAAACACCAAAAAGCGAGCAGAGTGTAGCACCAAAAACGCAAACGCACGGCACGAAATCAAAAAAATACTAACAGCTTGTAGCAACTGAGTGACCAGCTAGACATTGTAGCAAAACACCAAGCATTTTACTAGGTATTTTTCTATGGTATTTTCTATAACAGCTGTTTTTTTATTTTAAATTTTTTTTCGTAAATTTTAAATTTTAAAATTTTAAAAATTTAAAATTACAAATAATTTTTACTCTGTTTTTTCCTTTCAGCACAAACAGGTAAGTTTTTTTTTGCATTCTTAATTAAGAAATCGGTAAAGAAAACATGAAGCTATTCATTGATTGACGAATACTTGTAGTTTACTCAACTAGCTCCATTAGTAAGCTTTCTGGTATTAAAAGCCAGCATTCGGCTTTTCTAAATACGTATGATTAATATATTATTAAAATTTTCAAATATCCTAATAGTTTTCGTTTTAAAAGATATTTATTATTATTGTTACCAAAAAGTCTGATATTTAAAGGTTGCGGCATTCTGGTTTTTTTTTTTAAATATACCCATCCCTAACAGTGTGTAACCAGCCCTTGAACAAGAACACAGTGGTATATTTGGTATATTTTTCGACCTTAGGCATTTTTAACCAATAACGTTTGCGGTCTTCACCCTAACCAGTGCAACAACAACAAAAATTCCAACGCAGGCAACAATAAAAAAATTTCATTGTAAATCGAAAATTGTTTAAATTAATTTAAACGCGTTTTTCAATTCGTTTTCGTCACACTCACGGTACGCAGTAGTGTAGTGTTTCGCATTCACGTCGCCTAAGCAACGACAGCAGCAGTAGCGTTGTCGACGCGTTCGAAACTGTGTCAAGCAAACGGGCTGCATACAACAACAACCACCAATAAAAAAAACGAGAAACGTTCTGCTCCCAATACGCTCGGTGTGCATTCGTGTGATCTTACAACAACAAGCATTAGATTCAATAAGTGGTCATTTAGTGATTTAGTGCACGTTTGTGTGTGTGTGCGAGTTTGTGGCTGTGTAAAATATGCATAAATAATTAATTCAAGGCGTCCCAACGCTGCCAGCATCAGTTCCGCATTTTTCAAATTGTATCTTTAAAGCGCGGTCACACCGAAAACCAATCAAAACCAATTCGACAAATACAACAACAACAACAGCGGTGGCCAAACAGCGGTTATTGTTTGTTTTTTTCAAGCTGCAGAAAATAAGAGAGAAGAAAAAGAGCTCGCAATCAGCTGTTTGGTGTGTGTGCGCAAGCCGTCGCGAGTGCGAATGAGATAGCCTGTGTACGCGCCAAAACGTCAATTGGCTGCACAGTGTGTCAGTGTGCGACGAAAATCCAACGAAAAATTACCGAAGAATATAATTTTTTTATTTGAGTAGACGACGTTTTGAAAGGTAAGTGATCAGCATTCAAATTACTTATATTTGTCTTCGCATTTATTTTGCCAGTTGCAAAAAAAAAAAAAATTCCAAAATTTTTTTTTATCGCTTTACATTTTTAATACGCGTGTGTTATAAAAAGTGTTATACAAAATACAAAAAAAAAAAAGTTAAAGTGCAAAAATGAGTGAAACAGCAGTAAATGAAGCAGGCGGCGATGCTGCCACAGTTCCAGCAACTCCAGTTGCAGCTGGGAAAGCTGCAACAGAAGCGGATACGGAACCTGGAACAGCATCGAAAATACCCAAAGGACCAAATCGCTCCAATATTCCTACGCCGGCAGCGTCAGTGACGGGTATACCTGTCATCAAGCAAAGGCCGCCCTCGAATTTTGGATCCAGCAATTCAATATCAAAAATCGGGCGACCTTGTTGTACACACACAACACCCAAGTCAGGCCCTCCACCCAGAGGTGAGTTCACACCTTCAATTATTTCAACTTACTTAAACACGTGATAAACGCAGATGGTGAAGGATAATATTTTAAGGTCAAGGGGTTGAAGTGTGTAATAATGTGGCGTGAGAAATTGAAAAAAGGGGTGAACTTGTTTTTGGCACTGAGTTTTAACAGCATAATGAATATAGAGCAGACCGTATTTCTGTCTCTCGTATTATACTAATATGGAGATCTTATATACTATTATACTTGATTATTATAACAATATTTTAACCTTGTAAATCTTATTGTCAATCAGGTTTTTTACTATTAGATTACAATACTGAATTCTTTTTCTTATTGTCAACTTATTTAGTACTCTCATAACTATTTTAGACTGCTTTTATCTGCTATTAATACTAGATTATTATGATCGTCCTTTGTAAATCTTATTGTCGAATCACATTTACAGTTGGATTACCATAGTGGATTCTTTTTCTTATCGGCGAATGGTTTAGTATGCTCATATTTATTTTAAACTATCTTTCCTTTCATACTAAATATCTATTTTAGAATATGTAACCTTTCGTACTAAATTTTATATTTTGGAAACTATAAATACTGTCATTACTAAATTTGATAGCCTCACTTAAATATTGTTATATCTTATTATCCAGTTCATGGAGCTAGAATTGGATTCCAATATTTATTTTCATTCGAACTTAAGGGTGCAAAGTTTGCCCATCTCTAAAAACACATGCTCAGTCACTAGTTGCCCATAATTCCGGTTTCAGCTAGTCCAAGTGCTGTTAGTCTGGTTTTAGCTATAACACCCACTAGACGACAGCTGCAAATGCAACGATCTAATCCGAACGATGACGCACCCACACTTTTTAGCGCCAATTGTTTTCTCCCCTTTCATAAAGCAAAAGCCACTCACACAATTGCCAAGTAAATTGGACTTCAATGAACTTGCAGCTATAAAAAAAAGTGCAAACAAAAAGAGACTGTAATGCAAATTGCAATTATAAAGAAATAACAAAATGAAATCAGGAGGCACGTCAACTTCATTTCAATTGAAAAGTTGACCAACAGCAATTGGCACTTCAACTGTTTTATTTGTAAACAAATGAATCCGCTCATTTACCCATTAAATCTCACAGCAGACGATGATAAGCAAACAAATAAACACAAATTTGAATTGTTTACCTCTCTTGCCAGACGGCTTGTCTCCTCGTCTGTTTTCTATTTGATTGTCTGACAGTTGAGAGCAATTATCGCCGCCCACGCAGCATGCTTAACTCATCATGATTGCAGAGTAGAGTTCAATTCATTGCGGCCAATTAAATAATGCGGCTACCAATTTAATTAAGCCATGCTCCACATGGAGGCGTCTACAGACACATTTCATTCACGTAATTGTGCCAAACCGCAGCTCCATATACGATCGTCGTACGTACATTGATCGACCTAATAGCCCATATATATTCACGCGTAGTTTTATTTATGTTAGTCGATCGAGCCCCGATCAATCCTCTCGCGTCGTCTTCCATTACACCTCGTTCCATTCCATTGATATTTCATTGCAACCGCAAAGCGCAAAGCCCCGCGACAGTGTCGCGTTGCCAATTCCCAAAAGCTCTCCCTCTCTAATCCCAAAAATGCAACGGAGATTTTTAAGAATGAATTTAAGATACTCTTTAAAGTAGAATACAGATATCGGATAGTAATATGGGAATGAAATACAAAATTACATAGAACTAAAAAGTTACTTAAGAATCGTTTTGTATTATAAAAAATTAATTGACAATCAGTTGAGCAACAAATTAATAATATTTCATTTTTAAAATTAATTATTTTACTTTTAAGGAGATGCAATTTTTATTTATTTAAGATTCTCGTGAGCTTTGTTAATTCTGCCGATCTACAACGATCATGATTTGTGATTATTTTTCAGAATTGATTGATGAATTCATTAAACAATTATAGCGAATGTAATTGAGAAAAAGTTGTAGAATATTCAATTTAGATGGCTGAAAATACTCTTTGATTGAGTATTTTAAATAATTGAAGTGTTATAGAACCTTTTCTGGGTGTGAAGAAAGTTCTTAACAAATTGCAGCGTGAACTTGATAAATAGTTAAGTTAAAATTCTAAAGATTCTTCAAAGTTTCGTGATCCACATAGAAATGTGTGAAGTATTTATTTGGGGGAATTCACTTGGAAATAATTTTGACACACATTCTCGTCGCATCTAGTCGCAATAAATCGTAGACTTTCTAATGAAGTGATCGCCGCGCAGTGTGTTCAACACACAAAAAAGGGCATATAAATGCCACTTTGAAGTGAAACACTTGCGTGTACCTGTCATTTATCTCTCATCGCACTCAATGTCAAACCCGAGCAGCCCGAGCCAGACTATACGATCACCGATCTTCAATCACCGCACAGTGGCGCACATCATTTACCCGCGTTTGCTACAGCGTAGATGGGGAAACTGGGGACTAAGTCTGCTTATAAAATGTAGCACTCATAATTGAATTTGTGTTCTGTATTCTGTATTCTATATTGTGGCTGTCAGGCGAGGCGATGATGACACACAAGTTGTTGTAGTTGTTGCAGTTTTTATTTTTGTCAAGTTTTTGCACTGCGCATTTGACAACAGCGATAGATACAGATCGAGATAGAGAGAGCGAGGTGACATGTTCATGACTTCTCGCCGTTTCATCTCTCTCACTTACTTTCTAGCCTGAGCCGCTCGTGGATGAGCTTATGTCATTTTATTGATCTTGATCGGAAACGAGCGTGCTCTCGAACATTATAAATGTGCAAAATGTGTGTGCCACACAAACACCACAAAACTGAAAGCTCATTTGTCTTGGGCTTAAGATGAGATCTCTGTAAGCCTCTAATGGGTAGATACATCCGTGATTCGCTTACAACTTCAGCTGATGTTGACCTTTAATGAGACACGGCAAAAGAACTTTCATGATTCGCATTACTCATTGCAGCATTTATTTATAGTAATTGTTTATAGCGAATAAATCGCGTACTATATGTTGCGTAGATCCCTTTCTTTAGAATCTGGCAAACGGCAACATTCACTTTTTGCCTTGCTCGCCGCGCTAAAGTGCTAAAAAGCCAAACGCAATTCAGTTTCTCAACTTCAGCCTCAGACGATGGCATTATATAGGCGCCATGATCGTCAATCAGTGCACGCACCCATTTGGAATGGACAATGACTTGAGGGAGTGATAGACTCAGAAATACTCACAATTTCTTTCGATTTGAAGTAGAAAATATAATATTGACCCTTTCATATTTTAGCAAACTTAAAGGTGAAAAGAGAGCTTTCATTTGTAATCCAAAATGAATTATAATAAACTCAAAATATACGATCGTCATAGAAATTTATTTGGCATTTGAATATTATTTTGTATATTAATTAACTATGTTATATTCTTGAGCACCGAGATATTCTATGATACACTTAGAGATACTTACAATGTATTTGCAATGTTTTCTTGGAAAAATATAGACTTCACGTTTATCTTTTCTTATATTTAAATCTTTAGAATATTTAATTTACTTTGGGCATTTTAAAAGTAATTTCAATCTTTCTTTCGCTTTAAGTTATTCTATGTGCATAGCAACATTTTCAAATGAGCTTTAATTGCTATTATCATCACTTTGAATCAGTGTCTATAATATATGTTTTTCTTTACTCAATTAGATTGTGATTGACACAAAAAAATGAAGAGGCGAAATCAAATAGAACATAGAACATAATAGTACCAGATTGTTTGTAGATATTGTAGCTGAAAAACGAAAGTTAATTAAAAAGCAATTGTTTTGTTCTAAACAAAGTGAAATTTCAAGATACTTGACTTTGCGATACTCTGGAATATATTTTCCAAAATTTGTACATCAATGCGGTATTATTCTTGAAATATATTATTTGTTATATTTTAAAAATAATTTCACATTGTTATTCAAATTTTTGAAAATATATTCTACAGTATTGACTACAAAAATACTGAAATATACCGAAGACCATATTTAGTATATAGTTCAATCGCTTTTATCTCTTAGCCTCTGAGATCTAGGTGTTCATATGGACATGGTTATAAGGGTAGAAGGTATAAAAAGTATTTCCAATAATAGATGAACAAATTCTTCAACAGTATTAGTATATATTTATACTATATATTCAGCTTAGTATACCGATCTCTGTTGACCTTTTGCTGGGTATACAAAAAAAACGTATTGTGTGGCAACCCTAGCAGAGCTTTGCCCTGCCATAAAGAGACGATCAGCGCTTCGCTTTTGTTTGCGAAAATTATTAAAGTACGCGTCCGTGTTACGAGCAAAATAAAAAAAAAATATATAAGTTTACGGTTTTTCGTGTCGACGTTTATTCAATAAAAACAACGTTGCTCCACACACACAGCGAGAGAGAGAGAGAGACGGATTACACTGTGCTACAAAGCTTGGTTCGAAAGCGCTCTCTCGCTCTTACGCTCTTTGCTTGCTCTCTATGGCTGTTCGCTCTCCTCGCAAAGCTCGTCGAGCAATCGCTGCTCTTGGCAAGTTTTGCAAAACTTTGGCTTTTCAGTAACTTCAACGACTTTTCGCGAGACGGACGCGTTTCATTTGGCATCAGCTCGATAGATGCGGGCAACAGATCTGGCGAGCACTGGCTCCAACTGAACGATACGGCTATATACTTCCATATAGTGAATACGCAACAACTGCAAATTAACAAAAAAATCTTTTTAACAATTTCAATCGCAACAATTTCAAAAGGTGAATTTCTTGATAAGCGTGAAAGACAAGCGAAATACAAAATGCAAAAAACACACAAAAACAATAAATAACATAGACTCTGAAAGTAAAAGTTGTGGCCCTTTTGGACCAAGTTATTATCATTTGTTGTTGTCCCTCAATGTTGCCCTAAATGGGATATGCGAAACTCTGTGCTCTCTAACTTGTGCTGTGAATTTGTCTTGTTGCCGTCGCCGCCGGTTTGCTCTAAAGATACTTTACAACTTCGAAAATCGATCGCTGTGTTTTGTATCTTGTATCTTGCATCTGTTTCGGTTGATTTTCCATTGCTTTCTGACCTTGACGTGTTGATTCTTTAACTGCAGCTGTCTTCATACTCCACTTTTATATTTTTAAACAATATGTTTAAATATTTTTGCGTATTTCACAAAGTTGTCTAAAGTTTTAAAATAGTACTCAACGTTTTAATTTTTTTTTATTGCATTAGTGATAAGATTATTGTGAATGGGCAACACTTAGTTACTGTTTCCGTTATCTATAATCAATTTTTGTGAGCATTATTTATGTTATCTATTGGCAAGCACAGATTTAGGCTTGGCACAGTTCTCTAGGGAAAAGTTTCCATTTTAATTATTATTTATTTATTTCAAATTGAAGGTTATTCCCTGCAGCTATCGATAGTCTGTTTTCCCCGCTTCTAAAGTATGAGCTGGCATTCTGTGTTGATTAATTTTAACCCTGACTTTAACTACTTTTATCGTTAATTGCGAGTTGTTAGATTGTGCCAACACGTTTCTCTGACTTTTATGACCACTTCAGAATTGCTTTTGCTAATCGCAGTGATTACAATTAGTTAGTTATTTATGTCTTAAGTCTTTTCTATACATTGGCTAAATAGGCCAACTAAATGAATAGCAGCTGTCTCCAGTTTGTCTCGAGCATTGACAATCATCCAAGTTAATAATAATCGTCGTATTTGATTTTGGCCACAATATCTAACCTTAGTTAGCTCAGCGAATAAAATTCAAAACTACAACAAAGTTGTCGCCGCATCTCAAGTAAAAGCGCAACAACAATAACAATAACGTCAACACGAGCCGGATTTTTTTCCTCTCGCTGTATTGAAATTTGCGGTTTACCGCTAATTAGGTATAAAAATGTATTATTGTTTATTTATCTTTTGACTGCATTAAAATAGACACGAAATGCAAAAGGTTGAAAACGCAAAATCAAAAAACAGTAGTGAAAATCTGCTTACATTGACAGATACCCTATATCAAAGTTGAAGTGCAATAAATATTGATAAATTTCGAAAAGGAATTTATTAATTTATTGACTTTTAATTGGTTTTAAATTTAGCAAATTTGCTGGCTAATTATTACGTGGCAAATTTAATCAAAAATAAGTATGAATAAAAGCAAAATAGTGCTGTATTAGTTTTTAAATATATCAAAACAATACTAAAATTATACCAAAAGCTATATTTGGTATATTTATATAGTATCACATTCAAAATATATCATAGAGTGCAAAATATACCAGTTTGTCAGTCAAAAGCTAGCTTAAAGTAATTGTTGAAAAATAAGTTTCTAAGTACTCATTGGAATATGTTTATTTATAGAGCATAATTTGACAAATTCAATACAAAGAATAAGCTTAAAAATAGTCTAAATAATTGTGGTTTAAACAAGTTATTAATTATCGAGTGAAATTTGTTTATTTATTGAGAATAAATTCATTTAAAATTTAAACAGATTTACTGGTTAATAATTATGGGCAAGTAGTGTAAATAATTGTGGAAAAAGAAGTCGTTAATTTCTGATTTGTTTATTTCTTCAACATTAATTAGCAAATGCAATACAAACAAATAGCTTAAAATTAGTCTAAAAAAATTGCTGAAAAAACAAGTTATTAATTATCAAATGGATTTCAAAATTAGCAGATTTACGGGATAATAATTACAGTCACATTTAATGCAAGAAATTGCTTTAAAAGAATCGAAATAATTGTTCAACAAATCAAGTTATTAATGACCAAAAATAGCATACAAATAAATGTTAGACAGCTGATAAGTTTATGTAGTTTTTTAGTTGCAAATTTGCTTTGTAATTGCACAAAACTAGGTTAAACAAAAAAAAACATAAAAATTGTAGAAAAGTCATATTATTAATTACCAAGAAAATTAATGAAAGAATCAGCATGAAACTATTCCCTGGACAGCTGACATGCATATATGGTTATTTTAGCTGCAAAAAGATCTCAATAATTGAAGAAAAATCAAGTTATTAATTGCCAAGAAATCAGCATGAAGACAGCTGATATGCATAAAAAGTTTTTTAGTACTTCAAAAAAAAAAAAAAAACAGTTTTGTGTGTGTTTTTTTGCGCAATCTCTGCAAAAAATATAATATCAAGAGTTTGCTGGGAAAATGGCAAACACACATATTGAAGGTCACAATTGCACAATGAGGGCAAATGCGGGAGGTTCAAATGGCATGAAATAAAGATGCGTCATTCTGTGTTCTGTGGCTCACATTCATTCAGTCAATTACAGGGTATTATAGGGTATGCATAAATTTGTGTGCAAACTTTCAACTTGCAAAACTTTGCACTCTTTTTTTCAAGTTATTAACATATTGCGCAAATGTTTTGCATTTGTTGTCAACCGAAAAGCCGTAAATTGTTAATTTGGATATGTGTGTGTGTGAGTGTGACGTCTTATAGCCAAATCGTTTTACTTGCTAATACTTAATGCAAATTAGCCGGCCGCCAACAATCGACAACTTTCTACACACTGTGTGTGGGGCTTTCTTTTCGGCTGGCCGGACGTCAAAAAAAAGAAGAGAGATAGAGAGAAGATCGCATAGCACAATACAAAACAAAATACAATACACAAAACTACAACACAGCGCAATTTTTGGGCAATTTTGGGTTCGTGTACAAGTATAAACATTGAACGGAGACAATTGCTTTTGGCATTTTGTTGTTATTGCCAATGGTATTTTATCAGCATTTTTTTGCTTTTTTTTTTGGGTTTGTTACTATCGCACCGGCTGCGATAACGAGACCCGCATAAACAGTCGGGAGAATCAGACGAGAGCATTGCCAGCTTCAAATATTTTACTAGTTATACATAAAGGTAAACATGGAAAGCCTTCAAGTAGCACAGACATTTTACCTTCAATTACAACTGTCAGAAGTTGTAAAATGTAAATGAGCTGAGTTAATTCTTAAGCCAAACAATGAATGATCAACATCAAATGGTTTTTGGGAAAACTTGTTTAACTTTTGAAGGTTGTTATCATCAGGTTTTTTTTTTATCATGTGTGCATGTGAAGTAGAATTTAGACTATTGTGTGCGTGATTCATGTCATCAAGATCTTGCATTCCAAAAGTGAATTATTAGAAATGAAAGCTTTAAATTACTCCATTATCTAAGCGTTGATTGGAGTAATTGGTTCGACTTTTGTTGTCAGTTGAAAAGCAAATTTTAATTGCAGTTAAGGTTGAAGTTTTGCATATGGCAAATTATGAACTTTGATGTCAGATTTTGTGGTTA
The DNA here is from genome assembly GCA_023558445.1 of Drosophila pallidifrons. Lineage (NCBI taxonomy): Eukaryota > Metazoa > Arthropoda > Insecta > Diptera > Drosophilidae > Drosophila > Drosophila pallidifrons. The sequence continues at coordinate 25,633,632 of CM042347.1, read as the reverse complement.
GATCAGCGATCGCTGTTTTAATATAATAAAAACATATAAGACGCAAATACAGTTTTAAAACTTCATCAAAAATAAGTCAGAAAGAAAGAATAAAAGCAAATCAATGTGGTATTATTTCCAAAAATATACCCCTAAAATATTTTTTTTTAAAATTCAAAAGACTATATTTGGTATATTGATATACCAAAGAGTGCAAAATATACCGCATTGTCATCCAAAACTATCTTAAAGTAATTGTTGAAAAAAGAAGTTTCGAATTACTGATTGGAAATTGGTTTATTTTTAAAGAACATAATTCAAATTTAAATTGCATTTAAGTTTTAAGTATTGTATATCTCAAACTATAAACTCTTCTACCAAGTTTTGTGACTACATCAGCGATTTCTGTTTAGATATAATAAAAACTTATAAGACGCAGAAGTTGTTTTAGCAACACTTACAGAATATATAGAGAATACAGATTGGGATTCCCTTATGAAGAGACGACGTCGCCAACGCCTCCCGCGCTTACACAACTGAATCGAAACAATTTGAAATATATTAATTTCTATCAACCACATTTTATTCTATCGTGGTGGCAGCTGCTGTGTTTAGTTTGTGGGCGCAAAATGTTACGACGCCAAGCCATATTTGTCTTTGTTGTTGTTGTGTGGCACCTCAAGCGAGCCCATTAAACTCATTCGCAGCGCGTGCTTGGGTCCATCTGCTAGCCAATGAGACACATTTTTGGACTGTTTCCCAAAAGCATTAACAATAGATTCTGGCGTCATTCGGCGTCGAGCGGTTTGTTTACACATTTGTTTATTATTATTTTGTATTTATTTTGTAGCCATTTTGTGGCGCGCAATGAGCTCAGCTCAACACAAAGTTGCTATTTGTTCTAGAACACGCGAACGCGCATCCGTGTAGGTGGCGTATGAGTAATATTTGTGCTGATGTGTTACGCATACGCACCATTAGCCGGCATGCATCTGAATTATTACGACTCTTTAATTGCTTCGACAACACATTATGGCAAACAAATCGCTTGCTAATTGCATTTCCACACACACCTTTTTCTCTTCTTGTTTTTCCGCCAGACTTTTACTTTTGTTTTTTGCCAGCTGTAATTCACTTGCAGTTTCTTTTAAGGTGTTGCCACATTTTAGTTAATTAATTTCTTATGAACCACCATTTTTGTATTTTGTCATTTAATTTCACAACTTTGAACTGACATCTTCGGTCATCTTTTCTATTATATATTTTTCGCTTCGTTGGCCAAAACACAAATTGTTCTAAGCCGCTACTTCCCGTCTTCGAATTTGAGCGTAAACAAACCCATTATATTTTGCTTCTTTTCTTGCGCTGATTTGACAAGAAAATAGTTGTCTGTCCAGTTTTTGTGGTTCTCTCAATGAATTATTAACCTTTTGAGCTTTTGTAATGTGCGCCTAATGACAGAGTTCATTATGTTTATGGGCTTCCCAGAGGATGTGGGCCACCCAACCATTAAGTGAGAACTCGTGGAACTCGAACTTAAAATACTCCAGACATTTCACTTCTTCTCTTCATGCTTCGCCGGCTGCTCAAGTTAAAAAAACATTGCCAAAACTGCCTACGAAGCGTCAACAATTAAGCAACAATTTTAATCACTAGCAAATGCTTTTTTTTGTCTGTTTGTTTTGTGTGCGCTCACAGTTGAGTGCTTTTAATTATTTTGCATGCGATATTGTTCTAAAGCTAAAGGCAAATAAATTAACGTGTCACTTACCGGTACTAAACACAAAACGGACAAAATACTGACGAGACTCGCATTGCTTTGTAATTATTAAACGTGGCACTTCAAAGTTTCATTTAACATATTGTTAAGTGTTCTCTCTTCTCCCCTCCCCCTCAAGGCAAACAAAGACTGTTGTCGAACTATTTGCTTTCGCAGAAAAGTACAGCAAAAAACGTTTTTAATAATCTCGCTTTTGTATCTACTTCTAATCATTAGTATTTGCCATCTAATTATTGCCCCGTTTTGTCTGCATTTTACTCCAAAAACAGTTAAACAATTTGTCTGGCTGGATCGCCCACAGTTTATTGATTAAATGCCACAGCCCAGCCCCCCAAAAGTAGCAACTTTAAAACTGCGTGTGGGTTGCATAATTTTGTTACAGTAATATTGAGTAGATAAATGAAAACAACAACAACACATACATATAAAAATAATAATAATATATTTGCGGCATTATTTATGGCTACCGGCGGCCACAAGCAACAAATTACTTCAGCTCTTAATTGTATTTGGCCAAATATGAAGGCTCTTTTCATATTTTTGGCATAAAGCGCAAAAAGTAATTAAGTTGTTTTTTTTTTCTTTTTCTGCGGTTTTTCGTCTTCGAGAGACACGCGGCAAGTGTTTGCCTATCTTATTGAGTTGTACATAAATATATTATTAATGTTCAATCAGTTTAAGCAGACAACATTGACAACAACACAACGAAAAAAAAAAAAGAATGCTAAATTCTAAATTCAGCTGTTGCTTTGCACGTTTGTTTACTCAGCGAACACTCTGTTGTCGTGCCTCATTTTGTTGTTAATTATTCAGCAAAATAAACGATAAAACAATGCACTGATCGACTAAGGGATACTATAATTTATACCATTTTTAGAGGTGCTACCAAGTTGATAGATAAAAGATGAATGAACTTTTAGGGTTTGCATTTTTTTGTTATCTGCAAACAAATAATATTATGCTCCAAGTTTTGAAAATGATGGATTAGTAATAAAATATTTTTGATATTAATTAACAATACAAAAAAATGTATATACTTTTCTTTTAGTAGGAAACGTTATCAAACTTTTGACGCAACTTAAATTAGCGCATCAAAATGCGTCAGCAGAAACATATAATTAAACTATTAACCTTTCAAAGAAATATTTAAATAAATTCTGGTTTTAATTTAGTTTGCTACTAAACTTTAAAAAACGTTGCAAGAAAAGAATTCTGCTAAACAAATTTAGTTAATATTTTTAAATTTCTAGAAAACGCAAAAAAGAATTTGATAAATTCTTATTCCTTATTATTGATATTAAAGTTGAAATGCTACGAAAAAGAACTCTTCCAAAAACATGAAAAGCGCTGAAAACATTTTAATAAATTTTGGGTTAAAGCCCCATAAAATATTTGAACAAAATGGTTACATTTTAATCAATACTAAACTTCAACCAACAATGCTCAGAAATAATTCTTCAATAAGTAAGAAAAGCGTAGACAATAATTGATCAATTCTAATTATATTTCAATTGTTATTGAAATTGAAATGCGATGAAAAAGAATTTTGTCCTGTTCGATGCATGAAAAGGAGTTCTGAAAAATTTAAGAAAAGCATAGGAAATATTTTAAATATTCTGATGAGTATTAATAAAGAAGAAAAGCGTAGATAAAATGAATGTAAATTCTTATTAAAAAGAAATCTCCAAGAACTAAGAAAAAGCGTTAAACTCTTTTCGCGTAGTAAAAGTGAGATACAAAATCCTTGAGTAACTTTTCTGAGAAACAACTTATTACAGCAGATCAGTGAATTCCCCCGTCAGTTATTTGCTCATTAAGTCGGGGCGTAATTGTGCCTGGGTATATGTGAATTGTGTGGACGTAGACAATTTGCAATCGCGCGGCATTTTTTGAGTGCCATCACGAGTATATGTATATAAACTCGTATTCCAGTCGAAATCTCGCTAAGATTGCCGGCAAAAAGTCAGAAGTCACAAAACAAACTGATGCTTGAGATTTGAGTTAATTTTACAAAAAAAAAATTGCGCATTGACGTCGTCGTCGTTGGTAGTTTATAGGTCATTAAAATGGTGTCTAGTTTCGTTTGGGCGGTGTTTGCAAACGGGTTTTAAACTCTTACGGATAGTTAAAGGTCTCTTCGGTTGATGGATTATTACGGCTGAAAGATGAAGATGCTGCGCATGTCGAATGTGTCTGTTTAGTATCTTCGGAAAGTATCTTTTGAAGAGTGAATGAGTAACCCGCAAAATACATTCACCTGTTAAACTGTTTGACTTGGCTCTTGTTATCTCAGCGCGTTGTTTATATAACTTACGCTTAACTGTGCAATTTGTTAACTGCGCTTGTCCCAGCCCACTCTATAGATATATATCTATACTCGAACTCGTATGCATATATATTGAAGTCGAGTCGGTAACTTTTTGCCGGGCAACTAATTGCTATTTGCACATTTGTTGCTGTTGTTGCTGCCGCTTTCTTGGCCAATTAGCTGCCCCGTTGTTTGCCCCCGTTTTGGCCTCAATATAATGAACCTTTCAGTGTGTTCTTCCTCCTCTCTTTGCCTCTTCCCATCGATATCTCTTGAATACTATTTGTATCGTTTGTATTGACGCCCTTTTGTTGTGCGTAAGTAGCTTTGATTTTAATTTAATTTCAGCTCATTTGGGCGCCTCTTGCATGCTCGTTATTTATGTTATTTGTTATTTTTGTGTAATGCCTGATTTCTTGTATATTTTTCTTTTCTTATTCATATATATATTTTTATATTTTGTTTTTTTCTTTCATTTTTCTTTTGCTTCCGTTATACGCGTCGTTTTATATTTAGACACAAACAGCATGAGTCGTGAAAGCGATGACAATTTGAGTTCGATCAATTCAGCGTATACAGGTAAGTGTAATCCATTTAAATGTTATTTGCATTTTATCGTTTCGATCATCATCTTTTCCACACACTTACTTGTTGGAAATGCGTATTTTGTTTAATTCATGACACGCCATCAATTAACTGCTTATGATGGGTCAATTAACAACTCTCTACTGAAAACAACTTAAACTGGGGTACTGTCGTAAAACGCAGTTTTATATTTGTCACATTCAAATCGAATAAAACAACTCTTAACTCTGGCAAATTAATACAAGTTTAACCAGCGCATCATTTGATCGATATCTGCAGTCATTTAATATAGTTCATTGATCTATCTAAATTACTTATTTGCTTATGTATGCAGCTGACAAAGTTAACTTTAATCTACCAATTTTTTAAATGGTTGTCTAGTCTGGCTTACGACATTAACCATAACAAGAAAGCTAAAGTGATCGACTGTCAGATACCCGGTACCCATTTTAAATAGAAGTAACACAGTGCGGTATTTTTCTTAAAATATACCAAGTTAATATACTGACAAAATACTCAAAAATATTCCAATATATGGTATATTGATATAGTACTACATTAAAAATATACCCTAGAGCGCAAAATATACCGGATTGTCAACCAATGTAATTGTGCGGTATTATTCTCAAAATATACCAAGTTAATATACCGATAAAATACTCAAAAATATACCAATATATGGTATATTGATATAGTAATACATTAGAAATATAGCCTAGAGCGCAAAATAATAAGATTGTCAGCCAATATAACAGTGCGGTATTATTCTTCAAATATACCAAGTTAATATACCGACAAAATACTCAAAAAAATATACCAACGGTTATTATGGTATATTGATATATTACTACATTAAAAATATACTATAGAGTGCAAAATATACCGAATTCTCAGCCAATATATCAGTGTGGTATTATTCTCAAAATATACCAAGTTAATATACCGATCAAATACTCAAAAATATACCAATATATAGTATATTTATATAGTACTACATTAAAAATATACCGTAGAGCGCAAAATATACTAGATTATCAGCCAATGTAACAGTGCGGTATTATTCTCAAAATATACCAAGTTAATATACCGATCAAATACTTAAAAATATATGTGCATGGTATATGGATATATGTAGTACTAAATTAAAGATATACCTTATAGCGCAAAATATACCAGATTGTCAGCCAATATAACTAAGACTCCTAGTTTTTTCCCATAGAAAATCTTTCTTAAATAAGTTCTACAATTTTTAACCGATCGTAACTATAGTTATTATTCTATACACCAAAATTCGCGACTAGTTTCTAGATTCTTATCGATTTGCTGTTGCTTAGCTTAGCGCATCATTTGATTGCTATCTGCAGTAATTTAAACTAAATTGTGTGCAATATAGTTCATCGACTTCTCTACTTAAGTATGCAGCTAGCAAACGTAAAATCAATCTACAAATGTCTTTAATAGTTGCCTAGTTTGTTTTACGACATTAACCATAAAAATAGCTATGCGTTTAGCTATAATTTTAATCGCTTATCGCCCTGAAAAGTGAGCGTTTGAATTGATATTTCAATCAATTTAAAATTTATAAAACTATGCAACCTGGTTTGCCCTTCTCAGCTGAGGTCTTTCCAGTTGTGCTGTGTGTTTCAAATGCTAAACACGTTCTAAGCATACGCAAAATTATACAATTTAAATTGTAATGTAAAATACGCGACAGTTTGACAGACTTTGAGAGGGAAGCGGAAAGAGAGAAGAGAGGGAGAGTGGTTGAGGCGGGAATTTTTCTATACCGGTATAGACAATATTTTTTGGGCTTTATTGTTGTGAAGCTGTCGCGAAGCACAAACCTCAAACTCAAATTTATACTAGATATTATTCATAAGTAAAATGCCTTCTAAGCGGGTTTTTGTTTTTGTCCAACAACTACGCAGCACCCGCGTGTCACGTAAGCAGCCGAATTCTACATCAAAGTATCCCACAACAAACAAAACAAAACAAATATATCGTAACTATAAATATTAGAAACCAGTTTTCCATTTGGCGAAATTCTCAAAACACTTCAGCGTTTGGGCGGGTGTTGAAAATATCAAAAGTTTATCAATGCAGCAGATCAAGTGCAATTATAATTGTGTGCCCAATAAAGATAATTAAATCAATTGCTAAATAAAAAAAGCAATTGGCATTTCAGATGAGAGGAGCGTGAAGATTGACTAAAAGAGAAAATGTTTTGAGGAATTAAAACTGTGTAGATTAAAGCTCTTGTTGAAGTTCAGGTATAAAATTGTGAAGATTAAAGTTGTAGTTGAAGCTTAGCTCAATTTGTGCAGAGAAAATGTATAGAAATTAAGAGTTTATTATAAGTAAAATACTAGATAAAGGTTCTAGTTAAAGTTTAGCTCATACTCGAAGGTTTTTATAGGACAAATATGAGAAATCAATGATTTATTTTATACACAAAAGAAATATGAAATACGAAGATATTACATTTAAGTGAGAGTTTAGCTTATACTTCAAGTATTGTGCAAAAAGACTATATATAAATAAAAGTTTATTTATACTAATTATTATTGTTTCTAATTCTGTAGATTAAAATTCTAGCTAAGGTTTAGCTCAAACTCTGTAGGAAAATTTATAGAAATGATTAGTTGATTTCATATTTTTTATTGTATAAAATAAGCAAAATACTTTGAAATGTGCAGCTTAAGATTCTGCTTAAAGTTTAGCTCATATTCAAAATCTTGCATAGGAAGAATATTAGAAAATAATAGTTTATTTTGTACTCTAAAAATATGTAAAAATATTCTAAATTTGTGGTTTGAAATTCTTACTGAAATTTAACTTAAACTCTATAGAGAAAATGTGTAGAAATTAATAGTATATTTTATTCATAAAAAATTTTAAAGTTTAAGAAAATGTGTAGACTGGAACTCTAGGTAAAATTTCAGCTCAGACTCAAATTAGATAAATACGAAGTGAATAAAAATTCTAGTTAAAGTTTCAGCTTATAATCGGAAGTTTTGTACAGAACGAATATTAGGAATATTAGCTTACTTTGTACTCAAAAGTTCTTTTGTGAAAAATATGAAAAATATTTAAAATTGAGTAGCTTAAAGTTCTGGCTAAAGTGTGGACGATGATTTGAAACAATTATCTCTACTTAGCTAAGCTTCACTGTGCTTCATAAATTTCTGCCCACAGTCGGACAACAAAAGCTGCTGTCGGCAAAAGCAAAGCAACAAACAGCAAAAACAGATATTTGCATTTACATGCGAAAAAGTCATGTAAGAGTCATGCACAGTGTGTCCAGAAAAACTGTGGGACGAAAGTCGTTGAACGTTGAGCGAAGCGCGCAGATACAAATGTATCTGTATCTGCAAGTGGTGCAACCAACACACTGTTTAGTTTAATTAAATGTTGTTTAATCATTTCAATAGATAATGAGCCACTGACGTGGCGCAATGATTTATCGGGCGACGTCGACGTCGATGCAATTCGATTTCGAGCTGAGACGGGAATCCATAAATGGATGCGTCCATCCATTTGGCCAGAAACAGAATCGTGCGCAAAGTGGGTCGGCTTTGGTGTGTGTGTTTATTGTTTTGTTTTGTTTTGTTTTGGCCAAAACAGCATTAGGCTATAGGCCAGGCATAGACTTGGGGCGCCACACAACTTGGCTGCAACTGCAAACGCAGCGGCGCAAGCGCTTTGATGATTCATTGCGTATCTGTCAGATACATGAGTTCATTAGTGTAGACGCTGAATGTCAACTGCAAGGAAATTGTCAACACACAAATGTGTATTTTTAGCCACTCGCATGACGTTTCACAGTTCACAACTAAAAAAAACTGAAATTAACAATTCAGATAGTATTCTAACCGAAGGTTCTATGCGATCTATTAGCACGCATTCGTTTGTGACATTGAATGTGTCTGCTTTTTATCGTATTTACTACTACAATTCAATACAATAATAATAAACAGACGTTCAGCTATTTATTTTGCTGGCTAAAAGCCAATTGAAGCACTCGAGAGTTTCGCCTGCCTGGGCACACAGTGAAAGTTTGAAAAAGTAAAATTGAAGGGAGCCAAATAGAGCTAGATACAGATACACAAGACAGCAAACAACAACAACAGATTGTTGCGATAATTAAAAAATTGCCAGCGTCACGGAATATAATAGCAAATAATAACAAATTGTCTTGACCGTACACGCAAAGTATTAAGCTAGACAGCAGACAGACAGACAGACACTCAGAGAGGAGGGAGATCAATCTATGTATCTTTTAAGCAACAATTGAACCTTGAAGTTTACTGTTTACTGTTTGCTGTTCGGCCAAGTCATGCTTGGCTACCGTTTGAGCCCAGAAAAAAGACGGCTTGATTAGCAAACGTCAGTCTGAAGCATAGGCCTGAGGCATGCATCTTTCTTTCTTATACATATATAAAAGAAAACTTAATTGAATAAAAAGCGGCAATTTGGAGCTGACAAAAAACACACACAATTAACTACACGGTGGCGTATACGTTATGTGGCCAGAGCTGTAAATTAAGCGGAAGACGTCAAAATCGTGCAATTTCAAATTGAAATTGAAACGAAAGAAAAATGCTTTTTGAATGTTTTATTTTGGGTGCAGCTGTAGCTCTTCGTCGCTGACAAGCGTTACCAAACTGTCGACAGTTTAATTGATTTATGCTTTTCAAATTTTGGACTCTGGTAAAATTTACGACAATTGATTTTTGAAAGTTAACAGCAGAGCAAGAAAGAGAGAGAGACAGAGAATGTCGACTAACGGAGTTAAGTTTATGACTTAAGCTATGAAATTTAATTGCAAAAAAATGAAGTTGCTTTTGTGTGCAACTTTTGCTTAATGATTTCCTGGTGGTTCTTGATTGATTCGCGGTTTTTAATTAGCAATGAAATTACTATAAATAATGGCAGATTTTCATCTTCTGCCAAAGAAATGTTTAAGCATAACCGTAACTCATTCCCAACAATTCGTTTAAAATTCTTTAGAGTTCTTAAGTTTCATTTTGCTGTCTTCTCTTTGAGCTGATTTGTTCAGCTTTTGAGCTAGACACCTGTTCAGGTTCTTTGAAGACTTTCAAGTTTGCTTTTGGCTTGCGGGCTAACTAACTGATTAAACAATAATAATCAAGCAGAGAACAGCGAGAGAGAGAGAGAGAAAGAGATGAAACTTTCACATAATAACAATGCCGTTGTATGAGATTAACACAAATTCGCTAATTATTAATGATTAACTAATAACCAGCTCGAGTGTAAACAGAGCTCCACCCTAAAATCAAAGACTAAAACCGAAATCCAAAAAGCTGAAAACAAAAAGCAACTTGCCACAGCTTGGTTAACACACCCACAGCTAAAAAAAAAGTAATAAAAAACCGATGCTAAAATCAATGAATATAACATTTATGTAAATTGCATGCAACTGCAAAAAAAAACGTAACGTAACGAAACGAAACGTGTCCATACATGTCTATATACTCGTAGATCTCTATCAAGAGACTGTAAAGCGCTTTACGCGCTCCTCGCTCTCCCCCACATCCGATTGGGAACGCTTCTCGTCCGGCCGCGGATCGCTTAAATCTCGAACAACGCCAACGCTGTCCGACAATGGACGTCGCACATCTTGTAAGTTGTCTCTTCCTCCCCTCTCACCGTTCTCTCTCGTTCCCTCCGAGTCTCGTGCATGTAACTGTAAAATGTGTTTTGTTTTTGTTTTTGTTTTTTGCTGTTATTTTTCTATAGACGATTATTATCTTGAGGCCACAGGTCGACGTCGCAGCTCAGGTAAGCGTCAAAGAGCCAAACTAAACTCGAACTTTGAGTGTGTTATTTCTATCTTAAATCACACACACACTTAACACTCACACACATATACATTTGCACTAGATGTCAGTTAACTATTTGCGCAGGTGGTTTTCGTATCTATGTCAGTTGCTCGCACCTTAAACGGACACGATTTATGATTACTCGTATGTAGATTTTGTTGTCAGTACTCTGAGCAGAAAGATCTGTTTGATGTTGTTACCTGTAACACAAGCAGCCCAAAATATTGTCAAATTAACAAAACCTAATGAGCCGTCATCTATAATATTGTGTGTGTGTTTTATGTGGGTGCTGATCGCATAATGAGACAGCTAATCTGTGGATCTGTTTGTTCAATGATTGTCTCACTGTCGCTTTTATATAAAAGCTGCTGCAATGTGTGTATAAATATTTGACATGCTTTTTTGTTTTTGAGGTGTGAAGTGTATTATTAAAGGGGGAACATGGTGTAAATAGTGAAGCTATTTATACACTTTAATGACCCTCAAAGCTGCTGCAAATTATTCAATTTGTTAAGCGAGTAGAGCAACATAGTAATTATAACATTTTAAAAGCGAGTAGGCAATTGAGAAATACAGTTTAGTTCAGTTCAGGTTTTACAAAAAAAAAAAACTTTATAAAATGTATAGCAATATATATTGAAACTTTTATACAAACTAATAATTAAGTTACTTTAAAAGTGAACGAACATTTAAGAAAAATGAAGCAGGTGTCAATAAATTTCAAAGAAAATATAAAAATATAAAAGTCAGAATTTTTGGAGGGCGGGAGTGTGTTTTCTATTTCTAATACTTTAGAAAACTAAAGAAATAAATTAGAAAATCAGGAAACTGGTTCACATTTTAATACATATTCTTTTTATCATACTATACAGACTAGTTTTGAGAACCAATAATTAGAAAATGGGAAAATGAGAAAAGTTATTGACACTTTAGAAATGTTATAACTCAGACTCTATTTAAACTGTGTGAAATTCCTCAGCTTATAATGTAATTGCTTAGAAATATAAAAATTAAATTAGTATTTGAAAAAATTAGCTCAGTCTGTAATAAATTTTGAAGTGGTGTTGCAATAAATCAGTCAATTTTTGTGAACTAATAATTCAGTGATACAAAAAGTAAATGAACTACTGAGAAACAAAATTCAGGCTTCAATTTAAAAATGTTCATAATATTATACAACTCAGTTTCTATGTGGACTGTGTGATATTCACATTCATTCATTCATTCCACGTTAAAATTTCGAATGCTCAATATTCTCTATTTATTTGTTTTAATTATTTGTGATGCAAAAAGGTCTAGCATCGAGTGCAATTACAACATTAATCTCAATAGCGTATTTCTATTGACATATTCTTTATTGTGTCCTATCCGCAAACGTTCGCAAAACCAACAGCTTATGCCAGTTCCGCTTTGCGCTCTATTCGTAAACAATATTTCAATCACATCATTTTACAGAGAATGTATATACATAGATTCACTTTCCATCTTTTTCATACAATATTCGCAAACGTTCGCAAGAGCAAAAACTTTTGCCAATTCCGCTTTGCGCCCTATTCGTAAACAATATGTCATGCCTTTCAGCTGCATTTACTCTCACGAGAGCGTATAAATTCTCAATGTCACACTCTCGCAAACCTTGATCTCTTCTCTGCTCGTAACGCTTTAAGATTTCATTCCGGAAAAAATTATAATAAATTGGAATAAAGACGAAATTTATTCTAGTTAGCAATCAGTTGGGATGACACTTAACATTTATCGCTGCCAGCAAACTTGTCAGAAGTTAAATTTAATTTATGCAAATGTATTTTAGAAATACATGTATATAATAGCTCATCCCGCGTCCCACATTGAGATAGACAAGCTAATGCTGTTCGTAATCGGCTAATGCATGTGCATAAGATTGTTATTTTGGGCAACACAAACTTGACACCTTTGTTTTTTTTTTTTTTTTTTTGATTCAAGAGGCCGAGTGAAACACGTCTTGCGTAGCTCGGCGGCAAAATCCATTAATACTTGTGCGAAAATGAAAATGTTTTCTATAGCAAAATATAAGCATATAATACGTGGGCGTAAAGTTGAGAAAGAATACAAAAAAACTGTGACTACATGCCTTGCAATTTTCCATTGAATGCATTTTGAAAACAATTTATCAAACATCAACAAGTAATTTGTTTAATCAAATCTCTCTCCATTATTTTAAGGCGTTGCCAGAACCAGAAAGAGAAACAGACGATCTTTCAAGATAATCTGCTGTGTTCATATGGTATTTAATAGTCAATATCCGTTCTATGCGGGGGTTCGTGTTTGTAGTCATTTTTATATATGACAGCTTCAAATGGTTTTCATTGACTGAGCGAGACATATGCAAATTGCACTAGAACAATTACCGAGTCTATTGCATATGACATCATATATATCATATATATTATAGCATAACATAGCAAGATGTTCATTTGTAACCTTTATTTCTCTCAGATCACAACAGCGCCGTGCTGACAGCCAACACAGAGCAGTTTATAATTGGCCAACGTGTGTGGGTGGGCGGACTTCGTTCTGGCCAAATAGCCTACATTGGCGAAACACACTTTGCCCCCGGCGACTGGGCGGGCATTGTGCTCGATGAACCAAATGGTAAGTGACAGCCGATCAACTCAACACTTGACCTTCAATAACTGTTTTTTTTTTCTTCTTGATTTGCAGGCAAAAACGATGGCTGCGTCTCGGGCAAACGTTATTTTCAGTGTGAGCCCAAGCGCGGCATCTTCTCGCGTCTCACACGTCTCACCACATATCCGATGTCGGGCGCCATCACACCCACCTCGCCCCTGGCCAAGAACTCCCCGGAACGTTCACGCACCGTCTCACCCACAGCGAGTGTGCGCAGCTCCATGTTGCGCAGTCCTGGCATTGGCAGTAAGTGCATTGAGTGCTCAACTCTTTCTGCATCTTTCATCTTATATTAATTGTGATCTTTTCAGAAAACGGTTTGACAGTTGGCGATCGCGTTATTGTCTCCTCGGGCTTTGGCAGTCGACCTGGCATCTTGCGTTATCTGGGCGAAACACAGTTCGCACCTGGCAATTGGTGCGGCGTCGAATTGGACGAAGGCAGCGGCAAGAATGATGGTGCCGTTGATGGCATTAGGTGCGGCATGGTTTCTATTTGGAATGCTCTTATGTTTTGCTAGTCATTGAAAGTCTCATATTGAAGATCTCTCTATTAGATGTCTTCCGAGTCATAGAATGTCTTCAATATATCGAAGATGCTTATTTCTATACGATGTTTTGATAGTCATTGAAAGTCCCATATATATAGCAGATTCTTCTCTCTATCAGATGCTTTTCTAATCATTAGATCTCTCTAATATATCGAATATCCTTATTTCTATTAGATCTTTTTTCATATTGAAGATTCTTCTCTCTATTAGATGTTTTTCTAGTCATTGAATATCTTCAATATATTGAAGATTTATTCTTTCTATTTATTATTTATTTATTTAAAAACTATTTGGGGAAGAATGTCACATTCAAAGATTCCTATTTGTGATTAGTTATAAAAACTAATTGAAAAGACTTGAGAATACCTCATTCAAAGATTCTTATTGCTGTTTAGCTTTTAGAACAATTTAAGGAATAAGCTTCCTATTTGTGTTTAGACTTGAGAACACCTCATTCAACGATTCTTAATTGTTTTTAGTTTCAAAAACTATTTGAGGATGACTTGAGTGTTCTCAAAGATTTCCTTTTTTGTTGAATTTTTAAAACATTTTGAAGAATATACTACATTCAAATTCAGTTAAATTGAAATTGAAATAATTGATATTAATCGAATTTCCCTTTTATAGATAATATTTTATCATCATTTTTCAAAATTTCTTGTTTTTGATATAATCCAATTGCCCAATAGAAAGTCAATTGATTTACAAATACGGTATAAAGTGCTTGAGTGATTCAATACAGTATTGCATATCCTAAAAGTATCTTACTTTTGATATATTACTATTGCCTAATAGAAAGACAATTTATTTACAAATCTTGTATAATGTACTTGAGTGATTCATTACTTAATTGTATATCACAATTCAGTGTTCAACCATTTTTAGAATGACTGCAGTTAAACCCATAATTAGTTCTTATTTAGAACAACGAGAAAGAAGAATTTAAGTTATATATTGAAATTCATGTACAAAAATTACATTTTAACTTCTATTCCAACTTTGAATTAGACAATCAATATTATTTGGTACGAATACAGTAAATTTTCATACAATTTGCTAAATTTGAAATAGTACAAAACATTTAAATCTCATCTTCTATTTAAATGTTATTGAACTTTGAACAAGTTTGTTGATCTGTTTATGCAACCAATATTGTTTTGTAGAATTTTCTACACGTGAAATAGTACAAAATGTCAGAAGACAAGAGATAATTCAGTAATTAAGCAAACAAACATTTGAGCATCACATTAGCAAAAACCTCATTCTAATTGCGATTAGCGTAATGCAACATTCGTGTAAATTTCATTATTTATCAACTGTTCTTCCCACGTGTGTGCGTATCTTTTTTGCAGATACTTTGAGTGCAAACCGAAGTTTGGGGTTTTTGTGCCGATTGCGAAGGTGTCGCTATCGCCATCCACTAAGAAGACGCGTCTGTCGCGCACCGGTTCGCGCGAATCTCTAACCTCGATTGGCACCATGAACAGCATTGCCACCACAAACACGTCGCGCATGCGCATGAATGCTCAGGTATAAGAAGACGCCTTTATAGCGACAACGACAACGACAAAATATACGACAGAATATGTGCAGCACACACTGTATTTACACCTAGTTACGAGTTATCTTTTAACTGTTACACGCAACACACAACAACAAAACTACTTAACTTACCTTATTACAAAAGCTGCTCTTAACTGTTAACTGTTAGCTGTTATCGTTCAGCGTTAATCGTTAATCGTTTTTGTTTTAGTCGTGCTCTGTTTATTGTTAATTGTACTAACGCGTTTTAATCTATTTTAATCTGCCCGCCTTCTCCCAACCAACAAAACCAACCAAAAATGCAGCGCAAATCGAGCACGCCCCTAAGGCCAATTGTAACGACGCCAAAAAAATCAATTTTCCATGCAGGTATGCAAAAATCAACATTGCAATGTTAACGCGCTGTTAATTAACAGCACGCTGTTAAAAGTCGCTTGAGCGTGTCTTTTTCCACCTCTGTAATTTTTTGACTAACACCCCAAAAACCCGACAAAATCTAATCTTAGGCTTACACTAACACACATGCCACATTGCACACACACACACACACACACACAGCAACACACACCACCTAACTGATGTACAAATAATCTATATATATTTATCTATATCTATACATCTATATCTATATATTCAAATATACGACAAAACAGTTTACGTATTTTTTTTTTGCACTGTCTTTTTTGGTTAACTCTCTGTGTATTATCTATATATCTCTTTTTATATGTACATATCTCTGCCTCGTTTTTTAATGGTATTTTTTATTTTTACTTTATGTGTGCTTGTGCATAATAAAAAAGTTGTTGCAAATTTCCTTTTTTATTACTTATTTTGTTTGTATCGCACGCTTCTTCGTTGATTTGTGTTATTGTTTTTATTATTGTTTCTAGTTACGCATGCGCACCCGAAATTGTTTTGTATCTGGGTTTTTGTTTTTCTTAAATGTTATTATCTCCCCTCCCACACACATACACTGTACATACACACACACGCTATCTTTCTCGCTCTCTCTTCTTATTATTTTTGTGCAACTCTTCACTCATGCGAATGTTGTGCCACACATCATACTTTTTGTTTTGTTGTCCATACGCAGGACTTGCTCCGTGAGAAGCAGAATCATGTGGAACAGCTGATGGTGGAGCGTGATCTGGATCGCGAGGATGCCCAAAATCAGGCGCTGCAGCTGCAAAAGAACATCAATGAGGTAATTATCTTCACCGACACAATGTACATGCCGCTGCCCTATGCAGATCGCAGTCGCCCATATCGATTGCGTGCCACAAATCACAGCAGCAGCCGCATCACGAGCAGCAGCAACAGCAGCAAACCCATCACAACAACGATCACAGCAACGCCAACAGCAACATTGAAGAAATCTACAACGACCTCGACAACAGCTAAACAACAGCAGCCAAAGAAAGTTTGGTTTTGCGATAAAAAGAAATTATTTCCAGTTGGCTAAAAAAAAAAAAACAAAACAAAATTCGACATAGTTGGCTGCCAAAATGTTACATGCTGCTTTAGTTTTGGGTTTTGATTTTTTTATGTTTTTGTGCCAAACACACACAGCTGTTGTTGCAACTGCAAATAATGCAAAACACCCACTCACACACACACACACACACAACTCTACACTTGGTTGGTTTTTTTTTTTACTTTGTCGTTGTGTTTTTTAACCATTTTATGTTTTTTGCTGTTGCCTCACTCACTGTCTCCTCCTCTTTTTTGATGTTGTTGTTTACACACTTAATTTGCGCACGTTCATTTTTTTGTTTTGGTTTTTTCTTTATATAATATTTTTGGGGCTCGAGTCACTTGCAAGTGATTCACACCAATTTACTCAATTGGCTACACCGAGAAACAAGTACAAATTTCATAAGTTTAACTAGGCATAAATAAATACACTAACTACCATCGTTTTTTTTTTTTTTGCTTTTCTTAGTCGGCCAAGGTTCATGTGGGTTCAGCATCTTAACCCAAAAGCGATAATTGGCCAACAAAAAAGAAACTAGCACCAGAAATTTTTCATCTTATTAATCTTTCGACATGGTGTTAAACGATTTGATTTGATCTGATTGACAACCAAAAAAGAAAAAGAAAAAAAGTATTATCATCTATTTCAATCTAATTCTCAATTGCATTTAAGATAACCTTAAAAGTTTCAAGCTCATGGTCAAAGACATTTCTCTCTCTAGCTATGATATCATTTAATACACACACTCTTCTATTGACATACAAATTATACACTGGGTGCCAAAAATCTACAAATATTTGCAGCATATTTTTAGCACAATTGCACAGCTTGATTATTTTTCGAAGGGGGACTGAATCGGAAATATCTTTTGCTCTTCTGTACTGCTTTTTGTTTAGTTTTTGTTGTTCTTAAATAAATTTCAAGTTGTGCTATTCCATCTTATCTTATCTTTATTATTATTTTTTGTGAATGTCGTGCGCACTTTGAGTTGTAAGTTTTTCGTTTAAACACACATTTTTTTTTTAATTGGCAACATTTAATCACGAAACCCATCCAGAAAACCAACCAAAAAGAAAACCCTCCATCCACCTCACTCACTCAATTCTCTAATCCCTGGCTCAACTTTTTAACGCAAAATCAAACGAAAAAGAAAACAAAAATGATTAGTTTAGATAGCGAGCAACGACTTTTACGCACCACTGTACCACTGTTACCTGTCATTCTTATAGCAACTGCTGATCGAGGCCGATCGCTGGAGGCAGCTGATAGCCCGCCATAGCATTCGTCTGAGCGATCTGCGACGCGAGTTCCGTGGCTGGTCGGGCAAACATGAGAGGCACTGTATTCTGCACAGTGTCCTGACACCGTTGCGCATCAAGTAGAAGTTTGGATCCCCTCCTCTTTCTCTCTCTCCACACGTGCTCAAAGTTGTTTACAAAAGAAAAGAAAAAACTTTGATTGATTTTTATTCGCCTGGCAACCAAGATGATGAAGATCGCGATGAAGTTAAAGTTGAAGATGAATTTGATGTTTGAAGCGGAAGTCTGCACAGCGTTTTATGCTGAAACAACCAAAAAATATTTACCATATCTTCTATCACAAAAAAAAGAGTGGAAAACAAAAGAAAAGAATGAAAAAAAAAACCACAAAATTCAAATTGAATTTCAAATTTAAATGGTTGAATTTTTTATTTGGCCATTGATGCGAAAGAATTTGGATTGAATGAATGAATATATATTGATGAATATACATATATAATATATACTTAATATGGAAATTGGAAAACCTGTATAAATTAATTTTGTATGAAAGCGAATTTTCTTGCTGTTGGTTTAGTTGTACGATCCTACGATAAAAAAAAAACAAATACAAATACTTAACTATTTACGATATAAAAAACAAAAATACATACATTAACGATATATCAAAAATATACGATATAAAAATATTATTTGCAAAGCAATTTGCGTTACAAATTTTGTTTTATTTCTTAACAACTGGAATATCTGTATCTAATCTCTACCTTTACCCTGCTCTCTGTTCTCTTTCCCCCCCACCAAACAATTCTGAATCTCAGCTGAAGGCACGCGTTTTGCAATTGGAAGCGCAGTTGGGTGATGAGCGCAAGAAATCCGAAGAATTGCAATTCTCTATCGATGAGGCACAGTTCTGTGGCGATGAGATGAATGTAAGATAGATTTTTAAATAACTAGAAGATGTGCATTGACTTGAAGAATGTCGGATATAGATTTTAGGGATTAACATAGAAGAAAACTTTATTTACTGGATTGATCTAGAAAACTTGAAGAAGAAAATGATGTTTGAAAAGATTGTTAGTTTTCATTGTTTGCTAAAATGTATTATTTTTTAAAGATCTAGTTTTGCATATATGTTTTATGTACCTATTCAAGGCAGTAATCAAAATTTACGATCTCTTATCTTTAGCAATATTGTAAAAATAGATTTTACAAATTTCACAAAAAGAATATAGTATATATAAATATGTTTTTATTGCATTAGAGAAACGCTACTAAAATATGTACATTTTTGTAGAGATTTGCATGAAAGAAATCTAAAAATATATACAATCTTATGATATGGGATCATATGATATATGATCATATATTTTAGATTTCTTTCATACTTATTATTTTCAAAGTAGAATTGAAGAAATGCAACTTAGGCTATACATTATATAAAACTTTGATCAGATTTCTTTCATACTTATTATTTTCATAGTATGACTATATATTAATATATATGATCCCACAGGCAATACGTTGTATAAAACATTGTTGCAATTATCTACAAGAATAAACATATTTTAGTAACGTTTTATATATATATATTGTAATGCAGTAAATTACATTTAATATTTGTCTTTCTACAATTGTATTTTGAAAATAATAAGTATGAAAGCAAACTCAAAATATTTTTTTCGTGTCTGTTATGAGATTTCAAGGTAAAATAGGTGCTTAAATGTAGTACTAATAAATAATAATATAATAAATTTCTCTGGCTGTGCATTTTGTACCCTTGAATTCAATGCTTAACAATAAATTGTATGAGTTGTCTCTGAATTTATTCGTTTTTACTACCAACACTGTTAAATATTCTTTAATATATATTGACAAAGTTTCGCAATATCACAAAGCAATGACAATATTTGTTTAGCTGTCGTAAGTTTTTAACGTAGATAATATAACAAAAATAAACAATTTGTAGTTCTGGTAGAAATAACTCATTTATTTGATAAAGATTTTTCAGTAACTTGAAGAAAATTCAATTAAAATTTTATCAGTTTCACTCCTTTCCTTATATTAGTTAGTCCTTCAATATTTGAATTTCTAACTTTCCTCAATACTCCAAATTAATCTGAAAAGTCATTACTAGTAAATGAAATATAATTCCGTATTAATTTAATAAGTACCTCGAGTATTTCATTGAAAATCAAACGAAACAAACAATGATTAGTCTAGTTAGATCAACAACTTTACCACGTCAATTTTTTATGTTAGTCCTTCAATATTTTAATTTCTAACTTTCCTTAATATTGAAAATACTCCAAATTAATATGAAAAGGCATTTCTTTGAAAAGGGGTTAGGTAATACAATTTGGTATTAATATAAGAAGTAACTCGAGTATTTTATTATTTAACTACCACAGCAAACAAGTCAATGCACAGTCTCAAAAATCAACCCAAATCCATTTGTCAACATCCTACTAATTCCTGTGTTTCTCCCTCCATAACAATTGAACAGGCTCAATCGCAGGTCTATAAGGAAAAGATACACGATCTGGAGAAGAAGATAACGCAGCTGGTCTCAGGTAAGCGTTTGCTTAAATAAATTATGTAGCAAGTGAACTAAATAATCCCTCTTTCAATAGCCACGCCCAGTTTACAAAGCGTGCCGCCTGTGGAGGATAACGTCACGTTGACAGCGGCTCAATTGGAAATCACTCAACTGCAGGAGAAGTTGGGCGAGCAGGAGAAGCTAAGCGAGGCGCGTCTGGCCGATTCCCTGGAGGAGGAGAAACGTTTGCGCGAGAACATTGTGTATCTGCAGAGTCAGAATGCAACGTTGCAAACGGAGCTGGTGGCCAAGGACGAAAGTCTGGAGAAGTTCTCGCTGTCGCAGTGCGGCATTGAGAATCTGCGACGTGAACTCGCACTCCTCAAGGAGGAGAACGAGAAGCAGGCACAGCAAACACAAACAGATTTCGAACAGAAACTGGCAGCTAAAGAGGAGCAACTAAAGCTGGTGAACAACGAGTTGCAGCAGCTCAAATCCAGCTCAGATACTTTGGAAAGCGAACGCGCAAATGTCACCGATGAATGCGAAATATTGCAGACGGAAATACGAATGCGCGATGAGCAAATCAAGGAGCTAAGTCAGCAGTTGGATGAGCTCACAACGCAGCTGAATGTGCAGAAGGCAGACAGCTCGGCGCTGGACGAGATGCTCAAGGCGCAGCAGTCGAACAACGTGGAGAGCAAGTCGCAATTGGAGCAGCTGGAAAAGGAGTTGAAAGAAGTACGAGCAGCTTATGAAAGTTTGGCACTGGCAAAGTTAGGTTTGGAGCAGCAGCTGACCGGATTGCAGCAGACGGCGCAGGAGCAACTGTTGGCCAGCGGTGATCACAAGACGCAACTGGAGCAGCAGAGGGAAGCAAATGCGCAGCTCAAGTTGGAGAAGGAAGCGCAGCAAGCGGAGTTGGAGAAGTTGCGCAAAGAATTCGAGTTGCTGCAGCAAACGCAACAAAAGCAACTTGAGGAAAGCAAAGCAGAGAGCAGCGAAAAGGAAACACAGCTCAAAGCGGAACGCGAGCAGTTGCAGCAAGTGCAACAGCAATTAGAGGAGGTGAACAAAGCCAAAGCAAAGTTGGAAGCAAAGCAAGTGGAGTTGAAGCAAGCTGAAGAGCAGCAGCGTTTACAGCAGGCAGAGCAGCTCACTAAAGAGCAGGCAAAATCAACAGAGCTGGAAACAGCTTTAAAGGCAGCTCAACAGCAGCTGCAGCAACTGCAGCAACAGGCGAACTTAAGTGGCGAACAGAGCACACAACAACTAACAAAGTTACAAGCAGAGTTAAGTGCATTGCAGTCACAAGAGAAGCTCACACAAAGTGCTTTGGAAACAAGCAACAAAGAACTGAACGAAGCCAAGCAATTGACGCAAGCAACGCAGTCAAAATTGGAGCAGCAAGCAATTGAATTGGAGTCCACAAAGCAGCAGCAGTTGCAATTGGAGTCCCAACTTAAAGGCAACTTGGAACAGCGCGCTCAAGACGAGCTGCAGCTGGGCGATGTGCGTCGTCAGCTTGAGGCGCTGCAGCACAAAAGCGAATCACAGCAGCAGCATGAGGAAACGCTGCAAGCGGAGCTGCATGCCATACGTGGCAACGTCACACAGCTGCAAACAACGCTGAAGCAGTTGAACGAGGAGCTGCTGGCTAAGCAGCAGAGCTACGCAACGCTCGAGAGCAAGAGCAGTGGCCAACAACTCGAGTTGTCCAGCGATAATGAATTGTTGCAACAGACAAATGCGCGCTTGCAACGTGAGTTGCAAGAGTTGCAACAGCAGCACGAAAAACTCCAAGCGGAGGCGACGCTAAAGCAAACACAATTAGTTGAACAGGAGCAGCTGGCCACCGAGCGTGAGTTGGCTTTGGGCGATGCAAGTCGTCAGCAGGAGCAGCTGCAAGCACGCAGTCAAGCGTTGCAGCAACAGAACGAAACGTTGCAACAGCAACTCACAAATTTGCAAAGCAGCTCCACTGACTCCAATGCAGAGTTGGTGAAACTTTCGCAGCAACTTGTAGAACAACAGCAGGCCAACGAGCAGCTGTCGAGCAAAGGCAACGAGGAGCGTGCGGCTCTGGAGCGTCAACTGCAATCAGGACAGCAGCGTCTGGATGCGTTATGTGCGCAAGTGGAGCTGTTAACTCAGGAGTTGGCCAGCAGCACAACGCAAAGTCAGCAGCTGCAGAGCAAACTGAAAGCAGAGCAGGAACTGGCAGAGAAACAAACGTTGGAGTTGAGCGATGCCAACAGAAAGTTGGAGGCAGCTGGCAGCAAGAGTTCTCAGCTGGAGCAGCAGCAGGAGAAGCTGCAGCAGGAGCTGAGCAGCGTGCGTGGCGAGCACAGCGAACTGACTGCCAAGTTGACACAGCTGACGGAGCAATTGAGTCACGCTCAAAAGGAGCAAAGCGCTCAGCAGGATGCCAGCAGCAAGGAACGCTTGCAGCTGGAGCATGAGCTGCAGGAGTTACGTCAACAACTGCAGGCCAGTCAGGCAAACATGAGTGAGGCACAGCTCAGTGAAGCGGCGCAACGCGAGAAGCTGCAAGCGGAGGCGCAGCAGCGTGAGCAAAAGTTGCAACAGGACTTGGCCAAATTGCAGCTGGAGCAGCAGCAACAGAGCAGCGGCAACGAGGTGGCCATGAAAGAGCTGCAAGAGCGACTGGAAATCACCAACACGGAGTTGCAGCACAAGGAGCAGTTGGCAAGGGAGGATGCACAAAAGATCGCTGACTTGAAGACACTAGTCGAGGCCATTCAGGTGGCCAATGCCAATATATCGACCACAAATGCAGAGTTATCCACGGTGCTGGAAGTGCTGCAAGCAGAGAAGAGTGAAACGGCGCACATCTTTGAGCTGTTCGAGATGGAGGCGGACATGAATGCCGAAAGACTGATCGAGAAGCTGCAGGGCATGAAGCTGGAGTTGCAGCAAACGCACAGCGCACTCGAGTTGCAGCAGAGCAGCAACAAACTGTTGGAGGAGCAATTGCAGAAGCTGCAACAAACCGAGCAGACTTTGCAGGGCACAGCTGTCGAGGCAGCTGAACAACTGCGTCAGCTGCAGCAGGCGAATGGCGAACTTCAAGAAACAGTGCAACAGAACCAATCAAAGCTTAATGAAGTCGAGCAACAGTTGCAGCAGAAGCAAGGCCAATTGACAGCCCAAGAAAGCAGCAGCTCAGAGTTGCAGCAACAATTACAGCTACTACAGCAAAGTGTGCAGCAATTGAATGAAAATAAACTGCAGTTGGAGCAGCAATTGCAAAAGTTGACAACCGACCAAGGGCAGCTGCAACAAACGCTGAAGCAGCAGCAGCAAACCGAGCAGACTTTGCAGGGCACAGCTGTCGAGGCTGCTGAGCAACTGCGTCAGCTGCAGCAAGCGAATGGTGAGCTACAGGAAACTGTGAAACAAAAGCAATCAAGGCTTGACGAAGTCGAGCAACAGTTGCAGCAGCAACAAAGCCAATTGACAGCGCAAGAAAGCAGCAGCTCGGAGTTAAAGCAACAACTGCAACTACTACAGCAAAGCGTGCAGCAATTGAAGGAAAACAAGCAGCAGTTGGAGCAGCAATTGCAGAAGTTGCAAACTGACCAAGGGCAGCTGCAACAAACGCTGCAGCAGCAGCAACAGCAGCTGGAGAAGGGCAACGAATTTGATGCTCAACTCGCAGAGTATCAAAAGGTCATCGATGAAATGGATGAAGCTTCTAGCGCCAAATCCGCGCAACTGTTGCAGCTACAAACACGCATCTCTGAGCTGGAGTTGGCGGTGCATCAAGCACAGCAATCGGAGCAAATGGTGCAGATCGAGTGCCAGCAATTGACTCGCCAGTTGCAGGCTCTGGAGCTAGAAGAAGCACGTGAGATTATGGCGCTGCGGGCCAATGGCTCTTCGCCTAGCAAACCGCAGACACAGGAGGTGAGACGACAGCTTAACTTATTTGAAAACCTAGCTAACTTCTTTACTTTTCATGCAGCAACTGGATACGGAAACCAGTTTGGCCAAAATCAACTTCCTCAACTCCATCATAGCGGACATGCAGCAGAAGAACGATGCACTCAAAGCCAAGGTGCAGACGCTGGAAACGTTGCCCATGGACTTTACCAAGTGAGAGCCAAAGATGCCTATGATTATAAAATTTTATATACATATGTATATCTTAACTTAATTATATTCCCCTCTAGACCGCAAGCTTTTGATCTGCTCAGCAAGCGCAAACCGGCGCCACGTTTGTTCTGCGACATTTGCGATGAGTTTGACAAGCACGAGACAG
The DNA here is from genome assembly GCA_023558445.1 of Drosophila pallidifrons. Lineage (NCBI taxonomy): Eukaryota > Metazoa > Arthropoda > Insecta > Diptera > Drosophilidae > Drosophila > Drosophila pallidifrons. The sequence continues at coordinate 25,608,824 of CM042347.1, read as the reverse complement.
AGGATTGTCCTCTACAAGCTAGCGAAGATCGTGATTATTCACCGCCACCACCAGCCGAGGCCAACAATAATGAAAAGAAGGAGCGCAAGCTGCCAGCACCACGCAAATACTGCGATTCCTGTGAAGGTAATAAAATTATTATATTATATATCCATATATTCTTGATAATGAAATGGACATTTTCTCTTCAGTCTTTGGACACGATACCAGCGAATGCGCCGACGATGAGACCTACTAGATTTAATACGCAATAATTACTTGGTTGTTTAGACACAAATTTATAACGATATTTTAATTGCCAGTTGGATAATTTGATGTACATCATGCATCATGCCAAATACCTCAGCGGTGACCAAGGAAGTCTTAACTAATCTTGCGGATTGGCCTTTTTTTAAATTGTTTTTTATTTATTTATATGAATAGTGAAATTAATGCTATTGTTTTCGTAAATTTCATGTAAAAAGAAATATGAGTAACTAAATTTAATCACCACCCTCCTTTTTCTCCTTAATGGCATCCTGCAAAATGGGAATGGTGAGTTAATCAAATGTATTAAACGGGTATAAATGCAAACTCACTTTAAAGCGCTCCTCGAAGAGCGAGAGCTCGGCCAGCAGATCGGTGATAGCATTCATGAATGCCTCCTGAGGTGAATAATCTGCCGTCGTCTGGATGCGGATGACGAACTTGTGCTCCAGCGGATGCGGAACTTTGTAGCCAGCAAACAGCACATTGGGATCCTTCAACAGTTGGCTATACCCATAAGGGCATTACATTAGTATTTAGCTTTTAAATAAAGCTATTGAATTTTTCTTACTTGCGAATCATGTTGCCCAGCGTGTGATCTTCCTTATTGATGGTGAATATTGCCGCATTTGTCACTTTTGTGTCTAGCTCTTTGATGATTCTGTGTGTTCAAACAAGTGGCAGCGTTATTTACTTCAATCAACATTTATTCCCATAATTGCACTTACTTCTTTTCGCCTTCATACAGCAGAAATGATTCGAATGTTGGTGGCGCATTCATTTTGAGGTTTTATTATTTATTTTTACGAAAACACAATATTGTGAAAAATGCCGCACATACAACAATGCGATGATTGCGTGCTGTAAAATCTATTCGAAAAACAGCTGCGTTGATGCCCACTTCACAACACTACATACTGTATCGATAGCATTCTTTCTCACTTTGCACTCGATAGCAATCATCGCGATGCACGCCGTGCGTGAGCAAGTTCAGTTCATTTGCAAATCTGTTAACTCAACACTAGTAGTGCGCCAAAGTTCTTTGAAAACGTGAATTTTTATAGTTTATAATTATATAAAGTGTATCAAACAGTGCTGTGCAAAATGACATAATGTGTGCATTAGAGCAATCGGCAAATGCAATGATGGATTAGCTGAAAGTAAAATAAAAATTATACATATGCAGCTGAGCTCGGAGCCTCTGATGATTGCGTGCTGTGAAACAGCTGAGCTGTGTGTTGCTGCCCAACACCTATGACGATAGCACGAACCAGTGCGCATTCAATAGTATTCATCGGAATAATCGGCGTTCGCGTACAAGTTTAGTTCATTATCACGAACCAGCTGGCGTCAAATAGGCGAACGCTACATTGCAATTTTTTTTGCGCCAAACACACTAGCGTCTGCTATTTCGTCGTAATTAAAAATATATAAATTATTGCACATACAATGAGCGACACAAGCAGCGCTGCAAATGCAGCAGAAACTGGCGAAGTGAATCCATTGGAGCAATCTACAATTACAATGCTCGACGTGCTGGAAGAGGAAAAAGAAATGGAGGAAGAATATGCGGCCGTACTTGGAGCCTCCGATGAAAAAGCTTGCACATATGGTAAGGGCGCAATACAACGACAGGCGCTATATTCCTGTTTAACCTGCTGCCCCGAGGCACGCAACGATGTTTCTAAGAGTGCTGGCATCTGCCTCGCTTGCTCCTATCGCTGTCATGAGCACCACGAATTGATTGAACTCTACACAAAGCGCAACTTTCGTTGCGATTGTCCAACGATGAAAATGGGCAGCGAGAAGCGTTGTGCTCTCAACGCTCAGCTGGATGAAGTGCAGCCGGCGAATGCGGACAATCAATACAATCAGAATTTCCAGGGCTTGTACTGCAAGTGCAAGCGTCCGTATCCCGATCCAGAGCGCACTACAGAGGAGATAATGCTGCAGTGTGCCATTTGCGAGGATTGGTTTCATTTGGCACACATGGAAGAGCCACCAGCTGCCAACGAAAAGTGGCTCGATGCCTGTAGTGAAATGATATGCGACGGCTGCATGAAAAGTCATGAGTTTCTTAAGGATTACACTGGACTTGCTTTGCAACCAGTTACAGCAAAGGAGGAGCAGGAGAATGAAGCCAAAGTGGAGGAAGCAAACGAGGAGCCGCTACAAAAACGCAGCAAACAAGAGGATGACGACTGCAAGCGTCCCAAACCGAAGAAGGAGCACAAGGGTAAGTGAAGCACAAAGTTATTTTCTTAAATCGAAAACGAGGTGTTGAAATAGGATTTCGATGTATACGATTTTGCCAGTTAGCATTTTGCAAAAAAGTTTGAGAATAGGTTCATGTCTCGGTTTGTGTCTTAGCTAAGCAAAGAATTAGTTGGTGCAGGAATTTTGAGATGATTGATTGATTCTTGTTGTTAAATAATAATGACAATGGGACAAGGTTACGTTATTTATTCCATTGCATACTAAAACTTTTATTGGGACAAATCTTAATACATAAAGAGCAAATCAAAGTTCTTGCGACCATCGCCCAGATAGAGAAATCCATGTTTGCGTGAGTTGAGCTTGTGGAAGAAAGTCATGCCCAACCAAACACAGGACTTGATCACTGCAATGCGTTCATTGCTCTGCATATTCAAGGCAAACGCCTGATTCAGCGGTATAACACCATCGATGGTATCCAAAAAGTCAATGGCATAATTGTAGTCGCTCCGCTTCGAGAGATTCGTTTTGAGGTCGTTGCGAGGCAGACGATAGAGCTGATAGTAGGATAGATTATCGATCTGAAGATCGTTGAGGCCGCGAAACATTTGATTTGGTATAACACGACCATCCACCATCTTATAAAGAGCACCGCGAGGACAAATTGCACACTCTTCGCTTATGATAAACACAATTGCTGCCAAACGTTCCTCTTCCTTCAACTTGACCACCTCTGGTCGACTGATGTTCACCACTTGATTGGCCACAATAGTAAATGTTGGATCCTACCACAATCATGAAATATAACACTCAATTTAAAGCCCGCCATCACAACTTACCAACTTAACATAGGTCAGCAGACTGGGATCACCAACGAAGGGTTCGACTGCCAGCACCGTGGCCTGAAAAATTTTGGGACTCTGCACAAACGGCAGGAGTTGCCATTGATACTGATCCAGACTGTAGAAATACTTGCGATCCTTGAGGCAATCATTCGTGTAGCCAAAGGCAATATAATAATCATTTTTAGTCGCTGTAATGCGACCCCAAAAATACATGCCCGAGAAGCGATTCTCCTGCATCAGCACAATCAATGAGTTCTCGATCAGAATGCGCTGCTCCGGGGACAACTTGCGACCCGAATACATCAGACATTCCAGCCCCTCCGAAAAGTATTCCACATTCATATTTTTGCCGGCACACAAAATATAATGTATATTATTGAAATTCCCGAGAGTTGTAACTACAAAATGTGTCAAGCTGCTAACTGAGATCCTACTTCATCTATCATCACATACACTTCATCACACAACATAGTAAAACTTTAAATTACTCAGCATACTAAATATCATACATATATTAACAGGCGCCGCTTTCTGGACCAACGATTGGCGTAAATCGCTTTGTCAGTGCGCCAAGTGCATGGAACTCTACAAGGAGCAGTCGGTGCAGTTTCTACTCGATGCCGAGGATTCAGCCAAATCGTATGAGGAGCGCGGCATGAAGCGTGCCGAGGAGAACTCCAGCTATGAGCAGGGCATACGTGCTTTGGCCTCCATGGGACACTCGCAGCAGATCGATGCCATCACCGAATACAATCGTATGAAGGATAAGCTCAAGGATTATCTGCAGTCATTTGCCACCAGCAAGAAGGTTGTCACCGAGGATGATATTAAGCGTTTCTTTGCCGGCATGCGTGATGAGAACAATGCCAATAATAGCTCAACAGCCCAGCAGCCCTATTTTTGCCGTTAAACACAGTATTATTATTATTATTATTCGTATTCGTATTCTTATGTTTTACACACATTCCCAAAAATTATCACGAGAAGCAGAATTGGATTTCATTTATTGAATGTTAACCAAAAATCAAATACAGTTAAAGTGTACAATAATATTAGATGAGATTCCGAGTTAGTTGCTACAAACCTAACAACTAATTAGCCAAAAGAAGCAAAGTCCTCATTACTAACATATAAAAACATATTTATATACATTCATCGTATCATCAAAATTTTCGAATGCAACTTTCTCCTCGTTTATTTGTTATCGCAAACAGTACATAAACACAATTCAACAATATTTACAGCAATGTTCTTTTTTGATCAAGTTTTTTTGTTTATTATATTTCAAAAAAAGAAGATTTGCAAATTTCACTTTATTTGATGGGATTCGAGCTATTTGCCACTATCCACTAATTGGCCAAAAGAACAAAAAAATCGCCTCTTAAACTACATACAAAACATACTTTATATACATACATAGTCTATGATCTAAATTAAAAAACAAGTTACTCTGTTCGTACAACAAGAACTAAACGTGAAAATTATCTGTACAATCGTGTGTTTAAATCAAAGTCTGTTATCTTCGGAAATATCTAATATTTTTGGGTTTGTAAATGTTTCTCCATGTTAACTTTCAAGTTTATTGTTCGATCGTAGTTAAATTTTCATTGTTCTTCACAACAACTAAGCTGTAGCTTAAATATTAAGCAGCTGGCTTTCATAGTCTCTGAGATCGATTTGTTCATAATAAGTAGATCGACAGTCAGTATCGTGTCTGCTGTGAACGCTGATCCTATCCTCATATACACACTTTATGGGCTTCTTCAATTCCTTCTGCCTTTTGTTGGCTTCACATTATGTTGGCGATTGGCTGTCGAGAGTAGCTATTGTTTTTTGTAAATCATTAATATAACGTATCTCTGCACTCTCTGTGATGTTGGTATTATCAAAGCCCAAGTCGCCAAGGAAATCCAGAGCCTCCTGCTGCACAAGTTGTTGTTGCTGTTGTTGATGCTGCTGTTGTTGATGCTGCTGTTGTTGCTGTGCAAGTTGCTGTTGATGTTGCTGCAGCTGTTGATGCTGGGATTGCTGCATCAGTTGCTGCTGTTGTTGTTGCTGCTGCTGCTGATATTGCACTTGTTGAAACTGCGAAGGAGACTGCGATTGCTGTGGATTCAATTCATATGGCATACAATTCTGTGGTGATAAAGACAAGTTCGTGGTATTCATGTTGGGACTGAAGGCATTGTTGTTGTTATTCATCTGCACATCATGCGAATTCGTGGTTATGAAGCTGCCACCGTTGAAGCTGGTTTTGGTATGCACTTGATTGGACAACTGCATCATCTTGGATGGATACGAGTTGTCCTGCATGGTCATGTGATTGAGAGCATTCGTCATCTCTAGCTCGTTGGGACAGTTTTGCAGTGGAAGCTGTTGTTGTTGCTGTTGGAATTGCTGCTGCTGCTGTTGCTGTTGTATCTGTTGTTGTTGCACCGTCATCATGGGAGCAATGCCATCGGTTGTGCTGTAACTGGATCCGGGCGACATTGAAAAATCCGTGCAAATATTTTGGACGCCCGTCGTGGGAATGCTATCGATTTGCATTTGCGGCACTTCATACTTCATCTCGGAGCCAAACGATGGACTTGGACTGCTCCCCAGATACATTTGCTGCTGCTGTTGTGGCAGTTGCTGTTGCATTTGTGGTTGCTGCTGCTGTTGCACCGGTGAAATGCTATCGACAGTGCTGTAACTTGAAACGGGCGACAGCGGGAAATTCGTGAGGAATTCCTGGTTGCTCGTCGAGGGAATGTTGTCCACATCAAATTGCATTTCAAACTTGACGTCCGTTTCAAATGTGCTGCCCGTCGGACTTGGCTTCGTTTGGTACGAGTGCAAAAACGGGGTCGTCTGTCCAAAATAATTCGACATCTCTTGTGCGTTGGTTGTTGCTGCAAAAGTATTGGGAAAAGTTGATTAGCAAAACTGTCGATGCCATGAAACTTTTGTCGCTTACAAGCTAAGTTAATGAACGCTATGGAAACGAAGCATGAGTATATAGTAGAAATAAAGCTTGCTAATCAACTGAACAGAAACAGAAAAGGTCACAAAACAACAACAAGTAAAAAGAAAAGGAACAACAACAATGGTTACAACATCATTATCATATATACTTAATAACTTACTGGTCAACAATTAGTTAGCATACTTGGGCTGCTGTTGCGGTCACTTTGACTTAGCTAAACTCGAAGAAAAACTAAATTTGGGGGAAAGGAGATGACAACAAATCCTCGGCGCACCGAAGCTCAATGGCATTTCTAAAGGGATTACGTTAGCGAAGAGCTTAAGCTCGAGACTGTATTCGATTTGTGGATTGAACTGTACAACTAATTGAAGCAAGGTTGGAAATAACTTCTTCTGATATTAGCAGTTGAATTTCTTCAAAAAAATATATTAGATATTATTTGAAAAGGTTGATCAAAATTTTGATTTGTTTAGTAACTTTCGTAATTCTACATTTTGTGTTTGTATAAGGAAGTATTAGTTAAGTTACTATTGTAATTCTACATTTTGTGATGGTATCAGAAATTGTTCCAATAGAAAAACAAGTTTCATTTATGAGATTGAAAGAAACAGCTTTTGTATTGAATATTTTCTTTGTTTTGAATGAGAACAAGGAAATTCTTTTGAAAAATAAGTTTTAGTTTTAAAATAAAATTTTACTAAACTTTGAGCAGAATATTTTCTTTGTTTTAAAAGAGAACAAAGGAAAACTTCGAAAGTTAACTTTAAGCAGAAAATCGGACATTAAACTATTGCAATTGCCTTATAACAATTATAGTTTGTTTTAGAATAACCATTTTGTAGTTTAGAATGAGAGAAAGCAATTGTGTTTGCTTTGTTACCAAAAACTTTTATTCATCGATTAGAATTACACAGATTTGTTTGGTTTGGTTTTGTTTGTTCGAATTTGTTTCCATTTGGTTTCTGTATAATACGAGGCAACAGCAAAAAAGACTAAGAGATTTCCGATCGATCGATTTTGTGTGTGTGTAATTCTATGAATTTCAAATAACAATACTGGCCAAAATTGAACTGACCTATTTGGTCCACAAGGGGTTTATGTTTTTCACTATAATATGCTAACAATACGAATAAGATTCTTCAACTAGAACACTGAGAGACAAATTTGTGACTGTGTGAATGTGTGTGTAAGGAATTGTCGCCTAAAAGTAGGCAACGAATTTTATATTTTATTTGTTTTATGTAAGTGATGTTATGAGAAGAGAGAGAGAGACCCAACACCAGAGAGAAATATCGAATTGAGGGGCACTTACGTTGCAATCGCCGCTGTTTGCTATTGGAAGCAAGACCAGCTAATTTGCGCTTAACTAATTCGGTGGATTCGATCGCATTTTGATGGAACTGTTCGCTCATGGTTTCTACAAAGACAATTTAATATATCGGTTAGCAGGATCAAGCTGTGTGTGTTGTGTGTGTGTGTGTGTGCGGGTGTTGACTAGATTTATAGTATGCCATATAGATAATACTGAAAGAAAAGACGACTAGAAAAAACTTTGTGTCTAACTATTAAAAGCAGGGCTGCAAATTCTTTACGGCTGAAAACATAAAAAAGTTGATGCGACTTTGCAGCCCCTTTTTTGTTTAACTGTGGGCTTGGTAGCTGCCTTCTATTGCAGTCCATTTGCCTCTGCCAAGCGCCTGGCAATCTCATCGGCGCTCAAGAAATCACCCGCATCCACCGCCTCGCCACCGCCGTCGAGTTCACGCTCCGGTTCGGGAGATTTGCTCGTGTAGAGCGCAAAGTGTTCGGCCTCCGAGAGATCGACGCTGGGATCAAGCATCACTCCGTAGGCACCCTCACACAAATTCTTAATGCTCTGCCGGTCGGCAATGGCCACCAGCTCCATATTGCCATCACTTATTGGTATATCGGCCAGCTGCAGCGTGCTCAACGTCTTGCGATCCAAGGGGCGACCATAGGACAAGGTGCTGGCCGTGGAGTAGCTCTCGGGACGCAGCAAACTGTTCTCGCTATCACCACCCTTGAGCGGTATGTGAATGACATCGGCATCTAAGTGAGCCGGCCGCTTGCCTGAGACACTGCTGGAGCTGCGACCCACCGGACGACCTCCCCGGGAGACGCTGTTCTGAGGACTTAAGCCCGGCGGCTGCAACGAACGCACCGAACTGCGATTGGGATCACCGACTGCGAAATGATTAACGCTGGGTTCCCGGCTGCCAGTGGGCGTGGTAGCTCGTGAGTTAACTGAATGCGTTTCGTCGGCGTCTTCGGCACGACTGCGACGACGTGAGAAGAGGCGTGAAAAGAAGCCCTGACGCTTCTTGGGCGAGGCAGCTGCCGAATTGGAGCCGGTAGAGCTGGGCGGCAGCATTTGCGGCAAACGTTTAGTGGGACTCTGATCGGGAGTTCGCATAATAATAATAGGCGAGGGCGTGGTCCGTGTGGAGCTGACGCTGCCATTACGGGAACGACTCAACGACACCGAATTGGACACGCTGTGTTCGCTGACACTCAGATCCTGCGAGTGACGCGGCTTCGGCGGCAGCGGGGGCAAACGATGTTCGCAATCGACGGGCGACGGGGTGCGTGGTGGCAAGGGAAGCGGTGGCGATGGCGGTGTTGCTGGCGTCTGAGCTGCATTGACTTTAATGCGAGGCGCAGGAGGATTTGTGAGCACCACCAACTCAGCTTCGTCCAGCTGACTAAACGGATTCGTGGCATGATACGATGCTTGAGTTTCGGCTTTCGACTTTTGCGGCATTTCAACCGGGTGATTGTAGGCAATCTGCAGGCTCGTATACGTTGCTGTCTCATCAAAGTTCTCATCGATATCCACCGAAGCCTGAGCACTAGCGCTGATCAGCTCTGGTTCTGGCTCCGGTTCGGGTTCCTCTCCCGCAGGCAACTCCTTGAGCGCTGCATTCTCCAAAGTGTCACGTCGTGAGCCGCCGTTGGCTTCATCGTCCAGCTGATTTGTGATGGTTGTATTCGCAGTCAGGCTGCTCACGTTAGTAAAAGCCGTCTGCGCTGTGCTGTGCGAGAGCGTTGGCGTATCGCCGTTCTCCACTGTCAGGCTGTCGGTGCGCTCGAATTCGCTGCTCTTCATCCACTCATTGATCTTGTCCACATTGCTCAGTGGTCGCGATTGCAGCTGTGGTTGCTGCAATATCTCCTCCATGGGCGTCGAGGTCTGTGTGCAATCGTCAGCCAGTTGTGGCAACAATTGCGGCACCTCCAACTCAATGCCCATGTCCTCTTCTTCCCCGTCCTGTTCGGCATCATTGTCATTGTCGAGTCCGTCGGTGTAATCGGTCACCGTGGCATCCGCTTCATTCGCCTCCGATTCGATGCGATGCCGCATCTGCAATTTCTTTACCGCAATTTCAAAGTCATTCAACGTTCCCGAACTTTGCTGTTCGTCCGATGAAACCGTATTCTCGTCCTCGTTGATGTCGAGCGGCGAACACGAATATTTCGTGGCCGTCGTCTCGCTATCTATCGAAAGTATCTGCTGGAACACGTCCAGCTCCTGCTTACGCTTCAGCTTATGCTGCAGACGCGCAAATGTTAGCATACCTGGGTTGGGTTTGTAGGTGAAGACACGCGGGGCACTCGTCGCACCATCCGAGGGACGCACCAGCTGCACTTCCACCTAGAAACGAGATGTGGAATGATTAGCAAAAGAAATTTAATTGTTTTCTATGCACTTTTCTTTATTTTGACTTGTTAACAGCCAATGAACTATGAAAAAATGCAGATAAGTGCAAAAATGCCTTACATAACGGCCTCGAATTAAGCGTTTCCTTTTTCTTTAACATATTCTTAGCTTAGCTGTCTCATTTAATGAAGCATCTCAATTTTTTCTGTTTTCTATGCTTTAATTTGTCATATGATTTATGGACTTAGGTGATAATATATGCTGCTAAGTGCATATAACCAAATCTCGCTTAATGGTCTTAATTAGAACTGTAAAAATTTGCAGTTAAATGAAGCATCAACTTACTTTGTTTTCGTTTTGTTTGCGAGGCATAAAATGTGGCGTTAAGTGCAAATTATGTTAGGATTCTTTTGAGTGCTATTTGTGGAAATGAATGAGTTAGTACTAATTTGTAATGCCAACCAAAAGACGTAAAATGTATGTGGGTTTTAATTAGGCCGTTGCGACTTTTCTAATAGGAACTACAATTCGATAAAGATTAAAATTTAATTTCAAATCAACTCCGTTCCAACACATTGGATTATTTCCTTAAAAAAAGTTGTATAATAGTTTAGTAACTTACATCGACGCAGTTCTGAATGTTTTTGTTGTGATAACTCGGTGTTTTGAACGCAATCGCCGTCTGTTTGTACACATTGTGATTGCCAAAGATGCCGTAGGCTTCCCATACCACAACATCATCGGCATTTGTCTCAAAGAAACGGATCTTGATGTCATTCCTGTTCACCTTCTCGCAGAGTAAAATGATCTCATCCCCACCGCTGGACTTTGAGGAGCATTTGCACATCTTGGTGATGGTCAGATCGTTGCTCTTGCCATAGATAGGCGACGAAACAACTGGCTCGAGGGCAATATTGGATTTGGTTTTCTCATCCGTGATCACAACGTGATAGCAAAGACGCAACTGGCTCAAATTAATGCTGGACACATCCTTGGCGTGCTCAAAGCCAGCTAACAAGACATGAAATTAACAGTTTGGATTATACTGTAAGAATAAGGGAGAATTCGACTTACCACGAAATGGATCAATATTCTTCTCTTTGCGCTTCTTCAGCGCCTCGGCCACTTCCGTTTTTTTGGTGCATTGAATGCCAACTTTTTGCAGCTCCAACCGCTGCTCGCCAGGCTTCAATCGCTTGATATACGCACCAGCTTTGCACTTATCGGCCTCATCCTTGCTGACCAGCTCGTGAGGATGCTGACGATATGGCGGATCGGCGGTGACGCAAGAGACAAAGACATGAGCGGGTCCATTGTAGTTGACAATCTCGATGGTGGGATACGTCTTAGCTTCGGGCTTTGAATTGTTGCCGGGTATCGAGCCCGCTGTGCGACCCTCGCATTTATACCGAAATCTTATAATGTGATTTGTGGGCTCCACAACAATGCGTGTAAAGGCAGCCGAAGTTGGCACGTGCATCGGCAGCGGCATCATCGAAGACATGGCCGGCTCTGAGGCGGACGATCGCACAGGATTGAATATTTTCTCTACCAAAAGAACAAAGAAGAGAAATGTTTGTCAATATGCGAGAAAATCAATATGTTATGGGTGGGCAGCAGCACAATTTGAGTCAAATGGCAAAAACAATTTGGCAAAAAGGCGACGGCACGAAATTCTTGAGAGTACGTGAAGAAACATGTCTACGTATTTATGAATTATGCATCTGTGTGGCATTAAATTGCGGTGTGCCATCTATCAAAGCTATTGTTATGCTCTAGAAGTAGCACGAACTTGAGGGAGGGAGATGGATGGAGATGGAAGGGGGGAAGGCAATTGTAGGCCGCCGCCGCGTTGGCCAGATGTTAACGTCTGACGTCAAAAGCAGCGAGTAGCTGAGATAGAAGCACAAACAAGCACATATATTTTCTTTCATTGCTGCCTCAGAATATTCCTTGGTAGCAGCACTACAACTACAACTACAATTGGCTTTTAGCCGACATATATTTAATGTGGCCACTAAAAATTCCAGACACTAAACTGACCAAACAAATTGCACATCTAATGAACCTCACTGACGATTGACTTATTGCTGGCTAATTATTCATCAGCAGCAACCAACTAGTACACTGGGAACCACATGTTTTTCACTTGTTAATTGCCATCTATAGTCTCTGTGTTGGTGGCATAATCACAGCGTTTGCTTCAGCTTCAGCTCGGTTATTAATTAGTCGTATTTGTTAACAGTTGCCCCATTTCATTATTATTATTATACATACGCAAGTCATCCAGCGTCGACTCGTCCTCGTCCATTGAAGGAGATCGATTGCCTGCAAATTAAAATAATGATAGATTACACAGCGTTAAACATATCATTTGAATATTTAATCACAGCATGGGGATTAAAGCATCGCATATCATGGGAAATTTCATAGCAAACTCTCTTCAGTTCTCTTATCATTTTGCCTACGTCAAGTAACATATTTAAGTGGCGATATTCCCTGATAAAACACTTGAATGGTCAATTCCGGCCCATTAGCAACAAACAATATTTATTAACTGATTCTTCGGGGTTTCCTCGGAGAATTCCCACAATAGTATCGCAAGAACTTGTGAACCCAGTTTTAATCAATTTGGGGCTCGTTTTTTCGGGGTTTTCACAACACATTTGACAACAATTAAAGACACTCAAGTTCTTAAGCAGATTAACTACCTGAAATAACTATTATAAATAACAGAAAATTACAATAGGAAACCCCACAATGTCTGCCTCTTCTGATTAGATTATTGAACTTGACAATGTGGTTCGATTTCGCAATTGATAATCGTTTGGGGTAGAACATTTGTTTTTGTTTTGCATAGGTTTTTAAATATTGATTAAAGTCTATATTTTTCTATGTAAATAATTCTAATGAACCGAATCAGTTTTCGCATTAAACTGATTACGCATACGCCGTGCTGTACAATTAATCAATTAGAGAACTTTGTGCCGTAAATTCATTTACACATTCTCGCCTTTAGTAATTCTCAAGTTAACCGCAAAAACTCAGCAAAATTCTCTTTCACTGTCTTTGAGGTAATCGCACTTATTTTTCATAAACTTCAGACAAACTCATAAAACGCTTGCATTAGTTTATTAGCTGTAGTCCTTGGCACCTGAAGAAATATGCAAATATTATGCAAATGGCAATAACAACTTCCGTTTTTTTTCTCTCTTTTTTGTATTTTCGCTAGAAGTGCTCTGCACATGTGTTACATGCCGTATACGTAATATTGCTGAGTAGAGTAGTATAACCGGTTACTTATCAAGGTTATCATTCCTTTTTTTTTTCGTTGTCGTTGTCGTATAATAATGCATATTTAATAGCATTAAAAGACAGTCGGGAGAAGGAGAGAGAATGATGGGAAAAGGCGTGGAAAAGTGCAGCTAGCATATGGCACTCGCGTAATTTGCATATTCCGCTGCATACTTGAATATTTTCAGCAGCAAATCAAATGAACAAAAGCAGCCTGTCCACCTCTTTCCCCTTTCTCACTCTTCTCTCTCTTCTGTGTTCTGTAGTCAGCACGCGACGCAACTCTCAGACAGGCTATTTGTCTATAGAATGAGTGTGAGTGCGAGTCTGAGTAGTGAATGCGAATGCGAATGTGAGTATGAATGTATGTAAGTGTGTGTGCTTGGCTGTTGAAACTGAGTCAGATTCACATGGACACACGTGGGCACATGGAAAATTTGCATATGTTAATTTTGTTTACATTTATAACATTGCAAAAACAATTTGTACACAAGTCTTTGCTGTCTTCTACTCGTTTTTCTTTTCATTTCTGCTCGCAATTCACACCATCTACATATATATATATATATATATAGTAAGAGGCGTGTGTTTACGGACAACACGTTTAACGGCTCTGCTTTTTTTTTGGGCAACCAGCTGCCGGGTTTCGGCTTCTGCATTGCCGCATTGTGGCAAACATCTGAACAGTGTAATAAGTGAAATGTGGGTCGACGACAACATCGGGAACTTTTAAGTAGATCATCCTTGGCATTCGCCCGTCGGCCCTTTGTTCAGCTTACAGCTAATGACACTGCACAACACAACAACAAAAAAAGGGTTAACTCCATTTTTGGTTATATGTCAACTGATTATCTGCATAGCAGTTCGCTTATGTAATTCAGCTGTGCGGCAACGTACTTTATTGTGGCAGGTGCAGGCAGCTAAATTGCCACGCATGTCAGTCAAGGAAAGCATTCACCTTTTGTTAGATCGATACTAAAGGTGCACACACAATTCAGACGGAGACACTGAATTATTCAGCTCACTATTGTTTAAAGGGACTACAGTGCTATAGATAAGTTTATTACACTGTATATTTCAATCAATAAGGGACACAACTATTTATCTTTGACTCAACTTTGACACGGTGTTTCAAGTTTTAATGGCTTGTTTTCAGGGTTTTTCTTATATAAAGAACTTTTCTTGTAGCTTCTACATGTGATATCGATAGTTTATTATACAATGTTTCGGATGACTATTTATCTTTGCCACAACATTGAAATGGCTTAGCCTTTGTTAAAGTGTAAACTTATGTTAATGGTTCGATTTATGGATTTTCATCAACCATCAATTCTTTCAATAATCGATTATTTTCCCTATCTTTAAATTAGTTAAAGAAGTCGCTTATAAAGAACTTCCCTATTTGGCATTCCTTCCACCTTCGAAAGTGTGAAGTGTAGTTTATTTTCTTGGTATTCCAAATACTTTTTTTTATATTCACTTTTACAGAATAATCAATTATTCTTACGAAGAATCTTCCTTACTTTGAACTAGTTGAAGTAGTAACTTCTCTTATAAAGAACTTCTTCATTATTAACAGTCAAAATCCATTTGTTCCACCTCGGTTGCCCCGCTTCATTAAATGTGCTTTGAGCTGTCAGATATACGTCGAATAGTTTGACATAAGTTTTATGTGTAGCATTTCTCTATCACGCTGTAAGCTTATCATATTTGTGTCATTTATTGACAAGTCCATCTCGCTTACGTCTTCAAACTTCCACGTAATTATTCTGCTTGCCATGCTACATATTTCTTTCAACTATAAATAGAAACGCATAACGAAAGACCACAACAATATCAATTACTTCTACGAAGTCTTAGGTAAACGCTTTGATTTCACTTTAATTCCCATTTGGTTATAAATAGAATTGTTTCAATTGGCCTATGCATAATTTAAGCGCATAAATCGCAAGGGATTCTCTTGTGTACTTTGTGCTGCATGATTAGTAGTTGCTCATCGGAGAGCTAATTGTATTGAAGCTGTCGACAGCTGCAAGCTCGATTTTTAAATTTCAATTAAAAATGTGTCGTGTTAGTCAGTGTAAATTTTATATTTAATTAAACGCCCAACGGAAAAGCGCTTTAAAATTGCGCAATTGCTTCGGCTCATCCAGTCAGCCGCATGGCAAAGCATCGGCCAATGCCCTGCCCTTTAAATCATCCCCCAGCTGGAAAAAAAAAACAGACGCCTCTTTTGCCTGTGAGCATTGACTGAGCTACTAATACTTTAAGACAGCCTCGGCATGGCACTCAGCGAGCAACACAGAGTAAGGGAGACACAAATTTAATTCGCATTTAGGCAAAACAACAACTTTCACTTTTTTCTCGGTTTTTATTCCTTTTTGGGTTTTCTAAATACTCTCTCAGAAGGTCAGTGAAATGACACGAGTGCTGATCAAGAGCCGACAGATTTTTGGTACTTACAATAATAACTACAATTTCTGTGATTCCTGAAAATTTGGTTGCAATCAGATAAAAATTGTAGAATTTATTTAAGAAATTTCTTCTTTCAAGAAAAATTCTTTGTTGTATGGGAGTTTTTTCTGACAATCTAGTGTTTTTGGGGACTTTATGGTATATTTGAAATATACATCAATATACCAAAGGTCGTCAGGACATATCTTCATTATTTTGCGGTATATGATTATGGTATATTTTTTGAATAATATAGCTCTGTTTTGCTGTTATTTAAAATGGGTGAAGAGTATTTCACAGTCGAACAAACTTTCTTGTTATTCTCCGTTTTTATTCTTTTTTGATTTTTCTAAATACTCTCCCAGAAATTCAGTGAAATGACACGAGTTTTGCAGCTGAGAATTATTTTGATATCTGCACACAAAAACAAAGAGTCCAACCCAAATAAAAAGTGCTTATCAATCACTTCCTGCAAATCTTAGTTAGAGTATACAATGCTCGACTCAGTTAGTTAGTTGTTTTTGTGCGCGTGTTTTTTGTTCTTGGGGTTTTTGTCTATTGTTTCTTTTTTTTTTTTTTTTTTTTGGGCGCCGGCGACATAAATCAGCGCTACAAATTGATGCGTAAATAAATGGAGCTGGCTGGCAACAACAAAAAGGATGTCGAGCAAAGCCGACAACAAAAAGAAAGAAAAGCGAGCACTCACACAAGAAAATAAAATAAAACGAGAATAAAAGGAAAATAAAATGTTAATTAAATATGATCAAAAATAGAAAGATATGAACAGAAGGCAGACGACAGACGACAGACAGAGGACATTTCTAATGGCAACGGTGTGTGGAGCACGTTCAAGACGGTTTCCATTTACCGCAGAGTTTTGAATTACTTGGCGAAAATGTCATTCGAAGACGGTCGGTCGAAGGCTACAAACAACAACAACAACAACACACACACAGACGGTGCCATATGTGTGCCAGAGGACAAATACACAAAGGTATGCGAGCGAGTGTGCGAGTGTGTGTAGGTTGTCATGTGTTCAATCGATTGGAAAATCGCGTTCTGAAGCGAAAATAAACACAGCTAAATAGAGAAAATGAAAATGAAAGCAGTGTGGACACCACCCAAGGCAGACTCTTCTCCTCACTCTGGCAATGGACTCGAGCAGCCGAAAAAACAGTTTGTCAAGAAAGCTACGTTCGAGTGTGACTGTGAGATACCCGGTACTAAGTTTGAGTAAGAACAAAAATACTAAAAAAAAATACCGAAGACGATATAGTACTACATTCAAAATATACCACAAATATACAGAAAGTAAGATTAATATAATATATCATACCTAATGCTATATTTGGTATATTGATATAATACTATATTAAAAATATACCATATGATACTAAAATACTAAGCAATACTGGATACTATTTTTGGTATACTGATATAGTAGTACATTAAATATATACCATAGAGTGTAAAATATACATCAACAAATATTTAAAAACTAAGATTAATATACCCCAAAAATACTAGATCATTCCGAATGCTATATTGATATAATACTACATTCAAAATATACCATGTGGTACTAAAATATGCCAGATTTTTAGCTAAAGTAACTAAGATTAATAAACAGCAAAAATACTAAACAATACTGAGTACTGTTTTCGGTATATTGATATAGTAGTACATTGAAAATATACCATAGAGTGAAAAATATACCAAATTGTTAGCCAAAGTAATTAAGAAAGAAGAAAATATATACCTTATAAGGTCGGAGTTGCCTCCTTCTCTGATTACATACATTTCCTTCCGGCACAAAGTTATAATACCCTTCTACCCAATGGGTAAAGGGCATAAAAACAGAATGCGAACTCCACACGTCACACCCGAGCTGGCAGCTGCCAACTCTCAGTTCTTAGCTGTACTCTATGATGATGGCCTAATCACACCCAACACACACACCGGTTGCGCTTTACATCAAACACAGACACACGACATGAGCATGAGCTAGAGCATGAACGGAAGCAGCAGAAGGAGAAGGAGAATGAGATGGAGCTGGAGTTGAACACTTGCCATTCCCATTTGCACCTCAAGTACTTAAACGAAAGTTTGTCCTAAGCTCACATGTGTGTGTGTGTGTGTGTGTGAGTGTGTGCATGCGAGCGTGTCAGCATGTGTGTGAGTGTGTGTGTGGGCCACTTTTCATCGAAATATATATTTATACATATACATTTTTCTATGTGGATCAAAAATTAAATTGAAGCACTCAAAAATCTGTGCGTGAAAAGTTCCAACAGGCTGTCACATAAAAATTGCCGACGTTTTTTAAGTGCCCATCTAACATACATATATATAGGGTATATTTGTTTGTCGGTGTGTGTTTGTGTGTATGAAAATCAATAGTTGTAGAATTGATGATATTGTTTGTCTGACTATCGATGACGTCGCTCCAGTTGATAGTTGGTTAGTTTCTTTCTTTGTGGTGTTTGTGTTTGCTTTTAGCCTGTCGCTTACAGCAAATCCATTAGAAGACAAAATGAAAGCCACTTCTTTCAAGTAATATTGTTATGACACAACTTTCAACAATCCACAAAAAAATTACTTATCAGTTATTAGTTTACACAAAGTCACTTTGCCTTGATTAACATAGTTTGTGTTACAACATTCTACTTTGAAATTAATACAAAAACTTTTTCCTACAATTCATCCTTCTCATATAAATTACATTCTGTTTAAATTCGTTAAGCCAGGCATATTAAAAGCTGAAGCTGAGCTTAAGGTCGCACATTGATTTCATTAGCATTTTGCATGTCGCAAATTGACATTTAATTAGCACAGACAGCAGCAGTCCAAATCAATTTATGTCCCACTTGTTTGCCTCAAAATTCCCATAAACGCATTACCAAAATCATGCCTCGAGACATGATTACGTCGAGAATGCTGTAAAAGTACCACTAAGTAGATATCATAAATTCTGCGAGTTTTCTAATGAGATTGACTACCAAAAATTTCATGTGCTGGAATCTCCCACATAAATTAAACGGGCTTTACTGGCCTGTTAAGGGTTCTTTTTCTGTTTTTGGAATAGCCCAATTCAAAACGTGCTAATTTTGCGAGTGAATCTGTTGCTATAGAGGTGTTGAAATTTATAAATAAACTGCATTATAACTTTCGAATGTGTTTGTGCATTATCGAATGCCAAACATCGTGAAAAGTTTTTGCTCAATTATTTAGAACATTTGCCTCTCGTGTAAGAACGATGTGTTATTTAGCTTG
This sequence comes from Drosophila pallidifrons, assembly GCA_023558445.1. Taxonomy (NCBI): domain Eukaryota; kingdom Metazoa; phylum Arthropoda; class Insecta; order Diptera; family Drosophilidae; genus Drosophila; species Drosophila pallidifrons. The sequence goes on along the minus strand of CM042347.1, from coordinate 25,589,851 downwards.
TGTGTGGGCAACTAATTAAAAAGCAATTAATTCGTCCGCTCGTATGAGATTCGAGTATACAATATGGAGTGAATTTTCGGAAGCATTAAACTTTACTTTTTCGCTGTATTACAAAAGAGAACGAGAACGAGACCGAGAACGAAAGGTGTCAGAAGAAAAGAAGAAATAACATTAAAGTGTACGAGTTCCACATCAAATACAATTAACGCAAAATCGATTTTCATGTCGCTGCCAGGCAATCAAAAAAAAAAAAAAAAATGAAGAAAATTGTGCCCAAGCAGAAAATACAAAACGGCGAACACCTTACAAGTTTTCGAACATCAAAAATTAACGAAAAACCGAAAACCGAGAAAACCAGAAAGCATTTTCAATATGCCAGACGGCAGCTAACCAAAATTTGTTCAGCTAGAAAAATGTTCATTATTCGAAATGGCAGAAGCGCGGAGATAGCTGTGGAAAATTCACACGCGATACCCGCAAAAGCCGCCGCAGCATTTTGATTGTATTGCGATAAAACTTTTCACAATTCAATCAATTCAACTTGACAGCGCCCTCTGTGCGATATATTTTTCGTTTTCGTTTTTCGTATGCCTCACAACGTGGCGTATGCGTGCTATTCGCTTCGTGTTTGCCCAGTTTGGCCATAATGACATCCGGCCTCTGGGTCGATCGTTCCCAAGGCTCTCCTAGGTTAAGTTTAGGCATAAAGGACAATGCCTCGCATAATAACAAAAAGAAGAAAAAAGTTGCAAGCTTCAGGCGGAACCGAAAACAGTTTGCACCCACAACAAGGGTCATTTTCAGGGGCACAGAAGTCAATTTGGAAATCCGTTTATGCCGGTAAATGTGCGTCTGCTTCTCTTTTTTTGTGGTGGCTCTTAATTGATCTAGTTCATAAAACTCAAGTAAAATGGCAAGTGCGACTCAATTATTAAATAGGAAAAGCAGCTTTCAGAAACTTTGTTTTGTTACCCCAAATCAACAATATGATGAACTTCAATTTGGGATTATAAAAAGTGACATTTGAAAGATTTAAAAAAGTAATTGAATTAGTAAACTGTTTTCTTTTCAAATTTGTGATTGATTTCTACTCTTTACCCAAAAACTGTAAATGCTTTTAATTGATGTGAAAATCTATATTTCATTACTTTAAATTCTTTCCTAATATCTCCTATTTATATATTATATTTCACTTGAACTTGAATGACTGTTTCATAATATATAAAAACTCTGCAAACCTTAAGCTATTTATTTCTTTGTTTTCTAAGAATAAAATGACTTATTTCCCTTTACTTCAAAATCTTTCGAAAATTAAACTTTTCAGTTCATAGTTTCATTAGAATAAAATGACTTATTTAAAATTTTGAAAATTTCACTTTCAATAGCTCATTAATGAAGACGTATGCCTATTCTATTTGGCATTTTGCTACTGGATTTAACTGCTTTTTTCTTGTCGTTGTTTATTTTTGTATAAGCTGTTGTTCTTTTGCCTTAGAATTTACTTAATTACCAAAAGGAAACTTTGTGCGTTAAATGCGTGAAATTTAAAACTACGCGCGTTCTTCTACACGTGCACCTCCTACATTCCTACATCTCTACATCTGTTATACACATATCGTATATAGTATATATATGTACAGATATGCCATTGATCTGCCCGTTTTCATACTATATGTATTCAAGCAGAACACGTTGTGCGTGCGAAAGGTGTGAAATTTTGTGTTGTTTTTGTTTGTTTGCTTTCGTCAATTGCTGAAAACAATTCCATGCAGAAGAGTTCATGCTCCCATTGTACTATGTATAGGGTTAGGGGGAGGCGGAAGGTACAAGTTTGATCTGGCATACTGGCCAGATAAATCGATATTCAAGTTGCTTTGACCATGACTGTCCGCCAGAACACGAAACCTGCACTATTTTTGTGTATTAGCCATGGCCAACAGAGCAGAGCAGAACAGAGCAGCGCCTTAAAGTCTTTTATTGGCTTTGTTGGTTCCTTAGTTCTCTTATTTTATTTCATTTCATTTCACTTTTTTTCGAATTTCAATTGGGTTGAACACAGTTTGTGCGTGCACAAGTATTACGTGAATTGCTTTGATTGGAAATGAAATAAACGAAATGTTCCAGATGCCACAACCAATTTTTATAAACTTTTTGCTTTTTTCGTTTCTTCTTTTTTGCATTTGTAAAAATATTTACAAACTAATTATCTAAATATTTGCTTCGATGAAGCCTTGAAACACAATTGTTTGCAGTAATCAAAAACCCACCTCCAAAAAAATAAGTAAAATTTAATATTTGCTATGATTTTGTTGAACTTACCATCATTGCCAGTATTTTCTGCCATTCCTTTTGCCTTTTGCCTCTTGATTTGATTAACTGCTGCTTCCTTGTGAAATTCACTCTTCTCGCAGACTCGATTTGCACATTCAACCGCACACACACAACAACACACACGCGACGATTGCGCTATTTCTCTTTCAAATATTATTATATTTCTTGTTGGTTATCAGCAATTAGGGTTGCTTTGTTGCTCTGCTTATCAGAGAAGTTGCCTGCAAAAATTGGAAAATGTAAATCACTCTTGTCACAAAATTAACCGATCGATAAACGAAACTCGCACACCCTTTCCAAGAAATGTTAAAATAAATTGCCATGCAATTTGTTGGCAATTTATGCCATAATTACAGATATACGAAGTACAGAGCATACAGCAACTACACTCTCATTAAATCGCCAATAATAACGTTTAAGGGTTTCTAAATTCTATTCTAACAACCTGCTCCTTTCGATTTGAATTCAGTTGTTGCTTTGTATAACTTGTCTAGGCAACTGCAATCAAAATGCAGCTTATCTCGTTGTAATTAATTGAGGAGCAACTGTAGCTGGTTTATTAATGCTGAGAGAATGCAAAGTTAATAATGAAGAAGCTCAACTCAAAGCTAAATGCATTCATTTGAGGAAATTCGCTATTGCAAATCTCGTTGTTAAGAAACGATAAATATACCGAAAATATACTAAAATATACCAAAGGTTATATGTATAAATCTATCTCTGAGTTAGTATTATTCTAAAAGTATACCAAATTAATATACCGAAAATATACTAAAATATACCGAAGCTTATATTTAGAGTTTCATCTCTTACAGTCTCTGAGTCGGTGTTATTCTAAAAATTAACCAAATTAATATACTGAAATAATACCAAAGGCTATAATCACAACCTAATCGGTCGATTAGTGCAAATGTCCCTAAAAATAAAACTGTGCAAAGTCACCGGAAAGCAACAATTCAACCACGACCTTATCAGAATCAACTTAAAGTTAAAGCCACAATACTTCCGACAATCAAATACAAGTAGCTATAAATTTGTGTTCGATTGACATAAATATGAATTTGCATTTTGTAATAGTTGTTTTCACAAATTCGCATTATTTACAACCAGCGAGAGATTAACAAGCGAGTCGCGAGATACCAGTTGATGCTGATATATATATAACATACATACATATAGGAATACTATATATAGTAGAGGAGTAGTTAATAAAGCCGGCTTTTAGATAGTTGCGCAGCGTGTGGGACAAACTGCGCGATAGATTTGTTGAATTTGTTTATTTAATTTATTACTGTTAACCTTTATGGCGTTGTAGTTGTAGCTGTAGTTGTTATTGTTATTGTATATGCTTTAAAACTTGATTATAACCAGGCGCGAGACAATGCTTTTAATATACACACAACAAGTATTTGTATTTGTTGTTGATTTTGATTGGATTTGATTTCAATTTTCCGTTCGATTGCATTTTCTTTCTTGCTGCGACGACGACCACGATGACACATGTGTTTATTCTGACATTGTTGTTTCAGTTTTTTTAATTTATATATTTACACGCATTGCTTTCTGTTGAAAGTTTTCATAGATTGCGCGGCTTATCGCATGGCTGGGGACTGGGACTGGGACTGTGACACACTGAATCATGCCCACAAAAAAAAAACAGCAACACAAAACTAACCGCCAAAAATTTAAAAGCGTTAGATTCCACGACAAGTTATGAGACAAGCTCAACTTGTTGATGTTCAATTTGATGTTATTGCTACGGCACTGCAGTTATTATTATTTATAAGAGTAACTTTGTTTTTATTGTATAAAAGTTTAACTGGCTGTCTCGTTGTCGTGTCGAGTATAATTAACAAATATACACAAAGCACAAACACACACACACACACACACTTCGACACACAAACTCACTCTCAGTCGACGCTCTTAGTGCGATCTTAGCTAAATAATTCAGCCGCTAAAAAATATACCATACCAATCACGTCCGTTACCGACAACGATTCGTTGCAAACTGAGCGCTGGAGCACCGAGTTACCCACTATTTGAACATTTTTTTGTTGTTGTTGCTCCGTTGTACCTATTAAAGCGTGGCCAGCGGGTATTTTCGATTGTTGTTGCAAAGTTTATTTATGTATTTGACGTTTAATGTATGTGTATGAGAATCTGTCTGTCGGGCTGTGCGTATGAAACACTATATCTTATGGACTATAAGAGATAGAGCTGTAATTATAGCCCTCGGTAAATTTTAGTATTTTTGCGGTATATTCTTAAATTGATAATGCAATGTGTTAAATCTCAAAGACTATAAAAGATACAACCTTCGATATATTTCAGTATTTTTTTCGGTATATTAGTTTGGTATATCTTACCTCAATTTATTGGACTGCAATTTCAGAGACTATAAGAGATATAGTTTTATTTATAGTCTTCGGTATATTTTAGCATTTTTTCGGTATATTAGTTTGGTATATTTTTAGAATAATAGCTCAATTTGTTGAGACTGTAATTTCAGAGACTATTAGAGATAGAACCTTATTTTTAGCCTTTGGTATATTTTAGTATTTTTTTCGGTATTTGAATTTGGTATATTTTCATAGCGAACTTCTTACAGAGTGTGCTTTTTTACTTGGTATATCACTTATAGCCAATCGAAGCATTTATGTATATCAGTTATTTCTCACACAGAGCGTCTCATAGTCTGGCTTCGTTTTCGTTGTGTGTGTTTGTTGTTGTCATTGGGGTTTTCAACTGATAGTGAACTTCTCTTCTTCATCAGCCAAGCTATCAGCGTCTTTGCGATAGACGTTGCGTTTTTTATGTTTGATTTCTATATGCGAATTGTGTCGGTGTAGCGTGAATCTTTATTTTGGTTTCCGCCTCACTGATCGATGTACAATTACCCAAAAAAAAAAACTTCTTGATTTATTAGGAGCGATTAAATTGCATCTATCAATTGAAAACAGCTTTTAAATTCTGATATTTAATATTGTAGAGAAACCTCTCGATTACTGCTTAGAAGTTTGACCTGAACTTTTAGATAAGAAATTCAAGTTTTTCAAGAATCTATATTATGTTAAGTTATAAGAACGAAAGTGCATACAATAATTGAGAACTTTTAACCCCAACAAATGAGTTCAATCTTTTTAAAAACGTCTGTCTTTGCATCAACGCCATTTCTGGTTTGTTTGTAATGTAAATAAATTGAGACAGCGCTATTTGCACAAACATTTTCGAGATAAGCAGCTCACTTGATGCTTTGAGAGCTGAGAGCAAACAGAGAGAACAAATGTACGTTTATATTATTGTACGTTGCGTATACTTGATATAGTGTAATGTAATGACAACGTTATCGCCGATCGTTTGGCAGCCATTGAATTACACATTCTCTCATTTACAAGCATACTTTTGTTTTCATTAATAGTTTTTTCTTCTTCTATTGTTGATCAAGATATAATTTTTGTTGGGTTATTTGTTTATTGATATATGCGGCGTGTGTTGTGCTTGTTTATTTCTTGTTTCTCTCTATTGTAATTTATGACGACACAAGTGCAACATTGAAATGTTGTTCTGGTTTTCCATTTCAAATGCCAGAAGCAGTGGCAAATGTTTAACTTAAATATGGTTCGAGGAATTTTACCCAAATCCAGGAGGGAATCGCTGCAGAAAATCCCGCAAAGAATATGCAAATCTTAACATTTTTCTATGGTCTCGACAAAGGAACATCGCGCAATTCCCGTTCCGTTGGGAAAATAAAAAGAAGGTGGTATGCATTGTATCGAACGGTTGAGCCCGTATTTGTAGTTGAGTTTTTGATTACGAATGCTTTAAAATGTCAGTGAGGCACAAAGCAAGCATTCTAAAAATCTAGGAATTACACAAAATACTTAAAGTTTCCACTCAACAAGAAGTACAATACTTTGAGAAATTAGTTTGATTAAATAGAAATACAAAATGGATCTTAAAATTTCCTTGCTATCTCTTTATATATTATATATATATTTATTTTGCATCCAGCATGAGATTGTGGTTATCTTCAAAAATAATAGATCAGCTATTGAGTAGTTTTCTTAGAATTTCAAGCGCCTTAGAATATTAGACATTTAGCGCCATTCGGGCGACCTTGACCAGACCTTTAAAATTTCTTCTTTATCAACCATCTAAACACAATGTGTTCTCTGATTCATTCTCATATTTGCTCAACAAATTTATAACTAAAGATTGACTGAATGTCGTGAGTTCCCTTGAAAAGAAAACCTTGGAAAAATTCATTTATTTTCCTCGCTTTTTAACTAATCATCCCTATTTGTTAGCCATACTTAGCCTAGGACCTATTCGACTAGTGAATTCATTCGAATGCTTTGTTTGCATTCACTGTGACTGTGACTATGACCCTCGGTAAAAACGTAAATTAGAAAATCTATAAACTGACGCTAATTTAAACACAATAATTCCATATTTATGTATCTGCATATATAGTTTGGTCTTAGTATGTAGTATGTCTGTAAATACATTCGAAATGTATTTGGCCAACAACATCTAAGGTCAGGCGTCTGATCAGTTATTGACTTAATTTCTCGCCCGCCATTCCATCAACGCTGATTTGAAGTCATTTAAACAAACACCGAACAAAAATATCAAAAGCTGAACGCAACTGAACTGTACTAAACTAAATAATTTGGCTGGAGAACAAAATTGTTGTTCACAAATGATGCAGAAATATTTTGCAAATACATGTAGCAAATAGATATATGCATGCATTTTCTTATTTATTTACTGCTTGTATGTGTTGTAACTAAAAACAAAGTTTAAACAACAATCAAGTATACGCCGCGTGGGCAACGAATGCATTTGGCAACCAGAATGCATGTCAGCCAAAATGTTTGCACACACAAATTACACCACACAATCGTGAGCAAAATCTCACACCAAAAATAGCCACAAATCAATTTTCGACGGTCCAAGTTAAATCAATTAATTTCGTTTGTGACGTCAGCAAAGAAAGGAAACAAAACCTACGTCACTGTAAACCCGTACCATTTTTTACTGTATTTATCTTATCGCATGAAACACAAAAAAACGAAAAACAGAAATCCGAAAACAAAACAAAACCAATCACAAAACGCAACAGCAATACCTTAAAAAAATAATATCTGCAATTCTGTGTGGCACATGTGTTGGTCCAAGGTCGCACGCTTAAGAGTTGCAAACAAAGCCGAAGTCGAGTCAAGACGAGCCAAGCTCTGCGAGTGTAAAAAGTGGTAGCAATTGAGCGGCTAGTTGGGCAACCACTTGTTGTTGTTTGTGTTCGTGTTTGTTGTCGCCATTGGCTTTTAAAGCATACCAGAGGCTAACAAATACACACAAGACTTCACTCCATATGCACTGGAAAAGAGTCAAGCAAAAGGTCGTTGTCGACGCCCTCAAGACAAAGACTTCAACTCTCCTTCTCTCTCACTCTAGCTCTTTCTCTTTGTTGTTGGGTATGACATTAAAATTCAAGACACTCACTATAGACCCCAAGAGCCACAGAGTCTGAGACCCCGAAGAGCATATCGATAACCAAAAAAAAAAAAACGAAGAAAAAAAGAAGCTGACGATAAAACATGCCAGACGAGCAAATTACAAATGAAAATGAACTCAAATATTGGCCAGCTATTGGAATTGTAAATTCAAATGCACAGTAGACGACTAACTAATGCTCTAACTTAAGGTAGACTGACTTTAAAAACATCTCTTTGCTCGAAATTATTCTCTGTAATTTATGTAGAATTTCTGAACATCAAGTTTACATATTTACAACAAATTTTTAGACTTGAAATCAAATTACTTTGGTGTGGCTCATCTCATTGCAATAAGGAATTGTAGTTGTTTCCATAAAGTAATAAGCATATATTTTGCTAATAAAATAAACATTTATACAAATACATTTATACATTATCAAATAGTAGCTTGAAGCTATGCCCCCATAAAACGGCGTTTTGCAACCGGATTTACTTATCCGATACGATAAATTGGCTGTAAATAAGTTTGTAGTAAAAGTTCTATAATGAAATATACAATTTATTATTAACTGCTCTCTAGGGTTGTTTTCAAAGCTCTATTCCCAAGACGCTGCATTGAAATATTACAACGTCATTTATTATTTTTAGACGCTTACTCAAGTACATAACTCTAAATTTAATGTAAAGCATATCTCAACATCGAGCGACTTTGTTTTGTGCAGCGCATTTTTTGGTACAACACAAATACCAACTTTTGGTTTCTGTATGAAAACAAAAAGAAGAAAAAACCTGTCGACAACCTGATGTTGATGTTTGCCTCTGCTTGCAGCACTTTAGTGGATTCGGTTATGGTTTCGGATTCCCCGAATCGCGTATGAATCATCCGAGAGCCAATTGCGCTACTTGTGCTCAATTGTATCTCAGAGATACTCAACTGAGAGTGAGAGTGAGGCTGAAAGAGAGTGAAGCGTGAGTGCGTCGATGCGGAAACCAGACAGTCGATCGCTGTTGGCTTTCCAGTTGAGTTTCCAGCCAGTCAGGGCAGCGTATACATAACTTTCCAATGCCAGTTACTTTTTTCAGTTACGTCACATTCGCGTTAACTGCAATCTGCAAGCCACTCTGCCACTCTTCAGAGGGAGCAACTTGTTTGCCTGATTGGGTTCCGCATGCAACGCTTTGACTGCCAACCGTTCGCTGTTCGTAGTTGGACTCAAGGTTGTCTGGATCTGGATCAATGTGTTTAATATACAATTTCACAATTTTCATGCTGTGTATTTGGTTAGAAACAATACATGCATAATCCACCAACAACAGCAACAGACAGACAGACAGTCTTATAGACAAACACAAATCAAAGTAAACTTTTATTTTATTTTCGCGCCACAACGACAACACTCGCATATGTATTCGTATTCGTTTGTACGAATGAGTGTACTCACACTCTGACTATTAATTAATTAATGCGACAGCGATTTGTGAGTGCCATCAACAGCAACTCACTCGAAAGGGAATGTGGGCGGGTCAGCTAGAATCCGAGAACTGGATTTAGAGCTTACACTGAATAACTGGACAGCTATTGCGATTGCATTTCGCTGGCATTACGTACATTAGCTTATTAAGTTGCAAACTTGCTTCAACTAAACTCGCAATATTCTATTGAAATTCGCAACTATTCAAGTCTTAGTTTATGTTTTATGCATAGTTTAGCTGTAACCAATCAAATATGCAAAGGTTTTTACTATATATGTATGTTTGTCTTTTTTATTAAAAGCAAACTATTTTTGTGGTTATACTAACCTTTGATCACTTCTAACGCCTATAAATGTTTATTTTAAATGCATGAAACTTATGTATTATTATTCACAAATCTTGTAAACCAATTGCACAACTAATTGCAGAATTTTTTTGACAGCCGAAGATCTTGTAAACCAATTCTATAACAAATTGCTGAGTTTTCTTGACAGCCAATTAAAAGGCTATACACATTCAGCTATTGTTACCTGACAATGTTTATTCAATGCTATCAACACTTAGTTAAATTGTTGTTATCTGTTAATAAGATTTGAATATTTACAAATAACTATTCACTATTGAAATGCTCTGCATAACGATCTAACTACTAACACTATCAAGCAAATCAGCTAGACAATCCGATTAAACAGATGTATTAAATTTATAAACTGTGACACACGAACTTCAATGTAATACTCAATTCCAAGACAATACATTGTAATTATAATTATTAACCGGTATTAGAAAACGCAGTGAATCAGTCTTTAGGAATTTAGAAAAACTTTAAAGTAACTTACGTCAATATCTTCAAGATAAGAACACTTTCAAACTATTGAAATCGAAATCGCACTTTTCGGGTTGTATTTTGGAATCCTTTGAGGCACTTTAAACTTTCGTTTGATAAGTCTCGTTGCGATTCCAAGAATTTGGCTACTCTCTTGATAAACACGGCGCGATTGCGAGCTTCTAAGAACTGTGAGCTCGCGCACGCCGTTTATCGTATTATATTATAAATCAAATCGTATCGTAAGCGTGAACGCGAAGGCGAACGTAAAACGTAAACTAAACTCAAATGGTCAATCGCAGAAAACTGGTCCCTTGTCGATGACGTGTGCCGCTTGATCTCAACTGGGTTAAACAATCTATAGAGAGATGACGTCCCAATTATACGTTTTATTTAATTGCTTTTTCCCCAACACTTTATAAGATAGCGAAAAGAGATGCGAAGACAATAGAGGAGGGAAGACGTCGCTGACTAAGACAGGTTAGAATTGAGTTTAGGAAAAACCCATTTCATTGAGATACGCCAGCTACTCGATTACCGATTACCAAAGGCAGCATTTTGCATAACTTGGTGTTCATTTATTTATAAACAATCGCTATGTTTTGATTGGAGAGGGAGGCGAGGTGTTGCTGGGTGTAATACCAAAACAATATCAACAAATCACAAGACATTATTTATAGCTCCAGAACTCACCCAAAAGAATTTCTTGCGGGGTGTTCAATATTTATTTAAGGTGCGTTTTTCAAATATGTTCGTTTCGATTTTCGTAATGCTCACATAAACACACACAAACACACACCACCATACACAAATAAATAGAATAAATGCCCGTTGCGATCGATTTATTTAAAATTTAAATTTTAGCTGCATTTTCGATTTAAAAATTTGAAATTTTAAATTCGTTTCGTTTTGTTTGTTTGTCGCACCTGATGATTTTTTTTTGCCGAATTGCGCCGACCAATCAACCGTTTACCAGCAGCGTCGCGACGTTAATGAAACCGCCAACAGTTGGCCAACTTTTGCTGGCCACCACAAAAGCGGCCCAAAAACATTTATTTTTTACCGAAACCGAATTCAAAACGAAAGCTTTTACACAGGGCGCAAACGCGAATTTCAACGTCGTGTGGTGAAATTTTCGTTGTGTGGAAAAGCTCTTTTTAGGTTTTTTGTTTTGGGGTTAAATACGTTTTTGAAGCGAGTTTAACCGTTAAACACACTCGCACATTTGGCATTCAATGTTGTGGAAATGTAAGCGGCAGCCGAAGCAGTCTTAAGGGAAAAAGGGAAAATGCCAAAGGACATCGACCAACGACCAACGCTGCCCGCAATTGGCAAATGACCCACAATCAATGAACGGATACCATGTGAAATTGAGTTACTAATGGACAAGTGTGTGGGAGTGAGCAGTGGGAGGTGTCTGTGGGAATTTGTCGGATGTGTGAATTGATACAAAGAAAATACGAGCTGGCTAAACGGACGGCGCAGGATGTGACATTTGATGTCCTGCAGACAGTGATGTTAAATGAAACATCATTCCATAAATATTCTTGTTGAATGAAAAAATTTATTCATATAGTAGTTAAGAAAAACTAAAAGAAAAGTAAACTTTCGCATTTTAATCGTCAAGGGATCAGAATTCATATTCGAAGGAACCAAAAATACTTGGAAATTTATAAGATCGATGCTTTTCTAAACAACTTAAATTCTAAAATATTAGTTACATGATAAAATTATTTTTAAACTTTCTCATTTTAATCGTCAATTTTTATTTTCGAATCTCTGCAAAAATATTTTCTTATTATTATTAAATTTTGTTTACTCATATTTATGTATTGCTATTAATGTTTTTCAGTTCATACTGTTTCATTTTTAATATTTTTTAGGAAATAAAATAAACAATATAAAGTGATACGTTATTTAAAGTGAATTTTTTATTTTATTAAATATTAATTGTCAGACCAGATAATTGATCACCCTAACAGTCACTTATAATCGTGCAATGGCTATCCGAATAGGTAAGTTTTTTTTTTTTTTTTTTTTTTTTACAGTATGTTTTATATTTTGAATCTTCTCTTACGAGACTAACAAAATGTGTTTAAATCTTAAAAGTACTACATTATTCTAACAGTTTCTTAAACTGTATTTATAGTAGGCGGTCCTAGTAATTGTCGCTGGATGGGACGGTCGTTACGACGAAGGCGGGAACGGCTGCATACTAATGTTAGTGCTCTAGCAAGGTGATTTGGATGGTTCGACAGCTTGATGTAGTAATTTTCCATGTGTTGTGCTATTTCATCTCGGACGGGAAGTATATTCAAGTCTCTCTGAATGTTTTCACTCCGAACGTACCACGGTGCCCCGGTGATAGTTCTAAGGATCTTTGCTTGGGCTCTCTGCACGATCTCTACGTTGCTGTTGCTGGCGCTCCCCCACAACTGAGAGCCATAAGTCCAGATTGGTTTCAGAACGGAGTTATAGAGCAGGACCTTGTAATCCAGACTAAGGGGGGAGCGGGAGTTTATAAGCCAATGCAGACTGTTTGCCTTCAGCCTTAGGTGAGTTCTTTTAGCTTCAATGTGCGTGCGCCAGGTGAGCCGTCTGTCGAGATGTACGCCAAGATACGTTACTTCATCTGATTGGGGAAGCACGGTGTTGTTTAGTGTAAGGTTGGGGCAATTTCGTCTATTTAAGGTAAAAGTTACGTGTTTACATTTTTGCTCATTTACTTTTATACGCCAGTCTGAGAGCCATTTCTCTACAGCGTATAGATGGGTCGCAAGTTGCGCTGAAGCTTGTTGTGGAAATTTAGATCGGCTAAGGATCGCGGTGTCGTCGGCAAACGTAGACATAGTCAGTTGTCTACTCGTAGGGATATCAGAAGTGTAGAGTAGATATAGAGTCGGCCCGAGAACGCTGCCTTGAGGAACACCAGCTTCGATATTATGTTCAGCTGACATGACGGTATTGCATCTCACTACAAATATCCTGTTGTAAAGATATGACTTCAAGAGTTTATGCGTGCTATTAGGGAGCATTATTTTGATTTTGTGCATTAGGCCGTCAAGCCATACTCTGTCGAATGCTTGAGAGACGTCCAAAAATACCGCAGTGCAGTACTCCCTATTCTCGAATGCTGTTCGAATTTCTGATGTTATGCGGTTCACCTGTTCGATAGTTCCATGCTTTTCGCGAAAACCGAATTGATGTGCTGGGATACTATTATGTCTTCTTAAGTATGGTATGATACGGGTTAAAAGGCATTTCTCAAAGAGTTTTGATAAACACGAAAGTAGGCTTATTGGTCTGTATGAGGAGGTGAGAGTGTGGTCTTTTCCTGGCTTTGGTATCATTATGATGATTGACTTTTTCCACCTCTTCGGGAAGCAGCCGATTCTTGTCATCGCGTTGAAGAGTTGGCATATGGTACCAACAGCACATAGTGGGAGTTCAATAAGCATTTTTGGTGTTATTAGATCGCAGCCCGGAGATTTTCGCGGTTGCAGCTGCTCTTTTATAATTTTTATGACTTCGCATACTCGAAATACAATTGGTTCGGCAATAGGGAAGTCTACTTCTGTTTGTAAACGTATATTAGGCAGGTTTGTTACTGGATTTGGCTGGAAAACATTTTGAAGGTGGGCAGCGAATGTGTCGGCTCGGTCTTTGTCGCTTCGGGCCCAGCAACCTGCAGGGGTCCGTAATGGCGTAACCGTTGCTGTTGGTGCGCTCAGTATTGAGTGAGCTTTCCAAAGTGGAAATTTTGAGCTGGTTGGAGATAGTTGCTCTATATAGCGCTGTATGGATCTGTCTTCTTCTTGTCGTAGAGCCTGGGTGAGTCGACGTGAAGCTTCTTTTAACTGTTGTTTTGCAGATGGCGATCGAGATAATTGCCATTCGCGCCGGGAGCGACGCTTTGCCAGAACTAACTGCTCTATTTCTGCATTCGTGTGCTTGGTGTTATGTGTTATATTTTGCCTACGTGGTGTTGCGATTCGAGCCGCTGAAACCAGAACTGTTTCGATATTGTTTACGGTTCTGTTGATGTCATCTTCGTCGGTTAGCCGTGGTGTAAGTTCAATGTGTGAACTTATGTATTTCTTGAATTTGAGCCAGTTTGTGCTGTTAGAGGTTAGCATGACGGGGTTGTCATTACTAACTGGCTGTTGGTTTAGGCCAAAGAGTACAGGCGAGTGGTCTGATGATAGATCCGGTAGAGAACAAGCGCTAATCAGATTACGTGGGATGTTTTTTGTAACTGCGAAGTCAATCAAGTCTGGCAATTTTCTTGGATCACTAGGCCAGAATAGGTAAGTAAAGTAAGTATCTTTCAATTACAAATTGGCCAAGTTATTATGGATTTTAATAACACAACAACAAAACTGTAAACTTGGCCCTTACAATCGTAGCAAAACATGTGCTTTGATCATCGCAAGCGGATGCAAATCGATAGAGCTGTTCCTTGGGATCCCAGCAATATGAGTCCTTGCAAAATACGGCAGGATATGGCCAAATTATGACTGATTTTCGTTTAGTGTACATACTTTGTATAGCAGCCCCTGAAAGTATGCAATGCAAATCGAATAATGCTTATACGATATTCGTTTTTTAGCCATAACTTGGCCAAATCCTGAAGGATCTGGCAAGGACATACCTTTTTGTAATCGTAGCAACCAGGACTACCGATTGGCATTCAATGATTTTAAGGATCTCGTAAGAAAAAAAATTCAGATTTTTCCAAGGGGGTAGGCATAGAAAATTTGGCGAAAACTTGGAAAATGCGCCGTATCTCAGCCGTTTGAAGGACGATCGGGATGTCCTTTGGCACAAGGAACTCTCTTATCAATTCAAACTGATTGGCATATCAAAAAGGACGAATGTCCTGCAAACGGCCAAGTTATAAGGACTTTTTTGTTAACAGAAAATACCGTATATCTCGGTCGTATCCTGTCCGATCCTTGCGAGTCCTATGTCAAACGTGACATATTCATGAGGCCTAACATCCTGCCAAAGGACATTCAAATCGTCCTTGTAGTTCTCGAGATATCCTGTAATTTGCCAATTTTACCATTTCCTCTTAAGCCGCGGACCAAAAAATTGCAAGCGTTTGATTCTTAGATAACCCCATAATTTTTTTGATGCAGATCGATAGAGTTGGTCCTTGTGAACTTAGCCATAGATGTCCTTTGAAAATGCGGCAGGATATGGCTAGTTTTCGAAATAGTATTGATGCAACCTAAAAGTATGCTACAAAAATTTAATTTTTGAAGCGCCAAATTCAAATTTGAAAGTAATCGACAAATAAAAGCAAATCCGTTAAAATTTAAATATATTTCGTTTTTATTATTTTTTATGTTTTAAGTATTGTATGTAAATAATTAATTGCCTATATAACTTACCCATTTCGCAATTATAAAATCCTAAACAAATCAAAGCAAACCACGCAGGCATTAACAGAGCTCTACATGTTGTAAATGTTGAAACATTGTGAATTTCCTGAACAGTCTGAACGCATTGCAATAACAGAGTAACAAAAATATTAAACAATAGAGAATAATAAATAATTTCTATCTTAATAATTCGATCGTTATTTGATTTGACATAATGTGGCCAAAGAGTCCGCGTATTCGTAGCTATGAACAAAGCGACGATTCGCCGCGTTCCAAAAAGCCACGAACGCCGTATAACAAAAGTTCTATGGGTTCCCAGGCCAGAGGCAAAAACTATCCCGGCCAGCGTTTGCTGAAGAAGCGACAGAGGTGAGTCATAGGACCACAATTCGAGCTCTTAATCTTCAAGCCAATCTTTTTAGCTTTGAGAATAGGCAGCAGCTAACAAGGCTGCCGAAACCAATGTTTCTGACACCATCATCCTCGGATCACTCGCTCAGCAACAGCGTCTCTAGCTCTAGCGATTCTGCGCGCACAGTCCAGCAGCCAAAGGGAAAGCCACAAGCAGCTGCGGCTGCTCCTCCTGGTGCTGCTGCTGCTGTGTTGCCGCCATACTTAACTCTAAAGCGTCAGCAGACGGCAGCCATTCTGAACTTCCGAGCACGCAAATCTGTGTCTCAGATGGACTTCAAGGAGGCTCGTCGTACAGGCAACTATCAACTGGTGGCGCATGTTCCCACTAACTCCAATGCGCTGGTGTCCACGTCCAGACAGGAGAATCAGCTAACCATCAAGGATGATAACTTGGCGCAACTGTTGTTCCAGGATGCCTCACAACTGTGCAGTTCACCGCAGGCCAAAGTGCGTTTTGTGGTCAATGGGGATGATCAGGATGTGCGCCTCGCCAGCTTGCGCGTCTTCAACACCATCATGCTGCGCTCCTGGCGACGACGACGCGAGGAAGTGCAACATCTCAGCGAACAGGTGGAGGATTTCAAGCGGAATGTAAGTTATTCATCCTTTTATGGAATGTCTTAATCAACTAGTTTCTTTGTAGTTTGTCAAAAATCGCAATCAGCTGCATGTGTACAACACGCTCTTTGCCGTGGAGAAGCGTCGCAATGACACGCTCAACGATCAGCTGAAGCAATCGTACATTGACAGCGCGAAGACAAAGTTATCCTACAATGAGCTCAACTTGGTGTTGGATCAAGTCAACGAGGAGAAGGTTCGCTTAATCCAGGAGAACGTCAGCAAGCAGCAGGAAATTGATAATCTGCAAGAGCTGCTGGCTGCCACTAAGAAAGAGTTGTTCAAATCCAACGCATTACAGCGTGAGCAGCTGGAGCAGCTGACACGCGTTCAGCTGGAGTGCCAGGGTGCAAAGTTCGATATCGATGAACTCACGGGGCAGCTGTTTGAACTTAAATCGGAGCTATCCGAGAAGCAACAGTATGTGGATAAGTTGCGAGAGAATATCAAACTCGTTGTGGAGCAACTGCAGCAATCGGGCACGAATCTGGTGGAATACAAATGTGAGATGGAGATTCATATTAGGTGAGCAAAGACTACTTACAATATTTCCACGTGATTTAAAGCTTTTGTTCTTCAGTAAATTGATGAAACACGCCGAAGAACTGGAAGAGGAACTCAAAGCGAAGGAGGAGCGTGTGGTCACGCTGCAAAACTGTCTGGCTGCCACAGTGGGTCAGCGTATTCGGACGTGCCTCGCTCAGGGTCAGGCTTATCAGCATGCCACGTTCCGACTGATGCACTTCTTTGCTTATTACATGTTTCCGGGTACGCCGCCACCTTCATTGCCACTCCTTCCGACTGCAGTGAAAAGTCTTCGAGGCATCTTCAACAGCAACGATGACGAGCTCAAGGACATTATACATGGCAGCGAGAGTTCAGCTACAATCTCTAAATTTAAATAGTTACGTTCTTACAATGTTACATTACTTAGTTGTCTGTTACTTGTTTGCGATTCCTTTTACAATGTTTGTAAATTCGTTTAAATTTAAATAGTTGTGTTTAACAAAATAAATGTTCTATGTTTGCGGAGAATTTTGAAAGATAATTGATGTACAAATTAACAGATGTGGGATAGAAGGAGTTGAGACAATATAAGTACAATTGAATTCTAGCCAAGAGCTCTTCTACTATGAGCACTGAGTACAAAGCTTCATCTATGATTCGTAGACAGATGCTTATTGCAACGTCCAGTGTAAATTACAAACTTTCATATATACAAATTTACAAAAGTATACAGGAATAGGTGCAATAAAATATAGATAAATTAACAGATTTGGGGAAAAAAGGTATTGAAACAATATTTGCAAACATAGTTCACAATAAAATAACAGTTTACAATTCAAAAGTATTAACAAGATTTGGCAAAACATTTGTTAAACAATTTTGCAAACATAGTTCAAAGTAATAGAATATCATAGTTACAATTACAATGACAATTTAAATCATTCAATTCAATATTCATCGCAAGACAACTACAAGAGTTTTAACATGGTTGGGAACAACATTTGTTAACTTATTGCTAAAACGATTAATTTATTCGTATTTAAAAAGAACATTAGGCTAAAAACACATTTTACATTTGTATCAAACACACGCAATTTATGACTAATAACTGCAGAATTTGTGTAAGCTATTACGTAGATATTGATAGATTTGATATTTGCAGATCTTCTGAATTGAGACGCAGCATTTGCTGCTCCTCGGAATTAATGCGCACCAGCTGCTCGCTGTCAAAGTTCAACAGATTGCTGATCGTTGGACCGTTCTCATTGTTATTGTTGTTGTTGCTGTTATCATTGTTGGTGTTGCTGACATTATTGTCGTATTGCTGATGCATTTGTACGCCATGCTGCTGCAACTGTTGCTGCTGCTGCTGATGTTGCTGCAGGGTGTGCTGATTTTGCTGTAAGAATTCGAAGTTATTCAATTAGTTTCCAATTTAATTGTAAATCAAATCCATTTACCAAATGATTTGTGGTCAAATTCCATTGCAGATTGCTGGGTGCGCCCGCGCCAGAAGTCAGCAGATTGTGCATGGTGAAGGGATTGTTGAGATTGCTTAGATTGTTGCTGTTGTTGCCAACAGCAGGCGCTGTCGACACCGCAGCAGCTGCCACAGCAGCGACTGAGAATTTGTTGTCCCAATGTGCCGCATTGCCACCCGTGACAAAAGGATTTGAATTGGCATTGGGATTGTATTGCATTTGATGTTGTTGCTGCTGCTGCTGTTGATGTTGCTGCTGTTGCTGGGCCAGCAATTGCTGCGCAAAAGGATTGTAGTTGTTGCCCAACTCAGCATATTGCTGCTGCTGTTGTTGTTGCTGGTGATGATTTGGCGACATCAGCTGCTGCTGCTGTTGCTGGCCATTGGCGGGCACAGTTGCTCCCGCCGCTGCCATGTTGTAGGGCGAGGGAGTGCTGTTCTGATTGTAGTTGCTCGACGGCGACAATGGCTGCGGCGAGGGTGTCAACTCTGGCGGCGCACGATACATGCCAAATGGCTGCGGTGAGGTATCTGCAATCAATAAACAATTGAATAACATTTTTAAAATGAGAAGTTCTCTTTTCAGACTTACCTCTCGGTTCCGTTTTAATGGGCGGTATATTTTGGGCATTCCAACAGTTAAGGTTGTTTTGTCCTACAAAAGAAGCGGTGCAGAAATATGTTAGCAATAGCTCAGCAAATAATAAATAGTTTAAAAAGCAAACAGCAAATCAAACAAACAAAAGTTTAGCCAAAGAGGATTTCTTTTAAATTAAAAACTAAACAAATAAGTTATGAGTACAAAAAAAAAGCTTATAAAATCGAATTCAAAAATAAATAAACAACTTTTAAAAGTTAGAATCAGTATGATAAAGAAAAGACGTTATTAAACATACATTCAAGAAACCAATATTTCCATTGCTCTCTTAAACATAATAGAGTTTTGAAAGTTCGGGAAATTTGTCAGCATCAGATAAAGCAAAACAAAACAAACAAAAAAAACGTAATTAAATATTATAAACATAGATAAACATATATTAAAAGAGTCAAATATTTCATTCATATCCTAAATATAAACTTTTCAACGTCGGGGATTTTGTCAATATTATAGAACGCAAAAAAGAAGTGTTAACTTAATTATGCGCACAAAATTCTCAAGTTTTAATAATTATATAATATTAATAAGCAATTAAATAAACGCTTGCAAAAATTGTCGTGCTTTAAAAGAAACTTACTCAGTTTTTGTTTAACTTTTTTCAATATCTTTAGCAATTTAAAAAACTTGTTTTTTTTTTCATTTCGTTTTTGATTTTTTATTAATCTACATATTTTATAAAATAGTTTGAAACATTACTTTTTAAATTTAGGTAATTTCTCTTTCTTTCGATTCAGTTTTTTTTTGTTTGTGTTTTTTTGTGTATAAAAATATCAAATGATTTTTCGGATTAGCGAAGCGACAATTTCAAATATTCAACAACAATATTGCTATATTTATTTATATATATAATTTCTACTACGTATTTAATAACTTATGTTTTCTTTTTTGTAAATATTTTGTAGTTTTTGCATAGTTTTTAATGTTGCACATGGTTTTGAAATAATTTCTTTAGTTGTTTGTTTAGATTGTTGCCATAACTTTAATATTTTCTAAGAGTCTATTCGATTAATACATCAGAGAACTTGTCAAGTCTTTGGTATACGAGAGAATAAAAAATATTTATGTACGAAAATAATTGTTTTACGTTTGGTACGAGCATTATACTATATACTATATAGTACTTTTAATAGGTAGGATCAGTATGATTTGACGATTTTCTAGACTAGTTGACTAGTTTGTTGTCAAAGCTAAACTACTGCCGAAAATCAAAGCAGAGTTTACACAAAAAATTTCTTCAAAAACAAATTCGCATTGCGACCACAAAATTTCGTTGGCCGAATGCAGTCAAGAGACTTTGATCCAAAGAGAAAAGGACAACGAACTGGACAGAGACCAACACCACAAAGATAAGAGATGAGCAACACCCTCAAGAATAAAACCAACACCAATAAAATATAAATTGAGAAGGCAACTTACTGCCATCCTGATGATCATTCTGATGTTGCTGCTGTTGTTGTTGTTGTTGTTTCTGTTGTTGCTGGAGCAACAGGTGCATGGGATCACCGCCAGTCTTTTGACGTTTTCGCCTCAAATGTGCTGGATCTACAATAAAGATATACGGGACAAATTCATTTTTTAGATTGCCAATTTTCTGTCAATCTGGGGGACAAAGTCTAAACTTTTTTCTTAGATTACTTAGACAGTTCTATTAAATACAAATTCGGATCGCGTTGCACACGCGCATTATAAAAGAGATAAAACAAATTTAGCCGGCCAGGTTTTCCTTGGGAAAATCTATGCGGCACACAAAACAATTATTCGATTCGATAGTTTTCATTGAACCACAAACTATCGATTACAAAATGGCATACCAACAAAAGTTGGAGGTATGTTTTTTTTTTCATTTCTTTGGTGGTTTCTCTAAAACAAATACAAATTTTTATGTCGGGGCACCCAAGTCCAAAAAGAAGCGGACTTGCTTTGGCGTCCACTGCCAAGTGTACAATTTGTGTGTTTAAGTCGTTTCGATTGTTCGTAGGGCTAGAAAAAAAGGCGTTAACAAGCTGCAAAATCAGCTGCTGCATTTCAATTGTTGCTGGTCGCTAGCGCCAAACGTTTGGCCACCTGATCAGGTGTGAGTATTTCGCCAGCATCAACTGGAGCATAATAGGCGGATGTCTCATCGAATTCACTCGCTGTCGCTGTGGGCGGAACACTTGTATACAAGGCAAAATGCTCGACTTCTGTGAGATCCATATTGGGATCCATTTGCACATTGAAATGCGCCTCAATCGAGCTGACCAAATTGTGTAAACTCTGACGATCCGCAATCGCCACCAACTCCATGCCACCCTCACTGATGGGAATCTCGGCCAGCTGCAGCGCTGAGGCAGTGCGTCTGTCCAGCTGTCCGCCTACTGTGATTGTGCTGGCATTCGAGTACGCCTCATGCGGCGCCGGCTGCAAACTGCTCGAGCTGTCGCCCTTCAGCGGAATGTGCACCACATCCGCATTCAAATACGAGGGTCGCTTGCCCGACACGCTGCTCACGCTGCGTCCCACCGGCTTGCCTGTCTTGCCCGCTTTGCGAGCTACTGCGGAGCCTCCATTGCTGCCTGGTTGCTTCAGCGGCAGCTTGGTGGAACGTTGCGAGGCACGCAGAGGATCGCGCACTGCAAAGCGATCTAAGGCGGGTTCACTGCTGGCCGCCGCGCTGTTCTTCGTCTCGAGACGCGCGCAGTTCTCGTTGCTCTGCATCAACTCGGGTTTGCTCTTGCGACGTGCGAATAGCTTGGAGAAGAAACCAGGTTTCTTTTGTCGCGGCAACGTATTAAAGTTCGGATTCGTTGGCGTCGGCGTTTTTGTTGTTGACTTGTTGCCTTTGTTCGCCTGCTGCGGTGGCTCAGGTAAACGTTTTGTTGGCGCCGCTGGCAGATCGGCCATTCGTGGATGTATGATGGGAGGCGGCAGACGCGCCTTCTCACGCGTTGCGCTGCCATTGTTGTTGTCACCGTTGTTTGCCTCGATCGAACGATTCTCGGCATTGCTGTCCTGTTTGCGCAATCGCTTCGGAGGCAGCGGCGGCAATTTCTCCTCTTCGGCAGCGGCAGCTAGCATCATGGCTGCCGCATCGAGATCGATTTGCGCCTGTTCCAACTCATGTTCGCGCTGCAGCTGCTGTTGCAGTTGTTCGTGCTGGTGCTGGGCCAATTGCTGTTGCAGCTGCAACTGTTGCTGCTGTGAATTCACCTCGACAGCATCGTAATGCGGCGCATCTTCGGGCGCACACTGCGACATCGGCGGCGTGGGTGGCATCAAATCCTCCATGGGTATGAGCACGGGATTCTTGAACGCAATCTGCAAACTCGTGTACGTAGCTGCATCATCGAAGCTCTCCTCCACCTGCATGGGCGGTCGCTCCATGCTCTGCAACTCGTTCTGAATGGTGTTGTTGTAGGTGTCGCGTTGCATCACGAAATCGGTGTAGATCTCATCCAGCTCGGCAACCTGCTCGAGTAACTCGTTGAGCGTTTTGTCCTCATCCGTTGCAGCCGCAGCCGCCACTTGAGTTTCACCTGTGGCATCGCTGCCATCATCCTCCACCGAAACTGTGGCACGCAACTCATTCGACTTCATCCATTCGTTGATCTTATCGCTGGCCGTCAACGGACGCAACTCGGGCAACAGCTCAGACTCCTGCACTGTCTTCACTGCCTGCACTTCCTCTTCAAGGTCCGGTTCTGGCTCCGCTTGCGGTGGCGGCACTTGCGCTGGTCCAGCCAGCTGTTGCTCCAACTCTAGCTGTTCTAGCTCACGCACCTTCTCGTCGATTATCGTATCGATTTCCTGCTCGGTGCGTAAACGTTCTGCCTCCTCAGCTTTCGCCTCAGCCTCGGCTGCTGCGGCAGCTGCTTCCATATCCTGCGGCACTTGATCCGTCACATCCAAGGCGGCCAAGTCGAGGGGAGGCAGCGGCAACTCGGGTTGCTCGCACTCTAACTGCGGCGTATTCAAATCAATCACCTCAATCGTGGGCGGTGGCTCGCGTTTAGCGGCCACACTTGTTGTTGTTGTTGTGTCTACTGAGAGTATTTGCTGAAAGATGTCTTCATCGGGCTTCCGCTTGAGATGCCGATGAAGATTCCAGAACGTATGCCTACCTGAATCCAATGGCACATATTCGAAGGGTAATGGCTCGCTTGTGACGCCGTCCGAGGGTCGACGCAACTGTATGAAAACCTGTCAAGAAAGAGAAACGAATTTAAAATCAAACTTAAAAAGGGAGAAGCCAAAAATTTTACCTTGGCGGGCTCCGTGATCTCGAGCGAACGATAACGCGGCGTTTTAAATGTAATGGCAGTTTGCTTGTGCACATCGGTGTGGTGAAAATCACCTAAAGCCTCCCACACCGTCTGACCGTTCTTCTCCTCAAAGAAGCGCACCGTGATATCCTCTTTGGCCACCTTCTCGCACAGCAATATGATCTGTGTGTTGCCCAGCACACTCGCCGAGCAGCTGCACAGACGACAGATCACCAAATCGGACATCGCTTTCTTATCGAAGATTGGCTCCGACACCACCGGGGGTAGCGGGGAGGTGAAGCGTCCCTTTTGCTCGCTCTCCATAAACACTTGAAAGCACAAACGCACCGAGTTCAAATCAATGCTCGATGGCTGGAATCGATGCGAGAAACCCGCTGTAAAGAGCAGGAGAAAAAAAGAGATTAAAATGATGTTGAACCCTGGCTAATTCTAATTCTTGTTAGCTATTAACAAAAATGTAAAAAAATTAAATTATTGCATTAAATCTCACTCACTCAACACTTTCTTTCAACGCAAAATATGGGATGGGTTGCAAAATATTACCCATCATTTTTCTACTTTAGTTTATGATTTCTTAAGTGAAAACTAGGGAAAAAGGAGTTTCGGGTTATGTTTTACTTTGGCTATTGATAACTGATTAAAATATTCTTCTTAAACATTACTAAGAATGTGAAATAAATAAGATCGTTAAATATAATCTTACTTCAAAAACTTCTTTCTAATTACATAGGTGACACACAAGGGATGAGTTGCAAGAAGTTGCCAATCATTTTTCTACTTTAGTTAAGAATTTGTAAAGTAAACTTATTAAATGGTAATCATAATGTCAACATTTGTTTTTTGTATTATCCTAAAAGTGACTAATTAAAATGATGCCAGTAAAATGATCTGTTATTTTAAAAGGAAATTAAAAACCTTTAGCAAAGAAACTTTGCGGCTAGCGCTTTAGATAAATTTGTACCACTGTTGACTAAACCACTGTTGACTGTGAATCTGCGATCGCGAAGGATATCCAGATACGCTACAGTCAAGACAATGCATTATTGTAATGCGTCTTGGACTATAGACTAGATTTTAGATGCATTTGAAACGGACAAATGGAAATGGAAATAACTTCTCTGCTTTATAACAAATTAAAACACTTTAACTACTCTATTTACTATATGCAAATGTTACTCTATAATCATCTGTCTTCATTACGTACTCTTAAAGGGATCCACGCGTATCTCCTCGCGTGCCTTGAGCGCTGCTTCGATGTCCTTCTTCTTGACACACTGAATGCCCAGATTGCTGAACACGGCGCGCATCGTTTCGCTGCTGATCTCCAGCGTGCAGACGCCCTTCTTGCAGCCCTCTTTTCCCACCAGATTGTGCGGATGTGGACTGCAAAAGAAGAGAGATCAAATATTAATATATATTCTAGTTAAGATATATTTGAAGACTTTACCGATATGGCATATCCTTGGTCACACAGGACACCACGACAACGGCGCGTCCTTTGTAGCCCAAAATCTCGATGGTCGGATAGGTTTTGTTCTCGGCCGTCGAATTGACGCCGGGTATCGAACCCGCCGAGCGACCCTCGCACTCATAGCGGAAACGCAACGCTTTTCCAGCCGGTTGCTCCGTGATCTTCACACACGGTTTCTTCCTCACATTCTTGGCAGACTGTGACAATTGTTGGTTTTGTTGTTGCTGTTGCTGCTGCTGCTGTTGTTGCTGCTGTTGCTGCTGCAGTCCATTGTAGTTGAGGTTCTGTTGCTGTTGGGCATCGTTTGCTGCACCCGCAGCGACCAAATTATTTTGATTTGGAAACATTTCAAGGCCAAAATATTAACTGCAAAGATCAGAGCGTGAAAAATTCAAGAGTTATTCGACAGTTGAACAAAGATCAAGAGACAATAGACAGCGAATTTCTTGGCAAAAGGCATGACGACGCTGCTACTAGCTTTTATTTTTTGGCCAAGGCAAGAGACAATGACGACGTCAAGAGCCAAAAATAATACGCCGAGACAAATTTGTTGTTGGGCTCAATTTCCGCAAACACTTTCGTGGTAAATTTACAAATAATTTTATTTATTTATATGTTCAACTGAGCGGACTAAAAAAATATTTTGCGCCCTGTTTGCTTTAGCAACTAAACGAGATTTATTAAAAATGTAATAAATATAAAAGTCGACTAGGAAAGAGAATTAATTAAATAACTGAGTAATTACTTTTGGTAAATATAGAAAAAAGATTTTCAATTATAAGCTGGAATGTGAAATTCGATCCGCCATATGTCTTTAAAATGAAAACAAGACTAACGCTCAATAAATTTTGAGTGGATTAAAAACGATATTTAACGCTGTGATATCTTTAGAAACGAAGTTGGATTAATGTCAAAGTAATTATTTTTGTAAAGTGTAGAAAAAAATAGATATTCAATTGAAAGCTTAAGACATTTACCTATCCATTTTAATAAAAGCAAAACGGAGCGGTATTATTTTAAAAATATGCGAAAATAATATACCATAAAATACTAAAATATAATATATACCAAAGACATTCCAAATATACCGCAAAGTGCAAAATATACCAGATTGTCAGCCTAAGCAAAATACAAAACCATTTCTTAAACAACTTCTATAATTTTTATATGATCGCAAACAAATGTGATATCTCTGCAAATTAAAGAAGATTTCTTTTTGGTAAAACTAAGTAAGGCTAAAAATAATGAATATAAATCATAAATGAGTAATTAATAATGAATAATTTGACAGAATTACATTCTTATATCAAGAGTTGACACATTTAATGTTACAAATATTAAAGTCAAAAATTATCTTCCGCCTGTATGTTTGACTCATTTGGGCTAATCTATAAAGTAAATATTTGACGTCATAAACTGTGAGATTTTCGGTCAATCTTTAGCTTATTCAAATTTAAATTCAATGCATCATTGTCTGACTAATAAATACACATGTTCCATAAAGAAGAAATCAAAGGGGCACAGTTTGTGATTTAGTTTGAGTCATAAAGTTGTTTAGTGTCTCGTTTTGTAGTTTGCAATTTGCAAACTTTGGTGTAGACAATTGCGTTTACCTTAAAAAATGCGAAATGTGGGCGTTTGTGTACATTGGAATGTTATGAGTGCGCCCGTCTGTTGTGGCTACTTGCGATCACTTTGTGCAACTGCAACGGAAAATGCAGCTGACCACAGATCAGCGAGTGTGTGTATATACTTTACTATATATTTTCTAAACGTGGAACCGGCTGCTGAGGCTGCTGCTGTTCTGGGCAAGTTAGCATCGGACTAACATTTAAAAATAACATTTTGCGTAATGCGTACGCGACAGAGAAATGCTCCACTAGCTGTTGATCTATATACTGAGCATGTACCAGCGGTATATAGACAACAGATATATAGTATATATAGCAAACTATAGATATATTCGACTGGCCACCTCAAAGATGCTGAACAGTCTCCAAACGAGACAATGTTGCGGTTTATCAATACAATACAAACTGAGACAGATCCTCGCTAATGCTCTTGTGTCTGGTGTCTGGCATTGTATCAGCGGTATATTTATGTATATTTAGTATATACCTGTGTCTGACAGTATATACTAATGACTAGCTCTATGACCTCAGACTTGCAGCGTCTAGACATCGTTCTGCCATTAAAAGTATACGTCAATAGATTTGAAAAATTAATGCCATCCATTGGTCTGCAACCGCATGGGGTAAATTCGATAAAAACGAAACAGAAATAAAGTCAGACAGAGACAGAGAAAGAGATATATGTACATATAAACAAATAAAATGGTTAACGTGATGCCAATTTTGTAATCTCTGCTGAATAATTAATTCAAATTCAAATTAAATATAGAAAGACCATTTGTTATACATTGCGGGTAAGTTTTGCATGGGATTTTCTAAAGATTACTTTTTATCGAAATTAATAATCACAGCTTCATGAGTTTCTAATGTGCCTTGCAATTAAATACTATAAATATACCTAAAATACTATTTTTCAAATTTGATGACTAGTCTTCAACAATTTCATATTATTACAACTATGCAAAACTATAAAAATTATATTAGAGCACCTTCTTTTAAAGTCTTTTATAACAGATTAAGAGTTTCTTATGAGACTTGCAATGCAATCATAATAAAATATTACATATATCTTTGATGACTACTTTCTATAAAATTTCTTAAAATTACAAGTTTGTCTCAACACAAAACTATAAAAATAATATTAGACTCAATACCTTTTAAGACAGATTAATGCTTCAAATTGTATCACATAATATTTTCCCTAGAGACAAATTATCAGATGCTTGAAAGAAATATAGCTTTGTGGATCAAGAACATCAATTAGGAAATTATCAAAGCAACGAGCCTATGTGACAGATGTTTTATATTGTACGATATGTATTTTTGGAAAATCGAATCTCTAGACTCATAAATCTAATTGAAGGCAGCCAAAACATACGCATCGTATTTATGGAGGAGGAAATCAAAATAAACCTTAAAAACATAAACTCGAACACGGCCACAAGAAAAAAAAAAGTGAAAAAGCGAAGCCAATTCGCACGTCATACCAAATGTGCCTGTCATTTTCGATTTGGCTTTTAGCGAAACATATGTACAACTATATACAGTATATTATAGTATATGTGGTATATCAAACGATCGCAGAGAGTACATTAATTTCGCACACACACACACACATAGAAATATTACAGCTATTACGTCATAAATATGAAAATTGGCCAAAAGCCAACCAATGTAATTTAATTTAAGCACTTGATTTTATTATTATTTATTTTTTATTATTATTTTTTCAATCACCTTTCACTTGACCCCGATACAAAGGTTACCGCTTGGTTCGCCGAAAGTTCAATACAATAATTATGCGATACAGCAAATGAAATGTTTTCTATGTTGCCAACAAAAATTGACAATAATTTATAACACAGAACACCGAACACTGAATTTGTCTTTTGTAGCCGGTTTCGAGCGGTTTGCACAGGTCCGGAAAATTGTTCAGAATTATAGCACACAAAATTTGGCTATATATGTAGAAATATATATGCAATCTATATGTAGGAATATGTTAACTATATGTTTGTATGCACACGAGTATTTTTGAAAATGTTCTTTTCGAAACGCACACGTCTTGAGTTGTTGCCCATTGGCTAAAGACTGAACTCTGAGCACTGCGAGTGCTGAGGAAAAGCGAGCAAATATTTTCGAAAATATAAGTATATAAAATTTTTGTCGAAGCTTTTCTGCTATTTTCGTTTTCATTTTGTCTTTTAAATTCTTAATTTGTTAAAATTAAATGTTGCTCGTTTTCTCAGAGAATTTATTTGTGTTGTTTTCTGCGGGTTTTTGCTTATATTGTAAATTTTGTTCCATTTTCAGCCAAGAGATGACATCGAAAATATATACGTATATATAATAGCATTAATAATTCTACATACTATATAAGAGAGCTCAATAAACCTTGTGTAAATAAAGCATTAGATTTGTTATTTTATTTTGATTTTACAGCTGTTTGATTAAATTTTTTAAAC
The DNA here is from genome assembly GCA_023558445.1 of Drosophila pallidifrons. Taxonomy (NCBI): domain Eukaryota; kingdom Metazoa; phylum Arthropoda; class Insecta; order Diptera; family Drosophilidae; genus Drosophila; species Drosophila pallidifrons. The sequence goes on along the minus strand of CM042347.1, from coordinate 25,560,827 downwards.
GAAAAAGGAACTAGCAAAAATCTGTTCTTAATTCGAGAAATGTTTCCAGGAATCATTCAGATTTTCTAGAAACCCTCTTCAATAAACTGATTATATTATAAGCATAATAACGATAAGCAAAACTTATATTATACATTCATAATGTTCGCTTTTTGAGGTATGCTGGCTGTGTATATTTAAATTCCAATAAAACTGAGTCACAATGCCAAGCAACAAATAAATTCATTGAGAAAATTAAACAAGAAATAAATGTAGTGCATATACAAATAAATAAAGCATGAAATTCATTCGAAATTTTGTTTATCACAAATAACAAGCAGCGCCTAGTTTTCACTGTTTATTTATGCGGGAAATGCAGCAGCTGACCATTAATGGTAACAACAAAAAAGCGAATTTAATGCTCAATAAATTGTACAAAAGGCAACTTTTAAGTAACTGAAGCTAATTACATTTAAATTGACATTATTTTAATTTTATTTTCTGCTCTTCTTATTAATTTTTTAATTAACAGAAATTATTTGTATATAATTTGACTTATTTAAATTTCAGTTTCTTGTTTACTCATTAATTTTTTGGCAATTTTTAAGTTGAGTAAATTGATTCCTTTTTTTTATTTTTCATTTTCACTTTTTAGCAACTCAAATTTATTGTATTTAAATTGACTTATTCAAATTTTATTTTCGGCTTTACTCATTAATTTGTGTCAATCATTTTTCGCAACAAAAAAAAAAGAAATGCAGCTGTAGCTTTTTTAACATTTCGCATGCTTCAAATTTATGCTGTATCTTTCATGTTCACAACAAATAATCTATTCAGGTATTTATGTATAAGAGATATTATGTACATCTGGCAATGGGGTTTATTGGCATTTCCGTTCAGTAGCCACAGAAAAAGACACTTGTCAACAAATCGTCTTTGCCTATTTTTTCTATTTTGTTTTTATACTCGCTATTTGTAGTGAAAAGGGGTATTATAATCTACAGCTGTGAACTTTGAAATAACAGTTCTATAATATATAATATATTTTTAAAGTAATAGTATATCGATATACCAAATATGTATATACATATATTTCGGTATACTTTAGTATCTTTAGCATTAATACTTGAGACGATATATAGTGTATTTTGAAAGTAATATTATTAATATTAAAGCATGTCAGTATTATTTGTAAAATATACCAAATTTATATACTGAAAAAATATTCCAATTTTATATACTGAAAAAATATGGTATATCGGTATAATTACGTATTTTTCGGTATATTAATTCGGTATATTTTTAAACTAAAACCGCCATGCTTTGATTTTAATAAAAATGGCTTTCGGGTGTGTATAGTGTATGTTGAAATTAATAGTATATCAATATACCATACAGACATATATATGCATTAATAAGTATTTGTTCAGTATATTAATTTGGTATATTTAAAGGAAAATACCACTCTATATAGTTTGTCTTAAACATGAGTAGCAGGTATCTCACAGTCGAGCTCACTCGACTGCAACTTTCTCAATTGTCTTCTTTTTTTTGGGTCACTTAGCGCCGCCCAATATAATATAAATGTTTTATGTAGTATCTATAGCACATGTGCATGTGAAGATGTACATATGTGATAATTATAAACAATATGCGACTTATAGCTACACAAATTTCGTGTGTGTTTCTGTTCTGCTCTTAACAGTGAAAATTCAGCGAATTTCCAAGAAACACGTTATGATTCATGCAGCAAAAGATAATCATTACGTTCCTCCGATATTGCAGATCTATAATATATATAATTTCGAAAAATGCTAGGAATTTTTGGCTCGTGTGGCCGCAGCAAAAGCGAATCATTCAGAAAACGCGTGTTGTTTTCAGCATTTTCTGAGATTGTGAATGACGATTAAAATGAAAAGAGAGGCAGGCAATTTTTGGCAATATCATTTTGAACGTCGGATGTAAGGTCAGTTACCTAAATATGATGATGGAATACATTAAGTTCTCCAATAGTTTCACAAATTTCCCCAATTAATTAACACAATGCAATGAATGAAGTGACTATAACTGACTAAAGTAAGAATGTATTGTTTTGTTGTTATCAACTAACCAACAAACGCGCAACACTATTCCATATTAATTTGGTTCAAAGCTCGGAGAGCTCGGCACATGTGACGGATGATTATATGGCAATTTATTTGTAACGCCATCGCTCGACCCTCGACGCACGGCAGAGTCGAGAATACGCTCTAGATAAGCTACCGAATTGCCGACTTTGAGATATGGCCGGGTATCAGTTGCTAGCTGATACCGCCGCCCCGACGTGTAGTATAAAAATAAAATAATCGATGATATAAAAACGAGTCTGGTATTAATGGCACACTGCGAAATCTATCGCTTCCCGATCCCGTCTTCTCTCTCTCTCACACTGTGATCAAAAATAGCAAACCAAAAATTGATTCACGAAAAAAAAACAATAATAAAGAAAGAAGTTTGCAAAACCATAAAATTGATTAATGATTGGCAAAACACGAAAGTAAAAAATGAAGAAGAGACTTTCGAGCGAAAGAATTCGCTGAATTTGAACGGCGCCAATTCGGCAGTTAAAATTGTTGCTCAGCCAATGGCAAATATCAAACAAATTTGTTGATTATTTAATATTCAAATTTTATGCAACGCGAGAGAGCAGCTGAAATCTTTTGGCGCCAGGCACAACAAATTAAGATTAAGATCAACATCAAACTAGCAGCAGCCAGCGAATTCTTCAATCGGGTTCCAAACCCGATCAAAATAAAAACAAAACTAGAACCGAAAAACTAGTTGAGAGCGCCAGGCGAGACGGCGACTGGAAATTTGTCGCCAAATCATTTAATATTTTTGAGTTAAACACCGGAGCACAACAACAGGCGATTATACGTTTAATGATCGCTGGCGTCAAACGATTTACAGCTAAAATAAAAATACAAATAAATAACCGATAGGCTTTCAATGTTGACAAATCTTAGGGAACTAGTTCCGCTGCCAGAACAGAACGAACTTGTTTTCAGTTGGGGGAATTCCGTTAAAGTCGAACTTTAGAACAGCCAACAAATACTATAAATGATTGCTGGCGTCATTTACAACTGGAATAAGAATGCAAATACTTAACTGAAAGGGTTTCATATGAAAATAGTTCCGCTAGGGAATAAATTTTTAAAAATAGTTTCAATTTCTAGGATATTATATGGAAAGTATTATATGGCATTAAATGATTGCTGGCGTAATTTTCAGCTTCAAGAAAAATGCAAATACATAACTCAAAGAGTTTCTTATGGAAATAGTTCCGCTAGGGAATAAATTGTTATATATTCTTCTATTTAGGGTATCAGCTAGTCAATCAACTGTCAGCTTCAAACTATAATTTGGTACTAAATGATTGCTGGCGTCATTTACAGCTCAAATAAGAATAATGAACTTATGTAACTAGTTCCGCTAAGGAATAAATTTTTAAAAAAGGTTTTATTTTCCATTTAGGGTATCAGCTAGTCATCAAGTATAAGCTTTAAACTATTATATGACATTAAAAAAGTGCTGTCGACACTTACAGCTTAAATAAAAATGCAAATATAGAACTCAATAAGTTTCCTATGAAACTAGTTTCGCTAAGGAATAAATTGTTATATATTCTTCTATTTAGGGTATCAGCTAGTCCATCAACTGTCAACTTGAAACTATTATTTGCCATTAAATCATTGCTGTAGTCATTTACAACTTGAATAAATATGCAAATATATAACTGAGAATATTTCTTCTTAATCTAGTTCCGAAGCGTTTTTCATTTTCCACTTATGGTATCAGCTAGTCCATCAACTGTCAACTTGAAAATATTATTTGGCATTTCTCTTATCAAAGTGCCCGCCTAAAGTCATGTCACACCTTTTGTCTTTACCCCACTTGATCAGCCATGATTGATGATAGAGCATTGAAAGTATAGTTCCTATATATAGTGGTATAGTTGTATATATATATTTGTTAGATGGCGGGTCTTACCCGCTCTGCGTGGGCATCAATCAAAACTTGGTTTAGCATATGCGAAAGTTCCGAGAAATGTCGCTGCTTATTGACTTTGCTTCGTGGCTGCGGCTTTGGCTTTAGCTTTAGCTTCAAGCTTGAGCTTTGGCTTGAAAATATCGCACAGTTGAGATAACTATACTCGTGATGACTTGCTATATTTGTGTAGTAGCTGTTTCCACTTATTTACCTCGCACACACACACTCACACACACACACACACAAAGCAATGAAGTTGTGTGTGAGTCAGCAGCCGGTTTTTGTGCAATATAAAATTACGTCGAATTAGTTAAAAGCATCTCACACCCGTAATTACCTGCAGTGTGTGTTGGCCAAGGACGACTTAAGACATGATATATAATACGACTTCTTTTTTATGTTATTGTAACACTTTTTGCAATATTTTTGTAAGTTTATGTTTTCTCAGTAATTCACTTTCAGTTTTTAATTTTCTTGCCAACTTCTCAAAACGTTCGCGCACAATTTGTTTACAAGTTTTTTATCAAGCGTCTATTTTTCTTTTGTATTTCCGTTTTAAATGAAAATGTTCCGTTCAACACAACCGCAAACGCATCGAGTCGATCTTAGAATGAAACACAATTGAAAATTCTCGGACCGTTTTCAACGTTGCCCCAAACAGCAGAAAATGCAGCTAACGTTATTCGACGCCAAAGTCAAAGCTTTGCAGCGACTGCGACTGCGACGTCAACAGCGACTGCGCTGCCATGTACACAGGTGTTTTAGTTTTTGTTGTTTCAATTTATCGTTTATGCTAGACTATTTAATCCAAAATACTAGAGAGACAGAGACAGCGAGCGAATGTGGCAGAAAGAGCGAGAAGCTTGCGTGAAAAGCTTTCGCGAAGGGTTGTAACTACACTGAAAATATATTTGTGTATAGAAATAAACACATATTATTATCATGCATTCGACAAATGTTGTATTTACCAACAAATTTTTTGAGCTCATTGACATTTAAATACTCAAAAGTGATAAGCTCTAAAACACATTGAACTTTTTTTTTATTAAATAATGTGTAGAGCGATCGAAAGAGTTAAATAAATACTCAGCTTACTCAGTTCTCTTTAAAAGCAAAATGTAAGCGGACTATAAAATATTCAAATTTGGAACAGCAATTCAAGTAAATGGACCCGCATAAATATATATTTCTATTCCATACAGAGACGAACAAAATTATTGAAAATAATTCTATATGAATTCTTCAAAAGAAACCTATCTATAGTTGAACAAGAATATCTATTAACCAAACATTTCCGTTGCAAGTCTTATCAATATTTCAGTGAATCATCAGGATCATCAAAATTGACAGTTTTGCAATGCGAAAATCCGTAATAAATTTTGTCGAAACGAGAGACTTAAAATTAAGCTAATAAGATTTGAAATTTTCCATTTATATATCTATTTGTGAGCGGCTTACAAATAAGTGAGACGCACGTCTCGATATATAAACCCGTATAATCGTTAGATTAAATAATTTCCAAGTCATGAAATGGCAATAAATAACTAATTAATACTTGAGCAACTAATGAAACTGATTTAACTCAACGAATGAATGTATGTTAATTTACATTGTATTCATTGTATTCATACGAGTATATTCTACATATTCATTAACATCAAAGTAATTCCCCCATAAACCCAGTAGAAGAGGAAGAAAAAGTTATAGATATGTGCTTTAAGCTCACCTTAATCGATGCGTGTTGCCGGATGGAGGAAACTTAAAATGCATTGAGCGTTGCTCTTTGGTTTCTATATTTGTTGTTGTTGATGTTGTTGTACTCGAATAAAAACAAATTTTGAATGCAGGTTCAGCTCTGAAATTGGAGAAAACACGTAAGAAAAACACTTGCAAACGAGGCTAATTTTCACGGCGACGTTATGTAAATTTGAGCTGACTGTATGCAAAATAATCAACTTTTATTTAATTATATTTATAGTCGCGCCACAATTTCATTTTATCCGCACACAAACAAACACTCACAAAAACTATTACAGAAACCGGTTCGGTATTTTAATGATATTGTTTTTTTTTTCTCTATCCATCTATCTTTTTCTTTCTCGATATATAAATAATTTTCAATGCTTATTAAATTCTTTTTGCTAACATGTCGCACACTGACACAAGACGAGCCACACACACACCCACATTGAAGAACTGTGCTATGCGATAATAAGTTGATGAAAGCAGGCAGAAAATGAATAATAACAACAATAAGAACAAGAAGAGTCAGAGCAAAGAAAGAAATGTATCAGAAATTGAAAACTAATGAAAAGCTAAGAAATCAAAAAAGTGTCGTCGAAAGCGAGAGCGTGATATTGAAGCTAGGAAGAGAGCAGGTGGCGGCGACACGATAAATGAAGAGAGGACGTTGCGAAGAGATCGCACGAAAAGAGAGAGAGAGGGTTAAGCTTTTGTAATGACGTCGTTTTCTTTGGGGGGGAATTCCAGGCTTTATGCTTATGCGATCATCATCAGAGCAGCAGGCTGGGCGGGCTTGTTGTTGTTGTTGCTGTTTTGGCGGTGGCGGCGGATTTAATTTGAATTCACTGTATGTATATACACACACACACACACATGCACACGCTAATGAGAGCTTTGGTGACTTTGCGATCCAAACAAAATTTGGCAATGCGCGAGCGAAGAGTTTTTGTGTGGCGTAATCTAATCATTCGAATTCTAATACAAATTATCAAATTGTACGTGCACTGTGGCTCGTTGTAAAGTTGTTGTTATACGTATATTTTTGTGTTTTTGTTTAGCGCGTGGCTTATTTTTTTTCATTACATTTCTTCTTTTATTGTTGCGTACTTTTATTTGTTTAAAAATGTGTGAAGCTTGCAAGTGAAACTTGGCGAAGCAACAACAATTGGTATATGCACCTTTTTTTACGTTTTCATTTTATTTTTATCTACAATTTGTCTACACTTGTCATGCACAGGTTTTCTTAACTTGACTGCGCCACAAGTGCGCGACGTCGAAGCGAACGCGCGAACGAGCAAGAGAGAGACGACACGCAAACTAAAACAGAGTTAGATAGAGCGAGAAAGGGAGACAGAGAGCGCGTGAAGAGCTTTTAAAGCACACACACGCGCGCGCAAAAGACGTTAAACAAAAAGAAACACAGTTAAACAACACAGCAGAAAAGCTAACACAAGAAGAGAGACAACTAACAAGAGGGAATCGAAATCGAACCGATCGCGACGCCAGCGAATTGAAGACTAAACCGAAAGCCAAAGAAATAAAAACGTAACTTCGTTGTCGACGCCATTTAAAATGCCGCCTCGCAAGCGCAAGAGAGCTTTGCGCATTTTATTTTTCGAGTCGATAACAAAAACAAAGATCAAAGTTAAGCTGCTGAAAACTGAAAACAAGACGTGACGCGACAACAAGTGCAAGCGCAGCTCAAACGAAGAGAGACAGATAGAGAGAGAGAGAGCGTAAGAAACGTTTTAAGAGAGTTGAGTTGGTAAAGAGCGAACAAAGGCGACGTCACTACCTAGATACAGCTGAGATCAAAGCTGAGACCAAGCGTTGAGCTGAGCTGAGTCACGTTGCAAAAAATAACAAACAACAATCGACGGCTTTTGTGTGCTTTAGCTAGGGCTAGACTCTGGAAAATTTCTCACAGTGTCTGCGAGTGAGTGAGTCACCGCAAGGGGAAAAGCTTTTTCACTTTTATGAATGAAAACGTGAATGTAATGCGGCGACCTTGTGGGTGAGTTTTTTCGGGAGGCGTTTTGGCCTGCCGCTTGTTTGTCTGCCACAACGATTGAGCGCCAGCTGAATCAGCCTGCGATTCCTGGAAAAAGGATATCATCATCATGCGCCGGCATTTGTTGTGGCACTCAACACAACTCGTGTCCTGGCATTGTGACTCATTTCACTTGCTTCTGCAGCATGCCTATACACGCAGTACGGAGTGTGGATTACACTTTCGCTTTTCCGCTTGAACTCTGACATATCAGGATGCCAATTTCCATGGAATTGGAGGAAAACATGTTTCGAAATTTATTTGCCTGACTCAGCAGCAACATGATACGCTGCTTCTTCTTCTTATTAATATCATACGCAAAAGAAAACTTGGGTTTTTATGCATTTACTCGTATTTTATGATTGCTGTAGTAAAGTTACTACTGCAGTAAGTCTTTTAACCATTCATAAATCAAGCGGTTAAATTCCTAGAATTATTTGCATTATTCACAATTTCAGTAGGCAATTTCTCTGGGGACTACACAACACGATATTAAGCCGATATATTAAAGTAATAAAACCGGAAACTTTCTGGGCGTCGATCATGAAATACCCATTTTATTAAATATAACTTTTTTTTTTTAATTATTCAAAAGTAATTATCCCATGTTATTATCAAAACTGAACTCACATTATACTAAATTAATGTTTAATAATAGAGATTTGAAAAAATATTTAAAAATAAATTACTTTTTTTTATAGAAACTGATCTCAGTGATAATTTGTGAGTATTTTGTTTATAATTGGAATGAATAAAGAAAGTTAAAATATACAAAATATAATAAATACTTATAAAAACTTCAATCTCTGTGCATTTAATATGAATATTTAAATCTAGAATTGAAAAGAAAACTTTATCATATGAAAATTTAAATCCAGAATTGAAAATAAAACTTTTTTCGCTCTTTTATGTCATAATATATGTATATATGAAAATTTCAATTTAGAATTGACAATAAAAATGTAAAGAGCGAAAAAGTCCTTAAATAAAAAATGAATAATTTTTAATTGGTATTTCTTAGTTTTGACTACACAATATGTACTGAACTTTCATATCTGGTCGGATTCATTACAACATATGAATTATTAAGTGCTTAAGCAAGTAACTAGAATTCATATTCACACCATAAAAACTCAGGAAACGGACTCAGACAGAGTGAGTGTTGTATACTTTACTTTATCTTAACTGATTGGCATAAAAAAGTCGAGCTTTGTTTATATAATTTTCGTGATAAACACACGAGTTGCATGCAACAGTCGCAAAAGTGCCGAAATTTCCCAAACAAACATACGAATAAAATCTAACCTATGAGCTCAATCCAAATAAATAGAAATTATGTCAATGCTACTGCGTTCTTTATGTATTGAAATTTCACAACAAATCCTCACAACAAACCCTTCAATGAGTGCGAATATATAATATACCAAGTTTGATACTCCCAACATGATAAGGACAACAACAATTATCCTGTGCTAGCCTCACATCGATCAAACACACGGAAAACATCCAACTCCCAAGTCGGTTTCAACAATGTGACCAATCAGAAAACGTTTGTCGGCAAAATCACGCGATACTCGTCCAATGTTTACTTAATGCCCAGGTTTTTCACAGCATGGTATGACTAAATATTCAATTTGGGGTTGAGGAAGAGGAGGAAGAGGAGGAGCAGCAGTCATAAAGCTGACACGTGCTAGAAGTCGCTTATATACACGACATATTGATTTTCCTTCTTCGGACATCGGGGGGCTTAAACTCTTTGAACTTCCTGCGACTCGCGGCCTTGAGGCACCTCGACTAAGCAAAGCGTACAACAAAGTTAAGGCTAAGACTTTGAGGCGTTCAATGTGAAGGTGAAAGTGCGGTGAAGGACCTTGTAAAAGTTCGCACAACCTTGCCGAGATTTCAGACGCGATATCTGGACGACGCTAAGCTGAAATAAATTGACGGTGATTTCGGTCTAACATAGAAGTTTCTAGAGAGAGAGAGAGAGAGAGAGAGAGAGAGAGAGAGAGAGAGAGAGTAAAAGAAGGGCTACAGAAAAGTTAACCGACTTTTTCGAGAAATATTTTTCGGTATTTTTTTTAAATTGTTTTCTTTAAAGATACTTCCTTAACTTGTGGAGGAACTATTGATTTATACCCCAAACTAGGAACAAATCAAGAGATTTTTTTTAATATTATTAAAATTTTTCGCCATTCAAAATTTTGAGATATTTCCCTCTCGAAAATATTCCATTAACTTGTGTAGCAAAATAAATATCCGTTTAATCTCTTTGGTATAATTTTTCAAATGTTTCGACATACAAAATTTCAGAGATATTTCCTCATTAAAAAAAAATTCCTTTAATTTGTGTAGCACATCAACTATTCATTTATGCTCCAAACTAACAAAAATCAAAATTTCCCTAATGAATATTTCAGATATTTCCCCTCTTAAAAAATGTACCTAATTTGCGAAATACATTCAGTATTCGTTTAATCCTCATACTAAGAATAAATCAAGAGATTTTTTGTAGTATTTTTCAAATTTTTCGCAATTCAAATTTTTAGAGATATTTGCTCCTTGAAAATATTCCATTAACATCAACTATTTGTTTATATCCCAATCTAAGAAAAAATCAAAAAAATATTTGTAGTATTTTTCGAATCTCTCCCCATTCAAAATTTCAGAGATATTTCCCACTTGAAAATAATCCATTAACTTGCACATCTAATATTCGTTTTATCCTCAAAGAAAAATTCAAAATTTCCTCAATCAAAATTTCAGAAATATTTCCCCCTTAAAAAAAGTCCCTAATTTGCGTAACACATTCAGTATTCGATAAATCAAGGCATTTTTTGTAGTATTATTCAAATATTTCTCCATTTAAAATTTCAGAGATATAAATGAAAATACTCCCTTAATAAGTGTAGTTCATTCAGTATTCGTTCTTACCCCAAAGCGAACTTATCGTCTACCCCGAGACTTTCCCTTTCTTTGACTTTGCCTTTGCCTTCGGCTGCGGAAGTGTGCGTGCAATTTGCTAGTTAACCTGGCCAGGACCTTGGCCAATTCGTAGAAATGTTCTTAGCGGCATATTGCGAACCTGTTCATAGCAATTATATGGCATAATAAACGATTTAATCAATGTTTAAGAGGCTTTTAAGAGTCACAAAGTATGCATTGATATTTAACTTGAAATCAAATACTGCGCCACATTTCGTTCGATATGAAAATTTTTCACAGTTTTTTGGAACTTTTTTTTAAAACTTTTTACACAACATTTGATACAATTACCAAGTTGAATAGTGCACTTCGTTTTATCTTTGGCCGTGATATTCTTATAAATTGTAGTTTGAAAAGTGAAAGAATTTCGTGTATTTTAGAATTTTACAAAAATAGTTTTAGTTTCGTTTTATAAAATGGATTTCGATTTGATGAAAAGGCAACGCAAATCGGACTCTTCATCAAGTCCTCGAAGAGCTGCAGTTTGTCCTACACAAATAAATTTAACCGAATCGTGGAGCACGGTTAGGACACAAATCATCCGCACTGCCAACAATGCTTTCGACACACAGGATTGGAGTGCTAACCAGGATTCGGAGACGAATGGCAACGTGAAGATCTTTACTTCGATGATGTTGCGAGCTTGGCGAAGACGACGCGCCGATGTGCAACGTTTGCAACTCGTTGTGGAGAATCTCAAGTCAAGTGTAAGTAGCGAAGAGAGTGAAAATGAAGTTGTGTTAACTTTATAGAAGCAGCACAATGTGGATAAATGCATATTTAAGATAATTGCATACCAGTTTGTAAAACACAAAATGCTCTAAAGCATTTGCTTAAATGCAATACAGATACTTGCACTTTTTTAGGACAACAAAATGTAGCTTAAATACATCGCATTAAAGTGCACATTATGGAATATAAGACTTTTAACTTAAATGCATTGCGTATAACTGCACATTATTGGAATATTATATTTTTAACTTAAATGCATTGAACATAATTGCATCACATATCTTTTTTGTAAAAAAAATTGCTGTTACATGATACAACTGCTTTAAGATGATGCCACTCAACACAAATATTGTCGCATTTAACTGCATTTTATGGACTTTTAATTTAAATGCAATTATAGACTTTTAACTTAAACGCATTTGCACAGTATGGAATGTTACATTTTTAACTTAAATGCATTTTGTACAACTGCACATTATGGAATATCACATTTTTAACCTAAATGCATTGCGCTTAACTGCAGTCTTAGGCATTTTTTTTGTTTTGTAAAAAATAGCTGTTACATGCCACAACTGCTTTAAAATTATGCCACTCAACATAAATATTGTCGAGTTGATCTGCATTTTATGGAATATTAGACTTTAAACTTAAACGCATTGCATATAACTGCACTCCTAGGCATTTTGTTGAATTTTCTTAGCATCACATGTTTTGTTTTGTAAGAAAATTTATCAGTTTAATGACACAACTGTTGGTATTATTGACAAAAATATTAAATGACTAATTTGGTTTTAATGAACGGAATCAGTTATGCGTTGTTAAAAGTTACACCATTTATCAGCAAACAATATGCCAGAATTTTTGTGACTCACAAATGTTAGTGTGCATCACTTTAATATAAAAGTAAAGCCACAAACAACTTTTATAATGCACATTGCAGATAAGTGCAAAAAATATGACAAAAGATTCCTAATTACTGCCTTCCCTTCAGTCAATGCAAACCCGCAACGAGTTGCACGTTTGTAATTCTCTGATGCGCGTGGAGCAGAAACGCTGTGAAGATCTGCAGCTGGAGCTAAAGAAGTCCACTCTGAGCATCAATCAAGTGCGTAACTCATGCGACATGTTGAACACATCTGTGTTGAGCTTAACGGCAGACAAAAAGCAACTAGAAGACGCTCTCACTGAGTGCCAAAGAGAGGTGAGTGGGGAGTGCAATAATAGTTAAATGACAACTAACCTTTTAGCTTATTTAGTGTGAGCAATTGAAGTATAAGGCTGGTAAAAATAATGAAGAATTGCTTGCTGCTCTTTTGGAGCATCGCAATCTGCAGCATCAACTGGAAAACGAGAAGCGTTACACGCAACAATTAAGAGGGGAAAAGTTGCAGCTGGAGGATGAACTAAAGCAACTGCAAGCTGATTCTCTCAGCAAGCAAAAAGCACAAACTCTAGACTTGACAGAGAAGCAAGAACAGCTTCAAGCCATGAACTCGGTGATAAACCAACTCGAAAGGCAATTAAACAGTTCGAGTTTGTAAGAGCAAAAAAAGATACAATATAATTTCATTATTAAACACTTTTTTGTATTGCAGTCACAATTTCAGACGCTTGTTTGCTGCACGTCATGGAAACCAGCCTCAACAAGTAGCTGACTGGGCTCTAACGTCTAGAAACACTTTTCAACACATTTTCGAGTTGTATGGCATCGATTATTTCTTTGCCAGAGCGCATTCTTATGCCAAACATGTCGCTTTCCTGCTGTGGTTGACGTTACTGCCACAGTCAGTGAGAAGTAGTTGCATACAGCCCAAAGATCATCAACGTCGCATAACGGAACAATAAATATGCATATCATAATTGTGTAACTTCATGTCATTGCTCTACGATGTAGTAAAAATATTAATTTCAACACTACTATTTAAAAAATATGATGATATTTATAGATGAATGATTATTCTAATGATCTTAAAAAGCTCATGCATGTAGCAAAAAGCTCATTACGATCTTAAGATCATAAACAGAATCTCTAAAATGCCACCAAAGAAATTGTGCTAAAATTATTCTATCAAGTGCTGTCTTTAGAATTCTCGGTAATCTCAATTTATATTGATTCAATCTATACACAATTTTATACTAGTTGCGCACTTTGAATTATTGTCAGATAATCGTCAACAATCGCATAATAAATAACAAAGTTAGTTGCATAAATTAATAAATTGCGAACTAATTCTTAAAATGTGACAGCAATCGTCAAAAAAAACCAATAAGTTATCTTATCATTATCAAGAGACGGGAAAAACGTCTCAAATTCATTTGGGTAAAGCAGTCCAAACACACAAAATGAACTTTGCACTGCTTGCGTTTACCCAGTGAACAGCACTGCTTCTTTGCAGTGCTGTGTTTTTGTAAATTTTTGCAAAAGAATGGGCAAATTGCTCGGCAATGCCACGTACATGGAAGTGTTCTGAACAGCAAATTTATTACGAAAATCCGAAGCTAAGCTACAAAGTTACTTAACCAAGAAATTTTGAAAATGGCTGACTTGGGCAACTGTTGTTGGCTTCAACACTAGCACCCTCCAGCCCAAGCCGTTACCTTTTGTCCATTCCAACCAAATCGAGATGATTGAAATGCACGCGAGGCGAAGGATTGGGCGGCGGGGTATGCGAATGCATGACCGTGCGTCTGTTGCTAATCGACCCGTCGTCGGTAGCAAAGGCAGCGGAAAGCCAATCGAAACCTGTTGCCACAGCAATGCCAGGCAGAATTACTGGGAAACAAAGTGTGACGGAGGGTCGGCACTGAGCAGATCTGATAAACAGATGGTATCTATGTATCGATCAATGCACAGAGAACAATCACAGAAGACACTTCCGAAGTACGCTACACATTAGTTCCTATTTATAAGCGTCACTTGCTTAACTCGCACTTGGGAATTACAAGCAGTAAGCAAGCAAATCGGGGTGGTTTTCGTTAGTGCGCACTGCGCATGCCTTGAATAGTGCATAGTATGCACTGCATACGTTGTTTTAAATTAAATGTGTGAAATTGGCAATAATAGAAATATGTAGGTTTGGTATAGAAAATAATTAATAAAGTGTAAAATATGTATTCTTTACAAAAATTGAATCATCACTTACCACGAGACGCAACGGGATTCGAACCGGGCAACTGCGGCAGCATTGAACTCATTGATTTAATACTTTAAGACTCGCTAACGCACTGCAATGAAAAATATTTAAATACAAAATATATAGAATTAAATTTAAATAAATTGTAAAAAATAATTTAAAAAATTTAAAAAAGTGCAAAAATTCAAAAAATACTTAATTAAGACAATTGTTTCAGTACTATGAGATTCGTTTGGTCTCAAAAGCAAATGCAAGCGCACTGCAACATATTTGTAGGTAAACACTTCATATAGGAATAAATAAAAAAATATACATATAATATACATAATATACATATACATCCAAATAAATTTATAAAATGTCTTAAAAAAATTTAAAAAAGTGTAATATAATTAAAAATACTAAATTATAATAACTTTAAATAGTTTGTAAACACCTGGTCTCCACTGGGATTTGAACCCACACTCCACTTTCTGCATAGCGAACGAAAGAGGTGACTAAGGAAATTTGTATTTTATTTGACAGCGCATTTTAATCAGGTGAATTGCAAATAAACTTACAAAAGATTCAAATACGAATATTATTAATAAAAATTCTTAATTAACCATTAATACTTTCATTTTACTCAAATAAAAATTGAAAATCCCTTTCCGTCTGCAAATAATTGATTTTTTTATTTGCCTATAATAAACAAAATTAAATTTGTTTATAAATAAAATATATTTTTGCACATGCCTAAAAGCATGCCATAACTTTGGCTAAATTAAATTAATGAGCGCATTTCAAATTCACAAATAGGCAAAATGATCAACCAACCGAAAAATCTCGTGTGGTAAGCAAATCATTTTCTTTTGTTTGTCGCACAATTCATTTAGATTTAAATGTCTGCGGAAGTCTATAAAAAGTCCAAGTTTAGTTTTTGATACGTCTTGCATGTGAGCTAATAAAACAGACTAGCAAACAGGTTCTGTCTAACTTCTCAAGCATACAATTTTAACAAAAAAAAAAAACTAACGGCCGAGCAATCAAGCAGCCAAGTTAAGAAAGTGTTTGCTACAATGTTGTCGCTGTTGCTACTGTTGTTGTTGTTGTTGTTTATTCGCTGATATTTCTGCGGTCACGACACAACATTTCTGTGAATCTTGCAGCAGCCGCGGCGCCCACAAATGAAAAATATATACAACGAAATAGAAGAAAAGAAAGAAGAAAAAATACTGTAAACTGAGCTCTGCTCTGAGGCACACGACGATTCCACCAAAAGTTGGCTTTAGGTTTTTCAGTCTGTATTGTGACTTCAACTTTAACGGACGGTGCACGGATGTGATCGTGGATCGTAGGCAAATATAAAAAAAGATCCGATACGCCAACGAATTTTAAAAACAATAATAAAAAAAAAAAAAAAAACGAAACCTCGCAAACACCGAAAATAATAAGCAGCAAAAAACGCGGAGAAATTCAAGTGAATTTGAATTTCGATACAATCGACTGCACGTTCATTAGCATGCAAAAGTGATCAAAGCCACTAGGCTCAAGCTCAAAACATAAAAGCAATAAAAGCCACAAATTTGTATAGTCTTGGCAAAGTGCGTTGAATCTGACTTCGATCGAACGCGTTTCGCATTCAATTTTTGCTTCATACACGTGCTTTTTTTCGAATATAATTATTACAAGGCCTCTACCTTCGAGTTCACCATAGCAATAGATCATTAAGTTTTGTGCAAAATAAAAGAAAGGAAAGAGCTTAAAAAAAAAGCAAAACTATGACGACAACATCGACATCGACAACATCTGACTTGCTGCATATGGATAAACCATTGCGTGCTTTCTATCAATTCTTCTTGGATTTAATTGTCTTCACGCTGAAATCAATTTATTTCATATTTGAATCGCTCTATTATACAATATTGCCCGACCGCTTTCGAAAGCTAAAGGTAGGAAAAATCAAAATCAATTTGCATGCCAACAAAGCCAACAAATTTTTTGACATAAAACTCTCAAATTTTGATTTAATTAAATGCTAGTTTCATAGTATCAACTTGGATTGTGGTTTTTATGTAAACTGCTTTGGAATCTTGTCACTTAAATTAGTCGCTTGAATAAAACTGACTCAAACATCTTCCCCCCGTTAAATTGCATAATCAATTCAGCTGAACGATCGTTCGTCTTAAAACTTAATTAAAATGCCACTCGACATTTTTTTTGGCAAACCTTAAAAAATTTCAGACTAATTAGGCGTGAGGTTTGCTTAAGATACACTGCGCAAAATTAAATTTAAGTAAAAGTTATTCCCAAAATTCTTTTGTATAGGAAAAAATACCTATTTATTTTAAGGGTATTTATTATATACTGTTGTAATTATTCATGTTAAGCTACATTTTCGCAATGAAGAATATTTTGTCCGAGAATCTGGTATATTTTGCACACTGTGTTATATATGAATATACCAAATACAGCCTTTGGTATATTTTACTCTCTATGGTATTTTTGAATGCAGTATATCAATATATCATATATTGCATCTGGTATATTTTTAGTATTTATTCGGTATGTTTTAAGAATATTACCGAATTGATCTGCTTTTATTCAAAATGGATATCGAGTATCTCACAGTCAAGCACACTCGACTGCAGTTTTTTTTTCTTTTTTATTATTATTTTTGTTTTTGTCATAATAAAATAACATCATTGAGACTCATTAAGCAAAAAAAAATTGAAAATGTGCCAATTTCATGACGAAGGTTAAATACGCTTGACCAACATATTTTAATATATTTAAAGTTGTACAATGGACTCAACTCAAAACTCTCTTTGTGGGCTAATTAACATATGAATTACTAGGTGAAGTACTTTAACTCTGAAAAAAACATACATATTGAACATCAAGCAACAATTTTTAAATGCGCTTGACCAACATATATTAAAACATTTAAAGTTGTACAATGGACTCAACTTGAAACTCTCTTTGTGTGCTAATTAGCATATGAATTACTAGGTGAAGTAGTTAAATAGGTTTACTCTGAAAAAAAACACACATATTTGAACATTAAGTAATAATTTTTGATTGAAACCAGTCTGACACTTTTGTGATGAATTAACCCCAGAATATGTTAAAAAGAATAAATCAATTGGTTAATAAATCTTTATCAAACTTTTTCGCTGCTCAAAGTTTCTTTAACTTCTCGTAAGATCTTTTTTATAATATTAACTATTTATCTAGAATATGTTGAAAATAGAAATACAGTTCTTAACAAATTTTGATAAATCTATTTTGTTTATAAAATTTTTTTTACTAACTTCTCTTTTAATTAATGAACTATTTATTTAACAAATTATTGGCAAACTAGCTTCACTTTTTTTAAATTCCCCAAAGAAAACAATTAAAATTTGTAATTAATTATCTAACAAACTTTTTGCAAACACTATTGCTTTTTTATGTTTCCCTCTCAAGTCTAAACAAGCAAAATTTGTTGGCTTTAAAACTTTCCATTTCATTTACAGTTGTAAAGTTTTTGTTATTTTGGCCAACAGACTTGAAGAGATCTTTCAAACAACACAAAAATCAAATTTATTTCGGCAAAAAAAACATACTTGAAGATCTCAAACAAAACGGTGGCGTTGTTTAGACAAGCCTCAATGGATTCCATTGGCATGTCCGTAAAAATAAAAGTAATCAAGCTTAGATCTCCGCTCGCAGCTTCACACGGCGATGCGATTTGTTAAATGGACTTAACATTTGCTATTTGTTCAAATGAATGAAATCGTCTTTTTTCTATCTGTCCATCTCTCTTTGATTTTGGATTTCGTATTTGCTCGTGGACGTCACTTATAATACGAGTGAGTGCTCATTCAACGCCAGCTACCACAGCAAATATTTATGATTGCTTTTGGGGTTTTTGTTTCTGACATTGAAATTGAGATTTTTTTGTCAAAGAAAAACAAAGGAAGAAGCTACGCAGCATTTTGTTTGTCTCGGTTTATTTCCAATCTAAACATGGAAAGGAAAACGCTTTTCCAGCCAACGGGTTTTTCATTTCGCATGCAATTGCAATTGTGATTGTCATTGTTGATACTTTTCGTGAATTTCTGTCGGTGTTGTTGTTGCAGCTGCATAATCAGCAAAGCATAAAGCACAAACCTGACATTATACACTACGCAAAAGGAAAATCATGTAAGAGAGATACAGTCGAGGGTGCTTGACTGTGAGATACCCGCTAACCATTTTGAGTATGAGAAAAACAATGTGGTATTTAATTTGAAATATACCAAATTAATATACCACAAAATACTAAAAATATACTAAATGATATATTTGTTATATTGATATAATCGCTATACATTTTGAATAAATGCAAAAAGTACGGTATTGTTCTTAAAATATACCAAAATAATATATCCCACAAGTACCAAATATATACCAAAGGTAATATTTGTTATATTGCTACCCATTTTGAATAAAAGAAAAGCAGTGTAATATTAATTAAAAGTACATACAAATAATATACCACAAAAATACTAAAAACATACCGAATACTACATTTGGTATATTGATATACATGCTACCAATTATGAATAAAAGCAAAACAGTGAGGTATTCATTTTAAAATCTACCATATTAATATACCGCTAAAATACTACAACTATACTAAATACTATATTTGGTATATTCATATGTATATCCGCTATCCATTTTGTAATAAAAGCAAAAGACTGGAATTAATTTTATAATATACCAAATAGAGGTGGGCACGGGTCGGGCTTTTTTTCGTGGCCCGCGGGCTTACACAGGCCCGGAGCGGGTTTGGGCGGGCCCGGGCCTTATAATTAAGATTCGTACGGGCTTCGTGCGGGCCCGGGCCTTAGAAAAAAGGCCCGGCCCGTAAAAACCCGAAATAGGCCCGTAAAAGCCCGAAGTAGGCCTGAAAACAATTTTGATTTGATCGAATTAGAACCGCCATTTATCGCATTTTAATTGCTTATCGATGCTACTATCGATTTGGTTATACAATATTTTACTTGTTTGCACACCACTAATTAAAAATGGGCGGCCTATTGTGAAATTACCAAATCTGTGGGCCATGGTTTAAATGAAAAACGCACTAGGCTAAAAAGCAAAATTGTAGAAAAAATTTTATTTTTAAATAAAAGTATGAATTAATTTGTTTTTCATTAAATACATACATAACAATATTCAATATAAATACCTTAATAAATATATGTATGTACATATATATAAATTACATGTCTTTTGAATTTCTTTATATGTGTAAATAAGTTTCGTGCCGGGCCGGGCCGGGCCGGGCCGGGCCGGGCCTTAGTGAAAAAGTTTCGTGTTCGGCCGGGCCGGGCCTCTCAAAAAAGAGTTTGTTTTCGTGCGGGCCCGGGCCTTAAAATACAGGCCCGCGCCCACCTCTAATACCAAATA
The DNA here is from genome assembly GCA_023558445.1 of Drosophila pallidifrons. NCBI lineage: Eukaryota > Metazoa > Arthropoda > Insecta > Diptera > Drosophilidae > Drosophila > Drosophila pallidifrons. The sequence goes on along the minus strand of CM042347.1, from coordinate 25,540,754 downwards.
CCAAGAATATACATATGTATATACTTGATAGGGTCTCCCTTCATTTCATTCACACATATCACAAAGTTAATATACCCTTCTATCCTGTGGCTACCGGGAATACTCATGTAAAATAATACAAAATGTTGCAACAGTCTCTTCAACAGCTTAGCAAACTAGCAAAAGCCGCTTTTCATCTATTCAAGTGCTGTGCACTAACTAATATGCCGCACTGCAGTGACTGTCTCTAAACTTGATTGAACTTTTGGCTGCAGCTGTATAAACTTTGACTATGTCAAAGATGGCAACAAACTTGCAAAAGCGAAGATATCGAAACTCTAAACGAATCTCGCAATTTGCACTCACTGAACATGAACTGAAATTATTCCGTATTTATTCATAACTTATTCAAAACGTTAAGCACATTAAATATTCGTGTCGCACCTTTTTTTTCGGTCTTAAATATGCATAAATAAACGCAGTCTAGGCATGTGTATGTTAAACATGCATTTCCTTTTGTTGAAACAAAACTAATGAAATATTAATTGAATTGCCAAGCGGCGGTGAATTTTGCGTGACATTTAAAAATGCTTTAAAGTGATCGCGTTTGTTTTTATTGGCAGATTAAGCTAATGCTTGTTTACGTCTAATAAACGCTATCCTAACTCTTTTGATAATGCGAAATAATGCGATTCGTATAAAATTGAAATTGAAAATAGAAGTAATTAAGAAAACTAAATATTATTCTTAAAATGTACTAAAGTAATGAGCTATATTTGGTATATATACAATATAGTACTCCATTCAAAATATACCAAAGCATAAGTATACCAGATTGTCAGCCAAAGCTATACAAAAATATTTCTTGAACATCCAAATTTCAGGAATCTTAAATACAATGTCGTTATTATTGTATGTACCGAAATTCGACTCGATTTTACAAATGATTTTAATCGGAGCAATTTAAAATTAAATTTGTTCAGTCCTATGCAAATGCCAAATGTATATTTAAATTTGTAATGAAATAAGAGCATAAAACTTCATTAAAAATATTTAAATTGTCTTATAATAATCTTCATTTCATTATACTTACTGTATATGTACTTACTTATGATAATATAATATATATATACCATCGGATAAAATACCTAGTTCACGCTCAACTAAGTTGAATGAGACTTCAAATGTATAAAATTTAAATACCTAGAGTATTCTTCAATAAAATATAATTGCATAAACGCATTTATTATAATTTATTTATATTTTATTTAGTGTCTAATAAAATTCAATATCGTGTGGCTTCAGATATGTAAATAGATTGACTGTAGAAAATAATATTTAGGCCACGTTTAACTAATTTACTTTATTAAAATATTTATACCCATTACTCGTAATCTTTGGATAGTTTATAATTAAATAAATAAAAAATGACCTGCAACATGGTCATTAGACACTTGAGTTGAGCTAGACTTCAATTGTATAACATTGAAATACTTGAAGTGCGTTCAAAAATGTCAATGAATAACTTAATTAGTCTTATTAAAAACTACATTAAAATATAATTACATAATAAGATAACCACCTTTTACCTACACATAAATTAAATCAGGTCTCTTTAGGATTTAATTCGTTAATAAATCGACGGTAGCAAAACTTATTTACAGCACGTTCAACTTATTAAATAGTCTTATGCTTCACTTTCAATAAACTATTGAATCTATATCGCAGACCTAATTTACGAGATAAACTAATTTTGTAATAAAAAAAGGTTGACAATACCTTTTGTGTCTGGCAAGTGTTGTTAATTGAGTTTCACTTTCGTTTATGCCACAGAACATATCGGGACAAGTGGTGCTCATAACTGGCGGAGGCGGGGGCGTGGGACGTTTGATAGCGCTCAACTTTGCCAAGCTGGAGGCACGCATTGTTATCTGGGACATCAATCAAGAAGGTAAAGTTTGCGTTTACCATTCGTTGCGGGCAATTAACATCCACCAGCTAAGCACATGAAGCGCGTGAGCATTTCCAATTAGCAACTTAATGCTAGTATAGCAATCGCCGGGTTAAGGAACCCTACACTGAGTGTGGTGAAAGCTGAGCTGTTACATTTACAATGTGATGAGCTAACAAACACTTTGCTAACACTTTTGCAGCCATCAAGACAACCGTGGATCTGCTGGCCAAGCATGGCTATCACAATTGCAAGGGTTATGTGGTGGACATCTCCGATCGCGAACAGGTTTATCAACGTGCCGCACAGGTCACCGAAGAAATGGGTCATGTCGATATCTTGATTAACAATGCGGGCATTGTGTGCTGCAAACCGTTCTGGGAACTTCACGATCGTGTCATTCAAAACACCTACAACATCAACATCATCTCGCACTATTGGACCGTTAAGGCTTTTCTGCCCTACATGATGCGTCACAATCGCGGTCACATTGTCACTGTCAGCTCCATCACTGGCATGTTGGGCACTTATGGCTGCAGCGATTATGCAGCCACCAAGTATGCCACGATTGGCTTCCACGAGAGCTTGTTGACCGACCTCAAGGCGCATGGTTATGATCAGATCAACATGAGCTTAATTTGTCCTTATTACATTAATACAGGAATGTTCTCCGGTGTCAAGCCTCGAATGCAACCCATGCTGGAGCCGCAATACGTTGCCGATCGGATCGAAGGCGCCGTGCGACGCAACGAGGTCTGGTGTGTGCTTCCCAATTCCATTCGCCTCCTCACGCCGCTAAAGTGGTAAGAAAAAATGAAATATTATTTTCTGGATTTACTTAAAGAGTGTTGAAATAATATTTGTTTAGAGTGTATACAATTATGTGCTGCAGCGCTACTATGCAAATATTTGTCAAAAGAAAATTGAATATCAACGCGAAATTAAAAAAAGCTTGTCTAAAATAAAGGCTTAAATTAGCATGAACTAGCTAAATTGTCTAAAAGTTTTTACTGTCTAACAACAATACTTAAATAGATCTATCTTAGAGTAATATGTCTTCGAACAAATCTTAAATGGACTTATCGTAGTCTATTTAAGCGTTGTTCTTAAACAGTGAAAACTTTTCTTATAAATTCTTATCATATTCCTTGGACACTTTAACGACTTCTTTTAGGCATCTTACAAAATAAATTAAGCTGTTGCAAAATGTTTCAAAATTAAGTTCAACAGTTCAATGAAATTTAATCTACTTATTTAAAAGTAATTGTATACAATTTGAAATCCAACATAAATAGTACTTAATACATTATTAACAAATATTGCATCTAAGCTTGACTCTTTTTGCATCTTGGATGCAGCATATAACTGATATACTCTTTTATAAGTTTATTCATTGCAGCATATAACTGATATACTCTTTTATAAGTTTATTCATTATCTTAATTGAATTTCCTTATCTCTCACGCAGTTTGTTACCTGCCAAAATGTGCTGGGAGCTGATGTCGCGTGTGATACGCGGTCCCGAGTCCATGATGATGTTCCAGGGCCGCGGACGTGTGGCCCATGGCTAACTCTCCCCATGACTTTCCATTTACAATCCTTACGTGTTTAGTTCTAAGTGTTGAGAAAATGAGGCATTAATATACGGTTAAATAAAAATGTTGTAATATATTTACTATGCTAATCTCGCACTGTGGTCTGGTGATAATAATGTGGCGCCAGCTCCGTTAGCCACTCTTTCTTGATGACCGTCACATGGTTCATGAACAGCTTCGTCGTCTGCAGCAATTCGCCATAGACAACATACTGCGCCTGTGGCAAAGTATAGAGCGTGGAATTTGGATGTATTGCCAACTCTGTGCAGCTGCTGATTTGTCTATAGACTCCCGAATGATGAAGATACGCAACCTGGGTGAAGAATCCCGCTGTGATGCATTTGCAGAGCAACTCCACGTCACCCTTGCAGGAGAAGATGGGTATGCCGTACTTCTTGCGTGCCAGATTGATGAGCTGCTCTCGCAATTCGCAGGCACGCTTCAGATTCCGATAGATCAAATAGTATTGTCCACAAAACTCCTTCGTCATGCCCTCCTCCACGAAGGCGGTATAAATGTTGAGCAGTGTAATCAAGTCTCCTTCGGCTACCTCGAAATGTCGATGAGCAATGCGTCCACTTTGCTGAGCGGCTGCGGAAACGGGACGCGAGAAAATCGATTGCACCTGCAACATGGCAATGATGGTGATAATTTCCTCAGCGCAACCGAGTTTGCCCGACACATGCAACATCTTGGAGAGCATGGCTGTAAACGGCAGCTCAGCAAGCAGAAATCCCACCGGTTTTGTCAGCTGCCCCTGCTCATCAAGAGCATCCAAGGCGTAAAGTGTCTCGAGAGCGGAGAGTAGATTCTTTGCAGGTGGCGGTGAGGGAAAATCAAAGCGTAGAATATTTCCAATGCCCAGTGCTTTCAACTGCAATACAGCGCCACTAAGCTCGCTGCGACGCAGCTCTGGCGGCTGCCTGGGAGCTAATCCTTCGTAGTCCTGCTTCGTATACAGTCTATACACCTTGCCAGGACGCACACGACCAGCGCGTCCAGCTCTCTGAATAGCCGAAGCTTTGCTCACAGGCACAATCATTAAGCTGTCACTGCAGGTGGTGGGATTAAACCATTTGACTTTGACATAGCCACAATCGATGACGTAGACAATGCCTGGTATGGTAATCGAGGTCTCTGCTATGTTGGTGGCCAACACGACTTTGCGCACGCCTTTGGCTGGTGTGAAGAACACGGCGAGCTGATCCTGACTGCTCATGCTGCCGTACATGGGCAGTGCTTTGAGCGTGGTGCATTCCTCACTAGCTATGTACTCTTTGATCAAGTCCAAGGCCTCCAGTACCTCCTCCTGGCCGGTGAGAAAGGCCAAGATGTCGCCAGGTGGCTCCTTGTGATGCAGCTTCCAGATGGTTGCCACCGTTTCGCGCACATAGTCGGCGCAAGGTTCATTCAGATAGAAATGCTGCACTGCATGCATGCGTCCCTCAATCGAGAGCTTCACACTCACTTCTCCAGCTCCCGGCCAGCTAAAGAACTCGCTGAAGAAGCTAGCATCTATGGTCGCTGAAGAGATGATCAGTTTAAGCTGGCTGCGTTTGCGCAAGATCTTCTTGAGCAGACCCAGCAACATGTCCGTCAGCATGTTTCGTTCATGCGCCTCGTCCACAATGATGACTCTGTATTGGGTGAGCAGCGGATCAGCGAGCAACTCACGCAATAATATGCCCTCGGTGAGATACTTAATGCGCGTCTCTGGTGAGATGCGCTCCTGAAAACGCACCGCATAGCCAACAGTGTCACCCACAAGTTCGCCACGTTCTTGAGCAACGCGATTTGCCAGCGTTACGGTGGCCACGCGACGTGGTTCGGTGATGCCTATGATCCCCTTGCTGTGCCAGCCCCATTCGTAGAGATATTGTGGCACTTGTGTGCTTTTGCCACTGCCTGTTTCACCTACCAATATGACCACTTGATGCTGCTCGAGGCAATAAAGTATTTGATCGCGATACTTTCGTATGGGCAAACGTTCGCGCTGCTCGCTTAAGCCCAGATTATGATGCGCATTGAATACAAACGTGGAACTTTGGGGTTCCTCGATACCTGCACTTTCATTGATAGCGTCGTCGGTGTCCGGTTTTATAAATTTAGGCTTAAAAGTTGCCATTTTCACTTGTAAATTGCAAAGTTATTTGCCGCCTCTGCGTTTTCATACGTTTGCGACGCGATTAATTTGTTATCGATGTCTCAGCATGTCAGCTGTTGGCTATCGCATAGAGTTATTGCTTTACGTTCCTGTATGCACGATATATCGCAAAACACGAGCACGTTCCTGCATGCACGATTTATCGCAGCACGAACAGTGTTGTTGAATGTATAGAATTGGCGCGCTGTTGTTATATTCAAATTAATAACTGAAAATTTGGATGCCCAATAATAAAAATCAATATTTCGTATAATAGAATCTAAAAAAAATTGTAACCTAATATGTTATTAAATAAAAAACAGTTCGTTTAGCAGGCTCTTAAGTTAAAATTCATTGAATATTACTAATTATGATACGATTGCTCGTATCATGTTTTAATTGAATTAAGTAAAAGCCAAGGTTTTTTCTAGACTTAAGTTCTTTATTTCAAAACTTTAAAATAATAAAAATATTCACTTAATATCACTGATTCTATAAATAAATGTACATTGTTAGTTTTAAAATTGTTTGTTTTTGTATTTTGTTTTTATTTATTTGTTTTGGGCGACTTGTGTCGCGTTCGCTTGTGAACAGCAAATGGGCAACACGTTTTATAGGGGCACACAAGAATAATGAAACGTTGTTATTTATTTGTTTGTTTCTGTTCGTAATACTTATTAAATTAACTTACATAAGCTCTGTAATGCAATTTTACTAACGAGTTGACGAAAACAATTTCCTACACATACTTAGAGTATCAATCAAAATACAACTAAAAGCGACTGCATTTGCTATATGTATTTTATGCTTGACGAATGTGGAACTCTGTGCTCTCTGTTCAACTTCAGTGTACAATTGTTGCAACGTCTTGAACTTTGGGTATGTTTTGTATTTGTATTGTTTGAGGGGGGGAACTTTCCATGAAAGTGCTTTTCGCTAGGTGCGTGCATCTAAATGTATAGTTATATTTTTCCTTTTTATATCTGGTATATATTGTATATATATATTTGTATCATTTTTCTTTTTGTTTTGTGAGTTTTTGTGATATATGTAAATTTGATTGCATTTTATTGTATTATTCGTTATCGTTAGAGAGTAATTTTTCCGATTTGTATATCATTTTTAACGGCATTTTATTGACTTATCAGCTATGGGTTTTCATTTTCTCGATCTTCAAGTGCATCCTTACATTTAATGCTAGAATGTTGCATTCATCTGTTGTACGATTCGAAAGAAATTAACATAAACAAAGATTAACTTTATTCATTCATTTTTATTTTATGAACATTTGTGTTTTGATTACTATTTTTGTATATAACATATTTTCGTATACTCTCTCTCAGATGTGCATGTGATCCTTGACTTATTCAAATTTTCCGCTGTCCATCGAAACTGAAAATAAAACCCCTGCTAAAACATTAGAATTGGATTTTGCGGCATACATTTATACTAAATTGCATTTAGTTGTATTTGATTTTAATTAATATGTAATTTAAATTTGTTTTGGTTTTCTTTTTTTCTGTTTTTTGGCTTGTTATTCCCTAAATATATATATATATAATTATGTTTGTATTTAAAACTTTATTATTATTTTAATGAGTTAACACTCTATTGGTTTTTGTTTTTTTTTTATATATTTATTTATTGGGCCATAAAACGATTTTAGGCTACAGTAAAATATTTTCAATACTCGCTGCGAAGCTTAAGTCTTAACTGTGTGTAATTAGCTACAATTAATGTGTATAATTTCGAATTCGAAAACTTTTTGCATAAAGTTTTTCTTTTGCATTTGCTAAAAAACTCATCAGAAGAATGCTGGTGTTTTCAGAGATGCTCGTAAGTATAGTTTTGTGTTATTTATTTATTTATTCATAATTTTTTGGTTTCTTGCTTAGCAGTCTAAAGAGTTGAAAAGCATCAGTAGAGATTTTAATTGCTGTAAAAGCGTTTTTTGGTTTTTTGTTGTAAGCGTAAAATACAATACATACATATAAAGAAACTATTATTGTTACCAGAAGAAAGCTTTCAGTGTGGTTTTGCGAAGAAGGCGACAGCAGACCCCACGACCTTTCAGCAAATTTAAATATAGCTGGGACACCAACAATCAAAATATTTGAATTTCAATTGGAATAGCTATAAATTATCGAATTTCAATTGGAAAGTGTATCTATCGATAACCATCAGCTTGCAAAAAGCAATAATCGACTCTAGCAGCTTTTCGCAACTCGCGCGATCAGTGTTGTTAAGTGTGTGGAAAGTGAAAAAGTGAAAGTGTTTTGGTGTCCGCGCGCAATAAGCCTTTTTAATCCGTTTTGCAATTATTGAAAGCCTAAAATTGAATAATTTGATGGTTCCCGATCTCTCGTCGATTTGCTAATATTGGTAAGCATTACTTTTACATCTCATATCGTATCACATGCTTTGCATTTTACCGGCTGCTTAATACGTGTCTATGTGTGTGAGTGTATGTGTGTGTTTTTTTGGCGCTCCTAAAAGTAAGTCTAGGTTTACAGCTTGTCAAGTTCCGTTGGTGGTTCAGTTGGACTTATAGGCGACATTTCTACGCTATCGAGCAACGGCGTTTTCTCCTCGCTGCAGCAGCTGCTGCCCCCCGGCGCATCGTCCATGTCCATGACAAAGATGCGTGACAATTCAGCGCCGCTTAACGTGCGGCGCGATGGTGACTCATCCAAAGAACTGTTATCCTCGGCGGCAGCGCTGCCGCTGTTGCTGCTGCTGGTGCTGCTCGTGTTGGCAGCGCTGCTGTTGCTGCTGCTAATGTTAAGCGCCTGATCAAGAGATTTGGAGGGTGTGCGATAGCTGGGCGTCTTATTGTTGTTGGCAGTTGCTGGAGCATTGTGGGAGCTTAAATTCGTTTGGCAGGTGAGCGTGGCCAAGGATGTTGTGGTCTTAATATTGGTCGTCTTCAGGTGATTTATGGAACAGCTGCTCCAGCTCAGTTTGCTGCTGCGCTTTGGCGGCTGCAGCTGCTGCTGCTGCTGCTGGTGATGTTGTTGTTGTTGCTGCTGCAGCAGCTGCTGCTGATGATGATGATGATGTTGTTGTTGCTGTTGATTATTGTCATCATTGAAGCTCATTTCATCTTCACTGCCGCTATGTGTATTATTAATAGCCGTCTGCTTGAGTCGCACCAAATGGCGCTCAGAATACGATTTACGCGCATCCATGACACGCAAATAGTCGGATGATTCACCCAGATCTTCGCTCTTGGAGCTGCAATAGCGCCGTGAAGTGTGACCAGAGCCAACCGAGCCACAGAAGCTTGTGGTCACACTCAACATTTGCTGGCTGCCGCTAAGCGAACGGCGACTGCCCTGCGTCGAACAGCAGCCGCTGCTTTCGTAGTGATTGTCCCGCAGCGAACTCGGCGAAAGCCGAGCCGACGAATGCGGCGAGTGCGAAGAGTGCGGCGAATGTGCCGAGTGCGTTGAGTGCGGCGAATGTGGCGAATGATTCGGCGAATGCTCGAGCAGCGAATCGTTGCTTTTGGCAATGCGATTCTTGCGATAGAATTTACTATCACGCCATAAAGTCTGACGTTGACTGGAACCGCTGCCAACTACCGCTGCTGCTGCGCTGCCCGTGCGCTGCAATTCCATGCTGCCGCCACTGGAATTGGGATAATTTGTGGGCGAAGTCTCTTGACAGCAGCCACTCGAAGAGGTTTTGCTTATGCGAAAAGAGGCATGCGTCAATTTCTTATACTTCTCGCTCTGCATATTGACGCGATTATCGGAATGCGTGCGATCGGACATCGGTAGAAAGGCATTATCAATGCGTCGCTCCTCCTCGAGCGAGCGAAAGGCCAAACGATTCACGTGCTTCAGATGCTGTTTGTCCGCGTTGGAGCTGCGCTTGGGTGACATGTCCTCGAAGGAGCTGACGCGATACTTTTGCGAGAAGACCTCAATCATGCTAGAGCGCTTAGAAGGCGATGTGGTATAGATGGAATTCTGATCATTCACAAGTATTTTGGGCGGATCAAATTGTTGCTGTTGCTGTTGCTGCAGTTGTTGCTGCTGTGGCTGTTGCTGTGATGTGGAGGCTATAGAGGAATTGCTGGAATTACTCGTCGCAGTCACGAGTATTTTGGGCGAGAGGGAAACAGGAAAATGCTGTGGTCGCATATTGCCCAACGAACCACAACCGGAACCCGATGAAGTCGAACCTGTTCCGGACATGGCATCATCAATATGCAGAAAATTGCTAGGCGAACTTTCGCGACAAGGCGACGAAATCGCCGAGTCTTGAGAGACCATGCTTCGGGGTATGGTGGCCAGCTCCAAGCAGGTCTCATTGCCATTACCGGACGTGGTGGCAATGATGATGTCCTCGACGCCTTCGTCGATGGGCGAGGAGATGGACTGAAAGCTGCTGAGACGTATACTCGACGAACCGATGGACAAATCATTGTCGGTCAGCGAGCCAAAGGCCGAGTCCTGCGATGGATTGCTACGGCCGTATTTCAAACACTTGAGCGAGTATTCCAGACGTCGACTCTTCGAGTTCTTGTAGTTGCACATGTCGGCTGTCAACTGATGATTGAAGGAGGCCGCCGCCGCAGCCGTTGATGTTGCCTGCAAACGTTGCCCGTTGCCACTTGAGCCACTGGCAACGACAGCAGCAGCAGCAACAGCAGCAGCCGAGGCATCATCTGGCATCGCTGTCAACTGTAGCTCCTCCTCGACAGCCACCTCGACTTCCTCAACGTCCACCTCGTCCTCTTCGGTGTCTCGGCCCTCGGCGAGCAGCACATTCAAATTGCTTTGGCTGCTGGTGCTGCACCGTATCGTCGGCTGTGTGGTGGGCGGCAGCTCTTGGGCGACACTGTTGTCATCCGAGTAGAATGTGGCGTGGTCACAGTAGTGTATGGGCGATTCACTTGCCTCATACTGCTGCCTATGCTGAGTGCGTGTAAACGATGACGAGGCAGAGGCGGAATGCCAGTGCTGGTATCGTTGCAGTCGCTTCATGTGGCAACTGCTGCCGCTGCCACCTACGACAATCTCTTCGAGCAATCCCTCCTCCGAGTCGCTTGATATGTCAAATGAGTCCATTGTTCGGCTGATGCTGTGTGTGCAAGGCGAGAATAACAATCAAAAAGCCAAAACAAAAAAAAAACTACAATAGTAGAGCTTATAGAGAAGTGCTTGAGAACTATACACAGAGAGAAATTTACGCGTTCTAAATTGAAGAATGCAATTCTTGAATATTATTTGAATTTAAAGTTTTTAAAAAAATAGTTCTTGTTTTATGACTTTAAAATTGAAGAACGCTGTTCTTGAATATAATTTAAATTTTAATATTTTCTATTTTTAATTTTATGTTCTTCAAAAAAAAATTCTTGCTATAAGAATTTTGTTGTTTTAAGGTTTCAAAATTGAAGAACTGAATTCTTGAATATGATTTAAGTTTTTAATATTTTTCATTTCGAATTTTAAGATCTTAAAAACATGTTTTTAATGAAAGAAATTTATGATTTACGATTTCAAAACTAGAATTTGGCATACTGAAAGTTATAATTTTTGCTCTAATTAATAAACCTAAAAAGTAATATTAAAAAAAAAGGATTAACCTAATTTTGCCAATTTCTAAAAACCAATTTCAAGTTAGAAAATAATAATTTATTGGCTTTTTAAAGGATAATAATGCAAATTTATAAAAACCAGATTTCAATTAAAAAAATAATATTGTTTTTTCTTCTTAAGAAACAAATTCAAATCAATACATTTTCGATACTTTTGCATTTTTCAATTAAGAATATAAATCCTGCTTTTATAACGCATTTTTCTCGCTGTGTAGCTTCCAGCATGACTTGACTTGGCTTCGATGCAGGTCACGATGCCGTTGTTCGATGTGGTTGTGGATCAGCATCGATATTGGATGCCTATGGCACCTGATTCTATTGTTCCCTCTCTTGCTCTCTGCGTGTGAGTGTTTTTGGGCCATTCAATAGTAAATATGCGCTGTGAATATGCATGTGAATGCGAGTGTGAATGTATGTTGGGTGTTTATGAATGCATGAAGTTGGGCGTGCTGCAGTTGAAGCATCAATTATAATACCATGTACCACGTGCAATTTGCTTTGTTCCTAAATCTGATTAACCTTAGACTCTTGTTGAAATACCAGAGAGTTTTGTGGTGTTGACATTTCAAAACAGAGCTGGTTAAATATGCAACTAGCTTGTGTACTGCATTCTCTACTTCACAATTAAATTACTTGCTCGAGTTTCTTTATCATTTCTTTATTTTTAAATTCAAGAAAAAGCTAGCTATAAATACTTAAAGTTTAAGTTCCAACTGCATTTGTAACACGAGTATAATATTTCTTTTGCTCATTTCAGTTACTTGACAACGGGAATTCTGTTTTGTTCTTTACAACTCTAAAAAGGATTTTACACATAGAGTTTTATCTTACAATGAAATGCGGTGAGTTAAGCTTTATAACAATTAAATACATAATTAAACGAAGAAGCACACTTCGAATAGTGTGACCAAATAATTAAAAGAAAACGTATTAAAAAGAACACTTAAAAAAGCCTTCCATGCTCCTTTATTGACTAAGTAAAATAATATACTTATGCGTTAGACAAACGTGCATATTTACTAAAAACATTTAAGCAGCATAATGGAAAAAGTTACAAATTGATAATCGAAAAAAGTGTGGCCTTGCTTGGAGTGTGAATCGGGGTCAGAAATGTCAGCAGGGATTATTCGATTTAAATGTATTTTGTGTTGTGTTTTTGGTTTCTTTGCTGGCTAAGTGGTGGTGCATTTTGCTTAGGTGGGCGGTGGTGGTGGGCGGTGGTGTTGTGTGGAGGCCGCTGGTGGTTTTTAGCATACAAAAATTTGCCACTTACCACATTGTTTTTCATTTTTTATTGCAAAACACAACAACAACAAATTAGTTTGCTTTGTTTATGTGTTTTTTGCATTTCTCTTTCTTTTTTTGACTGTTTTCCATTTTTTGGTTACAAAAATTGCATTTTGAGTACAAAAAGTTGTGATTGATACGGCTTTTCGTATATATATATATAAGGTAATTTCATGTTTTATTAATTTCATTTTGTCATTTTGTTTTGGTTGATCGAGAGAGTTTTACACTTTTGTAATTTGTAATTGTGAGTGATTTGTTGTGAGAGTTTTGTTTTTGTTTTTTTCATTTCTCTATATTATTTGCATCTTTTGTTGGGTTGTTTTTTTAGTTTGTTTTTTGAGTTGGTTTTTTTGTTTGGTTTTGGTTTGGTTGTTGAGGTTGTTAGAGTTTAGTACATACGAAAGACTTCATAGGGCGCAGGCGGAACACTGTAGTAGTTAGTTCGAACGGGTTATGTAAATAAACAAATGCAGAAATGCAACAATTTGTAAATCATAAATAAAACACACACGTATGTAAGATAAACAAAAATGAACGTTGATAGACATTCAAGAGCTGATCTGTATGTATCGATGATGTATAGATGAGGCTTGTGTAACTGCAACTGGTTCATTTTATTTATCATATTTGTTGGGTTCGCAACACTAAGACATATATAAAGTATATAAACATATTTATAAGTAGTAGTAGTATGTAGAGTTGAGTTTTTTTTTTTTTTGGTAGAGAGAAAGAGAGAGTAAACATTGCATACAAAATATACTTTAGTTGAAAAATTCCTCTACTACAAAGAAGTTATTATTTATATATGTATATATATAGTATATATGATATTTTATATAAAGACATGCGATTTGTTTTTTGATTTAGGCAGCAAAAAGATAAATTTACACTGAGAGAATAGAGATAGAGAGAAAGATGCTTAAAATATACATGAGCAACGACGATGTGAATTGGACATTTGATAGATACACCTATATACATATATATATTATTTATATATACTTGTATATATTGCATGGCAGTTTGCCTTTTCCTCCTCGCCTCCTGCTTATTACTTAATTACATTCTTGTCTTGTATGCATAATTTTCAAGCACTTAATACTGACAGCGCAGACACTCGCATATTGTCTCAGTCGAGAGCTGGCATCGCTCTTCTGTCCCTGTCTCTGTCTCTGTCTCCGTCCCTTTCACTCTCTCTCTTCTGATGGCCAGAGCATTACCATAATTACCGCAGGCACGCACAGCAAAGTACACAGACATAACGGACAGACACACACACACACACACACACACACACAGACGCACATTTAAACTTATATATGCACAACACACACACATACACACACACTCACATTTATGTAGTTTATGACGCCATTTTTTTGTGCTCTCATTTTGTGTTAGTTGCCCGCTTGTGTTCACCTTTCTGTTGTCTTCTTTTTTTTTCATTTTTTGCTCGTTTTATTCAACACATCATTCTAAGTTACACACTCATTTGGGCAGCATTTGTGTGTGCCACAGTAAATATGTATTTGTGTGTGTTTGTGCGTCACAGTGTGCTTCTTTATTAACCTGAAAATGCACTAAGCAACCTGCAGGCGCGCTCTCAGCTAAACAAAGGTCTCCAACGTAGACCTCTTCAAAAAAAGGCATTATTCCGCATACAAATTTAACTCTGCAAAAGCGCAATTCTAAACATTTTCTGCAAGCAGGAATTTCCGTTGGATTCTCGCCCTTGCGGCTAAGCTACTCTAAAAAAAAAAAAGGGCAGCTTCAACAAGGGCTCTTCTAAATTAATAAAATGACACTATTGTGGCTACAGTATTTATATTCTAAGCTGTCCTATGTATAAGCAGGAGTTTAGATATGAAATTGAATGATATTTAAAATTCTTTATACATTATAAAGTACCTAAGATGTTGCTAGATCTTAAAATAATTATTTTTACGTTTTGTTTTTAATTTGCCCCAAAAATAAAAAGGTTCTATGCGTAGATATAACCTTCAATTTAAAGGAGAAACACAAGATTTTTTTCTATATAAATATTTCTTCAAAAATGCATTTTATTCTAAATCCATGAGTCGTCTTTTGTAAATATGTGAACCTCCCTAAACTAACTTTGAAATTTGTCAATATTTATGTATATGAAATTGAATGATATTTAAAATTCTTAATACATCAGGAAGTGCCTAAGAATTGTCGCTAGATTTTAAAATAATTATTTCTTAAACTTTCTTTACGTTGTTTCATTTTAAATTTGTCCCAAAAAAAAGGTTCTATGATTAGATATGGTCTTCAGTTTAAAGGAGAAGTTTTTTTCTATATAAATATTTCTTCAAATAGGGTTTTTTTTCTAAATCGTCTTTTGTAACTGTGTGAACCTCCCTAAAAAAAACTTTGAAATTTGTCTAGATTCCAGTCTTAATTTATCTAAACTACAAACTGCAACTACATTTATGTTAATTCAAACATTTCTAACTATGTCATGCACATTTCTAAAACAGTCACTGCCAACATATCACTACACTATATAAAGTGTATAATACGTCTTTAAAGCGCCCTCACAGATTTGGTGAGTGGACAGGTACATTACTTCATTTTTTTTTTATAGGCCAAACAAAAAATCCTGAGCAATGACATTTAACAGAGAGTACGACGATGACCATTTGCCGAGAACTGTTTTAATGCGTTGATGAAGAGATTTTGTGTAATACGAGTATGTAATTGCTTGTGTGCTAGTGTGTGTGTGTGTGTGTGTGAGTGTGTCGAGTATCTTGTTTTGTTGGTGAGCTGCATTTTGCTATGCCAGTGAGACGATAAAAAAATACCAGAAAACAAGGTTTGTTGTGAACACTTACCCAGTGCGTCGATCATGCGGCGTCGAGGGTGGCGTACAGGGTGAACTTGCCTCACTGAACGAGTTGCCCAGGGAGGCGCATTGTCGCTTCTTAACAGCGTGCAGCAAATTCAGCGTAGAACGGCTGAGGCTCGGCTTGATTGTCTGCAAAGGAGAGAGATGAGAGAATAGTGAACATTTCACAATGTAAAAAGGCGGGGTTTTAAAGAATACGCAGTCTAAGTATGATTTATGATTATTTTTTAAACAAATTTTCAGAGACTAAGATATTTCATAGTGAAAAAAATGCGGGGTTTTAATATATTGTCCGTCTAATTATTATTAATTTAATATTTTTTATTAAATCAATTTTCAGTCAAGCTATTGGCAGCTTTGCATAACTATAGAACTAATGTAGTTATTGAGACTAAAACAGTGACAAAAGGCTGGGTTTTAATGAATTCCCAGTCTAAGTATGATTTATGATTATTTTCTAAACAAATTTTCAGAGAAAGTATTGAGAACTTGAAAATTAAGAGAATTAATGTAGTTTTGAGACTAATTGTCCTTCTAAGTATTATTTTATTTTTATTTATTAAATAAATTTCTAGTCAAGTTATTGGCAGGTTGCATAATTATAGAGCTAATGTAGTTATTGAGACTAAAACAGTTCACTGTGCAAAAAGGCTGGGCTTTTAATGAATTCCCAGTCTATGATTATTTTCTAAACATATTTTCAATCTTTATAGCTAATGAGAGCTTTAAAAATTATAGAGCTAATGTAGTTATTAAGACTAAGATATTTCATAGTGCAAAAACGCTTGGTTTTTAGTGAATTCCCAGTTGAAGTATGATTTTTTTTAACAAATTTTCTGCCGCTTTATTTAAAGTTTGCAAAATAATAGATCTAATTACTAAATTTAAAATTTACACCAAATAATGAAGTTAATGAAGAACTTAGAATTAACTTTTCTAGCTAATGAAGCAAAGGAAATTTAATTTACTTACACTGAAACAGGGACCACGCAGCTCGCGCAAATCGATGCTGCGAAATAGATCGCATAGGACTAGGTCCTCAACGGAGGGACAAACGCCGCTAGGCGGCTCAAAGATAATACCTAATATGTCCAGAACCTGTAAAAGAATGAGATGTAAATCTTTCGAATGTGGTATTTAATGTGCCTCTGCTCACCTGGCCAATTTGTGGATAATGCTGCAGCTCCATTTCGAGCACCCGCATGGACGGTTTCGGTGTGGTCAGCTCCTGGCCGGTGCACATTTCGTAGAGCAGATGGCCAAAGCAAATGATGTCGACATTCTCGATTTCCGTTACGGAACGCGACCACGTCACGGCATTGTTGCGCGAACTGAGCCCCAGCAGGCCATTCTCAAGGCCCGATAACCTTTGTTCAACGAGAAACAAAAAGGCAAAAACCAACATTAAGATAGTCCAAAAGGGAAAGAAGAAAATACATAATTAAATGTTGACCCCGCCCATAATGATAACGCTCATTACTATTCGCCAGGTTCTCCTCTTTTTTGTTTTTTGGCCAACATGTGTGCCAGGTTTTATGAGCCGGCAAAATGTGTGTGTGTGTGTGTGTTCTGTGTGAGCCGTTGTCACATGGCTCAAACTTAATATGTTAATATATTACAATTCTCACGCCGTTGCGGATTAAGAGTCTTCGGGTCGACAATGACATAAAAAATAAAAGCAAAAGCGAGCAGTATCCGAAATGTTACTTAGTCAAGCCTAAAGAGCGGACATTACATGAGCACTAAATGAGCATTTTCATTCGCTTGTGTGTTTGTATTTTGCTTTGGGTAAACGTAGCCCAATTATCCTGAAACTATAATAGCTTTAGCTTGGCATTGTAATTCATAGGCAAATGATTATTTAAATGTCATTTCTAAATGCCAACTATGTAAATTGGGTCGCCTAAACTTTCAACTTTAATCGACTTCTACAAAAAAATATCCTTTTTCTATTCGTGTCGAGTGTGTGTCATCGTCCGGCCCCCAAAAAACACACACACACACACGCCCACATCGTTGGAGGAATATTTTGCAGCATTTATGTAATAAAATGGCAAAATGCTGAGAGCGTTTTATATATTTTATTTTTTTGCCACACACACTCGCACATCGAGTGGGTGTTTTGGGTTGTGCACGGATTGTCGCCTGCTTTGAATCGCCCTGAATACGAGTATAGTAAAACTGTGCGAGGGACAGCAACAGCAACAACAAATAGGTAATTTTAGATGCATTTATAATGCCTTGAAAATAGGCAGCGATTTCGTTTGAATTGCTTTTAATTTGGCATTTATAGTATTTGATAGGCTGCCGTTAGTGAAATGATTATGCCGAAGAATATGCGATAGCAATACCTTGATTGCACTGCATTGTTTCCGATCAAAAAAAAAATAGAGAAGGAAGTCAATGATGGAGAAATCGATTTTATTTTCTATACTCTTGTTTTTTTTGGGTCTCGCTGCGTAGCAACAGCCATTAGGCAAATTAATTTACAGTCTAGTGATTGCTGTGAACTCACCTGGCTGCACCATTCTGTAGTATGACATTGCCGCTGTGTAGATGGCCATGAAGTGGAAAGCCGCGCTCCTTCAGGAAGAGCAACGCCTCCAGTATCTGGCGGCCTAAACGCTGCACTTGGCTAACAGGCAGGCCATTCGGTTTGCGTGTATACTTGCGCGCCCAAGGCTCGTTCCATTGGGCCTGGTATTTGGGGAAAAGAAAGGTTATTAAAAGAGGAGACTTTATTAAAAGATAAACTCGCACCTTGTAGATGAGATCCTTGAGACTGCCGCGCGAATTGAAGGGCGTCACCAGGCAGGCATAGTTATGCGAGCTGTTGCGCAAGAAGCCCAAATCGAGCACCGGATAGATGTATGGATGATGCAGCGAGCCGAGCAGCTCCATAAGTATATCACGTGCACTCTCATTCGGCGGCAGATCCTCAAAGGCCACGCAATCTGTGGGTAGCGGCAACAGCGTCAGCAGCCGATCCGTGCGTACCTAAAATAAAGATGGGAATTAGCATTATAAAGAGAAAAGAATTGAATGAAAGATTGAATTTAGAAGAAGACTCTTTTCTTAAAAAAATATGGAAAGTGATTTAATGAGGGAGTATTGTAGGAATTGATTAAAAGATGGAAGTTAGGAGAGTAATAGATCCCTTCCTTATTTCGTAGCCAAATAAAGATTATAAAGAAGGAGTCTTGTTGAAATTTTAATGGAAGTTTGGATTGAAGCATTGGATCATAAAGCTATCTATTCTTCATCAGCATCAATAGTTAAATCAACTTGTTGTAAAATTTCAATTTTTGAAAAATGCTGTAAAGGGTCTATTGCAGTGAAAGCTAGACTCTAACTTCTTCTTCATTGTTTATAATAACAATGTATTTTTTATTGTATAGCTTGTAATGTTTGTGCATCATTGAGATATCTATTCTTATTCAGCATTCATAGTTGAATCAATTTGATTTAATACTTCACTTTTTAAGAAATGTAGGAAAGGGTCTATTCCAGTCAAAGCTAAACTGTAACTTTCCTAATTACTTACAACATTTGAAGTATAAATTGGTCAGATTGTAATTATTGTGGATCAGGAATTAAGAGTCTAAGACTTACTGATGCATCGTTGACCAGAAACCAGTTCTTGCCGTGCCTTGAGCCAATCTCATCCAGATGTGCAATCACCTCGTAGCGTCCATTGGCGCTCTGTATCCACTCCTGTGTGGCATTCAGGGCTCTTTCCCGTTGTGCTCGCTCTCGGGGACTGCGCTCCACAATGCCATTGCCGCTGTCCAGCGCCGAATATTGATACTTGATGTTGTTGGGTCTGCAATATTATGAACGCTCAATTAGTTTTTCCTCTCTTCTAAATTGATTTCATTGTCAGTTTTGTTGGAAAAGGAATTCAAACTATGAAAATTCAAAGAGGAACTAAGTTGTACTAATCATCATTTTCGACATTCATGATATTGTTATTATTATTATGTTATTATGATTTATGTACATTATTTAAGCGCTCATTAAATTCAATGAGTTTTTGATGAAAGCTCAACATAAATTTACCCCTTTTCTTGTTGTTGTTTTGTTGTATTTAATGCGCATCGTGTTTTTTTTTTTTTGGAATTGGTCAACTAATTTACATAAAACGACCGCACTTAAAAATTCAACAAAATAAAGCGAAGATAAAGCATTTCAATTTGTAATGTCCCCACTTGACCCGTCCGCTTCAGTTTTGGTTTGGTTGCTTGCGCACAATCCTCGCTCCCCTTTTTGTTTAATTTATTTAGTAATGCATTATCTGATGCCTGCATAAATAATTGCAAAATGCCTTTAAAGCCAGTCTCTCAAATTTTGTCGAATTTCCAATTAAATTTAATTGCACTTGTTTGGAAGTTTCAAATATGATTTTGACAGCATGGTTGACAAAGTGCGGTTAGCCTTGTGTTCATAGGTGGAGAAAACCAGGCGAGCTTTACTGAATTTAGATTGATTTTATCAAATTGTAGAATAGATTTAATTTAGATAACTCTTAAGAGATTATCTACGATTTCTGAGAAAGTAAACTAATCTTTGTATACATTGATTCCAAATTTTATAAGTATAAAACAAAAAAAATAATTTGGAAATTTTATATTCTTCTTTGTCTTTTCATTGTCAAACCAAGTATTGAATACAGAAATTTTAAACTATTCTTCTTTATGTTTTCATCTTCAAATCAAGTTTTATATACTGAAATATCAATTTAAAGCACAACATAAACATTTGCAAGTTCGATTATAATGTCACAATGCTAATAATTTATCTATTTTAACCATAAACTTCTAATATTTTTGAAAGGAACCAATTTTGCATAGATTGATTCCAAATTTATATAAAAAAATTAACAAAAATAGAAGAAAAGAAGTTGTAACTTTTATAATGTCCGTCATCTGTTCATTTTGAAATCAAGTATTCAATAAAGAAATTTAAAACTATTCTTCTTTATCTTTTCATCTTCAAATCAAGTTTCAGATATAAAAATTTTAAATTAACTTTGTCTACTAAAGCACAACATTAAAGATAGTTTGCAAGCCTGATTATAATTATGCCACAATGATAATAATATTCTTGTTTTAACCACTATTCTCTATAGACATTTTCCAAATTTTACAACATAAACTTGTGCTTTACATTTGCTGAACTTCCTTCCAGTCAACTACAAGTTGTTTTCAATGAAAATTCGAGAATAACATGAAATTCCGATAGCATAAATTTGTTGTGTAGTAGATTCGTCAGGGACAAAGGCTTGACCAAAATATGGTAATAGCTGATGCTTTATCAGCATGCACAACACATTTCTAAACCATTTTCACTTGACCACATAGAACATTGTCAAAGGCCACACGACAATTGTTGCACAATTTGCAAAGTTTTTTTTTGGCCATAAACAAGCTGGGAAGCAGGCAAGCAAGCGAGCATCTGGCATGCCATTGACATGCAAGCCGCATTCAAATTGAACACCGAAATATAATAAAAACTTGTTGAAAAATAATTTTCACAGAGCAGCAGGTGAGAAAAGCCTCAAATTCAAACAAGAAACAAACGAAAGGGGGCGAATGAAGGTCGAGTGGATAAGAGTAGAAAAGTTGGCCAAATAGAGTTGCCAAAAATCCAAAGAGTGAAAGACTGAAGCTTGCCAAAAAACTAAGTTGAGCTGTCAACAGCGACAGCGATAGGGAAAGGGAATTGGAGACGAAGATAGAGACAAAACCTGCCTGCACAATGGCGCAGCGGAAACGGAAGCAAGAGTTTAGCATGTTTTCAGTTCTTGTTGTGTTGTTGTGCACAATTTATTATTTGTTTATTTTTTTTGTAGTTTGTTGCAGAAGAGCATAAAAACACGAAGAAAAAATTGTGTAGGGTCTGTGGAGGGGTTTGTTTTTTTCTATTTTGCAAATGCAAATGCAAAGTGGATAAACTGAAACTGAAAAGGAAAAGGAAAGCGTGTCAAAACGAAAGCAACTGCAGTGTCTCGAGTTGCTGCGGCTTAATTGTGTAGTAAAGAGGCTAAAAAGAAGTGACAAATGAAAGAAGGAACGTTAACAAAAACACACACAGACACAGACAAACTCAAGTGGCACATTCACTCACACACATATACATAGAGAAGAGGCAGGCTCATGAACAAACACTTACAGGCCACTCAATCAAAACAGAGCGAAGGTTAAGCACATCCTCGGGTTAAGTTTAGCATGTGTTTGAAAATTTAATAAGGCAACAACAGCAGCAAAAGCAGCAGCAGCAAGTTGCCTTTGTCTGTCTCTCTCCCTCTCTCTTACTCTCTGTTATAAAAGTTGGCCAGAGACAGAGCTACATGGCTTTCATAGCTGCGGCCAACGCTGCGTATGCGGCATGTGGTCGAAAGTTTATTGCGTCAAAGAGAGAGAGAGAGAGGGAAACAAAAATGTGTAAAGCCATTGCAAGGCTGACAAAACATAGCGCAGCACTTTCACCGACTTTTTTTTGGTCATGTGCGCCTTTTAAATGCATCGCTTGCGCTTTGGCCAACGGTGCGTATGAGTAACACGTTTTTTTGTTGCCGCCACATTTTGCACTCTACAGTTTATTGTGCTCCGCACTTTGTTGTTGTTTGTTTTTGCTGTTGCCCGTTAAGTGCCTCAACCTTGACTACTATAGCATATAATATATAAATTTATGTGTGCAATATGTACGATGTACAAACTTGTACACAAATGCAGTTTATACTCGTATTTATTTAAGCTAATTTTAGCAAACCTCTTTTTTGCTGCAGCTGCCGAAAGCCATTAAAGTATATTTTTTTGTTTTGCTCATCCCGTACAAAAAGGGGAGCGAAGGGCGCATTGCTCGACAAATATTGGCACAACACTCGACACACTTACGTTAGGTGTGTGTGTGTTTTGGCTGTATGTGTGTGTGCATGTTAGGGAGAAGACTTGGCTCGTTAGGCAAGCCAAAATATTGGCAGAACAATGAAATTGAGCTCCAAAAAGTGCGATTAAAATTACAACTTATTAAGTGAAAAAGAGAGTCAAGGCTTTTGGTAAAAAAGTAGTTGATAAAAAGTATTAAATGGCGCAATAATTGAAAGAAAATGGAATTTATTTTATTAAGTGGCCAATTAATTTCCATTGAAATCGATTTATGTCGGGGACAAGTGGCAAATTATAAGCGCAAATGTATGCCAAGGGAATACACACACACATACGAATATTATCTTTTGATATGTGAAACTCATAAATTTATTTTTCGAAACTGCAACTGAAGCCAGCAAAGTTCGGTTGCTTTGCGACCTTGTGTGGCGCGTGTGGCGGCAACAACCTTCTAAAACGGAACGAAAACAGAACTGAATCTATAAAAATATGTGTGTATATATTGCTATGGCAATACGTGAACACGCAGCAGATGCTGCCACACTTTCGCTTTGCTCTCTTTCAGCTGCTGCTCTTGCAGCTCAGCTCCATAATTAACGTGCTCGAGTGTGAAATTTTTTATTGCATACTTAGCAGCGCCGCATTTTGGTATAGGGGTATTTTGTATGCTCGAATGTGTGTGTGTATGTGTGTATCGATGCTCGTTAGGCACCCGCACACACACATACACACACATGTGAAACACATCACATCGCATCGAGTCGAGTTGAATTCGCGCACACAACACACAAATAGATGCCGTTCCAGCAGACGCACGCGAACAGAGACTTACGCTCGCTTGCACATTCATCACACGGCTCAGCACGCGGCAGTCGAGTGCCAAACACACACACTCACACATACACAGACAGACAGGTATTCAACAACACACTCAACACACATACACAGGGCAGGGACTTTCATCAATGCGCGGCAACGTTTCCTCCTCTTCGTTTTTTTTTCGTTTTCCGCGAGAGAGCGAGTGAAATTTTCCAAGTTGATAATTTAATTTGCAATTTTTGTGCTTTGCGTCTAATTTGAGGAATTTCACCTTGGCAACTTTTCACTTTGCCACGCGGCAAATGCATTTTATCATCATATTTACTTTCTATCCAAAAAATGTGACTTTGGTTTGGTTTTTATTTGTGCGCGTCAACACTTTGCGCCAAGTGGTTTTTACCCCCTTTTTCAGCATAATTTTGATGCTGGCCAAAGAGTTTTCTCTTTGTTCATTATTCACCCATGATAACGTAAAAGCAAAATATTAATATTGTTATTATTGGTTGATTATCAAGTCTGTGAAACAAGTTGTTTGTATCTGTTTTGGTTTTGTTCGTTGTTCGTTTTTCAAAGCAAAAGCATTCACAACGTGTTTGCTCTTCAAGTTCAAATTGTACAGTGTATAAATATATATTTCTAATATATTTTGTGGTGGTTTTTGTGCGCTAGATCTAGATATACGTGAAAAAGCATTGCGAACGCCATTAGCCGCTAGTTATTGAGCATGCAAAGTGCTTTTTGGGCTAGAGAACGAAACGAAACGAAACGAATCAAAAGTAAAGCCAACGAATGTGAAATGAAACATAAATCAAATCGAAAACTCAACACTTGAAACGCAGTCAAAGAAAAGATAAATGTGATAAATATGCCAATTGATTGTGTGGATATATGGTATTATTTATATACTAAGTATATGAGATATACAAATGCTTGAGATCTCTTTTTTTTGCGGTGTGTGCGTGTGTGTTGTGAAAAAATACGGAAATTAGTTTTGAGAAGAGGGGAAGAAGGTTAGGAAATAAAATACAATATATATGCATGAGAGAGAAAGATTATATATGCAAAGTTCAAAGTTGATACACATAAATAGTTGAATAGGCAACCTTGTTGTTAGTACTGAATCTATGGTATCTCTACTTCCGGTTTCCGCTGGCATCGATTTGCTAAAAAAGAGCCTAGCAAGATTGTCTAACCTCGCGCTAACCAATGGCGATTTCTCCGAGTGCTCGGATTGATCTGAGTTATCTTGGTCCGAGCTGGCCGATCGGTTGCTGCAAATAGAAGGACGTAACGTGGAAGTGTTTTTTGTTTTTTTTTTTTTGTTTTTGGAGTAGAAGTTAAACAAATTTGTTTGGGGGAAAAAAAGGAAAAAAAAAACAATTGTTAAAGTATAATTTTGTGATTTTACATTTTCACGTTTTTGATGTTGATTTTTGCACAAATTTTGGAATATAAGAAGAACACAAAAGCATAACTAACAAATCATAATAATATCATATATGAGAAACCTGTGCATTTATTGTTTGTGGCATTATGAGATTTATTTTCTTTTTTTTTTTGTGTTTCTTTTATTTTTTTTGGCTTGTGCACACGTCCCACATCGCAATCGATTGTGTGTTGTTCTGGACTCTGATCTATTTAGCAGATTTGCATTTTACATTTTTGCACTTTGCATTGTTTTGCGTGTAGTTCAGTGTGTGAGTGAGTTTCTGAGTGTGTGTGTGTGTTTTGTCTGACAGTCAGTTGTTGTACTCACCTACTGTAGATTTGGCGTCGATTGGCGGCTGTCAGCGCTGAGACATCAAATTCTATCGCCGAATTGGAGCGCTTCAGTCCATTCGCCTTGTGCAGCTTCTTCATAATGTGTTTCACTTTCCTAATGTGTTTGCATTTTGTAATAGATTTGATTTTCGATTTCGATTTTTGATGGCGGCAGTGTTGGGAATATACGAGTGTGAGATGTGTGTAAGAATGTGTATGGATTGATTTACAAGTAACAACAAAGAAAACGAAACATTTCTATTTGCTCAAGTGTCGAAAAGGTGCTTCAAATATTCATTCAGTCGCTAATGCTGCTCAATATTTTCTTCTAAAAGATTACTAGTATTTGAAGTTTAAAATTAAAGTTTGGGGTTCAAGTTAGGTTCTTAAAACTATACTTTAACTGCAAAAGCTTAATAGTTATTAAGCTGCCTTTTAAATAAAGTTCAATGACTTAAAAACTTGCATGTGAAAACTTTCAGTAAGTTTTTCGTTGAACTCGTACCTAAAAACTTTTAGCAAGTTCTATCTTATAATTACTCTAAGTGAATTTTAAATACTATTTTTCATTTCAACTAACAACAAATACTTAAATAATCATATTTATGAAGCTTAAAGTCTGCTGTTTACATTATTGCTAATAAGAAGATTAATATCTTTTATACTATTAATATTTTTGGACTATTTTTTCTTTATACTCAAAAAAAAATTTTTGATACTCTCTAAAAGTATTTGCCATTAAATACTAAAATAAAATAAAATACTAAATATAAAATGTTTTTTTTTTAAGTTTACCCTGAAATAAAGAAATAATAAAGAAATACTGAATAACTACTTACACGAAGAAATACTAATTCAAAGTATTATTTTTAAAAATTTTTTCTGAAAGAATACTAAATAAATACTGAAAAAATACTAACGCGACGAAATGCTAATTCAAATTATTATTTATAAAAGTTTTTTTCTGAAAGAATACCAAATAAATACCGGAAAATACTAACAGGAAGAAATACTAATTTATATTATTATTTTCAAAAGTTTTTTTTTCTGAAAGAATACTAAATAAATACTGAAAAACTACTTACACGAAGAAATACTAATTTAAGTTATTATTTTTAAAAGTTTTTTTCTGAAAGAATACTAAATAAATACTGAAAAATACTAACACGAAGAAATACTAACGGATATTATTGTTTTCAAAAGTTTCTTCAGAAAGAATACTAAAAAAAAAAATACTAATATTAAGAAATTGTAATGAAATTGAGTATTTTCAAACGAATACTTCTAGCAATGTTTCGAATATTTTGTAGTTTAACTTTATTATTTAAATTAAAAATTGAATTTCTGCCTTTTCGACACTTGCAAATAGTTATAGTCTTGCTTAAGAGAAGTTTCTTTGGTTGCATTTGATGTTGTTTTGGATCTGGGGAGGGAGATCGTTGGTTGAGAACTCACTTTTCCGGCACCGGCGGCCTGACGAAGGGATCGTGTCCGGTGACTGCGCTGGCGCGATTATCGAGTCGCTGCTGCTGGGCAGCTTTGTTGAACTTGAACATGGTGAATGACTTTTTGGCGCTGGCCACTTCACAGACCCGAACGATGATCTTGCGGCTGCTCTTGAAGACCGTGTTCAACGTTTTATAGACGAGTATCGAGACGGATTTGGAGGCGTGCGGATTGTGGTTGTGATGATGGTGTGAATGCGAGTGCAGATGCGACTCTCCACTTGGTTGCTGTTGTTGTTGTTGTTGTTGTTGTAGTTGGGGCAGTGGGGTGGGCAGGGATTGCTGTTGCTTCAGTTGATGCACTGCAGCATGCGTCGACGACGACGTCGATGATTGTGATCTGGTGATGACTTTCTGTACTGCGGGCTGTATTGGCTTCGACTGCTGCGGATGCTGTTGATGCTGCTGCTGGATGAGTTGCTGCTGCTGCTGTTGCTGCCGGCGGCAGCTGATGATAAGCTCCGGCTCCGGGTTTTGGAGCGTTGGCGGGGCGACTTCGCTGCAAGTGTCCTGGATATCGACAACAGCAAAAGGACGCGAGTAACGATCAAACGATATCAAGTGTGTGAGCGTGTGTAATTTGTTTTTTAGTTTTGGTAACAAAAGTTGAATTTGAAATGGAAAGAAATATGCAATAATAGTTTTAATAAAAGTTGTTTTCGTTCATTGCACGCGGTATGAAACACAGCAACAAAAGGGGAATTACAATAAACGAGAACTGAGTAAAGCGATTCGTGAAAAGTAAAATCAAATATTTTGCTGCTGTTGCAAGTTGCAAGTTGCAAGTTTACGAGTAGCAGTTGCAGTTGCAGTTGCAATTTAAATTCAAGACAACGCCTTCTGTTGTATTTGTGTTTTTTTTGCTGACGTCACAATATGCACAGTTCAATTGCTCTGCAATCGATAACGAGTGCGCTTGTGTCTCTGTGTGTGTGTGTAATTAATTTGCTGTAAATGAAACATTTGCTTGCGTTCAACTAGATATATGAAGGGGAAGAGAATGACAATCACAAAAGCATTTTGCGAAGGCTTTTCTTTTGCTTTTCCTCTGTATTTTTTTTTTTTTTTTTTTTTTTTTTTTTTTTTTTTTTTGTTTTTGGGTTGTTTGTTCACTTTATGCCTTGTGCCGTGCTGTGCATCGACAGCCATTGATAAAAACCGAAAAGTGAAATGGAAAAATCGTAAATCAAAGTATATCCAAAAAAATGAAAATTCGTTTCGAATAAAATTTGGTGAACAAAATGTTAAGCGATTGATATGTAAATAAAAACATGCGATTCAATTTCTTCAACTAAACTAATTGCAGCCAATACTTGTATATATTTATAAGAAAAGCGTTTCAAATTGATGCATTTTGCTAAGATTCAAAATTGCGTGTAAGCAAATTATAAATCAGACTTTCATCTGTGTGTCTTTTGTGTAGTTTTGTCATAAGCCAATTGCTTTTGGAATTGTGTTGAGAAAACTGAAAAATTGCTTTTGTCTTTGCTTTTTGTATTTGGTGATTAGTTGTTTTTCATTTATAATTTGTTTTTTTTATTTGTTTTTTTTTTGGGTGATTTACTGAATAATTTGCTTCATTGACATTTGGCATTGGCATTTGGCATTTTGTTTAAGCAGAGATTGATTTTTTTTTTTTTTTGGTTTTTGTTTTGCGAATTTACCTACCGATCGCTCAAGCAACAGTCCAATGCGCGACACCTAAATCTGAAGTTCGATTACAATGTTATCGAATTGGTTGACAATAGTTGAATAGTTCAATAATAGGAATAAAATATAGTGGGGAAGATGAGCGTTCATTTCACTTAAATACTTTTATAATGAAGTTCTCAATTTTCACGTTTTTTCATGGCATTGAATTCTGTTGTATGCGATATTTATTATTTGTGGTATTCATATGTAAAGGATACATTATAGTAATGAAATTTTTGATAATTTAGAAAAGCTTTTTCATAACCCAATGCCCATTTCTTATATTATAAATGTAGATGGCAAAAAGACTATCAGACAGCTAACAAAAGTTTATTGCTGATACTCGCTATCCATTGTGAATAAAAGCAAAGCAATGAGGTATTAATTATAAAATATACTGAATTCATATACCAAAAATAATGTGAATATACCGAGGGCTATATTTAGTATATTCGCATTTAGTACTACGTTCAAAATATACCATAGAGTGCTGAAATATACCAAATCCTCAGTCACATGTTTCGAAATGTAGTACTTCATTTTAAACTACAATATCGCGCTCAGTATATTTTAGTATTTTTGTGGTATATTATTAGGTATATTTTTGAAGTATAATGCCCTACTATTTTGCTTTTATTCAACTCGGCTAAGTCTAACAGATAGCAAACAAGTTATTCTAATACATTTTAAATACCGTAATATAAAAATATATTAAAAAAAGCAAAACAATTTTGAATGTCGCATTAAATGATTAATTTTTCAAATAATTAATTCATGTATTTCTTTTTATAAATGATAACATTAAAAATTTATTTATTATGCCATTTTCTCTTGCTCATTTTATTAAGTTTTGTATATTAAACGGTCGAACAACTTTAATTTCATATTTGAATATAATCAATATCAATTTATGAAACTAGTTGCTGGCAATTTTTGTTTTTATTCAATTTAAGCACATTTTACTGCTTTATAAATCGCCATAATCCCATTGAATGTCCCGGCTTAAACACATGTTTAAACAAATATCTTTTAATTAATAATCGCTTAATGACCGACCTCAAAATATTATTTGATATTTCAAATGATTTCGCAATTAGTTTGAAAATAGATAAATTGAACCGAAAAGCACGCATCTGTAATTACAAAAGGGATTTGTGTGTGTTTTGTGTGTGGAGAGCGAAACATCTGCCGCCTGGCTGTTTTATCAATTAAAGACTCGACATTGGGACTTCAAATTCAATATTTGTAATTAAAATTGGTATGCGATTTGTGTGTATAGGGAATTATTATGTTTACTTTGTGTGTGTGTGTTGCACTGCGTGTTAATTGAAAAGTACGCGACTCAAAACCAAAATACTGGCAAAAGTTTTATACAAGCTAAACATTTCTCTCGCTCTTGCTCGAATGTTGTGGCAACAAAGTCAACGCGTGCAGTTCAACGAATGTCCTTCACACGAAACGAAACCACAGTAACAACAACAACAACAACACCAACAACAACTACTACAAAATGGCGGCAACGCTTAAATCATACGCCCCGTTTGCCGCACCGTGCCTCCAATTGTTGTTCTTCTTCTTACTGTTGCTGTTGTTGTTGTTGGTGTGCGTGTGCTGTGACATTGAGCACTATATGCCACACATATACTACGCCCCCTTCCCTCTCCTCTTCCCCCTGGCCCTGCCCATCACGAGCTGTGGCACGGCCCTTCAACATGTGCCGCTTTGCACGTGTCTCAGCCCCGAGGCGTCTTCGCCATTTGTCTAATTGTCTAATTCTGATTCTAATTTTACATTTTTTTTTTCTCCCCCACTTTTTACTTGCATATTCGCAACGTTCTTGTTGTGGTTGTTGTTGTTGCTGTAGCTGTCTTTGGATTTAATCGTATTTGATTTTCTTCATTTTAGTTGCAAGCTTTGCCACCTGCGCCCAACAGCAATAACAACAACAACATTTATCTAATCAGGCGCGCGAAATGCTCGACATTCGCAATGCCTTTGCTACTATTATTCTTTTTATTTTTTTTTAATACCTGCTAGCCACGGGATAGATGGGTATTATAACTTTGTGCCTGCTGAAAATGTATGAAAATCTCCCTCCCTATACTTAATAAAGTATAATAAAGTATCTTGATCAGTGTCAACAGGCGGCTGTCTGTCTGTCCGTCTATATGAACACCTAGATCTCTAAACAATAGAGAGAAAATTTTTTGTTCCAGCATCACTTTTAATGTTTGCATAGAGATTAAGCTAATTTATTTACCACGCCTACTTTCGCGAATTTTGGTACAGACAATAATAATTATAGTATTTACAATTCCTGAGAATTTGAATTTGTAGAAGTTATTAATAAATTCTTCTGTTTGCCAAATTACGCCTAATATGATAAGTTCTTAGCTGCCTTGGCTAACAATCTAGTTTATTTTACACTCTATGGTATATTTTGAACGTATTTTCTTAATATACCAAATATGACATATGGTATATTTTTAGTAGTTTTGTGGTCTATTAATCTGGTCTTAGTTGCTCTGGTTTATCTGGTATATTTTGAATGTAGTACTTTAGTATTTTTTTCTATATATTAATACGGAATATTTAGAAATGAAAAACGCTCTGTTTTATTTTTATTAAAAATAGGTAGCGGGTATCTCAAAGTCAAGTACACTCTACTGTACCTTTCTTACTTGTTTTTATTTTGGCATTTCGCTTTTGAGGCTTATTGATTTTTCTTTTGTGCTGTCTTGTCTAGTGTGTGTTGTCTTTTCTTTTCTGTGCTTTGCTTTCTTTTTGCGCCAGGTGTGCGTTGTGAGTCGCTCGCATTCCAATTTGCCAAGTTTGGATGTCATGTTTGGCTTGGCTTGGCCTGGCATAAAAGCAAGCAAATTTTCGAATCAATTTCTACGTTTTTCCAGGCCGACTGCTGCACCCTTGAATTGATTCCCCCCCCCTCCTTCCTCCGTTCCCCGCTTTTGGGCTGACATTTCTTTTGTAATTGCTCAGACGAGTATGTGAAATGGTAAAAGTCAAAGGCAATGTGTCAGTGATATATACGAGTTTATAGCCATTTCGATTATTGCATTATCCTGTCATTTTTATGGTACCATTGCAAATTAAATTGTCAATTTGTTTGTGGCACGAACATTGCGCTTTCCACCAACACACACACACACACACAGCTGAGTAGGCGACCAAAGAGCTATGAAATTAACGAGCTTTTCATATTTCATAATCCGTACGTGTCCGTTATATCATTGGAAGTATTCATATATAGTATTCTGATCAACTCTCTCACAGTGTGTGTGTGTGTGTGTGTGTTTTTATTGCTCTGCCACTTGTGTGTAGATTGCTATCGCCAATCGCAAATTATTCACAATTGTCTGTTGTATTCTTTTCTGCCCTTTCGCCATTGTGTTAGTCTACTCATCAGACACAAACACACACACACACTCGGCGCATTAATCGGGATTATTTGAAACGTACACACACAACAAATTTGGTGTTTAACTTTTTGGTCTGGCTTTGTGAGGCTTACGATAAATTAGCGACCTTAGTCATATATCAAGTTTATTAATAGCAATAGGTTTGCGATAAAATCGCGCCTACTTTAGTGATAAATATTTTTATGCGCTTCCGTGCTGTCTATAGTAAACTTTTTCGTTGTGCTCTTCGCCTTAGACCTGACTCAATATTTTCTTAGAAATTTGTTAAATCGAAAGATGTATTTATTTACTTAAATAAGGGTTTTTACTTACTACTTAAACACACATACTATGCTGTCTTTTGTTTAAGAAAGACAATATTTTCTGAGACAATCAGTTCAACATTTTTCGATTTCTTTGAATTGCATTGATTTTCCTTAGTCTCTAGCTCGCTAGAGTCCATTATTTTCAACTCTTCAAACTATTTTGCCTTTCGTTTATAAACTGACTCAATATCATCTAAGAAAATAGAATTGAAATTTATTTCATTTCTTGACGTAGTGTGTATATTTTTTGTTCTATTGCTTTTGTTTACCAGCTAAAAGTTTCCATTCTCCAAACTATTTTGTTTTTCTTTTAAGACCTGACTCAATCATTTCTAAAAACAAATAAATTTAAGGTTATATTATATATTGTTTTAATATCTTTATTTATTTTGTTTTTTTCTTGCAGGTTAAATGTTTCTAGTATATAAAAAACTTTTCAACAAAATATATTTTTTTTAAACTTCAAATGAAATTCTATTTCAACTATTTAATTTAATAACATTTCAATTTCTTTAAAAATGCCTTCTTTATTTAATTGGACTTTGAAATGAGTTTGCTCCTACATAAACTATTCCTTAATATACCCATAAAAGCTTTTACTATTTGATTCTTAGTAACTCCCAAATATTTATTATGCGATTTCTTATTGCAAAGTCGAATTTCTCTATTATCTTCGCCACTAAATTAGTCAACTTTAAACTTTAGTTCTTTGTCAGCTATAAATCTTGCCATTTTTCTGCTCGCTGTCCCATAAAACTTTCGTACTTTCTTCTTTATATTGTACGCTTTTTTACGTTAACCGGAAACGCCCGTCAGGCACTTAAAGAACAACTTTCATTGCCGCCACAAGTCGCGCCACGCTTAATCAAGCCAGCGAGAGCGAAAATGCCAAAAGGCCAAAAATTCAATTGCACATAAAAAATAATGAAGTTTGCTGTTTTGTTTAACGTATGAATGGGAAGTGGAAATAGAAGAAGGATAAAGCCAAAAAAGCACGCTTGACACTTGGAAGAGAGAAATGCACCTGCGGACAGAGTTTACTTCGTGGTAATCATCTTTAAGGCGCGGTTGTTAACACGATGATGATGATGATGGGCGCAGTTAACGATCGCTTCATTAGCATAGAAGTCATTTCATATGAAAATTACGCGAAAATCGAAATTAATTTTTAATTAACGCCAGAGTTTTGTTTTCAAAGGCTGTCTCAACGGATTAACACTTGCTTCGCAAAACTTTTTTCCACAACTTGAAACTTTTTTTTTTGTGTGTTTTTGTCGCACGACACGCACGAGAGTTTTAGCCCGTTTTTTTTTTTTGTTGCTTTTTTTGCTGAGTTTGAAGCTAGAGCGACAAAATAAAAACGCGGCCACGCGGTTCGTCGAGTCGTCTGTTAATGAAGGTAAATTTCGAACATCGTTTCGGTTAAAGCGAAAACTATGAAATTTCTTTATTCCAGTCGTCCCGACGTCGTCCAACCAACGTCTCTCTGTGTGTGTCTAGCTCGTTCGTTGTGTGTGCGTGTTTATTGTGGGTGGTTTTCTACGATATGTTTGCGTGCCTCATATCAGCCAAGTCTCTATCCCTCTCTGTCTCTCTCTCTTAGTTGTTGTTGCCCCTTTCTAACTGGATTATAAAAATTGATTTTTAATTTTTATGACAATTTCCAACTGACTCATATTGTTGTTCGCTCTCTGTCGCCATTCCATTTTATATTTGCTCGTCTTCATTTGACCCCCAACGTCTAGCACTTCTTCTTCCTCCCGCGCCCACACTCTCTCCCTCTCTCTCTCTCTCTCTTTCGCTGGCGACAGCAAACACATGGCTTTCATGCTGAACTCGGCATGTCAGCTTGTTTCTCTTGGCAATGGTTTAACAATGTACAATTTACCGTGGTTACACATCATTGGGGAAAGGGACATAACTGGCGGCTTAATCAGATTTAATTGTTTTGATCGATCGTTGCACGCTGCTTCATTGTATTCACTGAGAATTACATACTCTTTGAGTATAGTTTCTATGGATGCATGTTGCCATCAAATGTTAGTTTTGTTGAAGCGATTAAGCCACAATGAATATTAGTCAGACAATGTCTAGGGAAGAGGTGCTTAGCTGGTTGATCGATTAACTAAACGAGTTGGGTTATCTTCAGGGCGGAACTTCGATTTTTGTTATGTAAATATTTAGCAATTGATTTAAGGCGTAATTATTGTATGCGTAATTTCTATTTATGGTTTTAGTAATGCAAATTCTAAAGGCTTTATTAATTTATGCGTAATTTCTGCTTATTATTTAGTAATGTAAATTAAGGTATTACGAACATAAAACCTATTTTCTATTTGTTTTAGTAGGGTAATTTTAAGTATTCTCACGATATTTCTATTTATGTTTTAGTAATGAAATTCATTCAGAAGAATTCTGATAACGTTAAGAATTTATAAGCAATTTGAATTTATGTTTATGTTAAGTAAGGTTAATCTAAATATTCTGAATTTATTGGTAATTTTTTTTACGCTTTAGTAAGGTAACATGAAGCATTCCAAAGTTATTAAAATCTATTTTTCATTACACTTATTACATACGATTATAAAATGAATGTGGATTTATTTAATTTATATATTGAACAGTATAAAGATTTCACTTTTTATTTATGTATTTTAATATTATATTGTTCAGTGAAACTATTTCTTACGTTTTGATTTATTTGAATCATATATTGTTCAATATAAACATTTCATATATATTTATTTATTTTTTTTGAGTGAGCAAATTAATTCAACTATTTTAAAACTTTTTTTTATTCTTTGCTAACCAAACATCAACTTATTTGCATTGCTTTCAAACAAATATTATGCAAGCCTCAAGGCATATTGCAAAAGCCTGAATTTATTTCAATTTAATTTAGGCAAACTATTTTTCTCTAAAATAATATTATACTGACTGTCCAAGCAGCCTTTGGCATCAGCTGCAAATTTCTGCGACATTGAACTCTTTAAAGCAGTCTTTTTCGGGGCAATTAATAATCGTTTAGGGTACTTTTTGGTAAACCTTTTTGGACCACTGTGCCATGTCAGCCGCAAAGAATCGCGATGTCCACTTAGTGACACATTAATCATGACCCGCTCAACGACTGTTTACCTTTGCTGCTGCTGCCCTTCGTCGTGCGGGTAAAAAAACTCCCTCCACTTGATGCTACCGACCTGAGCTTCACACAAACATACATACATACACATATACATATGTATGTGTTTGTGTGTGCACACTGGGCACACATTTTGGTCGCAGAACATTCGTTTGTATGCAAATATTTCAGTTTGTTTGTTCGCTTACTGTTTGCTGTTTCCTATTTGTGAGTTCCATATGGAAATTGGAAAAGTTTTTCATACACACACACATTGTGTTTATATGTATATTACGTATACAAAGCGTTGGCCTTTGGGTTTCGCGTGAAAGACACGAAACGAAATAAAACGCAGCCGAAGGGAAACTAAACACAAACGCACAAACTACATTTCTTTCTCTGGGCCATGCCAGTTGTCCTTTTGTGCGTTTGTCCTTTAATAAATTGATGGGTGTGTGAGTGAGTATGAGTGAGTGTGAGTGTGAGTGAGTGTTAGTGTAGGGACGAACTGGCGCCAACCATCGTAATAGGCCCCTCGGCGGTGCTCTTAGTGGTCACCACACCCATCCTCTCGACGCCTCGGGCGCCTTGGAATGTCAACTGCGTCATTCTTTGGGTGGCGGCAAAAAAAAACTATAGTCAAGTGGGCTTGGCTGTGAAATACCCGCTAGGCATTTTCAATAAAAGCATATTCTAGAAAAAATACCAAAAATATACCACAAAAATACTAAAATATACCGACGATAATATTTGGAATATCGATATTAAACTACATTCAATATATATCAGAGCATTTCATTCTGCGAATATACCGAAAATACTGAAATATACCGAATTCTATATTTGGTGCATCACTATTACACTACATTCAAAATATACCATAGAGTATAAAATATACCAGATTGTCAGTCTGACATCCCGTATTGCACTCTACAAATATACCGAAAATATATTACTTAAATACTAAAAATATACCAAAGACTGTATTTTCTGTATATCGAAATTACACCACATTAAAAAATTATACCATAGAATACAAAATATACCAGTTTGTCAGTCTGAGATACCGAATTTCATACGGACAGACTTTATGGAGACAGATATGACTTCTTCTGCCTGTTACACACATTTCCTGGGGGCACAAAGTCATAATACTCTTCTACCCTATGGGTAGCGGGTATTAAAAGCAGCGAGTACACTAGCTTCGCCCCTTTCTCTTGGCAGTTCGTTTTGTTTTTTGTTTATTTTGTTTGGAACTGGGAGGAGGAGGAGGAGAGAGCTGTGGCTACCACTTCCAGTGACCTTGCATCATTAACTTAATTGCTCGCAGCCAAGTCCAATTGCCGACTTGAATTATTCAGTTGGCTTTCTGTCCGTCGACTGTCGACCGAGAGTGGCAGCTTTTGTCTTTTGCTAATGCTACTCGCTCTCTCATTCTGTCTCTGTCTGGCGCCAGCTGTCTGTTGGCAGCCTTTGAATGCATTGGAATGCCTCAGACTGAGTCTCTCAGTTGCTTCACGTGGGGCTGGCTCATTGTCATACTAGTCATAGGCCTCTTTTAAACCCCGACCACAGTCTCGTCTTGCTGCACGTTGTCTGCGCTTTGACAGTCACGTGCTGCGAGACTTAGTGCGTTGACAATTTCAACAAAATAAAAATCACAACCATAACACGCAAAGTAAACTATGTTTAGTATAGTTTAGTTCTCAAAAGTTTCCTGGAAAAAATGCGTAAGAATTTGCAGACGTGTCTGCCGCTAATTGGATAACATTGTTGCCAAATGATGTAACTGATGATTTTTATAGTACGCTTTACATACCTGCATCGTCGTATCCAGTAAGAAATGACAACGATTCCACCCAATATTAAACCTCCCAAGGCACACCAAAAAAGGTCTGAAAAAATGCAGAGAAAAAAAAACATAATTTTATAAGTTGCACTTTTTTTACTTTCCATTAATTGTCATCCGCTTTAGTGGCTTCATCAATTTAATTAAATACGGTTGATTGATTGTCTTTAGAGTGGAGGAGGAATCACTTAACAGCTTTATGCCCAAAAGTTATGGGCTTCATTAAGTTTGCCAAAGTTTCTCTCATTTCTATCTGTTTAAAAGGGTTTCGCTATAGCTTTCTGACGCCAACACAAGTCATTGTGTGTGAGTGTTTGAGAAACCTTTTGGATTATAAGCTGGCTGGCACATCATCAATTTTGCAAACCCAAATGTCAATTGCATTGGCATTTTTGGATCGAAGCCAGGCCAACTGTGTGACATGGCCATAGAAATCAGTTTTACGAATCTGTCGCATCACTGACCCCAACTCAAAGAGAAAAACACACACAGATGATTTATTAAATTGAGTCCAAAGCAAGATAAACATGTCACTGGCGATGTTCGTCTAATAAATTGCAATAGGAATAGGAAAACGGAAACCGGAACAATCTTGAAGCAGTTAATTAAGTGCATTGGCCTCTGAAATAACCATTAGACAAGTTTCCATCTCTCTCTGTGTATGTGTGTGTGTGTTTAGCACAGATTTTCGCCATTGTGAAAAGCCGCTAAATGAAACCATCAAAAGGCGGTCTTGCCTGGCACATGTCATCGAGGCGAGGTGAGGAGAGGAGAGGAGAGCACGGGACACGGAGTTTTTGTGCTCGGCAATTTGTAATTTTCCAACAATTTCAGCACAATAAAATTCTATCGCCAGTTTTGTGTGCAGACATTTTGCTAGTCGGCTTTTGTCTTTTGATTCCTTCCCCCAACATCAGCTGCTGCTGTTAGAAGCGAAGTTCTGAGTGAAACTGGCAGGCTGCCAATCTGTTTTGGGCCCCCACACGAACAATGTGCAACGTTAGCCTTTTTCGACTATATGATCCTGGCTTGCATCCTGCCATTCTGCCATCTGCACTTTTGGCAACGATTCACTTTTCCTTTCCTGCCTTTTCTTTTTTTCTCTCAAATATTAATGGCACCATAATTGCGGGGAATGTTGAGGGAGAGAGTCTTAAAGTTGGCCCAGCAATAAAGTTTACGATTCGTCGCGACGTTGTCGCGTGAATATTATAATAAAAACCGTAAGGAAATAAAATGTTTGATTAAAGTTCAAGGCAATATACTCACAATCCAGTAGTGCGTTTCAGTATGTTTGCTTGGATTCAGTTGCATCGCACGTTCCTTTCATTTATGCACGTCACAGTGGGTCTGCTGGAAAAGTCGGAGAAACGGAAAATCGGGAAAATGAAACGAATGAAAATACAAACTTTGATTAATGGAAAAGTTTTGATGCCAAACATCAACAACAAAGTCCAAAGTTAAAGCCCAATAAATGCTTTATTAACTTTTTATTAAATACTCGCATACTGCATATGGCTTTTTATTTAATTTAAGTTTCCACAACTTTGCTTAAATCAACACAATATATTCTGTGTGGTTTTGGTGTTAGAGTTCGATTTGATATCATAAAACTTAATTGGCTTTAATAGACTGGGTGTCATAAATTGAAGTTTGTATATTTTTAGTATCTAAGATTTAGATTTTCTGGTTAATATTTAAGATATAATAAAATTTATTTGATTTTCAGTATTGTGACTTAAATTTATTTTATATTTAAGTTCTAATCAAATTAATTGACTTTTAGTTCCTTATTGATGCAGCAATAAGTTATTCTTAGTATGTATGGGACTTTTAATATACAGAATATACTATAATTTTAGTATTTAAGTTCTAATAAAACTTAATAGACCAACGTTTCGCTTTGTATTTAATTTAAGTTATTATCATAAATAAACAACACTAATTTCATATTGTGATTTACTATTTATATTATAATAAAGCATGGATGTCCTTTATTTAAATGTTGTGAGATCGTTTAATTACTATTACTATTTCAATTATCATAAATCGTCAACAATAATTTCCTGTTTGTTTAGCTATCAGATTTCGATTAGTTATTTAAATTATAATAAAGCGTGATTGACATTTAAATGTTGAATGTTGCAACCACTTAGTTCTTTCAATTGTTGTAAGCACGCTAACGGAATCAAACAATCATTTACTACTAAGTTTGGAATATAAATGTTGACTACGTTGTGGGCTTTATCTTTATATTGGTTTCTAAACGATATTGTTAACATTTCTATAAATGAATATCTATATCTATAATGCAATCTTTTTGATTATTTCAGCTAAAATATGTGACACGTTCTTCTCTCTAAAAAGTGGTAAGTGAAATAACTTCCTTTGTTACTAAATTTAGTTGTCTGCTGTAGACTTCTCTTATCTGACATCTTGTCAATTTGTGCTGGCCATTTAATCCTCTTCCAAGTGATTGAGATTTAATGTGCAGCACACATAATGTCTCAGTTAGTGCGTTAACTATTTATATGTATGTGTGTTATGTGGTAATGTGTACATCAATATCCGGCTCATTACATTTCATTGATTTGTTTTACTAAATATAATTGCCTGAATGCAAACAATGGCGTTAACATTTGATGCTCTCTCTCTCTTTCTCTCTCTCTCTCTCTCTCTCTCTCTCTCTGCTCTGCTCTCTGATTGAGTGAGCCGACAGATTAGCTTCCCTCATCGAATTTCAAGAGCACTTAATTTCGCTAGCAGAGTCAGAGAGGAGAAGTCTCTCGTCTCTGCTCAGCTGGACGTCCCACTGGATGTGTTCTAGTGTGTTCTGGGTGGTTTTTGGAGTTTGAGGTTTGAGGTTGAGGAGGAGAGCGAATCACTGCGTTTGATTTACGAGAACTTGCTCAATGGAGTGTGTGTGTTTCGAAAAATGTTCCAGTGCGTTGCCTGCGCTGCGCAATTATCATTATGACCATGAAAGCAACGCAGTGCAAATATGACAGAATGTGGATGCTGTATAGAGAGAGAGAAAGGAGGAAGGGATTTTTTTGGCTCTTGCACGCTTTTGGCATTTACACAACGTGGGCAGGAGATGAGAGATGAGCAAATG
The DNA here is from genome assembly GCA_023558445.1 of Drosophila pallidifrons. Lineage (NCBI taxonomy): Eukaryota > Metazoa > Arthropoda > Insecta > Diptera > Drosophilidae > Drosophila > Drosophila pallidifrons. The sequence continues at coordinate 25,500,831 of CM042347.1, read as the reverse complement.
GCAAACTGTTGATTTAGTCTCGGAAATGCCAGTCATGTTCTCGGTTTCGTGTCGCCTCTCGTTCGGCACGCGCCTGAACTTTGAACTTTCGCCAGTTGGACACACGTTCCATCCGTTAAAGGAGCTGCTGTCATGCTGTCTTGAGAGTAGATTTTAGTCAACCCACAGCCAAGTCTCGGATAATTCACTGAGAGAGTATGCAGATAAGCCAAACTCTTGTCAAGTTTCTTAACTTATTTTGATTAATTTCACGGCAGCTTACGCATAATTTAAGCGACAGAAACAGAGAGAGGAAAGGACAGTCTATACTTTTCACGCATATCAAATACGATTGTCTACCTTTTTGAAATTTCAACGGGAAAACTCAAAAAGATTGTATCACTCAATTGGCTGTTAAGCTTTTGGCATTAATTTAATTTCCACTAGACTATGCCCAGGCCAGAAAAGAGTATTATCCTTTAGCACGAAACTTGTTGCGACAACGCAGCGGAATTTTCCACTCTATGAACTACTATATATAGTTGGGGAATTAACACTTAACTTTTCGTGCAGAATCTGAGCACAGAATTAATTTAATTTCCACCACACTAAGCTCACGGCTTAAGAAGCCAAAAATAGTTACGGCAAATTTACATTTTTATACCTCGGTATTATAACTTCCAAAAAAATCGAATAGAATGCGTAATTTTAGTATGTTTGGAAAGTATAACGTATACCAAATATATCTTTTAGTATATAATAATATTTTCAGTATATTTGGTAAACCACATTGGTTTGCTTTCCTTGAAAATGGGTATCTTAAAGCTTTTAAGTGTTTAATAAATGTTATGTAAATTCAAAACTTAATATAGCGTGAATTATCTGATACTTGACAATTGTTTTTCACTCTCCTTAATTACATTTGTTTTATTAAAGTCTATAAAAGAAATGAAGTAATGCAATCTTGAAAGCATTTCGATTCGTTTAGACAGCTACCTGACAGCTAGCTAGCAGATCGTATCGCACTTCAATTACTTTCAGTTAGCATAAAGTAATTAACGTTTTCCTTTGTGCGTTTTGCCGCGAAGCAATTAAGCAAATTTAACATGGAAATGGAATGCAAAGCAGCGAAGAAGCAATTGCAAATTGTCGTGCATAACACGAAAAATTACAAACGCCAAATTGTAATCAAATTGTGAACCACACCGACAGCAATATTAACAACAACAGCAGCAGAAACAGCAGCAACAACAACAAATAAAACAGGCTTCAAAACAATAACGAGAACAAGAACAAGAACAAAACAATAATTCCCCAGTTGGCCATTTGCATCAAGTTATGTGCGCCGTTATTCACACCACACCACAAATGAGTGTAAATGAATGCGTGTGAGTGTGAATGTGAATGTGACTTGAGTAGCCGCCGCATGAGGTCCACAATTGAATGGGGGGAAGGAGAAAATGTGAAGCATATGCCGCGAATTAACAAGTTTGCTTTATGGGCGAAAAGTGGCCTAATAAAATGTCAATAATGCGACATAACAAACACTCAACGCACACACACACACACACCACAAATGCGGGCAAAGCGAGTAAATTACTCATACGCAGCGTATGTGCTTGAAATTTTCGATTGTTGTTGGCAGCAAGTGCAACTGACCGAACAAACTGTGCAACGCGTGTGTGTGAGTTCATTTATCATCACTTGCTGCCTGTCATGTTGAGCCAGTCAGCGTGATTTGTCCCAACGCCAAAGTCGATTCAACTTTCCTCCCCAAGTCTATAACAACAACTACTTTTGATGGCTTCACTAGCTAGCGTTCAAAGTTTTCTTCTTTCTGTTTTTTTGTGGCATTCTTTCTAGCTTGTTCTTGTTGTCGTTGCGTGTAAGGTCATAATTTTGATGGCGAAAAACTTTTTGTCCCAACAAAGCGCTCAATTTCGTCTGCTCACGCTGCGGGGCGTTGCCATTTGCCGTTGCCATTTGCTGTTGGTTTGCCTGCCAGCCATTTACGACATAAATTAGAAGGACATTACACTTGAGTGATTAGTTAATAACATTAATTAACGCGCTCCCCAAACTTGCCCAATGCGCTGCTGATAAACGCCCATCAAAATTCTCTGACTCTGACTCTGACTTCGCACATCAAATTTCATGACACTTAGTGTAAGTGAATTGTAGCCAAGAGTGGAAATTTGATGCCAATTACGTATTCCAATTTGAATTGTACTCAAGAAATTGAGCAAGCATTTATACAAATTGTGCCTATTCAAGTATTTAAAGTGTTCAATCTTCATTTGATTTGCTTTAAAGTGATCAAACGGTTTTTAAATTAAGTCATGCAAATTGTCTTGAAATAAAATAAATTCTTAAGTGTAAGCCATTAAATTTTGTATACTAAAAAGATAAAGAAGAACACCAAAAAAAAATTGGTATAAAAAATGATTTGTTAAAAGACAGGAAAAAGACAGATTATATTCGCTAGTTTTGGGGTAGAAAGGTATTGTAACTTCGCTGTCCACAACATAGAAGAGTATTAAAACTTTTGTATATCTTTGAAACTTTTCAGTATATTAATTTGGTATACTGAAGTGTGTTTCCAGTATATTAATCTGGCACATTTTAATATTTTACCAGTATATGCATTCGGTATATTTTTATATTTTCCAGTATATTAATTTGGTATATTCTAGTATTTTTGGTATATCCATTTAACATATTTTAGTATTTTCGGTATATTAATTTGGTTTATTTCAAGAACAAACCGGCACAGATTTGTTTCTAGTATGTTTGTTCATTTGGTATATTTCAGTATTTTTCAGTATATTATTTTGGTATATTTTAGGAATAATAATTGAAAATGGAAATATTTGAAATATTTCAAGACCTCACTCGTCTGTAACTTCCTTAATTGTTTTAAATTGTACTGTACACATTTCGCTTATTTATTCTAGTTCAAATAATGTTAGAATTGCAGAATAGTAAATAGAATTGTATAGAATTGAACTGTGATAATATTTGCTCTATTCTCAGCCTACAAAGCTGATGAAATTTGTGTTATGTAATCGTATTGTTGAACATTGTGATGATATCGTTGATAGCTTTGCTGCATTAGTTTCGCATCTAATCAAATGTTTGCAAAGCAAATGATAATATTATGCTGTAGACAATTAGTGCACTTTGTCTTATTGAGTGCAAATATTGAGTTTAGTTTGCCTCAGATATTCTACAACATCGAGCATTTCCGCCTGCTGCTAAATGGCAATGGTAATGGCCATGGCAAAAGCGATATAGAGAAATGGCCAGAAGCATTTGGTTGCATTTGGGATTCTTTGCACGAGCAGAGAAAGAGAGAGAGAGAGAGAGAGAATAATGTGAAATGTAAATGAAATAAATAAACCTCGGCTAGTCGTTGCTCAGTTCCGCACAAGTCTGCACTGAAAATGGACGCCGGCAATTGCCATAGAAACGTATGTACGCTTTTTTTATGCAATCGAGTCATTCACGCAACAAGAAGCATAATTAAATAGAGTGATAAAAATAAGAGAGTGTGCGTGTGTGTATGTGTGAGTTTGTGGTAGGCTCTTCAATGTGATTGCGAATTGCAAATGGCAAAATCTGTGATTAATGAAATGCATTTCTGGCATTCCTTAAACGCAGCAGCAACAGCAGCACTTGCAATTGCAATCGAAATTGAAATTGAAAATGAAAATGCAATCAATAAAATTGATTGCTCTGCTAGGAGTCAAAAGACCAAAAAAAAAAATAAAAAAAAACACAGAAAACAACACTCAAAACGCAATGTGTGGCAGGTGCTAAAATAAAAGAGAAATAAACAAACGCAGCTAGAACACAAAAGCAAAATGTTTCTACGCAGTGAGTGCTAGAGATGAGCTCGTGTCGTGAGTCGTGAGTGCGTCAAATAACAGCAAGCTTTGTGACGAGTTGAAGGCTTCTTTAACTGCTTCTACTTCTTTGAATAGGAACTGTGGTTACTTTATTTTTTTATGGAAAAATAAATAAAACACTAAAGTAAAATGTCTATGCATCGTGAGTTCTAGCGATGAGTGCGTGAGTCGTGAGTATTTCAAATAACAGTGAACATTGTGAAGAGTTCAAGAGTTCTTTAACTGCTTCTACTTCTTGCGTTTATTTAAATTTTGTTATAGAGAAATTAATAGAAATAAATGCAACTAAATGATAGAGATTATCGCTTATCATGTATCGTGATTGCGTCATATAAAAGAGACAAGTGATGTTGTGAAGACTGGTTTAATTGCTGCTGCTTCTATTGTCATCAACTTCCTTTATTTGTATAGTATAAAGTATAGTATAATATACTTGTTTTAAGTTAATATACTTGTTTGACCAAGTTTTACACAAATACTAGTGATGTGAGTAGAGATTTTTATCATGCTGTCCACTCTTTCTTTTTCCATGTGTTCATGTTTACGATAAGCACTACTTCAATTACCATAACTTCTAGAGTTGCACACATGTCGTGTTCGCCCTTCGTGACCCCATCTGTTACAGTTTTTCCTCTCTATTTCACTCTCACTTTCCTCAGGCTTGCCCCCCCCAACAACACGAACTTAAACCCATCTCCAATCACTTTCTTCATGTGAAAGCTTCCTGCGAGAACGGAATTGAAAAACGAAATCACAGTGTGGGGCAGGTCAAGAATGTTGTTATCGAGACCAAGGCAAGTGCTCTTCTCTCTCTGTGTGAGAGTGTGTTTGGGCGTTCTTTGGGGGCGTGTCAGCCAAGATGGCCACTCGTTGACCAAGGAAGCATGTCTTGGCTTGCTTCCTCCACTCGATAAGAGCTGTGAGTACATCTCGTAAAATGCTCGCTTTCAAATACAATTTTTATTGTCGAACGCGCTTTTGCCGTGTGCCGTGTGCCGCGTGTAATGGCAAAGTGCTAATCACATATTCGTTTGTGTCTGAACTCGATTTCATTTGCCGTGACATCAACGGACTTCTCGCTCACAATGTTCGTGTCCGCAAACCGCAACAGCTGCCGGATGTAATAAAAGCACGAAGCGAGGAGGAGAGAGAGAGAGTGGGAATCGCATGCAGCGGAAGTGCAGGCGGTAACCGTGTCCCCTGACTCATCAGCAACATCAGCAGCTAACAGGACGAAAAGGACGAAAACCTTATGGCAACCGCGCGCTCCAACGAACCATTGACCATTGTCCGTCATGAACATGGAATGAACTACGCTTTCGCTGTTGAGTATTGTTTGTGTTTTCCTCGTTGCCGTCGTTGTCGTTGCCTTTGTGTCGATATACTTTATGTGGCACTCGTAAATTTTTTGGCTCCAGCTGCTGTCGCTCGTGACAAGCTGTCCGCGATGTTTCAGCTCTTTCTCTTTTTGTGTTTTGTGTTTTTTTTTTTTTTTGTTGATTATTTACAGTCTGTTTGATTGCACAACTATGTGTTTATATATAGCAGGTGGCATATATAATTGCCAGCAGCGAGAGAGGAAGGTTGCATTGTGTGTGGGATGTGGTGCGCTTTTTGGCTTGTCGTTGCTTAACATATTTGCCCACAGCCAAAGCAAACACAAGCTGCCAAGGCCAAATTGTTAAAGCTGCCTGCCTGCACCCAACTTAACTCGTAAGAACTTTAAGCAAGTTTCGAGTGCTGCCAACTCACTTTTCGGAGGTGTTGCCAACTTGTCAAGCTGGCGCTGCCACAGTTTTTATAGCAAAATTTAACTAGCTGTCAAGCACTTGACACTGTTGTTGACTTTTGAAATGAGAGGGAGAATTTTTGAATAGCCAAACATATAAATTTAAAGCAACACTTTATAAAACAATTTAATAACTTAATTTCGGTGTTAATTGAATTTATAATTGAATAACGAAATTAATTCGGATGAACTAAATTTTATAAACACCAAATTATATTACTTTATGCAATTTAAATTCGTTTAACTGAAATCAATAAATCAGAGAAAAAGTGTTAAACAAAAATAGTAAATAAATTTCAATTATGCTTCATTGTTTACTAACCAAAGAACAATAGCAACTAATAAATCAATAGCAGAGAAAGTAGCAAAAAAAAAGTTTAGAAGTATTAAGGCACAAATCATATTAGTTGCTATTGTAAATTTGTTGCTCAAATTGCATTCTCTAGGGCTCAATATTCACATTTTAATTGAAATTTTTTTTTTGTATAATATGCAATTTCGGGGCTGCCCACTCATGCAGTATGCAGGACTCGAGAGTATATCCTGTGTGTGTGTGTGTGTGTGTGGAAGTGGAATAAATCATATTTATATTCGATATCACATACGGAATTCATGCCACAAATAAGTAAATACGAACGGGCGTATAGATATCGGATAACAGCGCGAATTCACACAGAGCAAACAAAGTGTTGATCAAATTTATTTTTATTAAAATGTCAGCTTCGTGCTGTCAACGCTGCTTTCTGTCCCCCCCCTCATTCAGTCCCTTTGCTTGTTCTGTGTCTTGTGTCCTGGGCCTTGGCGCCTCATGTCCTTGTTGACGGTTTTCGACGGTACATGTGTGTGGGTTTCTGTTTTTTTTTTTTTTTGTTGTGGTTGTTGTAGTCGACACACCAAATTGAATTCAGCAGAAATCTCTTTGAGTTGCCTCTCACACATTTTTATTATTTTATAGCCACGGTGAAAAGAAAAACAAAAAAACAGAAATCTCCTGGCAGCAAGCCTTCGGCAAACTTTAGTGTTATTTTGTTATTGTCAAAATTGAAAAGTTGCTTGTGGCATGTGAGCAGCAATAAGAACAAGTACGAAGCCAAAAGTCTGCTTCAGAGAATTCAAAACTTACAAAAGCAAAACCAAAAGCTGACCAACAAGAACTAAAGATTTCTGTGGAGAAATGACAATTTATGTATACAAACTTTTAGGTTTATTGCAGCTTGTAAGAAATATGACATTTAATTCTTTCTACACAGAGAGAAAAAAGTCTAGACATCAAATCTAGATTAAAGAAATTTTTGAGCTTAAAAAAACAATCTTCAAATAATATTTTCACGATTTGTAAGCTAAATTTGCTTTTTAGGATTAAAAACAACATATTTTGAGATTGAAATCTGGCTTCAAGAATGTTTTATTGTAGATTGAAAAGAACACTTCAAATTTTGATTTAACAAATTTTAGATCTTAAAAATGTTTCCCAAAATGTTCCTTCCTTTAATATTAAAACTTGATTTGTGGTGTTTTTTTTTGGCATTAGCTGTGAAAGGGTAAAAAAAATATGTACAAAAAAACACGCTGTCTATTTTTTGATCTTGATTGAAGATTTTGCCTTCGTGGTTCCATTTTGAAATTTTTGAATTCTTGGAACAAGATTGATCAATCTAGAGTTTTTGTACATTTTTGATCTTGATTTAAGAATAAACTATCTTGGTTAAATTTTGAGATCATAGATAATTGATTTTAATCAGTCTTTAGATTTTATTTTGGACTTTAGCACGTCGTTTTTTTCTGTGTACTTTCTGTCCATCATTTTGCACTTGAAGCAAGTGTACAGGGTATATGCAAACTTAGTTTTCGCTGATGATATGCTGATTTTTTTGGGATGCTTCCCACATGTTTACGCTCCTATACTCAGTGTTTGCTGTTTGTTATCCTCTCGTTTCGCATTTGAAATGTTGTGGCCCAGTTTTGCTTTGCATTTCGTATATAATATTTTTATATATTTTCGTGCCCGACGGCTTTTGATTTCCACTGAAAAATATTGTCCGACCGGCATTTGAATACTGTATGTACTGGATATATACTGTATATATAGTATATATTTGTTATTTAATTTGCGAGTGTTGCACTCCAAGGACAACGCTAGAAGAATGCTAACCGTCCCTGACACACATTTCGCATTTAAGACCGACAACAAAATTGAGGAAACCCGGCGAAATTTTCGCATCAAAACGCGCGCTTGACGCTCGTTCTCAGTTTTCTTGGGCATGGCCGGTAAAGAGATTAATTACCCGAATCCGGCTGACAGTTAGCACATTTCCTGTCAGAACCGCGCACAGTTAATTAGCTGGGAGCCAGCGCGCGACCCAAAGAAAGGAGAGAGGGAAGGGGGAGTGAGATAGCAGTAGAGTTTGGGAGAAAGAGAAAGCGAGTATGTGGCAAACGCGAACTAAACAAAACTGCTGACGTCAATTGACGCACAGCATCCGCAGGACACTTGGAGCCCATAGAGAGCACAATGGTCAATTACACGCGCCGCATTCGTTCGTTTCGCTATTATGGTCAACCGCAAACACACACAGCGAGGAAATGCAGAATGGCGAAGGGAAAGAGATTGTGACTACGACTGTGATTATTTATGTGCAACTGTCAGATTAAAGCCGTCGACAGTTGTCAGCGCTTTTGTTTCACATGTCAACAATTCAGGCTCAAGATTAGCAGGAATCAATCATCAAACATACGGTGCAAATTGCCACAGACTCTTTTTTTTTCTCTCTCTCTCGGGCGCGCAAATGCAAAATGAGAATTTCTCTTCGTCTTTTGTTTTTTGTTTGTGATTGGTTGCATCTGCTGTTTAGCTGACAGCTGTGTCCTTGGCGTAAGCGAATGATGCAAGCGATGTTTGTCAAATGAAAACGAACAAGTTTCAACTGTTATTTAGAGGTGCATTAAACTGTTGAAATTTGGCGTCAAATATTAATAAAACTTTATTGTTATTTCTAGTTTTGATCAGCTTTTAGAATCAAATAAAAATTCCTTTATTATGTTTTGCTTATTTGCTTAGTTGTCTATAACAGCTAGTGGTTTTAAAATGTGTTTTACTGGAGTAAACTTTTAATAAAAACCAATAGAACCAATGTTAACAAAAGTTGATAGTAATTTATAGTTTTCATCAGGTTTCATTATCATAAAGATTTGCCTTTTAGAGGTCCAAAAAACTATTCCAATTTGGTGTCAATTTTCTTGCAATTTTCAGTTTTTATATATAGTTAAGTAAACTTTTAATAACACTAAAAAATTATTAACATTCAAAGTAAAATATTAATAAATGGTTATTGTAATTTTTAGTTTTAATCAGAGAAGCTTTTCTTTTTAATTATGGTGTCAAATGTTACCCAAACGTTTGTCGTGATTTCTAGTTTTTTTTTTTTAATTTACAATCAGGAAGATTTACTTCGTTATTATTGCATAGATCTCTGTTTCTTTAACAGTCAGTTGCTTGAAAATGTGATATATTTACTTTAAATAGGATTTAGATACTCCAACTATCTTTCGCCAACAAGCTGCATAAATTATATTGTGATTGTGTTTCTAAAATCGTATTTCTATATATACTGCACTTAAGCTTGAAATTCATCAAAGTTCCCTCTCATTAATGTCGCAAATGAAGAGTGTTGCAAGTAATTTAACTTGCTTGCCAGCACAGCAAAGGCAACAAGCTCCATATATGATATATATGTAACATATGTGTAGACTATTTTATATATGCAGAGATTACTCCTTTCGTCACAGGCTACAAGAGGAATGCTTGAGAGCTTCACACTCGTCGTAAATTACAACGATTTACATATGATTAAAGAGCTGATTGTGTATGCATTCAATTTGTGCCTGGATAAGCGCTCAAAGCGTTGCACGTAAATCACTCGGCAGACACAACACACGCAACGCACACATATTTGAATACACACGTGAGCAACGTATCCAATTAATAAGGTCGCATATGTAAATGATTAATGATTGACCGTCTATTGGCCAAAGGGCAATGGATTGGTTAAGCTGTCCGTTCCACATGGCGTATGCATAATTAAAATACACACGCACACACAAAAAACTAACAATAGTTTGCCACAAAAGCATTTAATTTGCCAAGCGAGTTGTGTTTTTGATTTCATCAAGACTCTAGCTGAATTTACTAGCAAATAAGCGAACAGCTCTATGAACATTTAAGCCTTTTACGATTTGGCCAAGTCAATTAAATACATTTAAATTGTTTATGCGAAGGACTTAAACTGTTTTAATGGCCGGCCATAAAAGTGGCAAGTGGCAAGTGGAAAGTCGTTGGCGCTCATAAAAGCGAAATAAAAATGCAAAATTAAATGCACAATTGCAAAATGCAACAGCACAAACGAAGTGGGAAGCACCTGCTAATCCTGCTGCACAGGACACACAACTCGATGTAGAAAGTCAGAGCGCCCCAAAGCTGTGAGCTGGAGGATTATGCAAATGCAAAAGACGTTGACTCTACTCTTTTTGCTTGTGCTCCAGTTTCTATTATCTTGCGTATAAGTAATTATGCTAGAAATTACAATAACCTAAAGCCATTTGCATATGCATGTCACAAGCATTTGCCATTTTCACTCTCTCTCTCTCTCTCTCTCTCTCTCTCTCTGTAGCTTTGAAACTGACCTCACTAGAAACACATATCAATGCTCGACCCGTCGCTTTTAGTTCGGCCATGCATCGTTGACCAATTCAGCCAGGCAGTTATGATGTTCCTCTCATCCTCCTTTTGCATCTTTTATCTCTCTGCATATATGGCCTAAATGCGCTTTTCGCCTGGCATCCGGTCGCCTTTGGCTTTCCAGTTTTGCCTTTGTGGCCAGCAGTGAAGCTCAGTTTGATGCTTTTGTTGGGCGAATGTGCTCTCAGATTACGCTCGTACTTAGTCAAGTAGGATGAGCACAGTTGCGGTTTGCGGTTCACTTGCCTCGCTTGCTTCGCTTCAACCTTGAAGCGCATATAGCGCAGTGCAAAATCTGATTTCCACCTGAGGCTTAGTTTATGACGAGTCTGTCAGTTGTAAGCAAGCAAACAAAGTTCATAAATGCCGCTGCAGCAAGTGCAGAAAGTTCTTTGCTAATTCCTTTCTAACTCTAACAAGTTAATGGTGCAATTTCTCATTTATGAGCTGACCAGATTAAGTATACGCAATGTGTTGACCTGAGAGATTCAACTGAGCAGTAGCTGCAAATATATTAAAATGCATATTGTACTACGTATACGCAATGTGTTGACAGCGGGGACAATACGAAAGTTACGCATACGCAATGTATTACATTTTTAAGCACTGCTGAACTTAATTTAAAAAGAATTAAGTCAATGTCTAAACTAATCTTTATATTAAATGCCAATATGACGTATACGCAATATGTTAACAGCAGTGACAAGAAGTTGCGTATACGCAACGTAAATTTTTTTTAACGCTGTTGCACTTAATTTTAAAAGTAAAGCTTCAAAATTGCAATTGCATTTATTAACAAGCTAATCTTTCCTTATTTCAAACCCTGATATTACGTATACGCAGTGTGTTGATAGTAGGGACAATTAAAAGTTGCATATACGCAATGTGATAAATTTTCCTACACATATAGACTTCATTTGAAATTAAAGCTTGCCTTACATCAAATCCTGACATTAAGTATACGCACAGCTCAAACATATCTTACATTTTTAAATACAACTAAACTTAATTTACCCTAATGCGAAGCTAGTCCATGTGTATTTGAAACCCCGATATTACGCATACGCAATGTGTTGACTTCCTAAGTCCCAGCTCAAACATATTAAATTGCATCTAATATTAAGTATACGCAATGTGTTGACAGCAGAGACAACAACTAGAAATTAATTATACGCGGCGTATTACGTTTTGAACGTATTTAGGCTTACTTTAAAAAAATCAATTGTAAAGCTAGGCTTTGCCTTTAAAAAAATATTACGTATACGTAATATGTTGACCTCCATATTCACAGCCCAAACATATTAAATTGCTTATAATATTAAATAAACACAATGTGTTGACAGCAGACGCAAGCTGACAGCATTTCAAACAAAGAAATCAAGTATACGCAGCGTATTAAGTTCTTAAATAAAGCTAAATTTGCTCTAAAGAATCTTTCTTTTGATATAAATATAAAAGAAGTCCAACTGCATTCATCAAAACGCCTATTAAAAGCTAATCTGGCAATATTTCATACCGAACAATGTGTTGACCTGTTGGACAGGAACTGAGCTGCCATTTTAATTATGTTTTGTTGTGAAAGCCAAAACAAAATCCCAAGAAAATCGCAAAACAAACGATAAACGTTGATTGACCCAGCACGCTAGAGAGAAAGCAGAGAGAGAGAGAGAGTGAGAGACTGAAAACAGAAACCAGCAGGTGATGAAAATGAGAGACGAACGAAAGAAAGGAAAACAAAGAGGGCCGAATATGCAAAGCGGAAGCAACGAGGACAATTTGAGTCCATTAGCTGTTAAGCCAAAACGACAGGCCGAAAAACAACAACACGAACAAGAAGAAGAAGCAGAAGTAAGCGACACCACAGCAGCAGCAAAACCGCACAAGCTAATAATGTCGTCCACTGTGTGTGCACCTGCAAACTGAGCCATTTAATGGACTCCAACTACTGTGGCAATCCTCCATTTCAACGTCCAGCAACTGTTGATGGCGCAGAGAGCGAAAAAGTTTTTTGCTCTGTATTTCTCTCCCAGCGGGTTGCTAAACAATATTACTCGCTGGTCATGCTGATTGCCCTCTGCTAGCCAATAAATACATGAAAGTTTTACCCCCTTTCGCTCCTCCTCCCTCAGGTGCGTGCTTTGAAGCGGAAATTCGCATGTTTAATTTCGATAATCACAACTACTGCAAGTGTGTATTAGTTTTTAGTCCTCCTCTGAGTAATTGATGTGAATTTAGGCAAATCTGTTCGAATTCCTGCCAAATTTGTGAAGCGGAAATGCAATTTGTATTTTGCTGTAGTTTTGAGCAGCGGAAACGGAAGTTGCTTGCCTGCATGTCGATCAACGCAAGTCTGTCGAAAACAGTCTCTCTCATAAATATTGTATTGACACATGAGTTGTAAACAGTTCAAAACTCTCCCCTATACATAATTCAATCAATATTTAAGTGCTTAGCATTTTGTTTGTTTATTTGTTATGCAAATGCAAGCAAATATTAATTAAATTTCCAATTGGTGGTGTAATGTCTAAACTGCACACAGTTGATTGGATTGACATTATTGTTGCGTTTGTCGGATAATCGTTGCTTGCAATTAAGACTGCCATAAAATTATATTTGCTTTGTGAATTTCACTGCTCAAATATTAATACTGTTTATTGCAGCTTAAAATTCTTTGTGCGCAAAGTAGTTTTAATGCTTCCCTAAGACTCTTGAGCACTTGCCAAGTCAACTCCTTTGTCATTTGTTCCTGTCACTGCTTGGCATTTAATCAACGCTGCACAAAAAAGTGTTGTGTGCATTTTTAAACGCTTCGCTGCAAGCTGAAAACTTCGCACTATGACTTGGCGCAAAAAAAAAAATATATATATAACATATTTCGACTCCAGCAAGTCTGCAATATTTGGCAACATATTCGCCCCTTGTTGTCTGTTGTCTGTAAAATAAATAGTTTCCTCTGTAACGTGCTTAAACAAAATAATTGCTTCTCTTTCCTATGCTAAATAAATAGAGAGAAATATGGGAAATAAATCGTTATAAATTGCTTAAAGCATTTATAACACTATTAAGTTTTATTACATTTTAGTCACAGCGTAACTCATAGTCTAGTCAACTTTTATTTGCCACATTCTAGCTCATTCCGAAGGGCAAACGTAATAAAGCAGTCGATGATGATGAGTTCGTGTAGCATTCACAGCACCGTGTATGTAAAGCACTTCTGTCAAAGCAAACAGAACTTATTGGAAATTTTTCTCATTAACTTTTCTAACATGTAGCAGCAGCTAAGCTTAGTTAGTCCGAGGAATAGTTCCACAATTAGTTAGTTAGTTGGTCGAGGACATTTAGTTTAAAAGTTTGCATAAATTATAAAAGAAGTGATGTGAAGTGAGGGGAGAAATGTTCTCCCACTTCGCTTGTGACAACAAATATCCCGTCAATTTGTTGACACATATATTAGCATATACGTGTGCGAGGCTTTTACGTTGACAGCATTTCGACTTGGAGGTCATAATAAGCTTTAGACACACGCACTCAGATCCTGTCACATATCACAGCGATAAGTCATGGATCTTGATATGCACTTGAATCAAAATCCAATTAATTTGCGTACACATAAATCATGTATCAAATTGAATGAGGTTTGTTTTCGCTTTTCGTTTTCAATTTTGCTGTGTAACTCGATATGCGATAAACGTTATTTAAGTTCATATTTTATTGCCGATATTTGTACGATGTCAGCACAAAATATTGGCAAAGTCCTTTGATTAATGTGCCGCAAAAGCGTAATTATGAGTTCAACTTCAAGCAGGTGAAACTTTCGACGACCTTTTCAACGAAAAGCTAAAAGCTTTTCTGCTTGGTCTCATAAATATTTTTGCGATAATCTACTTTCGAAAGTTTTGTTTGCCAAACTAAAAGATATGCGCATCGTTATTAATTTCTAATTAATAACGTTTTTGGCTTTGTAACACTTCGAGTCCTCAACAAACTGTAGCCCTCAATTTTCATTTAGTTCATAAACAAAATTTAGAGAGTAACTAAAGCCACACAAAGAGTTTCGCCCACACACAAACACAAAGCCCAAAGTGAATGCCAAAGCAAAAATGCGGCTGGCAAAACTTTGACCTTTGCGACTAGGCGAAAAAGTGAAATAAACAAACAAATTAAAGCAAACATAAAATAAAGCCGCCTCTAAAGCAAAACAAAATGCCTCACTGATCGGGGTCGTCTTTTGGTTAGCAGACGTCACAGTTGGGGAAAAGAGAGAGCGAGAAGTAAAGGCTTGTGTGTGTGTGTTTTTGTTTGTCTTGGCGCCTAAATGCTTGGGCGTGCCCTGATAACCAAGACGAAGGCGGAGTCTGTAACACGAACTAATTCTCAAGCCAGGACTAAGATAACAATTTTTGTGCGGAGGTCGAAATAAATCACACAGCAAGTATGCTGTCAAGCAATTTGTTATTGAAGCTCAACTCGATGTAGTTTGAATAGCGTCGAATAACTCTTCATTGTGTCGCACATATTTCATAATTAATTATGTGTAATTACGCTGTAATCTCTTGCAAGCAAAACGTATTGAATTCGCATAGCAAGAAAATCAATTACAAGATTTCTCAGCTAGATTTTCACGCCACAGCCAAAAATCTCTGCGCTGACAGGAAATCTCTATTCAGCATGTATCTGTCAGGAGGACTACAACAACAACAACAAACAGGAACAAGAACATTTGCTGTTTTATGTCTAAAAATAAAGTGAAATGCCAAATATTACGCATACGCAGCGTCGCCAAGGAGCAAGACTCAAACTACCCCAACTTTTATGTTGTTAAAACAATGCTCTCTATGGCATTGGGTGTTTTTTGAGGGTGCCGCCCACTTGGGATTGTTAGGCGTTCGCATAATTAGCATAAATGTCATAAATACTCTGGTGCCTTCTCTTCGCTTTGCTTCGTTCCGAAACCCGCAACAAAACGACGCTTTGAGTGTAGTCGTAATGGGTTTGGTTTTCGGCATCTTTTCATTTATTTTTTTCCGTTTTTTTCTGTTTTTTGTTTTTTTTTTTTTTTTTGCGCCTCTTGAACAAGAAGAATATCGATCCAACTTTAGGCACAACTTTGCCATCCGAAATTAACATGGAAATCAAATCAACAAATGAAACAAAGTGAAATCAAATAAAAATGTTTGCGCAAACAAAAAGGCGAGAAACACAAAACAACAAAAAGAAAGCAAATCGCAAAACGTTGTGCAAAAAGTTAAGCAAGGACCAAGCACACAGGACAACAGGAAACACAAAAGGCCAGGCCCCGCAAAAACAAATTTGTATTTCGTCATTGGCCGCGTGCCGTTTTCCCATTCGCAGTGCCATAGCAAAGTGCGTAAAAACTAAAATGTATTTCGAAGCGCACATTTGGCTAAAGGGCTTGCCTCCGATGCCTTTTGGCCAGCGGCTAAAACTAAAACCGAGGAGTGTCTTCGTGCTGTGTGTGTGTCCTTGGGCATCGTCTCATGCATTGTTCCCATTAAAGTAACAGCCAGCAAATGGCATTCAAAGCATTTCAAGCACACACACCAAACCAAAACTCAAGGGCTCTGAACTCCACTCGAGTCGAGTCGAATCGAGTCGAAGCTGCCAGGCGCCTTGGACGATTGCGACAGACGATTTGACTGTCTCATTAGACGTAATTCAAGCAGTTTCACTACTGTTGTGCTTCGCTCTCTAAACTACATTGAACTCTTGCACACAAATGACATTTAGCAACTGCGTGTGCTGTGCTTTTGCTGTGTGCAGCGGGGCGTATACGTAATGTGCAGTCGTAATACTTTTGCAAGCAGACTTGAGCTACACATAAAATTCTGTGTGTTTGCTAAGAAATTGAGCTGGGTTACTGCAACTGCTGCTACTACAACAATAATCTGGGGAATTTGATAAATATTATATTAAATACGCATTCTTCTCGATCTTATTGTTATTAAAGTTCGCTTTGTTGCATTTTCTATTGAGCGATTGTCTGTGGAAAATTCAATTTGTCATGAGACGAGATTTTATTGAATGTCATACACAAGCGTATTTATTTTTGTGCTCTGCCAGAAATAAATACGCCGGGATTTGACCGATTTCCCAAAATATAACCAAAGGGAATTAGGAGAAGGGAAAGCAAAAAGAGAAGATTAAGGTTTTAACAACTTATTATGAAAGCAAATAACATATACAAATAATAAATAAATTTAAGTAATAAAATGTTTAGTTAAATAATTAAAAGTTCCATTTAAAGTAATACTTTTTAAATAAATAGTACGAAATCTGCAGTCGAGTGCGTATTTAAGATGCCTGCTACCCATTTTGAATAAAAATAAAACAGTGCGAAATTATTCTTAAAGTATACCAAATTATTATACCAATGACAATTTGTGGTATATCAATATACTAGTACAACCAATATGTTTTTCTAAATATATTTTGAAGCATACAAAAATACTAAAATATACATAAAGCTATTTCTGGTATATCTATATACTAGTCCATTTTAACATTTAGAATATATTACAAAATATACTAAAATATATCAAATTATTATACTAAAAAATACTATAATATACTGAACGCTATTTCTGGTATATTACTATACTGATGCATTTAAAATATACAACAAAGTACAACGTATAACCAAAAATACTATAATATACTGAAGTCTTTTTCTAGTATATCATTATACAATTACATTCAAAATATACTACACAGTACAAAATATACCAAATTTTCTTCTTAACTATTGAAAACACATTATATTTATTGTCTAGGCTGCTTAAAAATAATTTCACTAAAACAAAATATTTCCCATTAGGTCAAACCAAGTTGAGAGTTCATTAAACCATAATTGAAATTACTGTGATTATCTATTACCCCAGGTTAAGAATATTTAAAATAGCTTTGCACAAATCCATAGGCCAAATGGTATTTTGTATTTTTTCCTGGAACCTCAATCCTAAACTGCAAAGCAATAACAACACGCATTCTATATTTAGGTCAAATAGTAAAGCGAGCAGCTGCTACGCACTCGAAGCTAATACAGTTTTATGGATTCATTTTTTTGTGTTATTTGTTTTTGTGCTTTTGCGATATAATGCTATAGAAGTGCGCTTTAAATATTCATAGATAGGAGCTTAATAGGACTTAAGAACAAAGGAAGTGTCAGGGTGAGCCGCAACTGGCAACCTGAAAATTGATTTTGTGGCTTCAAGCACAATGCAATTGGGTCAGAGTTAGTCAAGAGTCAAGCACTCCTGATGGCGCTGCAATTCGGTAGAACACAGTGACAGTAGAAAGAAGAAAAAAGAAAACTCACCTGTAACCAAACAGGAAAATGAAACTACAGCAGCTGCAGGCAACGCGTGTGGCGTGCGGCGTGTGCGGCAAGTGACAGGTGGCGTGTGTGGCAAGAGGCAGGAGTGATGAAAGGCGGCGTTTTCTTTGCTGTGTTTTTTTTTGCGTTTACTCTGTGCTGATTGATTTCTCTCACTCGAGTTAATTGAATTGATATTAAATTGCAGTTGCAGAAACTCGCGAGTATCTCACACACTCACACACACTCACACAGTAAATGTTGTATTGTATATTTGTTTTTTAGTTTATTTTTGTTGGTCCTGCGGCTGAAGGAGGAGCGCAATGCAATGCGACAGATGCGGTCAGTTGCTCTCGCGCGACTGACTGATGAATGAGTTCGCTGCTCGTTGAGGTCGGTCTTCTTTCTACTCGTGTGTGTTCCGTTACTCTCGGTATTCACTGAGTGTATTCGGTTCTATTCAGTGTATGCGTGAGAGGTTAATATTGTTGTTTTGCTTTTGCTTTTGCCTTTGCTTTAGCTGGAGGCACAGCCAAACAATTTCAATTCGGCTCGGCGACTACTGGGCCAATGGGCCAAGTGCGAGCGCAGCGAAAGCACAGTAACAACAACAACAAGAGGAAAGCGAAAACGAAACGAAACCAAATATGCCTTAAATAATTTATTGCATTTTTCATCAACAACAAAAAAGTAATAAACACAATGTACAGAGAAAAGCGCCAGAAAGCTTCAGCTACAAGTCACTTGTAACACGTTCTTTTTTTTTGTTGTTTTAATCTTCAATTAAAGTACAAATATTTTTAATATTTTTATTGTTGTTTGACTAACAAACTAACCGTTGAGGCGCCAGGACACACGTTGAGCCCGCGCGACTGTCAAAAGAGAGAGAGCGAAGAGTGAACGAGAGCGAGCGAGTAAAAATACGTCCACTCCGCTGCGTGACTCGAACTGAATTGAAAAGCGTTTTTGGCCAACCTCGAGTTGCAGAGCGTTTTTCACTGATGGAAAAATTCTTCTCACAATTTTCTCAAGTGCCGCCAGCTTCGTCGACGTCCTCTTCGTGTCTCTGTGCGTGTGTGCATGCGTGTGTGTATGTGTGTCTGTATGTGTTCATGTTTCGCTTCGTATCTATAAAGTTTATATTTCCATTGACACCCTTTCCCCAAGTGTTCTGCATGTGGCTTTGGCCCAACGTGCGAGTTTCATTTCCATTTCGTCTCAACCTGTGAGCTTGCCAGAGCTTTCTCTCTCGCTCTCTCATTACTCTTTGCTCACCTGTTTCAGCTGTTTGCATTGCGCTTTCCAGATTGCACAATAATAATAACAACATGTGTAGCTTTCTCACATTGTGACTAAACTTTTGCATTGCTTTACGCACTCAGCTGTTTACGCTTCGGCATTTTACAGCTGAGCTGGCCATGCTTCAACTGAAGCTTTTAAAAGCTATAGCATATAGATATGGACTAGATCAGAAGTAATTTTAATGGCTATGATCTTGACATTCATTTGAGTGCATCAAATTCGAGGCAACTATTCCAAAAATGCAGCTGCAAATTTATTAAAGCAAAATATTGTAGCAAATTAAATATTTGTAATTCTTTCAGTAATATATAATGAATGAAATTATAATTTTGTATTTCACTATTTGAATATCATATAAACATTAATTTTTTAAACATTCAATCAATATTTTGCCATACTTCGAAAAGAAAATTCAAGTTTTTATCATAGCTTTTATATTCGCAAGAATTTATCGAATTATAAATCAACATACATTAAATTTAAAGAAATTAAGCCTTATATATAATAAATATTTTATTTTGTATAAACTTTCCAAATTGAGAAGTTTATAGGAAAATTATATTTTTTTCTAATACAAATTATTTCATTTAAAATTTGATTTTATAGTAATAACAGAAAATAAAGGAGAATGTTTTATTTGTTATTCATTTTTGGAATTGAGAATTCGATAGGAAATTGAATTTCTTTCCTATATAAAATATTTGATATTTCTTAATTATATAACACAAATTGAAATGATTTCTATATATAATAGATCTCTATTAAAGTGCTTACTTTAAGTTAACTTTAGTATAAAAGTTGTAGACATTCTTACGGTATGCCTACGTATCAAAAGAAAGAGAGAGGTAAAGTGAGAGGGAGTCAAACTCTGACGACATTCGACAATGTTGTGCACTTCCAGTTGACGAGCTTTTACTGTCTATGTTGCGTGAGAGACTGAGAGAGTGAGAGAGGAAGCAGGCGAAGCTTTTGCTCCAGTCGAGAAAGAAATAGGCGGCTATGCGAAGCTTTTACTCGGCAAGCAAACGCTTCGGCAGCGCAGCGCGTTTCATTGATGCCCAAATATAGGTCAACAACGTGCTGCGCTGCAGTCGCGGAGGAAAGTGAGAGAGAGGGAAAGACGAAGAAAGAGTGAAAGGGCAGGCAGTCGAAGACGAAGGCAGCGAAAAAGACGTCGTTTATGGGTTTATCAGTGCAATGGAAACGATGCTGATGCCACTTTGTGTACATGTCTGCATCTCTGGCATGTGAGTGTGTGAATGTGTGTGCAAATATTGTGAATTGCTTAGATGGCCATAGTTGTCGTTGTCGTTGTCGTACTTGTCGTAGTTGTTGTTGTTACCATTGTCGTTGTCGTTGTTCGATGCCGCTGACATTACCGCAGTTGCGGCCGCCATTTGAAGCAGTGAGTTCGCAAAAACAATTTGCACGACATCGCGACACAACGCATCGCATCGCGTATACGCCCCGTTATCATCAATGACTGAATTTATGACCGGCCTTGTGTCGGCATTCACAAATATTTGGTGCATTTGTCATGGACTCGTCGCTGCTGTCGACGGCGACGTCGACGTCTCCGTCACAGTTTTGTGTTGCAGTAATTGAATTTTATGCGCCGACAGCTGACAACACATTTTGCCTTTTGTGTGTGTTTGCTGCATTTTTGCTTTTTGTTATTTCGCAACGCGTTTTGCTTCATTCTCTCTTTCTGCTTTTCTATTTTTGCGCCCTAAATTGGGTCAAAAGTTGAACTGTTGTTGGTCCCAACGATTGTTGCTCTAGCTAAGCACATTTTCAGGATAATCTTAATTGCGCTTTTAATACTTCGTCCTCCTTCTTCTCCTTCGTGCGTCTTTTATCATTCCGCCCGGAATCCGCAGCGAGTTCGTTGCATTACGCCAAGGACTTGCTTAAGGGATAAAGCAAAAGCTTGTTCATGTCGGCGTGTTTGACGCCTCGCTGAATGTGCAAGAAGGCAGCGCAAAGGACCTCAAGGATTTCAAAGCACGTTGCCCTCCTGCTCTGACTATGGCTCTGACTGTGGCTGTGGCTGTGGCTGCCTCAAGCTCAAGCTCTTTTACTTTTGCGCTGCTCACGTGCATTCGTTCCAATGGCCTCGCAGGCAGGCAGGCAGTA
Source organism: Drosophila pallidifrons (assembly GCA_023558445.1). NCBI lineage: Eukaryota > Metazoa > Arthropoda > Insecta > Diptera > Drosophilidae > Drosophila > Drosophila pallidifrons. The sequence continues at coordinate 25,479,649 of CM042347.1, read as the reverse complement.
AAGAAACCTAACTGCCAACCCAACGCAACGTCTTCCATTTTAATCGCCCCCTCGAGACGCACTTACTCAAATCCATGCTACGAGCAATTTTATTTCATCCACTTGAAAATCGAAAATCCCCTAGCCTATGCTTATCGCTAAACAATTTGCTGTGTGTTTGGCTGTTTGGCCAATGGCAAACACAGTACACAGTACAGCACTCTTTCAGCCAAATTATCTATGTGGAAACGATGAATGAAATTGTTGTCTAACGGCCACTTTAGCCCAAGCTCAATGGCCATAAAAACGGGCTAACAAAATGAGTGCTGCTCGGTCTTATGGTCAGCTTCCTTCTTCGCTTCCTTCCGGCTCTGTGCCCTTTTTTCCACTCAGCTCTTTCTTGTAGCTATCTTGTTGCCAGAGCTGTTTTGGCATGAATACGTAATAATAAATCAATGAGAAAATAAAATAAAGCATTGTTTAAGACTGACAAAAGCGAAGCTTTCCGACAACGAAATTAAAATCGAATTACGCGTTTAATTTTTGCAATAAATTAAGCAAAAGAAGGAAAATAATATGAGTGCAGCTTGTGTCAATGGGTTAAGTGAAGTATAAATCATCGCAAGTCAAAATGGGAAGTAGTCGAAGCTATTGAGTATTGACTTCCTTGCGTATACGTAATTTCGCAGAAAGCAGTTCAATAAATTCAACACTAAATTTTAAAGCAAAATACCGATTAGCTAGAAATCCGGCAGTCGTATACGTTATTTCTGGGAACGAATTGATAATGCTCTGATATTGTATTATTATTGCCACCAAGGAAGCGTATTTAATACGTATACGCAATGTTGACAAGCAATTACAATTAAATGTCAGCTTATCTGCAGTTGTCTAATTACTACTTCAAACAATTTGGCTGAGTTATTGTCGTGATGCACTTTACGGCCTTAAAAGATATATTAAATAAATAGTAAACATAATTGTTGCACCTGAATATTTGTTTACTTACAATTTATCATGTTTAAAGAGAGTGCAGAGAGCAAGTGTAAATTGCAATGTAAACTGTTTAAATACGATTTTTATAGATTACAAGCTCATTATGATAATGTCATTTGGGTTTTCGATAACAAAATCGAAGCAGCCGCTCGTATGACAAATCGAATGAAACCGAAACTCACAGCGTTGAACTTTGTGTACTAAATACTTTATCGTATTTCGAGCCGAACCAAAAACATTGCGTGTGAGCTAAGGAAATTCGCAATTAATACTATCGATCAATAACTATAAAGATATAATTCGCTCGAAGTGTTAGTGCGTTCATTTATGGACATTGATTAGTAATGACACAAAAAGAAAGCGCTTATCTTGAGTATCGAGTATTGTCGAAAATCACAAAATTTCACTGCGTAGTTAACAAACAATTTATTAATTAAGCGCCTGTCAAATTTTGGCTCCACTGATTAGCCTTGTTGTCAGTTCCACAATAAATCATTTGCCCAGCCCTCTTCGATTTTATTTTGTTTGGGGGGTAATTGATGTTTATTTCACAGTTTCCTTTAGATATTTCATAGAAGTATTGAGTATAGACTTTGGAATTTATGTATGCCAATTTGTTATTAATTTAAAGTGCATTAATATTCAGTCTTTAAAATTTGCATAGCTAAATAGTGCATTGATTTTATAATTGCATTGTACGTTTATTATCGTTATGGGATAATTGAATTTTATTTCACAGTTTCCTTCAGATATTTCAATAAAATATAGTGTAGAGTATTTGAAGTAAATTTATTCCATTTTATGAAATTTATCTATGACAATTTGTTATTAATTTAAAGTGCATTAATATTCTATCGCTTGGAGAATTCAAGTCAATTAGAAAGTCCCATCAATCTTCAAAATTTGCATAGATAAAAACTGCATTAATTATATAAAATATTAATTATAATGTGTGCATATCATTCATATATAAATTTGCTTTCATTTATCAACCTTTTTAAACCCTTTAGATAGTACTTTATTAAAAAAAGTGTTGTTCTAATTAAATGTTTCTTGTACTATCATTTTAATGAATAGAACTTTTCCATTCAACATTAGTAACAATAGACTTTGTTCTATTTTATATTAACAACACAAAAGGCGAACAAATCATTTCATATGTACTCGTACTTGATCATATGAGTAGCTGTTATAAGATACCATTAGTTATTGAGCCAGTTCATCATGATATGTATTTGTTATTATGCAAAGAGTGTTCAGCGATTGGCAGACACAATGCCTGGAGACTTATCGATAGTCAGCATGTTGTAGATTATTGCGAACAAATAAACGACAACCTCGATGACTCATGTGGGGTGGTCAGTTATTCGAGACGATAATACTTCAAAAAAAAATGTATACATATATAATTCGGCAACAGCTCATCGTTAGATAAGAAACCGATCGATAAGCTTACAACTAAGACAGGCATATTAAACATGACGTATTGTCATCATAGACAACACAGATAACAGAGTCAATCAACGGGTCAAGTTCTCGGTCAGAGAGAGAGAGAGAGTGTGGAAGAGTGAGAGCGAATGAGAATGCGATTTTCAACACCTGATCGAAAACATATGGTAGGAAGGGGGCGATAAGTGGGAAAGCGGCTGCCAAAAAGCATTCAATATTCATTATCAATATATGAACAGCGCCGTCGCAAGATAAGAAATGAAATGTCAACTGTGCCTCCAGACCACAATTCAGCTCATAAGTGAAAGAGTCGCCGTGCCGAGCGGAACTCTCAACGGTCGTTAGAATTACAACTAAAATATACGAAGAAGAAGAGAGAACAATTTCTGCAAAACGGCTGTGAAAATAAAACCCCAATTGTACAGCAAATATTTGCTAAGACAATCAATAAGAATTCACCGCGCGTGTGTCGCGACTGAAACTGGAAAAACGTAGAAAAAAACCGAAACCGAAACGCAATTAAGCAAAGCAATTTCATAGACATGTCCGAATTTCTGCGGGAACATGTAAGTTATCAAATGAGGGGATCTCATTTCAGCGGAGCTTATCACAACATTGCTCAAAGATAACACGAAAAACTAAATTACGAGTGTGAAGAATTTTTTGTGTGCTGTGCTCGAACTGTCGTCGCTCATCATTTGCCACGCGTGTCGCAAAATTCGTAATTGACATCAAGCTAAAAAGACTTCCGCATTTATAAAGACCTCAACGGGTCAGCGATCCCGATCATAATTCACCCTGAAAACTTAAGGAGCTTTGTGGAAGTGGTGTCAGGTGTCTTTTCTAGACAAATTTTTAGCGTGCCAATTTTTTCTGTGCAGAGTTGTATTGATAGCTGTGATAGCACGTGAAAAAGCTGGGCAATTTCTTATCAATAGCAAAAGTAAGCAGACATTAGTTAAAAATTGAGAGTCTAAAACATACCCTGGAAAGGAGACTTACGAAGCTTTATTTCATTACAAGGGTAAATAGAGCAAGTGACTCATTGACTTGCTGAACATGTTTCTAGAAGTTGTAGAAAGATTGTTTCTATTTTTTATCTATCAGAGTATTTGGTTTCTTCAATAGTGTTGCTACAATTGAAGTAAAGAAATATTTCTAAATGTTGTTTAAACATATTTCTTTATATATCTATTAAAGCATTGCTGATAAATATTATTAATTCAGTAAAAATCTTTTCGATATGTTCTATGTTTTTTTTCTATTCAGTCAAGTCATTTAATGTAGTCTAAAAAAAATGGCCTACAAGAGTTGCACGAAAAATTCCATTGAATCAATGCGATTAAGCCAACATCAAAAAGAAAACAAATTGAAATATCATTTCGACTGACTAAAATTGATAATTGATAATTACGTCATGTCAAGGGCATAAATAATAATTTCGATTTAATTTTTGACTAGCCATCTAAAATTTGCTGTCCACTTGATTGGTGACTTGACTTGTCCGCTGCAATCTGATGATTAGATCATCGTAAAAATTATTTTTCAATTAAAAGTTAATTCAACCATATTCGATTAAAGTTCAAATCGAAAGAAATGACTTCATCTATGAGTCATTCGTTGAGAATTAAAAAACAAGTCTAATGCATTTCCAGGAATTGTATTTAAATTAAACAAATCATTTATTGGATTATGTGCATTATTTATTTACTTTAGGTGTTGTTTTTGAACAGTAGCCATTTGTCATAATCTTATCAATTAGACACAGCTGGGTCTTCGCTTATCATAGATAAACAAGGTCGTTCAAAAAGGCCGAAAAATATATATTATATATTGGAAATGCACTTAATGTTTCCTGAATTTGGTAGCAGAGTCTACTATTTTAATTATAGTTTTCGGTATGGATCTTCTTCTTTTTTGGGGGTGCAATTATTGACTGTTTGTTGCTGTGTTCGATTTGGCGTCGTTGATTGTAAAATAGTGATAAGAGCTTTTCGTATATCGGCATTCCACTGATAAGATAAGCTCCAAAACATTCTATAGAGTAGTAACTGTTTGCCTAGCAGCTACTGTTTTGCTTTCCCTTATTCAAATAAGTTGCTGAGGAAGTTGCGAATATTTCTTTTAAAATCGCGTTTAATCTGCGGCTATTAAATGATTATGCCAGGAATTTCGATAATAAAACAATGCGGTTTTAGTTTATTGCAAGCAATTGGGTTAATCTATGAATGGTTTAAACATCTCGGCTGATTTCTTATCGAGAACCCCAGGCTACAACTCACCTTCGTTGTTATATGCAAAGATATGAAAATAATCACTCAATGAAATTGCTTTTTACTTCAAAGAAAGACAGACAATTTTTGTATATAACTCATTATCTCTTCGTATGCACTAATCTTTAAATAATGAAATGGTTTTATTTTATAGAAAGTGCAAAAAGTATTGACAATTTCTACATATAGTATAAGGCTCTATCTCTTTGTTTGGTTATCGAATGAACGGATGTTATATTTAAGAAGTTAGCACACTTTATCTCTGTCTATTATTATTTATTTACTATCAATGTCTGCGAAAGTCTCTACTTTTGTGCTTTAAGGGCATTAACAACAGACAACAGCTGCTGATTAACTTGGAACTTGCCGTGGAATTATTGTCGCCACTTTTGATACCCGCTACCCATAGAGTAGAAGGGTATTATAACTTTGTGCTTCTAGGAAATGTATGCAGCAGGCAGAAGGAGACAACTGCGGGCCTATAGAGACAATATAGACATGTCCATTTGTCCGTATCAATACCTAGATCTCAGAGACTGTAAGAGATAGAGATGTAATTTTTCAGATTTTCAAAATTGTTTGAAAAGTTATTAAAGATATACTTTTATATGGGCAAAAACACCTACTTATTAGATCCTTTAGCTGACAATCTGGTATATTTTGCACTCTATGGTATATTTTGAATGTTGTAATATATCAATATACCAAAGGCTGTATTTGGTATATACCCTTTACCCATTTTGAATGAATGCAAAATAGTGTGGTATTATTCTGCAAATATTCCAAATTATATATACTCCATTTTTAGTATATTTTAGTATTTGTGTAGTATATTCATTTGGTATATTTTAAGCTAAATACCGCACTAGTTTGCTTTCATTCAAAATGGATAGCTGGAATCTCACAGTCGAGCACACTTAACTGTAGTTTTCTTACTTGTTTTTATCAATACATTTTTAAATTTATAATGAGATCACTTATATAGCGCCCTTATCTATTTACAACTTTTTGGGGGAGTCTATAATTTAGGTAGCTTGTAGCCATAGCAATCGAAGTAACGATACCATTTACAACACTCATTACAACTGAAGTGAAAAATAATCAGTTTCACTCGCATTGAGAAATACTCTACGCGTATTTCAAAACTACTTGTCTTCAAGTTATATATCTATATCTTATCGATTTGAAGTGTGAGGGCGCGTGTACATCAACCAGACTATTATAACATCGATAAGATCTCTCACGATTTATTTCAAATTGCAGGGCGAATATGTGTGGGTTAAGCCACAGAACACAACATCGGAATTCGCGGTGCCATTTGGAGCACGCATCGTGCGCACGGAGAAGACTCAAACTTTGGTCTGCGATGATGCGAACAAACAGTTCTGGGTGCCAGCTGGCGATGTGCTCAAGTCGATGCATCTCACCTCGCATGAGGATGTCGAGGATATGATCACACTCGGCGATCTGCAGGAATACACAATATTGCGCAATCTACAGACACGCTATGCCAAGCAGTTGATTTATGTGAGTAGAAATTAATACTTTTCATTCCTATATACATATATATTAATATAAATATAACTTAAGTTTTGTAAAGCTTTGTTTTGATTTAGTTTTATTAGTTCTTAAATTATGTTATTGCAGCACTTACTTGTATTACAATTATGTTTTTATTATACACACTTTATTTAAAACTGAGTACTCTAAGATAAGATAGTTTATTGAACAGATTATTATTTCATATTATTATTTTATCTTTAATCTAACAATAGTATATATTTCAAGTTAAAGATACATTTGACTTTAATGTAGAAGTGAAGTGAAAACTTTAATACACAAGTATTATAAAGTACAGAGCTAAAAAAAATGTAGCCAGCTAATAATAAGTTAGCTTAATAACAAACCAAATTTAATTCAAATTAAACTTTATTCTATATTGAAATGTTCTTTTTACTGTCTGTCTAAATTTCTAAAAAAAAAAAAAAAAAAAAAAAAAGAATTCATTTTCATTTAACTTCATTTGAATATTCATATTCTTAACTATTAAGTATAGTCAGCTAACGTCTTGTAACATAGTATTTATTTTATTTTTTTTATTAAGCCAAAATCTTATGTACTTAATTTTAGTTTTTACTACATTTTATTTAATAAGCTAAAATACTAGTGAAATATAATTTAAATTTAATTTTATTTAATCTTTAATTTAAATACTAATGGTATTTTCCATACTAAGCATAAATTCTACTCTAATTTAATTTGAATATGTAATATATTTAAAGTATAAGTATTCTTTAAATACTAAAAAGTTCCCTATACCTAAACTCCTCTAACTAACGGAACATCTTTACTGTTTGCAGACCTACACAGGCTCCATGCTGGTGGCCATCAACCCGTACCAGATACTGCCCATCTACACACACCGCGAGATCCAGCTGTATCGCAACAAGAAACTGAACGAGCTGCCGCCGCACATCTTCGCCATCAGCGACAATGCCTTCCAGCGATTGCAGCGACACAAGGAGAATCAATGCGTTGTCATCAGCGGCGAGTCGGGAGCTGGGAAAACGGAGAGCACCAAGTTGATACTGCAGTATTTGGCAGCCATCAGTGGGAAACACTCGTGGATCGAGCAGCAAATAATTGAATCGAATCCCATTATGGAGGCCTTTGGCAATGCCAAAACGGTGCGCAACGACAACTCGTCGCGCTTTGGCAAATACATTGACATACGCTTCACACCCGACGGCGCGATTCAAGGTGCTCGCATTCAGCAGTATTTGCTCGAGAAATCACGTATTGTGTTCCAGAGTCGCGACGAGCGCAACTATCACATCTTCTACGCAATGCTGGCGGGTTTAAGCGCCGCGGAACGTGCTCGCCTCCAGCTGGAGGAGCAATCGCCGAGTCAATATCATTATTTGGCACAAGGCGGCTGCTTTACGCTGCCGGGCAAACAGGATGCCAAGGATTTTGCGGACATACGTGCGGCACTCAAAGTGCTCTCCTTCAAACCGGATGAACTGTGGTCCATACTTAGTTTGTTGGCTGCCATTCTCCATCTGGGCAATTTGCGTTTCAAGGCCATCGAAGTGGCTAACTTGGACACCGCCGAGGTGGATGATAACCTCAATTTGCAGCGTGTCGCCCAGCTATTGGGATTGCCAGAGGCATCACTGAACACCGCTCTCACGCAGCGGACCATCTTTGTGCATGGCGAGCATGTGGTGACCAGTCTGTCCAAAGAAGCGGCCATCGAGGGTCGCGATGCATTCGTTAAATCACTTTACGATGGCATCTTTGTGCGCATCGTGCGACGCATTAACGACACCATCGACAAGAAGCCAGAGGCGCCAGTGAACAGCATCGGAGTGCTGGATATCTTTGGCTTTGAGAACTTTGACAACAACAGCTTTGAGCAGCTGTGCATCAACTATGCCAACGAGAATCTCCAGCAGTTCTTTGTCGGTCACATATTCAAGGTAAGTTTGGACTATAAATCTTCCTTTACTCTTTAAGAATACTTAACATATTCTACCTTCACAGATGGAACAAGCCGAGTACCAGCTGGAGCACATCAACTGGCAGCACATTGAGTTCCAGGACAATCAGGACATTCTCGATTTGATTGGCATGAAACCTGTGAATATTATGTCGCTGATCGATGAGGAATCCAAGTTCCCCAAGGGCACAGATCAAACGCTGCTGGAGAAACTCCATGTGCAGCATGGCAATCGTTCGATGTATGTCAAAGGAAAAACCACACAGACTTCGCTCTTTGGCATTCGTCATTATGCTGGCATTGTCATGTATAATCCTCTGGGTTTCTTGGAGAAGAATCGCGATTCGTTCAGCAGTGATTTGCGCAATTTGGTTCAACGTGCCAGCAACAAGTATCTGGTGGATATTTTCCCGCATGAACTCCCCATGGACACGACCAAAAAGCAGCCAACGCTGAGCGTCAAGTTCCGCAATTCGCTGGACATGTTAATGCGCACCTTGTCGCAGGCTCATCCTTACTTCATACGCTGCATCAAGCCCAACGAGTTCAAGGAACCAAATGTGAGTAGAAAACGCTTGCATTTTTATTTCACTTCACTTCATTTAACTTGAAATTGGGGTATCTTTTCTGCTCACAAGTTCTTAAATTTATCGGAGCGCTTAAAAGTATGCTACATAAATTTGCTTACTCTGATTCGCGTGATTTTGGCATTTAAATTTGCTTGTTAGTAGCATTTTATAAAAATGCAATTGCCTCATTCTAGAATCAATCTTCTACTTATAGAATTATTTATCTACTATAAATATTTTCAAAGCACAAGAACTTAATTTTGTCGCTTAGCTGTTTGATTAGAGAGTTTTACTTAGGAAGTCATTTATTTTACAGCCGGATTTCTTGAGAAATTTTCTTCGTTCTTATCTTAAGAAAGAACTTTTACAGTTTTTGCCATAAAAGTGCTAAGTTTTTAAGCCATGCAATCCAAGTGAAAGATCTGTGAAAGTGTCAGCTAACGTTATTAAAATTGCAACTATTAATATACCTTAAAGAGAACTTCTGAGATATACATAAATCCCTCATCATTAAATAAGAGGATATGCATGTACTGAACTCACTCATAATTTAATTAGAGGATGTGCTTTGCAATGAACGTGAAATCCTTTAAGGCAACGCAATTATAATCACATCATCTTGAACTATTATTGGAATTTTAAAATGCAATTATTCATTATAATTTCGCTGTTGCTCTTACTAAAAAAAAGTGCAATCATCATACAGATAAACAGAAATATTCGAAGTGTGCAATTTTCATTAAAATGATAATTTTCTTTTAACGTGCATAATCAATGCATTATATTATTAAGAAGACTTTATGAGAATAGTATGAAATTCATCACCATTCTACGCTTAAATCCATAACAACCATGTGAATATAACAAAGAGCAGTTCATCAGCTTCATCTCTACATTCAACATAGAGATGTAAATCTCTATCTTCAACATACCATCATTAAGCTAACCTCATCTCTAACTTCATCACACTATCATCAAGAAACCACACTTCAATCGTCATCACATTATCATCAAGAAACCACTCTTCAGACGCTTAAATCATTCCATCATCATCGTTTCCTTAAGCGCTGCCTTACTAATCCCGTTTATCTCTGCCTCTGCAGAACTTTGACAAGGAACTGTGCGTGCGCCAATTGCGCTACTCCGGCATGATGGAGACTGCCAGGATACGCCGTGCTGGTTATCCGATACGCCACGCCTACCGCGCCTTTGTGGAACGTTATCGATTGCTGGTGCCACGCACTGGACCGTTGGATGAATGCGATTGCCGGCTGTTGGCGCGACAGATTTGCGAGGCAGCGTTGCCCGCTGACTCGGATCGTCAATTCGGACGCACGAAGCTGTTTCTGCGCGATGAAGACGATGCGCTGCTGGAGGCGGAACGCTCTCGGGTGATGCTCAAGTACATTGTGACCATACAGCGAGGTTTTCGTCGAGTGCTCTTCCGTCGCTACCTCAAGCGTTATCGTCAGGCCATCATCACGGTGCAGCGCTATTGGCGAGGACGAATGCAGCGTCGTCGCTATCTGACCATGCGACGTGGCTTCCACAGACTGGGGCATGCATTGCTGCCCAGCAGTTGACCACGAAGTTCACGATGGTGCGCAGTCGTACAATCAAATTGCAGGCACTGTGTCGCGGTTATTTGGCGCGAAAGCGTTTCGCTTTGGAGCTGACAACGCGACGTCAGCAGCACAAGGAAAGGAAACGCGTCAAGGAGCAGGAACTGATGCGTCTGAAAGCGGAGCAAGAACTGCTGCAACAGCAGCGACTCAAGCAGCAACAAGCTGAGGCGGAGCAGCTGCGTCTAAAGGCGGAGCAAGAGCAACAACAGCGACTCAAGGAGCAAATCGCAGCGAGAAATGCTGCTGCCATGGCTGCAGTGCATCAGCCGAAGCGCACAAAGTCCATCAAGCGTAACGAGCAACCTGTGCTGCCTGCCCCCACGTTGCAAGCACGCATGTCGCTACCCCCGCCGCCCCCGATGTCGCCCATCATCATCACACCGATGGCAGCACGGCCGAACAGCAGTGCAGCAAAGACAAACGGTTTGGCTGTGGAGACACCTGGCTACGATGCCTCGAAGCAGATTGTGGACGATGTGTTTGGCTTCTTGAACGATGAGCCCGATGTGAGTGGGCCACTGGGGCCGAATGTGAAGGAGAAGTCATTGCTCTTCGAGCGGGAGTTGCGATTGCGCAAAGACATTCCCACAAAGCTGTTGTCCCGACCCGTCAACTACTATGAGGCGACGCCACGCCCAATTGTCAATCAGACGCGTCTCTAGCAGTTGCGTGTGCTGGGACAGCCCTGAACAAAAAGAAACCATAACTAATATAGTTTTATTTCAGTGTATTTAAGTCTATATATATGTTACGAATATTAGTAGCTGATATTACAAAAGAGCAGTTGAACGTGGAGCTAACTTTTTGGCTTCCTCAATTGCTCGACTTGTGTTGTCAACTGGGAAAAAAAGAAACAAATGAAAAATATGGGACTTGTCTTTGTACAAAATGTTGTTATATAAATGTCGGCTTGTATATATATAAAATAATAGAAAAACAAAGCTTTGTTCCTTGTGATTGTTTGATAATGTTACATATGTAATTTAATTTATTTTGTATTTGTAAATAAAACGCGCTTCGGTGATATCTTAAGAATTTAGAGATATCCCCACACATATATTTATCTATATGCAAATCTCATTTGTCTTTTCGTTGTGGTTTGTGGTGTAGATTATGGATTGATTGTGTGTTCTGTTCTTTGTTCTTGTTGCTTTGCTCTCATCGCGCTTGTCTCACATTTGTTCTATATATATATATATATATATATCTTTATATAAGTAGTAAATTATATAGTCATCCTAAGCAGGCGCTTTTCCAATCAATGTCAACTGAATATCATCTTCGATTGCTATCTTATTGAGTCCATAGCTAAAATTAGTTGAGTGACGATTTTGGATCGCAATTTAATTTGAACTTGTTTTTATTATCTACGGAAATTTTGACCATATTTAATTTTGTTTTCTTATACTTCTATTCAAGTTATTGATAACGTATTTCAATTGCGCCACACTTGGGCGTTATTTACATAAACAGGCAAAAGACTGATTAGAGCTCTTTAATCTTTCAACATTTGATTGCCAATCCATAAAGTTATTGCTTCTTTTTATTTGCTATTTTTATATTTTATTTAAACAAATATTTTGAAATGTCATTGCGTGGTTATCTTATCCTACACTTACCTTCGGTTTGGCCTTCTGTTAATAGGGCGAGATATATTACAAAATCTCTATATAAATATAGATATCAAAGTTAAATAACCTTTATTATTATTTATGCTGTAGAATTGTCAAAGTTCACAAAATTTTAATTAAAAAAATGTTGTGAGTAATAGGAAAAAATTCATTCCGAAAAGTCGTGAAATAATACTAAAAACAAATCTTCAAAATTCTTTCAAGAAATCTTACTTTTTGAGGAAAAAAACTTTCAACTAAATGTTTAATGCTTTTAGTTTTAGAAATTACCATTTTTAATTTTATTTAAATTTCTTTTTTAGTACTAAAAATAATCTATTATTTTAATATCATTATTTAAAAGAGACTATTTGCCATGAATCATCAGAGACAAAAATTCAGTTTCCTCAATTTTTTAATTTTAAATGTTTTCTTCAACAATATCTCCAGAACTTTAGTTAATTGTGAAGAATCATTAGAGATAAATTTCAACTCAGTTCTAATTTAAACTTGAACAATTTCCTTTTGAATTTTAAAGATCTTTTAATTATTCGCAAAAAGCCACAACAAAATCTCAGAAATTGTTAAAGCAGCTTTAGGTTATTGTATTGAATCACTAGAGACAAAGTTCAACCTTTATTAAAAATGTACGGCTTAATTTTTTTTTAATCGGTTTAACGGTTTAATTTTCTTAAACTAAATTCCCTTTATAATTTCGAACTTTTTTAAATGTTTCACAAAAAGCCAGAGCAAAATTTCCTAAATTGTTAAGGCAACTTCAGTTAACTTTGATGAATCATTAGAAACAAAGTTCAACTTTTAATATAAATTTAAGTTGTAATCTTCCGAACCTCAAATTTCTTTTGAATTTTAAACTTTTTCAAATTTGTTCACAAAAATCCACCTCAAAATTTTCCTTGAAATGAAACAACAAACAACACAACACAAATTTTAAATTTTATTCAAAAACAATATTTTCAAATGATTCAGAGTCCGAATCGAAGTCCAAAGCGAAGTCCACGTCCAAGTCCAGAGATGCACACGGTTTGGTCGATCGTCAGCGACTAAGTTTGAAATTAGTTCTATGTTAGTCAAAGAGCTCAATCAGCTCAGTTATCGGCAACGGAAGGCGTTGAAAGAGTAAATACACAAATGCCTACCAAAATGATAAATGACATAAAAATGCGATCGTAAATAATCGGCAGAGTTTCCAGAGTCTTATCGCCATTGGCATATCTTAAAGAAAAAGCTTACTATAGATAACTGGCAGCTACACATAGATTACGGTTGACTAAGTACGGGGCAGGTACAATAAATACTAAATTAAAAATAGTTTAATCGAAGCGTATAAGAGAAATGAACTGTAAACTTGAAATGAAAATTGATATTGATCATTGTATACTCTTTCCTTTTAGATCACCCTGAAGAAGTCGAGCAGTATTACTTCTGTGGGCACAATTCGCTTACCGAAACCTGTGACCAACAATGTGGACACCTCGGACTTTAGCTTCCAGAAATATGCATCAACTTACTTCTGCAGCGGCAACACTTCTCAGCATGAAAGGAAACCTCTAAAGCAACCTTTGCTGAAGCATGATCTGCCCATTGAGCAAATGGCAGCCAAGGTGAGAAATTGTTTACTCTAAAAGTAAACTACATTTATTTAAAATAATATTCTGTATGTTTTAGGCCATTTGGTTGCTGATACTGCGCTTTATGGAGGATCTTCCAGAGGCTGCTCCTATACCAAAAGATCACTCGCTGCGCCATCCTCAACTCATGCAGGACATGGCTCGCATTCTTGGCTCCAAGCCACGTCGCTTCATTCGCCAAACTCTGCGAAGGCAGCCTAAACTAATTGGCAATGGCCAACGCGAAGCTGAGGATTTCTATCAGCTCTGGCTGAATGCGGGCAGTAGTCATCTGGACAAGCTGCACTTTATTATAGGGCATGGAATTCTGAAAGAGAGTTTGAGGTAAGCGGTGCAAGAACTTCTAACTTCTCAATTCACATATTCATAAATTTGTATTATCAAATCAAAGTGATGTTAACTATCTTATTCCTAAACCTTTCCTTTGAATTTACTACTATTTATTTATATTCTATATATGTTATATTCCCAATTCACGTACATAATATTTAATTTACTTACAAACTTAAATAGGAATAATTTATCCTTTTATCCTATTTAGGATATTTAGTATATTAATTTATACCATTTAAGTTTGTCCCTCACATTCTTACTTATGATATTTATTTTATTTATATACCCAAATCATTTTCAAACTTACACCTTTTTCTCCTTTCCCCTTTCAGGGATGAAATCCTCGCTCAGATTTGCAAGCAGCTCTATTTGAATCCCAGTCGTGGTTCCTACGCTCGTGGTTGGCTGTTGCTCTCCGTTTGCCTGAGTTGCTTTCCGCCTAGCAGCAACTTTGAGCCCTATCTTCGCAGCTACATGAAGCTGGGCACCGCCAAGTTGCACTCGTCTTCCTCCTTACAACATCTGGAACGCACTTTAGCGAATGGAGCGAGATCACAGCCTCCATCGTTGTTAGAACTCCAGGCAATACGCAACAAGGAGCCGCTGAAGTTGGCCATTTATCTGATGGATGGCGAGGCGCGTAAGCTGCAGGTGGATGCCGCCAGTACAGCAAGAGAGGCAGTGCAGCAGCTGTGCGATGGACTCGGCTTAAGCGATAGCTTTGGCTTCGGTTTGGTGTTGTCCTTCCAAGAGAAGCTGATGCCTCTCGGAGCAGGACGTGAGCATGTGCTCGATGCCATTTCCAGCTGCGAGCAACGAGATTTGGATTCACCTTGGAAACTTTATCTGCGAAAGGAACTCTTTGATGCCTGGTATGATCCTGCACTGGATCCAAAGGCAACGCATTTGATCTACAAACAAGTTGTGCTTGGTTTGAAGTGTGGCGAATGTCGTTGTCGCTCCGAGAAGGACATTGCCATGGTCTGTGCCTTGGCCTGTTACATTGAACATGGCGCAGGAGTTGCAAATGCTTTGAATGAGCAGCAATTGACCGAGTTTGTGCCCAGAGATCTGTTGGCGCCTGGTGAGCGTGCGGTGCAGAATTGGAGTCGTCTCATTGCGGCGACTTACGAACGCAGTGCCTACGTCAAAAAGGGACAGGATGCGTTGTCCCAACAGCGTGCCAAGGAAGACATTTGCCTCTTTGCGCATCTCTCGTGGCCCATGCGACATTCGCGTCTCTATGAAGTGCAGCGTCTCTCCGGACCGAAACTCCAGAGCGATGAACTTATGCTGGCCGTGAATGCATCGGGACTCTCGCTCATCGATGAGACGGAGCAAGTGCTCGCATCCTGCACATATGCGGAGCTCGTCAAAGTTCAGTTCGAAGCACAGGATCAACTTCATGTGCGCACCGTGCAGCACGAGAACTTTGTGCTGCAGTGCAGCGAAGCCTTGGACGCAGCGGAGCTCATCAACTACATGCTGTTCAATCTGCAACAACGTTCGAGTTATGCTGTGGCCATTGAAGGCTGTCAGGCAGAACAACATCTAGAGGAGCAGTTGCTACTCTCGCCTGGTGACTTGGTGCAGATTGAGGCCGGAGTCACAGGCAGTCAGCTGCTTGCGGATGATGTACGACGTCCTTGGCGCGGCTCTGCCAATGGACAGACGGGTGAATTCGCCGCTGGCAATGTGCGTGTGTTGGCCACATTAACACGACCCAGTCTAGCATTGCAACAGGTGTTCAAGGAGCACACAGCGGGCGCCAAAGTGGCGTCGATTAAGCAGGAGTTGGAACAACCTGTTGCGCCTAAGCGACGTCAGCACAGCTTGGCACAGTTTGCGGAGCAACAGTTCAGAGAAAACTTAGAGTAAGTGACTCTATAGCCAATAGCTTTTTATACTCGATAGCTTTAAGGGAGAGTGTAATAACTTTATATAGCAAATGGTATTCGTATAATTTATGAAGTATACAAATTATGTTTAGGAACAGCCGAATAGGTGACGAATAACCATATAGATAATTTAGCGCGGCAGAAACTAAGTTTTCATAAATTAATTTATTAAAGTTGTTAGTCAAATATGAATTGGAATCAGTCCAGATTTTAAACAGACCAATGAGAAGTAAAGGGTCTAACATATTACAGTCAAAACATGGGTGTAGTTTACTTACTTTTTTATATTCTTATATTATAATTGGTAGGCTACTAAAGAAATGAAGGATCTTCCACAGTCAAGTTTTCGTACTTCTTGGTACTATTTCTCTAGCTTAGCTCATATTCATATTCTCTTCTCCTTACAGCTCTGAATTGGCTCCACTTTGGCGATATTCCCCCGAGCCACTAAAGGCTCCTCTGCTCAAATCCCTTCATTCGCAACCGCAGCTCTATCAGCAAGCGTTAGTCATCTACCATCACATACAAAAGGTAAGAAGATAAACAATCTTTGCTTTCCTCACGTTCCCTTTTTAATCTCTCCACTCTTTCCTCAGTACATTGGCGACATTCCCCGCGGTCAGCTGGCTGTAAACACGGATCTTATTTTCCAAGCAGCTTTGAATCAGCCGCTGCTCTGTGACGAACTCTTCTGCCAGCTGATGAAGCAACTCACCGGCAACACAAATGTCGAGAGCGAGCAACGTTGCTGGGATCTACTCTATTTGGCCACCGGGATAATGGTTCCGAGTGTCCTGATCATGCGTGAACTGATTCTGTTGCTCCGTCTGCGTTCGGATGCCTTAGCAGATGCTTGTTTGAAGCGTCTGAAGCGCAGCTTGCAACATGGACAACGCAAGCAGCCGCCACATTTGATTGAAGTAGAAGGCATTCAACAGCGTTGCATGCACATTTATCATAAGATCTATTTCCCCGACGACACTGTGGAAGCCTTTGAGATCGAATCGCATACTCGAGGCGCTGCACTCATCACGGACATTGCACAGCGCTTGGAATTGAAATCGCAGCTGGGCTACAGCATATTCTTGAAGATTGGCGAGAAAGTTTATGCCATGCCCGAGGAGGAATTCGTGTTCGATTACATCACAGAGCTGCTGCACTTTGTGCGTCAACAGAAAAGCATTCGCGCCAGTTGCGATGCGCATTATCAACTGCATTTCATGCGAAAACTCTGGCTGGACTCACAGCCGGGCAACGACATCAATGCGGATCTGATCTTTAGCTATCCCCAAGAGTTGCACAAATATCTTAAAGGTTACTACGCGGTGGACTTGGAGCAATCGCTGCAATTGGCGCAGCTCATCTACAGCGCCGATCAACAGCGTGACGAGGCTTTGCAACTACAAGAATTGGTCCCGGAGGATTTGTTGCCACAACGCACGCTGGCTGAGTGGCAGCAACAGTTGCTGCCGCTGCTGGAGCAAAGCGAGCAACTCGAAGAGGATCAGGCGAAGCTTTTGCTGCTCCAGCAGCTGGCCAAGCAACCTTGCTATGGCTCCACTTTCTTTGCAGTGAAGCAGCTGAATGATTCGTCACTGCCCGAGCAGCTGTTGATTGCCATCAATTGCGACGGGTTGCAGCTACTCGATGCACAGACAAAGCAACTGCTGCATAGTTATAGCTATGCTGAGCTTGGCATCTGGAGTTCGGGCAAGAATCATTTTCATATACGTTTCGGCAACATGATTGGCGCCTCGAAGCTGCTGTGCAGCACAAATCAAGGCTACAAAATGGACGATCTGCTGGCCTCCTACATGAGGTACTTTAATCGTTAACGCGACAACAAGAAATATACAAAAGCAATGTCAACATCTACACTATGTAACCCAGCTCGTTGGTCTTCTTAATCAATGCAATCATGCCGGTCATAAGCTCCTCGCAGTTTGGTTTAATCTGTGCCGGGGGCAGCACAAATCCATAGCGTCCCGTGTCGCGGTACTCGATGGTGTAGGCCACCTTCTTGTCCAACTCATTGAAGACCCAGTCCACGCTGCTGCCCGATGCAACATCTAAAACAAGAACATAAACATTAAATTCATTATCTTAAGCAACGACATCGAAATCTTCATCTTACAGAGCGTGGTTGCAGTGGAGCCGCGCACATAAGTTGTGCCATAGACCATGTTTTGTATGGCATCAACGAAGGCTGTGCCAATCTCCTGCAGGTCGTCGTAGTTCTCTGGAAGTTCTTCCGCCGAATGACCGTAAGGTGACAACAGCCACTGACCATAAGAGTGGAACGAAAGGTACACATCGAACTTATCCTGAATGCTGATCAAATACTCAGACAGCGCTTTCGCTTCCGGTTCGGAAAAGGCAACATCACCGGCAAAAGTTTCGCTGCAAGGATTGCTAGAGGCGCCGTTGTTCTCCATCCAATGGGAATCAAAGTTGCGATTGCCATCGACGCCAATGCACGAGTTGGTGGCATGTGGTTGACGCGTCTTGCGCCACATGCGATTCTACTCCACACACAAAAAATAGTTGTAAATCATCAAATCGAATCACATTCATTCATTTACACCACTCACCTTTGTATGCGAGTACTCGAAGCCATCCACATTGAACACGGGCACAATATACCAATCGTAGCTCTCGGCCAGATTGCGCACCTCTGTATCCTGGGACGTCAACAGCTCGTTGATGAAGTACGTGGCACTCGCCGATGTGATCCATTCACGTGCATGAATGTTTGACTCAATGAAGATGCCTCGCTTGTTGGTGCCATGCGAAATCTTGATGCCACGAATGCGTCGTCCTTCGTAGGATTGTCCCACTGTAAACTCCTCGGTGACACTTGGATACGAAGCAAAGATGCTATCGAGCCACGCCTCAATCTCGTCCAGCTCGTAGTAGCGTGTCCAGCCAAAGGTGCTGCTATCTCGGCCACTTGGCACTTGCTCGTCGTCGATAAGCCTAAAACAATACAACACAACGCACAACACAATATCATTATCACGTTTACAATATCCATTTGGCATTTCCCACAATCTTATCGGGCATAGGAGAAGAAGCACTGCTCAACTGCAGATAAAGCTTACGATTTTAGCAAAAGATTATCCTTCAAAGGTCGTTGTTCAACAGGGGAAATATTTTGCAGAAGCTCTAAGGTAAGGTTCAATTAATTTATTAAATACTCCAAAAAAACTTGCAAATACCTCATACCTTAAATATCTTGAGTCATTTAAAACAACAAGATACGAATTAGAAAAGATTTCACTTAACAGAAGTATAAACTATTGTTAGCAACGACCTTAAAAATATATTTATAAGGTATGTTGTCCCTCAAGGTGTCCTCAATCCGTCTATCAATATGAGAAGTAGAAGCTGATGTGGTGGTCAAGAACTGCCTTTAATATTTGCTGAGGTGTACTTAAATATATTTGCAATATTCTCTAGTTATCTCAGTCAGTCTCCCTTTCAGTTCATCTAGCAATCAATCAAACTGTCATTCTGTCAGTTACGTCAAACCTTTTGTCCATCTGCCTCTTTGCTTACAGAGACTTTAATTTGTATAAGTATTCTCTTTCAATCCGTCATTCTGTAGCCATCCGTCCGTCTATTCAGCTGCCTCTGTTTTATATTTAATATGGCCTTTGCTTTGCCTTCTTTAAAACTTGGTATATGTTATCTATATTTAATATTGCATCGCAATTACATAACTTATTGAATAAACTAACGAAAAGCTAGGAAACCGCTTTGGCGCCATCTAGCGCTCGTGGCACACTTGGCTTAGCACAATTCAATACATTTGCTAACAAATTTAGCGCCATCTAGCGTTCGTGGTATACTTGGCCTAGCCAGTGCTATGCGAAATATTTGCTTACAACTTTACCTCAACTTTGGTCTCTAAATGAAAAATTCACAAATAATATTTTACACAAAAGAGATTCTCACTTTCTTCATACTCATTTTTGCACATTGGGAATAAGCACTTCATTGCTAATGCCAGCGAGTTTCAATAATATTTGAAAGCGATTCAGCTCAGCAGGATTCACCATGACGTGCACTTCCTTAGAGTACTCCTCGTAATCCTTCCAGATGTCATACTAAAGCAAGGCAAATTAAAAGGTATCCAAAACAGCAAACACACTTGAACTCAACACCCACCTTTTCGCTTAGTGAACACAGTTTATTGACGATAGCCAATTGTAGTTTATTGTTAATTTTCAATTTATAGACACTGTGATTATCGAATCGCAATTTTGCCGTATCCTTAATTGTGGCGGCACTGGCCAGGACCACGAGCGAAGCGAACAACCAAATGAAACGCATGACGAACGACGACTAACTAGCTAAATTAGTTGGTCAAGCTAGATATAAAAAAAACACTAGTACTTGAGACAATCTTAATTGCTTTATTGCTCGACACAACTTTCCAGGCATTTACAGCACGTATTTGGGTTTCAGATAGCCCAACTTGTCGCTCTCGGCCATCATGGCCAACAGACCCGTCATTGCCTCCTCACAGTTGGGTAGAATAAACGCCGGAGGCAACACGAAACCGTAACGTCCTGTATCCCTAAACTCGATGGTATACGACAGCTGAATGTCCATCTCATTGTAGGCCCATTCCTTGGCACCGCCAGAGGTGAAGTCTGAATGATTTTGTATGAAAATTTAACTGCCTAAGCATTAAGAGAGTTCTAACTCACAGAGTACAGTGGCTGAGGAGCCAATTTGATAGACACTGCCATAGGGCATGGCTTCAACGGCATCCGCATACGCCTTAGCCACTTGCATCATGTCGTCATAGTTGTCCGGGAACTCCAGATCAGTGTGTCCATAAGGTGAAAGCACCAACTGACTGTAAGAGTGGAAGCCAAGGAAAATATTCAACCTGTCCTTGATGCTTATGATGTAGTCCGACATGGCTTTGATTTCGGGCTCGGAGAAAGCATAAGCTCCCGCATAGTTCGAGGCACAAGGATCACTCGAGCCACCTTGTTCCATCCAGTGGGAATCGTAGTTGCGATTGGGATCAGCGCCAATGCAGCTCGAGGTGTTCGAGGGTTGGCGATTCTTGCGCCACAGACGATCCTAGAAAGAAAATATATTAAATAGGTATTCTATAATCGAGAGTTTAGCATACAAACCTTTTCATGACTGTAGACAAAACCATCCACATTAAGCACCGGCACAATATACCAATCATGATTCTCAGCCAGCGCTCTAATTTGTTCATCCTCCGAGGTCAGCAGTTGGTTGATGAAATAAGTAACTGTTGCTGAAGTAATCCACTCACAACCGTGTATATTAGATTCAATGACAACTCCCGGATTGCCTTCTTTATAGGAGATCTTTATGGAGCGTATATCGCGTCCTTCGTAGGATTGTCCTATGACGGATCCTTCAGTAACCTCAGGATATGCGGCTAGGATGCCATCCAGCCAAGTGTAAATCTCTGCCAAGCTGTTGTAGCGAGTCCAGCCAAAAGTTGTGCTATATCTTGCATTTGCCACACTTTCATTATCGATCAAACTAGGGGAATATAATAAATTAAGTGTTAATGAACATGAAATCAAGGGCTATAAAGTGCACACCATTAACCTTAACTTTGAAGGCTTTCTTATCACAGAGTTCTATTTATCGAAATATTAAAGTTGCTCAAGATAAGAAAATCATAAAGATTGTATAACTTTTGGATATATTGAAATTAAAAGTTCAGTTTATGATTATTGATTGATTTCTTCAAATTTTCTTCAATATTTAGTAGAGGAAATCTTTTTCTTCAACTAACCTTTGCAAATTTGGTATGAGCAGTTCATTGTTGATATTAAACAATGTCAAGAAGAGCTGAAACCTCTTTTCTTCACTGGGATTCACCATTATATGCATTTGCTTTGTGTGCGCATTGTATTCCTTCCAGATATCATACTAAAAATGAAAATTATCTTAATTTAAACTGCAACAAAACGTGCTTTTTTAATGCCACCCACCTTCTGACTCAGTTCAGTGAGTTTATTGATGATTTTCAGTTGTACATTATTGCTTATATTCAGCTCATATACCCTGTAATTATCGTATCGCTTCTGCTCTGAATCCTGTGAAGTCCCGGCACTTGCCAGGACCACAAGCGAAGCAAACAACCAAATCAAGTGCATAGCGAAAATCAACTGATTTATATCCAAATCAAAACGCCAACTCGATAACTAAATCAAGTAGAAACAAACTCTAGTTTTTTATCGTGAAACAATCTTAATGAATTTATTGAGCAATTTATTTATTTAGCATCTAGATAGCCCAATTTTTGGCACTCGCCAAGCAACGCAATAATGCCATTCAAAGTTTGCTCACAATTGGGTAAAATAAAAGCGGGCGGAAGAACAAAACCAAAATTCCCAGAATCCCGAAACTCAATTGTATAGGAGATTAAAATACCCTGTTCATAAGCCCAATCATTTGTGGCGCCAGTTGCTTGATCTGGTTATAAAATGGAGAATATACTAAATAAATATACTAAATATTATTTATGGTATATAAACTCACAAAGAACGCTGGCTACGGAGCCATATTGAAATAGGCTGCCATAGGAAAGAGTTCCAACTGCATCGGCATAAGCTCTGGCCACCTGCATTAGATCCGCGTAGTTCTCTGGGAATTCCTCAGCTGTGTGGCCATAGGGAGAGAGCAGCACTTGACCGTATGAATGAAAAGCTAGCAAAACATTCACTTTATCCTTGATACTAAGTATAAACTCAGACATGGCTTTTATCTCTGGCTCAGAGTAAGCATGAGGTCCTCCATAAACCTGAGAGCAGGGATCATCAGATGCGCCTTCGTTCTGCATCCAATGCGAGTCGTAATTGCGATTGGGATCAACGCCAATGCAGCTCGAGAAATTCGAAGGTTGACGCGTCTTGCGCCACATGCGATTCTAAAGAATGCATATTAAATATTTTAAATATTTGCTGTTATTACATTGACTTGCCTTCTCGTGACTGTAAACAAACCCGTCCACATTCAACACAGGCACTATATACCAATCGTGATTCTCAGCCAGTTCTCTGACTACTTGATCCTCCGAGCTCAACAGCTCATTGATGAACCAAGTTGCTGTGGCCGAAGTGATCCATTCATTGGCATGAATATTTGACTCAATAATGACTCCCGGATTGCCCTCTTTATAGGAGATCTTTATGCCTCGTATAGTGCGTCCTTCGTAAGATGTTCATACCACAAATTCTTCCGTCACATTCGAGTACTTCTCTAGTATGCCATCCAACCAAGTTTCAATCTCAGCCAAGGTATTGTAACGCTTCCAACCAAAAGTATTTAAGTATCTAGCATTCGCCTCTGTCTCAGTGTCAATTAAGCTGAGAAATTTCAATCAAGAAGTATTTTAAATAAATAATTATTTCATTATAAATTGAATAGCAAATTTTATACCACATTTTATGTGAACTCTAAAGTTTCTAGCTGCAAAATTTTCAACTTCCGTTTAATATAAATGGGATTATCACAAATTTCATAATTATAAAACAATTCAAACAGTAATTCAAACAATCTTAATGGCAATGTTTAAGGCTAACCTATTGTTCGTTCTTATCAAAATTGGTCTTTTTTTATCGTAAACTCGACTGATAAAATCATAAAATACTTTGTAGAAATCAATAGTAAAATATTTTAGTTGAACTTAATTAGTGCAAAAAAGATTAGATAATCTAATTTTTTATACTTGCTCTTAGCAGTTATATAAATTTAATGAAATATGGTAGTCTAAATATTTAAATATTCTATTGCAACACTTACCTTTGCACATTAGCAATAAGAACTTCATTACTGATGCCGTAGAGTTTAAGAAATAGCAGAAAGCGTTTAACTTCAGTTGGATCAACCATAATATGCACCTTCCTCGATTGATTATCATAATACTTCCAAATGTTGTACTTTAAAAAGTAAACCCTTTAATTTCATAAAGTTTCCACTTCATTTTACACTTTCTCACCTTTTCATTTGCATCACACAATCGATTTATTAACTTTAATTGCATTTTATTAATGATATTCAACTTATACACACTATAATTATCAAAGCGCATTTTCGCAGAGTTCTGAGATGTCCTGGCATTTGCCAGGACCACAAAACAAGCGAACAACCAAAAGCAACGCATTTCTAAAGTCAACTGCTGAACAAATCGACAATGCTAGACGCACAAGTTAATTGGGGAAATGGAGAAAACGCTTTTTATCGTGAAATAATCTTAATTAATTTATTTGACAATTTTATTTGAGAGCCAGATAGCCCAATTTTTCACACTCCGACAGCAGAGCTATAATGCCAACCAATGTCTCCTCGGCATTGGGAATAATGAAAGCAGGCGGCAACACAAAGCCAAAGGCTCCTCTATCCCGCATTTCCACAGTATAAGCTATCTCGATGCCCTGCTGATAAGCATAATCATTGGTAGCTCCCGAAGCAGTATCTAAAAGGAGTATAAAGAATTGAATTAGAATTTCAATGAGTAAATATTTCAAATACTTACAAAGCACACTCGCTGCTGAGCCATAGCGATAGACTGTGCCATAAGGCAAAGCTTCCACGGCATCAGCATAAGCTTTGGCCACTTGCAATAGATCATTGTAGTTATCAGGGAATTCATCAGGAGTGTGACCATAAGGCGAGAGCAGCAACTGACTGTAAGAGTGAAAAGCGAGCAGCACATTTACTTTACTGCTGACACTGTTCAAATAATCGGACATGGCTTTAATTTCGGGTTCAGAGTATGGATTCGGTCCAGCATAGTCTTCGGCACAAGGATTATCAGAGGCGCCGCCATTCTCCATCCAATGCACATCAAAGTTACGATTGGGATCAGTTCCAATGCAGCTCGAAGTGCTGATGGGTTGGCGAGTTTTGCGCCACAGGCGATCCTATAAAAGAGTTCATGAATTATTATTATTTAATAGAGATAATATTTCTAACCTTCTCATGCGTGTACGCAAATCCATCGACATTCAACACTGGCACAATATACCAATCATAATTTTCAGCTATTTCTCTTATCAATTCATCATCTGAACTGAGCAATTCATTAATGAACCAAGTTGCTGTGGCTGAAGTAATCCATTCTCTAGCATGAATATTGCTCTCAATAAACACTCCAGGATTGCCTTCCTTATAGGAGATCTTTATGCCTCTTATAGTACGTCCTTCGTAGGATTGTCCAATGATAATTTCCTCAGTTACAGCTGGGTAAATGATAAAAATTTCATCCAGCCAAGCTTCGATCTCAGCCAAAGTGTTGTAACGTGTCCAGCCAAATGATTCAGCAGCTCTCGTATTTTCCACAGTTTCAGTTTCGATTAAACTGCGTAAATAATCGTAAATCGTAGATTAATTGAATAAATCGTGCATATCGGAGAATTTCTGAATTTCCATTCTCTAGAGATTAAACTATGACTTACGCTTGCACATTGGGAATGAAGATTTCAGCTGTTGTATTTGCAATACTTAATTGTTTTTTAAACTCCTCAATTGCATTTGGACTAACCATTAAATCGAGATCTGTTGCAGTTTCACTCCAAAGGCTGAACTGAAGAATAAAATATTTAAATTCGAATTAAATATGTAATATTCTTCATTAATTACTCACACTTTGATGTCTCTCAACGAGCTTTAGAATTAATTGTCTTTGCAGTGCATTGCTGTATTTGATTTTATAGACAACATGATTATCGTAGCGCACTTTTTCATCCTTTGGCAAAGTTGCTGCTTCAGCAAAAACCAAACAAGTCAGAAAGGAAATTAACAAATTCAGACGCATGTTGAATGCTC
The DNA here is from genome assembly GCA_023558445.1 of Drosophila pallidifrons. Taxonomy (NCBI): domain Eukaryota; kingdom Metazoa; phylum Arthropoda; class Insecta; order Diptera; family Drosophilidae; genus Drosophila; species Drosophila pallidifrons. The sequence goes on along the minus strand of CM042347.1, from coordinate 25,453,926 downwards.
GACGAAATTAATAGCTCGACTAATTGTCGATGGCCAATTAATAGAGTAAGCAAGTTACCTAAACCAAACTGTTGGATTGTAAAGATAAAGGCCAAGTAATCAATTGATATGGAACTACTTGTCAGCCAAACATTGACTTAATCATTGATAAACTTAATACCTTGGCGTCATTTTTTGCTGAGCAATATTGCCAGTTAAAGTTGTTAAACGCCTTGACAGTTGGCTATATAAAAATCATTGAGATATGAATGAATTTTAAATGGAGAACAATTGTAATTTTAAGTAATTATAATTTATATAGTTTATTTGAGAGCATTGACTATCATTGTTTACAATCTGCACTATAATAAGTATTAATAAATGATTATTAATTAATAAACTATAATAAATTAGTCAGACTCCCAAAAGATTTCCTGATCCTTCATCTCCCAAGTGTACTAAATAATCCTTAAATCTCAATGAGCTAAAAGTTCTGCTTACACTATACTTGACTTTACACTTGGCTTAGACTTTTGCCGGATTCTATTTACCTGTTTCACGTTAAACCCCCATAACCACACTTTACCCTCAACCTCAGAGTATTAAAATGTCTTAGAATTTCTGCAATTTCAGATTCGTTGTCTGCCAACCAGAAGAAGCACACTTAACATGGATTCTTCTTGCAAATAATTTACATTTTAACCGGCCAACAAATATTTATAAAGCACAGTTGCACACATTGAAGGAAGGCCACTTGAGAGGCATCCTGGAGGTGCTAAGAGCTACTCAAGACCCAAGGTGCAGCACTCTTCTCTGCTCTGCTATGGATAGATTACTCCAAGACTGGGTTACTAAAATGGGACGCCAACTACAAGCACATGTTAATAAACTCATCATCTCAAAGTAATTAAATGTAAGATACACTATTTTAAACAAAAACCCAACGAGATCTACTAAATAGTAAACAAAAACTTTATTTCTATGTAAATAGAAATGTACTAATATATTTCTAAAATGCTACACAACTCAATTCTGTAAAAACAAACATGAGATTGCTTATTATGAACTATTATCAAAGACATATGTAGCCTGGGATTTAGAAATAAGTTAGTGTTAAATTTAATTAAATCTAACATTTTTAAATAAATAAATTATCAAAAAGGAACATTCGTTTGTGATGATCGATAGTGTGGGTGCTTAAAAATATGTGTCCTTTAAAAATGCGGCTCCCTATAATTTTTTGATGCCAATCGATACAGTTGGTCATTGCGATCCTCGCAATATGTGGCAGGATATGGCCATGTTATGACTAATTTTCATTTGGTGAAATTACTTGGCACGATTGCCCTTTAAAGTATGCAATACAAAACGAATAATGCTCATATAGTATTCGTTTTTTAGCCATAGCTCGGCTAAATCCTTAAGGATCTGTAAAGGACATGCCTTTTTGTAATCAGAGTAACCAGGACTATCGATTGGCATTCAAGAATAATAAGGATTTTTCAAAAAAAGGGACCTCACATTTTTTTCAAGGGGTAGGGAATAGAAAATTTGTCAAAAATTCGAAAAATCCGCCGTATCTCGGCCATTTGAAGGACGATTGGAATGTCCTTTGGCACAAGGATAGACATTTTCAATAGAATCCGATTGACATACTAAAAAGGGCGAATGTCCTGTAAAGAGCCAAGTTACAAGGACTTTTTTGTAGACAAAAAATAGCGTATATCTCAGGAGTATCCTGTCCGATCCATGCGGGCCATGTGTCAAACACAATTTCTTAGGGAGGCCTATGATCCTGCCAAAGGACATTAAAATCGTCCTTGTAGTTCTCGAGTTATCCTGCAATTTTGAAATTCTGCCGCTTCCTCATGACCAAAAAATTACAAGTGTTGGATTCTTAGATGACCCCATGTTTTTTTGATGCCAATCGATAGAGTTGGTCCTTGTGATCCTAGCAATATATGTCCTTGACAAATGCAGCAGGATATGACCGAAATATAGCTTGTTTTCGAAAATATATTCTTAGTGCACCCTAAAAGAATGCTATAAAAATTAAACTTTTCAGAGCCAGTTTCAAATTTGGCGCCCCCTGAAAGTATGCTATAAAAAATTATTTTTCAGCGTCAATTTTAAATTTGAATTTTTTAATAAACGACAGTGTTTTTTTTAATATCATCTTAAACAATTAACGAAACATTAAAATTGTAACATTTTGCTTAGTTGTAAATGCTCAAGCTGTTTATGATTTAAAACATTAAAATCATATCTTAAATTAGTTGAATTTTAGCTTGAACAGACCTTATTTAAAAAAAACATTTATTTAAGTGCCAAATATCCCAGCTTTTTGCACTCAGCCAGCAAAGCTATAATGCCAATCAAAGTCTCTTCGGCATTGGGAGTAATGAAAGCAGGCGGCAAGACAAATGCAAAAGTTCCTCTATCCCGCATCTCCACAGTGTAAGCTATCTTGATGCCCTCCTGATAAGCATAATCGTTGGTGGCACCGGATGACATGTCTAAAAGTAACTTGTTAAACAATTGTAATATATTACAAATATCCAATTACTCACAAAGTAATTTGGCTGTTGAGCCATAGAGATAGTTGGTGCCATAGGGCAAAGCTTCCACTGCATCAGCATAAGCTTTGGCCACTTGCAGGAGATCGTTGAAATTATCAGGAACCTCTTCATCTGTGTGGCCATAGGGAGAGAGCAGCACCTGGCTATAAGAGTGAAAGGCGAGAAGAACATTCACTTTATCTTTAACAGTGCCAAGATATTCCGCCAAGCCTTTGACTTCTGGCTCTGAAAAAGGATGTGTTCCAGCATAATCAAATTGACAAGGATCATCGGATGCCCCGCCATTCTCCATCCAATGCACATCAAAGTTGCGATTGGCATCGGCGCCAATGCAGCTAGAGTGATTAACAGGTTGTCGCGTCTTGCGCCACATGCGATCCTAAAGAATAGTTATTAATAATTATATTTAATCAGGCATTTATAAACACTTACTTTCTCATGTGTGTAAACAAATCCATCCACATTCAACACAGGCACAAAATACCAATCATGATTCTCACCGAGTTCTCTTATCAATTCATCCTCTGAGCTCAACAATTCATTGATTAACCACGTCGCTGTAGCTGAAGTAATCCATTCTCTAGCATGAATATTGCTCTCAATAAACACTCCAGGATTGCCTTCTTTATAAGATATTTTTATGCCTCTTATAGTGCGTCCTTCGTAGGATGTTCCCACCACAAATCCTTCAGTAACATCCGAATATTTTTCGAGTACTTCATCCAACCAAGCTTCGATCTCAGCCAAGTTATTATAACGCTTCCAGCCAAATGTGGCAGTTGCTCTTGAGTTTTCCATATGCTCATTATCGATTAAACTGCAAATATAGATTATTTTGGTAATAAAACTTTTGCTTATCTTAATTATTCTATAATTGAATTGCCGCAATTTAAAATTCTATTAAATTACTGCAATTAAACTTACACTTGAACATTGGGAATAAATATTTCAGCTGTGGCATTTGCTCTGTTTAAAGTTTTCTCAAATTCCGAAATGGCTTTTGGACTGACCATTAAATGAAGTTCCGAGGGGGATTCATTCCAAACGTTGTACTGAAGTATTAAAGGATTATATAATATCAAGTATTTATAATATATACTCACACTTTGATGTCTCTTGGCTAGCTGCAGCAAGAGTTGTCTTTGAAGAACATTGCTGAACTTGATCTTATAGACAACATGATTATCATAGCGCACTTTTTCATCCTTTAGCACACTTCCTGCTTGTGTTAAGACTATGAAAGTCAAAAAAGGAATAATCCAACCAAGAAGATTCATGTTCAACACTCAAAATCAATAACTCAACTAATTTCCGTTACTCTTTAGTGGATTACTTATAGTCTCCCACTTGAGTAAGAAACATAATCGCAGGTTAATCGCTTGATAATTGAAATAAGTCATGAGCTAAAGCTGAAAGCGATTCAGATAATCCAAGTGCTTGGGTTTTCGTTAATAGTTTTATTTAATTTACATATAAACACGCATATATGTACATACATAGTATATATATTTGTGTTACGACTGTGGACACTTAAGCACATGCTACACAAAACAGTTTTCATTTCATTGGTACAACAATTTCTCATTCATATTCATATTCATATTCATTTTGATATTCGATTACGATTAATAAAAACACATCGGAAAAAGTTTAATACGTACAAAAATTTGGCCATTGCTGGCAATATTGTTTCGTTTCTCAATTTGATATTTGGAAATGTTTTATCGTAAAATACACATATCTATACATATATATATATTTCTTTAGTATACATTTATATATAAATATAAATATTTATATAAAAAAATCTCGGGAGTTACAAATCATATACACATATCAAAAAATCTACAATAAGGCAATTTTTGTTTTTTGTTTGTTCTTTCTTAGTTTTTGCTGTAATTTCATAAATTGTATTAACTTATTTAAATGAATGTGACTCGGCAATGTTGTCGGACAATGTATACATCATGTGTGTGTGTTTATCATCGTAATTATAAAGCTGTATTTGGTTTAAATTATAATCGGCTTCTTAGAAATAAGTACATGGTATGTGCGTTACTAACTAGAAAATACAAACTAAAGGTCTATGGTATCGTGAGGTCCAAAAGAAGTGTTATTGTTCTATTTAACGTAATGCAAAATACACACAATTCAATGCTCTGTTTTAAATGCACTTTTCAAAGTTTACATCAATTTGAATATATGGGGACTATTCGCGTCATACGTACACCAATTATTATTCTTTATCTTTGTTTTTGTTTTTATGATATATATCGAGTTTTATATGTATGTATTTTGTGTTCTAATTCGTATAAGATTCTTTTGTTTTGACAGCAACTTGGAATTTTGGCAAAAATAAAAAGCAATTTCATTTCTTTCAATTTTATATAGGTCTGCGGCATTAATAGTTCATATTCAGAGTGAGAGAGAGCATGTGAAAGTAGCCTCCTTATGTCGCCACTTTGCTGCCGCCGGCATGCATCATCACCAGCGATCCAACCATGGCAACAAGTGTGCGATCTAACCAGGTAACTGGGTTCGGGTAGAAAAATCCGCCCTCATAGAAGCCCAAATGTCCTCCGTGAGCAACCTCCACATAGGCGGACTTATCGCGGGTAGCTGTAATTAAAAAATAAAAACATAATAATTAAAAAAATATTTAAATTTAAAAAAAAATTAAAAAAATTGTCTGAATTAAATTTAAAAAAGTAAAAAAAAATTCTTCTAACTTTCGCAGCCGGTAGGATTCGAACCTACGCTCCCAGAGGGAATCTGATTTCTAGTCAGACGCCTTAACCGCTCGGCCACGGCTGCTTGTTGGGTAAGTTACGCCATGAGTCAACTTATGCTGCTTGCTAGCGTCTGTTAGCCTAACAGCACTGCAGAACTTAACAGAATAGCCATTTACGCTGTTAAGCAGCAATTGATGTTGTTATGTTAACATTACAGAATACAAATACAGGCAACTGCAATATTAGGCTGCTGTAAGCGAAACAGTTTGCTTTACTTACTTGCATACTCCTTGATGGGATGCAGTAAATCAACGGGCACCAATGGATCATCCTTGGCATTAATAAATATCATGGGTTTCTCAATAGTATCGAAATAAAAGAGCGACGAACTCCATTTGTACAGCTCTTGGGTTGATGAAAAGTTGTAAACACGCCGAGTGTAAGCCTCATCGAGTTCCGGCAATGTGGCAGCGGCAATAATCTCACGTTCGTTGAGGTTGTGACGTGCCTTCACTTCGTCGGAGAGCAACACATGACGATGTCGCAGTATAATGCTCTTCACATTCTCCGTCATGATGTACAAATAGAATCGGCGGAAGTTCTGCCAGTTGAGCAGCCATTTAGTGCCCCTGAAATATAGCATAAAACATATTCAATTAAGAGCGCATTCATAGAGAGCTGAGATTAGGGTTGCGTATGCTCACTCGACAGCATTGTAGCCCTGGCATATGGAGATGCCTCCAATGACGCTATTCGGTTTGGTCTTCTGCTCTTCACCCATGTATTTGGTAACAAGATTGCCACCCAAACTGAAGCCAACGGCAACCATGCGACTCTGTTGATACTTCTGATGCAAATGCTCGACCATGGCAGCGAAATCATCAGTGTGTCCATAGGTGAAGATGCGTGTCGAGGTCACCTGAACGGTTCGCAGTGCTCCAATGTGATTCATGACGGCACAGCGATAACCATTGCACTGGGCCAGGTGCACAAAAGTGCGAATATATACCGATTCCGAACTATTCGCAATGCCTGGGCAAATGGCCACAGTAATGTCATCTAAAAAAAAGAGAAGAGTGTGAGACAAGTGTACGTAGTCTTTAAAGGCCTTTAAAGTCTTTAAAGGCAACTTACCCTCCTGCTCCTTAAGGGGCTGATACAAATCGTAGGTTAATGTGGAGCCATCGCCCAACGAGAGATAGACACGTTCACCCAAAGGCCAGGGGCAACGGACACGACCCACAATGCTATGCAAGACGGTCTGCACATGGCCACTGAAACCCCACAGTCTCGGCGGAACATAGCTAGAAAAGAGAATTTAAAAAAAAATGAAAATTTAGTAATTTCCAATCGCGTGCTGTTAATTTGTCTGAGAGCCAAACAGCTGTGACAAAAAAGTAAAACTTCTATGCATAATTCAAACAGCTTAACAAATTAACTAAACACCACAAACTGTTGCTTCCAGCGAGTGTCGCATTAAAATACACATATCGCTGTCCAACAGGCACAAGCATCGGTGGTTCAGTGGTAGAATGCTCGCCTGCCACGCGGGCGGCCCGGGTTCGATTCCCGGCCGATGCAAAAATAATTTTTGCTTTTTTTTATTTAGTACTGAAAAATTTTGCGTTTTTTTTTAATTGCAAATTAACTTTTTTTGTTGGCTTGTTTTAAATATGCTTGATGCTTTTAATTCTCAAAATTAATGAATAATTTTACAACCTTGAACTTGACTAGCAAAGCGTTAAAGCAGCAAAGATATACTAAATAATGTACATACATCATACATATGTATAGTGCAATCAAGTTTTCTAACAAATTTAACTAATTGTATGCGACAAAAGAGCTGAAAGCAATGCCAAAAGTTTTGCACAATGCCCACAAAACGAATGACGAATTAAGCAACTCTTAGAATTCAATTGAAATCAATTGAGCTGACAAAATCAGCGCCGCGACTAACAAATGTTCTGGTTGTTGTTGCAGTTGTTGTCAGGCGTGCAAAAACGTGCACAAAAGCACTTTTACTATGCATTCCTCTCATTCTCTTTGCTCTCACTTTCCCCACTAGTTCAATTAGTATCAATCAAAAGCAGGATTGGGGACAAATTTGTACAAAAGGCATATCAATTGTTAATCGCTCAGTATTAATAATTAATTAATGTGAGAGTGTGTGGGTGAAAATATGTGTGTATGTAGATCAATGGTCATTAAATATTTAAGTAGTTCAACAGCTGCTACAATTCCCTTGTCGCGATAAAATACAATACAATTTTTGTACAATTTCAAGAGCAGTGCAAATTCACACATACATACATGCATATGCAAATGCAAGAGTGTGTGCAGCTGACTCATGCAGTGTAACCCATTGCGTAGGCAAAGCAAATGCGATAGAACTTTCTTAAGCTCGTTTTGTGTACCAAAGCATGAATGCGTGAGAAAGAGAGCAGAGCAGCAGCAGCAACTGCATTGTTGTTGTTCGCGCTCTTTGCGCTTACGCAATCTTTGTTGTCAAACAAAAGCAGCGAAGCACGAGAGTGGGCAAAACGCCAAAAACAAAAACAAAACACAACACAAACAGGTAGCCAGCCTGCCGGCTGCTTTGCTATTTGAATAAGAGAGATGGTGAATAACAAAGCAAAAGAACGTGGCAATTTGTTTTTGCCGGCTTTCTTACTTTTATCATTCTACACAAAGACAATCACACACATATACGATACAATTTTATTACTGCATGTGCTTATGGAATATAATTTTACAGTGCCTTCTGCTTCCTCCCATTTGAAAATGGTTGGTTGCTAGGCGTTAGTCGCTTTTGCTTTTGCTTGCTGCGTAATTAATTATGTTTAGCACTTTGCACCGTTGACGCTTATCACCATTTGACCGGCGAACAGCAGACAGCAAAACAGCAGCAGTGAGAGAGACAATAAAATAAACACAAAAATCGCTATCGAACCAACAATTCAAAGATTATTCATTTCACAAATATTTTGCCAATATGAAACCAAAAGAAATCTATCTATACATACATATACTTTTACACGCACACAAACAAAAGTATTTTATATGGATTTTGTAATAAAAATGAGTGAAAATTTTCCAGGCGCGTTTATACGACCTACAAAAAATGTTAGCACAGCGAGCTTGCAAAGTTTTTGGCAACGTCACAGAGCATTTTTGATAACCTTTTGGTCACGCAATTATTGATGGAATTTTATGATCTCTCAAAAAGTATATAAAACACTTTCAGATTGTGCCGATTTTTATGAACAATATCCGTTGGGTCTATCTGCTCAATTCCAGTTTACACTAGGGATCTAATTAGGGTTTTTTTTATATATGAGCATAATCTAATCTTTGGCATTAGTTTTTTGTTTTTTGCTTCTAAGAATTTTCCGAGCATTTAAGGTATGTCGATTAAATTTAAAATTAAAATTGAAGAGAGAAATAGTGTTTATTATAAAATCACTTAATTCCCTATTTAAATTCTGAAATATATACAGTTTATTTATGTTTAAATGAAAAGATTATAGTTTCTCGTACACACATGTTTGCACTTAATATGCACTGAAATGAACGCTTGACTCAATAACCCACTATTTACTATATTTAGCGGTGTATTGACTTTTCTTCCTGCTGATAATGCCCATAGCTATAAAGTCAGCCAGTTCCGAACCGAAGATAGCAAACAAAATAGTCAGAGGGCTTTGGCGGTTAGGCAACTGATAGGGTTCTTTTGCCATTAGATAACAAATTGTAAATATGAATTGCGCAAATTAAAATTTTTCCATGACAAAAGTCATGGTCTTTGGAGCCTCGCAAATTAGACAATTCAATGCAAATCTCAGGTGCTGATCAAATTGCCTAATGGATCAGCTGTCAATTCATCAGCGCTAATTATAATTATAATTCATTATTTTAAATATCGCCTAGTGCCTTTCGATTGGTTGCTATTATTACTAATTGCGGCTAATGATTCATCTGCTTCTGGTTGCCACAGCTGTGTTCGACGATTACTTGAACTTTGTGCATGTGAAAAAATAAGTGTGACGCCGATGGTTGAATGGAAATTGAATAGGGTAAGTGAGATTACGTTTTGCTTGTAAACTGATTAGTGATTTGTAATTATGGCAATTGAAAACTTTTTTGTTGGTAATTGCAAACATTTCATAACAAAGTAAGCGTGTAAAATGACACTGGCCACTTGCGGTATTTTTAAGTAAACAATGTAATGGAAGTAGTCAACGTTCAACAAGTCGAAAGTGATATTTTAAAGTAGAAAAAAAGAAAATGATCATAAATGTATTTATAATAATACAGATTGAAATTAACTAAAATTGGTTAAAGAAAATCGTTATTTTCAATAGATTTTCAGCTCGTGTCATTGCCTTGCATTGCTCATTAGTTTAATGCATCGAATGTTAGCTAACATTTTGATTTGGCTGTAATGTGGATGCCACACGCCATCCATGAAACAGCTGAGCGTGTGGCGTGAGCCCAAACACACCCATACACATACATACATACAGATGCTGGATAACACTTACGTATGCATGTTTGTGTGTAGGAGTAATGCGCGTGTGGGCAGCAAAACCAAAACACAACAAATGGCGATTGCATATCGATATCGATAATTCCCATATACACTAATGTACTAGGTATGTGGGGTTTGTGTATATGTATGTGTGTGTACAATATGTATGCCTTAGCTTTGGCTTTTTTTTTTGCTCTACTTACGGCTCTCGCAGCACCGGCGCAATTTTATACAAGCAATCTAGAAACTGTTCATCCAGACACCAAACACTGGGCTTAAGCGGTTGACTGTGCACATTGAGAATGCGAAATAGAATGCACACAATGACGGCAATAAGTGTTAAAAACGCGGTGGACATCTTTCTCTTTCGCTCTGCAGTAGCTTATCCTTTGGGGACCTGTAGATGACGTTTGGTTGACCTCGCCAACAACTGATGATGCGTCCTTTAACCTTGTGGCCAGTTGCAACTTATTGTTGCGTTTCACGAATTTTCTGTTGGGCGGACGGGGCGTGGCAGCCACTGCCAAATAAAATCAACGCACACACGCGAGCGCACTCAATCAAACACACAAACACACGCGCAATTTAGCGGCAATTGCCGCTGTGTAAAACAAGACCGCGATTCAGGAACAAGCGTTTAACAAACTGATGTAAATAACAATATAGATTTACACTACACTTTTTTCTTCGAATTGATTATGTTTTTTGTCAAACCGCGCTCCACGGTGTTTTTTTTTTTGGTTGTTTAATTACTTTAACATTAATTTTTTATGACAAATGTCAATGTTTATAGGTATTTAGAAATTACAATTATTATTGAATAATTATGCTTTTAATTGAGAGAGTTCCGCGGACCCGTTTTATTCGTTTGAAGCAGCCTGTCTGTAGCAAAATAAAATGGGCGAACGATTATTCTCGTTAACACCTGAAGCCGAGTGTGACCATCAAGCTAAATTGGCAAATATACCCAAAGCAAATACGAGCCGGTTATAGTGCAAAAGTATATTGGTATATTAGCTTTGAGGTGGCATACAGGCGCGTGATTTAAACAAATGTTTAGAGCAGTGGTTTACAAAAAAGTTAGATGTCGTCAAGAATATTTATTTATTAACATAAAACAGTCGTGTACCTATATTTAAAAATAAATAAAAATTTCAAATGCCTTCACTCAAAAAATAATTGAAAACCATAATCTTGTATTCGTTTTTTGAAAACTACATTTGAAGCGCTTAATGTTAGCTAACAGCGCAGCAGTGTGGCGGCCGGTCGATAACGGTGTCAATTGTAAGAATTGCCATTCACGCCCAACGTAGAACACGTATGTTCGTGTAAATGTGCGAATGTGTGCGGCAAAAAAGATGATGAAAAATTAAAAGTTGAAAACATGTTGCTTGTCAGCCGTAGTACAAATCAAACAATTGACGCTTAACATACGTAAGTAGTTGAACACAACATAAACAATGCACTTTATCCATATTGTTTACAGGTTATGGTTGGAAACGGCAGCAGCAGCACGAGAACAAAACAAGCAACAGGAGCAGCGACGTTCGCCGGCGGCCCAACGACGTTGCGGCTAAAAGACCAATTAGAAATAGACAACAGCAGCCACATTCCATTCAGAACGAAGACAACAAGAACAACAACAACAGCAACATGATGATGCAGTTATTGTGCCTATGGATTGGCCAACTACTCTTGCTGCTCGTTGCAACATACGAGCTGCTGCAGCTACTGTGGCATCGACTGCAAGCGTTCTCACACAGGTCATATGACTACTGGCAATGTGATCGACGGCAGCAGAATAATCGTTTGTTGTTTGAACGCACGATTCGCGAACTGGAAAAGCTGCCAAAACATTTGGTGCTTGTGATTGGTGCCGACGAACGTTATGTTGATGCGTCGCAACTGCAACGCATTTTCGGGTATGCCCAACTAGTTGGCATACCCTATCTGAGTGTCTACGATGCGCGTAGTGTTAAAAATGGTTATGTGGACATCGGGCGATTCTGTCAGTGGTCCAAAGACAGATTGTATTACTGGCCATCACAAAAGCAAAACAAGCAACAAATACTAGAACAAAATGGCAATAATAAATGTGTTAATGCCAACGGAAGAACTATTGGCGAATTGCAGGTGAGTTCATTCAGCGGAAACAGTCTCGTCTTGATAAGCAGTCAAGCCAAAAGCGTGAATCGTGTTATCAAAGTTCAAACTATAAACTGTTACAATTCATCATAATACCCGGTAGATAGTGTGGTAAAAGTTTATGTTCAGTTTGTGGTAAATTAAAATATTCAATTTTGTGTGTGCTCAAAAAGTTTCATGTGATAATACATTTTATCTAGAACATTTCTATTTATATATTTAAAATGTATTCCGTGAGTACTTTAAATGATCTAAAAAATCGTCATTTTAAATTTATTAAGGTTTAAATTTTTCTTAATCATTCTTTTTTTTGAATATAGTTTTCTTTAATGACTGATTCTCATCAAAGATTATACAATTTAAACAACCATTTTTCTGTCTGATTAATTGAATAACAAGATCTAAAAGGAGATTAAAAGAGGTTGAGATCCCAATTTCAGTAACTTTTATTTATGTTTTCTCTGTGGGGTCAAGAGACATCGTAGCTTGTTTTTGAATTTATTAACGACCTTTTGCATTCCCAAAATCCGACAAAATGTAATTGAAACCCGCATTGCTCTCGTAGTTTCTATGCGAGTGTCAAAACAACAACAATAAGGACAATTATAAACATTACACGTTCCAAAGAAATTTGTAGATTAGAAGATCATTAGCACATTCTTAAATATTAAATGCTAAATACGTTATATTTTTTAATGAGTAATGAGAATATTAATAAATAATAATGAATGGGATTATATAGATCTTGTTTTATAATTTTTATTTGGTCCATTTTACATTACATTTCATTAATGTATATTATATTATTATTTATAATTTATTACTTTCCATTGAAAACATTAAAACTTATTAAGCTCATTACTGTACTCATTAAATTATTGTTATAAAGCAAGCAATAATTTTTAAAGGTCACTTTCAGTTGCAGTGTTTTTAATTAGCTTTGAGTACAGATGTTTAATCTTACATAATTTCACATAATGAAAAAGTAAGGATTAACGGTTGCGCTTAAGGCTAAAAATTAATAGACCCTGCAATAGACCCTCTACTCTAAAAAGTGGAAAAGGGTCTACTAAATTTGTTGAAATGGAAATATATGTTAAAAAAAGAAATATAGAAAATGAGGGCACAGTGCTTGTAAGAGTGATGGGGCAAACGTATCGAACCACTTAACCGTCACACTTTAGTTGACAAAGAAGTGACTCTTAACGATACAGTTCAGTTCACTGTAATAGACCCTTTCATTTTCAAAAGTGGTAAAGAGGCTACTAAGTTTGTCGAAATATAAGAAGACAAGCATAGAAATCATAAAAGAATAGGGTGAGAGCACATTCATTCAGTGTCGTGAAATATGATAATAATAATAGGACCTTAACTTTCAAAAAGTGAAAAGGATCAACTAAGTTTTTTCGTTAAGTGTGATAATGAGAAAATAACGCTTAAGGCCGCAGTTAATTTGACTGTTACAGACCCCTTTAAGAAAAGTGGAAATGGGTCTTCAAAGTAAATTGAACATTTAAAAAAAATGTAAAAGGCTCTATTAAGTTTGTTGAAATCGAAATAGATAAACTGGAAGTATTCTGTAAATATAGAAAATGTAATAATTGCTTAACAGCAAATTCTTTTAGTGCTCTTAAGTGTGATAAGTCAAACGGGTATTGCAAAGTCAAGCAAACTCTAACTAACATATTCCCTTGTTGTACGCTTATCTTACTTACGAGTTAATTATTTTGTGTGTGGTTTTTGTGCGCTTGTTTCCAGGTCTTTCAAATCAACGCGTTGTTGGATGGCCATGCGCTGATTGCCAAACTGTGCCGCGAACTGTACGTGAATCGTGGCACAACCGAGGTGCAGCAGCTGCTGACGAAGCGTGAGCTGCTCAGCGATAAGCTGAACGAGCGCCTCAACCAAGAGCTGGGAATCCCGGTGCCAGAACCCGAACTGGGAATTGTCTTCTCGGGAGTGACGTGCACCTTTGGCCTGTTGCCGTGGCATGCACGATTCACCGAGTTCCACACGCATCCGAGTGGGCGGCACTTTGATGCCACATGCTTTGCCCAGCTGCTGTACAAATATGCGCGCTGTGAGCAGCGTTGGGGCAAATAATCCTTAATATAATATAAATTCAACAACAAAAGATCCTTTAAAGCGCAATGTTCTCCCAACTACGTTCTGTTTTGTAGTTGGTTAGGTTTATAAATATGTAATTTAATTTAAGTTAAGCAAGAGCGTTTAAGCTGAGAGTGAAACGAGAAACAAGATTAAAGAATTTGTTCATAAACGAAATATTTGCTGTATTTTGCCAAGGAGATTCACAAACAAAATGGATTTGTAAGTTTGTTGTTAAGCATAAATATTTGAGGGTAAGTTCGATTCGCTTAGACGCTAGTGTTAGCTATTTTTATTGTATTTATATTTGATGTATTTTTGGGTGAAGTGAACGCTCTCTCTCTCTCTCTTATTGCTGCACGTGGCGCTTGGACAGCAGATTCACATCGGTCAGATACTGATTCTTCTGCTGCGAACCCGAATTGCTGGGCATACGCTCGTGTATCATCTGAAAGGAGTTGCGCAGATCCATCAACGAGTCGGCCAAACCCTTCTTGATGTTGGCAAACTCGCTGGACATCAACGACAGCTTGCCCAGCAAATAGTTGAGATTATCATCCATATCAATCATGTGCTTCTTGGTCTCCTCCACCTTGGCACTCAATCCCATCATCGTGGCAAACGTGCTGTTCACATAGCCATCATGGCCAGACTGCATCAGCATCAACAGCTCCCGACTCTTGCCCAGCTCTCCATTCATGATCTCAATGCGATGCCAGACCTGAGTGAGCGCCGTGTCCAGCTGTCCGCTGATGTTGCGATTCGCCTCCTGCTGTGTGGTCACCACACTGGCATCCAGTTCAGCGAAACGTGACTTCACGAGTGTTGTCAACTCCGCCAGCTGCTGCTCGACGAGCAGACTCACCTTCTGCACAATCTGAAGTGTGCCAAACTCCACTTTGCGCTGCGTATCGAGCACCACTTCGGAATTTGTCATCATAATGCTGTTGAATTTGCCCAGCGCATCGAAGCCATCGTTGAGTTTATTATGACTGGCATTGATCTGTTTGTTAAACTGCTGCAGTTGACCCACATCTGTGGTCAGCTGCTTGAGTTCGCCTTGGATGTTGGCCTCTGTTTGCTGCAGCTGCTCATTGGCTTGACGCAAAGCTGTCGAAAGGAAAGAAGTCTTAGGAATGAGATATAAAAGTGAAGAGTTCTTATCCCACCTGCTTGCTGTGCAGACTGCGCTTCAGTTTTCAACGCTGCCAAAGCATTGAGTGTCTCATTGTTCAGCTCCTGGATGTACGCTTTGTCCTGCTCATTGAGTCCCTTGGCCACCTGAGGCGCTGGCGTCGTCACGGGAACGCTTCGCAACTGCGCCACATCGCTGCTCAAGGCGCCAAGACGCTCCAACAACTGCTGCTCGAATTCATCGTTCTTCGGAGGCGACATCGTTGTCACAGCAACTGCTGTGTGTTGTTGCAACTTGGCTTCGATTTGCTGCAACAATTCGTCTGTGCGTGGCATGTGTTCAAAGTTGCTTGCTGTCTGCTTGGCTGCCTCTTTGCTGCTGCTCAGCAAATCTGTCACCGAGCTCGAGAGTTTCTTCAGCTCCTCCAGCAACTGTTTGTTGATCTGCTGCTGTTCGCTCACAAAAGCATTGGGCAACGCTGGAGCAGCTGCGACTGGAGCAACTGGCGGACGCTTGAAGCATTCGTCGTTCTCTCGCATCCATTTGAACATGTGATCGATGGCCTGATTGAACTTCTCCGACTGCGTATTGGTTTTCTCCTCTTGCTGCGCATAAATTTAAATTATAATTCAAGTGTTTATTTCATTCACTGTTTGTATACTCACTGTAATCAACATTGTTTCTATTTGACTGACACGTTCGTCGAGTCGCCCAAAGATGCCGTTGATCGGCTCCATGTTCTTTTGACCCTTTTGGAGCACCTGCATCGCCTTCTTCATGATCTCAGCGGCAGCACGTTCGCGATGCTCGTGACGTTCCAGTTTATTGTCCAGCTGGTGGTACATTCGGATCAGATATTTTATCGACTCGTCGAGCTGATCATTACTGCAAACAAGATGAAAGTTTTTAAAGCGTGAGTTGTTCATCAAATATTTATTCATATTAAGGGATTATTTATTTATTATAGGGCTTAGATTATAAATTAATTTTTGTGTAAATTTACTAGCGCTGTCTGCTTTGGCCTTTGGCATAATGGATTCGAATTAATTAAAATAAATACGAAATATGTACTTATTTTGATCTTGATTCGGCAAAACATATAAAAATACTTTGTATATTAAAAAAATGTCCATGTTGTTCATTTAAAAGAATATTTCGCTTTTTTATTTTAAATGTAGTAATTGGTACTTGTTTTTCTTTTTTTGTAATACAATTTACTCTTTGTAATCATGATCTGAACGGATTTAAATTAAATACATCTTATTTGAAAGAAGGTAATTCATACATACATACATATATCTACATAAAAAATTACATTTAAACATTTCATTTAAAATAAATATAATTTTTTGAACAAAAATATATAATCTGTATTGAAATATTCTCTTCCAGAAATATTTATTTTAGCAATTTGATTATTTAATTTGACAATTTTAAATTTTAAATTAAAGCAGTTGATGAAAAAAATATATTTTTTTATTTATTTTTATAAATTTTATTTATTGTATTTAAATTCACAAGTTTTATTTTTAATAAAAATTAGGAGGAATTCATCAAAAAACTAAAATTTTCATTGTATATTTTTGGTTTTGTTTATTTTTTAAAATATTTTCAATTTAAAATAATGTTAAATTTCAATTTAATCTGCAGTTCTTAAACCAAATCAAATTCACCTAAAAGTGCAGCAAAAGTTAAGAAATTTTTAAAATTTCAATAGTTCATTACGATATTTCTAAAGTATGTCAAATAAATTTGAATTTTCAATGATATGCTAAAATTGTAGATTACTTAGACATCTGTATAATGTGCAAGAACATCTCAATGAATTGAGGGAATTAGATTAATCTCCATTAAACATCGGGGGGCAGGGAACTGGCACTGAGAGAGAGGGAGAGAAAGAGGGAGGGAGAAGGAGAGACCACCACTGGCCATTTATGGCTCAGTCTATCGACAGCTCGGATCGTAGAGATCGCAGACTGAGTCGAGGGGTTGAAGAGGGACGAGAAAGAGTGGGAAGGGTGGACTATAAATGAGTTGTTGTTAAGATCGAGATCAATTCTCGTAAACTTTGCATGGCCCACCCTGACAGCTAATAATTTTCATCGCTCATCTCTCAGGGTCAGAAACCCTTTTAGTTTATGGGGCGAGTGTTCTGTTTGTGCTGTGTGCTGAGTGTGTGTGGGAAATGCATTGATGTTGATAGATATGCAGATGGAGATGGAGAGTTGCACATAAACAGCGTGGCAACATATGTAGATATGAGTGTGGGTACGCCTGCTGATCTCTTCCCTTCCCCATTCCATTACGTTTTCCCATGCATCCCATCTGCATTTGGCATGAAGTGTGTGCATCTCTGCTCTGGGACAAAAATAAACAAACAAACAAACGCAGGCGGAACAGATCTCACTCTCTGTTTCTTTTCCTTTCTTTTGAAGGCAACAGTCATTAGTTTTGGCAGTTCTGGGGAGTTTCGGTATCGGAACTGACAGAGCGCTTAATGCCCCTTACAACAGCATACATATGTCGAAGGGGAAGGGGAGAGAGACGTGTCTGTGTCTAGGAGTCGGGGACTAGTTGAGTGTTGCATGTCGAGATCGCTGACGTCCTGGCGCCGCTCTTTCTCTGATGTTTTCCACGTTTTGCGAACATATTTCTAGTGCATTATATTTCAAAATTCGACATGGCATCTAGGAGGGGAAAGGGAGAACGGGGGACAGAAATCCGAAGCAAAGTGTGAACGCTTGTTTGACATGTGTCAAAATGTGAGACTAGTCTGGGAATAGAGTGGGGAATTATCTTTGCTACATTTGCTTCACGAGTCTCGTTTTTTATAGATGCCTCATAAAAAGACGCATCCAAATAGGTCTAAAAAAAATAACAAAAATCTATGAGTTCTACAACATTGTTTTTAGAATCTTTTGATGGTCTTCGAGTACTGAGTGATTTCACAGTGCATCATAAAAATAAGTATCAAAATAATCAAGCAAAGATTTCGATCAACAAACATATAAAATTATTTTTCAAATATTTTATATTTAAAAGAGAGAATTTCTGTATTTTATGATCAAAGGAATTTATTAAACGATATTCTATTATTTCTATTATCGTTTCTTATTATTTTCTATAAAAGTTATCAAAAAAATCTTCATTATTACCTAAAGAAATGTTGAACTAAATAATTTATCAATTTCAATATATTTTTTAAAGAAAATATCATGATAATTTAAAAAAAAAAAAACTATAAATTCTTTAACTAAACGATTTTAACACTTCCAATACAAAGGTATTGCATTAATTTCGTTATACTTGAGATATCTCATTTAATAAATGATAAAAAAATTCAAAGACCTTTCTCATTAAGATATAGTATCAAATATATTCATGATCATTATTCTTCTGCTCTTTTTATAAATTTATTTTGCATGTTTATTATTTATAGATCAAGAAATCGTTTTTTTTTTAGAGTTTAAATTGATTTATTTCATAATAATCCTTACAATTATCTTTATTCATCTGCACTTTTTATAAATTAGTTTAAAATAATTTTACATTTTTTCAAGAATTTCTATAATAATAATTAATCATCATAACGAAGATCTTTATTCTTCGTTTATAATATTTTTTTAATTAAATTGATTTATTTAATGTATATTATTTCCACAATTTCTATATTTTATAATCATCCTTGCGATGATCATTATTCTTCTGCTCTTTTTATAAATTCATTTAAAAACTTATTTTTTATATTCTATATCATTCTTTCTTTGCTGTTGCATTAATTTGTTTTAATTATTTCTGAATCCGTTTTAATTTTTTTTTAATTGTTCTCCAAATTTATTTAAATTTATTTAAAGTAAATTTGTTCCACAATTTCTATACTCCATAATTATATTTTGTTTTATAAAAATGACTCTTCAACTTCACTTTTGTTTAGAAAATAATCTTGTTAAACAATGCATAATTTCTTTTTAGTTTTTATTGTAAAGTACTTACGTGACTGGCGATGCTTCAATTTGCAGAACCAGACCAATTAGTGTTAGGAATAGCAAAGCTATAGATCGTTGGATTGTGTTTGCCATTTTGGTGCGTGCCGATCGACGTTTCCGCTGATCCTCAATTAGCAACTTCTATGCAGATTGCAATTAATTATTGAAGTGCGTGAGATCTGAGGGGAAGGAAACTGAATCAATTTGAGATGTAAATTGCAATGGCGCCGTTTGGAAATTAGCTTGTTAAATGATTGAATAATTTGGGTTGTTTGGTTTATGAGAAACTGCAGCGAAATAATGTTTACAACACGATGTTATAAACAAATGTGGAATGCAATTTATACTCGAAGATGGAATGAATGATTGGAATTTATCAAACAATGTGCCAATTTTGTTCCTTGTTTGCAAAATGCCATTGTTTATAATTGTGTATATGTATATAAAATATCTGTCTATATGCGGATATATAGCTGGGAGCTGTGCAACAAAGCTAAATAACATCGCCAAATGACGCAAATCTTTCTTTTATGCATGGTAGTAAAATTAATTAATTGGGTCAGAAATATGCAAGGGAAATGTCTTTATGGCAAAAATAACTGGAAATTTGTACTATATAAGCAGAATTTGTATTTTAATTATTTGTTTTTGTTTTACTTAATGGAAACAATGTCTCCTTATCGCACATTTTAATTGGGTTAAAGGTTGATAAATTGTGTGAGTGTGCCTATGATAGAACATTCAATAATACTATATATTCAAACAAAATAAAAGCAAATATAAGAAATACTATACATACATACGCAGACTTAAAAGTTTATATAGTTTCACTCGCGTTCAGATTAATGAAAATCACAACTCACGAGTACCGAGAACACTTTATGGAAATGTGAAGCACTAGACAACGGTTTTACTATTTGAAGAGCGAGCAGACGTCCTCACTGCACGAGCAGCGAATGATGAATGAGTATAAGATGCTGGCGCCAGCTACGAAGCATTCTTCTCCGATTCTGATAATCGTCTTTGGTTCTGCTCTGAAGCTGATGCTGGTTGCAGAGCGTCGATGATGAGAGCGCATCGGCAGAAAAATCATGCTCAGATGTTTCTAATTAAGTGTCATTCAAAAGAGCGCCGGCAAAACTGTGATGTGTGCAGTCCCGCATTCGAATAGGTCTGCGCAATTGAATTAAAATCCAATTTGTTTTAATACAAAACTATTCAATTCATATTTAATACTGAGGGCAATCAATCGAAGTGGCAGCTGTCGGCGTATATGAAGTCAATTAAATTGAAATTCAAATGCATTTCACACTTTTATTAGAACTGCAGTTTGCCAATATATTAATTGAAAGGCCTGCGTCATACGCTAATTCAAAAATTACACTTGGCGCCATTGGCAAATTGGTGGTGAATGGCAAATTTAAAACAAGTGTGAAATCAGGGAAAAATTATTGCCCTAAGCAGTTCCAATATCTGACAGAGTACATATCGAAAACTTTACTATATTTGTTCTGTTTTGAATGTATTTTTCAAATATATTCATGAAATTATTTTAATTTCCGCGTTGGCGCCATTTACAAATAAAATTAAATGACTTGTGGTGAGTGGCCAGTGCATGTGGTGGCTAACGATAGCACGCAAAAACGATCATTTGCATGCAATCGGTAATCGATATTTCAAATTTGTAGAATGCAAATATATTATGTATTTGAAAAACTTTATTAGAAGGCACATATATTTAAAAAATTAAATATTTATGATAATATTCGATTGTTAGGTAATTTAAAGGAAATATGTAATATAATAACACTATTATGAATTTTGATGAAATTAAAACTACTCCCTGAGCTTCTTTTCCAATTCAAAACGCGTAATAATGAAGTATTTTGGTAATATGTTACTACTAAACACGCGAATATAAATGGCGACTGCGCAGCTCCTTAGCTTCTGCACGTTTAGCATTCAAAGCGATTTGCAGTCCTTTAAATATCGAATCAGCCCAATATGTGGAACTAGGCGTTGTGGCACACAACTCTTTTAATGCAAACACAACATTGGCATGTTGCTGCGACAAGTTTGTCTCACAGTAATCCGACTCCAGCCAAAAGATACCCTGACTCGATGACGATCCTGATGAAATTGCCTGAATGCCAACATCTTTTGTTCTATTGCCAATATTTGGATCCGTTTGGGTTGCCAGGCTGCGAAAGAGGCCGGTGCACATGTTCTCATCCTCTTCATTGCCCTTGGATGCCTTCTCCTGCTGGCGCAGCTTTTGCAATGGCTTCTTCGAATGTTCGAGCAATAGTGTTAAGCGGTTCACGCTAATGCCCGTGAGGCGGAGCAGAGCAACTGTTGCCCTTGGCAATGCCTCCAAGCCCCACTTGGCTATGCTGATGTTTGGCGTGGTTGAATTGAATTGATATGACACATTGAAGTTGTTGCACAATGGCGAGGGATTCTCAAAGTTGGCTCCACACAACACTGACGAGCGGCCAGGCAGTTTCTTAATGGTGTCCACTAACAGATATTCGGTTGGCGGTGTTCCCGATCTTTCGAGAGCTAACAATTTAAGTGTGGCTTTCACACGTTCCACAGCCAGTTGGCGCTTGTCTTGGATGCTCAGTTTGCGACCCGCAGCAGCAGCAGTAGTTGCTGTGTCACCTGGCAATAGCTTCTTGATGCTGATAATCTTAAGGGATTTTTCGCAATTACGCACTGGGACATAATCCAGTTCTATGTCATCATCTTTGATGTTGCTAGTTTTATGCGTCCGTCGCAGTTTTTTACGAGAACTGGATTCCGGGCTTGAACTGCGACGCTTCTTGTGTTTCTTCTCCTTTTTGTGCTTATTTTTCTTTGTGGTTTCCTGCTTCGTTGGGTTCTGTTCTTTCTCAGCCTCACTGCGCCGCAATATTTCAAGTATTTTATCATGCTCTTCGGTGAGCAACCTCATTTCTTCATCATCAGCTTCAGTACCAGCATCATCGACTGCAGCATCTACTTCCGCATCGGCAACAGTCTCACTAATTTCCTCTTCAGTTTTGAGCGGCTTCAAGTCCATGTTATCCATTTCGGCTCTGCGACTTCGGATCGCATTTATCACACCCTCCAAATCCATATCGTCCAGTTCATCCAGTAATCCCCCGAAATCCATTCCTCGTTGCGGCTCATATTTGATCTTCACATCCTCAACAGCTGCTTCTTCTACATTTTCGTCATTTTCGTTTATTGTGGTATTCGAGGTTCTCGGTGGCGTTGCATCGTCTTCATTGGGGTCAAAACGTGGACTGAACTTTTTGATCACCACTCCCTGGGTTGGCATCGTATTTTCTTCATCATCGTCGCTATTCCATCCAACACCGGCGACACAATCAGTTGGTGGATCAGGTGTCAATGGTTTTTCTCTGCGCAGAGGAGTATTCACTTGATCGTCGTCGTCATTAGCCGCAGAAAACTCGCTTTTGAGTTGCACATCCATTTTATAATTGAGAAATTCTGCCACAAAACGTTGAAATAACTGCAATTGCTACAATTGCGCAATTTGTTAAGTAATTTTAAAATGCTGCGCTAAACAAAAATATAGCACGTCAAATGAAGGGAGCGGTCAACTTTTTTCGATAAAATATCGTGAGACAGAAAAAATATACCGAAAAATTTGAAAGAAATCCGAGTGAGTGTGGTGGCTACCGATAACACCCACCGTTATGTATGCAATCGATAAACTTGCGCCAAACAGCTGTTGCTGGCGTTTGTTTATGTTGTAAAGTCGCGCACTTAGTTTGTGTTATTGTTTTTCTTCGTTAAAATGCCGACAATTATTGCATTGGATGCATCGCTATCGATGCTGCGTCCTGTGCCCGGACGCAATGAGCACACCTATCAATCGCTCGCCCTAAAGGGCATACAACATCTGCTGGACAACTTGACGGCAGCCGGAAAATTGGAGCACTTGGCTTTGGTTGCTTACAGCACAGTTTGCGAGCTAAAAGTGGATTTTACAAGGGATTACGATCAGATACGACAGGCCATTAAGAAGATCGAACCCATGGACAAGGCATGTTTGCTGACAATGCTCAAGACAAGCGTCAGCTTGATGGCCACTTGGGGCACCCAGAATCTGTTGCAACTTGTGGTGTTTACGGATTGTGGCGCCGGCTTTGGCAGCACCTCAATTGCTGGCTTCCTGGAGAATTATGCGAACAAGTCAGCGTCAGAAACGGAATTCGCTTGGCTCAAAACATTGGCGCACTATCAACTCAATTTTATTTGCTTGGGCGTGCATGGAGATTTGCATTTTACACGCGGCGTAGCATTGCATCAACAGCTGCTGGACAATGCCGGGCTCAAAGGACAACTATTTATGCCCAAGCCACTGAAGACGGCCACAGAGAATGGAGACGCTAACAGCGGTGTTAGCCACAAAAGCGAATTGGGACGCACAGCGTTGTTTGAGCTGATCGAGAGGCTCTGCGAGAGCAGCTACAAGGCCACAGAGGTGACTCTGAAGTGTGGCCATTACTTTCGCCTGGAGAGTCAGGTGCTGCTCTGGCCTCCGCCCAAGCCATACGAGCAGCCAGCGCTTTATGGTGGCGAATCGACGATGCGGCACATTGAACAACGCATCGATGTCTGTGGTTTCCTGGCATTGGGGGACATTGGTTCACCGGCCACGTTCAGTCGACACTGGGTGCTGGCGAAGGTGGAGCGCGAGAAGCCGCCAGGCAGACGCTCGGGCAGCTTAACAGCAGCTACCAAGTCACCAAAGCTCACTTTAGATACTGGCAATAATCCAAACTTTGAGCTGGAGAAGTTGGAGCAGGATATACGGGAGTTTTACACCAAGGAGCCATCGAAGGAGACGGCTGAGGAGAGCGGCGACGATGCTGATGTGGTGGTTGTGAAGCCGCAGCAGACGCCGGCACAGCAGGAGCAGCAGAAGGATACGCTGTGTGTGTTGTTGCATGGCGCCTTAAAACTGGAGAGCATGGCTGCTTTGGTGCTGCTGGGCGAGAAGTGGTTTGGCTTCATGTATGCGTATAACGATGTCAAAAAGAAATCCAATTTCGTGCTGAACATTCTGCCACCTGGCTCACATGTTATACCCTGGCTGGGGGATCTAGAGCTACTGGGATTCCCTGAGGACTTGGCACCAGGTGAGACGGCGAGTTTTCCGGTGCGCGCCGAGCGTCGTTCGTATTCGCAGAGCAGTGTTGTGTGGATACGACAAGCGAGTCTGCAGTCGGATGTGCAGAAGGTGCTGCGACATGCCAAGAAGATGCCCGACAAGACACAACATTTCTACAAGGAATTAAATCGTATTCGACGTGCGGCGCTGGCTTTGGGTTTTGTGGAGCTGCTGGAGGCGTTGGCGCTGCTGCTGGAGAAGGAGTGTGCGCAGTTGACGTTGAATGGCAGCGTGAGCAGCGAGTGCACGTTGCAGCTGCAACATGCAGCCACCGAGCTGCGCAAGACATCGAATCGTGACATCAAGTCAACGATTGTGCCGCTCCAGAAGGCAGCAACAGCAGCCGCAGCGGAGGGCAGCACAGCGACGGCGGCGACGCCAGCAGCAGCAGCTCCAGCGGGATATCTTTACAACTGATTAATTATTATACATACATATTTTTAAAATGCATTAAATAAGTTTTCAAAGTAGAGCAACTGGTTTTACATTTAACGGCTAAAGAGCTATACAATTGCAGTTTTGCAAAACTAAATCAGCAGTTATCGATATCGAACGGTTAGAAGAGATTGATGCAGGCAACAGTAATTTATGTCAGTAAATTACATTAAATAATTTATTCAATTTAATTGCACTATTTTATTTAATGAATACTCAATATATTTTTAAATAAATAATTTATTTATAAGCAACTGCTCAATATTTTCAAAACGGTCAATAATTCGCAACACTGAAGTCATTATCGATTACAGTAACAGCTGCTTTTATCGCGTTGAAGTTCTTGTTATCGCACATTAACGGCTGTGTCAGCGATTAATCATTGAGCAATTGTTATTGTTATTGCTGAAGATTTACCAAGTGCAAAGAAAAATAAACAATGGGTGGCCCAGAATTACCGACGGATCCAGGAGATGAACAACAGTTTGTGGCACCTGCCATCGAGCATCCACATGTGGGCGAAGCGAGCGAAGACAGCGATGGCTCCGATGCCTACGATGGCTATCAGCCGCTGGCCACGGATCTGGAAGATGCGGGCGCAGCACCAGAAACAGTTGCGGGCGACACAGAAGACGTTGCTGATGAGGATATTGATCTAATGACAGCGGAGGTGACACACGGCGATCCCAATATGCCGCCCATTGAAAGTGCGGATGCTGAAATCGAACGCCAAGTGTGGAACGAGCCAAGGCCACAGGAACTGCAGCTGGAGCTAGACAGGACACGCACGGAGCAGGTGAGCAAGTTTGAAGAGAAGGTAGCAGCTAGTGTTTAATATGGGTTCAATGCAGATACTGAAGGCCATGTCGAAGATAACGCTGCCCAACATCACAGTGCCCGATTGGGCCAAAGGCGTGCCTGAGGAGCGCTGGAAACACGAGCTGCTGGAGCGCATACAGACGCGTCAGCAGACGACAGCAGCAGGGGCAACCACAAGCGAATCGAATAAAGCAAACACAAGCCAATAGACTAAGCAATGATATATTTATTTTTAAGATCCACAACGCGGTGCACTCCACAAAAAATACTTTTCCAAATAAACGTGTATGTTGTAAAGTTTAAACGTGGGCAACTCAAAAGGCAGCGAGCAGCGCCTGTCCCAGCACATTCACCTTGGCAAAGTTTTCGTCCTGCGGCGTATTTGTCAGCTCACGCAATTTATCCATCACACTGTCCACGGAGACCACTTGGGCGATGGTTTCCTGGCCACAAGCGGTTGTGGTGAGATTGCCAATGGCCTGCATGGCACGGTACCACGCCTCCAGATCCTTGGCCCACTTGAGGAGCTCCAGCACACCGCTGGTGACCGAGTGACACACCTCCGAGCTGGCCACGCTCTGAGTCTGCGCAATGGTCACGTTCAAATAGAACGTTGCAATGGCGATCTGCAGATTTGGGCTGCCAGCGCGTATTCCAGCCACAAGTTCCACCAGCTGTGGCAGCTGCGCTTGAATGTGCTGCCTGCCCGCCGCATGAGTCAAAGCATTGGCCAGACACCGACAGACCATCAACTGATTGGCTGCTGCACCATTCAACTGCGGCACAATGTGACTCAAAATGTTGTGACTGTTCTGCAGCAGACTAAAGACGGCCTCGTGACGCACGGCCAGGCGGAGTATATCGAGCACCGGGAAGAGCATGCCTGCTGGCCACTTGAGCAGCAGCATCAGTGCCTCCAAAGTGGTTGGATCCAGCGCAAGAGATTTGTCCGTCAAACGAATAACAGCTTGCAGTAGTTCATCGCCCACTTTGCCCTCGGTGCTGGTTAGTTTGTTATTGAATTCTCTGCAAGATTGCAATGGATGGAGATTATATTTAAGTTAATATGTCAAAGTAATACTTACTTCATCTTGTCGAGCACTTTGCCGGCATCACAGGTGTCGAAAGTGCGATAGCTGCTCACGGGGAAATGTTTATCGCTACCGCGCACAAAGTTCACGTCCACATTCGAGGATTGCTTGCTTGTAGCCGTCGAGTAGCTGGATCCGCCAGTGAAGGGATCCATGTTGCCGCCACCTTGGACATTGCTCTGGCTAGAGCCGGGCACATAGCGTGCCCCGCCGGTGAAGGGATCCTGATAGCCACTGCAAAAAGGGAAAACGCATTATTAAAGGATATAATTTACAAATTGTATATTAAATTCTCAAAAACAAAAATTGAAATTTAATAACAGAATTTTAGAGTCTAATTTAGTTATTTCTTAGTGTCTTATTGTGCTATCGAATATTCTTTGTTTTACGTTTGGAACAAGTTATCAAATATCAAATTAAATTGGGCAGTTTATACGGACAGTCAGATTTTACCATATGACATCTATATTTCAAAAAGTTTCTTCTTAGACACATTCTTAGAGACCCTTTCACTTTGGAGGAAAGTAAAAACGGTGTCTAAGAAGCGAAGGAACTCTTTGAGATATAGATCTAATATGGTAAAGTTTGACTGTCTTTTCCCTATCCTCAAAAGTGAAAGGGTCTAGAAAAGGCTTACCTATTGGCTTGACTTGTTACTGTCGCGCCTCCCTTTGAGTTCTTCACTATAAAGTTTGCCACCTGATCGAGATAAGCCTGTGGCAGATTGTGGCGATGTATGAACGACTGAGCTGCTTGCCAGGGATCCTCGCCGCGGTTGTAAGGCAACTTGATGGGCGGCTCCGTGTCGGAGATATCCACATTGAACACAAAATCATACTCCTTGCCATCGTGCAGCTTCTTTCCGGAGTTACTTTGAGTGCCGCCCGTGGCGCCAGTGACATCGCCCACCAGATTCCATTTGCCCAGTTCCCAGATGTAGCACTTGACACTGCCATCCGTTTCACGCACCATTTTTGTTTGACCTTCGCGTGTGCCATTCGTGAGCAAAGCTTCAGGACCAGGTAAACTGCAAGAAAAATCAAAGATAAATAGAGATTTTTTTATCATTTTAGCGAAGAGACTCAATAGCAATAGATTTAAGTATTTTAAAGAAAGGTACAATCAATTATTGACTCTAATCGACCCTTTTTTGATGCGGATATAAGAGAATATATAATTTATTGAATCGGAGAATTTAAAATGACGCAAAAGTGAATAAATAATAACTTAAAGGAAAGCTACATCCAGGTATTTACTATTATAGACCCTTTTCTTGATGCTGATTTACAATATATACAATTTATGGAATCGGAGAATTTAAAGGAGAGACACAATGAATCACTTAAGCACATTAAATAAAGTATCAGGTCAATAAAGTATTGACTATAATAGACCCTTTTTTTAACGCTGATTTAGAGTATACCTAATTTATAGAACCGGAGAATTTAAAGAAGAGGTCAAATAGGGAATGATTTAAGTATTTACAAAAAAAAAAACTACAATCAAGTATTGACTATAATAGACCCTTTTCTTGATGCTTATTTAGAGTATATACAATTTATGGATTCGAAGATATCTTCCTCAGCCGCTTATGCATATTATCATTTGATAAAAGGGTCTAAAAAAAAGGGTCTAAAAAAGTGTAGCTTACTCAGTCTTCTTGACGCCACCGATTTCCTCGTTGAGCTGCGACTTGTGCGTCGCCACCGCCATCTCAAAGGACTGCACCAGCTGCTGCTTGCCCTGTCGCGCAGGATCTTGACTGAAGACGCGTACAACGCCATCGCTGCAACCAGTGACAATGTCGCCATTGGCCAAGCAAGCCACCGACCACACCGAGATTGCTGGATGCAGCAGCGGAGCACCGAGTTCCTTTCCCGTTGACACATTCCACATGCGCAAGGTGCTGTCCTCGCCACAGGACAAAACGATTTGTTCGCCCAGCTGCTGGTTGCGTGCCATGGCGTAAATATAGTTGGTGTGTCCGCTCAGCTCCCGCACACATTCGCCATCCTCGTTCCAGTAGCGCAGCACAGCATCGTTGCCACAGGACAACAGGGAATTCGAAGGCAACGGGATCAGGCCACGCACACAATCCGTGTGTCCTTTGAGCAGTCGCAACTTCTCGCCCTGTGCGTTCCAGTAGTAGATGCATTTGTCGGCTCCACCAGTGACGTATTTCTGTTGCTCCTGCAACGTGGCCACGGCCCAAACAGCTGCCTCGTGTCCTTGCAACGCAATGTGCGTCACGTCGCCAGTTTCACTGATCAACCAGACGCGTGCAGTTTTATCCCAGCTGCCGCTGATTAAGCTGCGCGGCTTTAATCCACCGGCCAAAGCGCAAACCGTCGACTCGTGTCCTTTGAGCGTGAGGAGAGGCACGAAGGCATCCTGTTGATAAATGCAAATGGTGGCGTCGTTGCTCGAGGTGCAAATCCATTGCTCCTGTGGCAAGTAGCAGACGCTTGCTATGAAATTCTTGTGATCCTTGAGTGTGACGCTCTCAATGTATTCGTTGCTGTAACGAGAGAGTATTTATCAGTTACAAGTTGTAAGATTCTGTGCAAAGGTTTTGTTTATGCAAATCGAGTAAATATCAATTTCTGAAATCTATATAATGAAAGAATATGTTAGTCACTTGTTCGTTAATCAGTCGCCAACATCTGTGTTTTTCTTTCTTTGTTACTATTTGTTGTGGTTGTGGTTGTTGTTGTTATTGTTGCTGTTGCTCTACACACCCAATTGGCTTCCAGATTTTGGTGGTTTTGTCGCGCGAGCCGCTTAGCAACATTTGTCCCTCATTTGTTTTTCCGCCCACGGCCACGGCACGCACATCGAGACTGTGTCCAAGCAGCTCGCAGCTTAATTTATATTTATCTAGTGTTGGTTCCATTTTCAATTTACTTATTTCACTGACTTTGCACAAATTTTTCTGCACCGGCGTCGGCAAAAATTGAAATAGTGTTTGTGAGTGTGTGTGTGTGTATGTGCAGTGTGACCGATATGTGCAACTGCCATTTGTTATCGGCGAATATACCGTAAATACGTTATATACCTTCGTCTGGTTACACTTCGTTAGCGAAACAATGTATATTTTGCAATTGAGCCAAGTAAATGGCAAAGATGTTATGCACTTGTACAGACAATTATATTCGTATTTATTATTTCTGCACAAAGCAAGCTAACAAAAGCGTACTTTCAATCGTTTTCAACATACCGTTTTGTATTACGTTGTTTCCGTTACGTTGCGCGCAACCTGACTATCGATAACGAACAGTGATATCGAACCTTTACGTTGCGCAAGTTACTTTTGTAAACACGACAGCTGATTTTTATTTCGGCGCTGCAGTTTAAGTTATTTAATTAAAATAAGTGATAATGTTGTCGTCTGGCACTCCGCTGAGGGTAGCGGCAACGCGTCTGGCAGCTCAGCTCAGTCGCAGCTATGCCGCCGTAGCTGAAACGCAACAGGCGACGCCGCCTGCTCCCCCTCGCCACCTAAACGTAACGTTAACAAAATGGGAGGATGGCAATTTCATAGCTATGGCGACATTGATGAACTGCAGTATTCCGATAAACTAAAGCTGCCCCAGATACGCAGCTCCGACGAGTGCTTGGTCCGTGTTCGCACCACAGCCGTCAATCCCATTGATTTGGCCATGTTGCGAGGTTACGGCGCCACCTTGTTGAACACAGTGCGGTGTAAGTCCAGCGATTCCATCGAGTTCCCTTGACACTGGGACGCGAATTTTGCGGTGAACTGGTTCAGAAGGGAATGGGCGTGGCAGGCAATGAACAACTGCAGCTGGGCAGCCGAGTGTGGGGCGTTGTGCCCATCTCCAACACAGCCGGAGCTCATGCTCAATACGTCGTGGTGCCCCAATCCTGTGTGAGTAACAATTATATATGTTTGTAGATTGAAATACTTGTTACGGGTTGTGTCTTGACTTACTGACTATTTATTATTCTTGCTTATTCTTCTCCAGCTTGCTCCCGCTCCCAAGGAACTCGATGATAATGAGGCTGCCAGCGTGCTTTATGCCGGCTTAACCGCTTGGTCTGGTCTCTACATAAGTGGCTTCCTTGGAGGACCATGTGGCGCCACGACAGCAGCTGGTGGAGGGGCAAACAAACGAGTGCTCGTCTTGGGCGGATCAGGAGGCGTTGGTTCGTTGGCTGTTCAAATGCTGCACGCTCAAGGCGTTCAGGTGCTGGCCACTTGCAGTGAGAATGCCGTTGAAATGGTTCGATGCCTGGGTGCTGATATTGTGGTGGATTACTCAAATCCCGCCCAGATGGAACAGCTTTCGACCTATGCTCCATATGATATTGTCCTGGATTGTGCGGGACAAGGTGGCCAGCAGGCGGCGGAACTTAAATTCGACTTTAGACAGTATATCACCTTCTCGTCACCCATGCTGGCCAACATTGATAAGCAAGGCATCTGCTTGGGTGCCTTGCAAAACATCTCCGATCTGCTGCAGACAAATGTGCGGGCAGCAACGCAACGAGGCGGATTGGTCAAGTGGGGTTATTTCTACCCAGCGGCACATGGTATTGAGTTTTTGCAACGCCTCGTTGAGCGGCGTAAGGTAAGTTAATTTTCGAAAATTTCTCAAAATCAGAAGTAACCCAAAAACATTTAAATTTTAGTTAATGCCACAAATCGACAGTAGCTTTGATTTTGCGGAGCTGCCAAAGGCATTCGAACGTATGAAGCAGGGACACTTGCGTGGGAAGGTCGTTGTGCAGCTGAAAGACTGACTT
Organism: Drosophila pallidifrons; assembly: GCA_023558445.1. Classification (NCBI taxonomy): domain Eukaryota; kingdom Metazoa; phylum Arthropoda; class Insecta; order Diptera; family Drosophilidae; genus Drosophila; species Drosophila pallidifrons. The sequence continues at coordinate 25,422,436 of CM042347.1, read as the reverse complement.
ACTTGTTGTTAACTAATAAAAATTTAATTGTTTGAAGGGAAACTCCAGTTTTAAATTTAATTTCTCATCAGTGGCGCAACAGCTTTTCAAATAAGTCCGCCATTGTACAGTATGAGGTGTTACCAGCGTCATGTGCAGTGCCTTGTATTTTGGTATATTGCGGTCTTTTTGGCAAATTTAACTCGCGGTCACACTTCAGCTCAGGTGTTTCCAATAAGAAGTGAGTTTTTTTTTAAAAGTGCGGTTCGTCGGGTTTTCAGTCGCGTAAATTTGCATTAAAAAGTCTTTTTAATTAACGAAAAATGTGTAAACGGAGTGCCCAAGATGTGTAAGTTGCAAAGTGTGCTAGAAATTTGTTGAAAAAAGATGCGAAAACGTTAAAATAACTCTATCAAAATTTGCAAACATTTGTGCATCGCATTTTTTTTTTGTCTACTTTGCGCTTTTTTTTGCGCCTTCCAATGTGTGCAACACAGTGGAAAGTTACAATTATCGAATGACAAAAGCGTATTGCTGTGAATTTTGCATGTTATTAAACAATATTGTAAATTATAAATAAACCAATACACATGCACCGCCGGCAAAAACAGAGAGCGGCGTCAATTGAGCAAGTGCGAACATGTCAAAAGAGCGCCAAAAAAGAGCAAAGAGCCCGAGTTCATGGTGCTAGAGTTGTCAGCTGTGTTTTTCAAAATTACTTATTGGGCAGCCAATAAGTTGGAGGGCAGCCAATGCAATAGGCTATTTGTTTTCATTGAAATATTTTTAATTAATCTATGTAATCTGAGATACTGAGTAAAAGCAATTTGATGAATTATTTGTCAATAACAAATTCGTGCTCTTTGCAAGTGGCTTTGGCGCACACTCGCCCGCCCCAAAAGAGCGGTTGAAACGGAGCGGCAATGAAACGGTTCTTCCTTTAGAAAGAGCGCGAGAAACAATAACAAATGTGACTGCGCAAAGTGCAGCAACATGTGTCTAAACATGCGAGCTATCAGTTGAGGGGTTGATAGCACTTTTCAAGGCAAAAATGTGCTCTCTCTGGTCTGAATGTTTGGCAACATTGTGTCTAAACATGCAGACAAGCATTGAACGTTGTCCGTTTGGTGCTTCAGCAAATTGAACTCCAGCCTGAGAGTTGAGTTGTTGTTACGTCGTCGAGAGAGTCGCGTGTGTTCATGTTTTTTGGTCGTCGTCGCGTGTCGCGTTTCTGATGTTGCCACGGGCTTTTGTCTCTGGTTCGCCGCCGCCGCCGCAATGCAGCAGTTTAGCAACTGACTGACTGACTGACAGCAGAGATAAACAACAACAACGACTACAAGAAGAAGAATCAAGAATTTCTCGCAGCTTAAGTGTGTGAAAAGTGCGTGTTGTGTTCTTTAAATCGTTGTCATCAATTTGCCTTCAACTTGTAAATCTTATGTCGCTCTTGTGTGTGCGTGCATGTGTATGTGTGTGTGTGTGTGCGCTGCTAAACAATAATAATCATAATAAAGCAATCAATTGGCACGTAAATTGCCTTAAATTACCATAAAAATAAAAATACTGCAGCGGCAATAAAACGGCAACAAAAATAATGCAAACATTTTTTGGGCAATTTTTCCAGATAATTTTCATTGATTTTTCTACTGGCGCGCCACACACACACACACGCATACAAACACCCGTACATTCATTCACCTAACTCCCTCCAGCGTGTGAACGAGAGAGTAGAGCAAGTAGTGGGGAGGAGGTGGCAGAGCAAAAGAAGAGAGACAGAGAGAGCGAACGTTGCCATGCCGCCTTGTGTTTTGTGCACATTTCGGCAATGGAACACTGTACGTGTATGTGTATGTGTGTGTGTTGTGTGGCTTATCCTTTTTTATATCGCATTTTGTTTATTTTCAAGAGCCTGTTTCCATTTTGTTGCGCACATTTTGTGCTGTCCATTCGTTTCGCTGCATTTCATTCTCGCCGCGTTTCAACACAATAGAACAGTCAAATACGTGTGTGTGTGTGTGTGTGTGTGTGTGTGTTTGTGTCGGCAGCTGCCCTATGTAAATTTCTTGCGCTCTCAATCGCTCTCTCGCTGCTGCGCTGCTCTGTGTTCTCTCTTGGTTGGAGTTTTTTTTTTGTTACCCCCCTCAGTGTGTGTCTTTCGGGCTCTGCTTTGCTCGCCCATTCGCATCGTAGCTCTGGCGCCGCTGTTCAAACTGGCGCCGCTGCTTGCGCTCTCTCTTGCTCTCTTTTGCTCGCTGTGACTGCGCTGAGCTGCAGTCGTTGTCCTTTGGCCGTGCGTTGCGCGTTGCCAACTGAAATTTGCCGTGTGTGTGTTGTGAAAAAATAAATTTTGCCACTGCTGTTGTTTTAATAAAATGTATGTTTTATATATTTCATCCACAGTGATCTGCAGCAGAGCCAAGACGGCTAATTAATACGCAAAGCTGTTTAACAACAATAATAACAACAACTACAATTGCAGAGATCTAATAAAAATCGTCGTCATGAATCGCCGCAATTTGCATTGAGAAAGTGTTGCATACTTTTCGCGTTCGCGTGTGTCTCAGTTATATATTTTTGTGTGTTTCCGATTCCGTCTCCCACATAATTCGCGTTAATCATTCGCTCTCCAACCATCGTAATATATAATAAATCTCCGTGTGTGTGTCTGTGTCTGTGTGTTTGTGTATATTTTATGCTGCTCTGCTGTACATATGTACAATATTAATCGTCATCGTCTTCATCGTCATCGTTATTGTTGCTGTTGTTGTTGTTATTTGCTCGGCATTTCGTATCAAATATAAAAATATAAATCATTTGTGTTCTTCGGTGTTGTCTCGTGTCAGTGTCTTTAATTTGTTCAAATACGACAAGCGATCAAGCGCTAAACCCAAGCGGAAGACCAAAAAAAAGCAACAACAACCATCAGCAACAACAACAACCACAACAACACTTTTTCCAAAGATATGGCAAATATTTTACAATTGTGCGCTCATCGATTTGCATCTCAAGCATCAACAACACAAAAACAAGTTGCAGCTGGAAACGCCTAGCAGCCTGAAATTTGTGGCAAACATTGTGTGATTCCCCTCAAAACAAACAAAACAAAACAAAGCCAAAAAAAACACCCAGTGGGAATTGGTCAACACACAAGGCTATCAACGTTTGTTGGACTTTTAAAAGGTGAGCGTGAAAAACTTTTTCAAAATTTATTTATTTATTTATGAATTGGGCGACAGCATTTAATTTTCTTTAGTGTCCAATTAAAGGTGCTATAGAAAGTTCTGAACTTATAGTACAGTGAATATGTGAAAACCTTTCAGTATTTCATTTATTCAAAAGAGTTAGATATAATAAAAATTAATACTAATACTACTTCAGCTTTTTTATTATTTTATTCCTTATCAATAATAATGTTTTAGGAGAGCTAGAATCAAATTTTTATTTTATTGTTGATGAAAAAAAGTATAAAGTTTTGTATACAGTTGTTTGAAAAACTCAAAAAATAATGGATTACATTTAAAAAGTTGTTAAAAAATATGTTATGTATAGTTCTCATGTTTTCATGACAGAATTATTTAAAATTTAATTTTGATATCTAAATTTGTCTGAAAGTTTCCTCAGATTTATTCAACATTTCGAGTTTTTATATATTAATGAAGTTTTTGGATATCTAAATGTTCCTGAAAGTTTCCTCAGATTTGTTCAACATTTCACTTCGGGTTTTTATATTAATGAAGTTTTTTGATATCTTAATTTTCTTGGAGGTTTTCTTATTTATTATTTTATTGTTTTCAAAAGATACAATTGCTTTCGTTTAGAATATTAACATGGGTTCTTTCAAAATAGACATGATATTATAGATAAGAAAATTGGTTGTCCATCACTTCTCAGATCTTATCTCTTTCATACACAAACTGCATAATCAATAACCACAATGGATTAACATAACAACACAAAAGGAATTTCGAAAAAAAAGACAGAACAGAAGAGAAAGAAAGAACGAAAGAGAAGCTAATCATTTACATCTCTTCAGTTAATGCTCACGAGCCGCTTAGGTCCATTAACAGATTAGGCACATCAGAAATAATGACAATAAGCGTTTGTCAAACTGCAAGATACACATTTTGGTATCTAATGGAATGCATTTGCATATTGGACTGTGAAATCGGTTAACTTAATTTAGACATAAATGCAATCAAAAAGCAACTAAATAGATGTTGAATGAAACTAAAGCTAAAGATACACGTTGCTTGGGGTCGCTGTTGAAGTGTCTTGTGCACTGAACACACACACACACACACAACTCGAGATACAGATACAGATACAGATACATGGCTGCCTTCTAGTTTTATCTGCATCTTTTCTAAATAGCTTTGCGGGCGGCATTTGCCTTTGCTTTTGTTTTTGTTGTTGGCCCCGAAATGTGCGGGCAGCATGTTGTTTGTTTACATTTCAAATGGAAATTGTTCTACTATCTGTTATCTGTTGGCCTCTGAGAATGTATCTGCAAAATGCATTTCGCTCTTTCTCTCTCTAATGAGACAAAATGCCATCGTGCATATCGTGTGACAGTAGGCAAATATCGAAGACGACTTCTCAGTGCCATTATCCAGCTCGGTGTCTGTGTTTTTCGGCAAAAGGACACAACGTGCCGCAAATAAAGATTGTCCGTCTCTTTCTCTCTCTCTCTCTCTCTCTCTTTATCTGTCTGCTGTTGAACGCATTAGCGTTTGACACAAGACGCACAAGCAAAAAACACACATGAGACAATCAGCAGGACGTCAGAGAGAAAGAGCCATAGAACACGTCACGTCCAACGCTTCACATTTGAAATTCCAATATCCTGAATATCCTCGGTCTGCTGCACAGTGGCCACACATGGGCGACGTTGTTAAATTAATGAGGCTTCGCTCTAAATGCATTTAAGTATGTTTGCACACGATTAAAAATATCCCTCGAAATAAATACAGAAGGAATACAGGAATTTCTTTTTCACTTTTTTTCCATCTCGCATTTTCTTGGTGCTTTCAATTTCAAAGCCTGTCGCCTCATTTGGTTTTTTTTTTATATTACGTTTGCGCGATCTTCTTTTTCTTCTTCTACATAATGTGATATGAACTGCTCTTGTAAGATTTGTTTAATCAGCTTGAAATTTCTGAGAATATTGTTTTGTAAATACACACGTTCGCTTGGCTGATAAAATGATGTAGAAAGAAGTGTCTTTATACACACAAATGGAGAAAAACGCCTACGTTCTTCTTCTTAGTTGCTTGGGCTGAAAATATGGTATATTTTGCACGCTATGGTATATTTTGAGTGTAGTAGTATATCAATATACCAAATGTAGCCATTGATATATTTTCAGTATACTAATATATCAATATACCAAATGTAGCCTTTAGTATATTTTGCGCGCTATGGTATATTTTCAGTGTAGTGGTATATCAATATACCAAATGTAGCTGTTGCTATATTCGACACTCTTTGGTATAATTAGAGTATACTGCTATATCGATATACCAAATGTAGCCATAGATATATTGCACACTCTGGTATATGGTATATTTGGAGTATATTATTATATCAATATACCAAATGTAACCTGTTGAGTATTTATAGTATTATTGTGGTATCTTATTGCGGTATATTTTAATTTTAATATCGTACTGTTTTGGTATCTCACAGTCGAGCACACTCGTCTGTAGCTTTATTACTTGATTATTTTTAGTCAAGTGCAGAGAGACATTGGAAAAATGAAGCAAATTAAAGATGCCATCATTGAAGATTCTATTATATTCCACTTATAATTTTTTTAGAGTTACCAATAACGAATACAAACGTTTTTTTAATTTGTTTCCTATTATTGTTTTTCTCTGCCCTTACTATAAATATTTATTTTAAATATTCGAACCTTTCCCTCGATATTTTTACGAGAAATTTCGCTTTATGAAGAGTTATATTTCTTGACTTTATTTCACTGCATTCTGAATCATCAACTTTACCAAATCAAGTAAAAATAAATATGTACTTAATTTCATGCTTTATTCAATTTGGATTTATCTCTGACTTTAAATGATTCATTAAATGTATTTATGTATTCAACTGCCAAATGGATTGAGAATTAAGATTTCCAGTTTAATTTCCTGTTTAGCATTATTTACATTTTCTTCCATTATCTTAAATGTGTGGTTGTCTCGTTCGTATTTTCGTTTCGTTTCGTTTTTTTTGATAATTGGCCAATAAATGTTGAATGGTGGCAAAACCCAATGTGCAACATTGTGTGGCAGGAGGCACGAGTGTTTCGCAGTCTAAGTGGCAACATGGCAACAGTAAAAGCAACGACTGTTTTTCGTCTCTTGCTGTCTGTCTCCGTTTTCGTCTCCGTCTCCAGCTGTGGAAGAAAAGTCTGGCCAAGTGCAAGTATCTAAGCTATGTATCTAAGTATAACCAAAGAAGCCCGTATGTTTTGTATTATGTTACACAAATATTTAAGCTGCCTTAAGTAGATACAGCGAAACGCGTTTAAGATATACAAATAGAGAGAGAGCGGAAGAGGGGGAAAAGCAAGGAAAAGCGCTACAACAAATGTAAGAAAAGTTACATTAAACTTGCGCCTCGTGTGCGGGTGCCCAGTAGGAGGCAAAAGTCGTGAAAGAAGTTATCACTACTCAAGATATATATGTGTATGTGTGTGTGTATCTGTGTGTGTGTATCTGTGTGTGTGTGTGTGTGCTGGTATGTACACATGCCTCAACATACGACTCCCCGACTCCGACTCTCAATTCTCGAGTCGAGTCTTAGTTTTTATGTGCTATTTGTATAAGTTGTCTGCTGATGCTCTGTTTTTCTATTGATACGCATATCGTTTGCCATTTGCCAAGCTACTTCTTGCCCCCTTCTTGCCCCCCTGGCTGCCTGACCCCCGCCCCACAATTCACTTCAATTCAATTTTGTACGATTTCATCTTGGCAAAAAGTCTTTTGGCCAAACGTTTGTTAGCCACTTGCAAGCAACACACACACACTACAAAAAAAGCGACACAAAGAGTTGGAAAAGAAATGTAGAGAGAGCGAGAGATAGAGGGAGAGAAAGAGAGAGAGAGAGAGGGAGAGTAAAAGCTGCAGCCATGAGATACATTCTCAGTGCTTATAAATTTCAATAAATTCATGAATTATTTTGCATGCTATTTAGAAGCTAAAGCATTTTAGGCCCGCTTTCCCAACTCGTTGTTGTTGTTATTATTGTTGCTCTAATCCCCACTAATACGCAGCAGCACAGTTAGTATTATTTTCTTCTCTTTTTTTGTGGACTTGTATCCCACAATTTATAGTCACAACAGAAGAAGGAATCGATTGCTTTTTAGCTCTTCCGACTCTGCTGCCTCGTGGGCGTTTTTAATCAAGATACACGACTTCTCCCCCTTCTGCTCTAAAATATTATTGTTATTTGTTTATGCACTGCCTGCAGTCAGCAACAACAACAAGAACAGCAACAACAGCAGCAACAACAGCAGGCAAAAGGCCAAAACAGATAGCCAAAGAGTCGAGTTGAGTACGTGTATCTTTTTTTTCATTTTGTATTTCTATTTCACTCGTAGGTAGCATTCGATTTATGTGCCTAGCAACATTTTTATTTCAATTACTCAAATGGGTGTGTCCAAGAGCATTATTGCACCGACTGCGAAACACAAATTTAGCTAGAGCTAGAGATTGTGCGATCTCTAAAGTTGGCAATCATTTTTATTTTGCACTGATTTATGTGCGAGTTATTGCTTTGATTCCATGCTGATATATGATATTTGTCATATATCTACAGAAAAGTGTCTTTGCTTCTATATTTCTTCTATATTCTATATTTTAATGCAAGTGAGCGAGAAAAGCTAAGAGCATTTAATATTATATTATGCTGGTTGAAGAAAAGCTGATGGGAAACATTTTTAGATAAATGTTGAACTGTAGCAAGAAACCAAAAGATATTAAATATGCAGGCTATTTGAGTGTAGTTATGAGTAATGAAATCTTTCTGAATATAGAAATCGTTTTCTTAGAAAAATCTTTCTTCAACAGAAATCGTTCTTTTGTAGAAAACGTTCTTTTAGAAATCTTTCATTTGTACAGATCTTTATTAAGTAAGTTTAATAGTTCACATTTTCATTTGAAGTTTTTGCTGAATTTATAAAGCTCAATCTACACTTCTGTTTTTCAAGTTCACTTGAAGCTTTTGATTGAATTAGGTTATTTTATAATAGTTTCGACACACAAATAAATCTAGACTTAAGCCAACTTAATGTTCTATTAGATTCTTCTAATAGAATAGAATTCTTCAATAGAAATATTTCTTTTATACATTTCACATTTCCCCTTGAAGTTTTTGCTCAATTTATAAAATTGTTATCTTAATGTTTCTACACAAATCAATCTACACTACTGCCAAATAAAAGTTCGCTTAGAGCAATCGTTCGTTCATATAAATCTTTCTATTAGAATAATCTTTCATATATAGAAATCTTTCTTTTACAAAAAACTCTCTTTAATAGAAACCTTTCTTTTGCAGAAATCTTTTCAAGTTCACCTGAAGTTTCAGCTGAATTTATAAAGTTCTTTCCCAAATGTTTCTACACACATAAATCTACACTTCAGCCAACTAAATGGTTTTTTGCCTATATAGGCACCAAACCCAAATCCAGACACAATTTATTGGATAAACTTAGAGACCCAACACGATGATGTTGTTGTCGCTGTTGTTGTTGTTGTTATTGTGTGTGAGAGTGACAGGCGGCACCTTCATTAGTTTAATTATAATCATTTTTACTTGTCAGCGCAGCGCAGAAATGGCAAAAGTAAACAACAAAGGAGAACAAGCAATAAAGCCAAAGAAAATAAAAGAAAATGGCCAACGAACAGGCAACAATATTCGATAGGCCAAATGCCAATATTCATTCGCCTCATGCGGTGGCGGTGTTTGACCAAATTAAGTTGCAAGTGGCTGACTGCCCAAAAATGATTGATTTAATGAGGATATCATTGACACTTTGCACGTGGAGCGAGCCACACCCAAAGCTTCAGAGATTAGACAGCGATTTAAGACCTTGAGACACATTTGGGGAAGAGTTCAAAGCACCAAAAAGCAGCGACATGTGATTAAATATCTGAAGTTCTAAATATTAGTTACACAGTTTCATTAACTATTTATAAAAAAAATGTACTAAAATGACCTTAAAACAATTTCTCGAATTGCATGTGGCAAACTTTACGCACACGAAACAACAACTTTTTCGTTGTTAGTTTGTGCTGTTTGTTGTTGTTTTTGTTTCCTAGTTGTTTTTTCGGTGATCCAGTTTATTATGCCATAAACAATTAGGCGAAAAAGTTGACTATGTCCTTGCGTGGCCAGAAACCATTAAATAACACGCAAGTGACCCGCTTCGTGGCCCCAGCAGCAAGCAGCAAAACTAGGCAGCCAACAAACACCCCGAGAATGAGCCCCGAACAATGCGGCAAATACAAATTGTGAATGTCTATTAAAATTGGACAATAAACACTTTGGTGTCATGTGTTGTGCGGGTGGAAAATATATGCGGACATGTAGAAAACTAATTACTACACTAACTTTCGCTTTTAGGGATTGGTTTTTCAAATTTTGAGCACTTCAAACGGAAGATCCACTGAATTATACTCAAATGACACTTTTATCGCACTTAAATTTCAATTAATGTGCAAAATACTCTTATTTGTTTTCAGTATTTATAAAATAATAATACACGTTTTGGTTTTTCAATTTTGAGCACTTGATACGGCATTTCCACTAAATTATGCCCGAATGACACTTTAATTTCAATTAATGTGCAAAATACGCTTCCCATACAATTATGTTCAAATGACACATTTAACGCACTTTAATTTCAATTAATGTGCAAAATACAGTTTTCTGTTGAATTCAGTATTTATAAAATACTAATACTTGGGTTTGGTTTTTCAATTTTGATCACTTGACACGGAATTTCCACTAAATTATACCCGATGACTCTTTTATTGCACTTTAATTTCAATTGAAGTGCAAAAGTATTCAGTATTTTTAAAATACTAATACTTATGTTGTTGTTTTTCAATTTTGGGCACTTGAAAATGAATTCCCACACAATTATGCTCAAATGACACTTTTAACGCACATCCATTTCAATGAATGAGCAAAATACTGTTTTTGTTTGAGTTCAGTATTTGTAAAATACTAATACTGAAGTTTGGTTTTTCAATTTGAGCACCTGATACGGAATTTCCACTGAATTACGCTCAAATGATACTTTTAAAGCACTTAAATTTCAATTGAAATGCAAAGTACTGTTTTTATTTATACCTATGGTTTATAAAATACTAATACTTGATTTTTTTTTAATTTTTAGCACTTGAATTGACTTTCAACTAATTTAAAGTGACTCGAAATGATAGAGTGCACTTTTATCGCATAGCTCGCATACTTTAATCCCAATTGAATTGCCAAATACTGTTTTTATTTGCATTCAGTATTTATAAAATACTAATGCATGGTCTCTTATCGCTTTATTTGCACTGAAAACACATTTTACACGCTTGATGCGATTAAATTAAATACCAAAAAGTGTTGTTGTTAATATGCAAAAATGCAGCAACAAAAAGGAAAAAATAGAAATATGTTCATAACTCGCAAAAACCATAATTTATAATATCAATAAATGGTAGAAATATTCGCTGAATAAAAATAATACCAGCATAAAACAAATGACATGAAAATTTGTGTAGAGCGCAGTAAAATAAAATTTTAAGAGTTAAAGTTGGAATTGAAGATACTCTGGAAGATGACTGGAGAATATAACATATGATAAAGAGTTTGGCATTTTAGAAGATATTTCAGACATAATATTTTTACTTGTTTTTCACAAATTTGTAGTATTTTTTATCGGATTTTTCCTACTTTGACTTTAAGTGCAATTTATCATACCCAATTGAATATATTTAAAATATGTGCAGGGTGTTGAAATTGCAAACATTGAATTTTTAATTGCTGGAAATTTGTGTTCTTTGGTTTTTACGGTTTCGCATTTTTCTATATATAATTGTTCATATGTATGTGAAAAGTATGTGCATATCTATGTAATTGTGGCACGTATTTATTGTGTGCTTGTGTGTGGTTAGCGTTAAGCGTATTTGTGCATTTGCGTTTATTTATTTTCAAGCTTTTTATCGCACTTTTTTCCACGCTCTGCCACAGCACAGGCATTCAAAATATTAACTGCTTTTCATCTCGAGCCTTGTTTTTCATCCTTCACCGTTTTTTCTATATTTTATTTTTTTGCACTTGTATTTTTCTACGTGAAATTGCAGCATGCACAATTTATACGTGCACGAAATATTGTATGAAATCTAAATTGTTCGTGCTGAAATCATTCAGCATAACTGTACAAATATATATATATATATATTTTATTATTGTATTTTTTCTATACGAGGGAGAGGAAATATGAATTTTTCGCGGCTCAATGGAAAGCTGCATTTGAATAGCGTTAGTTTGCTTTTGTTGGCCAATTTGCTGCTGTGAATGCAGCGATGAAAATTGCATTAAATATAAATACGAACACATTTTTGGTTTGAGGTTTTTGTGCCCAGCACATTTTCTAATAGATAAGATATTTTGCGTTGCAAATTTATGATTAGAAATATGCGAATTGCAAACGCGAATTTTAGGCTGATTTTGCAACAAATTTCTTGCATTTGAATATTGATAAATAATTGAAATTGATTTACATTTGAAATTTGCACACTTTTTGCAATCAGCAAAAATATATTTTATATTTGCCAACAAATTGCTAATTTGTTGAGCTTAAATATTTGTACAATTTATGCAGCAAAAGAAAAATATTTTCCATGCATTTTTCGGGGATGAATTGTTAATCATTTGAACCATAAAATAAATAAAACAAACCATGTTAACAACAAAATCAAATTCCATTAGAGCATTCAAATAAAATTAAACAACATTACAAATGCATGGCAGAAATTTTGTAATTTGAAACCAGTTTCGTGGTTGATTTTGTTTCCACCTCCTCTTTTATTTTGTATCCCTTTTTTTTGGCTCTCACTTATTCAATTGAATTTACCTGTAGCCTGTGGCGAATTGAAATGATTTTTTGGACAGCACTTGGGGCGTAACTGCAGGGGCGTGGCCAAATGGCTTGATTATGTTCAGGCCGCTTTTATGTAATTTGTCATTTTAATTTACCGCCTAGTTTGTGTTGTTCATGTTTAATTAGCAACTCTATTTGCATTCATTTTTAATGCTGTCGTTTTTAATACTCTTTTTGGATTTTACATATATTTAACTTTATAGTTATTTTGTGTTTTGATATCTGCTTTTTAAAAATGAACAAATCTGTGCCTTTAATACACTCTCGACTTTTATTTTTTACACATACATAACTAAATTTTGTCCGGAAGTTGTGTTTATAATAGTATTTTTCAATTGTTAACACTGCTATTTCAAAGTTCACAGTTGTATTTATAATGTTTAAAAATGATTTTGTATAAATGAACAAAACAGAGCATCAAACAGTTGCTTTTCCTTTCAAATTCCTACTGTTTTTTTTTTGCTTCAACATGTAAGCACTACATTATTTAATAAATTTGTTAAATAGGTTTTACACAAGTTCTTTTATTAATTTCCCATTTTTTTGTGCTTTTCAAAATCGATGATGATTCGCATTTATTCGCTCTTTTTCAAGTGTTGTTTGCTGTGCAATTAACTTCACACGCGGCTTTGTGGATAGCACAATATGCAGAACACTTCCTGCAGCTGTTTTTTAAAAACTTTAATTATAATTTAATTAATATTTTAATTACACAGTCATGTGCGCTCATGATTCCACCGATTTTAGTTTTAAGTGCTGCAATTTTAATTGGATTTTCAATATGCATCCAATTCATTTTTTTCTCGTTTTTTTTTTTTGTTGAGTGATGGCATACATTTTACTTTTTTTTCTGAAAGATTAACATTTTCAGCTAGCATTGATTTATATTAATTTACGCATAATTACACGAAAAGTCTTCCACAAAAAAAAGTAAATATTTTCTTAGTGAAAGTTTTGCGTAATTTAATGTGTTTTTATTGCCCTGTAAAAATGATAGTTTTATTGCTCACATGGATCATTGCCCAAATCGGGTTTCAAGTTCAGTCGTTAGGGAAAAACTTTAGCAATTTATCCCTCTCGAAATGATCAACGGGAAATGTTGAATGGAGACGGTTTGTAGAGTGCTCTCGAGACGAATTTGGCATTTTGCATTTTGCAAGAAGCATCATTAACGAACCGAAAAAAAAGCATTAAAGGGTGCAACCCCAAAAAACAATCCAACAAAAAAAGTTTTTGTAATATCTGCATAGTGGTTTTTTGGTTGTTCAGCTCGTTCAGTTCGTTCAGCTTTTTCCCGTTTTTTGTTGAACAACCCCCGAAAATGTGGAACGTCGACATTATTAATAAAGTGCACTCGTCGTCGTTGATGAGGCAAGGAATGGAAATTGAGCACAGCGAACAGCGACAGCTGCCAAAATGGATCAGTAAAAGAATTGCGTAGCATTTTTCAAGCCTTCAGGCGAATCCATTTAACCCTCGGGACCCAAAGTAAAGGTTGTAATTGGAGCGTAATTGAGTTCGACGAGCATAAGCACAAATGTCAACTTGCAGCACAAATCGAATTTCAATTCGAATTCTAATTGAAAATGCAAATTTCACATCTTTTTCGTTGCCTTAGCTAAGCGATCTGTTGTTGTCCTTGCTAATGGAGCTGCGCATTAACACACTTAAATGCTAACAGATGTTGTCTTATGCAGAGCTTTTCTCTCTGTGAGAATGCAAACTGCTGCTAATAAAAATGAATTGCTTGGCCAATTTCTTAGACACACTTGTCAACCTATTTTGTGTGTGCTAATTTCATCCATAAGTCGCTTCAATTTGTCGATAGTAAAACTAGCAAAACTTTACTATTTATTTATTCGAATCAAATAAATATGTATCATATTTGTTACAAATATCATTCAATAAATTGTTTAGCTGTGCATTGTTTTCTTTGCAGCTTGCAAACTTATTGATGTGCAATATTTTACTCTGTTTACTTAAGCAGCTTACGCTTGTGTATACCCTGTATCAGTGCATATGTTATGAGGGTATATTATTTCGAGTTGAGAGTCAAAGTTTAAATGTTGCTTTAGCTCTGAGAAATAAGTTTTTCCATTTAATGATTACTCATTTCTTTGTTTACATATGCTTAACAAATTTCTGTGTAAAGATTTATTTATCATAACTTTTATTTTTATGGTATCCAAAGTATCATTTGCCTTTCTTCTTGGATGTACTGTATATCTGCCAAATAGTTTTACTGAAAGTTTACTCTTCCTGTTAAATAATATAACACAAGAATTTGCTTATTGTTATTGAGACAAATTTGTAAACAAAACAAGAAAGAAAGCTACAGGCGAGTGTGCTCGACAATAAGATACCCGCTACACTTTTGAGTAAAAGCAAAACAGTGTGATATTATTCTGAAAATATACCAAATCCATATACCACTAGAATATACCGAAAACTATATTTGGTATATTGATATAGAACTACATTCTAAATTCACATTTTCTGTTTTTACAATCTCAAAAGAACTCTTTGTAACTCATTTTCATTATTGCTCGCTACACATTTTAAATAAAAATAAACCAGTGCAATATTATTCTTAAAATATACCAAATGAATACCAGAAGTATAAGAGACATCCTTAATACTATATTTGGTATATTGACATAGAACTGCTTTTACAATTTGAAAAGTCTTTGTAAAAATGGCTTTATCGTTTTGGTCATATTTTGTTATTCATTTAATTTATCATATTCATCATTTCATTCATAATTCAACGTCTCATATTAGCTCTTGAATTCCTTGACATACTATTATAATAAAATCTTGTACTTAATGCATAAAATAATAATAAATGTAAAGTGTTGCTTAGGCAACTTTTTAGTTGAGCACAAATTATGCAGATGTTGTCTGAAATCTTTGTGGCAACGTATGAACTCACTTCAACAACACAAGGCAACTTCCTGTTTCGCATCTGTCTCCCTCCCACTCTCCTTCCCTCTCCCTCTCTGTCTCTCTTTCATTCTTTGTCAGTCTGTCGCTTTCGCTCTTGTCAACTGCCAAGGCTTAAAGCCACTGCAGGCACTTGACACTCCCACGCAAACAGTTGGCTAAGAAGAGACATTGACTTTTTATTTCTTGTTTGAAGCGGATGGAGTAGAGACAGAGGAGGAGAGAGGGGAAAGGGGAAACGAAGTGCATTTCGCCCGCATTAAATAACTCAAAATATATACAAAAGTCCGAGAAATTTTTGGACTTGCTTTTGCTTTAGCAGTGGAGTAGAAGGAGTTTGAGTTTTTTAAGGGAAACTTTTCTTTTAAAAAGTTACGTACACTGGATGACACTTCTGTTTGCGGCCCTTTTCTTAGTATTTTGAGTTTTTTTGAGTTGTTTTTTTGTGTGCCAAGAATGAAGATGGTCGTCTTCGATGCTTTTGCAGATGTTGCAACGTCAAAAGTGCAATGCTGGCAGCGAGGGTGGCAACAACTGTGCGAAAACTTATTTAGTCTTTTTCGCATTTTCCTCTTGGACTGGACGCATGTGTCTTCGTTTTGTCTTATTTCAGTCCGACTTCGAGTCGAAAGCGAAGTCCGAGTGGCAGCGGCTACTTGACAACTTTGAAATTTCAATTAAATTCATTTGAACTGCGGCCAGAGTTTGGTATCCCGTAATGAGCTGTGGATAGCAAACTGCTGTCAGCTGTGTGCTTTGTGTTGTGACTCTTGTGGTGGCAAACTGCAACTGCAACTGCAATTGCTACTTCTACTTGCATTGACAACTCTGGCAGCGATATCAGATAGATCGCAGAGACTCTAAAGTCTGGCCGCAAAGTGTCCACTGCAAAATTTGTAAAACGGAAAATGTCTTCATCAATCAACTAGAAGAACTCCCACTGCCGACTGTCGACTGCCGACTGACGCAATCACTCAACTCAACTGAACTCAACTCAATTCAATTCCAGAGAGCACTCGTTTGATGCCCCCTTCCTCTTCCCCCTCCCCTTTCGGCAATGTTTTGTTGCTAAATTTCAATTACAACTGCAACTACTAAGTACATCAAGTCAACTTTTGCCCAGTCTCAAGTCACATTCACTGCATTTCTCCTACATCATCAGTCCTCAGTCAGTCATTCAGTCATTCAGTCAGCTCTCAGTTCTCAGTTCTTCGTCTGGTTCATTCATTTTGTGTGCTGTCAGTGAGAACTGCATGCCAAAAGTTGAACCCAAAAATTTTGCTCCATCAACATCAAGTTGGCTTCGGCGCCAGACAACATTTTGTTAAGCTTTAGTTACAAATTTCGCAACATTCACATTTTGTTGCTTAATTGCCCCTCTATATGTTATATGTTATGCAAGTGTGGAGTGTGGAAATAGTTCTTTTGGTATGAGATTTGAAATGAAAGCAGCTTAAGGGTTTGGGCATGGGTATTTTAGAAGAAGACAATGACAAGGCAGTGATATGAAGATAAATGTTTGCTATACAATATAGTTGAAGTGGAAAATATATAGCATAAGATGCAGTAAAAGAGATCTGTGAATTTGAAAAATAAATGTAGATGTCACTTTCTGAAAATCTCTTTTCATACTAATAAACTTTTATAGTTTGTTCATAACTCTTATTTTTCTGTATCTGTTTAAAACTTCGAATTCATTTACTTTGATTTTGTATTACCTACACTTATTATTCTATAGATATATTAATCTGTTTAAATAGAAAAATTAAAATTAAATCACTTTTATTTTTCTATTATTTTTCAAATAATAGAAAATAGAATAATAAATGAAGAAAGCTTAAGAATAGGGAAGAAATTAGTAATTTAAAGAAAAAGAGATTTTTTGTTTACAAATTTTTATAGTTTTTATAGAGTGAAAAAGTTTTATTATCATTTGTTAATATTAATTATTTTTTAGTATATTTATTTTTAAGTATTATTTATTTTTTATTATTAGTATTTTTAAGTATGTATATATATATTTTTTTTTATTATTTTTTAGTATTTATTTTTCTATTATTTATTATTATTATATTATTATTTTAGTACTTATTTAGAATTATTATTTATTTTTTAAATTTTTATTTATTGTGTTTTTCTTATAAGTTGTAAAATTTTTAATACCATCATTAATAAAATATACTGAGTTTTGCAAAAGCTTTACATTATTTTCAGTATTATAATAAACCAGACAAAAGTGTAGGTAGCTAAATTTTGATTAGCTTTGCAAGCACTTTATAATGTAATAGCAATTCCTAATCTTAGTAAATTATGCAAAGCATATTTCACTTGCACAAATAACGGAACTTGAGCAATTATTTAATTTGCAATTCCATTTTGTGCATCGATTTTCAAATCGAAAACTGAACCAGAAATCAAGCTATATCTATCCTTCATGATAGTTTGAATGTGGTTCGATGTATCATTCCTCCCTTCTAATTTTCCTGCAGTCCACACTCTTTCCCCCTTTTCACTCCATCCCCCCTCATTTATCTTCACTCCAGCCTCCCCCACAGTTAGAGCTGCGCGCTCCTTACCAATTTTCAGTCGCAAACTGTCAAGCTGTGGTCAAGTGATGTGCCCCCAGTTGATGCTGCGTTGCACCGCATGGCGTCTCCCAGCCAGTAAATTGTCATCTGTGTGTGTGTGTGTGTTAGAGGGTGTGTGTTAGTGTGTGTGAGTGCGTGCGTCATGTGATATGTGTGCGTGCCTCCATCTGTCTGTCAGTCTGGCCACAATTTCCGTTCCCCAGCGACATTTGCCTGTCATTGTTGGTTGCCTGGCTTGGTTTGCCTCTCTTGGTCTCTTGGTCTTGGTCTTGGGTTGCTTTGCTGCTTACTGCTCTGCTGCTTAATTATTACAGCATAAATTATCTGAGTTCACTCAGCAGCAGCAGCGTCGTGGGGCTGCATCTTGAGATGCGTTGGCGGCTTGCCGCTCTGCATGATTCACATTGATTCACTTAACGACTGACTCTCGATTTGCATACTAAGAGGCTTTTGTTGTTGTCCACTGCACCAGCCGCAGTCTCCTCCCCCTCCCCTCTCCTCAAACTCTGCTGATAAGCTGCCTCCTCGTTGAAAACCAGTTGGTTGCCCATTGTCATTGTTGACTGGATTTTGGGGATTGAGCTTCAAACCGAGTTTCATTTCACCATTGACGGTTGCTGCACGACATTCAGATAACACACATAATATTTTGCTTTGTTACCCTGTAAAATACGCGATAAGGGTATCATAAATAACTGAAATAGAGCTTTAATTATTTCCCATTACAAGTTTTTGATTCTTATTTTCAAAATGTGCTTTATTTTGGGGTATTTTCAAGCCAAACTTCCTCGCATTTTATTTGATTTCTTTAGCTGCATTGCAGCAGCTATTACAACTCGGCAATTATTTGTGTTTTATACTTGGGTTTTTTATTTCACTTGCTGCTTGTTTTTTTTAATGCCCAGTGGGCGGGTTTTTTCTCTTTTCTTCTCGTTTATTCCTCCTTTATTTTTATTGAACTCTTTGCAGTGGCACGTGATTTATTGATTTGCTCGCACTTTTGTTGCCTGCCAGAGAATCAATTTTTTATCGCTAATGGCAGCGGAGTTGAGTTAGGTTCGATTGGGGAAATGGATCAGACAGGGCGAAAGGTTCACGACGACGACGTTGACGTTTAGAAGATGTTTCTCCTTCGTTCATTGATGAGTGTGTTTGCAACTCTGCTAGAAACATTTACCATTGACACGGCCTCAACTCGACTTGAGACTTTTTTTTTTTTTTGAGTTATCTGCTGATGGATTTGCCGTGGGAATTTGTAATTTCGTATGCACATTGTGTTTGGTGGTGGTGGTGTCTCTTCTTCTTCTTCTTCTTGGGTTACCCTTGGTATCCTAAGTAAATATGATGGGTAATTTCTTTTTAAAGGTTTTGCGTGAGCCATTAGCTAAATTGCAATACGTTAAATCAAATTAAATAGCTGCAGCAAATCCATTTCCAAATAATGTCGAACAACATTTTATTTTTAATTTTCAAACATGCGAAATTGTTTTCAACATTTATGTGACACTTTTTATTTTCTCTTTACAGGTAAATATGCCGATGTGGTTTTGATTATGGAAATAAGGAGTGCATATTTAATGTGGGAATTATGCGTTGAGTGAGTCTATAATATCAACTTGAAAATTAATGCTATTTGAATTCCAAATTTGAAAATATTTGCTAATTTATTTAGTGTGTTTAGTCAAGTTTTATATTTCATTTGAATAACAAATTCGTCTACATTTTCAATATGCGTATCTGTTCTAGAATAGAATAGATTTAATATTCAGTTCAGTTTTGATTTTCAATATGCGAAGCTCTTTCTCGAAAATCTCCCTGAACGTTAGGGATGATGTTATCCCTTTCTTCCCACATTGATTATCATATATATATAACTAGACTGCTGATTGATTACACATGCGTACAATCTGTAAGTAGGTAAAAAACACATTCTAAAGAAATTCATGAAATTCACAACTGCGTGTGTGTTTGTGTATTGAAAATGATTTCGTGTGTGATTGGAGAGACTCCGACTCAAGACTCAGGACTCAGCATGAAATAAGCAGCAATCCGAAAAACCGAAAACCAAAACCCAAGCATTCAAGAAATGACAACAGAAATGTTCCCTTCCTTCGTCTCTTCCTCGCTCAGATTTTGCCAAGAAGACGAACGAACCAACGAACGTAGGAAGAAAAAATAATCCCCTTGGCACGCGGCGGCGACACTTCCAAGAAGCAAAAATTTGCCAGTACAAACTCAAAGGGGGAGGAAGGCGAAGTGGGGTTTGGGGCAAGGACACAAGACGCACGAATCTTGTGCATGTTATGGACATTTTTTTGCTTTGCTGCTGTGTAGAGAGAGAGAGAGAGAGAGAGAGAGAGAGAAGGGAAGGGTAGTAAAAGCGTACCGTTATACAAACATTACATAAAAATATTAAATTTATGATGCAATAAAAAAAGAGTGTTAAAAGGGAGAAAGACTAAGACAGAGAAAGAGAAAGAGAGAGGGAGCGATGCCAGCATGCGTGTTGGAAGGGTACGTGACTTGAGCTTGGGTTTGAGTTTTCGGTTTTGGGTTTGAGTTTGAGTTTCCCGGGAGCTGGTTTGGGATGTTCTTCTTTGGCTATGGGCCTGCTGGGAAAAGTGGAAACGAATTAAAGAAAACGCGCATAATGAAAATTGGACACAGAAAGCGTGCCGCAGTAAAGAGCAAACATTTCCATACATCAGACGGTACAAAAACGACCCTCCATCTACGTATATATAAAGAATGATCTCGACTGACCGGTTGAACACCCTGCGTGTAAACGATCTTTCTTTCTTTCATAACAATATCGATGTCAAATGTTTTTAGCTAAGCCCGGCACGTCAATGATAATAAAAGGGGATGGCAGACTATACCTTTTCTATATACAAGTAAGGGTTTTTGTGGGTAGCTTCTGGTCGGGGTTTTTCTCTAAGAGACACACGCGTTTCTCTCTCTCACGTACAACTCGAATGTGTTTGTGTGTGTGTGTGTCTATCTGTGTGTGTGTCTGATGTGTCTGCTTTTAGGCAAAAACTGTCACACGCCGTCGGCTTACTTTGACTTTTGACAGCCCCGAAAAGTTGTGCAAATTCATGTTCCACCATTTGCTTCTGTATCCGTATATATATATATATATATATATATATGACTGAGCAGCAGACTGAGACGGATATATATATATATATATATATATATATGGATATGAGAGCACGTGCCAGACACAACTGCAAAAGCGTCATCAATTTGATTGGTTTGCAAAAATTTTTCATTATTTTCTCTAATACCATATAATCAAATTTAGTGAGCTAAGAGCACACGAAAAAGGGGCGAAAAACAATTGACTTTTGGTTATTTCTTGTCATTTAATTAATGGGGAAAAACTGACATAAATACAATAGAAATTGGGATAGATATTGGGATTGTTGCGAATATTACATATTGTGCTGAATCTATCAATATTATACATAGTTAATAATTAATATATAGTTAACAGAAATAAATGGATTGATTGACAAGAAGAATGCTCTATTGATTAGTTTTGATTAGAGTGACAAACTTTTACGTAAAGTGTGTGCGAAATAGATTGGCAAAGTATTTTTAGAATAATTTTAATGGTTTTCTGTATTTAGAAGTGATGAAACAGAATAATATAAAAATAAAACATGAAGTTTGACTTAAAACAAAGTAGTTTGACTAATCTGTAGTGAAAGAAATGTAAATTATAGATTGAAGTTAGTAGAAAAAATTGTTCCGAATTAGAAGGCCAGAATTACATATAGAGTTAAGAGAAGAAATAAATATATTGATTTATAATGCGAAACTAATACCTAACTTCAAAAAGAATTAAGAGAAGAAATGAATAGATTAATTGACTGCGAAACAAAAGGAACTAAATCTCTAGACTAGAGTATCAAACTTAGAGGTTAAAGTGGCAAATTATTTTGAGACTAACAAATTCGGACATAATACTGAATAGTTTGCCTAATCTTTAGAGATCCAAAAGAGATGTTTATTTAGAATTAAGAGAAGAAACAAATAGATTAATTGTCTGCGAAACAAAAGGAACTAAATCTCTAGACTAGAGTATCAAACTTAGAGGTTAAAGTGGCAAAAAATATTTTTAGACTAATATAAAAATCAAATTCGCACTTAGTACATAATAGTTTGTCTAATCTTTAAAGAACCAAAAGCGATTTTAATTTTCTCTTCAACTACTAGAAAAATTGAGCTAAGCAAGCTGATTACATTGAATTCAGACTTTAGCGAACCAAAAATTTCTTTTATATTCTCTTACACTACTAAAAAGAAGCTGATTAAGTTGAACTCTAACTTAATCTTTTCACAATTCGCCGCCGCTTCATTAAATTTAATTATTGTGTAAACTTTGCTCTCTCCCTTCCTGCAAAATGAACAACAATAGTTTGTATGATTTGTGTTTGTTTGTCTATCTTAAAGTCGCCTTTGGGCAGCAGTTGTGACTTTAATAATAATGTCGATAGTGCGCCTCAGACCCCAAAACACTAAAAGTTTTCGACACTCGAGAAAGATGCATAAATTTTGGGGGGGAAGGCGATGCCTCCCCAAATTTAATTTGCATGGATTATATAAAGCGCTATTATGCAATCACGGACATGTGTTATGGCTCGCTGTCCTGTTGTCCTGTGATGTCCTGCGTCGGTTGTTGCGACCCCTTCGTTATCGCGCTGTGGCGGTAAGTAAATAATCGTAAACACGCGACGTTGCAACAACAACATTCGCATTCAAAATCTCGTAAATCAATTTTTATACATTCTAATTATGTGATTAAGTGATTTATGACCTTTTTGTGTTGTTGACTGCGCGCCACCCGGTGGCAAGCGTAGAGCGAGACAGAAAGAGAGAGAGAGCGCACACCTTGCCCCTCGCTATGTATTTTGCGTGCCACACATTTTATGGTCAGCGTAGCGAATGTGTCTCGCCCTCCAACACATAGAGAGGGAGATTCTCTCGCTCTCATCTCCCCTCGTTTTCTCATCTCTCGTCTTCTCAGTTTGGGATTGTTGACCCAGCTCAGAAGCGACAAAAAAACATTGATATTGCTCTACATTTTGCTTCGTATTTCATATTGTTGTTTGTTGTTTGCACTCGACGCAAACAAACAATTTTTATGGTCGCAGTAAAACGCACAGAAATGTGTCCCTGACATTTATGATGTGACAATGTTACCCAAAACTCTAACTCAAACTCAAACTACCCTAAGCATATTCTAGTTTCTCAATTTTTTAAAGTCACACGTCGCCTTCGTCTTCGTCTTCTCTTCACTCACATTCCTGAGCCACTCACAGAAAATTGTTTGCTCTTTGGTTACTTTTATGCGGTTCGTTTAGTTTGTTTGTTCGAATTTTTGTGGCTCTTCTCCAGAGACGTTGCTACACTTTGAAATATGATTTGGTTCGATTTAATTGATGGCTTGATTGATGCATTATACTATCTGAAGTATCCATTTCCCGCTGATTTATTGCCACAAAACGGAATTAGTACGCGTGTGGCATTTTTAAGTGCTACTTGAGAGAGATCTTGGGGGGTTAAGTGCTCACTAATTTGTGAATATGTTTGACTGTTGAGCAGCCAATTGACTGGAGCTTTGTCGCTGCCTAAACCTGTCCACTCAGGTTCTCTCTCTCTCTCTTTCTTTCCTCCAGATTCTCATTAATAACATCTCTCTGCTGTAAATTCATATCGCTTTTTCCCCGGAAAGGTTTCATTGATTGATCGTTTGCTGGCCAGCAGACGCTTAATAAATGTCAACGTTGTTTAATGATACTCATAACATTTATGTGTATTGATAAATATACGATTAAAGCAGCCAGATAAAAGCTTGAATGAATTGCTCGAGTCTCTTACAACTATTTGAGATTCAACACAATTAAAAGTTTGTATTTTTAAGTGTTTTTTTTCCGTTGTTTCGTGTTCGGGATTTTGCTCTGGCTTTAGATCCACATAATTTATGTGTTTTTTAATGCAAGCCAAACAAAGTCAAATGTCCGTCAGCATTGTGACACGCTTAGAGAGACAAAGAGAAAGAGAGAGAGAGAGAGAGTAAGTGGGAAAAAGAGACGACGAACATACGCAAATTTAAAGGATTATCAAATGCAAAAGAGCCCTCGAGGTCGCGTTTGCCGCTGAGAGGGTTTCTTGAATCCCATAAATCATGGAATCAAAATGCCACGTCGGACTAAGCGTTAAGCTCTTTGGATGAGGCATAACACGTAGTAAATATGCAGAAAAGGGCGACAAAATGAATTGCAGAACGATGATAAAGGGAGCGGGGAGCGGGGAGTGAGGCAACAAAAATCTGATGATGCGCAGACGTTGCACAAACATATGCCCAGGCGACATTAGAATTACAAATTTCAAATATGGAAAATGCTCAAAGAAAACAAACAGTTATAATTGGCAAAAACTTCAGCTCAAGAATTTGATATTGTTTTATAAAAAGGTGAAGCTGCTTTTGTAGATGATTTTTATTATAAAAAATTCAATTCAATTTCAGTTTGAAATCAATATTTACTTGGGGTTAGACAATTTTCCAATTTTCTTCTTTAAAATAGAAAATATAACATATACATATAACTAAGGATGCTTTTATTGCAGCTGAACATTTTATTTCAATTCAATTTAGCTTTAAAATCCTTATTTTGATTTTTTGTTTAAATAGTAAAAATATTTAAATATAAAAATGATTTCAATATTCTTTATGAAATATTCAGAATATGAATGAAATATTTCGTATATTTAAATGCAATATTCAGTATGTGATTGAAATACTCAGTATATAAATTAAACAGTTGGTATATGAAGGAAGTATTCAGCATATGAATGAAATATTTAGTTTATGAATGAAATGTTTAGTATATTTAAATAAAATATTCAGTATGTGAATGAAATACTCAGTATATAAATGAAAGTTTTGGTATATGAAGGAAGTATTCAGCATATGAATGAAATATTTAGTTTATGAATGAAATGTTTAGTATATTTAAATGAAATATTCCGAATATGAATGGAATATTCAGCATATGAATAAACTATTCAGTGTAACATATTAAAATCATTTGTATGTTATTTGTAGCAATCTTTAAAATATTATGATTAGATCATTAGGGTGAATTCAATTTAATTTGGTTCTAAAATCAATATTTTAAATGAATGAAATATTCATTATGGTTTAAACAAAAATATTCAGTATATAAATGAGTTTGCAACAAATAAAAATGATTTTAATTTACTAGATATTATATTAAAATCATATTAAAATAAATTTTTTGCAAACTTTAATACATTGATGGGGAATTCAATTTTCCAAAGTTAATATTTGGAATGAGCTAAACAAAATTTTCTAATTTTGGGTATTTAAATAGAAAATTAGATGCATTTTGTTTAAGTAATATAAACAAATGAAATCTGCTTTTGTTGTTACTAAATATTTCACGTGATGCTGAATTAAATTCAATTTGGATTTAATATCAATCTATTCTTTATTTTCAATAAATATTCTCACAGCCTGAAATTAATACTATAAATATATTATTTTGCGCCTGAGCTCTCATATATTTTCTTTGCAAAACACAGGCAATTTTCCTTTATTTTTATGTTGGCATTTGCTTGTGGGTTCATTGGCCGCATTAATAAACTGCTGCTTGATGGCAAATTTCATGCTGTCCTTAGAGCCTTTTTTATGATATGAGAAAATGAATGTACTGTTGTGCAGCAAAGAAAAGAAGAAAGAAGAAGGAGCATTTATCCACTTGGCTAATTTATCAAGAATACTTTTCAACTCTCAATTTGCTTGCTTTCAGCCAAGCGAAGGCTTAAGATTTAAACCTGACTAACGTTCGGGGATTTACATATTTCTTATGCCATGTCACGTTCACGCCGCAGCGCAGTCCTTGAGTAGTCCCCCTTTCCCCCCTTTCGTCTCCTGCCTTTAATATCCTTTCTCTCAACTGCTTTTGCGCAGAAGTTGGTAGCAAAAGTTTGCCTCGCTCTTGTTGTTGTTGCTGTTGTGACTTATTTTTAGTAAATAATAGTTAGTTAGTTGAGGTTTTATTTATTTTTATTTGCCTAGCTCCGTTTTGCTGTTTTCCTGTTTTCCTTCATAATTATTATTCCTGTGGTGGCAAATGGCAGCTGCTGCCTGCCTTGGCTTATGCTTCCTGCAACAAGGAAGAATCAGGAGCGAGAGAGAGAGAGAGAGACAGAGATTGGTCTTTTCTTTGCTTTCGCCATTTTGTTTGGCCTGGATTAGCATAATGCTATTTATTGTTGTGCTTTCGTTGTCATTGCCATTGCTGTTCGCTGTTGTTGTTGCTGGTTTTCAGTTAATGTTGTTCCCAGCTACTTGTATTTCTTTTCCTTTGTGGTTATGTAAATAAATTCTCAACTTCCGCATTGCAACTGCTGCCAACTGGCAACTGGCAACTGCTCTTTCTTCACTCTAGAATATGCATTTGCTTGTTAGGCTTTCTCTCAACTCTCTCTCAATGTTATGACAAAGTTTGTTGCTGATTCTCAATTCATTAATAATTCCGCCACAGCGCAACTGGCAACAGAGCTCAAATTTCCAATTTACACTTTATGAACATGCAAATTGAAGACCAACCCACCAACAACTATTTTCCCTTCGCCACAAAAAGAAGTTCTTCTTCAAGTAGTTGCAGTTGCAGTTGCAGTTCAAACTCGAATCGAGCTGCATAAACAAAATTGGATTGAAGTACTTCAGTTAAGTGGGCGAGAATCTGCAGCAAATGGCTATAACCCCAGTTACCATGGCCAACAACAGCAGCAGCTAGAAGCAGCATTTGCAATTGGTTTACCAACACAATAGAAAACTGCTTACGCTTTTTTTTCGTCCTCTCTCTCTTCTCTCTCCTACACAACTTGAACTCCAACTCTTTGCTACATTGATGCCCTTAGTTTTTAGCTGGGAATACGCAAAAAAATGCAGAAATTCGTAAAATGAACATGATTAGAAAGTTGTCTTTTGGGGAGTGGAAGAACAGAGAAACACTCTGTAAAGAAATATAATTTTAAAAATATATTTACCTATTGAAATAGTATTATTTATTTTTATTTTATTATTTTACTATTAAAAATTTTATATTATATTTACTTATTGAAATATTGTTTATTTTATATTTATCTATGGCTTTTGCTTTTAAGGAATTAGTGATCCGAGATCGTGTAAGGGATCGAGGGATAACAGACATATAGAAGCTAATAATAGTACAAATAATGTGAGAAAGAAAAGATGCAATGGGTAATATAATAGAAACATTTTAAAAGTTGTTTAACAAGTCAAGAGATGATACGTATTCTCTTACATTATTATGTAAAAATGATTATGTTTATATGTTTTATGAACTTCTAATAAAATCTATTTGCTTCAAAAAGGTTTACAAATATGAGTTTAGATGAAGAAAATCAGTGCAAATATTTGATGTATTTTTTTAATGCACATTTTTGCGTATATTCATCTTTTAGAATATTCTCATGAATTAGACTGTTAATTATGAAACATTTGTCAATTGATTTGATTCGCAGTTCACTTTAAAAAAGGACATATCTAAGTCATAAAAACTTTCAGCAAATATTTTATAATTATAAGCAATTTTAATATTTCCTACACTTATAAAAGCAAAGCAAATACATAGCTTCTTCCATTGGTATCTCGAAAATAGCAAAATATTTCAAGTATTTATTGTGAACTATAGCTTCAGTCGAATAAAATAGCATAGAAGTACAATCTCCCCTTAGTGCTCTTCAGATAACTATCATGAACTAGCTTCTCTCGAATTACTTATAGCCATAAGCCTTTAAGCATCATTGATGATACCCATAACTTTCAGTAATTGCTCATAAATTGTGAATAATTTACGTATCTTTGAGTGCAATGAAAACATATAGACTTATCAGTTATTGTTTTCATTTTTATTTTTAATTGTAGGGAGCTTCAATCAGCGCAAGTTGTATGAGTAACGTTCAGAGATAATACGTTGAAATGTGCAGAAAACTTTGAAGATGTGAATTAATGAATGAATGAATAAATGAATGAATGAATGAATGAATGAATATATATGTGAGTGTTAGATACGAAATGTGCAGGCTGCAAGACATTTATTTCCATTTAGAAGCCGAGGAGTTCAGAGTTTACTTTATTTATGACATAAATTCCAATTAAGTGGCTGCAGTTCATATGAAATGATGTTTTGATAAAACCACATAACTCATTGTTAACCCTTAGGCAGCCAAGCGTATCAAGGGGGCCCACCCACACACAAACACACATAGAAAGAAATATATATACAGGTTACATGTTAAATTGTCATAAGCCTTAAAAATTCCATTATGATTATTTACTCAAGTACCAGCGGCCCCTTTTTCTCAGCCTTACCTAGCCGAAAAAGCAAGGAAAAAAAAAACAGTGGAGAGAGACATAAAACACAAACACAAAGAAAGATAAGGAAACAACGTTTTCTAAACGAATAAATCTGTTTGTCCTGGTGCCAGGATCTCTCACAAACACACGCACACATATGAAGCTTACAAAAATTGTAAAATATTTTTACACACACACACACAGAGAGAAAGAGAAATAAAGCTAATAAATGAGAAGTTTACGCGACGGCCCAGGCAACAAATCCCATTTACAAGGATATACAGAGATAGAGGGAGACAGCGAGAGAGAGGCGCACGTTGTCGTCGCTTGACTGCAGCCCCAAACTTGAGAACAAAGCGAGCGAAAGAGAGAGAGGGGCGAAAAAATCGCTGCAGGATATGCAGACAAGACAAACAAGTCACGAAACACTGAGAAACGACGACGACGACGAGCGCCAACAATACAAGACAACAAAAAATAAAACAAGAGACTGCGACAGAGAGGGAAAGAGAGAGAGAGATAGAGGGAGCAACAACAAGTTAAAGCCGCAAAGATTTGCAACATAAATATTTTTGTAGACAGACAGAAGAGAGGGGGCAAAATGCAAACGATATAAACATGCTTGTATTTATATATGGAAATGCGGCATTTATTTGTGTATTAAGAGTTGATTTCTGCACGTAGAAAGCGACAGAGAGAGAGTGAGAAGAGTAGCCGAAACAAGGCAAAAGCGCCGCAGCGGCCATTTTGTAAACTGCAACAAAATGGCGGCCGCAAAACAAATGGCGCCGCTGATGATGAGTGTTAACAGTGGTGAAATCACAAAATTGCCATCAACCGAACTGAAGTTTTTCACAGTTTTCCACAGTTTTCCCCCAGTTTTCAACTGTTTTTCATTATTTTTGAGTAATATGCTGCAATGCATCAGGCTCAGACTGTGAGACACAGGCTCGAGCCATTGTTATTGTTATTATTGTTGGTGTCCGCAATGAGCTGAGCCTCAGCAATGTGTAGGTGTATGTGTGTGTGTGTGTGCTTGCCACACTTGACATATTCCTGCTGCATTTATTTTGGGTTACCATTTGCACAGCACCCGGGACTAAGTCCACAAACAGAAACACACAAACAAACACAGATAGAAAATGCTGCTGACCAAAAAGAACCGCAGACTGCAACGAGTGCAATTGTTAACAGAGGGGGAGAGGGAGAGTGGAGAGGGGGGACTGCTGTCTGCTTGTTTGTTGTTGCTTTATTTGCAGGCAGCATTTTAAATGCCTGGCTCGCCGTTTTAATGCCATCTCTGAAATGTTTGCTATGCTTTCACAATTTCAACTGCATTTCTGCATTTCTCTTTCGCTTTTTTTTTTGTTTTGTTTTGTGCTGTGCACTCAATGCATAATCTTATAATACGAGCATGTAATAAAAATATGCACATACATATATATTTTAATTTTGCACAAAAAACTTTAAGATTTGATGTTTAATTTTGTGCATTTTTTTTGATTGTACATTTATGCGTTTATTTAAATGCAAGTTGAAAGTTAAAGCTTCAGCTTTGTAGATTTTTTTATACTCACTACCCAAGGAGTAGAAGATTGCGATGAGATCAAAATTTTTAAAGTTATTGAAGAAATAATTGTGTATGCAAAAACCGGCTGCTGTAGTTGGATTAATAATCTGGTATATTCATTACTCTATGGTATATTCTAAATGTAATAGTATATCGGTATACCAATCTGGTATATTGTGGACTATATGGTATATTCCAAATGTAGCAGTATATCGATATACCCATCTGGTATATTACGTACTCTTTGGTATATTCTAAATTTAGTATATCGATATACCAATTTGGTATATATTGTACTCTATGGTATATTCCAAATGCAGCAGTATATCGATATACCAAGGTGGTATATTACGTACTCTTTGGTATATTCTAAATGTAGTATATCGATATACCAATTTTGTATATTTTGTACTCTATGGTATATTCCAAATGTAGCAGTATATCGATATACAAAGATATTATATTACGTAATCAATGGTATATTTTAAATGTCGTATATCGATATACCAATTTGGTATATTTTGTACATGTAAAAAGATTTTGATATACCAAATATATCGTCCGATATATTTGTAGTTTTTTAGTATATTATTTTGGTATATTTTAAGAATAATTCCGAATTCTTTTGCTTTTATTGAAAGTCGAGTAATCTTAACTGTAACTTTCTTGTTTAATTCTGAATTTTAGTATTTTGATTACAACATTTCAATCGAGAGTTTGCTTAATTCTTATTTGTATTGAATTAAATGGAATGTGAATGCAAAAAACTTTAACATTCTTTGTAATTGTCAATTTGTTTATTTTATATTTGTATTGATTTAAATGCGTTGTAAAATGTAAAAACTTCAAGATTCTATGTGTAATATTTTTGTGCATTTTTTATTTGCACATTTTTGCATTTGCATTTCGATTGTTTACTATTTTTTGTTGCATTGATTTAAATGCGCTGCATAATGTACGTACAGTTATTGGGATTTTGTGTGCCTGAAACTCTTTTTTAATTAACTTTATTGCATTGCGCATTATGCCAATGTGTGTGGCATAAATTTTGTGCTCGATTTAATGTGGCAACCAATCGGCTTATTGTGCAATCATGTGTGTGCACACACACACACACACACTCGTTGGGGCATTTAGAATGCCTCAGAAATGTCTGCCATGCAGATAAGTTGTCGACCTTAGCCCACAAATTGTGTGGGGGAAATGAGATTGGGGAGGGGTTTGTGAAGTAGAGAGAAAATTGTTTAAAAAATTTATAAAAAAAGCAGAAGCAGAAGCAAAGCAAAGCAGAGTAAAGAAAGCAAGCCAAGCAAAGCGAACAAAGCGAGCGAATGAGGCAAAGTGAGAACAAATTGTAAGGAAAAAAAGCAACTGGCAAAAAAAGCAGAAAAATATATAAAAAAGGTGCCAAGTAGCGTGCACAGTTAATGAGTTTTTCAACATTCTGCCTGTTTTGCCGCCACCCCAAAGCGAATTAAAATGTTGCACGAAATGAAGAAATGTGGCACATACATTGCAAAAAGAAAGAGTGCGGGGGAGGAGGAGGGGAAAGGTGGTGCAACAGTTTGGGGTCTGTGGCATAGGAAAACGGGGTTATGCTGTGGCGGTGGCGGTGGCGGTGTCATAAATCTGTGCAGCAGGGCACAAAAGTGCAGCGCAATTTGTTTTCAACTCAACTGTAAGTGTGTGCGTGTGAGTGTTTGTCTCTGTGTGTGTGTGTGTCTGAGGCAGGTGCGTTCTAATTATGATGCCAACAATGCGAGTAGGCGTAAGAAGAGCGATAAAGCGAGGGAGAGAGGCAAGGAGAAAGCCAAGTGGAACGGCAAGTGTTAAAGTAGAGTGTCCACTTGACTCACCACTTGCCGTGTGTTTGCCGCATTCATTTCTGGCTTGTTTTTGTTGCATTGTTAGTTTAGTGCAAAGTGCCTGAAAGTAGGCACGCTGAATTTAACATGCAACATCATCAACATCAGCCAAAGAATCGCATTTTTAACCAGCTTCAAGTGGAGAGACTTCAATTTAATGCACAATCAAAAAACTATTAATTCAACTGTATTTCTAAATGATTTTTAAGCGGAGTACTTCTCTTTAATTAAACAATCGATTCAAAATAAAATATATGACTGTTAGTGAATATGTTTCTATTAGAAGTACTCTTGAAAAAATCAATTTTTTATAATCAAGAAAGAGTTAAATTTAATTCGCATTAACACATTTATTCAATATGTTACTTTCTACATTTTGTAGTCTTTTACTTACCAGATTTGAAAACTTTTTTCTATCAATATTTTTTAAAAATAGTTTAGTGGATTTATAAAACTTTTATACTATTTGTAAATGGCAGAATGTAATTTAATTTAGTTTAATTTAATTCACATTGAAAACCTAACAAAGCTCCAATCGAATATGCTCGACTTCGCTCTTAAAAAATATACTAAATTAATATACTACAAAACACTAAATTATACCAAAAGCATTAATTGTGTAGCGGGTATAAAAATACTACTGTTAAATACTTCTTAAACACAACTTATTTTTAGGATATCCGCTTATTTTTAATATTTAGTATAAAAAGATGCGAAGGTTAAACTCCGAAAAAGTTTTTTATTCATAAAAGTATTTGTTCTTGATCATAATTTATTTAATAATTTATTTAATATTTAATAATACTCTTCTTTCTTTCTCTCTTTTTCAGTAATGACTTAAAGCTCCCGCAGTCAGTTGTTTAAAAGTTATACACAATAATTCAAAAAAGTAAAGTAAACTAAAATAAAAATACAAATAAAAAAAACGGCGCTCAGTTTTTATCAACTTTGTTAAAAGGATATAAATTGTTAAATAAGAAACGGATAACAAAATAAAAATAATACAACAAAGAAAAAAGCAAAAAAATAAAAATAAATACTTAATTATATTTGACACAAATGAATAGCATTTAAATAGTAAGTAAATAAGAGGCAGTAAATAAATTAAATATAATCCCTACGTTACACACAAACACACAAGCAAACAAACAGAAACAGAAGCAAACAAAACAAAAACCGCAACAACAAAATATTTATAGCAAGGAAATTAAGTAAAAATTTATGCAAAAATAGAAATGTTTCATTTCCACAACTCGGTAAATAAAAGCAAGCAAAATAACAACAGTAACCACAACAACAACAACAAAATAAATAATAATAACAATAACAACAACAAATATATAAGCCACAAAATGCATCTGCAAAGTGCAAAAACACTGAGCCAAAGTTTCGGATGGATGCAAGTCTTCCTACTACTGACACTCTTCGTGATTGGTAATCAAAGTGCCTGGCAGGAGAATATACGACCAAAACTCTATGTTGAATTAGGTAAGTTACTCTCGTTTACAGTTACTTCAAAAATTATGATAGTATGCAGTAATAAATTCCAAGCTCGACTAATGGAAATGCCAATCTAAATTATGACTAATCAAGCAGAGCCAACAAAAACAAGTAAGAAAGCTACAGTCGAGTGAACTCGACTGTGAGATACCCGCTACCCATTTTGAATAAAAGCAATATATTTTGCGGTATTATTCTCAAAATATACCAAATATACTGCAAAAATACTAAAAATATACAAAATAGTATATGTGGTATATTGATATAGTACCGCATTCAAAATATAGCCAAAGCAACTCAGACCCCTAGTAAGTAGGCGTTTTTGCCCATACAAAAGCATTTCTTTAATAACTTCGACAATTTTTATCTGATCGCAACCAAATTTTCAGGGATCATAACTACTATAGTTATTACCGTATATACCAAAATTCGTAACCCTAGCTTTAAAATTACGCTTGTTATTCGATTTTTTTGATTTGCAGGGGCGGAAGTGGGCGTGGCAAAAATTTGAAACAAACTTGATCTGCGTGCAAACATAACAAATGCTGTCGAAAAAAAATTATAGCTCTATCTCTTATAGTCTCTGAGATCTAGGTGTTCATACGGACAGACGGACAGACGGACAGACGGACAGACGGACAGACACACAGACGGACAGACGGACATGGCTATATCGTCTCGGCTGTTGACGCTGATCAAGAATATATATACTTTATAGGGTCGGAGATGCCTCCTTCTACCTGTTACATACATTTCCTGCCGGCACAAAGTTATAATACCCTTCTACCCTATGGGTAGCGGGTATAAATAGCTAAATCAACTGCCAAAAACTTTAATAGTTTGCTGCAGAATGTAATTTAGCTGGAAGTGAATGAAAGCGGAAGGATACGCAAGGATACATAGATGACTAACCTTGCTCTATGTACTATATAAATAGATAGATAGTTAGTTGCCAAAGTCAGCAAGGAGGCGAAGGTGAAGAACTTGCTGAATAAATGAAGCAATAACTTGTAAAGAAGATACACACATACACACACTCACACACATATGATACTACTACTAATGCACAGTTTCACAGATATCAGGCATCCACACGTTCGGTATCTTAACTATAAATAGCAAAAATTCCTGGAAGACATTATTTGCATAAAAGTGGCGAAGCTTTTTATATACACTAAGAGTGAGGGCGAAAGGGATCGAGGGGAGCGGGGAAGGGGAAGGGGAAGGGGGACAGTTGAGAACTGGCTGGCAGCTATTTCTAGTGCCATCCACTCGGTAATTCCTGCTGCTTCAGGCTACGTCATCATCGTCGTCAGTTGCATATGCAAATTTGGCTAAAAAGTTGTGCGACATCCTCACGTCGAGTTGCTGCGACACTCACACATATAAATAAGTCTATATATGCATGTATATATGACTTTGTTTGCAGTTAGGGTTGAAAGATGAAGCAGAAAAGTTGCCGGTAGAAGAAGAAGAAGACGAAGAAGAAAAGAACTAAATTCTAAAAATATCTTTTGCACGCTTCAGAAATTACGTTATTAAATGTGCATTTGGCACACACTAAAAATGTGCACAACATCCACCCACCTCCAAGCCACGCCTACTTTCTGGCAGGCGCTGCATTCTCTTGCAGCTCTCAGCCTGAGCCTTTTTTGTTTTTTGGTTTGAGACAAGTCACATCAGGCGCACATGTGCTGCTTATAAATGAGCCAACGAAATGGAGTCAAGCGTCTTTTCCTCTTTTCCTTCGTTTTTTTTTTGTTGGGTGGTCCCACTCATTGCCCGGGCAGGAAGTAATTCAAATGAATGTGTCACTGCTAAAGAAATGCATAAAGAAAATGCAAGAGATACCAATGAATGCATAACAAGATATTCACATACATTCGTACACACACACATTCACCAACAAGACAACAAACTGCAGACTGCAAATGTCTTCGTGCTTCGGTCTTTCAGGCTCTGACACAATTGCTAATGTGGGCCAGTCAGTTTTTGGCAACAATAGATAAGCCAAAGAAGCAGAAAACGTGCGCCAAAGTAAGGAAACACTTAGGATACGGCCAAAGCGGAGAAAGCTTTTATGGTGAAAGCAATCGCAGCACATTCAAATGATGGCCTCTCAAATATGCCGCACTCAACCGAGAAAACTAGGCTGTTCATAATGTTAGTCAAGAAATACAAGTATTCTAATATTGTAGATATAATGACAGCATTAAAATAGTTCGGAGAAAAGATTTTCATACTACTTTCATAATAATGATAAAGAATTTTCTGATATTTTGTTTGGGAAAAGTGGTTCATTAGGTGTTGATAGAGAGGAAATTTTGTATGCAAAAGCATATTATTTTTAGAACTTTAATGCACAAAATTTAACAATTAAAATATGAATATATTTTTGGAATTTTATGTTCCATTCTTACAGCATAAAATGTGGAAGTTATAACAAAAGATTTCGTTATTTTATTACAATTTATGAGTTTGAACTGTGATACTTGAATTGGTATTTATAGATCATTTCAAACAATCTTTCATATGAAGTTTGATTTTGTTCCTGTGTTCTTTTCCGATATTTCTTTATATAAATATTCAAAGAAAAGTTTTATTATAATTCATAATAATATAATATAATAATTTCTACAATTCTAAGCTCTTTATTGCTATTTATAAATTCTTTTGAGAATGTAAAAAGGGGAAAATTTGAATTTTTAATTTAGTACTACTATAGGGAATATACCAAATATGGCTTTCGGTATATATTATTATTTTTGCCGTATATTATTTGGTATATTTTAAGAATAATACCTCACTCGACTGTAGCTTTCTCACTTGTTTTTGATTATGTTCTGTGATATTTTTCTATATAAACTCTAATATTGAAAGATAAGTTGTTTTAGGCAGCTTTTGGTTATGTTCTTTGTGATATTTCTCTAGATAAGGAGGAGAAGCTCAACAAAATTGTCATGTTTATACTTGCGTATTTGTTAGACAATATCTTTCTATATAAACTCTAATATTTAAAATGAAATTGTAATCATTTTGTATAATGATATTTAATATGTTTTTATACGTTTAGTTCTCTTTATAAACTTTATTCACTTTCTTTTATATTATGATTGTCTTCTACTCTAAAGTTTAGCTATAAACGGTGCACTCCCTAAATCACTAAATAACTAGAGTTTAGTACTCATTCAGTATTTCATTTGGACGCGCTTCTAAGTAGGGAAAATACGCTTGTTGATTAGTTGCATTTGGTTGAGTGAAGGTTTCCTTGAGCTGCTTTATCAGAGGTAATCTGTGAGTGTGTGTGTGTGTGTGTGTGTGTGTGCGGACTGCCCCCTGAAAAACCAATTACTTAGCCAACGCCCATTTTGTTGAAAAAATAAAGAAGAATGTGGAGGGGGGGAGAGGAAGAGGGAGAGGAAGTAGGGCGAGGTCTTGAGCGCGTGGCATGTGTTAAAGTTCATTTAAAATCCATCAGAGGCGAGTCGTAAAAACCTTCGGGCTTGGTGACAATTTTTTCGCACTCATGCATAACAGGAAAATAAGGTTAATGTGCAAATTATGAATGCGCCGAGTGGCAACAGCAGAAGCAGGACGAGAATAACAGCGAACAACAGAAATGCTGCCAAATGAGCAGAAGAAGAAGCAGAAGAAGGAAAGAAGGAGCTGTTGCAACTGTGAAGACGACGACAAGGACATTTGTGACCAAGTAAAATGAAAGTGCAGCAAGGAGAGGAGAGTGGGAGGGAGGAGGGAATGTGTGTGTCCTGGTAATGCATTCATATGCCATTGTTGGCGGCCAGCGCGCAAAAACAAAAACAAAAGCAAAAGCAAAAAGGCTGCCACAGTTGCGACGTTGCTTGGCACTTTAAACCGCACACGCATAAAATATTACAACGCTGCGTGGCACGCCCCAGAGTTGCATTTGACAGCCGCAAGTGGTTGTCATTAGGCGAAGCAACAAAACGACCATTTAAATGCACAGCACTTGGCCAAAACAGTCGAGAGGAACAGCAGTTGGGAAGAGGGAGAGAGACAGAAATACTCTTCCACATCTAGACTCCGAAATTACTTCTATCAAGTGGGCGGTTGAGCGTTGATCGTTTTGTGGCACTTTGGCGCTGCATTTTGCCACCCATCCACATCCACATCCCCACACACAAACTTGTTTGGGGGCTACTTCATTTTGGAGACATTGCGCTGCTTATGCTGATTTTCTCCTTTTGCTACGTGCGGAAAATTCAGACAGTTTCGATTAGGGTAATGCCAAGTTTTCTTAGCAACGAAAACTTCGCTGTGCATTAGAGTGCTTGATTGAGTTAACGATGCGACATGCTTCACAAAAATATTGCTGCCCAAGAAAATTACTCGAATTTTGGCATAATGTAATGCCAACTTAATGCAGCTGCCATCAAGAAGAAAAGGAGTTTCAAATGAATAAGAAATTTGAGGAGGTGAAAAAGAATAGACATGTACTTTTTTGATGAGTAATACTAGAAAAGATCTATCAGTTGTAAGAGCTAAAAATAATAAATCAAATAGTTTTATTATTTATGTAGAGTTTTTAAACTTTTGTATACTTAATACCGAAAAAGATCTTTCAGTTTGTAAAATTTAGAAATAAAATCAAACGATTATTTAAGCAGACTCATTATCCATCAGAATTGTCAATCTTTTTAGAGCTCAATACTGAAAGTTTTTTGTATCAAATTCAGAAACAAATTCGTACTCCTATTTGAATAGACTTCTCATCTTTTCAAAGCAAAATACTGAACCAGATCTGTTAGCTTTCATATTTAAAATGAATACATTTCAAAGTTCTCTTACTAGAATTAACTTCTATTGTATTCCTAAACATAAACCTAAACAAGATTTGTCAATTTTGATTAGCTAAAGTTGACATTTACTTTGTAGATGTCTTGCAACTTAAATTGCTTTTTATTTTCGACAAGCAAAGTCGACTTACAAAATGTCATCACTATATATACATTAATATATCAAGTACACGTTGATATAGCGCTATAGTTGAGTGTGCGACACACACTCGAGTTGTATTTTCATAAGTCCAACGAAATTCCGCTGCCGCCAAAGGAATTATGAATTCACAATTTTCTCAAGA
Source organism: Drosophila pallidifrons (assembly GCA_023558445.1). Taxonomy (NCBI): domain Eukaryota; kingdom Metazoa; phylum Arthropoda; class Insecta; order Diptera; family Drosophilidae; genus Drosophila; species Drosophila pallidifrons. The sequence continues at coordinate 25,384,289 of CM042347.1, read as the reverse complement.
TGCCATTCCATAACGGTCTCAACTGTGCCTACTTAATATAATTTGAATAAAAGTAATATGCAAATGGGCAGAGCAAAAGAAAGAGAGTGGGAGAGAGGAAAGAAGAGGGTGGAGAAGAGGAAACAACAGAGCCAAGAAATCCAATGTCAGACGTAATATTTTTAGTTGTCGCATTTCCGTCGACTACCAAAAATGCATATGCAAATTCACGGAAGGAAGAAGGCATGATATACTACTATATGTAGAAAGAGAGGGAGAGAATGAGGGAAGGAAGCTACATATAAGTACAAGTATCTGAAACTGTGTGCCACACATTCATATACGAAGCAGAAGACGCATGTGAAGGGAAATTATGTGAGGCGCGTGTCAAGTGCCGTCGACAACGACAACGACGTCGACGACAAAAGTTCCACAATCTTCAGTTCAGAGCTTCGGTAAACGCGCACAACTGCAATTACATTGTGAATTAAATTGTAATGAGGCGCATGCGGCGAAATATGAAAATGAGTAGCAGCAACACACACACACACATACGGAAAATGGGAACTTGGAATAGCTCCACAGAAAATGGCAATTAACAGTTATGTTTGCTGTTCCGACACGTTGCAGACAGTTTTAATGATGGCGTCGCCGCGTCGCAAAACTATTTTTAGACAACTCTTCGATGGAAACGCAAAAAAATAATAAGTAAAGAACATTCAGCAGAAACAGCTTCAGAATCATTGGAACTATATTCTCTTGGTGGCCGTGGCCAACTTAACTGGCAGGCAGGAAGCGATTGTCGCAATGAACTCGGGCAGTCCAAAGTCAAAGTACAGTGTGGTCTCCCTTTGGGGGTCTGACCAACGTTTTGCTCACTTAATTGGCTGCAACGGAAGTTCACGTAATTTCAAGTCGCCCTCTTCTCCCTTCTCGTTTGCCACCTCCACCTTGCTCAATTTCAAGTTAAATTGCGCGGAAGATCATCGATACAGTTAGCTTCTCCTATTACCACCGCCACCTCCACCGTCACCCACTGCTTTGCGGCGCTTTGAAGTCGTCTACGTGTCGCGACGTGGCTAAAATGCACGCACACTGCCCATATTATATAGTCTAGTCAGTGTCATTGCCTGTTGAATTATGCGTGATAGTTTTTTTTACTCTTTAGATATACTTAGATTAGAGCGAGGCAGGTGGGAGAAGGTGAAAAAAGTACCGAAGTGGAAAAGACAGCTGAACTGTGAGCAGTGGTAGAAAGAAGAACTTGAAGTGTGCAATAGAGATACGGAAACACTGATAAACAGTTAAAAGTAAAAGAAATAAAACAAGTAAAAAAAGCTACAGTCGAGTGTGCTTGCTGCCCATTCTCAAAAACAAGCCAAATAAAGCGGTAATATCTTTAAAATATACGAACTTAATATACTAATATATGTCAAAGTACAGAATATGTCGCTACTCATTTTGAAAAACTAGCAAAACAGTGCGATATTGTTCTAAAAAATATACCAAATTAATATACCAAAATATATATTTTTTATATCAATATACAACTACATTTCAAATACACTGAAAACTTTATGTGGTATATCGATATAATACTATATTTCAAATATACCGAAGACAATATTTGGTATATCGATATACTATTATATTTCAAATATACAAATGTCTATATTTGGTATATCAATATACTATTACATTTCAAGTATACCAATGTCTATGTTTGGTATAATGATTGGTATATCGATATACTATGACACTTAAAATATACCATAAAGCACAGAATATACCACATTGTCAACCAAAATGAATCTTGAATAACTTCTACTATTTTCATCTGTTCGCAATCAAGTTTTCAGGATTCATAAAGAATGTAGTTATTATGTGGGTACACTTCCAATACCCTTTCCCACAAATAACATGCAGTTAAATTGCGTTAAAGCTGTCATAAATTCGCACTCACTTTGAAAGCACTTTTTTCGTAGAGTATTTTGTATTTAAAATACTTGTAGAATTTGAAGCATTTGGCATGTAATTTGAGCTGGGAATTCCAAATCGTTGCAATGTGCTTTAAATAATTCCAAAGGCGCACCCTATCAATTACCAGACCCAGCAATTTTACAGACCAGTCGTCGTCGTCGTCGTCGTAGTTGTCGTTGGGCACAGCAGGGAAGGACATCAGAGTAAGGGATAAGGGAAAGGGAAAGGGAAGGGTATACTTTGCTTGCTTGGGATTTCGCACTCGTGGTGCAATTGGAGCATTTCATGGATTAAACGGCTTTCTTAATTGAGTGCTCATTTTCCGGTTAGGAAGTTTTTATGCCGAGAAAATAAATTACACACATGAGTGCAATTTGGTAGACTCCCGTTCTCGTACTCGCACTCGTCCTCGTCCTCGAGCAAAAGGACATTCCATGCAGCAGGCGGCGACATGATGTGTGTGTGTGTGTGTTAGTGAGGGAGAAAAAGGAGCAGCAGGCGCTGGAGCATTAACCTGGGTCAACTGAACAATCAGCTCATAATAGCGTTAATCAAAAAGTTGCAACTGCAATGTTGCTGATGCAGCAGCAACATCGGTTGCAACAGCAACAGCAGCAGCGTCCTGGCAACCTGCCGCATTGCCTGCTAGATTGAACGTTTAACGATGACGCCAAAAGATGCACACTGACGTCGAGTTCAATGGCTCTGCCAGCAGTCAAGCAACGGGCAACAAGGCAACGGCTCGTGCCCCATGGTCACCAGGGAAATTAGTAATACGACAAGTGCAGCAGAGTTTCAACTTCCTCTCCTGCTCTTGCTCTTGCTCTGGACCCTTTTCGACAAATGAGTTGCATGTCGCCATCGTCCACACTCACAAACACACACACACATTCTGCGCACATTTTACTTATTCTCTTTGTTCTGGTTCGACGACGACGTCTCCAGCTTTTTGTCTCTATAAATTTTGCCACTGATCGTCCTGGCTTGGCGCCTGGCCAGTAATTGAAATGGCGTAACGACAAAAATTGAAGCGAATTTCCTTCCATTTTTACACTTTTCTCTTTCTCTCTCCCTTTCTCTCTTTACGTTACTGCTCTGCTCTAATGAAAAAGTTAAAGACCTTCATAGAACAGAAATAAAAAAAAAAAAATACGTTGTGTGCGTTGTGGCAAAGTTTTTGCGCTCACAAGTAAAAAGTTAATATTGATAAATTGATTAAAAGTTTAATAATTGTACATTTTGTTTTTGGCCTTTCACGTGCTGAGGCACCTCAGCACTCTGTTACTGATTAGTTTCCCTCCAAAGTAAGAGGAGTCTATCATCAAAACTTATTGTCTCGCCACGCAAAAGTTTGTTTTAGCTCGCCAAATTAAAAATTAATTGCCAGTGTGCAACTCATGCCTGGTGTTCCAATTTTTCTTTACTTCCCTTACTTCCCTCTCCATTACTTTTTGACTTTGTAATTGTTGCTATGGATCGATTGACAATATGTGCAGCTGGTTAGCAGCTCTGTTATCGATGACTGCAATTAATCAAAGTTGTTTGCATTTTAGTGTGGACTCTTTTGGAATCGGTCTAAACGAGGTTGCTGCTGACAAGTCGGTATTTAAGTTGAATCGATGGGGAATATTAAATATGCTATTGCTTGTTAAATATATACAACAAATTCAAAGATTGTGGACTCTAAATGAATCGATGATAAAATATTCAATTGTTTGTAAAAGCAACAACAAATTGAAAAATGTGGAGTCTTTAATTACACTTTTCAATGAATCACATCTATCCTTATCTATCTTTACATTTATCTACATTAATTTATCATAATGTATTCAACATTTGCATTCTCTTCAACTATTTCACAATGTATTGAACATTCTCATTCATTGCTTCATAAATTACTTGCACAACTTTTCAATTTTATATCAACTTACAAATTTATTGAATACGTATATTCTTGTATTCAATCATTTTTCTTTTCTTGCAATAATTTGATTCGTTGTTTTTTTTTACTTTGGCAGTTATTTAAATATTTTCTCTCATATATTTTAATGCAATATTATACTCTTTAGAATTGGTTGCCAATTTACTCCACATCAATATTATATTCTATATTCATTACATATAAACTTTAAAGTGTTTAATGCTAATATTAACACTTATTAATATTTAGTTATAGTTAATTTCATCCTTCAATCGTTTACTTATTCCCTTGAGTAATAATTTGAATTAATTGATCTTTTTTTGGGTCTTTTTGAGAGGTTGTCGTTTGTCTTCGATATTATTTCGTCATTTCTTTAATACATGGTAATTTCCCTAAATGGGCAATTTAATATCGATATAATTTTCTATACTTTCTGTTATGAAACATTTTTTTCCTTTTATTAATTTGGTTAGTTGTATGCATAGTTACTTGCATTGACAGTTGATTTCTCTTATTCCCATCGAAGGGATTGAGGAATTGTTTGAGGAATACTTAATTGATTGCACTTTAATATCATTTAATGTATCTCAGTGTGTGTGTGTGTGCGATTGAAATGCCTTTTGAATTGTAAACAGACTAGAAGTGTTAAAGTGACTGTTGTTGCGATGTTTCTGTTTCTGTTTGAGGGAGATGCGCTTGAGTGCCATTAAGCATTGAAATGTAATTATGCATGTCATTCGTACATCAACTTCGACATTCCTTGGCTTCCACTCTCTGGGCACTCTTTTTATTACTTACACTTGCGCCTGGCATTGCTCATTAAAAATGAAGTCACGCCTAAGGAATATTTACTTGAGATGTGCCATGTGAAGACGACGACGACACTGCGAAGAACTCGCATACAAATCACAATAGTGAAGAACTTTTGGCTCAAACTTTGCAAAACAAAAGTGCAAAATAAAAATAAGAGAGCGCGATGTGTTGGCAAATAGTTTTCGAGAAGGCAAAATCAGCATGACAATTATAATGATAATGAGGAGTGGTAAAGGAATGTTTTCGGGTGGCAATTTCTTCTTCTTCTTATTCTTGTGTGAAGTTGATGAAAATGTCATTAAATGACAGCAAGGAATTCAACGCGAGACCTACAACACAATCCGCAGTTGTCCTTAGCCTCAACTTTGGCAATGTCATCATCGGTTGGGCTTCGCTTTTCCTTCTCTCTCTCTCTCTCGTTCAAAGTTCCACTATTCATTCAGCGTTGGCAGCTACATTGAATGCAATTAAAAAAGTTTAACTCGACGCTGCTTTTTGGAGAGGTTGCAACTCCTCCTTTAGTAGTGGGTTAAGTGGTTACTTGCAACGTGGCATGTTTGCTTTCTTTTTTTTTCAAAATATATTTATATAAAGGTTGGGGCAAATGTTCTAATTAAATTAATTAACAGGAAAATGAGTTGCTTAACAGTTGTTGCTGTTGTCGCTATCAATGCTAGTTTGATGTTGCTGCTGCAGGTAAAAGATTTGCATGTGTCTGCTGCACACACAAGCTGCATGCAACAAGCTCGTATTGCCAACAGGCAAATCCTGCCTCCATTATGCTAGCTTTCTCTTGCTCTAGCTGTTTCATCTCCGTCTCTTTTGATGTTGTCTATAAGGATGAGTGTATGCACAATTAATTGGCAGTGTTGCAGTCTTATTATCATGCAATTAGCTATAAGCCATGTACAATCCGATTAAAGTATATCATAGCAGACGCTTTTAATAACAGATCTACTAAAAAGGTTTGCTAATATTTTGGGAAACTAAGTGATTAATTGACTTAGTAATTCAATTTGCATTAAATAAAAATTTATATTTTCTTACGAAAGTATTAAGAAAATCACTCTTACACCTTTTTTTAAATAAATAAATATTAAGGTTAGCTTTTCTATTGATTGATAATCTTTATTGAGAAATCTACATTTCTAGATAAATTATGTCAAACAATATAAGAAGTTTGTATTTAAATACATAATTTTTGTTATATTCCTAATTAATTATTTCAATTATAAAATTGTATACTTGTGTAGCTATTAATTCTACTCTTTCGAAAAGTCTAAAACTTTCATTTATGTTATAATGAAGTTCTCTAAATTGATTTAATTTGCTTTTGATATTTTAATTCAATTAATGGTTTGTAGTATGCCAGTCTTTCTACTGCATTCCAATCCATTCGAAAAAATCAAAGTTTTTTTCTATTAGAGAACTCATAAAACAATTGAGGGATAAGATTGGAAGCTATATGTGGCATATGTTTCATGTATAGCAAACTAGACTGCTGCATTTTGGTGTCGTAAATTTTGTGGTATCGACATTGTGGCATCTGATACCGAGCTGAAATAGCAACGATGCCTTCGTCATTTGTAATGCGCCCTAACAAATTGAGCGATATAAATTCCATGAAGTAAAACAGCACAACAACAACAACATCAACAACGAAGAGGAACAACATTATACACACATTTGGTCATCTATTTTATTGGTTGCTCAATTGAGCCCATTAATATGTCTATGTGTGTGTGTGAGTGTGTGTGTGTGTGTGTGTGTTTGTGTTGTGGTCAGCTTAAACTAAAGTTAATAACAGGCAACGCTTTCAATTGCCCTGGACTGAGGCCCACGCTTGCTGCTGCTTTTTATTGCCTTGCCGCGTATCGTTGACACAAACTCTTCTCACTTTGGCCCAGAGTTGGCCCAGTTAACAGTGACGCACAGTGAGGCAAAGTTCTTGGAGGAGTAAAGTAGAGGAATCTTTTTTATACCCACTATTCATAGGGTAGAAGAGTATTATATTCAATGTAGTACTGAATAAATATACCAAAAATATAAATTGGTATATTTGTAGTATTTTTGGGGTATATTAATTCAGTATATTTCAAAATAATTCTCGACTGTAGCTTTATTGTTTGAATGTACTACTATATAAATATACTAAATATACCATTTGGTATATTTTAAGTATTTCTGTGGTATATCAATTCGGTATATTTTATAATTAATACCGCAATGTTTTGATTTTATTCACAATGGGTAGCGGGTATCTCATAGTCGAGCTTGCAGCAGCTAGTTGAAGTTTCTTCACTCTGCTGCCACTTCACTCCTGCCACTCTCACCTCTTCGCCCACACAGTGGCACATTAAAATAATAAACACTTGGCGACAGCAATAACATTTTTAATGTTGACTGACCATAAAACATAAATCAAGCTTTGTCTTAGTCGCTGTTTTGGTTACTTGGCCTCCAGGCGCTGCTGTTGGTTTTGTGCCACACGCTGTTGTGACAGCCACGCTAATGATCTGCACCATTGGCGCCCACGTCACACCAAGCCAAAGACATCGTCATCCACTTCCTTCACTGACTCTGACTCAGTCGCTGCGCCTCCTTGTGGCATCAATTGTTGTCGATGCCTTTACAACGTTGGCCTAATCCAATGCTATTGTGTTGCCACTCTCTATGATTGTTGAGCTTCGGTTTATTGCCAGCATACCAATGATGGACATTAGGCGATACTTTTTTGTTGCTGCGGTTGTTGTTTTTGTTGTTGATGATCTGCAGCTCGTTTGCGATTCGCATTTTCAATTGTAGCAAACCAAGTGCTGATTGCAAACGGGGTGTGACTAAGAAATTGTGTAGGTTATAGAATTTCGGTAGTAATCTATGAAGTAACTATTTACTAAAATAAATAGTCGCAAAACAATATTGGGTGACATTCCCAAATAACCGTTTCTTTAAGGTATTTTGAAAGGCTGGCTTAGCAATGGATTTATTTCGTGGTTTCATAAGCAAGATATTGATAATAATGCTAAGAAGTACCTTAAATTTTTACAAATCAACATCGAAGGTAATTCTTTGGAAGATAGTTACGATTGTTTTAAGTGTTGTTTTATAGATTGAAATTTACTTGATCGATTTATCAGTTTATTGTGTTGCATTATATAATGAGAAGAATTTTAATGTTTTCAACATTGTTTATTATCCAACAATTCTTTTGCCTATCTTAAATTCTGAAAAGTAGTAGTAGTTGCCTAGCTTTAAAGCCTTTTATAGTAAATAACATCATTAGTAAGTCGCTTTGTATGAAGACATGTGCGTAATTGAAACGTCTTTTGGGGTCGCGATTCATTCATCATTGTTGTAACAGAAGCCACGACAAAGGAATTGTTGAGCCAACCCTCGCTGTCAAAGTCGTCATTGCTGTCATCAGCAACAGCAGCAGGCAGGAAAAGCAGCAGCAGCAGCAGCAACAGTGGCAGTGGCAACAACCCATGCATGCCGCGTTCACTTTGTACAAATCAGCGCACGTCATCGGGCGGCTCCCCACTCCCCTTTCTCCGCTTTTCGCTTGCCCGCCGCATGTGGCATGTGGCCCAAAAACAAACACAGCTCATCGCATCGCATCGCATCTCGAAGCGAAGCGAAGTGAAGCCTAGTCTAGCGCGGCTTGAAACAAATGTCTTCCGTCTTGCCAACTTCCGTCGTGCAACGAACAGTGGCACGTTTCCTCTCCCCCTCTGCCCCTGCCCCTTTTGCTTCCAATCTTTCTTTCCGTTCCCGTTTTCGTACCTTCTGTTTTGGCTTGGCGCAAATCCGTCGCGCAGTTTCTTCTTCTAGTCAGCTGTTGTTGTTGGTTTATTTTTCTTGCTATTGCTGCTGCTGTTGTTGTTGGTGTTCTTCTGGGCCAGATTTATCGCCTTTTATTCATCATTGTCAGTCAGGCGTTGTTTTTGCGGCGACGACGTGAAACCGCGCGTCGAACGAAAGACGGCAACAAAAACGTTTCGCAACGCAATTTGCCGCCACGTCGAAGGCCTTCAAAAAAATATGCTTGAAAGCTAACGCGTCTCGAAATCTTGCGGAAGAAGTCTTACTCTCTCTCCCAACTGAAGCATTGATGTCCTCATGTCCGGGAGGCGCCTTCTGTTTTGATGAATTATTGGTACGCATGTCACACTGACAATCGGCAAATCAGCACAAGCTTTTCAATATGGCTGCCCTTCGAGTGTGTGCGTGTGTGTGTGCGTATGTGTGTGACTGATGATTCCTGAAAGGACATCAAACTGAAGGGATGTGGCATGAGGAACTACCTTACCTAAAAGGAAGGAAGGAAGGAGCATCTCAGCATTCGTTTTAAAGTAGATTAGATTTGAAAGTCATTTACGAGTTTTGACCTAAGCCGCTTAGAATGTCCACAGTCCCATTCAAGTGTTTGTCCATGTGTGTGTGAGTGAGTGTGTGTGTGTGTGGGTGGCTTGTGTCATTACATTAATTTGCGGGCTTATGTCCTGCTCCGCTGTTAATGAAAAGCTCTTAGCTCGTCCTCATCCTCATCCTTCGCCTTCGCCTTTCTCCCAAAGCACTTCATGAAAACGTTTTACAATTTGCTGTGTTCGTCGGGGAAATGAGAGGATGCCATTTGCACTGCTTAAAGCGCAAAAGCTTTTGTGGGTGGCATTATAAAAAGAATAGTTGTTCCAGTAATTGAGTTTGTTTGTTTGTGGCTACGAACTGGGTCGATAGAAGCAGCAGCAACAGCATCAGCATCAGCAACAGCAACAGCAAAACAACACCACATAAACTCCACACAACACAACAGCTATTGAAACTGCGAAACATGGCTAATTCATTTGGCGTATTGCAATTTCATTTCATTTCAATTTACTTGAAAAACACGTTTCACGCAACGCGTGCTAAACTAAACTGCGTTTGGGCTCTATATGAAAGCCCAACTTTAATTCCATTTAAGCTTTAATTGTATCTTGTAATGTAAATTAAATGTGGTGGGTTTGCCTTTTCCTTTTCTCAAGCGTTGAAATTTGTGGGGCAGCAAAATGAGTTTGATAATTTCGATATTTTATAGTTAAGGAAATCATTTTTGTAGTGGAAATCCTTGAAATAATTACAAATTGAAATCAATGATCTCAACCATTCATATAAAATATTTTGAAAAATTTATTAATTTCAAACTTTATTTTTAATACAAATTTTAATATTATATTTTTAGGGTTCCATTCATAATTTCTGTAGCTTCAATTGCTATAATTCTTAAAGTAAAATATCTGCAATAATAATTAAAAATTAAAACACTTTTTTCTCACAAATTGCAGTTTTTGTTTCCAAGTTTTTGTCTTTCAGCTCTTTCAATTACTTCTTTGCCCATTACATTTTGCAGTGCATTAAGAACAGCTCTTTTTTCGCCATAAACTATTTCATATTTATAGCAACCGCTAAAATCGAGAAATCACCTCGTTAGTTCACTTATATTCCTTATGCCTTAACAGAACTAAAAATAAGAGCTCAGAAATTGCTTAATTTCAACGGCCAAAGCAGAACTCGAAGCGTTTTCATAATTTACAGCTCGTTAGCTTTTATGGATGAATGCTTATAGAAATATATATATATTTGACAGCGAGTCAGTTTTTTCTTGCAGCGATGCTGACAGCTTTTCACTTTTCACCTCGGTCAAGGATGCGTCGTTTATTTCCTTTTTTGTGTTGTTGTTGTTGTGGTTGCGGTGCATCAAATGCTGCTGATATTTTCACGACAGCCTCGAAAGACATTATCGTTGGAGAGCATCGTCGTTATGGTCTTTTGCTTTGAAGTCAAGTTTCAATGGGTCTTCCCAAAAAGAAAAGAAGGGAATATAAAAAGCGCTGACATTTCTGTCTGTAGTTCGGTGTTCTGGCCATGATTCGACTGGCAGTGACCCGACCCGTTTATGGTGCGCTGCCTCAACCTCAGCCCCAAACTCAGTCTCCTCCATTCGGTAGGCAGGCAAAAACATTTTAGAATTTTAATGTGCCGCCTTCTGCCTTTTATGGCCAGCACAATTGACAACAACAGCAGCAGAAGCAGCAGCAGAGGCAGCTGCCAACTGTCCATGGACATTTTCAGAGTTGAGAACATTGCGAACCGCAACGTTCCGTATCCGAAAGATACTTTGCTGTGGCTATGGTCCGTCCAAGCGCTACTGTTAACATGCACATGACGTTTGTCTTTGGACGTTAATCTCATTAAATAAGCAATGTGGTGCACAACGAGGCGCCTTTTCCCTGCGTGTCTCTGTATGTGTGTGTGTGTGTCTCTCTGTGTGTGTGTGTGCGTGTCTGTGCTAAATTGTCAGATTCTTTGAATTACAGTGGGCATAAGCTGGAAATTATATGTTATTTTGACAACGTTGATACAAAACAGCTGCTGTAGTTTTTGGGTAGTTAAATGAGTCACATATTTTATATGCTTCATAATTAATGCTGTAGAATAAACTTCAATTCTTTACTTAACACTTTTGATGATAAATAATGCAAATGTCTTAACAGAAAAGCAGTCATAACACATCTATAATATCATGCTTTTATTTAGTAAACATCTCTTCAGTACAATTTCAATGATATTTTTATAGTTTTCTTCTTTTCACAACACATATCAAATTATTTTTCATTTGTGACTAAATTTTAAATAACATCATTCATTCGGTTAGTACAATATAATTTCCCTAATATTTTTATTTGGTCTATTTCTTATACTTCTTTATTACATTATCCCACAAATGTGTTTAAACTTTTGCTTTATTAAATATTTTCTCATTTCTCTTCGACTTTTAATGTCCTAAAAGTTCATAAAAATATTAAAACCAGAAGAAATTCATTTAAAGTAGTAATTTCTCATATCCATAATATTTTAACGTTCAAAACCTTTTTGAAACTTGATTTCAACATTAATCAAACCATGTTTTCAAACTTAAACCTATAACCCCGAAGTATTTATTATGCTATTTATTCACTTTGTTGAAATCAACTTTAGTTGTTTGATATTCTGCATGTTTTGACTCCACTTAGTGTAGCTTTCTTAGACTGTCCACTTTTTGGTTACGCCTTTCCCACTGTACCTCATTTTAGGCCTGGTCCCGGCTTGTGGCTCTGCTTTTAATGCAAATGCAAATGCAAAAGCGCATTAAGAGCAGCACAAACGAACACCGGCCGCAAAGTAAGCCGTTTGGCCATGTGCAATAGTTGGACATGGTGCAGCAGCAGCCGAAGCAGCAGCAGCCAGTGGCAAGTAGAAGTGGCAAGTGGCAAAGAGGAGCAGTTGCAGTGGTCGAGGTCTAGGAGAGAGAGAGAGAGAGAGAGTAGAGAATGCTGGAGAAATGCATACTCTCAGATACAATGTGCATCATTTATGACATGCGTGCAGGTTTCTATGTATGTTGGATGTTCGATGGAGATGCAGTTTGTTCGCTTTGTGTCTGGTCAAATGTTGAGCCATCGATTAGTTTGTGCTACCAAATTGCTAAAGCCGCACATTTGGCAGCAGTTACAGTTCATCGATGAGATGAGAGCAGAGAAGGCAGCAGCAGCAACAGCCGCAACATCAGCAACAGCTAAAAGCCTTACCTGACCTCGAAAACGTGGCAGCATTTGCATATTTTGTGTACTCCTGTGTGTCTGTGTGTGTGTGAGTGCAATATCGGTAATTTTATAAGGGCAGAGTTTAATTGATGAATTACTGTTGCATTTGCTTGCCACTCCAATATATAGAGTGAGGAGTGTGTATCTGCAAGATACTTCCATCTGTATCTACTGCCGACATGCCAGCTAGCGAGCTTTGCGGTCTTGCTACAAAACCAAACCAAACACACACTCAACAGACGCTCCTCTCCTTCTCTTGACATAATCCTACTCTCTCTCTCTCTCGTCTTTAGCTATATTCAATCTAAGGTAGATGCAGCTGACGACGCACTCAATCGTGTGCACCTGAATCATCACATTTCAATTATACAACATAAGCTGTCAAATTGTTGCAAATAATTGTAGCTACATTCTGCATCTATATCTAGGCTGTTCTCTGTCTGTCTGTCTGTCTATCCGTATCTCTATCTTCTCCTCCTTTTTCTTACTTGTTGTGTGTGCTGCACAGACGTCTGTCGATTGCTGCTTAAGCTGCTGGTTTCTCCCTCATTTCACTTGTCGCCTCATTTTACACAGCCTTTGCAAAAGGCAAATATCGGTTAAGCCGAAATGCAAAATTTCGGTAATTTGTATATTGAAATAACATTATGTACTTGCATTACTGATTGCATGCACTTGGCAGCTCTAAACGCACAACGCAGCTTTGTGAGATGGATAATATGTATGAAGATTTTGTGAGACGTTAGCGAAGAACGAAAAATATATATTTATATTAAATTAAATGAGAATATTCTTTATTTGATTATCATAAATTCGGAAAATAGAAAAGGCAAGAAAATACTAAATTAAAATTCCAAGAATACTAAAATATACCAAATGTTATATTTGGTATGTCGATATATTATTTTACGCTTTTCTATTTCTTTTTATTAAAAACTAATCTAAAACAATTTTATAAATTGGAATATAATGTCATAAATATACCACATTATTATACCAAAAACACAAAAATATACCATATATTATATTTTGTTTATTCTATTCTAACAATTTATCTACGTAATATACCAGAAATACTAAAATATACCAAAAAACACATTCGTTATACTCTATACAACTGATTCAAAACAAATTTACTTCAATTTGACCACAATTTGCTACAATTTAACAGATGTCTTGAGCTCTGCAACTTGTCAGCTGAACATGTAAATTTTTCACACACTTTTTCTTAGCAATCTGAAATGTAATTTGGCAGCTCCACAATTTTTTTGTGTTTGTCGCAGCAGCAGACCGTAACACGCTCATTTGCATTGTTTGCTTAACTTGGGCAACGTCTGAAAAATTAATTCACTCACTGTATTCTTGCTTTTTTGTTGGTTCGTTCGTCGAGTAACATGTGTATGGAATTAGTCATTGTTAGCCATTTCGGCTCCAGTCTGTCTGCAATGCAATCAGACATTGAAAGCGAGTTGTGGAAGTGGGAGTTGAAGTCGAAGTTGGCTGGCGAGCGTAACTAAATCGCACATGTCAGCGCCAAAAGCGGACAACATTTTAGCCCAGTCCAGTCAGAGTTCAGTCGAGTTGAGTCTCGAGTCTCGAGTTGAGTTGAGTTTGTGGCAAGATGCCGCACATTCGGAATGATGACGATATTCACATGGCGTTGCATTCGCTATCCGTCTTCACTGTTGACTTATTTGCTTTGAGATAAACGCCAAGTTGATTTATACAACCCACCGACAATTCATTCAGCCATTTGCACCACCAAGCAGTCATTCACTCGCTCGCTCACTCACTCGCCCAACCATTCATTCATTCATTCATGCAAACATGCAGTCAAGCGTACAAAATTCTTGTTTGTTTGTTTCTTTATTCATTGAGTGAGAAAGCACAGCCGGATTGTGGATGCCATTGCGCGATGCCCAATGCCCAAGGTCCAGACCTTCTCCTCTTTCTGCTTTTCCCTTTGCCAGAGCCAGATACTTATCGTTTAGCCAACTAACAAACTAGCAAACAATTGAAGCCAAACCGGGCGAGAAACTGTCCGTCCGTCTGTCTGTCCGTCCGTCTGTCTGTCTGACTACTGTCTTGGCTGCCGTCTGTTCTGCTACGACGTCATTCGACAATCAATTCGCATCGAGTGAGAGGCGGAAATTATTCAGGCGTTGCCTTGCCTCCAACTTGCATTTAAATGTTGCCGTTTTTTTCTTCTTCGAGTTGCAGTTCAAAGCCAAAACAGCGAAAATGGCGCTGCCAGACAACTTGTCGACGTTTGCTGATGAGAGGTAGTCGTGTTTGTCAGATTTTGGTGCGTGCCACACACACTTGCAACACATTGTTACCACATAATAATAGCTGCCACTTGGGCATTCAATTAAAGCCAAACTATTTAATTTTCTTCTTGATTAAATCAAGCAATGAGTTTTGTTCGGGAAATTGATTTGTCCATTTGACATTTCTTTTTTTTTTGTTGTTTTTTGTACCCATCTCCAATAAACTAGATTTCTAGTTGCAGCTGTTTGATTTGGTTTGATATTCTCATTTGTTATGTTTGTGTTAAGAGTTCAATGGTTCATTTGTGTAACCTTTTTGGATCGATTGATGATTGATCGAATTTGATTTGCACTCACGGCCAATCCATTACAGTCAACATTCGTGTGTCAACATGATTCATGCACCGAAAAAAAGCAAAAGTTGTTTGCTAATAATATTGGTTACTTTTCCTAATTTATTTTGATCAGTTTTTTTTTAGTTGATATTTCTCGACCACGTGTTTAACAAGTGTCTTTAATTATGGTTTTATTAGTTCTATTTTTAGTTCTATAATTTACTAATTAGCTACCACCAAACAACAACTGGGGAACACAATTAGTCTCTAGGCGCAAATTAATTGGCAAATGACTGACGCAGACGCCATGGGAAATTGACTATGCGAGGGAATTAGAGCAGAAGAGAATATGATAATAAGAGTCTTGGCAATTGCTGAAACTATGACAAGAAAATTCAGAACTTTGTAGACTACAAATTTGAAGAATATGAAATTAAGAAGTGAATTAAATAGGTAGATTATGACTACAAATTTAAGAAGTTTGCAAACAAAGGTAGACTATGAATTTTAGTTTAGAATTAGGAGAACTAAATTATTAGCAAACTGTGCCTATAAATTTATGAAATTTGCACACTGTAAGTAAAACAGAAGAATTTGATAGTTAGAGAGGAGGAAACTGACTACAAATTTCTAAAGGACTGTAAATTAGAAAAGAATTTGAGAGTGAAATAGAGTGTTAGCATTTATTTCAATTCAATAAATTTGAGAAGAAAATGACACTAAGAATGAATCTTAGAATTTGATAAACTAATTGTTTAAGAAATGTTCAGACTAAAAAATAAAGAAGACAAAACAATCAGAAGACTACAAATGTGAAATATAATGAGATTTGAAAAGAAAGGAAGAAAAGAGAGGAATTCAAGTAGCAAACAAAAATATGCAAATTTCATACCAACACTTAACACATAGTTTATGAATCTTCTTACATCTCATAACTTGTTTCCTACGGGGTCTTTGGCTGTCGAGTTGACTCGCACTTGTTTATGCATTGCGGACGGTGTCTGAGAAACACTTTGTGTGTGTTTAGCAGCAATTAATCAGCGGAACTGTCCGCGCCCGAACATGCGTAAACACCAACACACATGCACGCATATATCAACCGATATATACACCCTTAAAGTACATACATATGTATATGTATATGTATACACACATGCGTAAAGTGGTAGCTAGTGGACCCTTAAACAAGGCTGTTATTCAGCCTGCACACAGCAGCTGCACACAGAGTGAGATAAATGGGAGGAGGAGAGAGAGGGCGACAACGACGCGACGATCCTAAAAATGTTTTGCTGTAATTAACTTAGATAAACACGAAGCAGCCGACGACAGAGCAACCGACCAAGGGACATTAGCCTTTTGTCGTGCCAAGCCCACTTGCTGTTGGCCCAAAAAGACATTCGAGTGTGTGTGTGTGTGTGTGTGTGTGTGTGTGTGTAAAGTGTGTGTGGCTGCCACATGCGTTTGTTTACTACTTCGACTACTGCGTAAGAAAGCCGCTTCATTAACCACACCCACACTCTCAATGAACGAATGAATGAATGAGAGTGCAGAAAGCGAAGCGAAGCGGGATGCTGCTGACGGCTTTTGAAAGAAATGTTTTTCCGAATAAATCATAATTACCCAAGTAAACATTTGACTTACTCACAACAAGCGCACACACACATCTATACATACAAATTAAACAAGTACAAGCCGAGGAGATGGGGAGGGGGCCAGAGTGAGAGTGGATGAATAATTGTGGCATGTGTGAGACAAGACGATAACATTAATCGTCCATTGAGCTGCCTCTAGTTACACTACCAGCAACTCTCTTCTTGATGAGTCAGCTGAAAAATGCACTGTGGAGTAGACTAGTTTGTGCAAGTCGATAAATTATCGATAGTAAAAGGAAAGAAAGAAGAAAGAAAAGCTAATGATAAATAAAAATATATTTATTTCGTCTAAATTCTGGGAATTTTGAAGTATTCAATGCGGGAAAATATGTAGTGTGTCACTTGTACTTACTAGTATATGCAAGTCGGTAACTTATCGATGGTAAGCAAGAGAAACGCTGAGTTAATGATCAACTAAAATATATTTAATTTTTTTGAAGTCTTGCAATTTATTAGATTTGCGTGTAAGAAAACGTCTAATGCAACACAGAAACAGACTAGTTTATGCAAGTCGATAATTTATCGATAGTAAACAGGAGAAACGCTTAGTTAAAAGCTATTACATTCTTTGAAGCCTGCGAATTTTTGAGATTTGAATGTAGAAAATAATGTAGTGTCAAGTTCTGCTAAAATTTGTTTGAAAACTGAATAAATATACGTTATTTACTATCGATAGTGGAAAAGAATCACTCTCAAACTATTGCTCAAAGAACCTACTAAAAGAAAGACACAATAAGTATTCATTTGCTGATCCCAAAGACCATTATTAATAATGAAATGTGCAACCTTGCCGAATAATAAAACTACCCAATCGTAAAGAGAAGGTATAAAAACTTATCGATAGTTAAATAGAGCTCACACAATGGAGTCAAACACCATTGGCGTTTAATTGGACACGTGTCGGACATGGCAAAGTGTTGCTTTCACAGCATTGTCTGGACATCTCTCTACCTCTCTCGCTCTTTGTGTGTCGGACATTTTATTAGTCTGCTGACGCTGTACATTTTTGCTAACATTCTGTAATTTTCATAAGCCTAATTACAACATTTTGCTGCTGTTGTTGTTGCTTTGCTGCTATGTTGTTATTATTGTTTTATTATTGGTCGTAATGGTGCATGGCATTTGTGTGTTCTCTCTGTGCTCCTCTTTTAATTTCTCTTGCTTAATGATGCGTAAATTACTAGAGACAGCACATTATTGACGCTAGCATTTAATGCGGAGGCGTATGCGAACTCTGTCTGAGGTCATTCTAGGGTCTAGCCACAAAAGGGTCGAGGTCAACGACGCGCCTCTCTCGGTCATTGTGCATGTCTTGTTGTGGGCCCCTTTACGATGTTCATTTCTTCTTCCTCCTTCTAACGTAGTGCGTAAACAGTCAATGTGCATAATTGATTTCTTACCTCTTTCTGAAGGCATACTTACTCGTAATTATAGCTCACAATTGTTGTTAGCATTCTACCTTGACTGCGGTCTCCGGTTGCTTGAGCTTGTTGTGGCTCTTTTTCTTCTTTGTTTCGTTTCTTTTTTTTATTGTGCACCCCATTGTGTGGTAAATTATAGGGTTTAGTTTGAGTTGAAAATGGGGCGTTTGCCTGGGCAACGAATCTTTTAATTGGCCTAAGGCTGTGATTTTTCGAAAACGAGTTGAACAAATGAAGTAGCTGCGTCTTTTTTTTTCTTTTATAGACAGCTTAAATTACTTTAATTGTAATACTTTAATTGCTTATTGAGTGAAAAGACCTTAACTAATTATTTATTTACCTTTTCTTTATTTACAGGTATGTACAAACTTGACTTGAGAAGTGAGTAAGTGGTAAAGTAGATACATTTTGTTATTTTAAATTAAAGAAAGAATTGAAGAGTTGAAACGAATAGGTTATTCTAAAAAGTTTCACGCGGAGAATAGATAACTTGTGTAGTCTTTTATTCCCATGCTAAATTCAATTCGTTACAGAACTCTTAATTTCTTCATTAGGGATTAGTTTAATTAATGTTTCATTCCCATTAAAAATTTCATTGCAACCCCTGTGAAATGTTCAACTGGTCAATTGAGGAAGTAAACGATTTGATTTTTTGCCAACGATTAGTAAGCTGTTGAGTTTTAGCTGTCGTATCGCATTTCATGGGTGAAAAGTTAAGCCGTCCGCTTGAGATGTGTGTGTACTTTTTTTTTGTGTGTGGACCTAGGTGACCTTATAAAGAAAACTTCACCTTATGCTGCAATTTATTTCAAGAGCTTATCAAGTTAAAGTTTGACGGGATCTTTCATTGCTGCAACTGCGACCGTTGCACGTAGCGAACGCTTTTTGTGGCAGCTTAACCTTTTTGGACGTCATGAAAAGTTGACTCGCAACGCGGCAGGATTTCATTTTTTTTTTTTTTTTGGGTGAAAGAAGTGCACTCACTTTTTGTACTCACTGTTGTTGTTGTTGTCGCCATTTGCGTTGAATGCGGCAGCAACAAATAGCAAGCACACTGCGTAATAGAGTCGGTTAGTTGAACTAAGGGCGCTTTTCAACTATTTTCCATCATTTTTCTTTTTTTTTTTGGCCAGGGGTTGGACATTTGAGGATGACAATGGGGGTTGGAGGGAGGAGGTTGGTTGGCAATTGGCCCCTGTGTAAGCGAGCGCTGAATTAAGTCTTTCAAGCAGTCAGAGCAACAATGAAAAGCTGTGCTATCTCTGGTGCACAATGTTAGAGTTGCACTTAACTTCAGACACAGGAAAGTCGAGCTGCACCAAACACCGAACACCACACTCTCAGCTCTCAGCTCTGAGCTGTGAGCTGTGAGCTGTGTGTGCATTGTGGCACAATAAGCACAAGGACAACGACAATGACAACAACGACAACGACAACAGTTAAGCAATGGCAATGGTGTGTGTCTCTCCCTCTCTCTCTCTGTGTATCCGTGTGTGTGTTCGTTGCTGACAAAAACAAAAGTTGCATGAAAGTAGCATGAAATAGCTGCAGTTACCTCTCCTCTTACTCCATCTGACTTCCGATTCTTCTGTAGCTGTAGTTGCTGGAAAAGTCAAGTACCAGGCGATTTTTCTTACACAATAATACACTTTTCCTATTTTGCTGACAGGTTTTTATACCCGGCTTTTGCAAGTGGCGAAAACTGTATGCTAAATTATTATTAAAGTCGAGTTTGTGTTGCCGTCTGTTCAGCTTTAAATAAAAGAAAGATTTCCGTGGCTACAAAGACAAGTTATTAGACGTTTGTGGTTTTTTTTTTTTTTATTTTGTGCATACCTCATTTTTAAATAAGCACCTCTTATTATTTATATCAGTCTCTCTGTTTGAAAATTTGTTATTAAAATCGTGTTTCTATCGCCGTCTGTTCAGCTTAAAAAAAATGAAAGTTTTTCTTGACATGTCATTAAAAAGATGTGACAATAATCTTCAATTTTAAGCGTACTTTATTTCAAAATAAGCCTATCAGACAGAGATAAGTTGTCATTAAAGTCGTCATTGTGATGCTGTCTATTTTCAAAGCATGCATAATTTGTTGACTAAAAAAGTAAGACTTTCCACATCTTAACATAAAAGATTGCTGATTTGTTTTTGATTTTGATTTTGTAATTAAGCAAATAAGCAACTCCTGATGTGTGTATTTATTTCACATTCGGATAAGTTGTTATTGAAGTACGGTTTATTTGGCAATCTATTTTGTTTTTTCGCAGATTTCTTTAAAATAAAAAAACATTGCCTTTGTTTTGTAAAATAAGTCTTTTATTTTATATCTTTATCTTCAGCAAATAAGCTACTGCTTATAGTTTGTTTATATTTCCAGTTGAAGTTACGTTTATCTAGCTTTTTAAATATGAGTATATCTTTAACTAAATGAGCAACACTTTCTAGTTTCTGTGAGACCAATCTTCCTTCTCTCTATCACCAAAATTATTCAAAATAATCGTCACATCGAAATGCTTTCTGGAATTAAGAGTCAGTTTTGATTCTAATATACTATATTCAAGAAAGGTTGTTATGAAACTATTTGTTACTTGTACTAATTAAATCTCTTTATACATAATTGAAATAAAAAGTATGCATCTATGTTGTACCTATTTATTTTCTAAACATGCAATTCCTATTGTTCATAGCTGTCTTTTTGACTGTCCTTCATTACAAAAACCCACAAATCTCGCAAACCCCACACAGCTAGCTTAACCTAGTTCACAGACAGCGCTCCTAAGTTATATGCTTACATTATTAACAGGCATCTTACAGTCAAGTTCACTCGATTGCAGTTTTCTTGTCTGCATTTTTTTCCCCCTGTCTTTCTTTTGCCTCTTGCAGCATGTGACGTCACTTAGCGCAGACAACTGTGATAATGATTAAATTAGATTATGGATGCTTTCCATTTTTCACACCAACTTCACATCAGATACCATTCTTTCCCCCACTTTTGGCCCCGCTCACAGCTTCACAGCGTATTTCAATTTATAGCGCATCCCATGTGGGAATAGCATGCGGGTGCATGATGCTCTCTTCTGGTGCTGTATAAATAATTACCAGCAAAGTTTTATGTTACACACATTGTGTGTTGCATTGTGTATCCATTTGTGGCACCATGTGCAACTGTCTGTTCGTCTCTCCGTCTGCTTTATCTTGCAGATACATTCATACATAACGCTCTCGTTGGCTGCCAAGTGCAATGAAGCGAATATGAAAAGTTTATTGACAGTTTTCTTAAGCGCATTTCTACGCTTTCAACTGCAAAATGCCCTTTGACTTTGCCACCGCTGCTGTGGCTGTTGTTGCATTGTTCTACGCCTTTGTCTTTGTTTCAACTTTGCTCATAGAGAACATAAGAACAAAAAATTGATATCTATATTTGTTTTGTTCGAAATTTGACACACAAGTTGCGTTTAAGTAATTGAATTCAATTGCAATTGCCATTTGGAGAGTGTAAAAGTAAATTGTTTGCTGTTCTGTAAAAGATACAAAAATATCTCAAGATATTTATACCTGATACACATAGGGCAAAAGAAAATATATGTAACAAGCCGAAGGATTTTTTGTACATACAATAATAACTATATTCTTTATGATTCCTGAATATTTGGTTGCGATTCGATAAAAATAAGTTAAAAGTTAGAAATACTTTTGTATATGTATACAGTTTAGTATATCTTTCATTCTATAGCATATTTTGAATACAGTCCAATATTCCAAATATAACTTTTGGTATATTCTTGGTATTTTTGTGGTGTATCTTGAATATAGTACTATATCAATATACCAAATATGACAATTGGTATTTTATTTAGTATTTTGTGGTATATTAACTTGGTGTATTTTAGGAATAATACCGCACTTTATAGTGTATTATGAGTATACTACTGTATTTATATACTATATATTTTTAGTAATATTGTGGCATATTAATTTGGTATATTTTAAAATTAAGACCGCAATGTTTGGCATTTATTCAGTATGGGTATCTCACAGTTGAGCACACTCATCTGTCTGATTTTTTTTGATGTGAGACAAACACAAAAGTATGTTTTAAGTAAGCTCTGTAACTCGATAGGTCTCCAGTTGATCATTATCTCAGGCAGTCCATTAAAATATCTTTTACAAAAATGTGTTTTATTTGTTTTTAATTCCATTTCCATTTGAATTTTGGATCTCGTGTTGTTTTGTTTGGTGTATAAAAGACTAATTACACTTTTACTAGAAACTTTAACAACGACGAGTGCCTGAAAATCTTTTTGTGTAAAGGGGCGTGGAACGAAGCCGAAGACCGAAGGCAACCGCATGCATTGCTATAAAACGAACAATTTTTTGAGTGTAAACACGCTCACACTGTGACGTGGCGCCACAAAAGTGTTTTGGGGCGTTGTTGCATGCCACACACAGACACACACAGAGTTTGAGGTAGAGGTAAAGGAATCTACCCGTAGCTACACAGACCGACAGCAGTTACAGATACATTTGTATCCGCCAGCTACAGCAGCTATCCGACTCTTCGCCTGTCTGTCTGTCTCGGTGTCTGTCTGTCTGATGTAAATGGCATTGTGGCCCTGCCTACCGGTAGATCTTTTGCCGCTTCTGGCACATTTAAAAGAGATACAAAAGCGACTGAAGATGCAAACGCATCCGACGTGTCTGCCTGCTATCTTGTTTCGAGTTGCCGGCGACAAAATCGCGAGCTGCCTGGCTACGTGTGTCGAAAAAGCTTTTGTTGCAATTTTTGCTACATATGTTCGGGGAAGTTCGTCTGTGGCAACGTCCTGACAGTCAGCGAGGCATACAACGTGGCAGGAAAACTATTTGTCACGACATTCCTTCATCGCTGGGATTAAGTTCACGCTAGCTCCTGCGCAAAATGCTTCTGCGCTGTGCTGCATCCCAGATTTACGCAGCACAGCGTACAGAAAATAAAGAATTTAATTTAAACAAAAATAAGCAAAGCGAAAGGGGAAGGGGAAAGGGAAAAGGAAAGAAACGTGGTCGTGGTAAGAGTAATAGTGTCAATTGAGTGGCAGTTGCCGCATGCGGCAGCAGCGGCAGCTGAGTTGCAGAATTGCATGTTTCACCTGCGAGTGTTCGGTTGCAATTACCGCACTCAGTTGCAAATCAGAGTTGAAGCAGCCAATCAAGTGGTGAAACTTTTCCCAAGTTAATTTACTTGCACGACATTTTGACTAAGCAACGTTAAGTACACGTAATTTAATGCGGCACAGATACAAAATAAAGGGGAGCAAATCCCCTCCCAAAGCTCGTTGCTTCTAATAAGCATGCAAGATATGCGTTAGCTGTGTATAAATTAGGGACTAATTTAGCTAGAGATATGAAATGAAATACGGGAGTGTAATTTACATATTTTAATCAACAAAGTTTGCTCAGATAAACAAATAAAATGTTCTGCAAATTTATTTTAAGTTCGAAAATGACAAAATTTTAATAATTGTTTGTTTAGATTTCATTAGCAAGTCATGTGAAATTGAATGGAAAAGAAAAGACTTAAATGTCCAAAATATTTCGGAATACTTTTTTAATAGTTTTTCAGAATTACTTTTAAACTTTAAAGTATAAATACAAAATTCGATGTTAAATTATAAAAACTATCTTGCAATGAAATAATCTTTTAACAGCGAAAACCTTGCTTGTTAGAATAATAAAATTACATTATTTTCTCTTATTTAAAATTTCGCTCAAATTGCAAATAAATGAGCTCCACTTTGTTCACACAATAAATTGCATTTACAAATATTCTCAAATTGAAAATTGATATTATATTATATATTTTGAAATTTACAAATATTCATTTTATTCACATTTCTATTTCTTCGAAATACATTTTGTTGATTCACTGCATTTCATTCAATATTTGCCATATCGATTTCCACCACTACTTTTCCCAATATTGACTCGAGCATTTTGTTTACTTGCAACTTTAGAATGTTGCTTGTTGCGTTGTTTGTAGCAGTTTGTTTTAATTTAGAAGACAAGGGCTAAACAAAAAAAAAAAAAAAAAAAAAGTAGAAGTGCAGAAAGAAGAATTGCAATAAAACTCGTTTACATGAATACAACATGGCAGAGAGCTTCGTTGTAATGTTGACGTTTGATATGTGGAACACGCCCTCACTCTCTGCTCTGCCCTGTTCAGCTCTGTTCCTTGGGTGTGGCAAACTGCGATGCGATGCGAGAAACATGTGTCTAAATTCGCATTGGCGAAGCGAAACTCTCAAGCAGCAGCAGCAACCGTACATTAAAAATCCACGCTTCCGGCTTGGAAGCTTCCCCCACAATAGCTGGCTATACTTATATTCGTATCCTCTCAGCCTCAACCTCATTCCGGAGCTGAAGCAGCTTCTGCTCCATGGAGGAATGGCAAATGCATTTGGAGTGTTTGCGGCAATGCCAAAATGAAATACATAATACTTAGCAACAAAAAAGTTGTAGTACGAGTATTTTGTTGCTGAGTTGCATATTTGTTGTAGAGAGATGGGAGACTCAATACACATACGTGGCGTATACGTAATATGAACGATTTATTTTTGTTTTTTATTCGGGGGTTGTTTTTCGTTGTATTTTTTTTTTAATTCAATATCGCTGGGAGGCATTTTCATGTTGTTCGGAGCGACAGGCCCGAAGGGACACACATGTGTGAGTTGTTTTGTAATCCGCTTTTAAAATAATGAAAAAAAGCAACAAAAAAAAAATAAGTGAAGCTACTGCAGTTTGATTTATGTGGGTGAATACCGAAATGTACAAAAAATATGTTGGTCATTTTTGTGGATTGGAAATTGTGGATTGGAAAAAGCTTTTCCTTGTCTTATTTTATTTTTATATATTTTATTCGTATGCAGAAATTATGCATGAATGCATCAGCTCTGATTAGATAATCAATTGAAGTGCACATCCGCATTCTGCAAGCTATTCAAAATATATTTTTTGGCTAATCGAAAACTTCTCGAAACTCTTCTCTCTCTCTCTCTCTCGTGCAAAAACTTTACAATTTGCTTTTCTGCTGCTGAAAGTTAAAACACGACTGCGTATTTTTTCCGCCTGAAACAAATAAATCTTCTGCAGCGAATCAATAAAATTGCTAATTTCACGCTCCAATTAACAGATTATTCTCTCTCTTTCTCTCCCCAACGTGGGACGGAAAAGAAGAAACGAATAAACTTGAACAAAGGCGAAGGTCTTGAGCAAATCCAATTGTTGTTTTGATTTTATTCCATTTGAGCAACTAACATGGAGAATGACATTAAATCAGGGGAGTGGAAAACGTAGATTGCAGAAATAGTAAATAATATTTATTTTGCGCACATTAAATGACATTTATTGTGAGTGTTAATCATGAATGCGAAATTAAACATTTTCTAGTTGGATAATTGGGTTAATTGGCAATTAGTTGAATGACAATTTGGGAGACGCAATTTTAAACAAAATTATGGTATTTTCGCTTCGAACGAAATCTATTATTTAAAGGAGCAAAATTTGTAGAAATATTTTACCATTTAATCGTAATTCGGTAATTTAACATAATTGGTAATTATAAGTGGAATTTTATGATCTAATAAATATTTTCAATATTTACAGTATATTTAAAGTGCTGAGTAAATTCATTTAAAGCCTGGTAAAGATTCTAGAGATTATAAATTGTAATAGAAAATGGAATTTAACTCTCTACAATATATTTTTAATATTTGCAGTATATTTAAAATACTGAGTAAATTCATTTAAAGCAGTGTCTATAATTTATTAAGTACTGAGTATTGAATTTACTTAAAGCTTTGTCTATAATTTATAAATTGTAAATGGTAATTAATAGTGGAATTTAACTTTTTATTAGATATTTCTAATATTTGCAGTATATTTAAAATACTGAGTAAATTATAAATGGCAATTAAAAGTCGAATTAAAATGTTTTACTATAAATTCATTTAAAGTTTCGTCTGGAATCTAAAAATTATAAATGGTAATTAAAAGTTCAATTTTCTTTTCTACTTAATATTTGTATTACTTGGAGTATTTTTAAAGTACTGAGTAAATTCATTTAAATCCTCGTCTATAATTTATAAATTACTAAGTATTGAATTCATTTAAATCTTTGTCTATATTTTATAAATTGTAAATAGTAATTAATAGTGGAATTTAACTTTTTACTAGACATTTTTAATATGTGCAGTATATTTAAAGTACTGAGTAAATTCATTTAAAGCTTCGTCTAGAATTTATGCTGTGTATTCAGCATTTTGTTTAAGCAGCGATTCACACATTTGCTGCATTGCAACCGATTTTGGTCACCGGCGACGAATTGCAATAGCAAAGCTCTTTCTCTCTGTTGTTGCTGATTTGTAGCATGCAGCAGGCAATAATTCAATGCTCTATGAAGAGTCGCCGCAGCAGCCATCCAGGCAGCGAGGGGGATGAGACGTAAATGGCGTCTGTGTCTATGCAACACATTACTGAAAATCCAAACACCTTCGACGTTGTCGTTGTCAGCTTGCCACTGAATGCAGCACACACACACACACACATTGTGGTGTGGCATGGTGGTGTTGCATGGTGGTGGTGCGACAGCAGCATGCCAGGCGCCTGCTGACTGCAACTGCAATCTGTCTGCTCTGCTCTCCGTCTGTCCTTCTGTCTGTCTTCCAGTCTTTCTGTCTGTCTGTCAGTCTGGGGGTTAGAGTTGGAGGCATTTGCGCCTGGGTGACGCCTTGAGTGCAATCGCTTGCACCTTTGAAGCGTGTCCGTGTCCGTGTCGCACCACCAACAGCGTCCCTTTGTTCTTCGCCAGCCAACCCGGCCCATATTGCATATGGATGATGGGCCCGAACTCGAAGCCACAATCTCTTTCTACTCTCTCTGTCTCTCTCTCTCTCTCTTTCAACTCTCTCTCTCTCTCTCTCTCTCTTTCTCCTTGCAGCTGTATCTAAATCTGTGTTCTCTGTATTTATATTGCATAAGCTGAAAGGCAAGCGATCAGCTCGCCCTCTCTCTGCAGTCTTTGTCTGTGTTGAACTACTTGAAATACATTTTTTGTAGAGTTCTAAAGGGTTTAATACCTTGGTAGATTCGGCTTGAGTCTAACTGCATGATAAATTTATTATAATATAGAACTGCTAGAGGTTATAACTTTATGTAAAAGTAATCGACAATTCTGCTTCTTCAGATTGTCAGTAAAATGTAACTGTCATTAGCAGACTACTCTTAACATTATGTTAATTTTAGAGCTGCATTTTGCATTTTGATATGCAACTATAGTAAAGAACTGTTAACTGTTTCTTTATATAAAAGTGATCTGTATTTCTACATATTTAGATATATATTTTGGAGTGAAAATATCAATAATTATATTCTTATATAACTGTAACATCCATTTATCATGTGGTTAAAAAATAGATATTATGTACATTATTTTAGCATAATCCTAAAAACGTATTCCTTAAACATTATCTCAAAATATTCTAAACATTCTCATGACATAATATTGAAGTCGATATTTTCTACATTCTCTTACCAAATTATTTCGCTTTGATTCAAAAAGTTATTGAATATGAAATGTCATCTATTGTCTGCTTTCCATATCACAATTTATAAATTCTCTGCTATATGCCTATTATTAAAATTTTTTTTAAAATTAACAGCTGTTATCATTCTCTTAACATAATGTTATACCCGTTTTATTGTTTTGCTAATTATAATTGATTAGAAAATGTTTTATATGCGCTGCTTTCAAAACTTTATGGAAATCAGTTTCATTATTTACTTAAATTGAAACCTAATTAAAAACCCTTTTATGTTTTGGTAAACATCTGCTTAGTTTACATATTCAATGCTAATTTTAAAGGGTAATTTAACGTTGAGCTTGCCGCATTGCACACGTGTTGCGATTTGCTGTTTTTGTAAACACATGCGCGCAATTTCAATGCAACATGCAATTTGTCAGAGTTGCAGCAGAGACAGCGACAACTCCCCAGAGGGAGTAGAGGGGGGGAAAAAGGAGAAGCAGGTGGGCGGTCGCTTCATTTGCAACTCTTCATCTTCACCTTGGTTGGTGGCTCGCAATGTGTTGCCTTTGCTGTTTGTCATTGCCATTATAATTGATAGCGTATAATTTCGTTGCTTTCCACCAAAATAACATTTTCCCTTTCTCCCCCCACAAATCTTCTCCTCCCGCTTTGCTTTTTCACTCTCCGCTCATTCGTTGGTTCGTTCGTTCCCCTCTCGTTTATCGTTTACTTTTATGCAAATTTTCGTGCAAATTGCTTTTAATGCATTTTGAATGCAATTTGTGTTTTGTACGTTGGAATTGAAGTGGCACAAAAACTCGTAATTGAAACTGAAAGATTTTAATTTAATTTGAGTTTCTGTTTCTCTTATCTTCATCTGTATCTCTGTCTCTATCTCGTCTCGTTTCGTTTCGTTTCTGTCTGTCTGATTCTCTTTCTCCTCTGCATTGTCGATTCGAATGTTTGCTTTCAGAGGGAGAGTTTTCCGTATTTTGTATTCTGTTGTTTTGGGTGGTATTTTTAGAGCTGTATGCGGGATGTGTTTGTGTCACCAGCATGATGCTGATGCAGCATGTTGCATGCTACAGCATAGGCTTTGGCATTCATTAAATTGATTTAGATAAAATCGTGTTTTTGTTGACAATAATTACAAACGAAATGCCGTCTATTGTAGCATTCGAATGCAACTTAATTATGACAAAACGGTCACAATTTGTGCCTTCGACCTGTGTGAGTGGAGAATGCCTTTAAATGCCTGATAAATTAACGGGGAACTGGGTATGAGAAAAGATTTATTTGACGTTCAAAATAAAGCTGCGATTTCAGGGAAATATCAAGAAGTGTGAAAAGATTTAATTAAGGCATAACAGTTGATCAGATTGGGAAAGTTTTTTTTTTTGATTTTTGGTGGCTTTGTCAGCTGCATTTTTTGATCATTTATTATGGCAAAGATAAAATATTGAAAGTTTTAAAAGAAACTTCCAACATTAATTACACAGAAAGAAAAATCGTTCTAAAATCAATTTCAGAGGTTTCTTCTTAAATTAAGATCGAAATTTAAAAAAAAAATCTTGAAATTCAAGATTATAATGGAATGGAAAAAGATTGTAGAATAGAAATATCTCAAAATTGAACCAAGAAGAAATTTTAAATCAAGATCAAACATTCGTAAATTTAGATAAACAAACAACGAAATCGATTCTAATTTTAATGAAAGGGAATTCCAATATTTTAAATCGAAAAGTTCTTACATTAAAATTTGCAATCTTCGTCTCAATCTAGAATACAACATTCTTGAATCTTAAAATGAAAATTTACATTAGAAATTTTGTTTTAAGATTTTTTTCCACATGAAAATCTTATTTCAAGATGGTTTTTTTCTTAAGATTGTAAAAATCTTAAATAAAGATTTACAATATACATTTTTTTTTCTCTCTGTGTTCGAATACAACTAATTCTTCTATTAATTTTCCACCATTTTCAATGTTCATTCGAAATTCGAACTAAACTACTTTCATGGAATCGTATGCATTGTAATTTATGCATTATTTAAAATTGTTGTAGAATATTTCCGACACGAAATAAAATTATTTGCAGCTACAGCTAATTCCCCGCAGTTAATGCATAATCATAATGCACACAGCATATTGCTGGATTAAAAAGCGTTTCAATCAAATCTCCATATATATGAATAAGTATGTATTCATGCTGTATATATAATCCATATCAGCACTAAAATAAATTGTTGTATAAAAGAGAGGGAGAGAGTCATATTTGGGGCTCTCAAAACATGATCCCAACGGCAATGGGGAAAATTTGGCTAATTTTGATTATTTTACTGCCGCTTTTGGGGATTTTTGTTAATTACCAACAACATCGAAACACATACACACTAATACACACACACACACACATGCACAGTGTGAGCTTGTGTGTTGTTTTATGCACTCTATTAAAATGGTATGTGAGCGTTTTTGGGTCCCTGGGCTGAGCTCTGATAGAATTTGTTTTGAGGGGCGGTTTATGCTTTTTACGGGCTTTGCCATGAATGTGACATTAATGAGCTCTTAGCTTATCCCACAGGCACAGTCGATGGGCAGCATAAAGTTTATGCCATAATTTGTCCTTGAATTTAACTGGCGCATTGTCCTCGAGCTCGAGCTTGAGCTCGAGAGAGAGAATGTTCATAATTAAATTGTTATTTAGACAGAATGCTAAACTGCCTGCTCATTTGGAGGTTATGAAAGGTCATTTCTCATTCTTTTTTCTCTCATTTACCCTTGTCATAAACAACTCGACTCGACTATGGATTAAAGTATTACTTTATGCGCAAATGAGATGCCTTTCATTGCGTTTTTAGTGGTCACTCAATTTATAATAAAAGCGAAAAGAAGAAAACTTCCCCTTCGACCGCTGTAAAAGTTTCGATTTTGCAACAAAAGTTAAACATAATCCGCCAGGTAAGTCAAGTTGACTCTAACTTGGCATTAATTTCATTAACATCATTTTTCTCCCCTCCTCCGTATAAAATGCGTGCACATTTAATTTGATTGTTTATTGTGCGAAATTTGTGCACAGCTTTCTTAGGTGTCATAACAATCAGCAGCTGGTCAAGGAAAGCAAGCAAACTTCAACTAAATTAAAAAGTTATTCAAATTACTTAAATCAAATCAACTGGAGTACACACTTCAACACTGAATGGAGAAGATGCACTGCAATGAGCCATAATAGGATAAGCCAAAGAGGGAGAGAAAAGAGACTGTAAGCTATTGAAATGAAATATACTAGGGCAGAGGATTATTTTTATTAGGTGCAAAGCTCGATAAGCAGATAATTCAATAGTGAAGGCAACTAAATGCTGTTTTAAGCTCATTAAATTTATATTTTATGGAAATCAGTTGAAGTTGTGCAATTTGCAATAATTTAAAACTGCACGCAAGTTAATTCCTTTTAGTTTCTTTGACCAACAGTCTGGTTTATTATTCACTCTGTGTACTAATAGTAGTAATATATATAATAATATATCAAATACAGTCTTTGGTTTATTTTAGTAGTTTGGTGGTATATTAATTTGGTATATTTTAAATTTTTGCTTTTTATTGTATTTTAGGAATGTAGTACCATATCAATATACCAAATATGACATTTGGTATGTTTTTAATATTTTTGCAGTATATTAATTTGGCATATTTGAATATTAATATCACACAGTTTTGATTTTATTTTTGGTATATTACGAATGAAGCACTATATCAATATACCAAATATAACATTTGGTACATTTTTTTAGTATTTTTGCGGTATATTAACTCGGTATATTTGAATATTAATACCGCACTGTTTTAGTTTCATTTATAGTATATTAATATACCAAATATAGCCTTTATGGTATACTTTAGTATATTTTCGGTATACTAACTTTTCTAAATTTTACAAAACCATAAGTTAATAGTGATTACAACTCTTTTTTATGTTCTTGGCACTTTTTTACATTCTGTAAATTACATTTTCCAAATTAACTATCATCTTTAAAAGTTCTACTCTCCAATTAATGAACCCTCCTTTCTAAAAACAGGGTATATAAAGAATATATGCCTTAAATTTTTGAATAGTAACTCATAACTCGCAACCTAAAATAACCCATCTCAAGTCCAGTTGAACACTTCAGGGCGCCTCTTGAAGCCAAAAGGCAAATGCTTTGGCGCTTGGCTAAAAATTGCTTCTGGCAGCAAAAAGGTGAAATAGGAGCAGGAGCAGCAGCTGGAGTAGGACACAATCTGTTAGTTGTATAAAATGAAAAGGTGCCAGACTCTGCTGCTGCTGCTGTAGCTCTTCTTATTCTTTGCTGTAGTTGCTGCTGCTTGTTCTCCTTTTGTTCGCTCTTGTTCTTCTTGCTGCTGTTGTTGCATTTTGCCGGGCAATGAACGAAACGAACGTTGTTCTTATTGTTGTTGTTGTTGCTGTACTCCAGTGGCTGAATTTATGTTTACCGTCGCTCTAATTAAATTTAATATGCATATTGCTGAGGCATTTGAAGTGGCCAGCTGTCCGTTCGTCCGTCTCTCTCTCTCTCGCTCTCTCTGTCCAGGTTTGCCCGCTGGCTGGAAAAGCGGCCAGAGCTTGTCAGTTGCCTTACCTGCTGTGAAATGAGCTTGTGGTTGCCTTTCTCCCTTCCACTCTCACTCCTTCTCTCTCTTCTCTCATGTGTGTGTGTCTGGGTAATAAATTTGATTAGTAGGATTTACGGGCAGACGGCAAACGTAAACGTCAAATGTTCGTGGTGCAGTAAATTTTATGCTAAACAGGGACAAGAAATGAAAATGCGAGGCAAAAGGCCCGAAGGATTGAGGTTGAGGCTTAACAGTGGGCAAAAAAGTGTGAGTAACTTTATGCCTCTTTCTCTTTCTTCATCGCTTGCCTTTCTTTCTTTTTTCTTGCTTTGTTTTGTTACGTTTAACGAGTTGTTACAATAAAATGTTATTGCATACTTTATGGCGCTGTGTGTGTGAATAACTTTGTCTGTCTCTCTCTCTGTGTGTGTGTGTGTGTCTGCGCGACAGGCAAAAGCGGAAGTGCACAAAACAGACAACGAGGCAATGGGGAATACAAAAAGCAAAAGCAGAGCTAGAGAGAGTTGGGTAAAAGAGTCAAGCATATGCAGGCACTAAACGATTCTCGAGCGTCAACGTCAAAGCTGCCGCAAAACGCAGAGACGCTTTCGCCGTGCGCCATTGTAATTCTAAACACAAAATGGCGACGCGCCGCCATTTAAAAGAGACAACAATAATGGACAGAGGCAGCGGGAAAGAGAGAGAGAGAGAGAGAGAGAGAGAGAGAGAGAGAGAGTGCATAAATGCCTTTTGTCTGCAGCTGCCTTTGGCAGCATTTCCGGCGCGTGCAACAAAAAACAGTAAACAAAAAATGAAGAATACTCGACTGTGAGATACCCGCTACTTATTTTCAATTTAAATCTTATTCGTTAAATATATTAAAATTATACCACAAAAGTGCTAAGATATACCAAAGTCTGCATTTGGCATGTCGGTATTGTACTTCCTACGAAATATACCACAGAGCACAAAATATACTGAATTGTCGCTGAGGGAAAATCGATTGAAATAGGCGGAAATGTCTACATCGTCTCAGCTATTGACACTGATGTAGAATATAGCAAAATAGTGCAGTATTAATTGTAAAATATACCAAAATATTATACCACAAAAATACCAAAAATATACCAATATATGAATATTGATACAGTACGACATTCAAAATATGTCATATCTTAAATACATTTCCTTCAAGCACAAAGTTATAATACCCTTCTTCTCTATGGTTAGCTGGCAACAGAACTAAAGAGGGAAGAGAGCAGAGAAAGAAACAGCGTTAAAGCATTTTCGCATACGCTGTAATTAGTGCACCAAAAATTTGCTTACAAACTGCTTTTGGGACCTTTTTACAGCGTCCTTTGACCGACGTCGACCTCATCGTCATCGCCATCGTCATCGTCACATAAACAATTGCAGCGTAAATTGCATGCACCATCAAAGCTGCCACAGCAGCAGCATCAGCAGTAGCAACAGCAGTTCGCAGAGTTCGCACATCTCTTGCAGCAGCCGTTGCGTTGTACGTTCATCATTAACATCATCATCGGGCCATAAAAAATGGGCAAGCCAGAGTTGCCAACGCGCTGTCGAGATTACGCGATAAAGCACAACGTGAAATGCAGCAGAGAAATGGACAAGCGACGTGGCTAAAATGAAATTTATGCCATGCTCTCGCTATCCGTCTCTTTCTCTTACTTCTCTATCTCCCTCTCTTTCACGTTCTTTGAACATTTTGGCAGCCAGCCTGCTGTGCCTGCCGCCATTTTGTTTGCAGCCATTTGCTTTGCATTTTTTTTGCACTGCTTTCTTTGCACAACTAAAAATGAAATGCAATCGCAGTAGTAGGTAGCTTCCGCTTCTGCCCGCTAGAGGGGGCTGCAGCAACGACTGCGACGACAGCCGCAGCAAAATTATGCGCATTGGGCTTCTTTTGGTATTGAAATTTTCGGGATTTCCAACTTGGCATTTGCAATGGATGGCTGCTCATCCAACTTGCTTCTCTTTTAGTTCTTTTTTTTTGGCACAAAACCCTTTTGCGGTTTCACGCTGTGGCTGGCACAAAGGCAAAGGGAAACTTAAGTTCAATGACAAATGATTTACTAGATATAATATTAGAAAACTAACAAAAATTCTACTCTTCTTCTCTTTGCAGGTAAATACAATTGTTCAATTACTATTGATTACAACTAAAAGGTATTTAAATTTTTGCCAATTTGCACTCGAATTTTCAACATAATGCATTCATTTCAATTCACAAGTATTGGCGGCAGCCTTTTTGATTTCATTACGCATTTGTAAATAAATTTGTCGCCACCGCAAAAATAAATTAAGATTTATGTGCACTTAAATAAGTTGGAATTCTGTGTGCACACATAATGAAATTAAATTTTTTGTGCCACACAATATGCAATACATATGTAATTAATATTATATTTATATTTAAAACGGAATATTTAAAATGTGTCGCTGCTTGAAAATGTGCAGAGGAGAGAGACAACATTAAGCCAGCCAAAAAAGGCTAATAAATCAACGCAAATGAAATGAATGGTAAAAATTGTCATAAATGACTCTCGCATGTTGCGTAGTTTTGTCTGTGGCATAATAAGTGCACATTATGTATTATAATCCAGACAATAAAATTGCATTTTCGTGGCGGGGAACAATTCTATGTAAAGTGCCAGACAAATCAAGTAGCATATGATATATATTGCATTTCCATATCGATTATTGCAAACGTATCTCACTTGTCAGTTATGGCCGAAAATGACAGCGCATATTTTCAATTAAACTTGTTAATAATATCTGCAAGGGCACAGAGCTTAATGCATTTATTGAGAGAACAAGTATACACTTTTATGCCGAGTATAGTTCCAAATGCTAATATTAATTTAGCAAACTACATTGAGAAATACAGAAAAGAGCAGTAGAGTGTAAATTTTGGTTTATAGAAAAGTTTAACTATTTGGCAGTCGAATTTTATTACTCTGAGTTATTTTACTCCTCCAATTTTATTCATTCTATTATAATATTCTAGTTGCTTTTGGTCAGAGTGAATGAATTTGCAATTATTTCAATTATCCAATTATTCTAGTCTGATTTATACTCTTACAAATTCGTTCTTTCTTTTACCATTCTCTATAAAATAAACTTTATGTTAGTTGCAATTGTTTAAGCCAATTTCCTAAGCATTTACATGCAGCATCACTTTTTAATTATTTTTAAAATTTTCTATGAAATATGTTAGACTTTAGTTGCAGTTGTCTGAGTCAATTAATTTACAGCGCATCAACAATTCGCCCTTTTAATTTATATTATTTGCAGTTGTAGCATCGCAGATTATCAATCAAATGTCAAGGCTGCCTTTGTCTGTTAAGCTATTCGTATAAGCTACAAAGTTTTCTCAAGTTCTCTCTGCTAACAATGCTTATTATAGAATTGCTCTCGTGTTATTCAAATGCTCATCTCAGCTATCATTATCAGCAGACGCTAAGCTCAGTCTCTCAGCTGCAGACGCAGTACAATTTGTAGCTGGTTTGAAACTTGATCAATAGATCGTTTGTCTATTGATTGATTAGCTGCAAGTTAGTCATTTTCAATAGCAACTTTGTTGCTATTTATAGATGAGCAGATGCGCTTTAAGTTGCCTGTATAAATATTAAGTAAAAT
This sequence comes from Drosophila pallidifrons, assembly GCA_023558445.1. Classification (NCBI taxonomy): domain Eukaryota; kingdom Metazoa; phylum Arthropoda; class Insecta; order Diptera; family Drosophilidae; genus Drosophila; species Drosophila pallidifrons. Next base: position 25,348,463 of record CM042347.1, on the reverse strand, counting down.
GCCTTTTCATTTTAAGATCAGCTGCTGCTTAAAGTGGAAAAGAAAGAGATATAGTTATAAAAGAATTCGATTTTTAGGGCTGCAGTATAAATTACATGATGAGTTTTTATTGTTTAATCAATCAAATTGTTAGTCAAAATAGTATGTACATGTTATATATCGTTGATCTTGAACATATTGGTGTAGGTAGTATTCCTTTCTAGTTAGTTGTATAGTTGAATATGATATTTGCATCTTTTATTTGCCACCGTGCACGTTGCAGACTCGGCAATCACCGTTGATGATCACATTGCCAGGATTCAGAGGAGTGGCTGCCAAGGAAGAGAGAGAAATATGTAAAGTTTAGTGAGCTATTCCTTGAATTGTAATCCAGAGCGTAGTTGAGACTCACCACTGGCCAGAGCCAAGAGACCGAGCAGGAAAGCAACCGATAGGAATTTCATTTTGCTTGGGTGTTTGGTTTGTTGGTTTTGTTTGTAGATTGATTTGTAGAACTGTTGCAGTTGAACTGATGCCTTTGAGTTGAGTGCTCGATGCTTTTATACGATAGACGACGTCGACTTACAAGCATCGTCTATCAAGTGCAACTATTATCATAGGGAATTACCCTCAGAGCGCACACTGAACGGATTACAGATTACAACTAGAATTTCCCATGCACTTCGGCAGGTTGGGAAAACACCACAGCTAACGATAAGCTTCGCAGTTTAATGACGTTTTGCATTCAACTCAATAATATAACAACAAAATTACCTGAATTAAAACTGGCTTTCAATCAAGCCAAGCCAAGCCGGGGCAATCAACTTAGTCTGGCCGACGAATTCTTCAGAATTCAAACTTGTTCTCTGCGCTATAAACATTTTCAATTAACAACTCGCCACACGTTGTGCTGCGTAAAATAAATTTGCATAAGTTCTTAGTTAGCTTCGTCAACGGCTTTTGCACTTGTCAATGCAACGTGCTGACTTCAAGCTGGAATTTAAAACATACTTTTTACATCATCGGTCCATAGTATTCTCTCTGATTAACTTCTGTCATAAGTGTTATTGTCAGCAGCCCGACAGCAATTCATTAGTTAAATGATTTCCTATGAGTTTGTTTGCTTTCTTGCTGAACTTATGTTATTATGAAAGGTGTTATAGATTTTTAATCAGTTTTGTTATGAAGGAAATATTTATAGAACTTTTTAGAATATAATAGTGTTAATAGTATTAAAATAATTATGAGAAGTATTTAAAGCCGTTCAATCAACTTTGAATATTTGCTATTACTCAATTGTCTGTATACTCTTCAAGGTTAATTTTATATTTTCAAATTGTTCAATTCACATAATTTTGACATTTATTTAGGCAATGTTTATATAATATAATATTTCAATATTTTTTTTTTTTTATTTGATTACCAATATCCGTTTACAAAATAAAACTTGTAGAGTATTTAGCATACATGACTGGAAATTTTACAATGTTACTTACGTATTAGATTTGTATTTGTAAGCAGCTTTGTTTGGGAAATAAAATATTTCGAGCCTTGACGTAAATAGCATTCCCCAGATTGGAATTTAAAAATATAAAGTGAGGGATTTATCTCTCTCTCTCTTTCTCTCTGGTCAGTTGTCGACTAATTGGTTGATGCAATTTGCACGTTAAGAAACTTTAGAACCAATTAGGGATTAATCAAATTTGATTCTTAAGCCAGAGCAATGAAACTCGACTCGCAGCCTTGCAACTTTTTGCGTAGTTCAGCAGAAAGCTGAGCGTTCCGAGTTTTTGGCTTATTTAAGGGCGAATCAATTTCCAAATAATTCTCAGCGCGTTGCAACATGCAATCAGGGGAGCTGCAGGTAAAATTGAATAAAGTAGAAAAAAGCGAAATAGAAAAAAAGGTAAAAGAAATGAGAGTTTGCAATGCAGAAATGGAAATGAGAATGAGAATGGAAGTGGTTGTGAAGAAGGTGTTGCAAAGTGCGATGAAGAGAATACGCAAACATAAATCAATTCATCATCAATTGGATGTTCTGTTCTGTTTTCGCAAACGTATCGACAATTCCTCTTGCTGCTGTTCTGTTTGTTTGCCAAGTGAACTTGGAGCATTTTTCAATTTTCCGGCGTCGACGTCGCCTTCCCTTGCATTCGTTTCTTTTCTTATCCCAGACTTCTTTCGCTCTCAGTCTCTCTCTGTATGCAGCAATAAACATAATTCGTGAAAATCAAGCGGGAAGTGTACGACAGCAAAATGGAAACGAAAGAAAGAAACTGAAGGAAAAAACGTGGCGGATAGAGTAAATCAAATGGTAGAGATGCCTGAGAATGAGAGTGGGCAGATGGCCAAAATGATAAATGCACAAAAATTTACCAACATCAAAATCAGGACGAGTTAGCTTCAGGTGCTCTGGGTGCTTGTGCATTTTTTATTTAATTTTTTTCGTGTACCTTTTGTTATTATTTGCTGCGACAGGAGCTGTGGCAAGGACACGCGTTGCTCAGCGAATTTTTTGTTCGCTTTGCACTCGCGCGTTTTTTAATTTATTTTATTTTGTGCGACATTTTCGTTTTATCCTTAGTTTTTTTCTTGCGTTTTGCAAAAGCGTCAATTCGTAATGCAATTTATGTGCATACAAATGAGATAGCTGCACGAAGCTTTCGAAAATGCATTTCCATGCAGTCTATATACGTATTCAGTATATACAATATACTCTTTTGTCGCATATATACTAAGTATTTACATCCAATTAAGTGGGTGCGAAATCAGCATTAACTGCGATAATGAAAACCAGATATACATTATCATCCATTCATTAATTTATATATACTCTTCGTGAATTAAAAACGGCTTAATAATAGTGCAAATTGACAGACATTGCGTATACGCAATGTGTGTTCTGTTTTCTGTTGGTTGCATTTCTTAATTGAACTTAGTTATACACATTGACAGACAATCAGTTATTATTTTAAGCCAACTCTTCGAGCATTGTGCATCAGTCCATTAGCCAAAGACTATTAAATTATGAATTGCAAAAGCAAAAGCATATGCAAGGAAAGTCTTTTTTGCTGTTCGCTCGAGGCGGAAGGAAGCTGAAGCTTGTGACAGCCGAAAAATGATAAATGCTCTTATCAAATTGATAATGAAATGTATAAAATGCTGTTAGCTCTTTAATCAAATTAAACTGTGAAGCGTCTCTGAAGCATGCGGACAATAAAGTTAATTAATTTACTTGCCATGGCTTACACTTAACATGGCCGACAGCTGTCGGAATGTCTGTCTGACTGGCCAAAAGTGAGGTAAAAGGAAATGTGTGTCTGCTGCTGCACACAGTAAATTAAATTTCAAAGAACATTGCCGAGTTTTATTCGCTCTCGCACTCGCACTCTTGACAATATGCAGTTAATAATACGGCCGGAGATTGTGCCAAATGCTTCCATCAATTTCTGCTCAACTAAATATGCAAATCACGACTCACAAGTTGAAGTCGATGCAATGCGATTCGAATTGTAGCATCACACAACTTGATTATAAAATATTAATAAATTAATTTATATTCAAATTGTTATCACGACAACGACGATGGCATTCACGTGCTGTTGCTGTTAATGACTTCATTTAAGATGGAAGCACAAAACTTCAAAATTATCCCCCACTCTCTCTTCCCGCTCTCATTTGAAATTCATATCGAACGCGCTGTTGTCAATTTTCACGCCACAATTTATGTTAATTCTGTTGTAACCTTTTCGATGCCGAGTTCGAGTTGAGGTTGAGGTTAACTCATAAAGAGAGGCTGCCTACGTTTCATCCCGAGTGAACCCAAAAGCATCCATTAAGTATACGTACAATGACTGGCAACAATCCATTAGTGGGTTACTAACGGTACCCCGTGCTGCCCCGTGACGCCATTTTGTGTAACAACTGCAAATCAATGCGCTGACATGTGAAAAATGGCAATGGCGCTTTTGTATGCCATGTCTATTATAATATTCCTATATTATTTTATGCATGCAACCAGCGAGTGAGCGAGAGAGTCTTATGTCCTATATGTGTGTGTGTGTGTGTGTGTGTGTCTGCATTTTCGTAATCAACCTCATGATAAATCGTTTGCACAAAATTTATTGAGTTTTTGCATGACATCGGCAACAGCAGCTGCAACAATCCAACCAATTGCTTTTTTCGGGGGCAACAAACGCTACCTCTTCATCTGTTTTTCTATTACATGTCACAATTGCAAATTCGGCTGTATCCTTTTTATTTTATAATTTCATTTAAAAATATTACACTTACACTGGAAGCCACTTAATGTTAGTTGGCGTTCTACAAGTCTGCTTCAATTACACTTTGATATTGAGAGACTTAAGTTAACGCGCTGCCAATTAGGAAATTCGACTTTCAATTGTGGCAAAGAAGAAATCTGAAGCAGCTTTAATTGTGCCTGAAGTGCACACACACACACACACACACACACACGATGTGGCATGTGCTTCATTAATATTTAATGACCGCATTACTGGTAACGTGAGCAACTGAAACCAGTTGAATAATAGTGGTAGCAAAAGGTAGCGATTAAAGTGGAAGCTGGCAAAGAAAATGGCAGCAAAACAGCAGTTGAAGTGGCAATTGAGAATCAAAGCAATATGTGAACTGAAATAGTTGAGTTGTTTGTTAAATGGTTATTCATTGGAATAGCAGAGTTAACACAAATAAAACTTGGTAGTAAAAGTTTAATTCTTTTAAATTTGATGTATTATTTATTGGTGTTTATATTAGAGCTATCAATTGGTTAGGAAGGTATTATAACTTTATGCCCGCAAAACATATTTGTAACATACAGATATACCAAATGTTAACTTCAGTATATGTTAGTATTTTTTTTGGTTTATAAATTTGGTATATTTGTAAAAATAAAGTTCGCATGTCCGAATGTAGTATTATATCGATATACCACATTTGGCCTTCAGTATATTTTAGTATTTTTGCGGTATATTAATTTGGTTTATTTTCGGAATATGGTTTTATTGAAAATGGAAAGCGGACATCTCAGAATCGAGCACACTTGCATACAGTATATTTTAGTATTTTTTTTCGGTATATTAATTAGGTATATTTTTGAAATATAGTCTGCATATCCATCTCGATTTCGAACAACTGTTAGTACTATATCGACATACAAAATCAGTATTTTTATATTTTTGTGGTATATTAATTTGGTATATTTTCGGAATATAGTTTTATTGAAAATGGAAAGCTGATATCAAAGAATCGAGCACATTCGCATACAGTATATTTTAGTATTTTTTTTCGGTATATTTATTAGGCATATTTTTAAAATATAGTTTGCATCTCCGACCTCAATTTTGAACATAGTACTACATCGATATACAAAATGGCTTCAGTATTTTTATATATTTGCGGTATATTAAATTGCTATATTTTCGGAATATTGAAAGCCTATTCTTATTTATTCATTCAAATTCTGCAGTCTTGTGGCTTAAATATATTTATTTCTTTTTGAAAGAGTTATGGGCTGTCATTAAAATCGATTAAGCTATGATATGCTCAGACTAATAGATGACACCTTAGAGTCTAGTTGCCTAAAAGTATGCAACAAAATTTATTTGAAATTCTCTGCTCAACAATATTTATTGCTTTCTTATCTTGCAGTTGTGTTGTTGGGATTTCATTTCTTTTGTTTTGTTTTGTGTTGAATGTTGATTTTTGCTTGTAATTAACAGCTAATATTATCAGATTGTGTCGTAATAATACCTTGAATGAAATCTGAATTTCCATTTCGTTTCGTAACAAACATTTCATTTGATATTCTCTTTTTTTGTGAATTCCATGCAATGGCAATTGTTGCAGCAGTGAAACGAATTTAGATTTTATTTGGGAATTGCAAATGCAAATCTGAAAATTCAAGCCATTCAGCAACTAGGGTCTACTAACTTTTAATTGCGATGACTGTGCAGCTGGAATTTATTTTTATTGTGTCAGAAATTCGTACACGAGTGTACGGCAAAATGTTTGCCAAATGTTTGCACAGATGTTGCAAACTAGCAAACTAGAAAAAAATATAATATTTGTCAAACTGTGCTTTAAATTCTTGAAAGAAATAAAAAGCAAAAGATACATTTGCTTGCATATAATTGATGGCTATGTTGGATATTGGAAATGCCTTTTGCCTTTTGTCTGCACACGGCAAAGCCACAGAAATGTTGCAGCATTGGAAATTTGTAACTCTTGTAAATGTTTTGCTGCTTTTTCATTTGGTATTTATTCTAGAGTGTTAAAGGTATGTGAGTTTCTTCTCTCTTGAGCATGATTGATGAACTATTCAATTTACGTAAGAATGCAAAAGCTAGTCAATTTTTTAATTGAGCTCACAAAATAACTTGCATAGCAAAATATCTTTGAGTTGCATTTCAGCAGCTGCCTTTAATGTGTTTGCATTTTGATATTAAATAAATATTTACATTTTCAAAATAAAAAAAACCTATTGAAATGCATCAACACTTCGATGCGATAACAAAACTGAAATATTTACGTGCAGACGAAAAGTGTTGATTATGTGGCAATAGTTTTGTAAAGTGTCAACTGTGAATTGGCTGACAATATTGCAAAGTTAATCAATTAGAAAAATGAAAAACAAATTTTGCATATACTAAAATATATTTTTAGTATTTTTTAATACTAAATTGGGTAGCAAAAATGTTGTAACAATCTTTTAATGAAAAGAAATTCAAGTTTCCAAGTTGTCTGACAATATTGCAAAGTTAATAATATAGAAAAATATAAAATAAGTTTTCATATAATAAATTATATTTTTAGTATTATTGTATACTAAATTATGTAACACAAATATTTGGATTGAAGTAAAGTATTAGAAAGTATGAACATAGTTTTTAAAGTGTCAGACTGTGAATTGACTACAAACTTCATAAAATAAATAAATACAAAACTAGTTTGATTATGGTACATAATATTGTTAGTATATTTTAATACTAAATTGTGTAACAAAACAATTTGCAATAAATTAAAGAATGTCAAACTTTTAATGAAAAGATTTTCATACTTTCTAAGCAAACAATTTTAAAGTGATACATTGAAAAGTTTATAAAATAGAATAATGTAATTAGTAATAAATATTTGTTGTACTTTTTAATACTAAACAATGTAGAATTTTAAACCGTCCCTTCTAGTAAATGTAATTTGCACTTGCTGAATGCAGATTAACTTATGCTGAGCAATGTCAAGCATTGCATACTGCACTTAAAGTGCCAGAAAAACAACTCGAAAATATATAGTACAGTAAACACACTCAGAAGGAGAACGAGTACGAAGAATGATAGCCTCAACAAGTCAGGCCACAATGGAGAGCCAAAGCCTCAGTGAATGGTCGTCAATAAAGTTTTTGGGGAATTATGAGTAGAGAGCCACAAAAAGAGGGAGATCGGGGTTATTACGGCTGATGTTCCAACTGCTTTATGTCCACTTCAGCCACTCGACTGACTGACTGACTGAATGTTCTGTTCTGTTCTTCTTCTGCTGCTGTTGTCATTGCGGCTGACTTTGTTCTGCTAGCATTTCCGTTTTGTGCAATTTATGGCACAGAAAGAAAGAGAGAGAGAGAAGGAGGCACAGAGTTGGCTGGAAATTATTTTGAAATATTGCAGACAAAAGCTGATGACCCTGTGTATGCGAAATGCCAGAGAGAGAACTTTGTATAAATATGAATGAAAAACTATTAGTTGCATGTGGCTGGAGTTGGGCACTGGGCGCTTAATCTATGGCCTCTTTTTTTTTGGTAACATTGCTGACAACTCGCAAAATGTCTAAGAGAGAGAGAGAGAGAGAGAGGGAGAAGAGTGAACTTAGTTGTGGTCAGTAAGCAAGGTGATTCACAGGTCAGAGGCAGAGATAGACGACAAACCAAGCTCATGACAGATATTCATGCGAGGCTTTTGTGTGTGTGTGGAGTGGCTTTTGTGGTGCCTGTTGAACAGAACAGCATCAGCTCTCTCTCTATCTCTCTCTTCAGGCCGGAAATGTAACAAGCTCTGCCCTTTTGTATTGAGCCTAAATACGTGAAAATAACAGTAAAGAGAGACGGATAGAGAAAGAGAGAGAAGGGCAGAGGAAGAACCTATATGGTGGCGCCTGCATCAACATTTCGTTGTGTTTTGTGCTCTTGTCGCGTTCCGTTTCATGTTTTAGACCAAATTGCAAAACAACAACAGGCAACGCCCTTAGAATTAGATGAGTGTGATGGACTTAGTTATACTATCTACTGGTGGTGATTAAATATTTAACAGATTTAAGAAAATTTTAATGATAACATTAAATGAATACAAATCGATTCGTTGTTTTAAAAGTTGTTTTTATTATTCTCAAAATTTGTTAACCCTATAATAGTCAACAACTTAAAAATTGAATCATATTTGTATAAGAGTCGTCATTCAAGATGTCAAACTTAACAAATTAAAATATAATCTTTAAGATGTATAAATTAGAAACCTTTTTTAAAATTACTTTAAGTTAACGATCATTACGTTGTTTTAAAAGTTGTTCTACAGCATCTTTTTAGTTGTCTTAATTCTAATCTCTTTGACTAAGTTCTAGAATGAACTTTTTACATATATTTATATAAGTATTTGGATACTTTAAAATTTATATGAAAAATGCATTCTAGAGCTTTATCAAAAATACAGATCTGATGATGAAAACAAGATTTTTTTATTAAAGATTTAACAAATCAAAATATATTCTTTTAGATTTTATTTCATACGAAGTTATTGCAATGAATTCCTAAGAATTTTTAAGTTATCAATATTCTTCAGCAATTTATTTTTTTAATTTCCTATAAATATGTCGTCATTAAAGCAGCTCTGGTCATGAATCTGCAAATCTTAATTGTAAACTTTTAGATTTTTGTCTTTCATATGTTTTCAATGACCTCAATTTTGATATAATCAATACTCTCCACTCATTTATTTTAAAACATTCTATAAACCTATATAAAAATATTTTGTTCACTGTTTACTTACAATTGAAATCCCTTCAATGTTTTGTTTTTCATTGCATTGTAAATAGTCTTTAGCTTTCGTAGCTGTCTCTGACTGTCAGAGGACAACTTCATTGCGGTGCTTTCGGCATATTTACAAAGCCAGGGTATGGCTGGCCAAAAAACAATTGACATCTCTCTGACGTTGTTACCGAAAATATTTGCCAGCTGAAAAACCATTCGCCATTGGCCATTGTCAACACGTTTTTTTGCTGGTTTTCTCCCTACTCCCTTCTCTCTACCTCCCTCCCTTCGTAACCTGCTTCTCTTAGTACAATGACTGAATATTTGTTCAGTTGACGCTATTGTTGTTGTTGTGCTTTCATTTGGTAATCAGGCTCAGTTCTGTTTTGTTTTTTACGCTCTGCAAACAAATTGTATGAAAATTTCTTTAAAGCCTTTGCACACTTTTTGCTTGCTGCTACCTTGAGCGTGACAATCTGTGAGTGAGTGTATGTGAGTGTATTCATGGGTGTGCAATAAATTAGCATCAAGTGTTATGGCGCTTGAATCGCTTTAAATATTGCTGATTTACTATTGCTGCTTCTTGGCTTTTATGGCCTTTATCGGAGTTAGTTTCAGCTAAGCTGTGCATAGTTTCATTCTGTGAACATTATTCGCATTAAGTTTGCTTTTATTGGGCTGAACAGCAGCACATTAATTTTAATTTATGGCCAATTAATGGCTTTGTCTCGTTTTTGAATTGCAGACTTTAAGTTATAAAACGGGTGTCGATATTTTTGGCATTATTTTGCAATCTTATTTCCGCTGAGTATATTATCGATAGGAATTTTTAAAGTACTTGTCTTAGTATAGAATATCAAGTGTAATTTTAAAGCTAGAACTAGATCATATTTTCTGAAAATTTGGATAAAATTGTAGAAGTTATTTAAGAAATACATTTTTTATTCAAAAATTCTATACTTTAATCATATTTTAGTTGCTTTGACTGACAAATCTGGTATATTTTGTAATCTGCGGTATATTTAGAATAGTGCATATATACCAAATATAGCCAGCGGTGTGTTCTAGTTCTGTTGTGGCTTATTTTTGGCATATTTGTAGAATACGATTTTGAATGCAGTACAATATCGAAATACCAAATATAGCCAATGGTATTTTTGTGGTCTATTCTTGGTATACATATGTGTAGAATATAATTTTGAATGTATCAGTATGTTTAAGTGGTTTGGCGGTATAATTGTGGTATATTTTTAGAATACGGTTTATTGATAATGGGTAGGAGGTATCTCACAGTCGAGCACACTTGTGCAGAATTAAACACTTGTAAGTTTTAAAATGGGAATCAATATTTTTCGGCATTATTTTACAATATTCTTTCCGATGTTGGCGTAAATCAGCGTTGCGCATTTTTAAAGCACTTATCTTCAAGCATGAATGGTTACATTTCTTTGATTGTCTGTCTATGATGATGGTTTGTCATCAGTATTCATATTTCACTTATTGTTGCCGCTCACACGGAAAGAAAGAAAGAAAGAAAGAAATAAACATGGCTGCCAAATAAAAAAGAAAGCGAAGAACATTTCATATAGTATATTTTTGTGTTGCCTTATTAAAATTCCATGCAAATGCGCTTATGTGCCCCTGCGGCCCAGCGCACCCAAAGTGGGCGTTCTTGTACTCGTATGTCTGCAGTCTCTCCACTCTCCACACACTCTCCACTCCTCTTCACTCTCTCCTCTCGCTTGGCTGCGCTTAATGTTGGCCACTTGGAGCCGAGACACGCGCACGCCCTAAAAATCCTCAACATGCTCATCAGCCTGGCCATACAATTCAGCAAAACACTTTAGCTGTGTGTGTGTGCGGGTGTATGTGTGTGTGTTGTGTTGGGGTTGAGTATGCGGCAACAATTGTTTCGCTGGCTGAATTGCGCAAAAAGTGAAAACCTAACCAAAAGTTATTTCATATGCGAGCAGCAGCAACAGCAGCAGGAAGGAAGCTCACAGGACTCGTCCTACAACAATTGCAAGAGACAAGGGAACTGCGTTTGTGTGTGTGTGGGTGTGCGCTGCGCGTGTTAAGCATATTTAGTTCATTTATTTCAAATTAGATTTTTAAGCGACAACAGACAAGGGCGAAAATATATATTTCTACTGCTGCTTCTGCTGCGACGCTGATAAGCGAAGGACATTCACTCACCAGCAAAAGGAATTGTTAAATTTGATGGCTTGGGTTGCATACATTTTGTTTTTTCTTCTTCAACCGAAATTATGCAGCATTTATTTCTGTACTTTTGTGCCCCTTTTCATATATATTTTTCCATTTGCTGATTAAAGCGCCCATGACAAGGGTGTTTTCTTTTTTTTTTTTGTGTGTATTTTTTCGTTGCTCTGTTCACTGTCCAAAAAAAAGGGTTAACATAACACTAACTGTTTGATGTGGGCTTGTCTCTGGAGTTTGAGGGCCACTTTGCCTGTGTGTGTTTGGTTCATTAAGTTATTTGTTTGAGCACACACACACACACACACACACACACAAAGCATGAGATCCATGCGTACAAATGACTAATGAAATGTGTATTAAGTATACACTGACCAATCCTCACAGATGTGTTCCTTCTTCTTCTCCTTCTATATCTCTTACTTCTCTCTCCTGTTGCTCTCAAGCTTCGAAGTTGTTTTGCGGTTGTTATTATTGACAGTTTTGCAAGGCTTGTGGAAGTTTTAAAGGTTACTTGTGTCAAATATTTATATTACATTTATGCTTTATTAAAGCAAACGACATGTTAGCTAAATGGAATGCTGCCAAACGCTTTCCACATGAATAATATAAATTGTAAAGTTTGTTTTCGAGACGCAATCAAGTTCGTTAGGTCGTAATACAAATTTTATGAGGCTTTGAAAATGGCAATGTAGCATTCAATTAATACCAAATGCTAAAGTTTAATATGTCACATGTATTTTGTAGTCTAGATATTGTCAAGCAGAAGAAATAATAGAAAGCAAATGATACCAAAGAGTTCAAATTTTTATTAAGAATTTAGCATACAAACTTTATATAAATTTTACATTATATTTTCTCATTTTTTGAATGATTTAATTGCAGACGTTGAAGCAGTCGAAATATAAGAAAAGATTGTGAATTTAGAATTTAAATTTATATGTAAATTTTACAAGTTTAAAATATATTATTTTTGTTGCTTTATTTGCATAGATTTATTACTAGTAAGTAGAGGGAAAAATAACATGTGAAGGAAGGGAAAAGTAACTTGGAATTCATGTGGTATTTATTATCATAGACTTAATAGTATTAAGCTAAAGGAATAATAGAAATTGAATGATATGAAGATAGTTTCAAGTTTTTACATACAAAAAAAGTATGAAACCAACTAGTTAAAAAACGAACTATTTCATAGGTATCATAATTTATGTAGAATCTTAATTGAATTTGCATTTTCACTAATAGGAAAAGGAAGGTTATTTGTTTAAGAAAAAATAAGAGCTTCTTATAACATAGATCATATTCAAATAAGGTAATCTGAAGTTGAAAAGAAAATATAAAGACAAATTTTGCATTAAAAAAGACTTAGAAATTGAACTGTGTCGCGTTGCTTTGACTGTTTTGTTTGATAAGCTTAAAGGTCGACTATGTTGACATAGTTCACATCGGAGTTCTAGTTTCATTATGCAAACAAAGTTGGCGGAATATATGTTGCTTAATGCTGTCCATGCAGCAGATGCAGATATAATCGCAGAGGGTTTCCAATGTGTGTGAATTGGCAGATTGGCCGATTGGCAGCTTGGCAGCTTGATGTCACCTCCGTTGCCCCAGCAGCGACATTGACAACGACATCTCGACATCGACATCGACATCGACAGCTCAGAATCGAGACAGGCTATCACAATGTGTCCAGCAGAAGCAGCAGCTAACTACGGCAAACATTCCACGTTCAATCTAGTAAAGTGAATGGTCGTCGAGGAGGGGAATAGAAGGAAGGGGGCGTGGCAGGGCAGCTGTGTTGTAAGTACCGCAAGCCAAATGCCAAAGATGTTGAGCCAAAAGAGCGACACAGCACAAACACTGTAGCACAGTGTAGAGTGTGTAGTGTAGTGTAGTGCACACTCTCCACTCTACTCTCCTCTCTTCTCTCCATTCTCCACTCTATAACATAGAAGGGAGCGTGGCATAATGTCGAGTAGACAGAAGAATGCTGCTGAACAAGCAAAAATTTTATGACATTGCGAACAAGTGATGAGTGCCCCAGAGTGTGTCCAGTCAAGAGGGGGAAAGAGGAAGGGCAGTCGACACGAGGCAAGCAAGAAACTGAAAAACGCAAACACAATTATAACAAGTGCGGGCAAAGAGCGAGAGAGAGAGAGAGAAAGAAGAGAGCGAACAGCAGAGAGCAGAAAAAATTACAACAGAGCCGACTGCGGATATAACGGCATGAATGGACAAGGACAAACTGGAAGAGACGACAGAGGGAGGGGAGGGGAACACACAGTGTGTTGACCAACAATGTTGGTCACAACACACACACACACACAGACACATTTCCACTGGCAGCAAGTGGCCCCAACACACACACACACACATACAACCACTAACAAGAACTAATATTTGACAGCTGCCTCTGCTGGTCTCGTCTCGTCTCTCTCTCTCTTTTCTCGTCCTGTGTCCTGGCTGGCACTGTGTACTGTATTTTTTTGTTGTTGTTGTTGGTTGGGACGTCGCATAAATGTCGGACGACGAGGCTTGCGCCATTTTTCGGGGCTGAGCGTTCAACGACTTTTGGCTGATTTCGTAAAAGGCCAACAGAGCGAAAGCCAGCAGCAACAGCAAAAATAAAAACAAAGCCAGCTTCAGCCAGCAACAAGAAAAGTTCAAACTTTACCGGCAACACAAAAGTCAAGTAGCCGTGCGCCACACAGCACACAAAAAAACAAAAAACAAAAAAAAATAAATATAAAATTGTTTTTAAAATAAAAAACAGAGAGAGCAAAAAACGAGATACCAGGCACAACACATGCTGCTCATTTCGATGGAAAATTTTTTATGAAAACAAAGCAGCAGAGAAGAGGAACGGGGCGTGGCAAGCACAACACTTCAGCTTCAGTTGCTGCGTTGAGCAAAAACCAAACACATTTAAGTGCTGGCAAAAAAAAGAAGAAAGAAAACGCAGATAAGGCAAGAGACGAGACAAGCAAAGAAAGAAGCGTAGAGATATGAGAATGCGAGGCATCAGGTAAACGTTATACGAGGTTTGTGCAGCACAAGACAAATATGCTGCAGACTTTTAGGCGCATGTGGCAGCAGCATAGATATTGAGCACAATAACGAGAATGAGAACGAGAACGAGATACGGATACATTCATTTGAATTCAGCTGGCAAAGACATGCGAAGCATTTGAATTTACTCAATTTGGAAATTTAATTTAAAAAAACGAAAAGCGTGAAAGTGAACTGAGCTGAGATGAGATGAGGAGAAACAGCTGAGAATTTTTAATAAACTGAAAGTTTTAAAGAGCAAATCGATAGCATTTAATAACAAATGATTTCTGATTTTAAAATAAGAATTGAGTAAATCGATAGCATTTAATAATTAAAGGTTTCTATTCGTTAATAATCAACACGAAAAAGAGTAAATCGATGGCAGTTCATATATAAAAATTTCTGGTATTTAATTTGAATTCTTTTTATTACTTGTACAATACATAAGAATTTCAATGCTTATTACAAACTGGTGAAATTCTGTGTTTTTTATTCCTAAAAAATGCAAACGTGAGGTGAGGAGAGACAGCCAAATATTTGTAGTAAATATCAAATTTATTGATTATTAAATTTGATTATAAATATTCATATTTACTTAGTAATGAGTTATGGATTATGGTTGAAGTGTAGTTAATGCCTTTCTCAAATTCCCAGTAATGAGCTATAAAATAGCTCATGTGTACTTAAATCTTTGCTCAATACATTTTAGAATACATTATAGAATAGTAATAGCAATTATAATTAGCATTAGCATTTCGAAAATTCGTTTTAAATGATTAATTTTGTCAAAATGTTGTCACACTTTGATAGCCTAGCAGCTGTTTAATTTTTACAAGTTTCTCAACAACTTTCTCTCGTGCTTCCTCTCTTTCTGTTAAGTTTGAAGTTCATACTTAATCAGGACTTATTGTAGGATACGCCTAATAAATGCCAGACTTGAAATGAGCTGGCACAAAGTTTGTGGCGCATTTTGATACTTATTCCGATTTAGATGCTGATTCTGTTGCTCTGTAATTGCATTTGCAGAAACTTAATTAAGTCGCTGCTGCGGCTGCTACTGCGTTTGGGGGAAAAGTGCTGAGTAACTTTAATAGTTTTACACGCTAGCCCAGTTTTTGTGGATGGCCTTTGGGGTGAAGCAGAGAGACAGAAAGGGAGCACAGTCAAAATGCATTTTTGAAAAATTGCAAAACTTGATTAGCGATTTCAGTGTGTATGTGTGTGTGTGTTTGGCACATGCCACTCAACTTTAGTATGACGTTGCAGCTGCAAATTTGCACACACAGCTGCAGTGCAAAAAGTTCTCACTTGGTTTTTGTGATTTTTTTTTGGTTTCTGGGTTTTTTTTGGAGCAAAAGCAAAGCTAATCTGGCTCTAACTCGCAAAGCATCATGGGTGTGACTCTAACTCTGCTGAACCGAGGCCACCTGGGCAACAGCTGGCGCCAGAGAGAAGCTGAAGCTGAAGCTGACTCTGAATCTGCAGCGAAGTTGAAGCTCTAGTTGCGAGTTGCCTTTTGCGCATTCATCACGAAATGCAATGGCAAAGTGCGAAAGAGAGATAGAAAGCGAGCGAAGTTTTGTCCCAGAGTCCCAGTTCACTTATCCATTTTGCTGCAGCCCAACGAATAATGTTGCGCCTCCTGCAAAATCCAATTCCCAGCGAGAGAAAGAGAGAGAGAGCGCAGAAATGTATGTGTGTGGAAGGATGGAAGGAAGGAAGGAAAAGTTGCTGAGGACTTTCATTGAAAATCCCCATACGTATTTGCAATTTGTCGGTGGCTGAAATGCTGGGGCGCGATAGTGTGATTGAATGGGTCGCCAGACTGGCCAACAACACGATTCTGCGAGTCTGCGAGAGTGTGTGGCATAATGAGAGTTATTGCTAATGCATGCCCCAAGCAGGACTCCTTGCTGACTTTTGGTCAGCGACCCGAACCCGAACCCGAACTCAGCTTGATGGATGACCATGGACCTTGGTCACTCGCTGTCTGCATCGCGCGCTCTCTAATGAAATTCTAAAACGAAGCATAAAACTTTCTTTCCACTGCAGGTGCAGAAGACTATTTGCATAGCTATCGAGTGGCTGCTTGAATGAGATTTCTCTGCCCACTTTGTCTAGGCGAAACTTTAATCAATAGCAGTCTGTGCGAAGGCAATTCAATATTTTACTTTTATTTCCTTCTCTGAAATCGATGTTGTTTGGCTTTTAATTTATTTAATGGTCGAAGGCAAAGGCTTAACTCCTTTATATTGCATGAGCACAAAAGGTTAGCCACTACATCATTGCCCAGACAAGGGTAGTTTTAATGTGTGACGAAGGTGCGTATACGTGATATGTGCGATAAACAGCTGTTGTGTCAATTTACTCGCTTTTACACTACTTTCCAAACATGGATTACACATTTCACTAATCAACTTTGACAGGCTGTAATGTCAATTGTGAATTACTCGCATAATCCATACTCATTAATATTACGTATACGCAGTGGTGAACAAAACGGACTTTAAAGCGCCAAATTTATTTATGTGTTTACGCAGTTTTTCTCGTTTATAGCAAATAATCGCACATTAACTTTTATTAGCAAAAGCCGCACACAGAATTGTCAACAAATAGTTGAAGCTGTTTCTTGCTCAGATTTTACTCTACTCTGTTTTTTTTTTTAGCATGTTATAAATGCTGTAGCGTTTGTGGGCATTATTTTTTATTGGCTCAAGTTGCCTAGCCCCATTTATATTGGATATTTTATATGCAGCAGCTTAGCTGGCACGCATACAAATAAATAACCCTATACACAAAGAAGGAGAGATGAAGATGGAGAAGGAGATGGAGAAGGAAAGACAAGACAGCTCTTTTAGCTTTGGTGTTTATCAGAGCAGGTCCGGCTCTACATGCCTCTTCTTCCTCTATTCAGAGTTTAGTTCACACAACATCATTTATATTCAACTTGTTTTCGAGGCGTCTGGAAAACTTTGAGGACGGCGACCGCACACACAGACACACTCGTAGATACACAATTTATATGTGTGTTGTGGCAGCCATTTTTGCGTATTTGTTGCACGCTTCAGTTGAACGCACAAGCAAATGTTGTTGCTCAATCGAAAGTATCAAATTGCCCACAATAACACTTAAATCCGACATCTAAGCTGAAGTCAACTCAAGTAAGAGTTTCCACCTCGTCTACAAATCAGTGATGGGCGGTCGAAATTGAGCAGAGCTGTAATAAAAATGTTCAATTCAAGCAAGAAAACTGACATTATAAAAACGCTCTAATCTGCAGCACAGAATATGGTATAAATAAATACTGACTTTAAATTCATATTGATATTTAAAATTTCCTCTACATTTGAAATGTTTTTTGAGAATTCAAACACAATTTTGTGCAGCAAATTCAAATAAAAATGAAATTTACATATTGCCAGCTTAATCAAAAGCATACAATTTGGTACAAATAAATACTGAATGTCGTCTATATTTGATATATATTTTTTTAGAATAGAAACACAATTTTATACAGAATTACAGAATTAAGAAAACTAGCAATATTTTAAAAGAAAACTGAGATTAGATAAACGTTCGAATCACCAACACAAAATATAGTATAAACAAATATTGCCTTATCGTTTAAAATTGTACTCTTCTTTATTAAAATGTCGTTTCCATTTGAAATATATTTTAAGAATATAAATATTTATGCATCATTTTAAACTGCCTTTAGGTAAACGGTCTAATCAACAACACAAAATATGTTAAAAATAAATACTGAGTTCAAGCCTAAAAATGTCAATGATTGGAATATATTCAAAAATTCAATATTCTATTTTGTGCAGCAAATTTAATTAGGAAAAACGAGCAGAGAAATTCGAATGAGATAAACAGTAATGAACGACATAAAATAAAACACAAGAAAAATTATAACATAATTAAATACTGAATTTAAATTTAAATAGAACATAGGCATAAAATTTATATATTAAAATGTCACCTATACTTCAAATATTATTTATAAATTTAAATTCTCTTTTGACAGACTACGTGAACAATTCAGTATATGATTTTTTATTATTTAACTGCCAACAGTTGTATTTCAGTTCCTTTGTTAGCCATTTTATGTTTTGGCCATTAGAAGGCAAAGGAAAAAGAAAATAAGTTTACAATTTTGCTGCTATGCTCATTTCTCACACTCTGCCACATCGTTGCATCTCTTGCCATATTATCTAACAGTCGTTTTCAGTGGTTTTTTTCTAGCTATGTTTTTGTGCTGTTGCTTTTCTGATTCACAATGTTTTGCTGCTGCTGCTGCAACAGAAATAAAAAATATTGTAAATATTTTGCAACTTATTGTGCAACAAGAAACTTGTTGTTGATTTCTTGTTCTTGTGCTCGGCAGTTTCTCAGTTTCTGTTGTTGCTTCTGTTTCTGTTTCTGACTCTGCAGCACGTTTAATATTTATTTCATGTTTTAATATTTGACACGATTGCACAACAGTTGCGCGTTCTGTGTTCTATGTTTTGTGGCGGCATCTCTCGCATCCTGCTGCAAAGTTTTTTCAGTTTTATTTTTTTGTTGCTGTTCGTCATTTTGCTGTTGATATTTGCACGATTGGCAGTTGCTCTGTTCTGTTCTCTGTTCTGTTCTGCAAAAGCAATACGTTTTGTTATTGAATAAGTTGACAGCAGTTTGCGAAAAAGTTCTCTGGCCGTCAAGTAAACGACACTTGTAGTTAAAAAAAACAAGTAAGAAAGCTACAGTCGAGTGTACTCGACTGTGAGATACCCGCTACCCATTTTGAATAAAAGCAATATATTTTGCGGTATTATTCTCAAAATATACCAAATATACTGCAAAAATACTAAAAATATACCAAATGGTATATGTGGTATATCGATATAGTGCCGCATTCAAAATATACCATAGACGGCACAATATACCAGATTGTCAGCCAAAGCAACTCAGACCCCTAGTAAGTAGGCGTTTTTGCCCATACAAAAGTATTTCTTTAATAACTTCGACAATTTTTATCTGATCGCAACCAAATTTTCAGGGATCATAACTACTATAGTTATTACCGTATATACCAAAATTCGTAACCCTAGCTTTAAAATTACGCTTGTTATTCGATTTTTTTGATTTGCAGGGGCGGAAGTGGGCGTGGCAAAAATTTGAAACAAACTTGATCTGCGTGCAAACATAACAAATGCTGTCGAAAAAAAATTATAGCTCTATCTCTTATAGTCTCTGAGATCTAGGTATTCATACGGACAGACGGACAGACGGACAGACGGACAGACACACAGACGGACAGACGGACATGGCTATATCGTCTCGGCTGTTGACGCTGATCAAGAATATATATACTTTATAGGGTCGGAGATGCCTCCTTCTACCTGTTACATACATTTCCTGCCGGCACAAAGTTATAATACCCTTCTACCCTATGGGTAGCGGGTATAAAAAGCTTGAGCATTTAAAATGAGATAGATGTAATTGCTTGAACTTCGAAGTCAGGTAAACAAGCATTCAATAAACAAGTAAGAAAGCTACAGTAGAAATACTACTCATTTTGAATAAAAGCAAAAGTCTGCGGCATTAACACATAAATACTAAAAATATTATGAGGTCTATATTTGGTATAAAGTACTACATTCAAAACATACCATACAGTGGAAAATACAACAGATCTACTCTATTATACAAATTAAGAATAACACATTTTAGAGTGGACATATATCACCAGAGAAAGAAAGATTTATTGGAATCCTGGAGGTATATTTGGAATCAATTCATTTGCTTTCCAATTCTATTCTGAGCAACATAGCAAAAAGTATGAATTTATTAACTAAAGTAAGCCAAAGTTATATGAAACTGTGTTGCCAGGATATACATTTGGAATTTACTATTTATCTAAATTAAGAGCAAGCTAACTTAAAGCAGAATTCATGAATATATATTTCTTTCTCATTAGTTTAGTCTAGCTTCCTTAACTACTTAATTAACTACTACTAACAATTAACTAATTAATAATCTATGAAGCAGGGAAATATTTTTAAAAACAGTTCATTTGCTTCCTTATACTACTATTTTCTAAAAATTACGAGAAATACATATTAGAGTACAAAATCTGATAACTAAAAGCAAAACATTTGAATCTGTGAAGCATGGAAATACATTTGGAACGAATTCGTTTGCTTTCCTATTATATTATATAAACTAAGTGCAGCTTGTCTAAGAGTAGGAATATATTGTAAAACCTTTTCATTGTTTTCATATTCTATCATATACATTATGTTCATATTCAACAGTATAAATCTATTAACTAAAGTAAGCAAAACAAATTCAAAAATATGAAACCTGGAAATACATTTAGAATCAATTCAATTGCTTTCGTATTCTATTATATAAATTAAGAGCAACATTTTTTGCAGTATAAATTTAATAACTAAAGTAAGCCAAGCATATCTAAAATTGCAAAGTCTGGTAATACATTTTGAAATTCACTACTTTATCTAAATTAAAAGCAAGCGAACTCAACCCATAAATCATTGAAATAGATTTCGTTTCCAGTACTTTATGCTAGCTTTCTTTACTCTACTCTTTTCTTGATGATGATTCGATTTTGAATTGTCATCTTTGCACAATATTTATGTAGTCCCATGTTTGTATTGTTTTCCACCCTCTCTTGAGTTTGCCACATCTGGTTTGTTAGCTTCGTAGACTGTCTCATATCAATCAGTCGGGAAATTTAATGCAACGGCACACGCTGGCCATCAAATCAGCGTGGCATGCCGCAAAGTATGCAATTTAAGCGAATGCTCTCGAAATATTTTTGGCTGCAGCTTCTCTTCGACACGAACTGATTTATAAAGTTTACAAATGCGTGGCAAAAAGCCCGTGACTTGACTTCGACTCCCTGACAAACTGGCTGCTGAAGAAGAAGCCAACAGACAGACGGACAGACTGACAGATGGATGGTGAGATGAAGTTGAAGCTGAAGCTGCGATGCTGCGTTGCTGCGTTTTGTGCTGGGGCTGAAAAACGTTTGCCACTTAACACGTACGCCGCATATTTTGCCACGCCTTCGCCCTGATGCACAGCTGCGCCAATGTTTTTTGTTTTAGAGTACAACATTTTTTTTTGCTGAATTGGCAGCTTTCCAAAAATGCTTGAAGCCAAAGCGAGAGAAGACCTGCAGAGCAGAGAAAGAGAGAGAGATGGCATGCCATGTGCTTTGTTTGGCTGATCCTTGAATAATCAACAACAGCAGCAAGACAACCAAGCAGAGAGAGAGAAGGGAACAGTCAGTAGTCTGGGCAAAAAAATGATTCGAGCGTAGCCAACGTACGTTGTTCAAATATTAATGTTGACCCTCGACTGCTCGTTAGCCTGGCCAAGACTGACTTGTGTGTGTGTGTGTGTGTGTGCAGCAAAGTGTGCACACAGTTGCCCCAAACGCATCTGTGTTGTGGCAGCATCTGTGCTGTGTGTGTTGCAAGCTGCTGGCCACAGCAGTTAGTCATCAGGATCGCAACAGCAGCAGCATCAGCAGCACTCAGCTTGGGCTTCTTTTGCGCTTCCAAATCAGGCTAAGCAGCCTAATCAAAGCCAACAAGCGCACCGACCACGCCCGGACAGCAACTGCGAAAACGAGGCCAAGTCAGCAGGCTGTTAGCTCTTGGCTGTTGGTAGTTGGCAAGTTCGTGACATGCTCATAAGTCTAAAAGGCTTTGGTGTTGAGGGATTTGCAACAAAACTGCACTAATTGCGCTTTACAGCGGCAGCAAATGTCGAAGTGCCGAAAATATGCTGGGTACTAACATTTTGTTATCAAATACATTTTAAGAAACACAATATTGAAGTTCTTTAAGAAGAACTATTTGATAAAGAAGCACTTAGATATCATAGAAGTACTGAAAGTTTCACTTACACCAGCTTAACATAATGTTGATTATTTTATCTATGGGTTTTTCCACTGTAAACTAACAAAAAAATATAAACAGTTTTAAACAATAATGAATTATTCCATTAAGTAGCGCCTAGCAGCTTAACATAATGTAGATTATTATATGTATGTAACAGTTTTTCCACTGTAAACTAACAATAAATTGTTGTCAACTTTTTAAACAATTGTAAATTACTTGACAAAGTATCGACTAGAAGTCGTAGAAGTACTTAAAGTTTAACTTAAAGCAACTTAACATCATTAGACAGTTTTAACATACAGTTTACATACAGTTTAACATAAGCTTAACATCATGTTTAAACAGTTTTGCCACTGTAAACTAACAGACAGTGGAGAAATGAATGATGTTAACATTTTTAGACAGTTGTGAAAATAAATTCAACGCATCAACTAAAACCATTTGATGCAGCAGCAGCTTAACATAATGTATAATTTACATTTTTGTAACAGTCTGTAGAATGCACTGTAAACTAACATAAAGCTCAGAAAAAGGAGCGAAAATAGAATTTTGATACAGTTGAGTCCTGCATACATTGTTTTGTTTTAAACTAATTGATTGTACTTTAATATCAAGTCCAATTTTAATATAACATAATTTGAAATGCAAGAGTTAACAATGTAACTAACAACTTAGTAACAGTTTCGATTACATTTGAATTATTTTATAATTAAATTGTATTATATATAATAATAATTAAATCGTATTTATTCTATTTAAAGTTTCCACTTATTCATATTGAATTTATTTATTTTTTATTCATATTTCAATTCAATTACAAATGTCTTGTGCAATTGACAGCATAAAAGGAAAGGAAAATACTAAGAAAAGCAAAGCAAAAAATTATAAATGCTGCTCACTCCAGCGTTATTGTTATTAACATCATTATTAAGGCAAGGCGGAGAAATATTTGTGAAAGCCGCTTAATATGATTGCGAGTAATCAAAATAATTCGTATTCGAAGTGCGCTCATTGAAATGCCAATTGAAAATTTATTACTTGTGTCATATTTGCGAGAGCAGAGCGAATTAGCCATTATACTATATTTACAAGTGTATTATGTTACACAAAAGCCACAAAGAACATATTGCGCTTCAATTAAATTGTATGTAAATATTTATGAAAAGCCGCTCAAATGAAATGAATTTTCTCGTTCTCATTCTCTTTCTCGCTCTTCGATATACATATATTTTGTGATATAATTTAGGCTTTTCATTAATTCGTAATCGCTTGTGGCGAAATGCGACGGCATTTGCAATTTATTAAACAATTGTAATTCTAATCAAATTTTCTATGTGCTCTTATCGTTGCAGGTATGTACAAAGTGTTCCGTAAATATGTCAAAATGAAATCCGAAATTCACAATCGCCCCAGAAATTGAGTAAGAAATTAAATTAGAAACATGCCTGGCGCTCACACAATGGGCTAATAAGAAATGCCATTGTTAATTAATGGCCATTAAGCAGCAAAATGCCATGCCATTTTATACGGCTGTAGACAGCCAGGCGACCAAAGGACAACGAACACGGACACGGACATGGAACTTGAACCGCAGCCGAGCAAATTATACGGCAGAAATAGACAGAGAAAGGGAGAGAGGGAGAAAGGGGAAGGTTTCTGCTTTAATAAGCAATTTTTAATTTGCAATTACTCGAGCAGTGCAGTGAGGAAAAGTGCAGTGAAATTATTTTTAATGAAAATGCGCATGCAAACATATTACGCATACGAGGCGTTGCACAAACAACGTCGATGCTGCTGCCAATGATGATTGCAGCGGCCACAAATGCCAATCAATGATGCCACAACATACACAGGGGTACACACACACATATATAGGAGACTCCCACACACACACACCCACACACACACTCACACACACACGCACTCTCATAGTCTGCCATGTCTGCTCATTCATATATAAGTTTAATAACTTTGCTTATTGCTCCGTCTCTGGCACACACACACACACACAATAGCGGGCTGCCACGCCCCTTTTTTGGGGTCTGGCATTGCTGTTAAGTCGACAAGGTGGTCATTAGGGAGCTTTGGCTGCATGTTAATCACATTACCGCAAAACGTTATAATGTTTGAGAGTTTGCAGCGCTTCAAAAGCGACGACGACGCTGCTCAAGTAACAATAACAATTATTTTGACCACACACACACGCATACACACGCAGACATCGATGACGATGATGATGACGATGTGTCCCATTGAAATAGTAAACCGCAATTTGGCTGCCTGCCTCTCGCCGAGCTTTAGTTGCAAATGCAAACACAGAAATAGAAACAGAAACCTAGGCCAAAGGGTAAGCGGGGGGAAAGGGGGAAAAGGTGCTGCTTGGGGGCAGGCAAAATGCGTTCATTCAATGCGTACGCATAATGTTGCTACGCACTGTAAGCCGCCTCTGCAGCTCTGCACCAATAACAACAATGACGCAGGCTACACAGCACTAACAACAACAGCAGCAACAGCAACAAAATGGTAAAGCAACATAATCAAAGTCTCAGTCTAACCTCAGTCTAACCCACAAAACTTTTTTGTTCGCTCTCTTGTTTTCAAGGGGGGGCCGCGCTTAGTTTGATCTGAAACACACACACACACACACACACACACCCACACGCACGGGACGCACACAAAGACAGACAAAAAGATAGAGAGGAAAAGGGGAATTCTCATAATTGTCGGAAAGTTACATTTCCTGTGTGTTACAGCGCCTACACTGCACGAAATTGTAAAAGAAGTTTCAGTTTTGTTAGGCACATTTTTATAGGCGTAAGTGCAATTTGTAAAAATTGAATACTCGAGAAAAGAAAGTTATAGAAGTTATAATATAAATAAGTATAGATGTAGTTAGTATAGAAAAGAAAGTTCTAGAAGCTATAATATAGATATGTAAGTGTAGATATAGTACACTAACATATAAAAAACCAAGCTTAAAGCGTTGTTACAATATGTTAAAAACTAAATCAATGATTGAAATTACTATAGAATAGAAAGC
Organism: Drosophila pallidifrons; assembly: GCA_023558445.1. Classification (NCBI taxonomy): domain Eukaryota; kingdom Metazoa; phylum Arthropoda; class Insecta; order Diptera; family Drosophilidae; genus Drosophila; species Drosophila pallidifrons. The sequence continues at coordinate 25,323,226 of CM042347.1, read as the reverse complement.
TATGTCATTTATAATACAGATAAAAATAGTAAAGCAACAGTAATAGTATAGTGTAGTATAGTATAGAAAAGCAAAGCTTTGGACAGTCTTTCAACTGTCTACCAGAAACTACCTTTGATGGTTTTCTATATCTTTAGAAAATTAATGGATTTTTTTATAACTCTGAATTTGTTTCGTTGGTTGCCTACAAATTTAGGCGAAATACTGACACATTTATATGCTATCTTCTTTCAAATAGTTTTATTATTCGTTCAATTAAAACTATTTCTTTCAATTAGTTTAATTATCCATTCAACCATATCTCTGAAATAGCAATTCTTTTATAAAAAATATCGAGCTTCGTGTTTGCAAAAAAAACACCATTTAATTCCAACAATGTTTGTTACCAAACAGTACGTTGAATATAAAAATTTTATTTTTTATTTTATGTGCAATCGCAATTCAGTAAATAAGGAAAACATATATGAACATAAATAGGATGATCTTCAAACTCAGTTTCCTATTTAATGGAGACTAAATTTTCGTAGGCATTCATAAAACTTTCCTCTTGTGTTTTGTGTACAGAACATTCCCTGAGAACTATTTTGATGTAGTTCTTATTAAAACCTGTTTATACAAAATATTCCCTCAATTCTTCTATATTTTCACAGCATTTATGATGTTCTTATTGAAAACTTGTTTGTACTAAAATTGCATTAAAAATTCACCTTATTTGTTGCCCACAGTAGTAAACTACGTTGCAGCTTTTTAGCTTAACATATTCCCTTTTCACAAATCTGCAGAATATCTAAACATTGTAACATCATTCAAATGATTTCAAATTGCTGTTTTGCCAACACAAACAACAGCTCAAATATTGCTCAAATAAAAAGCAAATAACAGCCCATAAGCAATCGATATTGTGTAATGCTAGTTATTGATTGCACAATTCTCCAGTGCCATTGACGAAGTCAATATCTCAAGTGCTTCTTGTCAGAGATGTGATACACTGTGAATTAAGCATCTAATTCGTTATGCTAATCGATATGAAGTGCTAAGAACATTTCGATTTTAGCTTGTAGCAAGCAAGTTTTTCTCAGCGTGTAAACACGTACGAATTGTTAACTGAACGCAGTTCAATTCAGCTTCAATTCAGCTTCGGTTCAGCTGTCTGTCGCTTTTGTCTCGTTGCTCAGTCTCAATGAAGAAGCAAAACATCAAAATCGATCGATACAAATTACAAAAGCAACGTCAGCAGCTTTCAGCATTTCTTTTCAAGGGATGCTGCTACAGCGTGTGTCCTTTTAGAAGGTCCTGTCGATGCTGCTGCTGTTGCTGTTGGTGGTGGTGGTGAAGTGGTTATCCCACAATTTCAGTCACATGGGGCATGAACTCATCCCCTTTCTGCTACTTCTGCTTCAGCATAGTTCCGCATTGATGATGACGCCTGCCACTTTGTTCCGACTTTTTCCTGCCATCCTCTCTCTCTCTCTCTCTCTCTCTCTCTCTCTGTATCCTTTGTGTGTGTGTGTGTGTGTTTTACTTCCACTTCAATCATAACTGTGTTCAATTGTTGTTTTTATTACCGCATTTCTTTCACCTTGTGTGCCTGGAAAATTGTTCGCTCTGCGGCTGGCAAAATTGGTTGGCTCTTTGGCAACGTCCTGCTGCTTATCTTCTTTGTTGTTGTTGTGTGTTCACCCACCTCCACACACACACATATACATTTTCCCATTCATTTCCTTACCGATTTTCCGCATGAACAGCAGCAGACTTTTACACAGAGCAGAGTCTTGGCTCTCTCTCTCTCTCTCTCTCTCTTGCTGAACAATTGCGCATAATATAAATTAATAATGCAACAATTGCATTTTGTTATGCTCGTTTTCTGTGTCTCTTCAACGGTTGCTGATTTCATTAAATATTTGTAGCAGTTATCAGTTTTTGTTGTTGTTGTCTCTCAAATTGTTTTGCATCAGTATACACAAAAAAGGATACTCGGCACATTTCATGCTTTTATTACCCTTGTCCCTCTTTGACTTTTATGACTGTGTGACCCAGAGACAATCCTTAGCCGTAGCCATAGACATGGTCATCGACTTTGGGGCGTGTTGCCACAATCAAATGCATTCTGCCAGCACGCATCCTGCGGCACATTTGCTTCAACATTTTACGAGCGTGTTACACAAACAACTTCAGACGGAATGAGAATGTGAATGAGAACGAGAACGATTCGATTTTATTTCCTTCGCTCTCTTGTTTGCTTTAGCAACATGCTGCTTGTTGTGGAACGTGTTGGGCTTTTTAATTTGCAACACACTTGCAACATAGAAACACACACTCACTCACACACACACACACTCATAATGTAATTATGACCTCCTGACATGGGGAATTTCCTTTTGATCTGTCATTCGCTTTATGGCCAAATGCTCGAAACATAACTAATTAAAATGGAGCAACGTCGACTGGAGGAGAGACAAACAGAAAGACAGACAAACTGACTGAAACTCAAACTAATTGCAAGAGCTGTCGAAACATTTTGCGTGATAAATCACAGCTATTTATGACTGCTGCACTCAAATGAAGAGCACACAAAATTATTGGCAAATGTTGTCGAATTTTTCGTCAGCACGAAACATTGTTTGAAACATTATTAGTTGATGGCCTACAAAATCGATGAAAATGTTTTTCCTAGTTTTTGTTCCAAAAGTTTTGTATGTATTACAAATTTATTTTGACAAGAATCAATAGTATGTAGAATTGAAAATAGTTGATATATTTGATGACATATAAAATAGTTGAAAATATTAATAGTTTTCCTTTTTTATTCTTGCATAAAATAAAGATTTCAAAAGGAAATTACTTGAGATTTTAACCATATAACTTCATTAACACATTATTTAGGATATTATTTGTTGGTCTAGTAATTACTTTTCTTTTCATCTAAGATTAAATCAACGACCTTTTAAACCAATAAAAAGTCAATTGAAAATGTAGGAACAGTACATAAATAAATTAACTATTTAGTAGAATGGAAATTGTGATGCAAATATAATAATTTGTTGTCCTTAATTAATAATAGGGAAATGAGAAATTACTTGGTAATTTAACAATACAATAAAAACAATGTTTAGGATATTTTGTGATGACCTGATTTGAATGAATAGATAAATTAATGCTTCTCTTTTCTACCAAAGTTTTAGCATGTAATTTAGTATTTTATTAAAGCAAAATTAAGCTGGGAGAATTTATTTGCAAATTCAATACTTTACTTACAACAAAGTGTAAATGAAATTCCTAATTCGTTGTTAAATTTTAAGTGCCAAACTAATGTTGGAAATTGTAATACAAATCCATTAATTTGGCAACGTTCAGAATATAATTCGATATACCAATTATAACACATGGGCTGAAAAGTCCCGGGCCTAACAAAGAAAACACGCTTTTTTTGGTTCAAAATTGACATTACTCATCAACTCAATCTTTATCAAGAGCATCGCAATCATTTCAGAGCCGCTGAAAAATTTCAGTATAAATTTTTTAGAACGATCTATTTTTTGCCTCAAAATAGGCTTCAATTTCAGTGATAACCTCTTCATTCGTACGAAATTTTTTACTGGCGAATATTTTTTCAGGACTGCTAACCTCCAGAAGTCGCTGGGAGCCTTATCTGGCGGAAAAGTGGATGTGGGTGCAATTCGAAGTTAAATTAATGTAGTTTTGTCACTGTCATTGAATCATGAACACATTCTTGTGGTTGGTCAAAAGTGAGCAAACGCGGCAGCCATTTTGAAGAGATTTTCTCATAGTCAAATGCTCATGCAATATTAAGCCAACATGTTCTTTTGATATCTTTACGATGTTAGCTAACTCACGCAAATTTAATTTTCGATCATTCAAAACGATTTTGTGGATTTTTTTGATGTTTTCTGGTGTGACCTCCCCATTTGGACGTCCACTGGGTTCTGCATCATCGGTGTCTTTACGACCACGTTTGAAGTCAGCAAACCAACGTTTAATTGTTGTTTCTGATGGAGAGGAGTCCCCATAACACTTTTCAAGCCAAAGCTTTGCTTGAACGGTATTTTTTTCCCATCAAGAAGCATTGCAAGATTAGAAGTCGAAATTGCTTTTGATCCATTGTTTTGAAAATAGAAAAAGTAGTGTCACTCTTGGCTCAATAACTCACAAACTAATAAATAGAATATCATGAAATTTTAGCAGCTGTCTTCTGAAGGAATGTATTAACTGAAAAAAAAGGTGACTGCATTAAAACTAGCACAATCTATGTGTAAAGCCCGGGACTTTTCAGCCCATGTGTTAGCTTTACTTTTGCAACAATTTAAATCGCCTGAAATGAAGATTTGTTATCCTTAAATCATTGATCAACGTTTGAGCTACAGGAATTAAATTGAAAATGTAATAATAACATTGTGTAAATGAATTTCATATTTCGACGACAATTTTCATATGCTAAAATATAATGGAAATTGTGATACAAATCCGTAATGTGATGCGGGATCAATAATAATTGTGTTGGGCGTTGTGTGTTGTATGTTGTGTTGTGCTCTACATTTGCAATCAATTAATCCTTTCAACTACTGCTGTCATTCAGCTCATTAAATCTTAATTTGCCTCCGCAACGAACTTTCAATTAACAGCGAGTTTATGCGCTCCAATTTCATAACTGGTATAAAGCATAGAGTAAAAGTTAACTCACTGACTCGACTTGCTGCGAATGCTATCAAAAAGTCATTACTAAGCACAAAACTAGAATATAATGAGAGCTGGGATGTAGGCGGTGGGCGGGGCTCATTACGCGGCAACTCTGCCGAGCCAAATATCAATATTAATTAGTATGTATTACGTGACAACTTGCGTTTTAGTTAGACTGAGACTGCGACTCCCAAGTTTGATTTGCTGCTGTAATTTGGCGATTCATCAACGAGGAGAGAAAGAAAGCAGAAGAGAGAGTGGAAAGCTGTGCTTAATTGTTTTCGATTTTCTACCAAAAGGAAGGTGGAGAGAGAGAGTTTTTCGGGTGGCTAAATCAACTAAGCCACACTGGACGGATTAACAAAGTGATTGGCAACGACATTAACATTTTCATCAGGCGCACACAATGAATGAGTCAGAGCATTTGAGAAATGATGGCAAGAGAGAAGTCAAGCACAGGGTGAGGTGGGAAGAGGGAGAGAGTGGGGAAAGGGTGAGCGCCAGTTGACGGCTTGTAATCCATCATCATTGCCAGTTGGGAAGGCTTTGAATTTTTATTATTATTATGTTTATGTGCATTCTTTTTTCCCACTCTCTCTCTCTCTTTTTTTCTTTTGTTGTATTTGTGCGTGGAGGCGACAACAATGGCAGCTAAATGAAAAGGATGAAGGGGGATAAAGGGGGAGTGGATAACTGTAAACGAGTGCTACTATCAGCGATTTCGCTTGTGTACTCTTAGGCCATTTATCGCCAACTCATCGTGCACGTTTCTCATTAGTATGTCTCTCTCTCTCTCTCTCTGTCTCTGTTCTGCTCACTCGCTCTCATCTGTCGCCCTCAATTCTCTCGCTTTCAAGCTGGCCGGATATAGAGATGACAGATGCTCTGACAGCTAACAAATTATCGATACATTTCTGTGTCAGCTGTGACAACACTCCATCCAAGCTCCACTCGGGGGAGCACTTTAAATAGTTATGACTAACTGCAAGTTTAGGCAGCAAAACAAACCACAAAAGTGTTTAAAGAAAGTAAAGTTGTGGGATTTGTCAACGAAAGTTGATGAGAGGAAAACTCTTATATTTAAGAACTATGAAAAACTTTTAGTAATAGGAAATTGAAGGCATTTAAGTTATCGGATTTGTCTTAGAAAGTAGATGAACTGAAGTAGAAGGCACACTATGAATTCTGTTCTTACTAAACGAGAAAAATCGGGAAGATTATGTATTGTACTGGGTATAGCTTGTAGAAATTTTATTATTATTCTAAGCTTAAGGCAAATGATGGTTACTTATTAAAAATAACATAGAGAACATTTGGAAGAACTTGTCGTAAACTTGGATATTTAATTCATTTAACTAAAGATACAAATTTTAGGTCTTTATGTGTGTTCTACATTAGAAAAGATTATAACTTCAAAAAGTGTTATATTGAATTATCGATACTTATTGACAGATTACCCAGGTAAACACTAGAGAGGTTGTCAGATGCTTATACAAGATACTAACTTTGCGATTAATTCAAGCAAATTAATAATTTATTTAATTCAATTCAAACATTTTCACATCAATGTTTAGATCGTCTCTTTTCGAATTCTTTAACTTCGATTACATATATAATAATTTTATGTTTTTTCAGTTATAAACTGATAAATTTGTAAAGCAGATTCAGTTCCATATATTAAAGCTTAGAACCTTTAAAATGTGGAATACATTTCCTAGGTAAAGATAAGAGATTTAGTTAATTGTATTGAGCGAAGACTATGAAATAGTATAATAGATAGTAATACATTCTGATTATTAATATGCAGTCATTTATCAAAGTGCAGCAAACGCAATTCTAATGGTAAATTTTTAATGAAATCAACATCTAATATAACATAGACAGTTGTGAATATTAATCTGTATTTATTTAACCGCCAAGTTTAAAGTTAGCAAAGCAAATATTTTCTTGCTCCTTCAATTTTTTTATTTTGCCATAAACTTTACTCACCAGAATTAGTTTGTTGTCCATTGTAGTTATAGGGGTAATGGGAAGGGGAGGGAGGGGACACCGCTGAGTTCGCTTTTTGTGTCGGATAGCAAAGTGGCGATAATCATGACTGACTTTTACAATGCCCGCCTGCCAGCGACAAATACAAGTCTACTGCTTCTGTTCCTTCCTCCTGCTCCTCCTTCTGTTTGCTGCTTCCTCCTTCCAGCAGCAGCAGCTACTTCGCCCACTGCTGTGTATTGTTGTTGTTGTTGTTGTTGCTCTGTTGTTGTTGTGTGTAGAGTGCCATTAGTCGGCAATGCCTCCTTTCGCTGACTGGCGAACACGTTTAATCTGCTTGCCACAGATTTCTATCACTGTCACTGGCTGTTGTCGCTGTCGCTGTCGCTGCCATTGTCAGCTAAGGTCTGGGTTTTCACTTTGCTTGTTGGAGTTTGGGTTTCGGGTTTGGGTTTGGCTCATCGATAGGGCGTCGTCGTCATCTCTCCCGACTGACGCTGTTTTTCCAATGGATTAACATCAGCAGCGAGGAGCGAGCAGCGCAGCGTGCAACGAACAGCGAGAGCAGCGCCTTTTTTTTTTAATGATACACAATTAGTGCGATGATAAATGGTCTGTCAAATGCAGCATCAATGGCTGACACAACAAGGAGACTGCCATTTTTCTATAGTACATACATACTCGTACATATATTTTTATCTCTCCCTTGACTTTGTTGTCGTATCGTAGTTTAGCTTTCTTTTTATACCCGCTAGCCAGAGGGAATAAAAGGGTATTATAACTTTGTGACTGCTGGAACTGTTGTAGCAGGCGAAGTCTTTGTATATTTGGTATATGGTATATTTTGAATTTAGTACCGTATCAATATACCTAAAAGAGCAGTTGGTATATTTTCAGTATATTTTTGGTATATTTTCAAAATGAATATAGCAGTATTTTGCTTTTAATCAAATGGGTGGCGGATATACCATATGCAGCGTTAGGAATATTTTCAGTATATTTATGGTATATTTCTAAAATGAATACCGCACTATATTTCTTTTATTTAAAATTTTGTGGTATATTAATTAGGTATATTAATTAGGTATATTTTCAAAATGAATGCCGCACTATTTTTCTTTTATTTAAAACAAGTAGTGGATATACTAAATACAGCCTTAGGTATATATTCAGTATTTTTGTGGTATAATAATTCGGTATATTTTCAAAATTAATACCGCACTATTTTTCTTTTATTCAAAATACGTAGCCAATATACTAAATACAGCCTTAGGTATATTTTCAGTATTTTTGTGGTATATAAATTTGGTATATTTTCAAAATGGGTAGCGGGTATCTCACTGTCGAGCACACTCTACTTTTAGCTTTCTTTCTTATTTTTTTGCCTTTACTTTAAGTGAAATATCCAGAGAAGCACAGCAGTCAGACAGTTGGGTGCTGGGCGCTGCTAACAACTAATGATGGCAACGCACAGATATTGGATATTAATTGTTACAAATAACAAGCGAAGAAGCTTGCAACTAGGCAGCCAACTCGAGTCTCTTTCTCTCTTCCATTCGCTCTGTCTGTGCTTCGACGATATCAATTAAAATGAAGCAAATAAATTTTAGACACAAAGTACATGTCCAGCAACAGAGCGTGCATCGGGGAACTATTTCTGATTAGCGTCGTTGCCAGGCGGCTGCTGCTGCTGTTGGTTTTCCTTCTCCTGGGGAAATGAAAATGAAACTGGGCCCATAAAATATGCCTTCCTCAGTAGTGTGTGGTCACATTATTTCCCATTTGAGGAAATTCAATGCCATCTCCAACTTTAACAATGTGCGACAACTTGATGTTTCCATCTTCATAGTTAATTTGCTATTGATATTATTACGATTCCATTAAATGCCAACTTTAGTGGCAATCAAACATTAAGCTAAGTAGAGCAGAAGTTTTGAGTTACAATTGCTTGCTTACAGAAAAGCCATTATCTCTCTCTAGTTTTGTAATTAATGCGTGTATGGATAGCCAGACAGTCAGAATTGATGTGTAACACATTTCTTCAATTTATATTAAATTTCAAATCTTGAGTTTGTGGGGTATGAAACTGGGTTGCTTCTTCGAAGTTTGAACTCCATAAATTTCCATAAATTTTTATCCTAATTTGTGCCATATTTAATCAGGTTTTAGACTGCAAAGGTGTCAAATAACTGTATCTATTTTTTCATATTTTTAATTATAAATTTATCACTTTTTCTTCAACCCATTACAAGTCAAGTTTTGATCAATATAAATTGTTCTTCAAGAATTTTTACACATTTTGTATGAAGTCACTTCTTGGATAGTACAAGTTGTCATTTAATTTTCCTTTCTTCATCTAATATTTAGTAACAAGTTCATTAAGAAATGTTTCTACTTTTTCTTGTAATCATTTACATATAAATTGTTGACACATTTATTCATTTATATATTAAAAAATTCGGCAAGTCTTTAACCAATTAACTCGATGCTTTTATTACGAACATACAAGATAAATATTTGCTTTATTTTCAACACAACTCATTCTTTTTAATTCTTATATTATTCTACTTAAAATAGTGTCTAAAAGATTATAAGCTTCTTCCTCTATTAGCTTGTTTTTGCGTTGCTGTCACATTTGTGTCTGACATTTTGTTGCAAGTCTTCACATTTCAAATGAAATATGCCCTGCAACGTATCTCAGCTCGACTTATAAAGCAAACTTATGCAGCCCCTTCTTGCATTTTAATTGGGCGTCAGTTACAAAAGAACGACTACGTTAGGGAATGGAGGAAGAGGGAGTGAAGTACCCAATTCACATAAACAAAGCTTCACACACAGCAAACAACATTAGGCTCATGAGCAAAGAGAGAGAGAGAGAGAGGGGGAAGTCCTAAAACCCAAAATAGAAGAGAAACCAAAACCCAAACTCATGGCATCGACCGACCAAATGTGCAATCTCTGTAATCAGCTGCTGGTTTTGCCAACTGCAACGAGAACTGCAAATGCAAATGCGTATACGAAATGCGATTGCACAGCATGGACAGAAGGGGAGTAAGGGGTGGGGGGGGGGGATGATAGTGATGCGATAGGCATCAGTAAACGGGCTGGCAGCGCTGGCATAACTGTAAATTATCGTTACCAAATCAGGTTGCCACATCGACTCAGATAACGCTTTGGCGGCGGCCTCTGTCTTGTGTGATTTAATTGCGTTGTGTGGTGGAGAGAGAGAGAAGGGGGAGTGAGGAGAGGAGGGTGCCACATCAAAGCCACAGAGCATAACTTCATTTGCATGGCAATCGCAATGGGCAATTGCCTATCGCTCCCCCTCTCCTCCTCTCTCTCTATCTCCCTCAACTGGGAGAGTATCGAGTATCGCGCCCGCATTGTTATCGAACTGCCAATGGGGGATGCTTCAATTTTCAAGCGGGGTTGTCTGCCAGCAGGGGGATGCAATCCATTTTGGCTGCGTAATAACTGCGTTTCCTCCCCCTCCACACCTCCCCGCTTGCTCCTTTCGAGCGGCCGCATTTAACATTTGAACTTTATTATTAGTTTTTGCGGTTGATTTCAATTCGAATGCAATCAGAGCGACGTTGCCACAGTTTGCGGTACGAATGACACATTAACCAACATCCACCCAACCAGCGAGACAGCTACAGTAGTGAGTGGAGGAGGGGAAGGGGGAGCGCAGGGAAGTTGGGGAGCAACGACAGCAGCAAGTGGCTGCCACCACGCGACTTGTCAATCCACATGAGCTTTCTTTTCTCAATTGGTTTTTGTGGCACGTTCTCACTGATTCCACAGCAACAACTGCAGCTCTATTAAATGCAACGCAAGTTGAAGAAATATTTATAGTTTACCAAATATTAACAAGCTTAAAGATGTAGATTTGTTAAATAAGGAAATTAGTATATTTTCTCAATGGGTTTAAATATACGAACTTAATTTGAAAAAAAGTAGTATATTAGAATTTTTTGATTTGAGTATAATCTCCAAGATTCAATCATAAAAGGGGAAACTTCTTACATTTATTTTATATAACTTAATTTTCAATTCTTTTCTTCTTCTTTTTTTAAAATATTAATTTGGATTGACAATAAGTATATGATAACATATTATATTTATTATTGATGTTAAGTGTCTATTTTTTTCTTAAAACATTTGCATGAAGCATTGGCAAAAGCTTTTTGATAGTTTTCTCTATAATTTAAAAACAAACCTTTTAGAATACATTGATTCTTACCTTGGACTATTTTTGCTTAAATCTTGAGCTTCATCATTTTCGCTTGGAAAAACAATCTTTTGAAGTAATGAGAACATCTTTCTTATTTTTGACAGTTTTCTTCATATTTTCCTCAACGGACAATTTGGCAATGTAAATGTAGGATTATTGGATTATTATACTCCTTAGCTGAAAATGATTCTGGGATCATTTCGTTGTACACAATTAAAAACACTTGGAAATTGGTTTTTTTATTTTTTTTTTATTAATTTTTAAATTGTGGTCTTCATCGTTTCGTTTTTAGGTCGTTTGATTTTTTTGGTTTGATTTTCTGAGTTTGCTTTGAAACATTTTAAAGAGAACTTAGGAGCTAAGACGCAGGCGGGGGCGACATTTAGTACTCGACCGAGTAGTCGAAGTAGCCGTAGTTGGGGTACTTCTTCTCAAAGTACTTGGCAAAGGTGTCGTGATAGTAGATCTTGACATCCTTGAAGTAGCCGTTGGGCACAAAGAAGCTGTACTCATCCACAGAGCGATCGAAGGGATAGCCGAATGGTTTGCTGTCCACGAAGCGAGTGCCAGATCCGACACCAGAGGAGTAGGTGTAGTCGAAGTTGGAGAACTGCTCGTAGTCCTCGGCATAGGGCGAGACAAAGAAGTAGAACTGCATGGGCATACCGGACTCCCAACCACGGGGCAGGACCAAACGGTCGGGGAAAGCGTTGTGGGGCTCGCTGATGTCCAGGGGGAATTCGTAGTGACCCTCGCTGGCCAACATGACGTACTTGTACAGTTCGGTGTAGGTGATGCGATCCTCGGCGGTCCAGGTGAACTCCTTGGAGCTGCGCTTGAAGCTGTTCTCGCCGGCAACGAAGGGATAGACAAAGCTGTCGATTTGCACAAAGTTCTGGCTGTTGTACTTCAGTGGAATGGTGCGGCCGAACTCGTCGAATTTGGGACCCAAGAAGATGCGGACAACGCCCTTCTGCACCTTGTCGGACACGATGTTGAACTCGAAGTTGAAGGGCTTGTGGTTGAGGCGAGCCTGACGAGCGAGCAGAGCCTTGTCCCAGACGTATTTGCCCTCGACGAAGGTCATCTTGTCGTTCAGCAGATTGGTGGCATCAAAGTCCACGAAATCGAAGTAGGTAACCAGCTCGCTGACCTCAACGTTCTTGATGTTGATGCCCTCGTAGAAGAGTTCCTGATGGGTGTAGGGAGCCAGGTAGTATTTGAACTTGTAGAAGACATCGGTGAACTTCTGGTAGAACGTGTAGAAGAAGGGATCGCGCATCATGGTCTCGAAGTTGAGGAACACGTTGGGGAACACCTCGTAATCGTAGTAGTCGACATCGGCGAAGTACATGTGCGACAGCACGTAGTAGTAGTTGAAGAAGTACTTGTCGTAGGTATCAACATTGCCTTGCAGGTAGTTGCCAATGAATTTCACAGCCTCGGGTTTGTGCAGATCGAAGACAACGCCGTCAGCGGTCTTGTAGTAGCCGGTCTCGAGCACATTGTAGATGCGGTCGAAGAAGTTCTGGATCTGGTAGAGCATGTCAAATTTGCCGTATGACTCGTATTCGAAGTAGTTCTTGCGGTAGCTGTAGCCAATGCCATTGTAGTAGATCAGCTGAGGATCGTAGCCGTACTCGACCTGTTTGTACCAGAAGTATTCGGGAATATCGCCAAAGCCGTTGGCCAAACGCTCCTGGTAGTAACGGGCCAGAATCTGTTGAACATTGTAAATCCACCATTCGCCGCGACGATCCTTGTTCAGACCGAACTGTTTGCCATCAAGGAAGAAGGCGTAGTCCATGTTCAGGTAGTACCAGTAAGCGTTCCAGCCCAAATCCTCGGTGAAGTAGCTCAGTTTGCTCTCGGAATTGATGAAGTCAATGTCACGGGTGTAGTCGACGGGCATGTAGAAGGCCTGCACTCCCTTAAGGATTTCGGCGTACTTGGGATCCTTGTTGAACTGAGCGTAGTTTTCGCGCAGGAAGAACTTGTCGTTGACATAGAATTCCTCATCCAGACCCATCATCTTCCACCACTGCCAGGTCTTCCAGTCCTTGGTGTAGAAGTATGGCGAGTTGTGGTATTGGGTGAAGTCCTTGTAGAAGATGTCCTTGTATTCCTTCTCGTACATGACGTACTTGCTCCACACATCGTAATCGAATTTCTCAGCGGCGTACACGAATTTGCTGTTGAAGAAGTACTGAGGGAAGATCTCGTAGATCATGGGCAGAGTGATGCCCTCGAATTCAGGCTTGTGGATGACGGCCAGAGTCAGAGCGTAGACAAACATGCCCTCGTTGACATTGATACGGGCCCATGCGACGTTGTGCTGGAAGGTCTCGAAGTCCTTGGCGTAGTAGAAGAAGTTGAACAGACCCCAGGCCTGCTTGTGATGGGTCTTGACCAGAGCACCGAAGAACTCTCCCTTAGGCAGCAGGGCGCCCACCTTGTAGGCCTCCCAGAATTTCTCCATGTAGTAGTCGAATTCCTAGTGGGAACGTGGGGAGAAGTCCTCACTTTAGAGGGGAAGGCAAGAAAGGATGTATTATTTGTGTGGACTCACGGTGTATGCAGACTTGTTGACAATCAGATTGCCGCCCAGCTTGATGTACTCCTCGAACATCAGAGGATCCTCGATGCGGTGCACGATCTCAAAGAGGAACTTCTGCTTGGCCAGGAACGCAGCATCGGCCACCTTCACCTTCGACGAGGTCGGCACACTGAAGGCCGCCACGCAGCCGACAAGGGCTAGCAGGACAATTGTCAATTTCATTTTGAGTAATTTCGTTGACTGCTCCGGTTTTTTTGCTTTGGCTCTGCTGCTACTGCTCAGGATCCAAACACCTAAAGACTGTTGATTTGATCAGGCTGCATCTCGGGTTTTTATACACAAAACTGTCGCTGGCTGCTCCACTGCAATCTTCATATCAGCCTGTCCAAAAATAGCCAACACCCAACCAAAAGAAAAAGAAATTCTAATTCGCAATGTGCAGTTGACACTGTCCGAACAGCTTATCAGTTGCTTTCTCCGCTTGCTCTCTCTTCTCTCACCTGGCCTTCAAAATTTAATTTGTGATAAGTGCAACAGTCCAGAAGCCAAAATTCATATTGTGTAATACTCGCTTGCAGCAGCAGCTGAAGCGATGCTGTTTCTATGCTTCCCCGATAATACGTATACGTATTATAATGTTTTTGAACTGACAATGACATCGCGCGTTTGCCGACGACGTCGTTGACTTTCGGATGCCGGCTTCTGATATGATCATCATCATGGTCATGATGCGCCTCATTTGCTGCCGAAAAGTGTATTTCATTAAGTTAATTTTAGCTATAGGTTTGCTATTGCATATTTGACATTGAACTTCAAGGCTTTATGTATCTTTACGGATGAAGAACTTTCTTAGATCATTAGGAGCTACCTTAGACCATTGACAAATTGATTGCAGATATTCCCCTTGACGGAAACTGATCGACATCAAGTTCCAAAAGATTTCCGCTGTATGCTAAATTTGACAGGTGAAAAGAGGAATTTGCTATGTTTCTTTCTATTGCTATTATTTTAAATTTGGAATTCTTTTTTCTTAACTTGAAAGATGCTTTTCCATAATATATTTTATATTTATTTAGTATTTAAATTTAAAAGTTGCTTTAAATTATATTTTCAGCTGTATATTTTCCTACTTAAATTCCATAGTACGAAGCTTAGTCAAAACAATTCGACCTTCAGGCTGCAAAACAATAGTATTAGAATTCATTTTATAATATATACAAAAATTATTTCGCTGATTTGCTAAGCTCTTAAGCCAACGCGTTGTTGAGCTTTTGCCTTAGTCAAATTATTGTCTTAAGAACAGCTAATTTTATAGAGAGTTTACGATCGGACATTCTCATGATCGTTAACAGCTTTTCACGTGTACGCAACACGCATAAAATAGAAAAGTCCAACGACAGCTGGAGGCACGTTTATTTACAGTTACACGTAACTATTGAGCACGCAATAACAGCAACAGGGGGTGGTGGAAAAGGAAAAGCCAGGGGGCGAAAATAGACTAAGAGTAAAAAGAGAAAGGAAAAGGAATAGCACAGGGAAAACGCATAACAAAGCGTAGAACAAAACTCAGCGAGTTGTAAAGAACTCGGCTGCTTGCCTTTGCACTCTCACAATAAATGCGCAATTAATTTTCATGGCAAAACTCGGAAAAGGAATTTTCGTTTTCGGAAGCAAACGATGAAAATTGTTTCTACAACTTCAATGTGAAAAAATCAACAGCAAACAGCAAGTTGAACCACGACAACAAGCAAGCTGTCAAGGGGTCGAGAGAGAGAGCTTAGAAAAAAAAACAAAATACAAAACCAAAGAAATACGCGAGCTACGAGAAAAACTCCGCAGGAACAACACATTTTGTTGTTGTTGTTTTTGTTATTTAGGTTGTTTTTCAATAAAAATAAGCGTGTGATATATTTATGTATTTTTTACCAAAGAGCATTGTAAAAATGTGTACCAGATACCCTGTAAAAAAATAGCTATGAAAAGTCTTATTAAATTTAGAAAATTAAGAAGCAAAGGTAGAAAAATAAGAAGCTAGAATTTATCTTTATCCATAATCATTTTTCTTTTCAATCATATAAATAGTCTCATTGTCATTCATTAATTGAAGTACAAATTCTCTAAAATAATTTTTAAAAACTTATTAAACATTCTTTACTAAAGATAACTCAAAGTTTCGATGTATAAAGTTTCTTTGAAATTAGAAAATTAGGAAGCAATGGTATAGAAAAGATAGAGAATACTAATTTACAAAAATCAATTTATTTGAAAACGTAATAAGAAATAGAAAAAACATCCCCTAATCAGTATATTACTCTAAAGTTCTAATCACACAATTCCACAAAAAAATGCCATTATAAATGAGAAATGGAGATCAAATATAAATTAAATATAATTTTCCAAGAAAATAAAAAAAAGTCTTATAAAAAGAAACCATAAGGTATACACTATTCTAAAGTTCTAATAACATAATTTCTATGAAAAGTGCATATATTATAAATGAGATAGGTACGTTCTGTCTTTACAGGGTATTTTCTTAGTCTCGCATCTTTAATTGCTTCAGCTTAGTTACTTTATATTGTATGCGCGATGTTTTGCTAAAAAGTTTTTTATTAAAATATTGAATGTTTTTACTTGGGCGTTACTACTTCGCCCCTCCCCCTTCCCTTCCCCCACTCCGTTTCCTATTCCCATCGTCTGCTGTTGCCTGCAGCAATGAAAAGTTTACTATACTTTTAATTTGTTGTTTTGTTGTGTTGTGTTCTGTTGTGTGTGTGTGTGTGCAATTCTTAATTTATTTCATCTCTTTCTCTCTCTTGGGCGAGGAAAAAATCAAAATCGCGCAAATGAGCAAACTTTGCTGGGTGCAACTTTCGGTGCAAAGCAGCTGAATTTATTGCTTTTGAAATGCGGTTGCGCATAAATGTGCAACAACAAAACAGCTGCCCCCAAAAAAAGAATGAAGTAAACAAAATATGTCTGATGTAGTTGTTGTTGTTCTTGTTGTTGTTGTTGGTCCTGTAACAAGCTGTGCTGTGTGGTCTCTGAATGGGTCGAAAGCCGCGAGGCCGCAACGTAAATGAAATGAAATGAAGAAATGAGCGAATGAAATGAAATGAAATGAAAAATCCGCACATAATTGCAAATGCGTGAGATATTTTCCAAATGGCAAAATTATGAAAATGAAATGAAAATGGAAAATGGAGAACCGTTTTTAAGTATTCCATTCAGGTTTCGGTCTCTTCTATTTTTCTCCCTTTCTTCCCTTCCCCTCGCCCAACATCATCTGCGCAATTTTGACGCCTGGTCAAAGTTTTCTTGTGTGTGTATTTTGTTAGGGGGCCGCACTAAGTTGGGACATTTGATTAAATTGCCAATTGGAAATTTTTGCTAGCATATAGTAGAAGGAACACACACACAAAAGAAACGTCTGTTCAAACATGCCCTCTATAAATAAATAAGTTCTAATCTGACAGCTGACCTTCGTTGGTCCAAGCAGACAGCGTGTTTAGTCTTGAAGACGACATTATTCATGTTGATGATAAGCGTTCGCATAGTTTGCGAAATTCACAAAACTTGCAGAGTTTCCATAGCTGACTCATATAGTTTTTATACATATTTTTGACAGCTGATTAATCAGCAGCCTCAATAACTTAGCGCTCATAAATCCTGCAAAGAAAGTGTTTAAATATTGTTGTTAGTGCAGAGAGTATACCCTGTAAAGGAAGGCTATGTTGGGGCATATTATTTAAAGTGATTAAATCTTTCTTTCTATCCTTTTCTTTCATCTATTATAAATTGAAAAGTCTTATAAACTAAGCAGTTCTGCTTAGAAGCAGTGCACTGCACGTGTCGATCGCGTCAAGCAGTCCACACGCGTATGCAGGCAGTGCACTTGCCAATGTCATTAGACCTATGCACAAGTTTATTGCTTTCATTGCGAAATATTCCGCATTGTCATACATCAAGCGAGATATGTCGCGACAGTTGATACTTATTATCATCAAGAATATATATAAATTCGTATACTAAATGGATTTATGCGATGAGGTCAGCACAGTCGCATTAATTCTGTTGTTTATGCATGCGATGCCAATTTAAATTAAGAACTAAAACCAATTAAATATATATTTGCCTAATTAAATTGCATTTAGCGCATAAGCTGATTTCAAAATTTCCAAAACAACAACCAAATCAAACAAAAAAATGTCCAATCTAATCGAATTGAGCAACAAAAAAGCGGCTTAAATCGATTTTCTTTTGTTCGGGGCGGCGACAATATGAAATTGATGAATTTTTCTCACCAAATGAATGACCCACTTATAAAATCCAACTAATTGAGTTTGCTTTTTATATAGTAACACAATAAAACTATTAATCAAGAGAATGTAATTGAGACGGGAGCCAGGGACTGAACTGATATTAATACAATAAGAACAAAGGAACTTTGTTAAGCACTTTATAAATTTAATGGGGTTTAACAAAAACGTAGAACGAAAAAAAAAACAGAGAATCAACAACAGCAATTATATTTAAAAAAGTTCTTTATGGCTTTTCATTTTTCATATACACACATTTTTGCTTGCTGTTTTTTTTTTCGAGGCCTTTTGTATTGTGGAGTGGCCATTGGAACTCTGGCTGCCTGTTCTGTTCTGTTTCTGGCCAAGATTCACTGAGCCTGAAACACAAAAAACGTCTACACACACTGAGCAGAGAGCAGAGAGTAATATATACATATATAGAAAAAATCGCAGTACATGACGCTTGGGGGCACAATAGCGCAAAAGTTTCAAGTGGACTCCCTTGTGGGTGGCATGTGTGTGTGTAGGTGTGTGTGTGTGTGGCACTCTCTCTCATATGTATGTTGGTCGTTGGCATCTGTTCAACGCTGTGGCACATATTCCCACTTTTGCCTTTTATTGCATGTTGTTGCTTAGCCTCCGCTATTGCGTCTCCAGGATATGGAAAAGTCTATGTTTGTGTGTGTGTGTGTGGGTGTGTATTTCATTGTTTTAGAACAATGTAACCCATTTCGCTGCGCAACTGACTTTGATTTGTCCTCTCACTCGCACATCCTCCCTCCTCCCTCTTTATCATACTTTAGATTGTAGTTTCATTTGTTTGTTTAGTTGACGGCACTTTAAAGTCTTCAAGAGTGCTAAATCTTTAATAAATTGCAGTAATATTTGATGATCAGCAAAACTTTGAAAAAAGTGAAATTTTTCTACAGTTCTGAAAGTTACTCTGAAATTCTCAACTACATATTTCACTCATATTAATAATTTCGTTCTTTTTCCCGTCTCATTCATTAATTGAAATACAAAATCCCCCACAAATTTTCTTTAATACTTATTAATTACAATCCCACCAGCTAATTTATATTATGCTGTTGTTTTCATTAAAAATTCTTAACATCGCCCCTGGTCTAAAAATAACTTTCAGCACTGCTTCTTTTCCCATGTCCCATGTCGCTTATGCTGCTTATGTCGTCTGACGTCACTGCCTGCGCATACGTAATTGGCTTAACGTGCTTTGTGTTCTCTGCTGAGAATCGAAACGTTAGCGTTGTGTTGTTGTTGCGCATTTGACGCTCGAGTGACAACAGTCAGGATGGCCGAGTGGTCTAAGGCGCTGCGTTCAGGTCGCAGTCTACTCTGTAGGCGTGGGTTCGAATCCCACTTCTGACAAGACTTTTTTTCATTCGTTTTTTAATTTATTTACACACCAATTATTTATAATATTTTTTGTATGTTATTGCAATAAAGTTTCGCTTGACTTTTGGCAAAGCATAACAACAACATAAATATAAAGCAACTTTATTGCAATTGTTGTTGTCGCTGCGCCCTTCGGCACTTGAAAATGTCTGCGAGTTTGCTTTTTGGAAGCACATGGCGAACATTAACAAAGTTTCACTTGAAAATTAAGTTGCCTGGCTGCTGTGGCTATGGCTGTGTGGTTCTGTGAGAATTCAATAAATTTGCCGTGGGTCATGTTTTGGAACAGTTGCGAGAGTTGCCCCGAAATGAGCAAAAGGTGGAAAAGAGTCAGCGACGGCGGCAATAACAGAAAAACACAGGAAACGGCAACAGAAAAGTTTTGTGCAGGTTTTTCTGCTGTTGCTTGTTTTTGTTTTTCTCCGCTCTGTTTTCCTTTTTTTCTCCATTTTTGTTTTATAGATGGCAACAGCGAGTGCAACATGACGACCAGCAAACGGAACACAACACACAACACACTCACACTCGCCAAAAGCTCATAAAATATTTAACTGCACACACACACACACACACACACATGTGCGAAAGGGTCGTTTGAAATCGTAGAATTGCAAAAAAGTGCGTCCGAAAAATGTTTCTTTTTCACAGTATTTTCTCTCGTTTGGCTCGCTAACAATGAAACTTCTCCGATCCCTTTTTCTTTTGGTTGTTGTTGTTGGCTGTGCGTTTCCTTTGGCTTCTCATTTTCCGCCATTTGCAGTTGTGTTGAAATGCAAACGACACACACACACTCACACTCACATACACACCTGCCGCTCGAAAATATCGAACACCAAAAACTGAGCTGCAAAAATGTGTTGAAGAGCAGCATTTGGAATGATCTCTTCCCCTTTTCACTCACAGGGAAAAAAACAGAATCTGGGTTACAAAGTTTTATTTTCAAATGTTGCTTTTGTGGGTGTAGCACACTGTGAGGGGGCGTGGTCCACAGGGAGGAAGAGGAGGAGGCGGACTATCATGCAGCCGGGGCCAAAGTGAATTTATGCCAAACGCGAATATTTCCATTGATTTTGGCTTCTTTATTGCCATTTTTCGTCCTCGTCGTTGGAATGCTCAAAATGTTGCAACATTTCGAGTTGTTGTTGTCCTCGTTGTTGTTGCATGTTTGCTTTGCTGTTGCAACTAGCAAATAAATTGCCACAGTGATAAAAAAGAGAAGAGAAGAGAAGCAACTGCATCAAAAGAAGAAACGTCGCATTTTCTTTTGCTTTTCCATTTTCCCCATTTAAAGCTGACAATTCGATTATTTTAAGCTGTGCAATAAAACAACGAATGATATATGCGTAAGCAATGAATACATTGCAGCAACACAAATTCAATTTGCGGCAAGTAAATAAATAAGCATAGAAATAGCAAATTGATAAAGGTTTTCATAGCAATTGCTGACAATTTATTAACATTTCTTAATAATAACTTAGGAAAATGTTGACAATTCATTAAACATTTTTTAATAGCATTATTTGAATTTATTTTATTGATGATTTATAAAAATGTAGACAATTTTTTAAACTCTGCTTAATAACAGTATTTCAAGTTTTTTCTATTAATAATTTATGACTACATTTTTAACTAATTTCCCAATTTCTTTTTCCTATCTTTGCAGGTGCGTATACTTGATATTTACATGAAATATTTCCCTTTTGCTTGACTGGCGATAAGTATAACTTAAAATTTGTTCTACCTCTGTTCAGTTAGTTTATTTAGTAGCTCTTTTAAGAGTGAAAAAAAGAAAGGAAAGTAGAGTTCTGTATGCAAATAATGAATGTACTTGAACTTCCGTTGCTTGTCAGCGATGATAAATAACCACAGCAATGAATTCTTTTTGCGTTTCTTGTATGATTTTCCATTTTCCATTTGGTAGGAAATGTTGCTTTGGCCACAGCATCAGCATCAGCATCTTCATCATTGTCTTTGTTCCGTTTCATTGCCGCGAGCGCTTTTATCTTTACATTCAGTTTACTTTATTTCTTTTTTCCACTCCCTCCCTCCAAGTCAAGTCTTTTGTGTGTGTGTAAAGGCCTTCAACCTTGTGAAAACCTGGGACAAGTCCTTGCCCCCTCGTTCAGCATTAAAATGTCGACGACGGCGGCGGCATCACACAGAAAATTATGAAAGGATCCGCTGAATAGCGTTACACACAGAACGAGAGAGAGAGAGAGAGAGAGAACTCAAAGCGAACGCTTTTTCAGCACTTAAGACTTTGGGCTTCATCGAGTTTTCAGTCGCCCCCTTTTCTTTCTTTTCGTTTGTGCCTTTAAATAAATAAACCAAAGTCGTTCAGGCAAAGCCAAACAGATTGAAAGTATGAGAGAAAGAGGAAGTTTTGTTTGACTATGAATCTGCAGATTGAGTGGAGAAAAGTCAAAAGTAGCTGCGCAAAATAATGATAATAGGCTTTTCAATGTTGAGATATTTAGACAAATCGGGGATTTGTGTTGTGTTTGAAAAGCACAAAACTAAACATGATTTAAATTGAAATGTGTTTGTTGTGTTCGGTCAACTTAAAGTGCAACTATTTGAGAATGTAATCCTTTGGGTTATAATCCCGTTCCACGCTCAATTTCATTAGGGTCAACTCAATCGACTAAGCTTGCAGCCAGGTAAAGAGAGAGAAAGAGAGAGAGAGAAGCGTCGCTCGATTTGACATGACCCGCTTTATTTTTCGAGCGCGTGCCACGTGAACCACAAAAGCAGAGCGAGTGTTGTTCACGTCCGGACACACGGAATGGGAATGGGAATGGGGGTTCGTTTTATGGGTCATTGGAGCAGCAGTAGCATCAGTAGCATCAGCAGCAGTTGCAACAGCAACAGCAACGACAACAGCAAAGTGACGTGCTTCGGGCTGCTGTTGAGGCAATCATTGGGTTCGAGTTGATGAAAAGCCAGAGAGCGTGCTGCGACATAACCTACATGATAATGTTCATGTCAGTGGGAAGACACGAGTTAAGGCGCTGCTGGAAGCTCTCTTCTTGTTGTTGCTGCTGTTGCTGCGGGTTGACAGGCAAACGGCATCATTAAACACGAACAAAGTATCATCGTCATACTCATCATCTGCAGCAGCAGTAGCAGCATAAACTTTAGCACGTGCCACAGCCACGACCACACTGAGAGAAACTCGTAAAGCTGCATATATGGCTGCTTTCAATAATTGTTAATCAAGTGTAGACATTAGTTTAATAATGCTCAGTTGCAGTTGCATTTTAATTGATTAGTTGCAAAAGTGACAAACAACTAGCTATACTCATAGCAAACAGCTTTGTAAAGAGTGCAAACTGCTTGACAGTTTGGCTTGATCTGCTTGCGCTGTCACTTGAGTTGATCAGCGTTTAAGCAGTTGAACTGCTTAGCATGGGATATTTACATATGTCATAAATGGTACATTTGTTTTGTTGATAATATAGTAGAGTGTTAGAATATTCTTGATAATTAATATTAGTGCTTTAAGTTATTGTGAGTGATTTTTACTTTTTGTTAGATAATTATACTCTAGTTGACATTTTTATTCGAATTTATTGCAAACAATTTACAAATTTAGGTTTTTCTTCTTAGATTTTAGGTATTCTTCTTAGATTGCCGCATACATATTTTCCCAGAGAAAACAGAGCGATTTGCTAAAATAATATGTGTGAACATAAAATTTTATGAAAAATTTAAATTATTGACCAGGCATATTAAGAATGTACCAAAATGAAAAAAAGTGATCCAATGTACCAACGCATAAAAAATGTACCAGATTTGGTACATTTGTACCAAAAGTGGCAACCGTGCAAGTGGTACATTTTGTAGAGCAATAGACTATCAGCGTTTACTCTTTTTAATTTAATAAATAATTAAAAAGTAATGGAAAACTGTTATTATTGCTTTTAATTATAGCAAGTATAGAAAATGCTTCCTTTTTTCCTTTATGTTTGATTCATATTATACACTTCGTTTTAGTTAAAGATTCTTCTTTTATTCGGGCTTTACTTCGAAAATCTTTGCTTTTAATTTCTCGCAGTGCAGTGCAACTCATTATGGGCATATGTTGTATATCGTGCTGTGCATCTCTTGCTCATAAAGCGGCACACATGCCTCCTGGTCCTTTGGCTAAACCCAACTCCTCCGCCTTCTCTTAAGTTGCGCCAATTTATAAGGCAATGCAAGTCATTGTCTGATTGCGTGTGTGTCTGCGTGTGTGTGTGTATGTGAGGTACGGCTCAAGTGCCTGAGCTTGATCAATTACACCCACTGACACTGTTAACCCGAACCCGGGACGGGACTCGAACCCGGGCTCTTTTGCTACTCATATTTGCCTCGACTGGGGCCGCATATCATTGTCAGTGTAATAAGTGACGCGTGTGCTTAATGCACACACACCTGCGTCCATTCTGGCATATCCTCGCTCTCATTCGCAGTCGCAGTCGCAGTCTCAGTCTCTCAGTCGTATCTCGTCTGCTTCTACTGCTGGCATCTATCTCGTCTGCCTGTTTGCGATTCATTCATGCATGCCTCACTGGCCCAGTTGTGACTATACACACACTGGCTGCCTGCGTGCACCTGACAGAGCAGACAGCAGCAGCAGAGGCTCTTCTACAGTCTTCTCCTGTGTGATGTGTTTGTTTAGGCACATGTAAAGCATCTTATCTGCGTCGTGTAAATGCTGCTGCTACTGCTCTGGATTATGCACAGACAGCAGACAAACGCAGGCACAACTCAGAGGACATTCGCTACCTCCCTCCCTCCCTTCCTTCCTCGCTTGTCCCTACCGAAAAAATACCTTTCGCCATAGATAATTTGGAAGCAGCCAGCTCATGCCGAAAATATCATTTAGTTTCTGTCTCCCTCTCCCTCTCTTGTCTGTTGAAGAGCAAGTCATACAGGCGTGAGCTCCTAATGAAGCACACACAGCTTGAATAAAAGAAATAAGTATATATTATATATGCATTTTGCCAGTGAGGCGCAAAAGTGTTGTGTAACAGCACTTATCAAAAGAGGCTTCTAACAACTGAACAACTGAAGGTCAGTCCGAGCAAAGCTAAGAACGAAAATGTCAAAAGTGAGGAACGTGCTGAGGAATTATTCAAATTTAAAGGCAGCTATTAGTAGAAGGTGTTTTAAGCATTTTGTCTGAATATTTTTGTAAAAGAGAAAAAAAACGAAACGAGAATGAAAATATGCATTAAAAGGCAGAATACAATTTAAGTATTTGTTGGTTAAATAAAAGTAAATTATGGCAGGTTCTATATAGGCACTCAGCAAGTTGGCAGCTCCAACGAACTAAATATTATATTAAATTGTGTTATTTCTTTAACAAATTAAATTTTGTTAAATTGAAGACAAATATTTAATATCAGATGGTCAGTCCCTCTCAACCAGCAAGTGGGCAGTTCCAAATACATTCAATTCTGTATTAACCATAATAACTGCTTAACTCAATTGAGTTGTAACATCAAAATTTAATAAGAACATTTAACAAGTTGTCAGCCCCTTATAGGCAGCAAGTTGGCAGCTCCAAAAAAACATTGAATTATATTATATAAACCTTAATATTTGCTTAACTTACATGAGTTGTAAAATTCAAATTTAATAAGAGCACTTAGCAAGTTGTCAGCCCCTTACAAACAAAAAGTTGGCAGCTCCAAGAAAAAGATTGAATTCTATATTATATAAACCTTAATATTTGCTTAACTTATATGAGTTGTAAAATTCAAATTTAATAAGAACACTTAGCAAGTTGTCAGCTCCTTACAAACAAGTTGGCAGCTCAAAAAAAAAACCTTGAATTCAAAGAAACTTTTCTCTAGTTCTCAGTGTCGCAAAATGCAAAAGCAATTAACGAGTTGGCAGCACCCAGCATGCGAATTAAGTATTACAATCAATTATCCTACAATAAAAGTTGTTCGCCCGCTGCTGCTGGTTGACCTTTGCAGCGTCATGCAATCGGATGAGGATAATGTTGGGGCACAAAAAGGAAAGCGATTGAGAGAGTTGACAGGGATAAGAACAGAGAAAACAGCATTAAGCATACTTAACAGCATATTGACACTCTTGTGAAACTTACTCGCATTTGATCGAGAACGAGAACGAAATGTAATTAAATTTACTTTTTAAAATCAATATAATATCGTTTTTTGCGCCTTTGGCCTTTGGCAACCGTGTTTCGCATTGCGCTTGAGAAATTCCAGCAACTTAACTTGGTTCTTAAATAAAACACCTGGCAATTGGTTACGACAATTTGTTGTCATTACGAGAGTGAGAGGGAGAGCTCTTTTTCACTTATTTTTCTCGCTCTTTGTCATTGCCACAGTTGACAGAAGTTGTTCATCATTAACTGGGTTGCGAGTGAAGGCGGATCGCCTTTACAAAGGGTTGTAGATGATTGCACTGAGCGTAAATAAATGCAAAATAATACAATAATAATTAAAAGTGCATAAAATACAAAGCAGCAGGACAACGAGAGGACTCTCTCTGACTTCGTTACGCTCCTTGCGCCTGTTTCCACTTGACGTAACTTGCGTTAATTGCTGCATAAATGGCGTATAGTCCATATCCTGTCACATTTCGTGTGGCAACCGCAGTACATGCGGCAGACCCGAATACTCGCTGTCGCGTTTTCTCTCTCTCTCTCTCTCTCCCTTTGTCTCACTCTTCCCTCTCGCTCCCTTATCACTTTCAGCCTAAATGAATTTAAAGGCTTTTATGGCTTTTCCTTAACGTATGCCGATTAATTTCATTTTACACAAGGCACGTTCGCAATAAGGTTATGCTGCAGCAAATGACCGCCAGATGGCGTGTTGCGCGCCACTGAAAATGCATCATCAACGAGTCGAGTTAAGTTTGGAATTACCTTATAGAGTATTTACTTTATATTTTAAGCTGAAAACCTTATAAAGTATATTTGACTATTGTCATTAAATTTTGAATTTAAAATTATAGAGCAAAATATATAATTTCTTTACAATTTCAAGTTAAATTGCAGATAAATCTTTGAAATTCGTTATCTTACATTTTTCATTTAACTTAACTTAACTTAACTTGCTTTACATTTGTAATTTTACTTGTCAATATCAAAAGACTAATAGCATTTGCTTTAAAGCATAAGCATTTACTTTAAATTTATAACTTAACTTACAGATAAAAGCCTTTAAAGTAAACTGTATATTTGCCTTTACATTTCCAATTAAATTTATACATCAAAAAAGAGCTAAATATTTATTTAATAATAATCATGTTGGGTACATTTGATATATGTTTATTTTACAGTTTCAAATGAGCTTCACTATAAAATCCCTAGAGTGAATTTTAAACTTGTCAACACAAACTTTATAGAGCACATACATTCAACAAACATTAGCTTTGAATTTATAATTGAACATGCAAAAAAAAAGCCCTATAAAGTATACTATATATTTTGCTTCGAATATTTTCCTTAACTGATAAATAAAAACCTATTTTCACTTTTCATTTTTAATTAAATTTATCGATAAAAAGACATTAAATAAATAAATAGAATATACTTCTGCACTCTCTAAAAATTCTCGCTCTTCTGTGCAAATTTTTATAAATGAGCATTCTTAATTATTGCAATCATGTATTTGTGCGTGCAACAAGCACCGGAAACCGCAAATTCAATGCAATTACATAAATAATTTGATTTGATTCTCATTTAAGTTCTATCACTTTTTTATGCGTATTTTCACAGTAGTTTTTCAATAAAATTATCTCTTTTTTTTTGCATTTTCAATTACATTGCAATTGTAATGCAAAAAGTGCATTTAATTGGCAACTATTTGAAATATTAACGAATCTTGCAAACATTTCATCGCTCTGGGCATAAATTCGATTTGCTTCAATTGTTTGTGTTCTCTGGCGAATAAAATAAAATATCGTTTTGATACTGATGATTTGTGATTGAGTTAACTTCCATGCTTGTGTGCTGCATTTCCTGCCACTGATGTGACTGACGAGGCTAATTTTACTAAATTTATGGCACTTGTTATGGAAAATTGTGATTTGTGAAAAGAAAGAGATTTATTTATGAAGGGAGGCAGAAGGAAGTTGACTTTTATGTATTACAACATTAATATAATCTTGATTTACTAGCAAATATTGTTCTCGATGGTATATTTTGAATGCAGTAGTATTTCAATATACCAAATGTAGCTTTCGGCTGATTTGTAATATTTTTTGGTATATTAACATGGTATATTTTATACATATTTATATTTATATATATTTATATTTATTTTGGTATATAAATATATTAAATATAGCTTTCGATGTAATTCAGTATTTTTTGGTATTTTAATTTGGTATATTATAAAAAATTCCATATCAATATAGAAAATACAGCTTCCAATTTATTTCCAGTATTTTGTGGTATTTTAATTTGGTATATTCCAAAAATAATTCAATATAAATATACTAAATATAACTGTCTGTTTATTTTTAGT
Organism: Drosophila pallidifrons; assembly: GCA_023558445.1. Taxonomy (NCBI): domain Eukaryota; kingdom Metazoa; phylum Arthropoda; class Insecta; order Diptera; family Drosophilidae; genus Drosophila; species Drosophila pallidifrons. Next base: position 25,295,548 of record CM042347.1, on the reverse strand, counting down.
ATTTTTGATACACTAGTTTGGTATATTATAAATATAAATGTATATATTCTCCATGTAATAGTATATTAATATACCATGTATAGCTTTTGGTATATTTTAGTATTTTTTGATGTATTAATTTGGTATATTATAAAATCAACTCCACACTGCACACTCGACTGAAGCGTTTTCATTTGATTTAATACTGTATTCAATTTTGTTTTCTACATTCATATTTAATAATGAACTGATGAGTTTAGTGTTCATTGAGAAATTTCAGTTTTTCGTAATATTTTTCTCTAAAGAATAATTTTACGATAAGTTCAATATTGAACTAGAAAACTTTCCCTGAAGTGGGAGCACTTCAATATCCGACTTGTTAGCCTGCTCTTCCTCTTGCTTTGTGATCCCAATTAGTTCTTCCAATAACTCTCTTCATTAGCCGCTGTCATATTGGGGCTTATCCTTGAGCATTCCATCAGTTAGCACAAATGTAAGCAGACAATTACCAAGTGGAGAGTGAAGAGCCATCGAGAGCCATAAAGGTGTTGCAAGTAAATCCTGAAGCTGTGTGCTATCAAGATGCAAATGGAAGCAGCCAAAAGTGGAGGATTCTCAGAGATGATGAGAATGAGTCTGGCAATTGGAAAGGAAAATAACAACAACAACAGAAGAATAAAAGAAAAAGCAAAACACGCACACAAAACAAATGAAAAGCTAAAGCCAAAAAACCAAAACCAAATCAAACAAACAGTGCAACAAACTGGCAATGGAAAAGAGAAGGAGAGAGAGAAAGAGAGAGAGAGCTGTGATAAGTCTGCGGCCAATACCGCTTCCAGAGATAAGGACGAGTGGAACGGCGTCGATTTCTGATTTCATTTCGACTCTAAATGATGCCGTTTTTCCCTTCTCTCTTCCACTATTGCTGTTTGGCTTTCGTTTTGCCTTTTGATGGCAGACGCCGCCGTCGCTGACGTTCAGCGTTCATTTCAATTAAATGCAAATCTCGGCTGGGGATTTTTCCCATTGAACGCGGTCCCAAAAAGAGGCAGAAGAGAGGGATGGTGTCCAAGGATATGGACATGGACACAACACGGACAGTGAACACACAGAGAAAGAGAGAGAGAGACAGGAAGTTGCTCCTCTGATGCTCCCTGGATGGCGTTGCAAAAGTCGTGGAATGTTTTTCACGCATCGCTGCATTTTGTTTTTCTCTTCTTGATTTTCTTTTTTCTCCCTGTGTGTGTCAGTGTTTTTCTTTTTTTCCCTCTCTGCTTTTCGACTATATAATTTCCATGACATGCATTTCTCTCTATCTCTCGCTGGGTATAACCGCACTTCAAGAGCGGCTTACCAAATTGCTTTTCCTCAAGTCCAAATAAATGGATTTACTTGCAAGAATCTTTAATCGGATAAGCAAGTGGAAAAAAAATTAAAGGCAGCTATTATAATTTTACGAAAAAAAAATATGAACAGCTGCAGCTTACGTTTGGATTAAGTCAATCTCAAATATTAAACGCAATTGAAGCTCTTAGTATTACAGAGAATTTTGGTTTTTGAAGAGGACTTATTTCTGAAAAAAATAATAATCCAAGAAGTAAACAGTTGAATGAATTGAATTACAATAATATTAATATTGTAATTGTTTGTAAAGCAAACTTTTTCTCATAACAAAAATGATTATTCAAAATCAAAACACTTCACAAAATATTTTTCTTAAAATGAACGTCATTATTAATAATTTAAAATAGTTCAAAAGCTGCTGAAAACTAAGAATATTACTGTGAACTCAATCAAAGTTAAATGCTTTATTAGCTTTGTATAGATTATAGATTATGTTATTGATTATATAGATCCCTTTCGTCACCAGTTATTAATAAATAACGAAAGCTGCTAAAAATTAGTTAAATTTCTGCCAATTTAATAAATCTTAAATGCTTTATTTACCTTTGTCAAAAGAAAGAGTAAAATCTTTTCACTTTTTATGGATTCCTTTCGTCACCAGTTGTTAATAACTGAAAAAAAATTGCTAAAATTAAGTTAAATTTCTCCGAATTCAGTCGAGGTTAAATACTTTATTCTTTATTATCTTTTCGACATTTATTACTATGAAAAGCTGCTAACATTATTTAAATTTCTGCCAATTCAATTCAAGTTAAATGTATTGTTAGCTTTGTCAAAAGAAAGAGTAAAATATTTTGTACATTTTCATGTGTTCCTTTCATTATATTAATAACTAGCAAAATATGCTAAAAATTAGTTAAATTTCTCCCAATTCAATCCAGGTTAAATGCTTTATTACTTTACCGTAAAAAAAAGAGCAAATCTTTTCGACATTTATTACTAGCAAAAGTGGCAAATGTAGATAAATATCTCAGAATTCAATTCAAGTTAAATGCTTTATTAACTTTGTCAGAAGAAAGAGTAAAATCTTTTGCACATTTTTTGATGCATTCCGTTCGTCACCAGTTGTGTCGTATACGTAATATTTGGATTATGAGATTAAATGCGCTACTCTTGAAGTATGCAATAAAAGAAATATTACAATCTCTCTCTCTCTGGCGAAAACATGAGCAGCTCTCATGGAACTTGAGGAGCTGTTGCCTTGGGAGAAATGATGTCGCATCCTGTTTGGCTTTTGCAGCAAGTTGTTGTAGTTTATTTTCAAGTTGCCTCTTGCTTCCATTAGTGCGACTTTCATTATTTAGTATACATTTTTTTTCGCCCATACTTATTTCACTGTCTCTCTGGAGGAGTGCAGCATTTTGCTTGCATTTATAAAGTATTTGCATTTTTAATAAACACTGTCTGTTTTCTCCTGCTTCCATCCTCTCTCGCTTATCAGTCTCTTAAAGGTGTGGCAGGCAGACAGGTTGCAAACTCTCTCGAGTGTCCACCTTATTTATGTTGTGCTTGGTCACTCATTCCTTTTGTTGGGTAAATATTTCCTCTTCCGCTTGCAAATGTTGCGGTTGCGAGTGCAAAAAAAGATGTCGAGAATATTTGTGAAATTCATTAAGAAATATTTAATAATCAGCTTTCATATAAAGAGACAGAGAGAGAGAGAGAGTCGGTAATTTGTGCTTAAGCAGGACAACAGCAATGGAAATTCCTCTGGTCCATCATAAGTCGCCCGATGCTTTCGTTGTCACGTTCCTTGAACTGCGAACAAAGTCAAACATGGATACGTTGTCACCGCAGTGTAAAATCCTTGAGAGGAAGAAGAGGAGGAGAGGAAGAGGAAGAGCGAACGATGTCCGGCATTTGTAGATTTCGAATGCCAGAATTTACGTTATTTTCGTTGAATTTGCATAATTTGGAGAGGCAGACAGAGAAAAAGGCTCGACAGTCAGTTGATTAAAGTGATAGACTCTCTCTCTCGTCGGGTTATATTCTTTACAACGGTTCTTTTTTTGTCCTCCTTTCTGTTCCTTTTTTTCCTTTCTCGTTTCGGAATCCGCTCCGCTGCTTTTGTGAATCGTCTGGCGGATTCAGTACGGTCTGCTGCGCCTTTGTTCAAATACATATAGCATACTATATATATATACATAGTGCTTGCTTTATGAAAGCGTGGTTGGGGGCATGCAACTTGGGGCGAGTTGGGGAAGAACTCCTCCTGCTGCCGCTGCCTCGGGATGGGAACGTGTCGAGTTGCAGTTTACTTTGCCGTCTCGCATACATTTTGAAAGTCAAGGTAAATATTAGATTTTGGGTTGTGAAAATTTTTGGCTGTTTGCTACTGCCCAGCAGAGTCCTTCTCTATGTGTGCTAGTGTGTGTGTATTAGTGTGTGTGCGTTGCCGTGTTGTAGATGTAGGTAAAACAAATATTAGCTTACAATTTGTGGGCTTACATAGTTTGCCGGGGTCGGTCAAAAGGCCCGCGGTGGCATTAAACATAAGTTAGCTGCAGCGTGGCCTACACACAAAGTTTAGAGAGTGAACAAGAGAGAGACAGTCGGAGCAAAAGAGATAGCTAGAGAGAGAGAGAGGGAGAGGGAGACAGAGAGTGGTCACAAAAAGTGTGTGTTTACTTAAATAGTTATCAAATGATTGAATTTTAATAGCAACCCAACTGAAACTTGTTCAGCAACAGTGCTCTAGAAAAATAAACATTACATGGCATAAAATACAGCATTTTATTTGCCTAACAAATTACTGAATATTTATTTCAAGTTTTCCATTAAATAGATAGGAATATTTTTCAAAAATAAAAACCATTTTTATGTATTTTGCTTAAAATCAAGATTAAGAATAAAAATTGAGTATTTTATGAAATGGAATTATGAATTAAAATTGAAAAAGAATTTATTTCTAAAGTATTTATTTTTCACTTAATTTATAAAACAAGTAAGAAAGCTACAGTCGAGTGTGCTCGACTGTGATATACCCGCTACCCATTTTGAATATGAGCAAAACAGTGCGGTATTAATTTAAAAATATACTAAATTAATAAACCCCAAAAATACTAAAAATATACTGAGTTCTATATTTGGTAGATTGATCTATTGCATTCAAAAAACACCATCGAGTAAAAATATATGCCAGATTGTCTACCAAGGCCTGAATTTAGTATATTGATATATTAAGTACTACATTCAAAATATACCATAGAGTGTAAATATACCAGATTATCTATCAAAGTCTAAATTTAGTATATTTATATAGCAAGTACTACATTCAAAAAATGCCATCGAGTAAAAATATACCATATTTATTATCAAAGTCTGAATTTAGTATATTGATATAGTAAGTACTACATTCAAAATATACCATAGAGTGTAAAATATACTAGATTGTCAGCCGAAGCAATTAAGATCCTATTAAATTGGACGTTTTTTTTTTCCTTCTAAAGTATTTCTTTAATAACTTCTACAATTTTCATTTGATCGCTGGCGACTTCAGAAATATGCCACAAGTTTATTCTGTTACTAAATTTTCTAGTAAAGTAATAACTTTAGTATCTTTTCCCCAAACTTGTTTTCACAATTCCTTGGTTAGTTTTTACTCCTCAGCTTTTAGCTTCTCATTTCTCTTTATTTCTTTAGCTTTCTCTTAGTCTGGGTCAATTTATAGCACATTTTCACATTCCCCCATTAATTTTTCTTGCTCCTTTTGCTCTTCCAAAAAAATATCAATTCCATGTGTAAACACTCGAGTGCAGCTCATATTTGTGGCTGCAATTCCACAAGCTAATTTCTCTAGTAATCCCAGCATTATCTAGATTTCTCCTTACTTTCCATCTCCCAATTTGTATTCCCACCTGTGTGTGTGTGAGTGTGTGGACATTTGTCGGTGTTTTTTGCATGTTTCATTACGATTGCAGCTGTCTCATTTTTGTTGTTGTCGCAACTTCCCGTTGCTCGCTTTTTGTTACAAAGCTTTGTTGCTTTTAATTAAAGCACCAAATTAAAAATGTCGCTTTATCTCCACTGCATGTGTGCGTGTGTGTGTTGAAAGTTTCGCTGTACTTTTGAGCAACACTCTGACCCTCTCAACCCTTCTCCTTCTCCCACTCTCCCGCTCTCTCCCTCTGCTTATCGGGCAGACAGTTGTGCACACGTCGTCCCACGTGTCACGTTAAACGTCATGCAAACAAAAGGCCTGTCCTATTTGAAAAGCTCGCTGAATAAAAGCTTTTTTTCCGCCCATTAATTTCAAGTTTGTTTTTCTGTTTTTCGTTTGTTGTTCTCTTTTTCGTTTCGTTTTTTTCGGCGCATTCATTGAAATGAAAAGTGTGAAAAGGGAACGAGCACAGTCTCTCCCTCTCTCTCTCTCTCTCTGTCTTTCCTTAACCAGGTTGCATCTAGCTGACCATGTAACCCTTTCCCCCTCTCTCCTTAATCCCCACCAAAAAAAGCGCATATATCGCTGTGAAAGGTTCAGGCATTAACACACACACACACACACTTGCAAAAAGGAACGCTAAAAACTTTTTCGCTCTTTGTGGTTGACCGCTTGCAGTCAAAGTTAAAAGCTGGGTTAAAAAAGTTCGCTGCGACATCATTGATCAAATGAGGGGACTGACAAAGGGCGTGTTACTTTATCCGTAATGATTCCACAACACTACGATGCGGGTTTCTCTCTCTCTCTCTCTTTATCTCTCTTTCTTTTTTTTTGTTTAAGGGTTATTGTCTGAGAAACAGGATGAACGCAAAGAATAAAAGAATAAAAGCAGAAGCTAAAGACTTTTCGAGTTGATAAAATAAACCAAGCAAATGGTTAAAGAAGAAATCTTTGTGTATATCCAAGAAATTCACTTGCACTAATGCTAAAACTTTTCGCGATGTTGTCAAGGAAATGTTGAAGAAAGAAAGGGGGAAGAAGAAAATTAAAAGAGAGAAGCAGAAATAATATTTCGAAGTAAACCATAAATTTTTAGTATTTAACAAGTCAAGTAAATGAAATACTAAAAATATACTTATTTGGCAAAGAAACAAATAGATGTAGTATTTAACATATCAAAGAAATTTAATACCAAAACATATTTGAAGTATTTAACACATCAAGCAAATTAAATATCAAAATTATAGTTATTTAGCAAAGAAACAAATAGATATAGTATTTTACATATCAATGAATTCCGATACAAAAATATACTAAAATAAAATTTGTTGCATTCAACACATAAAGGAATTAAAATACCAACTTTATTCTTATTTCAATTGTGATATATTGAATTAGATTATTTAAAGAACAACTAGAGAAGTTTAAGATTAGTTTATGGAAAAAATGTCTCTGAAATTTAAGAAACAAATATTGTCAGAACAAAGGGAACTAGCTTACCTGAAGAAGATATGAAATAATACTAAAAAATGTTTGTAGCACAATATTTAAGAATGAATAAATAATATGAATACCAAATATATCTTCATTATAATACATTTATTTGCTTAATTTAAAGAACAAAATTCAAAAAAATCATTCAATATTTTCAATTTGGTATATTTATTTATTTTATTTCAAGAACAGAATACCAAAAAATCCATTAATATTCTCACTTTAGTATTTTATTTAAAAACTTCATACCAAAAAATTCATGGAGAGTTAAAAATAAATTTCCAATGCGTTATATTTTAACTTCTTAATTTAAAGAACCTTCCCGGAAAACTCAATATTTGGTTTACCTGTAAGAAAACATTCTCTAAAATGCTAAAATTAATTAAGATATCCTCCAAACAAAAGAGGGAAAAGAGGGTTCCCCAAGAAATTTTAATAATTAAGAGAAAGGCTTCCATAAGAAATTTTAATAATTAAAAGAATTTACTTGGAGAAAGGTTTCATCAGAAATTTTCATAATTAAAAGTATTTACTTGGTCAACTGAAAGAAAGGCAGAACTAATTTAGATTAACTAAAAAAAGGGAAAACAGTTTCAGTTTGGGGAAAAAGGTTAAAGATATCAGGAGGAAAGATGTTGTGGCAAGAAAAGCACAAATAGAACCTTCGAAGTAGAACCTGGAAGGGAAAGCGAAAAACTTGGTTAGACTAAAAGCATTCGTTGTCGTTGTTTGACGCAGAATGCAAAATGCCATTATTTTAGTAATGAGTATCCCTTGGCCAAACAAACACCTTGGCATAAGTATAATTACCGACGACTCCCAGGGAGATTTAAGCGGAGCAGCACTTGTTGTTAAGTCGCTTTCCCCTTACTTCGCTTTCACCCTTTGTGAGTTAGTTTATCAGAGAGTGGCTCAGCTTGTGACAGCTTGACAACTATCAGCGGTTGGTTGCGTTTTCCCAGACGCTAAAAAAACTCAAATGCGACTCTCTCTTGGCTAAAGTAAACAAATGATAAAAACTTTGCAAGTTCTTCTTCTCGCTGCCGCTGTTGTTGTTGTTGTTGTTTTTCCTTGCTGCTAAACGGGCAATCCTTTGTGCAGCTCGCCCGCATTTGCATATCAGGCAACAGGACTCTGGGAGGCAACTCTCGACTTGAACTCGTCAGGAAACTGCCAGGCAGCTGCATTGTTTTCCTGCTCTGCGCCATTTTCAGCTCTTTAGCATTTCGTTTTCCATTTTCTGTTCTGTTTTTTTTTTGCAGCTACTTTTTTTGTCGCCTTTAATGCCGCCTAATTGCCTAATTAGGCATTTACTTGTCGTCGCCCACCCCACTTTCGAAATGTTCCCCCTCCAACTCTCAGTACTTTTTACAAGCTTTTAGTAATTTGCACTTTCGTCTCTTTGCAGGTCCCGATGATATACTGAAATTTCTGGGCAACGAGAGTGTCGTGGATCACTTCAAGCTCGTCACCAAGGATGGCAACAGCCTGCTCATCGGTGCCAGGTGAGTTTACTTTTTGTCTTTTGCAACTGGAAACGCCTTGCCACCAGGGGTGTGTCTTCCCCTATCTCCCTCTTTCTCTTTGGGTGCTCCACTCAACCCAAATCGCAAGCTGCGTCTGAGCTGCGGACTCTCACGAGGCCTTTTGGCCTGCAAAACTGCAAAACTGGCCGCCTACTTTTTCACTTTTAATTCCGCTTTGTTGTGCTTCCTGCGACGCCTTTGTTCCATGTCGAGAGGGCGTCGGCAAAGGATCCAAAAGGAAAGTTCTCTGTTTTCCGCTGCCCCATTTTTTTGTGTTGTTCTTCAGAGAAGGCGCCGCGAATATGAGTCAAAGTTTGCTCTGGCGCTGCACTTTATGAGTTTTATACGGCGGCCACTTTTGATGCCTAGAAAGTGGTTTAAACTCTGATTAAAGTTTTTTTTATAATTGCATTGCTCATACGCCATGGTGGCTGTCCCAAAACTAGATTTGTTTTCTATGCTACGGGCAGTTTGTTTGTAAATTGTTGAACAAATAAAACTGTTTAAGGTTTAGTGGTGGAACAATTAGTATTATATAATATTATATTTGAAGGGAGGAATTGGAAGGTGGCAATGTGAAGATTATAGTTTTAGGAGATCAATAAAAGGTATGGAAAATTCGTTCACTTTTCATAGAAAGAGAAATCGTTATTGCTCAAAGATAAAACAAACTTGTTTATTAGTGTAAAAGTTATAGTTGAGGAATCAAACTTGTTGATTAATCTAAAAGTAAAAGTTGAATAAGTTCAGGAAACTAACTTATTGATTAATCTTAAAATAAGAGTTGAAAAAGGTGAGGATATTTTAAGGAACTATGGGAATTTATATAGCTAAAAAATATTTCACATTGCTGAAGAATTAATCAATCCTAACCTAACCTATCATTGTTTACATTATTATAATATAATATATATAATCTAATTATATAATTAGATAGATTATAGATGAAACAATTGCCTCAAAATGTGTTTAAGAAACTAAGAAAGTTTATTGATCCCTCACCCGTCATACTCGTACTTTGCTTCCTGTCTCCAGACCACAAGAACCCTTTACGGGTTCCCCCAGATAGGATCGCCAGTATCTGAGATCTGTTATCCTACACAGCCATCCCACTCACAAAGGGTTCAGTAGAGGATTTTTGGCAGCCATCCTTCCAAATAATCCTTTGCAAATATATTCTAAGAGGATCTCTTAACTCTTGAAAAATATTTGAAAAAATTTCATGAGTTTTTTTTTTTTTTGAAGATCTCTTTAAGAAGAAGAACTCTTGAACTCTTGAAGAAAATATTGAAGAATGTGTTGAATGTCCTTAGTTTCTTACACTCGTTTTACTAACGATTATTTTGAAAGAATAGTAACTATTCAAAGAGAAGATCTTGAAGTCATGAAGAATATTTCCCACTTTCAATTTAAGCATATTTTTTGAAACTGAATTATTTCTCTTCTTCAAAGAAGTTGTCAATGAAAGACTTTCAATTCATTTGAATATTTAGTAAGCAATTACGAGTAATATGAATACACAAATACAAATTGTGTCTCTCAAAAGGAGTTAAAAGAAGGATTTTAATAGATGAGGAACCAACCTCTCCTCACTTCAAAAAGAACTCTAAGCAACAAAGTCACTTTGATAACCACAAATGGATACGCTTACTTAGCAGGTGCCTTAGTTTGTTCTAATGAAATTAAGGGCTGCTTAAAATATTTTCCTATGCGGCAACCACATAAGCAAAAAGCGTCTTCAACTTTTTGAGCAACTGCGATTTGCTTGGCGAAACATTGTAGAGAAAGAGGGAGCGAAAGAAGTCATTATGTAGACTTAATAGGTAACCAGGAAACCTTGAACACCATTCCCGAAAAAGTTTTGCGTTCCCATATAAGGATTTTATGCGTAAGAATTTTCTGAATTTGGCATTAAGCTGAGCGTTGCAATCACACCGAAGGGGTGGGTGGAAAGCAGAAAGTCTTGACAGCCAGGCAACAGTTGAAAGTTCAAAGTTGAAGCCTTTAACAAGTTAACCTCCCTCTCTCTTTCTACCTTCTACCTGCGACTTTCGTAATGTCAACTTTTTTGGGCGTATATGTGTAGGTAATGTGTTTGTGTGTGTGTGTAAGCCTCGTCGTCAGCATTTGTTTAACATGTTTTAAATGAAACTCCGAAAATGCAGCGAAGACGAAGATGAAGGCGTGGAAGAGTGCAAAATCCACATAAAGCAAACTTCAATTTACTTTTCGCACACATTGTATTTAATTTAAGTATATGAAAAGTTCGCAAGGCCAGACAGCAACACAACTTGGTGAAAGGGGGGAGTAAGGGAGAAGGGTAAGGTAGTCAGAGCCAGAAGCTAACGTGTGCGTGTGGTAACTTTGATTTTGCAGTGCTGGCAAAAGAAAAACAAGAAAAACGTTGAGCGAAAACTTTGCAGCAGGTGCCCCCAAGATATGAAAGGTTGACAGAGCGAGAGAGGGAGATGGTGAGAGGGAGAGAGTGAGTGAAAGAGGGGATGAAAGCGAGAAGAAAATGGGGCTGCTAAAGTTTGAAGCCGGGCTGAGCCTCGAGTGGTAAACTTAAAGGGTTGCCACAAGAAGCAGCAGCAACAAGACAAAAGTAAAGAACAGGGAGGGGGAGGTTAAAAGAGGGGAAGAGGGGGAAGGGATAGCTGACAAAGTGTAGGAACGTATTGTAAATTCTGTCGTTGGGCACAAAAAAAAACCGCAAAAGATGCTTGCTGTGAATGTTGTTGCTTGCCAGGTTTATTATTTACAGACATAGACAATGGAAAACCCGACTGACTAGGGGAGTAGACTTTTCAGTCTCCACTCTCTCCCCACTCTCCACACACACACACATGCAAATGTGCGCCAGCTGACACACATATTAAAATGTTGCATACTTTCCGGCTCGCTTGCCCAGCACCAGGCATAATAAACTTGTGTGTGTCTCGCTTTTCTACTCTTCCTCTTCTCTCTTTCGCCTTCTTCTTGTGTCTGTGCATGGCAAAAGAACCCTAGGAATTTGTGCCAAAGGAATGCGTGCAGCTTGTAAGACAAGACGTCGCCACACACTTCTTCTCACTCTCTCTCTCCTCTTTTCTCTCCCCCTCCATCACAGACCCAGCAGACAGTGCAAAACTTTCAAAAATTGCAAATAGTTTTTGGTAATTTAATATTAACACGAGTTGGCAGTCCACTTCGACTATGTACAACTCTGTCTCTCTCACTCTCTCGCTCTCTTCTCTTGCTCTCTTTGCTTTGTGTTTGTTGCGGTTTTCGCTCAGGCCACGCACACTTACACACACACGCACACTCGTTGCATTTTTGGAAATGTAGCACAAAATGAATTTTCAAAGGCGCTGAGGGAAAATGTTTGGTTTGGTTTTCGCAATTAGTGCGGTTTTGTGCCATCGTTGCATTTAATATTTCCCATTGCCCCTTTTCCCTCTCCCTCTACCCCTTTCTCACTCTCAACTCTCGACTCGCCTCACAAACTAAAAAGTATCACACCAAACACAACTAAGCCACAGCTTGTGGCAAGCTGCTCTTAATACAAATAATAATTCCATTTTCACAAATTAAGAGCACAAAATACTGCAAACACAATTAATGATTTGGGTGGCAAAAAATATATATTTTAAAATTCAACTTGATTTCTGTCTAATGGAAATAAATTTGGCACAGCTTTTGCTTGATTTTTCAAATTATTTGGTTTGCTCAAAAAGTTACTTGAGTATAGCAATGTTTACTTTGAATGATATTATAGATTATAGATTAGAAAAGATTATTAAAAATGCATTTAAAACAATTTTATACAAAAATAATGGCCATTATTTAATTCTATAAATTTAAATTTTATTAAAATTATGTTTAACTATTATAAAAGGATTTAAATGAAATTTATGATAAATACTGAAGCATTAAATTGATAGATTATGAAAAATATATATAAAGACAGTTCTTAGATTTTACAAATGGAAAAGTTGTAATCCAATCAATATCCAAGAACAACAGAACAGTTATTTTAAAGCTAGTTAAATGTAAGGTGAAAATAAAAATAATAATAAAAAAATATAATAAAATATAATTTTTAAAAATCTTTTCTTTATTATAATCTTTACTTTACATTCAATTTGCTTTGACATAATCGTTCAGTTGCCACTTTACTCACCTATTATTTTCCTTCTACTCGAATCCTTTTTGCTGTTTAATGAATTAGGCAGAAAAGGAAAAGCGCGTGAAAAACGCATTTTGCAGCCACTGTGTAACGGGATTTGCTTTTGCAGTGTTTGCTACGCTTTTTGTTCACACATAATTCATTTATGCCATTTCTCTATTTTTTGTGTGTATCTCGAATGTTTAATGTTTACTCCTTGAACGCTTGTCGAGCAACAGCGAAAGCAACAAAAACAACGAGAATGCAATTTACGACAGCCAACTAAAACATTTATGATTTTCTTTTTGCCATTTCCCTCGCATTTACTTGTTGTTGTAAATTTAATTACATGCATAATTTCCGGCTTGCTTATTTCGTTGGATAAACGTAATGAACGAAGTGTGTAGCGAGGCAGTGTAATGTGTGAGTGATGCCATAAAGAGAGAGAGCGGGAGAGAGCAAGAGTGTGGGAGAGGGGGAGCGAGGGGGAGGAGCATAATGAGCCAGCAAAATGCAAACACAACAGAAACGCAAGCAAACCAGAAAAAATTAAGTGAGCGCCAAACACACGCATACAAATTAGTGTTGTACTAGTATTGGTGAGCAAAGCAGCAGCAGCACCAGCAGCGAGTGTGTGTGAAGAGAGAGGGAGTGTGGGAGAGCAAGAGATGTGTGTGTGGGGGGAGAGCTTGTCGGCTTTTTGCTAGCTGAGTTTTTGCACGCATGAACGCATTTGTATGCTGGCTTTGTCGTTTGCCAGAGTTGCCACTTACGTGATTAATGGATTTTTAACAAGTTACACATTCCGAAAGGAGACCCAACTATACACAAACACACACACAGGCACGCATACGTGCACGCACACACACACACGCACACAGGTCCACTTAGGCGAACTCTGAGAGAAAGAGCGTCAAAGTAACCAAAGAGGCAGGCAATACTAGAGCGGGGGGCAAAGCCAAAAAGCGAGGGTTGCACACTCACCTACTCACATACGTATGCGTATGGGTGGGAGCAGGATAGCACACCATACTAAACTAGCATGACAGGGCGGAAATGCGAATGTGACACGCGTTTTGCATGTGAAACGTCATGAACAATGTTGGCAGCAGAGGGAGCAGAGGGGAAAAGAGAGCGTAGAGGCAAAAGCAACAAAAAACAGAGCAACAGCAACAGTAGAAATGAAATGATGGGAAAACGGAAAGTAAAAGAAAAGCAAAATAAGCAAACGAACGAATAAGTTCCCCTACCTTTAACATATTCACATTCACATTCACACACACACACACTCGAGACTGTCAGGTAACCAGGCAGCGGCAGCATTCACTCTTTCTCTGCTCTCGCTATGCAAAGTCAAAGTGAATTTGTTAAGTTGCCAAAAACAGCAGCTAACGCGATAGGGAGCAATGTTCTCAAAAGCAGAATGGCTGAGAAAACAGGCCACAAATTTGTGCAGGTAATCAGGTTTTTGCCATCTCCCTCACATTTCTATTTGTACATTGAGTCCAATTTAATCATGCCCAAATTGATTGAATACGCAGCACAAGTGGAAAGAGTTAAGTGTGTGGCACATTCGAAGAAATCTTTAGATGTTCAAAATGCAAATTTAAAAGAAGAAACTTTTGCAAATTTATAAATTTTTAGTAAAATAAATATTTCAAAGAAATTTAAAGAAACTAAAAAGCAATGCGAAGTGTGAAGTAATATATTTTGCCAACTACAAATTGAGTTTATATTGAATAAAACTATTTCAAAAATTAAAAAAAAAGTATTTAGGAATCAACACAAATTTTAAAAAAGTGAAAAAAAAAAGATTTGAACATCTCTCCCCGACGGGGAATTGAACCCCGGTCTCCCGCGTGACAGGCGGGGATACTAACCACTATACTATCGAGGATGTTGATCAACGCCTCGACTAAAAGCAAACTTCTAAATATAGCTAGCATTTTACTTAAAAGATTTCTAAACTGAAATTAGAATGAATTTGTTTATTTATAACCTCTTTCGGTGGTTCACATTATGCTGCTAATTTAAAATGTAAATTCAATTTGCTTAGTATTTCGTATAATAAAAATCGTCACAATCGCTCAACTTTTAATTTTTGTTGAACCTTGATATACATTGTTAAATTTTCATCACAATAGAACAAACATTGCATTATATTCTACATTTTCCACTGCATTTGTAGCTATTGATGCCACACTAGCGCTATCTACTGTTCATGGTCAGCTAGCATTGTATGTGGATAGATTCTAACTAGAATATTTTCGGCTGCTCACACTGTGCTGCCAATTAATAATTTCGCTTAGCATTTTCTATAATAAAATTAGTTACAATATTAATTCAATATTAATTTTTTCATCACTATAGAACAAAATTTGCATTATTTGCCACTATTTCCACTATTTTCATATCATAGCTATTGATGCCGTGCTAGCGTCATCTACAGCTCATAGTCAGCTAGCATTGTATTTGAATTACATTCTAATTGGAATGATATGCGATTCAAAACTGGTATCAAAATTACTTTCAATTGCTTAGCAATATTTTCTCTTACAAACCACACAGAGAGTAATTGAGTCGTCGCAAACTGTTGAAATATCAAATATAAATTGAGTGACAAACATAACGAGCTCATTTTGATATTATAGCTAGAACTGCACTTTTTAATTATGGGCAAAACTTCTGCTGCGCAATGTCAAACTCGAGTTGGAATGGCAAAAGTTTTTTCGGGCAAGGAAATGCAATCTAATTGTCGACGTCGACGTCAACGTCTCAGTGCTAAGTATCATCGTTGTCCTTGTCGTTGTCATCAGCATTTTTGCAGTAGTCGCTTTAATCCTTCATTTCCCGCCTCACTCACTTATGCAAATCAGTTGAAGAAGGCTTTTTCCTGTCCAAAAATAGAAAAGGAAAAAGATTTTCTCATTTTCCTGCCACTTGACTTCGACCTGGAAGCCACTCGACTAACTCGACTGGCTGGGAAATAATCGCTATCGAGTCGTAATCGTAATCGTAATCGTAATCGTAATTCAGCGTTAAATTTGTTATTCACGGATTTCGTCGTTTGTCTTTATCTGATCTATTTTTTAGGGCTTTGCCACATGGAAATTGGGTTAACACATTAAGTCGACATATTCTATGTGTGTGTGTGTGTTGTGTATGTTGTGTGTGTCTGCCGCAATGTGCCGCCAGCTGTTGTCGCTCCCCCTTCCCCCTTCTTCCCTCCCTCTTTCAGTTGGCAATCGATTGAATGACGACAAAGGCGGAAATAAAATGGCTAAACGAAAAAAAACCATTTCAACGTTAGTCGCTCTCTGCCTCTCTCTTCTCCCTCTCTCTTTCACTCTCTGGCATATGTCGGCCTATCTTTTTGGCTTTTAACGTCTTTTTCAGCGTGCAACGAGCCTGCTGCACAGTGGCACCAAATTGCACAATATTGATTCATTTACAGTCTCTAGATAACTCACCTACACTGAAAGAAAAATTAAGAATAAAATCTTAAATTAACATTGTTTGATATCAAAAGAAAATCAAGAAGTTTTGGTCTTAAATCAAGATCTCAAATTAACAAAAAATCAAGATTGCCCAACATTGAAATCTCAAAATTGAACCAAGAAGATAAAATCTTTAATCTAAGATTGGTTAATTTAAGATTGTTTAAAACACAACATTTAAAAAAGTAGATTCTAATTTCAAAGAAAAGGAATTCCAAAACTTGAAGAGATCAGAAAAAAATCTTTTTTTTTAAGATTAAGAATTTTGATAATCTAGATTTGCAATCTTCTTTTCAATTTAGAATAAAACATTCCTTAATCCACGTTTCAATCTTCAAATAAGACCTGAAATTGAAATTTAGCATAAAAATCTTAATTTATAATTTTTTCGAGTTTAAAATCATTTTTCAAGATTGTTTTTGGTTTTTAAGATCGACTAAATCTTAAATTAGGATTTGAAATTTACTTTTCAATTTAGTATGAAACATTCTTGAATAAGTTTTTAATCTTAAAATGCAATTTAGCGTACAAATTTTGATGGAAGATTGCTTTTTTTTAAGATCGAAAAAGTTTAAAATCAAAATTTGTAATTTACTTTTTATTCTAAAATGTTTTTCTGTGTATAAAAGACGATGAATTCAACACGATAAAATTCAACTTCAATTGGAAATATCATTTTTTATGCACTATATTTTTAATTTCCTCTTGCGATCCACTGTGCAGTGTTTTGGGCAATTCAATTTGCTGCATGCAATTTTCCTTTGGCGTGGCGCAAATTCGTTTACACACACATACACAGAGACAGAGGGAAAGTGGCACACACGTCGTATGCTCGATTTTGTTGCGTCCATCTTTTATTTCATTTTCATTTTATTCGTTTGCTCTTTCGCTTGCCTTTGTGCAACTGTGCAACAATCATTTTTGCGCCACAAATTCATTTCCGTTCGCCTTTCTCTGTGTGTGTGTGTGTGTGTGAGTGTGTGCACAACAATCGCCAGCTAATTTGCAGCGATTTATACGCGCTTTTATGTGACTCTCTCACTCTCTCTTTCTCTCTCTCTCTCTCTCTCTCTGTGTTGCATACCTCATGGAACTCGCGGCTAGCCAAAATGAATTTTTAGTGGAATTTTATCAAGGCGCCTTGTTCGCTGAGTTTTCTCCTCGGGCCTTGGCTGATTTTAATCTGCAACGCAATGCACACTCTCTGTTTCTCTCTCTCTCTTTTCCTCTCTTTCTCTTTCTTTCTTGCTTTTTTGCTCACTCTCGTCTTGATTGCAGATTGTAGATTGAATTGTGAAACAAATGTCCTTCCACACGCTACCGCTTCTCTTCCTCTTTCCCCTCTTCCCCTATTTCTTCTCCATCTAGACTAACAATAGCAGGCGTTGCAAGAAGAGGCTTCCATTGTTGCCACACTATACGCTATTGCCTACTGGGCATTGTTTAGCTTTATTCATTCTCTGATACCTTGCCACTCGACAGCTGAAAGCGAAAGAGAGAAAGAGACAGAGGACGATGGCAATTTTTAGACGAAAGTGTCAGCACAATGGAGCATCAATGATGTCAGTGGGGCCTCTTAAAGCATCCTAGATAATGTCAGTTCATGTATATAGTAATATATATATAATATATTGCATATAAAAGCAGCACAATGTGTGGAATACAATTTTCTATGGCTGCCTTGGCAACTCTGTGTCATGCGATAACTTTGCCATCTCTAGCTAACAATTACTGTCATCTCTAGCAGCTCATATAGCTGTCTTCTTTTGACTACAACGAATTTGTATAGATTGCAACTTTAAAAATATTGCAAATTGAGTCTGAGAAATTTGTGTTGAATCGAAATTACTTTATAAGAATGTTTCTTAATTATGATTTCCTGAAATTCAGCTGACTTTTTCAAACACTAATAATAAATACATAGGTAGGTTACTATCATCTCTAGCAGCTCATATAGCTGTCTTCTTTTCACAACAGCAAATTTGTGTAGATGGCTTTGGACCTTGAAAAATACTGCAAATTGCAGCTGAGAAATTAGTGTTGAATCGATATTACTTTGTAAGAATGTTTCTTTGTTATGATTTTCTTAAATTTAGCTATTTTTTTAACCACTCATAATAAATACACAGGTAGCTTTATTTTCCTCGAACTTCAATGAATTCTTTTGGTAATTATAATAAGTTGCTGTAATAGAAACATTTTAAGATTAAATGATTTATATAAATTATAACTACTTGTATTTTAAATCATCTTAACTAAGGTTCTAATTTTTGTTCTACCTATCTTCATCTTCTTTTCCCTAAGCTACAATAGCTGTCCCGCTCTCTCCTATGCACTCATTATTACTTCTCTCAGAAATTACTCTCTCTCCAGTTTGTAATATATAAATTGTTTCTAATTAAAGTTAAACATTTCTTAATCTTATATCTTTCTTTAAATAAATTGTTACTTATTAAAGTTAGATTTTTCTTAGCGATAGTCATACTTTTTTATATGATAAATCATTAGTGAAGAATCAAAGAAATAGTATTTATGATGACCTTGATTTATGACTTATGCAGAATACTTTATTATTAGTATAAATTTAAATAAATTATTTATATCTATCTTAGTTAAAGTTCTCATGTTCTTGAGCTATCGTTGTGTTCTTTTTTTCACTGATACAATAGCTGTCCCTCTCTCTCCTATGCACTTCCTCTTAAATTCCTCTCTCAAGAGCGTAAAATGTCAGAGAGAATTTTGAATCACTTGAATGGGGTTGCAGCTTTCTTCAACTTGTCAATCGATATGTGAAATGCATATTGTTGTTTGGCCAAACAAAACTCGTTATGTTCTTGGTGAAAAAGTCGATTGAACATGTTAAACTAATTAGTGTGGCTTGCAGTCACAACCGAGACATGAGATGATGAATTATTCGCATGCTGGGCTCAAAATTTCCTTTGTCGTTTTATGCAAATGTCAGCAGAACTTTTTAGTAATAATAATAATAATAATAGCAGCTTGAGGCATTACTTAGCATGGCACAAAAGGGGAGAAAAGAGCATCATCAGAGACTGAATTGAGCTTCATTGTTATAAGTAATTAATATTGCATTCATTAGGCAAATTGAATTTGCGACGAGCAAAAGGGACAAGTTCTCGGTCTCTCTTTTAACTGGTGCCGAATTTTGATGCTTAAAATATGCAAACGTTTTGCAAATGATACGAGAAATCAGAAATCTAGCAGAGGTGAAGGTGGAAAGCAGCCTTTGATGCGACTAAAAGCTCTCTTTTGGGTGGGAAATGCGAGCAAAGCCTGACAAATTGGAAATGAGTGACCTGTAGCTAATATTTTATGTAGCCAAAGGAAGAGGAGAGAGTTTAGAGAAGAGTTTGGGGTAATTGACTCACTGAGTGAGTGCGCTGTACTTGGACTTTTAATCATGCTTATGAATCGGAATAGGAATGGGAATAGGAATGGGAATGGGAATGGGAATGGGAATGGGAATGGGATTGGGAGTAGGAGTAGGAATAGGAGTAGGAGTAGGAGTAGGAGTAGGAGTAGGAGTAGGAGTAGGAGTAGGAGTAGGAGTAGGAGTAGGAGTAGGAGTAGGAGTAGGAATAGGAATAGGAATAGGAATAGGAATAGGAATAGGAATAGGAATGGGAATCGGAGAGTAACAGGCAACTGAATGCTGGACTGGACTCGAGGCAAAAGCAATTCGCTTTGTCATGTTGCCGGGGGTCAGTCCAGAGAGAGAGATGGAGAGAGAGAGAGAAAGAGAGAGAGAGAGAGAGATGGTGACACATATGGCCAGAGGTGAGCTTGGAGCATGCTGGCGATGCCCGATGCCTGAATGCCGAATGCCAAATGTTCACATCTCAACCTCCAGCTCAGAGCTGCATTCTCTGTCCAGACTCGAGCTGAAGCTGAAGCTGGAAAACTCCTCGCATTCACATTTTGCTTTTTGGCATTTGACAGTTTGGACATTTTCTGCTTGCATTGAGTGCTGACGAGGGAATCACAAATGGAATGGGAAAGCAAAGGCAAAATACGTGAGAGCAGAGAGTAGAGGTAGAGCAGAGGGTGAGCACACGTAGAACAGAGGGAGAGCAGAGGGAGGCTGAAAAGAAAAGCGTCGGTCAATAACATGAAATTCAAACCGTCAATTCGATGCATGCCAAAACAGAAGCATTCCAACTCGGTGGGGGAGACGGGATCAGAGAGAAGGTGACCAATGGCACTGACAGCTAGGCGAATGAATGCATCAGTTGGGAGCATGTGGCAACGCTGCTCTAGAATGAGAGGGATGTGCATGACGGGGAGATACCCTGGAGTCAGTTGGTATATGAATTGCATTAACTTTCAGTTAAGGAATAAGTTATATTATTATAGAAAGCAAATTAAATGTAATGACACAGGAGTAGTGGCAACGCTGTGTTAGAAATAGACAGAGATTAAGTGGCAACACTGCCCTAGAATGCGACAGACAGACAGACATGACACGCAGTTACCCTGCAATTTGTTGCTAGAAATTAAGTGCATAAGCTTTTAGTTGAGGAATAATTTGTATTAATATGCAAAAGTCGTAGAGGTGTAATCTAGAATGACTATGGACTAAATTAAGTGGCAACGCTTTACCTAAAATTGGTTGGCTAATATATTTAAAGTAAATGTAATAATTACTACTGATGAATTTATAATGCACTTATTCTTTAAGTAAAAGTAGATGAAGGTCTCAACACTAGCACTTTAGAAATCAAAATTACATACTTAGACCTTAAAATTGAATAGAAAATAAAAAAACAATAAAAAGGTAGCAACGCTAATAACAAGATCTCTCTTTCTAACAAATACTTAAAAGTCGTTGTACAGAAACTATATCAATTAAAAAACATTCTTAGAGATTCTACAACATAGGGAACAAGATTGAAAAGAAAGGGAATTAAGTAAAATTGCTTTGGGATAATAAAAAAGGTGGCAACACTGTTGACTAATCGCTGCTAATAAGAACGGGAAATGGATATGTCAGCTAGGCAAGGCAGAAATGCCTTGAAAATGTTTGTGCATTGATTGCAACGGCACAAAGGAGAAACAGAATGAAGGAAGAAGAGTGAGGGAAACAACGGGAGTCAGTGCCAAGTCACATTTTACTTTGTCCAGCTGCCGAGCAACACATGAGGCAAAGCACATGAGGCGTTGCCATATGGAGGCAAAAATTATGCTTGATTTGCTTAGCTTTTGGCAATGCAGAAAAACCATTTACCGTTATGTCAGACCGAGGCAAGCGCCTCGAACTCGAGTTGGAGTTCGAGTTGGTCGTCAAACGTGTGGAAAGAGCAAGCAGTGCAGGAAAAGGGAAGCAGTGGGGAAGGGAACAATTCAGAAGGGAACAAATCGAACAAAGGCTGTCAAATCGCATGTGCCCGACCAAAGTCAACTTCTTTTCAAGTCGAAGAGGGAGGAAGAAGTAGAATGCGAGGAGGTGTTTGGGATGCTGAAGCTGAAATGCTTTCAGCCTCTGTGTGCAACTGCTGCCAAAGTAGCGCAAAGTTTGATGACGTGTGACATTGAAAGTTGACTGGCAATGGCAGAGTTGAGTTTCAGACCGGGATTGGCATTGACTGCCAGATTTCAGCTTCTCACAGTTCGCCATGAATCACATTCGCAAAGTGCCGCAATTTGCCATCTCAATTGCAAGCGAATCGATTGCAACACGTTCACCAAAAAAAAAAATAGGTGAGAAATTCATGGCAGGCAAACACAACTTGCAACTTGGCTTTTGTGGCAAGTGGCAAGCAACTCTGGGAGCGAGATTTGTCACTGAGTTTGCCAACTGCATTCGGAGTTATTTTGTTTGCAAAAAAAAAAAAAACTTTTGCTAATCGAATTGCGAACAAGATTTCAACTTTCAAATTTTGGTCAACAAAACTTTAGTTTGCGAAGCGAAGCTAATCTGTGTGGCATTTATAATTGGCCAAAAGAAAAGTAAGCTCAATATGCGGGAAATATTTTAAAGAACAATGTGAATTGTTAATGAAATAAAAAGCAGAAAGATTTGCTTGATAAACTTCAAACTTGTTGTGGGAGGCAAATGATTGAATTAAAGTGTTTGAAATGTCATTTCGTACGTCAAAATGTGTATGTCGAGCGATATTATCAGCGTCAATTTATGACACTATTGACACTATCGATGGCTCGAAATTGACTATCGTCGAATATCGATGGCAGCCACTATCGATAGTTTTCCAACTCTATTCAAGATTGACTGCTTCGCTCAAATTTTTTGTTTTAGGAAGTACAGATATGAGAGAGTAACAAAGAGAGCAAAACTAACATCTCGAAAGAGAGAAACAGAGAGTTGTTAGAATAACCGAGAGAGCGTAAAGTGAATATGCGTGTGTGTGTTACACATACATATATATTACTGAGATTTTCTTTACTGCATTTGAAACACATTTACTCAATGAAACTTTCACTCGAATTACAGTAAAATATGGCCAAGGAATCGTAATTGAAATGCCATTTTTTGTGTAACTCGAATATGCAATTATTTGTTAAGTTTAGGTTACAAACAAATTGCTGAACATGCTGTTAAAAAATGTATTTTATATAGTACATAATGCAGTGCTTATTTTTTTCTATTGGCCTGTCGCTAATAAATAATCTATAAGTGGCATAACAAATAAATTATCAACATTATTCAAATGGCGCTAATGATGCTTAAATTTCTCTCCCAAGAAAGAAAAAACACACACACACACACATAATGTGCCATTTTTTTGCGCTCGTCAAAATGTGACAATGGCAGAAGCAAAAGCAACAGCATAGAAAAAAAAATGAAAAAATATGAAAATTAATCTGATTTGGAGGGCGAAGAAAAAATGCATAATTTATATTCATCGTATTTGGATGCCATGCACAGACACAGACGCAGAGCGTAATAAATATGGCAGTGCATAATAAATTTCGCATTTTATTGGCCACACGCGAAGCAAAAGCAGAAGCAGAAGCAGATTACTCTGTGTTGGGATAATGATGAGCGAAACGCGTTGAATACATTTCCAAGGTCATTCTATATTCGAGGGTGCTTCTTCTTCTTACTCTTCTTCTTTCGTTTTCGCTTCATTCGCCTTGAGGGAGGCTGTGACTAGATTTGCTACGTCAACGCGTCGTAAGAGCAATTTGCATGTTTCGCTATGACTGTTGCTTCTCTCTTCACTTTTCACTCTCTTTTGTGTTCGACGCAGTGTTTTGTCTACTTGATACTTTTATTTTTTTTGTTTGTGGGTCAAACCACAAAATGGCGGCGTATTTTATTTGTTTTTGGGATGCCGCAAGGTTGCCTCAATCTATTTTATGGCATCTTTCATTGCCTTTACTTTGCTAGCTCACTCTTCCTCTCTCTCTCTCTCTCTCTATCGCCCGTCAACCACAATGCCGTTATTTATGTGCATGTGGCTTTTGTTTTGCTGCTCTTTGCAAACATTTCAAACATGAAAAGGGTCCAAGAAATGTTTCGAGACGCGAAAACAAAGTAATGAAAACGATGACTTGCTTCACATTATTTGAAAATTATGGCGAAATCATGTGAATGGGTCAAAAAATGTGTCGGAATAAAATATATATTTATGTATATTCATTTCTTCATTTTTATAAAAATTGTTAAAGTTGGCTTTTCAAATGCCATTTGGCGCAAACATTCCAATTTAAATATTTAAAAATGTGATTGGCGCCCATTTCCCCATAATAGATCCATAAATACTTGAATTCACATGATTGCAAAAATGTGTTCGTATGTGTGTGCAAGTGTGTGTGTGTGTGTGCGATAACTAGGCAAATCACGCAAATACTGTGAGCACTTCGACCATCGAAATGCAACGAGGCATTTGATGTTGCAAATATCTGCGGTCTGTCGATGACTCGTGGTTTTCGGTGGACAATGGATAAATTGTCCGATATTTTGCACATTTTATTTGAATGCATAAAGAGCATTTGCATAATACTCGCCAGCTAAACGGATTAATTGCATCGCCAAATAAAATATGGAAAAGAGTGTATGAAATTCAATTAAATGCAGTCTATAAACTCTAATGCTATTGCACCTATCGACAACTCTGCTTTAGTTGGCTTACGTGTGTAGTCACTAACGTAAACTTCTTTACGTATACGTGAATTGCGTTTAAGTTACAAAAGTTGAACAACTGCAATGCAGCTAAATGCGCATCACTAACAGCATCATCATCAACAACAACAGCAACAACACAACATGTGCAAAGCAGTGAAAATCCTACATAATCGTTGCCTCGTTGCACTGCTTGCAGGCACAACAACAACAGCAACAACAACAACTACAGCCACTACAATGCACCGCTGCCTGCCGTGTGTAAAATATTTATGAGCGCGGTTTTTACGCCAAATGCGTTCTATATATGTACCATGCACTCTACACCTCCCTTTCACTCTTTTTCACCTCTCTGGCGCTCGCTCACCCGTTCATTCGCTGTGGGGCTTATTCCACACACTCTCTTTGCCAGCCTGCATTTATCTTTCTCTCTGCACTGCTCTGCCCTTGGGCTGCTGTTTAGCTGTTCTCTTCTCGCAAGTGCGTAAATATCATTGCATTAGTATGTTTGTGTGCGTTAAGCAGTCTTCCCAACTGGGGCACAATGTGCACTTCTAGTTGGGTTTGTTCTGCTGGTCCGTTTTAAAGAGTAATGTCGATAATAGCATATATTATATTTAGTTATGTTATAAAAATTAGTAGAGTAAAATATACTTATACTACATCAGTTTACACATAACAAACCATATTCATTATGAACTTGGTTGTGATGTTTAATTTGGCGATAAAATAACAGCTGTTATCGCTCTAGCGTAGTTATGTCTTCACGCAGTTTAAGAGTATGAATTTCACAATATGCGAAGAGAGTTGCAACTAATGATGACCAGTAAAAATGCTCGACAATCCGCTACTATAAAAAGACGCTAGGGTTATCTCTTAAACTTAGTCGACGCTCTTAACTTCCAAGTGAAACATTATGGATTTGTACTACGCACCTACTTCGCCGCCTTGCCGAGCTGTTCTTATGGCAGGCAAAGCTCTGGGCATTGAGTTTAACTTAAAGCGCATAAGTCTCACAGCTGGTGACACTCTTAAACCAGAGTTCTTAGCGATCAATCCAC
This sequence comes from Drosophila pallidifrons, assembly GCA_023558445.1. Classification (NCBI taxonomy): domain Eukaryota; kingdom Metazoa; phylum Arthropoda; class Insecta; order Diptera; family Drosophilidae; genus Drosophila; species Drosophila pallidifrons. The sequence goes on along the minus strand of CM042347.1, from coordinate 25,270,456 downwards.
AACACACCATTCCCACTTTGGTGGACAATGGTTTTGTTCTTTGGGAATCGCGTGCTATTCTCGTCTATCTGGTGCAAAAGTACGGCAAAGATGATTCGCTGTATCCCAAAGATCTGCAGCAGCAGGCGTTGGTCAATCAGCGACTGCATTTCGATTGTAGTGTCTTGATGCAATCTTTTACCGACTATTACGTGCCTCAATTTCGCTTTAAGCAGCCCGCTGATCCCGAGCAATACAAGAAAGTGGAGGCTGCTTTTGATTTCCTTAACACTTTCTTAAAGGATCAGCTTTATGCGGCTGGTGACAAGTTAACTATTGCTGATATATCATGGTTGGCTACTGTGTCTACATTCGAGGCTATGAAATTGAAGATCAGCGAATATCCTAATGTAGATAAATGGTATACAAATGCAAAGAGAGTTGTGCCTAGTTGGGCGGAGAGCTGGGAAAGTCTGCAGCAAGCAATTGCCATTATGAAACTGCAGCAATAATCTCTTAAAATTGTAGCTTTATATTTATTTTAGTCTTAATTTTCGTCATACAATAAAAAGTGTGTCAATAACTATCTATTAGTTTATCATTTATATTCTTCTATTGATTAAACTTGTCAAACAATGTCGCTGCTATATAAAAATCTTATGACAAATTCGAAAGAGTGGTTGACTCATGTTGTTATCTACAAGTATTCTCTTTAAGTTGAAAAGCAGTAAAACCATTTTAAGCTCTACTATGTGTGTGTTTGTCGTTGCTTCCCTTTCGCTCCCACTTTTTTTTCGTTTAATGCTTTTTTTTGGCACTCAGCGTTAAAGCGCCACCTGCAGCGTGCTTTCGTTACCACTCCACTTGTATGCTAATTTCGCTCAGCACATTTTATATTTATACGCAGCTGACAACAACAAAAGTGTAAACTGCAGAGAACAAACTTAACTGTAAAACCACAGGGTTGCATTCGAGCTCGCATCGTTTGAAGCTGGCTTTTGCTGTCGCCAGTCGTTGCTGTCGTTTGCATCGTAGTTGTTGTTCTTGTTTCGCTGTTGTCATAATTAAAACGCGCTGCATAATTGCCAAACAATGGCAAGTGAAAAGAGTGAGTGCGAGAAGGAGAGTTTGTGTTGTGCTATGTTGTGCTGTGCTGTGCTGTGATGTGCAGTGTGTGCTTTTTCCCCTGCGGCCGGGTTGGTACATTGGGCGCATTGCAATCACATGCATTTATTCGACTGCCTAACAAAGTGGACAATGTGCAATTTTTTCTCCACGCGCTGTTTGCATTGGTCACGCCACCACATATTCACGCAAACACGCATACACACACACATGGAGTGTCACATTTTGGGAACGTCAGTGGATAACATTGCAATGGCAGAGCGCCAACAAAGCTCTTAAACATTGTTGCACTGCTTGTCACACATAGAGGGCGCTTCAATAAACATGTGCACAGCACTAAATTGCCAAAGGTAAGCACGAAAAGAGCGAGATGGAGAAAAAGAGACAGAAAGAGTGCAAAGTGCAATCAGAAGCTGCTTGAGAGACTTTTAAATGCGGCGAGCAAGCCACTCTAATTACTTTCACTTCATCTCGCTCTAGCACACACGCTATCATCCATTCCCTTTTTTCCCTATCTTTTGCTGTACTTCGCTTTGCTGTTTTCAAATTGAAACTTGAAGAGCGAAAAGAGTCTCTTAATATTATCACAACTGCTTGGCATAACGGAACTTTGTTACCGATAGAAGCAAAAATGGGAGAGAGAGAGAGAGATTCACATTTAACCGCATCATTTGGCCCCACCCCCTCTCTTCTACTCTACGCTTGTGTCAATTTGCCTTTGCTTCTATGCAAAGTTAACTACATATTTATTTTAAATTTTCCGCACTCTTTGCTGCATTCAACCCAAAAAGCGCCGGAAGTTTCGATAAGGTTGCTGTCGTTGCCTCTCCTCCCACTCTTCTCTCCCAGTTCGTAGGTGGCCTGACTTCGATTGCCTCTCAGTCTCATTTTGCCGCATGACACGGCAGCCATAAAATATTCGACCAAAGTGCACTCACACATGCACACAGTCTCTCCTGTCCACACATACATACATACACACATACACACACTCACGTAGTTGTGGTTTCAATAATCAATGAGTTGATTTTATGAAATTTCTGTTTACCTCACATGACTCGCCTTGCCGCCCCTTGTGCCACAATATTTTGGTTTAAAACTCACACACACACACACGTACACTCGTTAAGCTCGCTTGCCTGTGTGCGTGTGTTTCTGTGTGTGGGGCAAAATTGTATTAACGAGAATTTTGGAATTTTTTGCATACATTTTCGCATTACTGGCTCACAGGGTTCAGGTTGAGTTTCTAGCACAAGAAGCACAAGCTGACCCAGCATGAGGCGTGTTTGATTGTGGCTCAAAGGTCAAATGAATTTTAATTAATATTTTAATTAACAAAACCGCAAGCTGAACCAAGCGTTCGCTCAAACACTCAAAACGTTTCACGTGCATTTTTGCTAAAATTAATTTCACAATAATGCTGTATAAATAGCTATATCTATTACTTATGTACCTAACTCTTTCTCTCTTTCAGAAATACCGTATTTAATTTAAGCATACACGATCTCGCGGAACAGCAACGTCTGATATGGACGTCGCCGGAGGATGATACCAAAATGTGTCTCGTCAAGGGCAAAGATGAGGTGAGTGAATTGAAAGCATCTCTATAAATACATACAATATAATGAAATAGATAAGTTAAATCTATTTAGTAATGAATGGTTAAAAAAAGTCATGAAAATGTATAGATGACTTTAATAGATATGAAAATGGAATTTCTATTGATTTGTTCAGAAAAATACATTTGCGATTTTGTGTATTTCGTATTAAAAGAAGGTGAATAAATAGTATTTCAATTGATTTAGTGTAGTGGAATTCGCGATTTGGTATTTTCGGTATTAAAATATATAAGGATGTGGTAATTATATTAAATTGCTTAGTAAAGTGAAGTTCGGCATTTGGTATATTTGGATATAAAAGAAATGGAAATAGTATTTCTAATGATTTGTTCAGAAAAGTGAAACTGCAATTTGGTATATTTAGTATTAAAAATGTAATCATTAAAGTGAAATTCGCGATTTGGTATTCATAGTAATTCAATTGATTTGTTTAGTAAAGTGATTTGGTATTTTTGGTATCAAAAAAAGATGGAAATAGTATTTCTATTGATTTGTATAGTGAAATGTGGGTTTTGGTATACTAGAAAACGAAATGAAATAAAGAAAAGAAAAATTCGCGATTTAGTATTTTTGGTATTAAAAAAGGAAATAGTAATTGGTTTAGTAAAGTGTAATTCGCAATTCAAATATTTCGTAGAAATTTTGTTAGTTTTTTGGTTTATTCTCAAATATTAATCAGATTTCACTTAATTTCTCAATGTATATTTTCTAAATGGCATAAAGATTTTTTTGTGGTATTTTTAATACCAGAAACACACCAATAAACTTGGTTAAACATTTAAGATACAAGTTATCTATATTTACTCTTTTAATAAAATAAAAAAAACAATCCAAAATCATGTTTAAATTTAACAAAGATTTTCTATTGAAATGATTGATTTCATAGATTATTTTAAAAGTGGAATTTTTAGCATTTGGTCAAATCTATCAAAAATCAATTGCATTTAACCGAATACCAATTATTTTTTCCATCAATTAGATTTAAATAGAGCAGAAATCGATTGCGATTTAACATTTTCCGAAACTAAAACGTGGCTATAAATCAGAGCTCATCATTCAATTTGGCAGCTGCAATAAAAAAGTGTTGTATTTGCAAATATCGATAAAGTTTTCAGCTTCGGCATTTGGCTTTATGGTAATTTCAATTTTCATTTCAATTTCCAATGCAATTTGTATTTTGCGTGTCTCTTCTCTTTTTTGTTGCTGTGGTTGTTGTTGTTGCTTTTGTTTTTCTTGTTGAAAGTTGTTTTGGGGGCAAAATGCTTCCGTTGTGAGCCAAGAAAGCGAACTAAAAGAAAAACAAAGCAATAAAATGTTTTCCGTTGCATTTCTCAACTTCTTCTCTCTCTCGGTGGGAAATTGATTTATGCAAGTTCTTTTTGTGAGAAATCGAAATAAATTTATTGTTTGCATTGTTAGCCCAGTTTTTGACCCATTAAGAAAAGTGCTAAAAGCGACACAAAAAGAAGTTGGCTTAGAAGAGTTTTTTTTCTTTTTTTCTTTTCTGTTTTGTTGACTATCTTGGTTAATGGAAATGCCAAACGATTTCAGGTTTAATTTGGCAGCAGCTGCTTTCTATTGTTGTTGTTGTTGTTGTTGGCTTGCGCCTTCCGTTTCCGGTCAACTAAACAAAATGGCAAGGAGAAATGAAGGACATGCTGGCATTTCTTATGCCCCGCCTCTTCTGCTTCTTCTTCTTCTCGCGTTGCATGCTCAAGTGCACTTCTGGCTGCCGCTGACGTAATTAAGCAACACTTGTTGTTGCCACACACACAAAACAACACAACGCAAAACTCTCGCTGCAACATTTGCTGCGAACACTTTTCGTAGCAGGTGTAATTTGTTGAACTCAATTTGCTTCACTTGACTTGGTTGCTTTCTCCCCCCTTCTTTGCCTTGTTATTTATAGCATCCAAAAAGGAAAGAATTAGCCTTAAAGAGAGAGAGAGAGGGAGAGGGTGCCACCTTGCAACCTTGCCACCTTCTTGTGTGTGGCATGACGTGCACGCTGGTCATTTGGCATTTGCCATTCTGCTTCCACTAATGAAAAGTTCAAAATTTACAATTTTAATTAGCTGGCATTTGGCTAATTCCAGCTGCAACTTGGCCTCTAATAGAGATACGAAGCTAATCGCAAAGCGATTTTTGGGCGACTGCCTAAAAGCATTCCACACACACAAACACACACTTTATGGCTGCCCGCAATGCAATTACAACTCTCCATAAATACTAGAACAACAACTCACGATATGCGTTATCCAACACTGGACGCAAAAACTAAAACTTTGATTTATGCCTCAAACTGCAGCTTAGCTAAATGCTTTTCCAAATTACAGACTGCGTTGCAAGTTGCACGTCTAATTTAAGACTCTCTCTGGCAATTTATTAAACAATCTGTTGGCCGCCATCATTTCATTTCATTTAAATGCGTCGCGTTACGCAACACTGCAAATAATTTCGACCGTAACACGAAAACATGCAAACAAACAAAACGCCCCGAAAAAAAAAAACTTTTCTCATTTACGCTGAATATTTTAAGGCCCAATTGTTTGACCGGTGTTGCTACAGCAAAAACAAAAAAAATTCATGGTTGTAAAATTTGTTGAGCGTGGAAAAAAAAGAAATATCTACATAGCAAAAAGAAGAAGAAAGTGTTCATTTAATAACGCGCCTTTAAAATGAGCGAACTCTCGTGTTGTTTTCCTTTCAATACCCTGCAAACTTTGAGCACAAAGGAGATACTGTACTGGGAAAATAAAGTTACAATAGATAGGTTTATAAAGTTTATGGTCACTTTAAAAAAATTAATAGTAAAGCATTTTGTTAAAAAATAAAACACTTAATGATTTCTTATAAAATAATGATAATAGCTTAAATACGGATAAGCTGTTTAAAAATATAAGAATTAGGGATATCGACATATTTGGTAGAAAATAATTTAATATCTGCATTAAATGCCAAATCAGAAATATATGCTATCGGATCTGAAATTGCTAAAGATTTTTGCTCAACATTTTTCATTCTTCAAGTATTCATCAGAAATTAATGTTAAAATCAAGTAACTATGATATACATAAAAATACTTTACTAATTACAAATTTCTATATTATGCTGTTATATTTTTCGAACTTAAAGAGAAATCTCAGTGAGTTCTTAGATTAATTTAAATCTGAAACATTTTTATAATGAACTCTTACTCAAATTAAAATCTTTGTGGGTCTCCACTAGAGATAGTTATATTTTTAAAGTCTTAAAGTTTTTCAAATACTATATAATATTATTATAGGAAAAACGAGTCTAAGGCCCCAGCTCTCTTCTCTATTAAATCTAGTATTAAATACTTGGTTTAATATAATAAAATAAAAAAAAACAAAATTAAAGGAAAAGATAACGTTAAATCAGCTACTTTGCTTTTTTTTAACAATAGGTGATCTTAAGGCTAAGTCTTTATTTACTTACTTTGTTCAGTTACGTAGGCTTTCTTTAGGGTATTGCATCGTTTATAATATCAAGTAGTCTTTCCTTATTTATTTTAAACCCATAATGGCAGTCATTTTACACAAAAAAAGAAGGAATAAAGTGTGCGCCGGATGCTGCAAAGTTGTGCTATCAAAGCGCTTTATACATTGGCCGTATCACGGTTATGGATTTTCCACTCTCAGAATCGAATATATGTTTGTAAGTGTGATTATAGCTGCACCACTGAGCACTCACACACACACACACTCACATATTTGCATTGTCGTTGTCGCTGTCGCCACTGAAAGCTTGTTTTAAATTTTTAATTGATTTATTATTTGCCGCAATGTTTTATTAAACTTGCGTAAACAGCGGTAAAAAGCAACCGCTTGACACTCTCTCAATCCACAGCAGCCTCGGGCCACGCCCCAGCCGCCTCCACTCCTCGAAATGAGCAATCGATGAGGGGAGAGGAGAGAAGAGAGCTTCGAATCAAACCGAGGCAACTTCCACCTCCATGACCAAAAATCCTGAAATGGTCAAATAAAATGAACATTAAATGCGGTCAGCCATTTATCCAGAACAATCTACTGTGTGAATGCTGTGTGTGTGGGTGCGTCGGTGTGTGTGTGTGCACATGGTGCGAATTAATTAATGAAACCAAGTTAAAATATTTGATCAAATTATTTAAGCCAAGCGACTCGCTGAACCACCAGCAAAATATTTGCACGCAAACTTTGCATGCTGCAAAATATTTGCGTAGAATTTTAATTGTGTTTCGACAAAAATCGAAATGTGAAAAAAAATGTGAAAACTGATGACAATTATCTGCTGCTGGTTGGTAAAATATTATATAATCACTACATTTGCAACTTTAAAGTGTATGTGGCGTATACTTAATGTGCTTCATTCATTCGTTTATTGCGTATACGTAGCGTATGCCAGATTTTTATACCCCCAAAAGGTAGAAGAGTATTATAAGTCACTTTTTTTGGTATTAATGATTCATTAGTTGCCTTAGCTGAAAATCTGGTATATTTTTAACTTTATAGTATATCGATATACCAAATATAGTCTTTGGAATAATTTAGTACTTTTATACTTAGTAGCTTTGGTTGGCAATCTGGTATATTTTGATGGTAGAACTATATTGAAATACTAAAAATAGAATTATACACAGTTAAGTATTTTTGCAGTATATTTTTGGTATATTTGTACAATAATAACTAAGGAATTTATAGTTCCTTAGTTAGTTTGGCTGTCAATCTGATATATTTTCTACTCTATGTTATAGAAGATAGAAATATATCGATATACCAAATATATCCTTCGGTATATTTGAGTATTTTTTAACATATGTATTATTATTCTTAGTTATTTTTGCCGACTATCTGGTTATAAGATATAATTATATCAATATACCAAATGTAGTCTTCAGTATATTTTGTCATTTTTGGTATAATACTTTGGTATATTTTTAGTATGTGTGATATTTTAGTATTTTTGGTGTATTATATTATTATATTTGTAGAATATGTCTTATGCAAAATGGGTAGCGGGTATTATAATCCACTCATTTTGGTATATTATTTTGGTTTATTTTATAGAATAAGGTTATATTGAAAATATGTAGCGAGTATTTCACAGGCTATCACACTCAACTCTAGCTTTCTTGCTTGTCTTTCTTTACCGCCTCTTTTCTAGTATTTTATTTACTCAGCATTCTTTGCATATTAAGAGCTCAATTAATATAGTTGAACTAGTTTCCTAGACAGTCAGGATATTTACTTCTGGGGCATTGCAATTCCACAGGAAACTAAAATCAATCATTCGAAATGTCAATCGGCGGCGGGCGAGAAGAGTAAAAATAAAATACCTTTTAGGCCAAACAATATTCTCGATGTTGTTGTTGTTTTGTGTTTTGGCCAAGCATTTTCCCCCGATGCACAAATGAAAGACAAACAGACGATTAATTTTGAATGGCAGGCGAAATTTTTGGTCAAGCCTTCGGGCAAAAGAAACGAAAAAAGAGAAAAAAAGTAAATAAACAAAGTGTGTGTGGATAGGAAAAATGGAATCGTTGTCGAGGTCAACAGATTACGCACAAGCAAAGAGAAGAGGAGGGGAAACGGGAAAAACGGCTTTAGCAGAATTAATGAAATTCCAAATGCCAGAGCAGAATGTCAAAACGAAATGAGTGATTTGAATGGCGCCCATGCCACGCCCCCTTTAACTGTAGTACAGATAGTTGAATGGTTGGTTAGATGGATGAATGGAAGTCGAAGCACTTTTGTGGTCGATTGTCCGACTCGGATGTCGATCTGAATGCGAGTCGAAAGTGTTGTTGGCCGGTCACCTGTGCATAAATTAAAAGCACTTCCAAATCAAATGGACAATGCCTCGAATGAGAAATTGTATTTCTGGCCAGCTTAATGATGAAGGCAGAAAGGAAGAACAATTCAACATTTGGTCAACCAATGAATTGACTGCAAGGCATTCTAATTATTTTGGTTCAATAAATGAGCCACAAAATGTGCTTGGCTTTTGCTCATTTGCGAGCAGCCAACAAAAGCTAGAGACTTGACACAAGTTTAAGTCTGCAAAACGAATGAAAAACTTGCCTGTCATTCATTCTTCATGTTGCTCGTCAAATTATTAAATGCAAATGCTTTACAATTTTGCGCAACTCATTTGCCAAAAAAGAAGGGCCCCAAAGTTCGTTCTGCTCCAACTTGTCTCTCTGTTTGCGTATCATTAACAAAATTTGTTGCCCACCTGCAAAGAGAGAGAAAGACTGCTGTCAAAAGTTACATAAGTCGCATTTCAAGTCGGCTAACCGTAGGCGTATGCCTTCAAATTGATGTGTCCTGTTTCGTCCTGTTCTGTCCTGTTCTGTCCTTTTGCTCTCTGACAACACACTCGAAACATTTTCCGAACATTTTCCAAAACGTTTGCCTGCCAAATTGGACAACATTTGTCCACCTTCTTGCCATATCTGCTTGCCACATTTTCCATTTGCCTCTAGCCTATTGCCTTTGCCTCTTACCTCTTGCTACTTCTTCCTTACCTCTTGCCTCTCATTTCTTGCCACACTTTAAGCTGACAAACAAATTTCCATTGTCGACGTGATTAATGCCAAATTTACTTTATTTGCTCGCTACAACTGAGATTATGTCATGTTGAAAACTTTTCTTTTCTCTTTGCTGCTTTCAAATTTTATTTTGAATGAAATAGTTGCCTGCAGGGCAGGGAAATATATATTGTTTGGTATTTGTATTGAATTATAAAAATTGTAGAAAATATATAAAAAATATTTTTGTATGCCATTAGCTTTAGTCGACAATCTGGTATATTTTTGCTCTATATTGTATATTTTGCATCTAGTATTATATCAATATACCAATTATTGCATTTGGTATATTTTCAGTATTTTATGGTATATTAATTCGGTATATTTTCAAATAAATACCAGACTCTTTAGTGCAATTAGTTACATTGATTGATAATCTGGTATATTTTGAATACAGTATTATATTAATATACCAATTATTGACTTTGGTATATTTTCAGTATTTTTACGGTATATTAATTTGATATATTTTAAAATAAATACCGCACTCTTCAGACATTATTTCAAAGCGGGTATTTCATATCTCGATATCTCGAGCTCACTTAAAACGTTCTATCTATTTTCATTACAATTTATTCAAATACTCGACAGTATTTATATTGTAATAAAATTTACATAAATTGCAGTATATGAAATTAAATAAAATGCGCATAAATTTGCATAGAACAATGCATTAAAAAAAAGGTGCAACTAACAGCAAAATGAATTATGAGGTGAAGCAAAAAACAAAAGAGAGCTGCTAAAACAATAAACAACAACAGCAGCAGCCCAAAAGAGAGCAAATTAATAAATTGTACACTTAATTGCAATCTCCTCTCGCAGGAATGCTAAAAGCGCCTCCTCCTCATGTTCCCCTCTCCTGCTCCTCTCTCTGCTGCTGCTGCTTCTGTGTTAATTACAACAGCAGCAATAATGAAAAGTACAACAAACAAAAGCACAAGTGACATTCCCCAGTCCTCAGTCCCGAGTTCCTAGTTTGCTTTCCACACACAGAGACAATCGACCCCATTCCAAATTGCCGCATGCCTGTGTAATTGTTGTAAAATGTGTTTTGTTAATTTATTTAAATTTATGCGCAAACGCTGCACAAGCCAAGCAGCAACAACAACTAGGACAACAATGACAACAACTCTATAACTAACAGCCTGGCAACAGCAAAACCGCAAACTAAGCAACGACAAAGCAGCAACGCAAACAGTTTAAATATTTAAAACAATAAACAAAATGAAATGGAATATGTTGTCTGTCTGACTCTGACTCTGACTCAACTCAGCTCAGTTCCCAAAGGCAGCAGCCCAAAGCTGAAATTATGAAATCATTTGAGAGTAAATTTCGAAATTACCAAATAAAATGCAAAAGCTTAGAAGAGAAAGAGTGAAAGAGTAAAACTACTTTCCAACTAACTGCATAAATATATTATTTCTAGGTAACAATTGTAATACAATTTAGTGCGAGAGAAATTTGAAATTAGAAATTACAAATGTTGCACAAGATTTGTTTTTATTAAGTTGCAATTTGCTGTTTGCCACTTGTAACTTAATAGCTGATTATTATTGCACATAAATAGCTTTGTTTTTGATTGGGGCTTTTTCTTAAAATTATTCTGAATTGCTTTAAAAAATAGAGCAAATTTATATGGTTGTTCATAGGTCATTTCTAAAATAATTCTTTATTGAATAAAATGCTAAAATTGCGCATAACTAGCTTTGATTTTGATAGGGTATAAATAGAAGCTTATTCTAAAAATGATTTTACGTTAAATAATTTGCTATGATTTAATTTGAATAGCTCTGTTTTTGATTTGAAAATATGGCTATTTCTTAAAATGTTTCCACATTGAATAATTAGTTAATATTAACCATGAGTAGCTTTAAGGCTATGATTAAGGTTTATACAAGTTTGGTTTTTTAAATAATTCTTAAATGAATAATATATTAAACTATTAAATAACATAACTTAATGAATTCCTTAAACAATATTTATTTGCTCTAATTTGAAAATCCAACCCACGCCACGTTTTTGTATCAATAAACTTTTCAATTACATTACTTTAGAAACAAGTAAGATAAAATATATTTACTGGCGCTAATCTAATTCTATTTTTATTAAAAAACTGAGCTAGTTACTTGCAATTAATATGCTTACTAAAAACATTATTTAATTACTCGTAGCTTCACATCAAAAAGTGAACTAATTATGTGCAACATTAATATATTATTAAATCAACAAAAACCTCATATATTTGCTTCATTTTTTAAATGAATGAATAATAGAAATTTAAAATCAATTAAGTTAAGTTATGTGCAATGCTTTAATGCTTTATTCAATTAACAATTCAATAGAAAAATGTTATTCATTTGCCTTAATTTAAAAATCAACCTCATAAATGTAGATTTGCCATTTCTTTACTTATTAAACTATGTTTTGCACATTTCTTTTCTCACTTTTTGTGCATTCAATTCAAGTTAAAGACTTGTGTTAAATTTGCGAATTGTAGCTACAAAAACAAGGGAAAACTAATGTGGCACATAGTGAAAAGGGAATGTGGCATAGAGTTTGGGGTTGGGATGAGAGTTGGGGATAGGAGTTGGGGCTTTGTGCAACAACAAATAAATGGCAAGAACTGAAACCGAACGTCACTAAATATGCGCATGAATTGTGTTCAGTTTTCTATTTCTATTTCTGTGTTGTGCCTAGGGTAAATTGTGCAAAATTAGTAGGCAAACAAACGAAATATTTAAATATTTTACCACAGACAGAGAGAGCAACAGGAACTCATACAGAGAAAGAGAGAGAGAGACAGAGAGAAGTTAAATGGAAAATGCTTCTGTGCCGGGGAATATTTCAAATCATTTGTCATGACACAGTGCACTGCACTTCCGTTGTGTGCGAAGAGAGAAAGATATAGAGAGAGAGAGGGAGTAAAGAGGAAAAGAGAGGTGCACTTTCAGTTGGCAAAAGTTTTGCCAGCGAGAGGCGCACGCTGCGTATGCGTATTTTATGGCAAAGTGCAAAAGGTGAACTGCAACTGGGAGCATTGCCTTTTAATATTTATTGAGTTGCAAGTTGGTTAGCTGCCTGCCTCTCTCCTCTCTCCTCTTTCCTCCTTTCTCCACTCTACTCTGCTGTTTCCTGCTTTTTAAGTGTATTTGTTACGCATTAAATATTTCAATTTGCAAAACATTTATGCTAAACACACACACATGCTGAGATTGTTGCCAGCTAGTTCTGGCGGATGCTTTCCGGCCTCGTTAGCAGGCCAAACTACAGCAGCAGTTGCAATATTTAGGCCAAATGGCAAATAGCAAATGGCAAACGGAAGTGGAAGTGCACGTTTTTGATGAACACATGCATATGCTAGCTCTCTCTCTCCCTCTTCTCTCTCTCTCTCTCTCACTTTCTTCTCATTTGCAGTAGCATATTTCATTGCACATTTCCCATTTGCTTGCGAAATTAGATCGCCGTTTTACACAACCACAACACAAATTATTATTATTGTGCAAAAAAACAGTTTTCACATCTTTATTAGCTCTCAAAGTGATCAAAACTTTGATTTCCCATCTCTGAACATGAGTTTTGGTGGAAGAAAAAGCATGAGGGAAATTCAATTTATATTAATATATCGATATAAGCAGCTGGCAACAATGTTATTGATTTCTTAAATTTTAAAGATGTAATATTAAAAGACAAAAGAGTCTACTTTCAATTCGAAGTTATTGTGATTGGGATATATATGTGAAACATATATTTTAATTATATTTGATGAAATTCAATATAATTAAGTTGCAAAATATTTTAGGTAAAAGTAAAAGTAATTATAACTTTGTGTTGGCAGGAATATTTATGGTAGATTCAAGTACTTTTTGGTATATTTTAGTATGTATTAGGTAAAATGGTTCTGTATATTTTAGAATCTGTTTAGTATATTGATTTGGTATATTTTGGTATTTGTTTAGTACATTAATTTGGTGTATTTTAGTATGTAGTTGGTACATTTATTTGGTACATTTCAATATATTTCGGTACATCGATCTGGTATATTTCAGAATATGTTGAGTTTGTTTGTGTGCGATATATAGTTTTGGTATATTTCAGTATTTGTTTGGTATATTGATTGGCATATTTTAGTACTGCACATTTTAGTACTTATTTAGCATATAGATTTGGTATATTTTAGTATTTGGTTGGTATATAGATTCGGTATATTTTAGTATCTGTTTGGTATATTGACTTAGCTCATTTTAGTATTTGTTTGGTATATATAGTATGTATATTTTAGTACTTGTTTGGTATAATTTGGTTTATTTTATTATTTGTTTTGTATATTTTAGGAACAATGTCGCACTGTTTTTGCTTATGTTGAAAATGAGTAGCGGGTATTCCACAGTCGAGCATACTAGAGTGTCGTTTTCTTGTTGATTAGTTGAAATACAGTTTATAAAAAATTCCTTGTTAACTACAAATATTTGAGTATTTTCATTACAAGTGTAATAATTAGCAGGAAGAAAACACAATTTAACGCATTGATTGGTGATTGAATCTCTTCGATATATAATAGTTGTAAATAATTTAAGTTATACAGTATTTAGTACCAAGATAGTCTCATTCCTCTTTTCTCTACCAATACTAATGACTTTTCTTTGATTTTCTTGTACTTTTTCAGGAGGCCTGTCAGAACTACATTCGGATCATGGTTGTGCCGTCGCCAGGTCGTCTGTTTGTGTGTGGCACGAACTCGTTTCGGCCGATGTGCAACACGTATGTGATCAACGACAGCAACTACACGCTGGAGGCCACCAAGAATGGTCAGGCTGTGTGTCCCTACGATCCACGACACAATTCCACCTCGGTGCTGGCGGGTGAGTGATAATTTTCTCCTTCTCCCTTTTACCTATTGTTTATATAAACTCTGACTATGCAAAAATGCAATTAGCAGCCGCAAAAGTGCTGAATATGTGGAATATTTTGAATGTGAATGCGAGTATTTGTTTGCTGCATTTAATTTGCTTTTATTTTCGCATTCCAATCGCATATATAAATTGTCATGCGTCAACCTATTTTGAGGGGGGAGAGAGGAAGTTGCACCCTTCGCTTCTCCCCTCCACTCTAGTTAGCTGTTGTCCTTGCTCCTTGTTCCTTTGTTTACGCTGAGGGGTGCCATAGATTTTGTAGTGCTATTGTTTGACAGCAACGCGCTGAATAATGTGTTGAATGCAAAATATATGCCACAATAAAATCATATTTTATATTCACTTCACACTGACTGCATACCCTGTAAGTGCAGTAAAGCAACGAAGGGTATGTTAAACCTTATGATTTGAAATTCATAAGTTAACTTAGTTTTGAAATGAATTTGAAACAATATATCGTAAAGCAGAAAAAGTTAGCTTTGAATATAGTGATAATTAACAGCTATTAGCACCAACTTTATTTATTTTTATATCCACTTTTCATAGAGCAAAAGGGTACCTAGAAATGCGAAAGCTAGAGGTCAAAATATAAGGATTTCTGTATGTACTATCTTGTGAATTATATTGTGAAAAACATCTTTGAAATCAAAAACTTTGAAAACTGAAAATAGATTTTTTTGGTGTGCTCAATTTGACCTCCAAAGTTCGTTCGTTCATTTAAAAATTATTCGAACAATTTATACTTATTATGAAATACTTTGAGACTTTTCTTGTCACATCTTTTACGGAGTTATCAGTTTGAACAGCTTTCTTTTAAAGCACATTAAATACTAAAGTATTTTATGTTAAATATCTCTGAGTTATATTTTTCTTAAACACTTTAAATACCCTGTACTTAAATTCTATAACTAAGCTTCAACAGCATCTTTGCTGCTTTTGGAAATACCTTCTTATAAAATTTACTTGGCTTCACTTCAGTTCGCTCTTTTTTTTAAGCAGCGTATCTGCATGTCGAGCTTACTCAATTTTCCCCTCTTTTTTTTGTGTTTTTCTATTGTAACAATTTTTAATATTTGTTTGAGGAGCTGCTTGGCAACGCTTTAAACCAAGTTAGGGCAAGGAGCAGACTCTAGATCGAGGGAGGGAAAGCCTTTTGGCTTTTGAATTCGTTTTGCATACTGTTCGGTTCGTCGCTGTTGACGTTGATTTTGTTGTGTTTATTTAGCGTTTTATTGAAATTTATGACAGTATTTGCCAGCAATAACATTTTGTGGGGGGAAGAGTGCGTGAGAAGTGGGCGTGGCATTTGCATTATTTGTTTGCGAAGATGACAGCCAAACAAACCGCGACATTTTTTTTTCATTCCCGAATGCCACTAAATTTTCAATTGTTTGCATAAGTCAACAAATGAAATTGAGGGCAAATTGGGCAGGTGATGAAAGTAGGTGAAGAAGGGGAAGTTATAGAGGGGAAAGAGGTGTGAGAAGAAGGGAAGATATAGAAGAAGAATTGGAAGAAAAATGTTATATATGGCTAATAATAATTTTGGTATATTTTGCTCGCTTTGGTATATTTTGAATGTGGTACAACATACGCCAAATATGAAATATAGCCTTTGGTACATTTTTAGTATTTTGTGGTATATTATACGGTATATTGTAAAAATAATACTGCACTTAGAACGGATGTGAGTTACTTTGGCTGACAATGTGGTATATTTTTCACTCTATGGCTTATTTTGAATGTAGTAGCACATCTTTCGGTATATTTTAGTATGTTTGAGGTATGTTTATTTGGTATATGTGGAAATAAATACCAATATGTCGAATATAGCCTTTGGTATATTTCTACTATTTTTGTGGTATTTCAGTTTGGTATATTTTGAAATTAATATTTTGCTTTAAGCATATTTGGCTGTAGCTTTCTTACATATGTTTTTTTTTTATGGTAAAAAGTGTTGTACGCGACATTTTTCGCCAGAGAATTTCTCGATATATTAGCAACTTAGTTTAGTTTCATGCACTTTTGGCTTGGCAGTTTTTTTTTTTAGTATTTATTGCTTAAAAATAACGTTAAATAACTGCAACTATGTGAGTGTTTTCTCTCTCTCTATATACATATGAATATATCTCTATGTATTTCTCGCTCTCTCTTTTTCTCCTCTGCAAAATTTGATGCAGAATTATGCAAGTTTTTGAAGCTGGCGAAATCAAGCAGTAAACATGCAATTTTGGCAACTGCCAACTGTCGGCAAACATGGTTAACTCTACTGTGTGTGTGTGCTTGGCTTCTTGCCACTCAGATCTTCCACTCCCCATCTCCCATCTCTCTCCCCCCTCCGTTGCTATCTCTAGCGTTAGCTGCAGCTGACGCTGCTTTTGGTTGTGATAATATTTCCACTTGGCGCCCATAAATCGACGCTCTTCGCGGCATGTTGAAGTTTCGCCAACGTGATTTGTTTGCATTTCATTGTCTGCACACAAGTTTAGCTTAGAGTGTGGTGGGGGAGGGAAGTAGAAGAAGGGGAAGGAGGGTGGAGGGAGCGAGCTGCCAGCGAAAAGTTTTGCGCCAGGGCCAAATACAAGCTGGCGCCTCTTGTGCCATAATATCGATAAACGTTTATAACTAACTTCAAAGTGTTTGTGGTCATATGTTTACAGCAGCGAGTGGGAGTGAGTGTGTGTGTGTGTGTGGGAGTGTGTGTGTGTGGGAGTGTGTGGGTGTGGGAGTGTGTGTGTATGTATCTGTATGTGTGTGTGGGGGGGGCAAGTGTTGCGGCAAACTTCCGGCGGATGCAACCGACATGTGTGCCACGTCCATTGAGGCAGTTGCTCTCGTTGTTGTTGCTCTCGTTGTTGTTTTTCATCTGCTGTTTCTGCTCGTTCAGTTCAATGTGGGTCATAAGAGTTTATCATCAACAAGCTGCCACATCCGGTGCCCTGTGCAACCTGAAGCTGAAGCTGAAGCTGCCAGCGAACGAAACGAGAACGAAACGAGTCGCAGGCTCTCTCTTTTGTTTTGATTTCACTTTGATTGCGTTTTATGGCGTTAATATTAAATCGACATTTTTTGCTTTTCGCCTGTCGATTTATCGCCCAGGATTTGGTTATTTAGCAGTGGGGAAGAGTGGAGAGGGGGGAAGATTGTGGCAACCGCCATCTTGTTTAGATTACAAATTGGCCCAAGCGGAGCAGCCATAAAAAACCGAAGCGAAACAAAGTGAAAAGCAAGCAGCAGCTAAACTGAATGAAAATGTTATCAATTCGGTTTTTCGGTTTACTTTTTTCATTTCGTTCGTTCGTTCGTGACATTTGTGGGCGTGGCACTTGATGGGTACTTTCTATCATTCAACATCTTTTTCACTCTTTGTGCACAGGTTGTTGTTGTTGAGGGGCTGAGAGAGGGGGAGGGGGAGGGGGAGGGGGAGGGCGTTGCGACAGTTTTTCTAACGCTAGCGCAAAAGTTCGTGGACAACATTTTTGTGCCAATTTCGCTGTGAAAATATTGTTGTAACCATGATGAAGTTTTCAATTGCTTTTCCCCGGCAATACAGCTGTCCAGCGTCAGTCTCTTTTCCCACTCCAATTCTCAGTCTCAGTCCCAATTCTCCATTCACATTCACACAATTGTATTCAGAGGCGCATTCAATTGGCCATCGTTACAATATTGGCGGAAGGCACTTATTTTTGTTCGATTTAAAAACTGCATGCGAAATAAATTTCAATTGCGCCCGCCAGACACAGAAAGAGTAGAGAGAGGGAGGGAAGAGGAAAGAGATAGACATTGAGAATAATACAAAAACTTTGCCAATAAAGAATTAAGCTAAACTTTCTTTTCGTTTTTTATACTTTCGACTGTCAGTCAACTGCAACGAAAATAGAAATAGAGATTGAAATTGCCGATTGTCGATTGTTCATTTGGTGATGGGAGAAAAAGGACAATTTGTTCGCTTTTGTCGCCTAATTGGCTTAATGTTTTCATTGAGGGACGCGACTCGCTCTCTCTCGATGTTGCATTATGAATGAGCTGACTAAATGGGCGACAAATTAGCTAAAAGAACACAGTTAGTGTTGACAACAAGTGTTATCGGAGTTCTCGATGCTTATCGCTTAGAAAGTTTCCATCGAGGGACAACGGATTGGACTCGCTTTCTCTCTCGATATTTAATTATGAATGAGCTGACTAAATGTTCGACCATTTGCAGGTAGAATAATTAGCTGAGATAACTCACCTAGTAATGACAGCTCGTGTTATCGAGGTTATCGAAATTTATCTAAGTTTATCGTTGATACAGTTTCCAATGAGGGAAACGGACTCAACTCAAATCTCTTGATATTGGTTTATGAAAGAGATGACTAAATGTTATCAAAGTTATCGAAATTTATCGATTATACAGTATTCATTGAAATTACTTTCATTGATATTGATTGATTATATACTTTTCATCGATATTTAATTATGAATGAGCTGACTAAATGTGCAACAATTTGCAGCTATAACTAAGTGATGATAGCTTTTAGTGTTATCGAAACTATCGAAGTTTATCGCTGGCGCAGTTCACCAACGCATTCGACGCTCTCTCTCTTTCTCTCTTTCTCTCTTTCTCTCTTTCTCTCTTTCTCTCTTTCTCTCTTTCTCTCTTTCTCTCTCTCTCTCTCGCTCTCTCACTCTCTCTCTCTCTCTTGATATTGCATTATGAATGAGCTGCCATAACAACAACCTGTTAGAACTCAGTTAGTGATGACATCTTGTTGTGTTATCGAAGTTATCGAAACATATCGTTGACACAGTTTTCGCTGCGTTGCCTATGCAAATCTAGTTTACGTGTCTTGCATATTAAGTATACGCCACGTTTATTAAAACATCAAACATCACTTGGCAGCAGCTTTTGTCGAGTATCTCTCTTCATCTGCTTTCTGTTTTGTACTTTTCTGGGTTCACTTCAAAAATATTGGCTTAAATGTCTTACCGATTCGTGCACGCCCCACAGAACAATGCGAACAATAGTAATAAATAATTTATAAGTGCGCATTTGCCACATTAATCACGAACCGACGCTGCCGCATGGAAAAGCGAAAGCTGCGAAAAGAGCTAACGGGAAAATCCCTTGGCAAAAAGTTTTCCACCCATTCCACGGTGTCCTCTTCTGTGTCCTCCCCCTCTCTGGTCGAGAGGCGACGCATATTAATTTCGGCACAAGCCCCCGGAGGGTATTCTCAAACCCCTCCCATTCCCCCTCCCCGCACTTCACGCCCCTTTTCGTTGGGGAGGCGCTGGCGAAGCGTACAAATTGCCATCACTTGCGTTCAATTTTAGACTTTTCCAAGCAAATGCACAGACGCGATTAAAACGCTGACGAATGGCGACGTTGTCGTAGGCGACATGCGGTGTGGGGAGGGGAGCAGAGGGCAGCTGAGGGGGAAGGCTGTCCGAAAATGTCAAGGGCCAGAAGGACATTGAAACTGAAAACCTACGTCTGGACAAGGACAAGTTCCCAAAAAAAGAAGAAAAAAAATGTGCTGGGCCAACAATCCATTTTGCCATTTGGCTATTTGCATATACAGCAACAACAACAACAACAATAGGAGTGACAGGGACAACAACAAAAACCAGAATTGGTCCAATTTTGGAAGCGTCGCCGTTGTTTGCCATTTTAAAGCCTGACAACTCGGAACCTGAAGCCCGTGAGGGAATATGGCGCATTATCGCATTTGCATATGACCGGAAAGGTTATGTGTGTGTGTGTGTGCGTGTTTGTGTATTTGTGGCAGCAACTTGACCTTTTTCGTCATGTGCCTAGAGGCAAAACTTATTCAGCACACACATGCCAACTAAATCCCTTAGCACATGCCACATTTTAATAGGAAATTGAAATTAAAAGCAGCATGAATTATGTAAAGATTTCACATATAAATACTTGTTGAGTTGAAATATTGAATATTTGCAATAACTATTTTCGATTTAACTATCCACCCCAAAAGTATGCAACACATTAAATCAATTTTGCAGGCAACTGTTCTCAGTTCTCACCTCATTTTAGTAGCTAGGTTCACCACCAAAAACTGTTCCCACTCAATTATTTTATACTTCTCTTAAAAGTATGCAACACATTTTAACAAAGCGCTCTTGCTATTTGCTGTGCTCGATGTATACACCCAAAAGTATGCAGCAGATTTGCGTTATATTATTTTGTAAATTGCTGAACAAACATTGAAACGCAAATCGCATTAACTGTTATTTTTGTTGGCAATTAATTGCACTGCAAATGCGTTCAAGTGCACAAACAAACAACAAACAACGCCCCAAGTTTAAAGTAAAGCGAGTGCGACGAATCGTAGCATGCAAATGCCTTGCAACAGATAACATATGGGCGTGGCACAAACGGCATACAAAATGAATATCAATGAACTGCAAGAGCGAAAGAAAACAATAAAATGCAAAAAAAAAACTTAACGTAACGAAATGAAAAAACGACGTAGCAACATACAAAGAATATGCACTGACGCGATACACGATGAGTGGTTGGGGGGAGGAGAGAGAGGCATTTGTGAAAACTGGGACAACGCTCGCAGCAGTTAAATAAATGATATCCCAGCGCTTGTCTGTTGTACCATGTGTATCCGTATCTGTATATCTGTGTTTTCGTATGTGTGTGCTTGTATTTGTATTTGTGCTGCTGCAGAAACTCATTAACTTTTGCTAAATGAGCACGGAAATAACAACAGCCCCGGAAGAACAAAAGCTGCAATGTTGTTGTTGCTGCTGCTGTTAAATCTGATATGATCAGCATTAGAACCAGAACGGGATGAGTATGAGAACACAATTTGACACACAATGTCTAACATCCTCGATAGTATAGTGGTTAGTATCCCCGCCTGTCACGCGGGAGACCGGGGTTCAATTCCCCGTCGGGGAGAATGTTAGATTCACTTTTTTTTAATTTTCTAAATATCTACTAGATCGTTTTAGGCACTTTTCACATCACTTTCTTGATTCTAATTTATATTTTGGGTAAATTCATTAGAGTAATCGGAATGCTTGACTAGTTTCATATGTTGGGAAATTCTTTTGCTCTGAGTCATATTTGTAAAGCAGGCCAGATGATTGTTGAATGCTGTTTGCACGGGGTGAGAATTCGAACTGCTTTGTTACAAGAAGGCAGTTTCACCAACCAAGTTCAACATCCTCGATAGTATAGTGGTTAGTATCCCCGCCTGTCACGCGGGAGACCGGGGTTCAATTCCCCGTCGGGGAGAGATGTGCAAATCTTTTTTTTTCTATTTTTAAATTTGTTTTTAATTTTAAATTTTCTAAATTTAAATTTTCATTTCATAAATATTATTTAAATATAAAATTATTTATTAATTCAACTAGTAAAATATTTAATTTGATACTCTGTAATAGCATAGGAAATCATGCATTGCTGCAAAACAACATTTTGAATTACAATTAATGCTAGAAATAACGCTTTTTAAACATTTAACACTTGAATAACAAATTAAAATAAAACAATTTATTTTAATTCAATTTAA
Organism: Drosophila pallidifrons; assembly: GCA_023558445.1. Lineage (NCBI taxonomy): Eukaryota > Metazoa > Arthropoda > Insecta > Diptera > Drosophilidae > Drosophila > Drosophila pallidifrons. Next base: position 25,248,702 of record CM042347.1, on the reverse strand, counting down.
AAATTTAAAAAAAGTGATTGAACATCTCTCCCCGACGGGGAATTGAACCCCGGTCTCCCGCGTGACAGGCGGGGATACTAACCACTATACTATCGAGGATATTGTTCGCTTGGCAGCCAAATAGCCAATTTGTTTCCGGGCACTGAGATCATTATGAGGCGCATAAGTAGCCGACATAGAACGAGTCCCAAAGTCATATTTAGATAATAATTAAGCGTAATTTTTCCTCAACATTTGCTTTAAAGTTGTTCGTTTTTTTCGTGCCTTAGACATTACTGTGGGTGTTGTTGTTTTTGAGCTCGTTAAGAGTAAAATACAGCTAATTTATTTGAGCCAACTTAAATTGGCTTAAGCGAATGACCAGAGGAAAACAAATGGCGTGTTATCCGCTAAACCAGAGAAAACGAGAGAGATACGATGCAAAGCGAGTGCTAAAAACAAACAACAGTATGTGAGGGAGTGGATGAGGGAAGGAGAAGGGGAAAGTACTGTCAGTTTCATTAAAAACAATGAAATCAGCTAAGAGCCGAGAGTTTAAACGAGCGGCTAAATGTGCCGAGTAAAAGCATAAAAAGAATAAAGAAACACATACGCATACACACACATAGAGAGTAACCGCTGTATGCTGGTGGAAAAAAAGCCAAATGCGGCTGCTGTAAAATATCAACTGGAAAACAAAGTCTAAACACAATAAACAAAATGGCGGAAAAAACACAAACAAAAGCATCGAAACGAAGCAAAATGAAACGAAAATGCGGCACAAAGTGCAAAGGACAAAAATAAGCACAGCTTGTGACCCTTTTTTACGGACAATGCTCGAATGTACCTCCCTCTCTCTTTCTCTCACTCTCCCTTCTGTCCTTTTTTAATGTATGTTGTTTTTTTGTATTTTTAATTTGAAGCAAAAACATTAACAAGAACAATTAGCTCTTGAAATGAGCACAGCTAAAGACAATAGAATAAGAACAGCACACAACAATTGCATTAGAATAGTTGAACTTGGGAGAGAGCTTATGAAACACTAAATAAAACAATAGCAAACGGGACCTTGACTATAAGAAAACACACAAAAGATCAGTTAGAACTGAAGTAATTATCATTAGAAATTGCCCATTTTATAATTGCTGCATTTAATAATCAAATCGATGGTGAGAAATCAGGTCATAAGTGTTTGGTTCGCTCTAATTATGATCTAGAGCATATTAACTATTATTTTGATGCTATCTATAGTTGTAGTTCAGCTATTATGTTCGAGTATCCTTTGTAACTTTGGGGCTAATTACATTCGGTTCGTAAACTTTCATGGGCTTTGAGGGGCGATGGCAAACATTTGTTACAGTAACCAGAGGCAACAGTGGAGAGGAGAGAAGTTTGGGTCTTCATGATTCATAGAGGCATTCTCCACAAACAAAACACAGATGAGCATTCAAAAAGGACATTCAAGAGTGAAGAGTTGGGAGAAGCCTGAAGTCTGAAGTCTGTGAGAAAGGAACGCTTTGAGCAATGGCTCTGGTCGCTTTACATATGTCGAAGAAATGGGTATTAAAAGCGTAAGCTGTAAAGCAAACAGTAGCTAAGGGAAATGTGGTAAAGGAGGAGGGTGGAGAGTGGAGGGGGGAAGGAGGAGATGGATTAACAAGCTCGCCTCTGTCTGGTTGTGTGTCCTGCGTGTGTGCAGGAAGGAAGGACGCACGGAAGGAAGCAACACGCAGCAGCAGCCAGGCTCAAGAAACGTGTCTTCTCTCTCTCTCTTTCTCTCTGTGTGTGTTGCCGTGGCAGCTCCTTGCCCCGCATTGTTTCAACAGGATGTGCGTTCAAGTGTGTGTCAAAGTGTGTGTACTCCCGTGTGTGTGTGTGAGTGTGCGCGGGTGTGTGTCAAAGTATGTGTGAGTGTGTTTATGGCAACCCGCTTGTAATTTATAGTATGTTTAGGCAGGCGACACAGCAGGCAACTCAGCTTTGCTCTGCTTTATGTTTGTCTTGCCTCATATTTGTATACCCTGCAAACACGTAAATTAAAGCACAACTCAAGTTGGGGTGTATTAGCTGTTAAATATGGTGAAGTATGAAACTTCTTCTTTAAAGTATTTCAAGCTAATCGTGTGATATTCTTGAATTCTTAAAGTAAACTTTTAGTAACTACTTTCTATGCTTTTTCTTAAGTAAAGTCTCTTGACTTTATTCTCTCACTTTCTTGTGCATTTTCATTCATTTCTGCTTTCGAATTTGGTCTCTATCCTTAACGATCTTTCTTTAGTACTCTTACTCACTTTTTTTGGGCCTTTTCATTCTTTTCTTTCTAATTTGGTCTCTATTCTGAACGATCTTTCTTTAGTACTCTTCTAGACACTCGAACCACTTTCTTCATCTTTAGAAATTTGTCTTCACTTGGCTCTTGTTATGTGGTAGAGTATTTCCTATATATATTTCTATAATATTTTTCTATACCTAGACTTAACTCTCTGTTATTCAGTGCTAGAGTGTTTCTTATACATTTCTATATCTCTTCTCTAATATTAAGCCTTTGATTTAGAGGTCTTTTCGGTACACTTTTATTAAGGCAGACTGTTCATATTCGAAAATCAGTTTAATAGAAAACTTTAATAACAATTTTCGAGCTCTAGCATATTATTGAAATTCTTTTTATAATTCGGCTTTTATCTTAAAGGCCTTTTTAATACACGTCTATACAAATTTCTATTTAAACATCTTTGTTTAAAAAAACTTTGTTACATTCGAAAGTCATTTTTAAACTCCCTCTTTTAAGACTCATTCGACAGACATTTTTAAGAAAAGTAGTTCTATATAATACATAGATCCCTCATTTCTTGAAGCAAAGTCAGTTCACATTCAACAGCATTATTTCAACCTCAGAACCTCTTCCTCTGATTCATTCATTCATTTAAGTACAGGGTATTTTCGAGGGCTTCACACTTGAATCCTGTATTGTCCGCTTGCTAAGACTAAACTTTAGTACACAGCAACAATGCGGCAAGAACTCTCTGAAAGCAATTCAGGCAGCTGAGCCAGCAGCTTCACCTGCTTCTTCCTCCGTGTGTTATCCTGCTTGTGGCATATGAATTATGTTAGATCTCCCAAAAAAAAGAGAGAGAGAAAAAAATCGAAAAAAGAAACAAGTCATCAGAAACTCAGAGTTGAAATAGCAATAACAAAGGATAAATGGACTGATGTTCGAGCTAAAAGGATTTCGAATGTCTCACGATTCATGTGCTTGCTCAGCTAATTGGCAGTGGCAATGAGTGCTAGATAAACAGAATACAAAGCAGTAAAGAAGAGCAGACATCTAACGACTCTTCTCAACTGATGATTGACGCATCAATTTGGGTCAATTTCGAAATGTCTAAAGAGAGAAGAGTGAGTGAGAAGAGAGAAAGCAAAGTGAATGCCAAGAATTTTGCAATTGAATCAGGTCAGTTTAGCGAAAAAGTTTCGCTGCCTCATTATGCGACAGCTTAAAAGTATACAAAATTGAATAGATAAACATAAACGATATGAATATTGTGGCATCTTGTGCTTATCGCATTAATCTAAGCGTTTTGTAAGCTGCTCCTTGAAAATCATCTAACACAATAACCTTCAGCATGTCAACTGATTGAGATGACAGACACAGCAAAGTTTTCGGGTCAGTCAACCCAAGCTTGAGGGCAAGAATAACAAAGAGAGGTTAACTTAATATCGAAGCCAAAAAGGTTGAAGGAAGACATCAATATCGATGACGATGGGAATAGATGAAGAGAAGAGAAAAAGGGAAGGTGAAACTATGATATGAAAGAAACTAATTCATAATTTATGAAATGCTCAGCAAAATGTTGAAAATGCTAGAAAACCCAAAAACACGAGTCAGACAGGCGCCGCAGTCAAAGTCAAAGTCGAAGTCGGGGCATTCACTTTGCAGCGCCGCAATGTATGCTACAAATTTCGTGGGTGGTCTCGCTTGTATGTGTGCGTGTGTGTGTGTATTGCCGAAATTGAACTAGAGAAGGGTGGCTTTTAAAAGGGAACAGCAGAGAAATGAAACACAGCCGCAACTGTCGCGTAAACAAGTTGCTCAACTTTTAATGTTGCACATTATTCGTTGCCTCTCAAGAGGCAAGCCAAAAGAGTGTGTAGAAAAGAGAGGAAGAGGGAGAGAGGAGGAGTAGGGGAGTCAAGTGAATGCTGCTGCCATTGAGTGTGGCACAACATTCTGAGGGTTGTTGCGCTGCGACTTAACCTTAATGAGCATCAAACTGTGCGCCATAAACCAGTTGATGCTCCCATAGAGAAAGGTACAACAACAGCGCAAAAGTGTTGCCTTTTTCTTTCTCTTCTCTTTCTTTTTTCTCCACTTTTTTTTTGGGGAATAAGAGAGAAGAAGAAGAAGAACGTCGTGCAGGGTTGAGCTCCACAATTTAGCGAGCCTAATGATAAACAAACACAATGATTTCAAAATAAATGAGTGGCATAAGCTCTGTTCGGTGTAAGTGGAGTCATTTGTTTATGGGACCGCAGACAGGCAGCCAAAAGCAGAAGGGATGCTACGGGACTGTTGCAGGGTTGCAGAACTGTGGCAGGGTTGCCACACCGTATCATTTGTCTATGCGGGATTTGCGGTCGTTGTCGCTGTCGCTGTCTATGACCATAACTTTAGCTACTTAGCGTTTTAGGCGAGCGCTTTAAACGCGCTTAGATAGTTAGCATTAGGCAGTGTTTTAAAACAGTTTAAGCACAAAGTATAAAAAACCATTTATAGTAAAAGTTTGTTAAGGAAAAGAAGAAATGAAATGTATATGTTAAGAATTACTTAAACTAAAACAAAATACAAAATGAAATAGTGCTTCCTTCAATGAAAGTGTAAAACCGATTGAAAGAAACATTTCCACTCAAAGAATCCCCAAGTTAGAAAAGCTCTTCAGCAGTATAAAGCAATAAAGGGTTTGAATTTATGGGAGCAAAACTAAGATTCAATATTTTTAAGCATCATGATATGGCAAAATTTAAAAAATGAGTAGTAAAAACTATACAATAGGTTTTTTGGTCCTAAAACTATAAGATTTTTTCTTATTATCAATAGGAACTTGGGTTTTATATAGTATAAAGTTGTCTTTAAATCAAGATGTGTGTTTTCTAACATTAGGATTTTCATGTTTTTAACGCACTTTTGAGACCAAAATTCTTAGTACTAAATCTTGATTTTAGAACTTTTGTTGTTTTCTGTGTAAAAAAAAATTAATCCACAAAACTAATGTACAAAATACTTCAATGCATCATCCATAACTTTGAATTTATTATTTTAAAAACTGCAAGTTTTGCCAACTAGAAAAAGATTAAACTGGGGGCAATAAATAAATGCAATATCTTAATTGCTTGACTCTGGCTTAACTAAACGTCTCTCTGCCATCCATCAAATCGATAAAAACATCGCAGTTATTATTGTTTTGTTGTTGTTGGCCAATTGAAGCAAATAGCATCCGAAAATAAAGTGAATCCAGAAAATCCATTTTCATTGCTTAAGCTAGAAAACATTGGGCATTAGCTTGAAAATCTGAAACGATTTGTTTTATGCTCGACAACGGCAAGAAGCCAAGACATTAACTTTTAATTTGATCATTTCTAAGCAACGAACGTCGAAGAAGTAACTCGAGAGGGAGATGGAGATACAGATAGCTAGAGAGAGATAGCAAGAGAGACAGCTGCAGTTGAGACCCAATTTTGTTCGTTTTTGGTTTGGGAAATTGTCGCAAAAAGTGGAACAGATTTTCGCATAGAGAAAAAGCCAACAGCTGATAATTGTGGTGCGCCAATAAAAAGCAAATTAAGCTAATTGCAAAATTTGCAAAATCGCCCCCCCATAACGAACCAACGAAGAAGTGGAACGAACAATAAGCCAAAAGAAAGTTCTGTTCAAATGGGGGAAGGCCAAGGCATAAGTCGGTAATTATGCGGCAACCGAAGACATGTTGCCAAAAGTTGCGACCACGCCACAAAATTCCCCCTCTACTCTCTCCTCTCTCCACCCAACTTTGTTGGCAGCTGCTGCAGCGCTTTGATAATTCCATTTTGGGCCAAGTTGGCTGCACATTTTTATCGCTGCCAAAGTGAAATGTAATTAGAGCCAAAAAACAAAAAAAAAATGATAACACCCAATACCGAAATTGGCCTTGCGAACCAGAAACAAGCCGACGAACTGGACTCAACCCAATCTCCGACTCTTCAAATATATTTTTGTGTATACTTAAGGCATGCGAAAAGAAAATTTAGGCCATCGTAATTAATATCGAAGCACACGAGTTTATTTGCGATTAATTAGAGAAGGCCTTAGCCTCAATTCGTAGTCGAAGCCTAAAACAAACTGGATCAAGGCTAGACATGGATGCAATCATTAAATCCTTAAACAAATTGTGCCAGACTGAAAGGAAAAGAGTCTCCGACTGCGGCTTAGATTCTGACATATGATGAAGGATGCAGGCCTAAATTTTGACAAGGATTCATAGCCACAAGGACAATAAAACTCTGGCAGAGCAAAAACTTGCATCAACTGAAATCGAGACAAACAGAAAAGCAAACAAAGCTCAAAGAAACATGCAAAAACAGTCTGGGAAGTTAAATTGAAAAGCGACGCTTGATAGTTCAATAGCAAGTAGACTTGGCAAATATTTAAATAAGTAGAAATGGAAATAGTTAGATGAGAAAAAGTGCTATAGAGTATTTAGAAATGGAAATAGTTAAATGAAAAAAAGTACTTTAGCATTTTACTTTAGAGAGATTTTGGAACAGTTCTTCAATGAAAACAAGTAAGAAAGCTACAGTCGAGTGTACTCGACTGTGAGATACCCGCTACTCATTTTGAATAAAAGAAATATATTTTGCGGTATTTTCTCAAAATATACCAAATATACTGCAAAAATACTAAAAATATACCGAATGGTATATTTGGTATATCGACATAGTACCGTATTCAAAATATACCATAGACGGCACAATATACCAGATTGTCAGCCAAAGCAACTGAGACCCCTAGTAAGTAGGCGTGTTTGCCCATACAAAAGTATTTCTTTAATAACTTCGACAATTTTCATCTGATCGCAACCAAATTTTCAGGAATCATAACTACTAAAGTTATCATTATATGTACCAAAATTCGCAACTCTAGCTTTAAAATTACGCTTGTTTTTTTTTTTTTATTTGCGGGGGCGGATGTGGGCGTGGCAAAAATTTGAAACAAACTTGATCTGCGTGCAAACATAACAAATTCTGTCGAAAAAAAATTATAGCTCTATCTCTTATAGTCTCTGAGATCTAGGTGTTCATACGGACGGACGGACAGACGGACAGACACACAGACACACAGACGGACAGACGGACAGACGGACATGGCTATATCGTCTCGGCTGTTGACGCTGATCAAGAATATATATACTTTATAGGGTCGGAGATGCCTCCTTCTACCTGTTACATACATTTCCTGCCGGCACAAAGTTATAATACCCTTCTACCCTATGGGTAGCGGGTATAAAAAGATGAATTTAAATGGCAGATATATTAGATACTTTTTATTTAAGGAAAGTCCGTAGAGCTGCAGTATATTAGATGCTTTTTATATATTTTAAAGAAATTTTAATTGTATTTAATTTCCAGTCTGACCTTTTGAATTTCGTATTAATTCACAGACCGTTTTCAAATGCCAGCGAAATATCGTTTTTCATTCACTTTAATTGCTTTTGAGTTTTAAATAAGTCGATCTTAATATGGGGGGAAAACCCAACTCAAGTGAATAATATTCGCGAGTTTATTTAGATGTAATTTTAAAGCCATAATATGCTGGTGTCTCTTCAGCTTAATGTTGTCGTTGAGCAGCTCATCAATTAGTCACTGCCTCGCCGTCGCCCCCGCCCCGCCCCTTATGTGTGCCGACTGCGAATGAAGTAATTTGCAGTACATTGAGCTGCCTTCACTTCCTCTCCTTGCCCCTCAATCTTGCCTCTTGGTATCTGCCACCTGCTTTGCCATTTAAAATGTATATTGTGCTGAAGTGTGTGTGAGGGGAGGAGGAGGGATGGAAGGACTATGGTTGCACTTGTGCCAGACGAATGTGTGTGTGTGTACATAATTATTCCTAAACGAGCTATTTAACTAACGGCTTTACACTCGACACACACGCAGGTCCCGTAATTAAAGTGGCATAAAGCAACCCCTCGACTCCATCCCCTCTCCCCTCTCTCCCTCTGACTTGCACAACGACAAAAACCTGTCCGAAAAATATGTTTACATAAAATATTTAAAACGCGAGCGCGGCGAGTTACAAGCCCCAAAAACACGGCCAAAGCATATCCTGGGCCTAACCTTTTGGCGTTGCTTGCTCCGGTTCTCAGTTCTCAGTTCTCCGTTCCATGTTCAAGTTTTAGTTTTTGGTTCGTGGTTCGAGGTTTTTATACCCGTTAAGCCATGTGAGTAAAGGGGTATTATGACGTACTGACCACAGAAAATTCTTATAAGAAGGAGAAAACATAAATATAATATATGTATAGTATATTTTTCACTCCATGGTATATTTTGAATGTTTTGGTATATTGTTATACTATGTTAAATATTTTGAACTCTATGGTATAATTTGAATGTATGTAATGGTATATTTGTTACACTATATAGTATATTTTGTACTTTATGGTATAATTTGAATGTTGTGCTATACTGTTATACCGAATATCTTGAACTTAATGGTATTATTTGAATGGTGTAGTATATTGTTATACCAAATATGCATCTCTATACTTATTTTGGTATTTTCTCTATGTATTATATATTAATTCAGTATATATTCACGATAATGGTTTACAGTTATACAAAATATACCTCTTGGTACAATTTAGTATTTCCTCTTTATATATATTTGGTATATTTTACCGATAACATCATGTTTTGAATCTTTTGTCGGGTATCTTACAGTCGAGCACACTCAACTGCACCTTTCTCACATATTTTTTGGTCGGTTGGTGGCGCGAACGTTGCGGCATGTGGCATGTAATAAAGTTACGCGTGCTTAAACACTCGCCTGACTGTCATTGAAAATGAGTGTAATTTATGTATTAGTTTGCCTTGTGTATGCGTGTGTGTGTGTGTGTGTGTGTGTGTGTCTGTGGTGCATGTTAGAACATGCAAAAATATGCAAATTGCCGCAGTCAACGCGATGAGCCTTCGTTTCGTGTTGCGCCTTCTTCGATGCCAGTCGACAGTTTAAAGAGCCTTTTCCGCTCTTGCTATCCATCCACGTTATCGATTAACATGCTTTAAGGGTTTATCGAACTTGCAGCAGACTCAAACACAGACACAAAGTCGGTCAAATATTTGCACAAAACCTAGTCAAAGTGACTTTCATGTATAGAGAAGAAGGAAGAAGGGTGAAAAGGGGGAAGGGAGGTGTGCATAATTTTTGCACGCTAGATTGTCATTTAAAATGAGTTAAGCGCTGCAATTGCTGCAATGCGGACAAGGTGGCAACGCTGCCAGCCTGCAGCTGCTCCTCCTCTTGCTCGTGCTCCTCCTCCTACTGCTCCTCCTCTTGCTTGTGCTCCTCCTTTTACTGCTTCTTCTTCTGCTGCTGCTGGTCGCCCAGGTAATGAGCAAACAATAAAAGCAAACGGCGCTGCACGAAACAATGGCGACAAGTAAAAGAAAAAAGCAACAACAACAACGTCAACGAGGACACGCCAACGACAACAAGAAGAAAAACCAATTAGATCCAAACTGAAAAGCTGCACGTGGGCAGCAGACAGAGATAGCGCAGCAAAGAGAGTGAGAGAGAGGGAGGGAGACAGCGAGAGAGAGTTGCACAACTTTTCGTGTTCTGTCGATGTTGTGACAAGCGACAGCGACAAGCGCCCCAACTATGACATTGCCAGCGAAACTTTGGCAGCACAGTGCAAAGAGAGAGAGAGAGAGGGAAAGGGAGAGCTGAAGAGTGGGGTAGTTGTGTTTATTGTGCGCCTCGTTAGCTGCCAACAACAACAACAACAGCAACAACGACAGCAACAATGGCAACTTGGGCCGCGATGTAAATTGCATTTCCATTGTTAATTACCTGCGATTCATAAATTTTGCATTGCCCTTTGACCTCAACGAGCTCAACGAGTTGGCCCCAGCGGCAAGGGTTGCCATTGGCCTTTGACACGCACGTCAGCCAGGGCTGTCAGGGTTGTCGCCTGCCACAAGACAGCAATTGAGAATGCACAACATTGCAATTATTGCATAAATCTACTAGCTGGAATGTTAAATCACATTTCTGATTCGGCCTCACATTAAGTGATTGCAACATATTTCTATCTTGATATAGTAAATAATAACGTGAATATTTACGACATATTACGGCACGAAATTTTCAGAATATATATATAAATAATAGTTAAATCCTCAGCAAAAAGTTATTTTTCTTATTTCTTGTTCAACTTCCCACAATTTTATTTCTGTAATTAGTTAAATATTTTCAAAAAATTTTTAATTTTCCAACATACATGATTGCGACATATTTCTATCTTGATGTTGATGAAATTTTATCACAATATATTAAATAATTACGTTAATATTTACGACATATTTCTATATTGATTTTAAAAATTTAATGCATAAAGAATGGTTAAATCACTAGAAAAAGTTCTTGAATATTCAACATTAAAGTTTCCAATACATTTCAAACTTTATGCTTACGAAATATTACCCCAATATATGGAACTCAACATAAATTTTATGTAATTTCTTCTCGACTTCCCAGAATTTCACTTCAGTAACTAGCTAAATATTTTGGAAAAGTTCTTAGAATTTCAACATAAATATTTACGACATATTTCTTTCCTATTCTTTAGAAAATTTCTTATGTTTTCAACATAAATATTTACTATCCTGAACTTCCTTATGTATTCCCACAATTGTAATTAGTCAAATCTCTATAAAAAATTCTTACATTTTCAAGATGATTTCCATTTCGAAATGAATTCATGAGATTTGAGTTGGGGCATTGTTATGGCTCGTTTCATAATTTCATTTGTGAAATTTGCATATTCTGACCATTTTCAAGAACGACAAAAAAAGTTTAATGACTAAACTTAAAGTTCTAAGCATAGCTTAAAGCAGTGACGTCTTTCCCTGTCTCTCTCTCTTTATCTCTTTCTGCTTTCCCCTCTATACATATTTATTTGTGAGCCGCCTTTCCCTTTGCGCATATTTAGCAAATGTTTTTATTGGCCGTTAGCTTCACCTGGCCCATGTTAGACGCCCCCTCACACACAGATTGCGCCATGATAGAAAATTAGCATTCGTTATTTATCACCACCACACGAATGGGAAAATTCTATAGAAAATGCCGCGGGCGGCAAAGTTGGGGCCGCTTTTACTTTTACTTTTCACTCACTGCGTGACTTTTACAGCCTCTTAATTTAAACAGTCACTGTTGCATTAAGAAGGGGGCGGATCTCGGGTACGTTATGGCCACCTTGGGGGCGGGGGCGGGAGTGGCAAAATTAATTTGTAGCAGACGACATTTTTAATGTGCCTCGCTGTCGCTTTGGATTTTGGATTTGTGAGAGTTGGCGTTTTTAGTTTCCTCTTTCTGTTGCGTTATGCCGCGCGTTCTTGTCACGTAATTCAAATTTTATATTCACTTTCGAGTACGTCTCATTCCTCTCTTGCCACTCCCCCCGTACCCCCGCTGTGTACACGTGGCAAAGCTGCGTGCGTGAGAATTGCGCTGTTGTAAATTTTATCGATTGCCGCACACAGATTTCACGCCCACAATCACCACAATCCAGCCCTGCTTCCACCTGTATGTGTGTGCGGAATGTGTGTACACGCGAAAATTAACATGAAATTATAATGCACGCATCAAATTCAAATTCATGTAAGCTTTTCATAATTATGCAATTTTCACAGTTTTGCATAAATTGTCGGACAGTTTGCGGCATTTATGTGTCCAAATCCACGCTCTGATCCATGTGGCTTAGCGCCACATCTCTATCCCCTGTCAGTATTTCACATTTGTGGGGTCTTTTTAACAATTTCTGATATGTTTATCCTAATGGAAAATTGTTTGATTATCCGATAATAGTCGGGAGAAAAGAAAAGGTAATGAATGTTATTGTTGTGCTACTGCAGCAACAGCTTGTCGGAAAGTTTGATAAGATTAAATTTAGATTTGATAATGCAAATCTATTATTTCTAGTTCTTGCTTTATTCTTCGTTTTTTAAATTCTACATTTTCACAGTCTTATCGTAAATTATCTATTTCGCCACCTAGCGTACAACATCCTCGATAGTATAGTGGTTAGTATCCCCGCCTGTCACGCGGGAGACCGGGGTTCAATTCCCCGTCGGGGAGAGATGTTCAGATCTTTTTTTTTTTACTTTTTAAAATTCTTATTAACATTTTTAATTTAATTTTGAATAGATTATTGAAATTTTAAATGCTTGGCATACATTGTGGCACAAATTATACTCAATTATGCAGAAAAGTGTGATTTGCCGAACTATAAACCAATATTAGCATAGCCAATTAGAATACTAGATTATATGCAATTAATAAATATTCATAAAAACTAAATACTTATAAAATGCAAATTTAAAAATTAAAAAAAGTGAAAAAAATGTTTACACATCTCTTCTCCCCGACGGGGAATTGAACCCCGGTCTCCCGCGTGACAGGCGGGGATACTAACCACTATACTATCGAGGATGTTGATCATCGGGGTGAAAAATACCAAACTTCTATACGCTTCTAATACGTTTTCTGCACATTAGAGAGAATGTTTCTAGTGATGATAATAAAGCAACGTTTTGTTTTGTATTTAACAACGTTGATAAATTAAAAAGATAATTTATTGTCAAAGTTTTCTTTATTTTTCTCTCTTCTCTGTTGCTTTCGCCTCTCTGAGTGTGAGTAATTACACAAATTTTATAGAACAGGGAGGGGATTTGAAATTACTTTTGATGGTTAGCAATGACAGCAAATGTCTAACGACTGACTGCGCACGAAAAACCAAAACGAAAACGATATGCAAAAATGTGTGTGTATAGAATGTGTATAGAATGCTGCAAGATTTGTTTATTGTACATCTGCTTGCTTACATCTGTCGTTGTCTCTGTCTCTGTCTCTGCCATTTGCCGTCACTCTCCCTCTCTCTTCGAGTTTTAGATGCAGCGATAATGCTGTGTACTTGGCTTGCTCTCGAATTTTTGCCCAAAAACGCCCTGAAGGCACACAGAGCGCACAAAGCCAGCAACAGAAATCGATTCTGTCATTGAGCCGCTGGGCTCGCAATGAGCTCCATTGGACACTGACTGTGACTCGACGATGTACATAGTAGTAGGTGAGCAGGGCAAGGGCGGGGCGAGGGCGTGGTTGCTGTTGTTTCGGGCCAAAGGCAAAGCCATTTCCGGCCAGACAATAAGCGGGCAACGTTGCCAGCTTGCTTGGCATTTCCGGCCTCGCGATCTACTTGCTACTGCCTGCTGCCTGATGTTGCTGTATTTCGTTTTTTCCTTCTTTCTTTTTTTTTTGATATTTCTTTGGCTCGTGGAATTGAAGTTTGACAATGCCAAAGCCAAAGCCAACAGCAGTTGAGACAGCCAAGTAAAAAGTTGAGGCTGAAAAAAACTCATTTATCTTATGTCTGGGCTGAGGGCGGCAACCAAGACGAGAAGCGAGAGAGGAAAAGAGAAGTCTTCACTGTTCCCTGTTGGCCGCAGGGCAATTCAATGTCGCCGGAGACATGTCAAAAGTTTCGCTCTTGTTATTATTGTTGCTGTTGTTGCTCTGGCTGTTGTGTTTGTCGTTTAACTTAATTAAATTTGCGCACAAATTTCTCATTTTCTCATCTTTCGTAGGCCGCACAACGGTGCGTATGTGCAACAAATTGATTAAAATTTTATTGTTTCAGCAAATGTGCCCAGCAATAAGTAATTTCAGTCTTTTGCATATTTTAGTTACACACAAATTGCCCTTTAAAAACAAGTTTCTTGACACGCAAAAAAGCAAAAAAACGCGTACGAAAAACGAAAATTGTTTATTGCATTGCAAATGTGATACAAAAAGTGCGCATAAAAAAAAAACATCATTTACAGTTAATAAAATGCGATGCATAATTGACATTTATTAGCCAATATAACGATGGCGTTTAGATTATGCATAAATAATTTGAGCAGCAATTTGTTTGTACCATAAAATGGAAACGGAAACGTAGCTTTATTGATTGCGTTTTCAATTAAGCGAAACAAATTTGCTGTTAAGATGAGATTAAATGGAGATGAGTTAAGATGAATCTTATGAATCTTGAGAAGCACTTTAAGTAGAGCTAACAATGATTTTGGAATCATTTTTCTGTTTTAAGATAACATAATTAAACGAACGCAAACCAAATGATGACGAATTTGTATATTTTTAGCGTAAAGCAGAATTTTGGATTTTGATTACAATAATAACTATAGTCTCTATGATTTCTGAAAGATTTAGAATATATTTATGAAATTCTACTCCCTTCGGGCCTTGATACCTTTGGCTAACAATCTGGACTATTTTGTAATCTATGGTATATTTTGAATGTAGTAGTATTTCAATATATTTTGGTGCTATGCGGTATATTAATTATGTATATTTAAATAATAATACCACAATCTATGGTATATTTAGAACGTGGTAATATACCGATATACCAAATATAGATTTTTACTATATTTTGGTGTTTTTGTGGTATATTAATTTGGCAATCTTAAAAAATAATACTGCATACTATGGTATGTTTTGAACGTAGTACTATATCCATATACCAAATGTAGATTTTGGTAGTTTTTGGGAAATTTTGATTTGGTATATTCAAAGAATTTTGTCACTCTAGGAAATATTTTGATTGTAGTACTATATAAATATACCAAATATAGATTTTGGTATTTTTTTTTCGGATTTTTGATTTGGTATATTCAAAGAATATTAGTAGTACTATAACAATATATCAAATTTAGAGTTTTCTATGTTTTGGCATTTTTGCGGTATAATAATTCGGCATATTAAAAGAATAATACCATACTGTAGCGGGTATTTCACAGTCGAGCACACTCGACTGCAGCTTCTTTACTTTTTTTATTGTCGCACGTCACAATCTATATTTAATATACATATATTTGACGTGTTGCTTGTTTACATTTAAGCTTAAGTTGTTTAACTATTCACAGTACTTATTAAAAACTTGTCTTTTTCGTTTCTTCTTCTGCTTACAGACAACGAACTATACTCAGGCACTGTAGCCGATTTCAGTGGCAGTGATCCGATTATCTATCGTGAGCCTCTCCAGACGGAACAATATGATAGCCTCAGTCTCAATGGTAAGTTGTTGCTGAAGAAGTTCTCTCCATCCATTTTTCCTTCCTTTTACAGCTTGTAGTGAAGCACTTCTGGTAATTGAAAATGTCAGAGCTCTGTTATGATTATTGTTGTGCTGTTCGTAGAGAGTATTGTCTGTTCTCTCTCTCGCTCTGTGTGTGTGTGTGTGTGGTTTCTATATATTAGTTGGAAATGCCTTGACTGCGAATTGAATTAAGTCTGATTGTGTTGTACTGTTTCTCTCCGGTGTGTCCTGCAATCCTGGACGATGATGCCGTATTGCGTGTGAGGTGAGGTGAGAGGCAAAGTGCGGTTGCCTTTTGCATATTTCAAGTGCTCGCCGCGTTGCCTCGATTTTCATATGGCAGACGTCCATTAACTGAATAGACATGACAGCTTCGACTGCTTGTCCGATCCGATGCCAGCCAGTCCTTTGCTATTCTCCCGTCCCGTCCCAATCCCCTTCCCCTTCTCCGTCTGTCTCTTCGTTACGCGCTTCCTGAATACTTTATGAAGAAGCCTTGCGACGTGTTGCGTGTACCGGGAAATTAAGAACTTTAAAGCCAGCTAAATCAAAGAAAATGTCTCTGGAGTCTTTCCTTATTAAACTTCACACTTTCATTTAAATTCATTTAAATTTCAAATGCGCGATGCGTGCGTAAATTTGTTTATCGAATCTCGCATATCTTTCGCTGATTATATTACCGAAAGTTGGAACTTTATAGTTACGATGGCGCATAATATGTTAATCCTGAAATCTATAACTCAACTTTATGGCTCATGTTTGAATCGTAAACTGGCATTCGATATGCTTGGCTTGTTATCGATTGTCTTGTCATCGGCACGAGTTGCTCATAAATCTATCCCAATTCCCGAAAAAAAAAAAACAAACAAAAACCGAAGCGTGTCTATAAAATGTTTACAGCCAACGCGAACTATAAATGCGATTTATGACTAAACTTTTTTTAACAATTTACACATTTGTCTTTTTTCGTTTCTCTAGCGCCAAATTTTGTGAGCTCATTTACGCAGGGAGATTTCGTGTATTTCTTCTTTCGGGAAACGGCGGTGGAATTCATCAACTGCGGCAAGGTGAGTGTTGGAATCAATCGATATCAGATCGAACTCTCTCTCTCTCTCTCTCGCTCGCTGGCTTTGAATATGTAAAATATGAAACCAAAACCAATTTCTACACACAACAAATGCATGTGGTTATAATTGAACAAGAGCGAGCGAGGGAGAGAGGGGGGAAAGAGAGGGAGGGAGGAAAGCCGCTCTAATGCCGCCATATTGGGCAGCCATTTTGCCTGTGTTTGCGTTGCGTTCGTGCGCACACTTTTGGCTTTGGCTTTGGCTTTGGTCCGTCGCCAAATACAGTTATCGGTTTTGGATTTTGGCCGGCTATTTGTTTATGGGCCGAAAAGGGAAAACCCAGCCAACAACGACCAGCGACCAACGACCACATCAATGGATATTCCACCCACCTCCCACCTTCCATCTCCTGCTGCGCATTAATATTTATCTTTTATGCTATTTCAGGCGATTTATTCGCGCGTCGCACGCGTCTGCAAATGGGATAAAGGCGGCCCGCATCGTTTCCGCAATCGCTGGACCTCGTTCCTCAAGTCTCGCCTGAATTGCTCCATACCGGGCGACTATCCGTTCTACTTTAATGAGATACGTAAGTGGCCTTGATTTGCTGTGTATATACCTTACCTTTTACTATATATATACTACATTTTATTCTCTCTCTCTTATAGAATCGGCGAGCAATCTCGTCGAGGGACAGTACGGCTCCATGAGCTCCAAATTGATTTACGGCGTTTTTAATACGCCAACAAATTCAATTCCCGGCTCAGCGGTTTGTGCTTTCGCCTTGCAGGTGAGTGCACAATTACAATTTCCCCTTCTTCGTCTTCCACTCAGCGGGTCATCATCTTAAACTCTACTTTCTGTCTTCCCATTTTGTAATCTACAGGACATTGCCGACACATTCGAGGGACAGTTCAAGGAGCAAAGCGGCATCAATTCCAACTGGCTGCCAGTGAATAACGCCAAGGTGAGTAACGACTACGTTTCTATTTCAAACTCATATGTGGTTACGGTTAATGCTCAACACTTGAGCGAGGAAGAGGGGCAAGGAACAACACTTGAACGCAGCTGTGCCACAATTTATGGCCACACGAATTTGTTCCGGCCTTGGCCGGAATGAAAGAACTTTTCTTTTGCCAAAAATTTGCATTTGAATTACGAATGCCAAACCTAAACACACAAAAACCGAAGACCGAACCGAACACTGAATGCTCTCAACGGCAGTTAGCGACGTCTGTGAGTTGATTGCTGTCTGGATGAGTGTTGCACATGTTGCCAGCGATTTGCTTTCTGCTTTTCCGTTTTGTGGCCAACTACTTGACGGGGCAGAAGCCAAATTAGAAATTGAATATCATTCTGACCAACAAAATATACAATTGTTCTTGTACACACAACACAAGTCGAACACGAAAAAGAATGCATAAAACTTTTAATATCACACTTAAACTGCACTCGAGTCCAGCTGTTTGAATGCCATTTGAATGAAACTTCAACTCAAAAGGAAAGAGATTTTAAAGCACCGAGTACATTTAAAAATACATTTGAGTTTTTTAAAGAGTTGCGATTCAAGTTGAGGAAACTTTAAAAGAATTGCTCTTTAAGTACAATGTTAAAGAGGGAGTGATTTAAGAGAAGTGTTGCAAGAAAGGGGAATAGAATAGAATTCAAATTAAAAATAAACTCTTGTTAGGTTAATGCAAATTATGTATACAGTCAACAGAATTTTAAATACATAGGTAAAGCTAAGTTTGTAAAACTTGGTTTTGAATTTAATTTATCAATGAAAGAATTTAGTTATTGAGGTAATTTGACCGTTAAGCATAGACTTTTAATATGTTGAATATTTTAAAGCAATATAGTAAAACATTGTAGGTATAATGAAATCCTCAATGAATTGAAATAAAGGTAAAGTTAAAGGGAGAGCAAAGTAAATTTGTAATATAGACGTAATTTCATTGACACGTTAAATTCAACAATTTAACAGACTAGCGCACAAAATTAGAAACATATTCAAATGACATTTTTCAGCTGAATACTTTAAGTCTGTAAAGTTTTTCAGACGCTTCTTGGTAGCTCAGTTATGTGTATGAGAGCGAAAAGCGTCGAGTCCAATTACTGTCAAAATGTGTAGAGTCAAATTACAGTGCAGAAATCAGAACCTTTTTGCCCTTTTTGCTGGCCATTTGAAGCCACAGACAGCGGTAGAAGGGAAGAGGTGGAGGAGGAGGAGCGTGGATATCCTTGCGCGAGTTGCACGTATGAATGCTGACTTTATATTTTACACACACACAACACACACATACACAGAGAGACAGCTGGCAAGTCAACAGTTGAGCGCGCACTTTCCGCTGGCGATTCATAAACCAAATCATTGCCAAAACAGCAAGCTCACACAGACGGAGACCGAGACGGACAACACACACACACACATACCAACACACACAAAGGACACTCGCTGCTTTTGTCCGGCTGCACTTGGCCGTGCTGTGCAATTTCCGGAACGTTGTGTACGGGTATTTGTTACGGGTCTAGTGAGCAAGCAGTAAATGCAATTTATACACACTCTTTGCAGCTCGCATTACAAGGCCAGAGAAGGGAAGGGAAGGGAAAGATATGAAAGGATAGGGAAGGGAACTGAAGGATACGGAAGGAAAGGGAAGGGAACTGTAGGGAAGGGAGGGAAAGGGAAGGATGGGAAGGATAGGGAAAGGAACTGTAGGGAAGGGAGGGAAAGGGAAGGATGGGATGGATAGGGAAGGGTAGGGAAGCGAACTGAAGGATACGGAAGGAAAGGGAAGGATAGGGAACTAAAGGAGAGGGAAGTATAGGGAATGAAAGGAAAGGATAAGGAAGGGAAGGGAAGCATAGGGGAGAGAAGGCAAGGGAAAAGAAAGAACGGAAAGGCAAGGGAAAGGAATGGGAATCAGGGGAAGGCAAGGGAGAGGAAAGAAAACAAAGGGAAGGAAAGGGAACGGAGGGAACTGCGGACTGACCAAGCATATAACCATAACTATAACCATATTGCAGTCACGATATCTCTGTGTATAGCCGAAACACTAATATATGTCTTTTCTCTCTCTCTCTATTTTTCTATTTGTCTCTCTGTCTGTTGTCTTTTTGCAGGTTCCTGAACCGCGACCCGGCTCCTGTCACAATGATTCACGAACACTTCCGGATCCCACATTAAATTTCATCAAAACACATTCACTAATGGACGAGAATGTTCCGGCATTTTTCGGTCAGCCGATTCTCGTGCGGACGAGCACAATGTAAGTACTTACTTCACTACTCCCCCACCACCTACTTCCCCAACTACTCTGTTCTCCTTGGGTGCGACTTGTTTTGTTGCTTTGCTGCACGGTCACGTCGCAAAGTAGCCCAAAACTGTTGCCCCGAATAATGTTGCGGCAATGTAAATATTATTGCACAAAGCCAAAGCCACAGTCTGTAGTCTATCTGCAGTCTATAGTCGGGGCCAAGTGTGGGCGTGGCAAAAGGGGAGGCGCAAATTTTGTAAGTGTGCGCTACAAAAAGTTGCGACTGCAACTCCGGCTCATGTTGCACAGTATTTTGCCGAGTGAGTACGTGACGAACCAATCCAACTAATTTCATTTAAATAACAAATTCGTTGCCATGCGATAGCTGGCGGGTTTTGCAGAATACCCTGTACAAAATGTGGTAAGGGTATCAAAATAAGTAAGAACAACAACATTAAGGAAGTGAATAGCAGGATTTTGATAGCTACTTAAATCAACTACAAATCATATGAATTATGAAAAGTTAAAAGAGAAGATAAATAGTTAAGTCAATATGAACACATAAAGTTTTTGGAAATTAAAAAAAAGTAAGAACAACAATTAAAAATATTAATAACATTATTTTGATAGCAATATTAAATTAATAACAACTATTTTGAATCATTTGACAATTTTACAAGGAGCAAGAGGAACAAAATAAAGACGTTAAACAACAGAAAGCATATGAATTATTGGGAAATTTAAAAAGAAGAGACAGCAAGAAAATTAATAGAAGATTGTGTATTACATACACCTATTTAAATAATAATAATGATAGGTGGAAGGAACACTTTATTAGAACAGTAAGAATATAAAATTAACAAGTGAATGTGTTTTATATTACAAAATAAAGCATAGACTAGTTTTGACTTTTCTAATTAAGGAATTAAAAAAAAAAACATTGGAAAGATCCCAATACAATATTTTGTTGAGGAAAAAGTATTTACAAAGAACTCATCAATCTTGTTTTAACCAATAACAAGAAAGCATAACTATTGCCTAAGTTAAAGTTAAAGTTTTTTCAAACCATATTTTATGGTAGAAAATTTTATGGTTTAGGAAATAACCACATTTCGTCTGCAGTTAAAGTTATTATTTATGTTATTAAGTGATAAATTGCTGCGCATATTTTGTGATATTTCGTGTTGCTGCAAAAATAATGCAATCAAAGTCTGTTTAGTCTTTGTGCTTTTTGTGTGGTTCACCGCATTTGGCATTAACAAATCAATTAGCAATCAATATGCAAAGTGAAAAAGCATTTGCATTAATTTTTCAACAACAATTCTCTTTGTGCAATGCCAGACTTTGGGTCCATGTCCGTGTCTGTCTGTCTGTCCTTCTGTCCGTCTGTCTGCGAGTCTATCAAATTGCCTTGGCCAGACAATCGAGCCTGAAGCTGAAGAGCTTAAAGCAAGGGCAACCTGCTGATAGCCATCAGAAATTGCCCAGCTGCTCCTCAGTCGAGGCTTTTTCTGCATGCTCATAAATTATTTTCAAGGCAGACATGTGGAAATTTAAAAATTCAATTTGGCAACTTTTCCATGTAATTGAGCCACAATTACGGGGAGTTGAGGGCGATGACTTGAGAGGGCATCTTTAAAGAGGAAATCATACTAGAAAGAGGATGATGGTAGAGGAGGGGAGAGGAGAGGAGGGCAGCCACCTGCTACAGTTGCTGCAGTCAAGCGATAGTTTGAACCAAACGAACCGAGCCAGCCAGAAGGAATCGCATGGATGCGCCAAGCGTGAGAGAGAGACGCAACCCGTAACGAAAATATGTATGCACAACTGAATAAATTAGAATGAAATATGGAACACGTAGGGAGAGCATCCTCCTCCCTCCTCCCTTCTCCCTCTTCCCCTCTCTCCACATGAGCACACACATTCAGCCACAACAAAATGCAAGTGCGGACGAGAGCAACATTAGCGAAGTGGTTGCGGGTAGAAAAAGAGAGAGAGAGAGAGGGAAGTTTCACAGCTTCGGGGGTTTCATTGTGTATATGACCACTTATTCATGCTGCAGCTGACTCATTGCGTACTTTTTTTTGTGGCTTTTTGGCAAGCGGAAAACGCACATCACGCATCCGAATTTAATCATGCCAAACACAATTGGAGAGCACCAAAAATTGTGCACAAAAGTTACGACAGACTTGACTTTTTTTGTTGAAATTTATATGTCAACCCACTTGCTGCATTTGGCAAGCCAGAATCGTAAGTCGGTCATGCACAGCAGCAACAAGAACAACAAGAACAAGAACTATATTGTGACTAGAGTAACTACCAGACTGCGCACTGTTAACTGTTAACTGCGACAGTAGCAGTTACTGCAACGAGCACAAGTTGTAGTTAGAACTGCACAACAGTTGTTCCAAGCATTTGCGCATCTGTCGAATTTGTAGGGCTTTTATAGAGGGAATGTGAGAAGAGAGGGTCGAAGTATTTAGAGCAATTTTTAACAACTATTCTTCATTTTTATAAAGTAAAATCTTTCTAACTCAATAGATACTGAATTAACGATTTTGTGTGTTTTTATGAAGGAATTTATAAAGGGAGTTTGAAAGTATTTGAAAGCAATTTTTAGCAACTGCTCTTCATTTTTATAAAGTAAAGTATTCCTCATTCAATAGATACTAAATTAAATTTTAATTTTGCGATGTTGTGTAGCTTTAATAGGGAATGTAAAAAGGGAATGTTGCAGTACAATTATTATCAACTGATTATTAATAGCTATCCACAGAGCATCGCTTTTAATAGTCTGTAAAGTATTTCTTATGCAGACCAGACCATAACAGACCAATTTGCTAGACTCTGAGAAGAAAATAAGAAGAGAATGTTAAAGTATATAGGACAAATCTTAACAAAGTTTTATTAACAGCTTTCTAACGATCAAAATAGCAGCTGAATCTGTGAGACTTTAAAGGAATATTGATGTCAGCAAAGGACACTGCAACACTTACCAGCTGGTTAACATTTTAGTATATTTTTATTAACAGCCAACTGTTATCAGTCAACTCTTTGCAGTATCTGTTAACTGTTAACCGTTAATTAAAATATACTAAAATATTTTTAGCTAAATTTAGCAGAAAAATATAATATATATAAAAAAAATATAACTAAAAAGTATTCTTTAGACATTGCATTTTCAGTTCTTTTAAAATTTTTGAAGTACAAACTTTAAGTTCTCAGAGGTGTCAATAAACTATTGAGCTTAAAATCATTTGTAATTATGTTTGAGGCTTTATTTCATTCAGTTCAGCAAATACTTCTCTTATTAACAATCTCATTCTCAATTTGCGCTATTGTCGCTAATCTTTTGTTAAGTAAGCTTTTAAACATTGTTGCTCTGTCCGTTTTAAGGCTTTGTTCATAATTCAAATGTAGTTTGGCGAGCCGAAAGCCTTTAAGCTCGTCATTGAACAATTGCAAATTAATTTATCAAATATTATATTGCAATTTAAATAATGTGCATAAATTAATCAAGTTTAAAGTCCGCCCCCAAAAGCACAGAAGAAGACCACAAAGCGACCAACATTGTTGGCTGGGATGCCGTCGTTGCCATAGTTGTTGTAGTTGTTGCTGTTTCAGTTTATATTTCCAATTCGACTTCGATTTGGAGTCGAATTTCAGTTTGAGTTCGTGGTTTGGTCGCCTGTTTCTGGCATTCTTGAACGCAAATGCCAAAATCAAATCAAAAATGCACAAAATTTATGGCATTTTGCTGAAGCATAAATTTATTATAATTTTATTTGAGCAAAAGCTTGGCAGTAACAGAAGGAAGAAGAATCAGCAGCCACTTCCGGCAGCCATTTTGTATGAATATGTGTTTGAGGGAATAAATAAATCACAGAAACGAGCTGCGAAGAGAGAGAGAGGGACAGCAGAAGTAGCTGCTGGCAGTTGCTCACACTCTCACACACACTCTCACACACACACACCGCAGGATACTCATTTGCATATGGCAGACCAAGCGAGATGGCGAGACTAAAGCTGGGTTGGCCTAGAGTTGCCACCGCTAACAAAGTTTTCTAAGGGAAACTTGAAAGTTTCAGCATCTCGACAAAAGTTAAATGCTTCAAGTTGCAAGTCGCCGGGGTCACAAGAAGCTCCTACTTCCAGACTCCAACCTCCAGACTCGACTCCGGGTTTCGGGTCTGTAACAAATTGTTTCCTGGTCGACCCGGAAGTATCCATACTCAGCAGATTTCTGCCAGCTGGTTGACCAAGGTGCCAGCCACAATTGTGTTGTTCGCTGCGCTTATCTTATCGGTCAACTTTTTCTACCTCTCTGCCACTTTTACTGTCATGGCCTTTATCATGCATGTCCTTGCCCTCCAGCTGCAGCCACAGCTTTAGCTTCAGCTTCAGTTCCAACTTGCACTTCCACATCAGCTTCAGCTCTTTCTCTCTCACTGCCTTACTAATTTCATTCCACAGCGAATAGAGTTGACTTCCACTTCTGACCCATGTCCCTAGACTATTTTATTGTTGCTGTTGTTGTCGCTGGCCAAACTCATCGGAGCGACACACAAAACTTGGCAAAAATTGTGCAAGTTTCAATTGCCAGCTGCTAGAAAGCTGAACCCAAGAACCGAGAACCGAGAACTGCGAACTGCCAACTGACAACTGGCCAACTTCACTCTCTCTCAAAAAGTGTCCCTTTCTGTATGCTTATTTTTATTTCCCTTTTCTTCAGTTTTGTTTGTTTTTTGTATCTTTCATGAGTCTCGACTCCATCCAATTCCATTTTGTGTGCTGGCCTTTAGCATTTTGTAATTTTCGGCCAGCAAACTTTTGGCAGCACTCTTTTCTCTGTCTCCGAGAATTAATTTAAAAGCCGCCTCAACTTTGCTTTCAGAGCTCGCTCACTCTCTGTCTCTCTTTCTCATTGTATTAAATATTTTATTTATCATCGTCATTGCCAGACATAATTGCTGCATTTCTCTCTCTGTCTCTCTGTCATTGTCTCTGTCGCATCAACATCAGCGCACATAAGACATAAGCAATTAGAAAAGTGTCTGCCTGTTTGTTGCCAGCTTAGCTTCTTCTTTCATTCTTTTTTCTTAACTGAATTGCATTGTTTTAAATGCTCACATGAATTTGGTTATGATTTACCACAAACATAATTGCAAATCAAATTAAACTTTTACAATATTCAAAAAAATAAGCTGCTCAAGCTAAATTTTCACATTTCATAAAACCTGACACATATTTCTTAAGCTGAGCACTTAGAAATGTTATTTGCCAGATTTTGTTTGCTCATTCGCATTGCATTATTTTAAGTCTGCAAGATGTGAAAGATTTGTAAATATGATTTTGGGGGTAACTTTTGTTGGGTTAATATTTATTATACCCGGTACTCATGGAGTCTGCCCGTAAATCGATTTTTGGCACATACAATAATTACTACAGAAAATTTGGTTATGATTGCACAAAAATTGTAGAAATTATTTATGAAATACATTTGTTGCATTGTCTCTTAATTTAGTATTTTTTATACTTTATACACAGTATATCTTAAATGTAGTATTACATCGATATACCAAATATAGCCTTTGACATAACTCAGTAATTTTTGGGAATTATTTTGTCTGTTAATCTGGTATATTGTATACACTTTGGTATATTTTGAATGTATTAGTAAGTCCATATACCAAATACAACCTCGGCATATGTTATTTCAATATTTTTCGGAATTTTAATTTGATTTTTTTTAGAATATGTTTTTATTGGAAATGGGTAGCGGATACCAGTATTTTGTCGGTATTCAGTATTTTCCGGCATTCAGTATATGTTCGGTATTTTGATTTAGTATATTTTTACAATATGGTTTTAGTGAAAATGGATAGTGGGTATCAGTATTTTTACGGTATTCAGTATTTTACGGCATTCAGTATATTTTTTTCTTATTCAGCATTTTTCGGTATTTAAAGTGGATATATGTGTAGAAAGGTATTATTGAAAATGGATACCGGGTATCTCACAGTCGAGCACACTAGACTCGCCTGTAGCTTTCTTTCCTGCTAAATTTGATTTTTGGGAATAACTTTTAGACGTTTAATGTTTATTTTTAAATTGTGTTTAAAATGTTTTCAAATACATTAAAATGGCATTTATTTGTGTGAAATTGTTTGGCCTGCTACCGATTATAAATTTAATAATCTAAAACTAAATGTGAAAACTAATCAAAGATGTTTGTGATGTGAGCTCATTGTTTGCTAAAACAAATGCAACTTTCGTGCTGCGCTTAATCCGTTATCTGCTTTTGTTTTACATTTCACATATTGTTCATATAGTTATTGTACATATATTTTGTTGTTGTTGCTGTCGAGGGCGACCGCAAAGAGTCATCACAAAGCGGAGGCCATTTAAACTGAGTCTCCGACCCGAGAGGGAGAAAAGTAAAAAGCGATGCGATTCTTTTGCCATTTAGAAAATTGAGCAACATAACTAAAACTCAAAAAACCAGATTTGTTAATTAACAATAAAACAACGAGCAAGTGAACGAGGGAGTTGCAGCTGCTGTTGCTGTTGGAGTTGCTTCTGTTGCGTCCATTGCGGGCATTTGCATTTAAATCGAGGCAGCAACTTACACACACAGAGAGTCAGAGACGGAGACGGACACAAAACAGTTGCACAAAAACCAACATGGAAGCAACAATAGACAGGGCAGCCAAGCGCACAGCCACAAATGTTGCCTGCAACAAGGACAACAGCAACAGCAACAACGACGAGGCAAACGTCCAACATTTTTGTGGTGAAATCAGAGAGAAATTTCCGTTTTTATTTCACATGTTTTTGCTGTTGTTTCTGTTCTTGCTGTTGCTGTTGCTGCTGCTGTTCGTTCAAATATGTTTTTACATATAAATGCGATTGTTGTTGCAGCTCTCTCTCTCTTTCTCTGGTTGTTGCTGCTGTCGCAGTTGTTGCTACCGCTGTTGTGGTTTGCTGCCATTCGCCTCGCTTTGCTGCCATTCTCGGTATCTGTCCATTATTAATGGTGTCTAACCAAAAAACCAGCCGCCCATCGAGAATGTCCTGTTATGTCGTTCAGCTGGCAGCAGCATTGACATGTTGTTTGTGGTTCCACTTCCACTTCCACAATTCTCATTCCCTCTTCCATTCCACTTCGAGTTGCAGCTGGCGATGAGTTCTTTTGATAGCTAATCCGCAGCTTCAGCTCATATAAGCCAATCTCTTCTCTCGAGATGATTTATTTTACTAATCACTCCGCCGAGTCTTCTTTTTCTTTCACTGACTTTAACTCTTTAACATTTTTAACCTGTTTTATTTCTTTTTGCAGCTATCGTTTCACACAAATCGCTGTCGATGCCCAGATCAAAACGCCCGGCGGCAAGACATATGATGTGATTTTCGTTGGCACAGGTGAGTTGCATTCCATGCTATCAGACTCAGACAGACAGACAGCTTTATGGGCCCAAAGCGCTGCACGAGGCAATCTGCTCTGACAGCGCGGAGCGGCCGATATCAATTGTTGTGGATGCGTTCGTTATCCCGACAGGCATCATAAACCTGGCATACCCTGTGAAATCAGCAGTGTATGCTAAAAAGCGTTTAAGTTGCGTTGTGGTTGATTTCGAAAAGTCAATGCAAAGACCTTCAATTCAATTTCAATTTACGTATACTTAATATACATTTGTACATTCGTATTGTATGTATACAATACAATATATACAATATACTTTGTACATTTATTTATATTTGCATAGGTAATGTCAAGTTTTTTTAGTTCCAAAAAGTGTTGAAATGGAACAAACTTGGCATATAATTTATATACTAAACATACATGATTTTTGTATGTTAAATTCATTTCATCATTGTAATTGAAGCTAAAAGCTGTATTTATTTCTTTTATACTTAATATTGGTATGTTATATAAGGTATGCTGAATAATTAAATGTTACATTTTATTCATTTCCAAAATAGATTTTAAATTGGATTTACTTGGCGTACACTTTATATTAATAGTATATAAAGTTTGCTTGATAAATCTATGTAAATTTCTATTCGTTTCCATTTCATGAGTTTAAACTCTATTCACCCTGCGTATACTTAATATTTGTTTACTCATTTTTACTGAGTTGAAAGAGTTTAAATTGAAATTACATGGCGTATACTTAATTATTATAGAAGAAAGTATACTTGATAAGTCAATGTAAATTTATATTAATATCCATTTCAACATTGTAGTGAAAGTTTAAAGCGTTTGAACTGTATTGACTTGTCGTATGCTTACTATTTATGTATACTATATGATATTTGAATTTAAAGTTCTACTATACCTAATAATTATGTTCTAAAGTATACATGATAATTTAGAGTTACTTTCTATTAATTTTCATTCCATCATTCATTGGTAAGCTAAAAAAGTTAGGCTCATTTTCTTTTGCGTATACTTAATATTCGTATACTTGATTCTATTGAAAGTTAATAGAGTTTAATCAACACTCACTCTGCGTATACTTGATAATTGAATTGTGCATTTCACATTTACAGATCATGGCAAAATCATCAAGTCAGTGAATGCTGAGTCAGCAGACTCGGCGGAAAAAGTGACCTCAGTGGTCATCGAGGAGATCGATGTGCTGCCCAAGAGCGAACCGATTCGCAATTTGGAAATTGTGCGCACCATGCAATACGGTAAGTGGACCAGAATTGAGGGAGTTAACAAAGCCAGTTGCAGTTGCTGTTGGTGAATGCAACTCAATTAAAAAGAAAAACGTGTAACGAGCTGGCATTGTAAAATGAATTCGCAATTTTGCAGATCAACCGAAAGATGGCAGCTACGACGATGGCAAATTAATCATTGTGACAGATAGTCAAGTGATAGCCATACAACTGCATCGATGTCACAACGACAAAATCACCAGCTGCAGGTAAGTAACGTAACTAAGAGGAACCCAGAGTGAGAGGAGAGTGAAGAGGCACAGATTGCAGCAGACAATGCCATTTTTATTTCATGTAACAATTTGCGTGACTTTCATGCGTCGACTGAAGAGCTTTCCGTCTGCCTCCCGCTCTCTTTCACTCTCTCTCTCCTCACTTGATGTGCATTTATGGTGTTTTACATTTCACAATTTGCAATATGTTTACACCTCCTCACACACTCTCCCCCCGTCTCCATTCGACAGTGAATGCGTCGCATTGCAGGATCCGTATTGTGCCTGGGATAAAATTGCTGGCAAGTGTCGCTCGCATGGCGCGCCACGTTGGCTCGAGGAGAACTATTTCTATCAGAATGTGGCAACGGGTCAGCATGCCGCATGCCCCTCAGGTGAGTTAAATGGCCAATTCAACTGCCAGCCATCGAAATTAAAGCACTAACTCATGACGTTCTCTCTCTCTCTCTCTCTCTCGCTCAGGTAAAGTCAATTCGAAGGATGCTAATGTGGGGGAACAAAAAGGTTTCCGCAATGACATGGACTTGCTCGATTCGAGGCGTCAGAGCAAGGATCAGGAAATCATTGACAACATCGATAAAAACTTTGAAGGTAAGTTCGAAACAATTTCGTTTGCATGTCTCTCTCTTTCTCTCTATCTTTTGCATGAGCTTCACTTTGTCTCCTTGTTGTAAATACTCGTATTTTTATCATGCTCACCAAGTCTGTTGTCATTTTGCAAATCACATTTTCATTTAACTCGCTGCAGACAGCAACACAACACCAGGTGCTACCTCGAGTGTCCTCTCTGTCTCTCTCTCTGTCTCTGTCTCTTTGCATATTGCCACTTTATGCTTTGCAATTTCAATCAACATTTACCCTGCACTTTAGTCCGTCTGCTCTGTTATCATCTTGAATGCAGCATCTACACAGTAAACATATTTACATTTTATGCAGCTTACTTTTTTATTGCTCTCACTCTCCTTACTTCAACCATAACTATATTTATCTTGAACTCTGTTTTTATTTGCTGATTGTATTTTAAACGTGGCTTTGAATTATGCAATTTCAATTTAAATTTCATTCACATATTTGTGTCATTTGAATTCGCTTTCATAATCATTAATTCTTTAAACTATTCATGAAATATTTTCAATCTATTCAATTAAAACACATTTTGCACATTTCTAATTAGCTTTTTCACTCACTTTTCCACACTTTAATAACTTTCTGTACATACTAAACTATATATTTAACATATAAACAAAGAAAACATTGTTGTTGTTCCTCGTATTAATTCGTTGATGTTGTTTCTCTTCTTCTTGTTTCATTTCATTTAAAAAAAAAAAACAATACAAAAACCATTCTAAATATTTTCGATGTTTGGATGTTTATTGATGTCGTTACAAAATGGATCTTATATGTACACACACACAACTACATACACACACACACACACACGCGCACACACACACATACACACACACACACAAACACATATGGACACACCTTATCCAACATTTGTGGTTCGCTGTTCAATCCCTGAAACCAACTTTATCTCGTTGTGTTTGATCAATTCGATCTCTCTGGTCTCGGGGCATTTACTAATCGAAGGTCCACAAATCTCTGCAGATATTATCAATGCACAGTACACGGTGGAAACTCTCGTCATGGCCGTCTTGGCTGGTTCGATATTCTCGCTGCTTGTGGGATTCTTTACAGGCTACTTCTGTGGCCGTCGTTGCCACAAGGACGAAGACGATAATCTGCCTTATCCCGACACTGAATACGAATACTTTGAGCAGCGACAGAATGTGAACAGGTAAACACTTTGAGAATAGTTTTCAAAGAAGTCAATACTAATGATTGCCATCTCTTTCAGTTTCCCGTCTTCGTGCCGCATTCAACAGGAGCCAAAGCTGCTGCCCCAGGTGGAGGAGGTGACGTATGCGGAGCCGGTGTTGCTGCCACAGCCGCCGCCGCAGAACAAGATGCACTCGCCAAAGAACACGCTAAGGAAGCCACCGATGCACCAGATGCATCAGGGACCCAACTCGGAGACGCTCTTCCAGTTCCAACCCGATGGCTACAACACACAGCAAACATATCGCGGACGCGACAACTTTGGCACGTTGCGCTCGCACCAGGTGATGGTGAGTCCAACAACAACAACAAGTTGCCACAAATTCCACTTTCGA
Source organism: Drosophila pallidifrons (assembly GCA_023558445.1). NCBI lineage: Eukaryota > Metazoa > Arthropoda > Insecta > Diptera > Drosophilidae > Drosophila > Drosophila pallidifrons. Next base: position 25,217,861 of record CM042347.1, on the reverse strand, counting down.
GAACTGTTTATTAATCAACTTTCATTTGCAGGGCGACAACTATAGACGCGGCGATGGCTTTTCGACCACTCGCAGCGTCAAGAAGGTGAGTCGTGAATTTTCCATTGTTGCCTGTTGCTCAATTCTCAACTATTCTCATTTATCATTTCCTTTGTTTATCGTACTACTTATGTATACTAATCTCTAATCAAATCTATCAACTAAACTAATCTAATCTTAACGTATCCATTGAGCTCTTTTCGATGTTGTTGACATTTTGACATTTAGTATAAAACAAAAAAACCAAAAAAAAAAACGAATCCTTGTGGTGCGCTTGTATTTGATTGAAATCTCTCACTAAATCGTCGATTGGTGTATTTCTTAGACTCACATTTCAACTGTGTTTGTTGTGCTCCACGTGTGTGTGTGTGTGTGTCTCTCTCTATCTGTATGTTGGAGTGTCTGTCTACTAAAGTATCTGATCTATTAGTATATCTGTCTAACTATCTGTCTATCATACTCTTAAGTCGCACTCATCACCAGTCGCTAAAATCATGTCATTCATTCGTATTTTGGTTGCATGCTTCTCTAAGTAAAATCTCACTTTTCATCTCTTCCATTTCCAACTAAGCTAAGTTTCTTTATTTTTGTGTAAAGTTTAACATTGTTGAATCAGTTTAAACTTATTAGAAAAGATAAATTATCATGTAAGCTTGCTAAATTTCGAATCTTTTTACGCATTTTACAAAATGCAAACCACTTTAATTTCTTATTTTCATTTTAAACAAACTTCTATAAATTTTGAGAGGGATTTTTAAAGATTTCAAATTCATCTTAAATTTTTCTGTTCAATTGTTCTAAAACCTTAAATATTTCTTTACTATTTTCTTTTCTTTTTACGATTTTGATCAATCTTCTTTATTTTTTTTCTTATGAGAGGGAGTTTTCTCTCATTGAGAGGGAATTTTTAAAACTTTTAAATTCATCTATAATTTTAATATAATCTTATTAATTTCTTACTTTAGTTACTTTTATTTTTAAATAATACTTATTGAATTTTTTAAAAAGAATTTTTAGAAATCTTTAAATGCAGTAAAAATTTAGTTTCTTTCTTATTTCCTTTTTCGGAGATTTAAAGAAACTTTATTGAATATTCGAAGACAATTTTCCAAAATCTTTAAATTCATCCAACACTTTTATACAATCTTATTCTTTTTTTCAACTTTCAATTACTGTTATATAATTTCCAATCCTAAATGTTAAACGTAAACGTAAGCAAAACTTCACTTAGATAAAATTTGTGTCTAAATGTAACTCTTTGTGTATTTCACCATTAACCAAATATTCTCCATTCGCATGCCCATGAAATTAAACCTAATACTCGTCAACCATTTTGTATATAAAATCATATTCCATACATAACTGATTCGCTGATTGATAACTCGTAATTGAATTTTGTCTGGGGTTTTATTCCATTTACTTGTTGTACTCGTTATTATTAATTCTCGTACGTTGTTCGGCTGAAGGTCTAGAAATACACCAATTCATCGATACGATTCGGGCGATTGATTTGTAAATCTCTGCAGGCGTTTCTCTAAGCATTTTGTATAGTTTCGAATAAATCTGTGCTGTATAAAGATACACCTCAACTTTTGCTCACTCACTCAACTTTTGTTACTAACCTCTGAACTATTGCTGAACTTTCATTACACAAGAAACAAAGAAACCATAAGAAAAACCAACTGTCAACTGTCGCGTGGACAACAAATACCGAAAAACTCTATCTATCTTTTCTTCTTCTTCCCTTTTTCCATTAGGTTTACCTTTGAGACGGGAGTGGGGCGGCTGAAACCAGTCAGGGACTAATTACCCAAAATATGGTAAATACTTACGCATAACTAAAGCAAATTTAGTTAATTTTCTTTTCCTTTTCTCCTTCTACTACTGTTTTTATTTATTCTATTTTGATTTATTCCATTTTATTTATTCATTTAACGAAAAATACGGCTAAAAAAACAACAATTTGCTCGATAGCTGCAATGTGGATACCCTCGATTTCGAGATCAACTGAAATTCGAAACTCAAAAGTAATTTTGCAAAACAAAAAAAAAAACATTTTGCTTCAAAAATTTTTAACTATTATGATAATCTGCAAATTGAGTTTGATCACCCACGAATCTAGCTAATTTATTCAACTTCTACTACTTCTAATCGACACCCAGCACAGTTAACGAATTGATTTGATTTCTCTCTCTCTGCCTCTCACGAGTTTCTTGTAAATTACGTTTTTTGGAATGCCTTCTTATGATTTGCGTTTTACTTAGCGACGAGCGCGTTTAACAAACAGTTCGATTTGAATTGTTATCGAAAGCAATGTTATCGATCAGTCAGCCCAGTCCGTCAGCCATCCCGCGCCCAACTCGACGCTGCGTTGCTGCCTCACGATGTGTGCGAATGTATCTCTCTCTCTCTCTCTGTCTCTATGTCTCTCCTTTCTGCTCTCTCTTTCTCTTACTTTTCGCGTGTGTGAGCTGTGCGTGTCTGGGACTCTTTTAGGTTGTCTCTTCTTCTGCATGGGCGCCCACTCTCGATACACTCGATACATTCGATAATTGTTGCGATAACTCATCACCTTCTTCCTCCCACCACTAGCCAGAGTATAAGCGAATGTGTGTGTGTGCATTTGAACTTAGATATGATATGATTAAAATGATAATTGTACTCCCACAACAATGATACATAGATCGACTACTAAACTACTTACTACCTACTTACTTACTACTACTAAATACTATTCGTAATACTCGTATTCATTTGTAATGCTATTCAGTTATCAGTTTATTGCTTGCTACTCACCTTAAGAGAGAAACGTTTCGAACTACACACACACGAAATCCAATCCACACACACACTTTATAATTCGACAAAATCAAACTCACAATTTAAAGATCAGAATATCAAACGAAACTAAATTACTCTTCAAGTCCGTCCGATAAACTGGGCTGACTTAAACTAAAAAAAATTGGATTTCAATTCCGATTCCGATCTTTAAAGCTGGTTTCTTAGAGTGCAACCGAAATTAGAGCAAAATTGCAAAAAAAAAACATGTTTTGTTTTATATTTAAACTTTGCTTCGTTTTAAGTTTAGTAAGTAAAATACATATTAAAAGCGTATAAACAATTGTATCACAAATTACTCCTAGGCTGTAAACAACACAAACACACGTAACAGAAGTCTTGGTCGCGCAAGAAGACAGCCGCCCCGTCATGGTATCGGTAAGTTTTTCTGTTCTTTCTTCAATTTCATTTTAATTTCTTGAATTATTTATTGTAAAGTGGTGTAACACACGCATACACACACAAAGACACACGCCTGAAATTGAGAACCCGATCAATCACGATCCTTTTGCTCTGTTCTACAATTCGGCATCTCTTTCTCTCTCTCTCTCTCACTCACTCTCTGTCTTTTTCTCTGCCTCTCTCTCTCTCTGTCTTTGACTGTTGCTCTTTATATGTATTTGTTCAACGAAAGAAACGAAATTTGAATATTCTTTCATTTTGCATTCAATTTCAAAGTCAAAATTCTAAACCATTCCAATTAAAGTTAATTTACATTAAATTTATATTTTTTTAACGAGTATTGCAGTGTATGCGTGCGTGTGTGTGTGTGTGTGTTGTGCATGTTGCAACAAGCTCAATGTTTGAAATTACACATTAAATGTATCTGTGTATCTTATCTGTCTTAGCATTATGTATCTGTATCTGTATGGACTTTGTGTATTTGCATATGCTACAAAATATTGTATTTGTGTTTTGTTGCAACATGCCTGTGTATGTGTGTGTGTGTGTGCGTGTATGTGTGTGGCAAGCGGACTCAATTGACCGTCTCACGTTCTCGTTCTCGTTTCTCGATATTGCAGTAACTCAGCACCGTTCAAATAGCCCACAGCAGCAGCAACAGCAACAGCAGCAGCCGCATTCCAGCTCCGGCTCATCGCCCGTAATGTCGAACAGCAGCTCCAGTCCAGCGCCGCCATCCAGCAGTCCCAGTCCGCAGGAGAGCCCCAAGAATTGCAGCTACATTTACCGTGATTGATTGATATGTAACACCAAATCGATGCCACTCATCCAGGCGCCAACTCCTCCACCTCCCCTTGGTTCACCTCCCCAACAGCAACAACATCAGCAACACTTCCAGCTACAGCAACAACAGCAACCACACGCAAAGGCTTCTACTACCAGCAAACAGCTAGCCAAGTCCATGCCTGTTACACCCATTCAGCCGCAGTCGCCCACAGATTCAACAACCGCTGTCCAACATCATTTCATGGCCATGCCACGTTCTCCCTCCTACGAGTTGTACGACGCTGCAACATCGCGTCTTCCTCATCCTCCGCTCTTTCGTCACGCTCATTCGCAGTCCGATGCCGCCGCCTTCCGCCTGCAGCAACAACACTACGAGGACTACGATGACGACGATGACGACGACGAAGAGAATGAGGATGTGGATGAAGGTGAATTGGATGACGATGTCGAGGACACTTCATCGTTGGCCATGATTACACCGCCGCCGCCGTATGACACTCCTCTGGGTGCTGCCTCCACTTCTGCGGCACCACCGCCGTTGCCACCGCCACGCAAATTTCGCTTTGGCAATCGCGAGCTGTTTAGCATGAGTCCGGGCACACCCAAATCCAATGCCATAACGCCCACAAAGCTCAGTGCTGCGGCTGCGGCCATGTTTGCCACGCCCCAAATGGCACAGCTCAATCGCAAGTGGGCGCATCTGCAGCGGAAGCGGAGGCGACGGAACAGCAGCAACGGCGACTCCAAGGAACTCGATAAGCTCGTCCTGCAATCCGTCGACTGGGATGAGAATGAGATGTATTAAAATCGGTAAATAAGCGCATTTCATTTTACTCACTCCTAATAGTAACTACTATGTTACTACTACAGCAACTAACTCCAATCGTAGCAAACAGCAAAACCTATAGAATAACTATGCATAACAAACAAATGTATCGATACTAAATATCGATAGTAACAATCGTCTGTGAAGATTGTACTTTCTGTAAATTAACATTAGCCTGCGATACACACTCTTAGGCCCCTCTCCCCACACACATTGAAACACGATTTTTGATAGCCATCCAAATTTGCCGTTAATACGAGAGCATTGTTCATTTTTTTTGCCAATTTTAGATGCGACTTTACAAAATGCGGCAATTATTAGGCAGGAGCAAACTTAGCACGCAAGCCAAACAACATTTAGAATTGTACAGGAACAAGCAAACTTATATATAGTACTATATAACATTCTTAGTTATAGCTGGGGATTGTCTCAAATGGATCGATATATTTTCAACTTTTAAATTATTTTGCAATATTTTAGTATTTTATGAATACTTGTCCGATAATCACAAAATCTGGTTACATTGGTTGGATTTGAAGGATCTCAAAAAAAAAAAGAATATAAATCAAATTCATAAACAGTTGTCCGATAACCATGAAATCTGGTCACACTTTTTGGTTCAATTTGAGTAGCAATCCTTTGAGGATGAATCCAAAAAGAAAAGTATAAATGGAATTCATAAATACTTGTCCGATAATCATGGAATCTGGTCACACTTTTTTGTTAGATTTTCAGGAAAATCAAAAAAAGGAGAAGAATAAATCAAATTCGTAAATACTTTTCCCATACTCCTGAAATCTCGTCAAACTTTCTGGTTCGATTTGAAGAAAACTCCAAGAGATAGGTATGAATGCGTTTCATAAATAATTGTCCGATAATCATAAAATCTGGTCACTTTTTTTAGTTAGATTTGAGTATCAATCCTTTTGGTGAAAATCTAAAAATGTGGAAGGATAAATCAAATTCATAAATACCTTTCCGATAATCATGAAATTTGGTCACACTTTTTGGTTCGATTCGAGGTAGCAATCCTTTGGGGGAAATTCGAAAAATGGGAAAGTATAAAATCAAATTGCTGGAATGGCTCGCTGACAACAACATGAGATCTAGGTGCATATACAAGTGCAAGTTACAGTTACAAATTGCGATACGTTTTTATTCATTTTGTTGGCTAATAGACAACTCACACAAATATACACACACACTTGCACACTTACATGCATTTGTAGCTGTTTATCACTGTGTGTAGGTGTTTCCCAATATTTATACAATACTTGATAATATAATATCGCGCATACGCCCCATATGGCAGGCAAAACTAAAAATTTAGTCGCAATCGAAAGGGAATAGTTTGCAATTTTTGAAATTATTACAGATTTATGATATATCTACACAGCCAGCAGAAGAAGAAAACAATAAGAAAACCAAAATAAAAAAAACAGCAAAAACAATTAATAACAATGAGAATTATACACAGGATTTATAAAAATAGTTATATTATATATATATATATAGCCTATAAAACAGCATACATAACATATACTTATATACACCGAGAGAGCTGCTAATTATACGCGATAACTAAGAAGCGAAGAGATCAACTCGAGACAGCTAAGTAGGAACGCAAAAAAGGGCATTATATTGTTAAAGGACATTATAGGAATGGTCTGATCGGAGATGGCATGCATATTTTACACGATATTACTCTATATACATACAACTAGAACACATACACTTACACTTATGTACAGTTTTTGAACGAGAAACATTAGGGATTTCGAAAAATGCAATTTGTAAATAGAAAAGATATTAAAAAGAAAGAAAGAAAAAGAAAAACACAACATACTCGTAATACAAAATATTATACAAGACATACATACAATTTTTTGCATTTAACAAAACGACGACAAACAAAACAAAAAAAAAAAAATAGTAAAAATATACAAAAAAGCAAAAGTTAAGAAAATACAAAAACAATGAAAAGAACAAAAAAAAACGAAACGCTTATTACTGATTTACAAATAAGTAAAATACCAAAATAGTAAGAACAAAAAAAAGAAAGCAAACAAATTAGTTGTAAAATTACTAAGATATGAAATTACAATACAATCCATTTATAGTTGAGAGACAGAGAAATATTGCTCCTGTTTTGCTTTGATTTCGATTTCACGTTCGATTTCGATATCGATTTACGATTACCGATTAACGATTTACGATATTATGCCTAAGCTTATATGGAACTGCCAACAGCTTACTCATCATCATTATTAACTTAACACATTGCTTGACTTTATTAGAAACCGAAACCCAAAACCCAAAAGAGAAGTAGATGATCCACACATGATACCTATATAGCATATATAGCAGACCGAATAGGAATAATCCCACTCTCCCTCTCTATCTATCTCTTTAACTGTGTTGGTAGTGGCCAGGCTTTGTTTTGTTTGAAAGTTCTCAAGGAACAAGAATATATTATAGGAATTTATGTCAATTTGATTTGCAGCCTTCGATTTGAAAATGCTTAACACTTAATCCCCTTATTAATCACTCAACTTATATACATAGATAAACATTTGAACTAGATAAGTATACAACTTGTAAAAAAAACCAAAAAGATAAACTTGTACAGCAGAGTGTTTATAGCAGCAACTGTACAGATCAATGTGTATGTGCGAAATGTGCCATAAAAACGAGAAGGTTAACCGAAGACTATATACCCAGTCTATATAGCATCCGACATATTACTCTTATCTATCTCTTCTTCGTTTCCCTCACTTTTATTTGAGATGAAAGCAATTGGCTTTTTTTAACCTTTTGAGTGTACATAAAGAGAGGGAGATTTGCAAAAGAAAACAAAAAACAAAAACGTTTTGTTCACGATTTTGTTGTTTGAAGAAAAGCGAGAAATTTCTTATAAAGTGATCGATCAAAACGTAGTGAAAATCATAACGTAACATTAGCTATAGAGACTTTACAAGTAATCGATATATATAATATATATATATACAAATATAGTAATCGTTAGTATTTAGGGCGTTAATATTACGTTTCTCTTTCGAAGTGTGAGAGGGGTGAACGAAGGACCTTTTGTATAAAGCTTGAGGAGGAGGAGAAGGAGGAACACCCGGTAAACAGAATACAGAATAGAGCAGCAATAAGCTAAAGAGAAAAGATTTTGCATTGCACATATTAAGGCAAAATGAAAACGAAAACGAAAGCGTAGTAATATCTAAATCAAAGCAAATGTATAAAGAAATGAAAACAAAAATCAACTAATACTAGAATAAAAAACAAGTAAGAAAGCTACAGTCGAGTGAACTCGACTGTGAGATACCCGCTACCCATTTTGAATAAAAGCAATATATTTTGCGGTATTATTCTCAAAATATACCAAATATACTGCAAAAATACTAAAAATATACCAAATGGTATATGTGGTATATCGATATAGTGCCGCATTCAAAATATACCATAGATGGCACAATATACTAGATTGTCAGCCAAAGTAACTAAGACCCTTATAAGTAGGCGTTTTTGCCCATACAAAAGTATTTCTTTAATAACTTCGACAATTTCTATTTGATCGCAACCAAATTTTCAGGGATCATAAATACTATAGTTATTACTGTATATACCAAAATTCGTAACTCTAGCTTTCAAATTACGCTTGTTATTCGATTTTTTTGATTTGCAGGGGCGGAAGTGGGCGTGGCAAAAATTTGAAACAAACTTGATCTGCGTGCAAACATAACAAATGCTGTCGAAAAAAAATTATAGCTCTATCTCTTATAGTCTCTGAGATCTAGGTGTTCATACGGACAGACGGACAGACGGACAGACGGACAGACGGACAGACACACAGACGGACAGACGGACATGGCTAGATCGTCTGGGCTATTGATGCTGATCAAGAATATATATACTTTATAGGGTCGGAGATGCCTCCTTCTACCTGTTACATACATTTCCTGCCGGCACAAAGTTATAATACCCTTCTACCCTATGGGTAGCGGGTATAAAAAATCCAGTAAACTCGAAAATATTAAGCAAACATTTCTCAAAACATTTCTTCTGGCATAAAAAAAAATACATACGAGTAAATATATAATTGAAAATGATTTGCATTTACGAGAGCCAAAGACACATTTTAAGTTGAATAAATTAATTACTTTATTATTACTGTAAATAGAGAATATTTACATTTAAGTTGAACATTATTTAATTATATATTGCAATGAATAAATTGACGTCGACAAATTCCGAGTTTTTTTTTTTTTTTGATTTTCCAGATTTCATCTTTTCATTTCACATTCTTTGAATCAAATCATGTGTCGAATACTTCAAAAGCAATACAAACACGTAAATCTAATATGAAATAAGCAAACAGCAACAGTCAAAAAAGCAAAAAAAGAAGAAGAAGAAGAGAGAACAACACTTAGAATATTAACTAGCGACTCTACTGAATTCTAGAACTACATTTACATTACAAAACATTTACATTTACGATTACGATTACGATTACGATATAACGGCATACTAAGTACATATATACGAACTAAAAATCAGATCATTAACTTTTATACACTTTACATTTTCATACCATATACACACACACGCACACACACACACACACACACATATGTTTGCTGTGTGTGGTGTAATTTAGACTCAAGCTACAATTAAACAAAACAAAAAAGGTTTTACAGAGTATGCCTGCAGCCGAGAGAAGCAAATGGAAAAAGAGTAATTAACTATATATACAAACAAGCAAAAAACATATACATACATACATAGATGATGCATATACTAAGTACATAATTAATTAAACTAATTAGATACTTTAGTAGTCAACAAAACAAAGTCTCGCAATGCTTTTTAAACAACAACAAAATGAAATCGAAAGTGAGAAGAAACGCAGCTTGAGACAGCAGCCATAAATAACTATAACAAAAGAAAAACAAATATAATAATAGTAATAATAATAATACTACAAATCATAAAATCAACTCAGCAACTTTTAGAAGCGCAGCAGCAAATGATTATGATGATGAATGAAATACTTTAAAGATTACAGATAAGATAAAGGACAAGATTTTTAACTCTCTGATAAACACACAAAAAAGGAAAATGAAAATGAAAAAGATTATTAACTAATTATGTATGTATTGAAATCAATTGTAGCGAGCGCATATTGCAAATTTAGCAAACAAAAGAAATACTAAAGAAAAAAGGCATTAACAAATTAGAGTTACAACAAAATGTCAAACAAAATGAACATTATTATTATTATTATTATTATGATCACACTCAAGTTTTCATTTATCATTAAAAACGATATATATTCAAGTGCTTCTTACATAAAATAAATAAAAACAAAACAAATATATATATATACATACATAATATATATATATATATATTTAATTACATATAGTATATAGTATTATTAACAGGCATTACATACGGATAAACATAATTATAAAAGGAAGGGGAATACCTACTAATTAGGGTTTAAGCATTAAATTTACTATATATTATTTATTGACACATGACAAGCGAAACTATTGTAGAGATTGTGTGAAATGCCTAATCGAATCGTTTTTTAAATTAGTCTACGATTACAATTTCCACTCGGGTAATCGAGTGGAATGCGACAGCGTTTGGTTTTTTAATTTGTAAGTAGCCTGCTAATTAATACTTGCAATCGTAATCAATGCATTTTACTTCGTCGAACACACTTGCGAGAAATCAATTTCTATAATTATGTTAAGATTTTATAACGCAACAAAAGCAAAAACAAAAACGATACTCGAACTCATACAGAAACAAACATAACTACTCTATAAATGAGACTTTGTAAATACTCGACATGCAATGATCAAATAAATAATCTTTCATTCCAAGCAAAACACAACACAAAATCGATTTTCTCTATCAATCAATATATATTTTGGCCATAACACAGACACAAACACAACTGCAAGGATAAATACGTAGAAGAAGCGACAAGTTATGAATTATAACACAAAACTATTTAAGGTACATTTAAATTTGACACATTGAGATTGAAATTAAATTGAGAATTTAAATTCAAATTGTTGAATATGTAGCGCAAAAAACAAAATGAAAAAACGAGTAATAGAATAACCTGCATATAAATATTGTATTTAACCAAACCAAACCAAAATAAGTTACGATATTTACGAGTAGACAACAGACGACACATGAACGGTACTTCCAAGCAACTATAGAGCTACAACACACACACACACACACTCAACTTACTCGGAATCCCTCTCTTGAGTTGTACTTTGTATGATACATAAAGATATTTAACTACCATTATATATATATAAACGATACGATTTAGTGGATCTCGGGTTGCAGTTCGATATCATAGCCCAAAAACCAAACCAACTTGAAACCACTTGAATGAGTCGGTTCTCGCACTCTATAAGAAGACAGACACTCTTTAGTTCGTCAAACGCTTACAAATTATATATATTATTATACTCTACACACACACACACACTTTCCAAACAAATTAATTAAACAAAAGCAAAACAAAAATGTTAGTAAAAGACTGAGCTACAAAAAACATAAAACATAAAAGAAGAAAAACAAAAACATATGAAGATGAGAAATTATATTAAATGAGGTATTTACTTTTTGTCGAAACGAGTTTTTTCTACGATTTAGTTGAGCTCACTTTATAATGATTTTCTACAAAACTTGTATATTTATTGTAAGAAGCTAAATAATTAATAATTTGTTGAAATGCAATTGTTTGTTAAGAAGTTCCTAAAACCGAAAAATGCATTTAAGTGTTGCATTCGAAAATGAATATGAATCACTCTTTGTAGATTTGTCCAATTAACCCAAATCCCCCCCAAAAAAAAATGGAACTTCGGCATTTCTTTATTTATTTCAAATACTTATAATATATGAATGTACTTACGCACAAGTTTCGTCAGATGAAAGACAGAAAATGCATTTAAAAGGTTTTCATCACGTGACGGAAGTGAAGAGAATATTACGAGATAAGTTTGTACCCTTAAATACGTAAAACTTTGTTTCTGAGATTATGTTTTGTCGACAACGATGATCATCATGGGCTTAGATATAATCATGATTTATAAAGCAAATACTTCAGACACTCACAAACACAATTGCTTTTAGCTTTCCTAGAGTTATGTTTTTTATTTACTTACGGACAACACATAAATACATCAATAATTAACATACATACATACATTCATATATATGAAGACGATGATGAAAATGAATAACGATAGTGAAGAGGAAGCTGAACGAGTCTTAAATAATAATCTCAAACAAAATACAATCTGACCCAGGCTTAAGAAAAGTCAAAACAAATGGCAAACAAGTAAAATAAAAAAGCAAAAACAATTTGTTGAAAAAACCTAATCAAATGAGAATTACGAACGAGTCACGAATTGAAATGATTTAAGTATAATTCATAATTACCATTCACTGACATCATCATTGATGTTCGACGACGACGACGACGAAGAAAAAAGATAACAAAAAAAACATAAAAAACAAAAAAACCGAATAGAGCAGAAAAAAACAAAGAGTAGAACAGAAAGAACAGCGCATTCAAGTGTTAAATTCAAGAACATCCGAATGAATGAGAACAATTTAACAATATATTATTAACAATTATTATATTGTACTATTATAACTGAAATATTTAGATGAAATGAAGATTCTTAATTATAACATATTATTATAGAAACATACTGAAACAACAACAAGCAAAACATGAAAAACGAAAAACGATTAATAAATGACAAAATATAGAGAATATTATATTATGAAATCGAATTCTTCTTAATAACAATTTCTAGGTCTGAATGAAGAGTAAGTCTACTAAGTATATAAGTTATTTATTTATTATTTAATTGTAGTTAATTTTAATTGCTTAATTTTGAAGTATTTCATTGCTTTGCGAGTTGTGTAATTGACTTCTATGTCGATGATTTTCAAATTTCATTTCATCAAGTACGTTTTTAAATAGAATAAAAAACAGAACAGAAGCGACGATAACCCAGAGTGCTAATGTGACACTTGCACCATCTCATTTCATTGATAGACCGATAGAGACAATTACGACAGTGTGTGTTTGTGTGCGGGCAAAAACAACAAAACTGCCGCCGAGTTGAGATTAAAACTAGAGCGAGCACGAGAACTAGAACTACTTAGAAGCTACTCCCAAGTCTTGTTGTCTATTGTCCACACTAGATTTGTTCATCTCAATCTTTATCTCTCTGTCGTTGTCTCTGTCTCTGTCTGTGTCTCCGTCTCTGTCTGTGTCCCTGTCTCGAGCGATTAAGTTTGAACTTTTGATTTCCTTTAGTTGTACTTGCCACATTTTCGAATCGAAAATCAGTTTTACTTTGACCACTTTCGAGAGCACAACATGCAGCTGGATCAAAGGATTCTGCTGCTGCTTCTGCCACTTGTAGGCGTCTGCCACGCCCAACCCACCAACAGCTTCCATGACTGGGATGTCTTCACACCGCAACCTCTGCGACCTGCGCCTTGGCAGGAAGAACCCACAATTCAACCACCATCAAGTGGTGGAGTGCAGATTCCCGGTGTGGGAGAGGTGAATGGATTGCGTGGCTTTAAGACGATCAAGAACCGACCCATCGATGCCTTTTTGGGTGTGCGTTATGCCCAAGTGGGCAGTCGTCTGGAACGCTTCCAGGAAGCGAAACGTTTGCCTTATCAGGGTCGCATCGATGCCACGCGTTCGTCACCGAATTGCGCCCAATTCCCGGAGGTTCAGCGTCTGCAGGAGGCCGAGGCACGTGGCGAGAATGTTGATGATTGCCTCACGTTGAACATCTATGCTCCGGCCGGAGCCAAGCAACTGCCTGTGCTCGTCTTTGTCCACGGTGAGATGTTGTTCGATGGCGGTGCCGAAGAGGCACAGCCTGACTATGTCCTGGAGCACGATGTCGTCCTGGTATCGGTCAACTATCGTCTGGCGCCATTTGGATTCCTTAGCGCGCTGGACAAAGCGTTGCCAGGCAACGTTGCGCTATCCGATCTGCAGTTGGCCTTGGAGTGGGTTAAAGCTAACATTCGTTACTTCGGCGGTGATGCGGAGAAGGTCACTTTGATTGGACAGGCTGGTGGTGCGACCTTGGCGCATGCACTTAGCATCAGTCCACGTACACAGGATCTTTTCCAGCAACTGATTCTGCAGTCGGGAACCGCGTTGAATCCTTATCTGTTGGATGAGCAGCCTTTGGAAACTTTGACCACGTTCGCCCGTTTTGCCAACTGTCCTCCAGCCAATGCCCGCAATCTAGGTCCTGTGTACTTGTGTCTAAGTAATCTGCGCACCTCGCAGCTGGTGAGCGCCTTCCAGCAGCTGCATGAACAGAACGAGCCACGTGGCCTCAGCTCGCTGGGTGGCTTCAAGCTGGTCGTTGGCGATTTCCTTGGCCTGCTGCCAGAACATCCTGCTGCGCTGATTGCCAACAGCAACAAGCTGAACAAGACGAAGCCCCTGATTGTGGGTGCTGCCAAGGATGCCAGCGCCTTCATACTCTCACGTAAGTTCGGCATGCTTATGTTCTCTAGTGATAAACCTTAATGACTTTTGTATCTGGCAGGTTTCTACGATCAGATTCAAAGCTTGCAGTCGACGAACATCAGCGACTACATCAACGTTGTACTCCGTCACACAGCTCCCCCACAGCAGCACAAGATCTGGCATGATTGGGCGATCCGTGAAATCTTCACGCCAGACCAGACGCGCTACGTCAACGCTCGCAGTGTGTCGCAAGGTTTGCTCGAGCTGACCAATCTGATTTTGTATCGTGGACCGGTGATTGACTCCATCAGACTGTCGCACAAAAAGAACCCCACCTATCTGTACACCTTTGACTACCGCGGCGAACACCATCGCTTTGGACACCTCGATAATCCGCTTCCCTTCGGCGTGGATGCCTCGCTGAGTGACGACTCCGTCTATCTGTTCCCCTATCCCGAGGAGGTGAGCAACCTGAATCCCGAGGACAAGTCGCTGGCCCGCGCTTTGGTTGCCATGTGGGTGAACTTTGCCCAGAGCGGTATTCCCAATCCCAATGCGAACGTTTGGCCCAAGGCCACCTCGGAGTACGGTCCGTTCCTGCGATTCACCAATTCGCGGCAAAACATTTTGGAGCAGGATCAGCATTTTGGCGAGGGCATCAATGTGCCCAGTCTATACCCACAGCTGAGTGCAGTCGCTGCGCCCACAACAACTACGACAAGGCGTCCGTACTACAGACCGCAGCAGCCACCAACCTATCAACCACAGCCGCCACAGCAGCCAAATTACGAGCAACAGCAGCCAACTTACGAGCAACAGCAGCCAACTTATCAGGAACAGCCACAGCAGCCAGCTTATCAACCACAGCAACCAACTTACCAACAACAGCCGCCACAGCAGCCAACCTACGAGCAACAGCAACCAACTTATCAGCAACAGCCTCAGCAAGCAGCCCACCAGCCACAGCAGCCAACTTACCGATCACAGCCACAGCCGCAGGAGCCAACATATCAGCGTCAGCAGCCAACTTATCAGCCTCTGCAACCAACTTACGAACAACAGCCACAGCAACCACAGCCCGCTGAGCCCCAAGACCCCACCGCGCCACAACAACCAACCTACTATACTCCCTACTATTATGATTCCCAAGAACAAAGAAGACAGCAACTGCTGCGTGAATTGGCACTGAAGCAACGAGAGCAGCAGGAGGCTGAGCAACAACAACGCGAAGAACTGCAACGTCAAGAGGAGGAGCGTCGACTTGAGCAAAGACAGCGCGAGGAGCAAATCCAACGGGAACAGCTGAAGCTAGAGCAATTGGAGCGTGAGCTACGTCAACGCGAACAGCAAGAGCGCGAGCAATTGGCAAGGCGTCAGCAAGAGGAGCGCGAGCAAACTGAGCAAGACCAAGAGCAGCGAGAGAATGAGGCAAGACAACAGCAAGAACACGAACAGCGACAACGCGAGCAGCAAGCGCGTGAGCAACAGCAGCGACAATACCCAGCGCCAAGCGAAACCGAGCAACAACAGCAAGAGCGACAATATCAACGCCACTGGGAACAAGAGCAGAGGTCTCAAGAAGAGCGGGATCAAGAGGCAAGACAGCAGCAAGAACGCGAGCAGGAGGAACGGGAGCAGCAGCAACGCGAGCAGGTGGCACGAGAGCAACAAGAGCGTGAGTCACAACCTGCTCAGCCCGAGGGTCCTAATCTTGATGATTTCCCCTCGTATGAGGACTATGTTAAAGCTTACGAACAATGGATAGCTGAGCAGATGAGCCGCTCCGTCCCACAGACGAATGTCAGCGCAGAACAGGATGCTGAAGCCGAAGAATCCCCAGTAAACAATCAACAATATGAGCCATATGCCTTATCTCCACGTCGTGCTAAGCAAATGCGCAGATATCATCTTCGCTTGTTTTAAATATCCAATTCATTTTAATATTTCACTAATAATGTAAATTCCAATATATACAATGTATAAAAAATTGGTTAATAAATATAAATCAGCCTTGCTCAATTTATCAAAGCAAATTTGGAAATATTATTATTATTGCAATACATGTCATATCTCTGCCAAATTTTTAAGGATCTTGAACGGGAAAAATGTTCCCAACTTAGCGAGTGCAATACCAAGCGAACAGAAATCAGCAGAAAGTAAACGCCATCTATTGACCGGAGCTGAAATTAATTTTGCGCTGGCACCATCTATCGTCATATAGTTCAATTAAAACTTCGTTCAGCGCCAACACTTTCAAAACTCTGTGTCTCGGTCATTTGAAAACCGATCATGATGTCCTTTGGTACAAGGATTGGTCTTACAAAAACCAACAGATTGTTGCACTCAAAAGGACGAATACCCTTATCCAGAATCCGAGAGAAAATAACCTTTTTGTATTCAGAAAATTGCGTATATCTTAGTCAAATCGTTTATGATCCTTACAGGTCCTGTGTCAAACGAAGTTCTTTGATGGGAGCTTTCTTCGTGCCAAAGGACATTAAAATCGTCCTTGTAGTTCACGAGTTATTCTGCAATTTATTATTTTTGTATATTTAATTTTATCAACGGAACGGAAAATTTACTAGTGCTGTATGTCAAGCGATAGTCTTAGTCCTTGTGATCCTGGCAATATGTGTCCTTTGAAAATGTGGCAGGATATGACCGAAATATAGCATGTTTTCTAAAATATACCAATATCACACCCTCAAAGTATGCTACAAAAATGGGTTGATCTTCGTGAATGGAGATTGTTGTTGTTGTTGGCCACTTGAAGCTACCGCGAACAGCTAGAAATTGCCATCTTAGCTAGTAGAATACCAGGCGAACAGAAATCAGTAGCAAGCAAAAACCTGCTTATTTTGTGACGCCATCTATTAATCGACGATGGAATTAAATTTTGAACAGGCGCCATCTATCGTCATATAGTTAAATTACAAATTTTGTCAAGGCTAAAAATTTCAAAAATTTACTGTATCGCGGTCATTTGAAGGACTATGGTGATGTCCTTTGCATCAAGGATTGCTTGTGCTAAAACAAACTAATTGGTATACTCAAAAGGACGAATGTCCTTACAGGACTTGAGATAATGTGACCAATTTGTATACAGGAAATTGCGTATATCTTAGTCATATCCTGTCTGATCCTTTCGAGTCCTGTGTCAAACGAAGTTGTTTGATGAGAGCTATCACGGCGCCAAAGGACATTTCAATCGTCCTTGTAGTTCACGAGTTATCCTGCAATTTATGGTTCTTGCCTGTTTTCCTTGGGTTTCGGACTGAAAAATTTCAAGAATTGGATCCTTAGATGACCCCATATTTTGTTGATGCCAATCGTTAGAGTTGGTCCTTGCGATCCTGGCAATATGAGTCCTTTGACTAGGCGGCAGGATATGGCCCAGATATAGCTTGTTTTTGAAAAACTAACATTATCGCACCCTCAAAGTATGCAACAAAAATTACATTTCTTTAGCGCCAATTTCAAATTCGTTTTTTGGCTATATCTCGGCCAAATCTTCAAGGATTTGACAAGTTTATACATTTTTGTAATTGACATTTTAAATTAAGTTAAATCGAGTGAACAATTATTTACTCTATATTAAGTAATGTACAAAATTATGTTTGATATAAATACAATATTGTAATTTAAATTAATATAAATTTTCATCATTTTAATTATGCTAATTAAACAGTTTAGAAGCGTATCTTGTTGCGATTGGGACGCTTTACCAGACTCTTCCGAACGTGCACTTTTTTAAGTTTACTGGCAACAGCCGTCGCCTGTTTTTTGCGCTGTGCCTGAGATTTCTGATGCGCACGTTTGCGAAGATAGTAAATCTCGCGAATGAGACTGTGACCCTGATCCTCGTCACGCAGAGTAGCTGAGAACTCATTGAAGTAATTGCCGGCAATGGTGAGAGTCTCGTCGATCTTCATGTAGGGGCCATAGAGTGTGGTCATGGGTGGCCAGTAGCCTGCTTTGTAGGAGCCCAGCGGATTGCCAGTGATGACAAAATTGGTCCACAGATCCACCATGCGGCGAGCCATTGCCTCATCGGGCGGACTGAGACGCTGCACATGCTCCGGATAGGGGAAAAGATAAAGCGCCTCGTCTGTGAGTGAAACGCCCGCCTTGAAAGGACTTTGCATATTCGTTTCCTCGTCCATTTCGCGATAGCGATTGAACTCGCCCGCATAGTCAAAGGAGTAGAGGAATGTGTTGTCCGGATTGTGCTTGTTGTTCATGTTCAGTGCCAGCAACACGGGAAGCTTGTGGTTCAGTGTGCCCGCCACCTGAGAAATAAGATAAAGATTGTTACTCTGTCCGACTCTTCGCAATCGCAGTACTCACATCAATTAGCCTGGGTATCAGCATATCGAAAGTGCCATTCTCGAGCAGCTGGCGATTGAAGAAGTCATGTGTGATGAAGCTGGTAAGGAGCATGGTCTTGTCAGTGCCGACAACCTGGCGTATGATGTGATCAATGTAGTTGTAGGTGTTGTACTCGTCATCCGGTATCTTTCCCTCGAAATCGTTCTCCACAATCTCGTTGAGCACTCGTGTGCCTGCGTTCTTGGGACAGCCGCCCATGGCAGGATACGAGAAGTTGGACTCCAGCATCAGATCATAGGGATGCTTGGGCAACACGCCACTCGGTCCGCCGATGGTAAACTGTATACCCCCAGTGTGTCCAATGCCCAGATCAGACTTCTCCAACTGTCAACAAGAAGAGAGTATAGTATTGAGTGTTTAAAGTTCGAGAAGTGAGTGAAGTGGAGGGGCATTTACTTACCGCATGGTCCATAAAGGCATTCAGCAGCTCCATGGCGCTGAGCTCCATCAGGCAATTATTGAGATCACGCACAGTGACCATTTGGCACTCGGCCTTTTGGGCAATCTCCTGGGCATGCTTGCGAGGATTGTCCTCCAGAAAGATGGGCATGATGGCGGAGCCAGAGTGATAGATCACCTGACTGAACAGACCACGTTGCACCATCGGCGAAAGTGTCAGCAGATGCGCTATGGCTGCTCCACCCACCTGACCCGCAACGGTTACTCGACTTGGATCGCCGCCAAAGTATGTGATGAAGTGCTTGACGAACTGCAGCGCCAGAAAGATATCGAGGAAGCCCGCATTGCCGGGAATCTCATCGGTCTTGGTGGACAGAAAGCCAAAGGGGCCAAGGCGATACTGCGGCGTCACCAGCACTATATCCTTCTCCAGCAGATAGTCTGGCGGTGCCTCAGAGTTGCTGCCCTCGTAGAGATATTCCCCGTGGATGTAGACAAGCACCGGCAATGCGCCAGTTACATTTGGTGTCGTGATTGTCATGGTGAGGCAATCCTCCACGTCGAGCACATCGTCCAGCTTGGTCAGCGAATCCATGGACACCACCGAGGGGCAGCCAATCTTCTCGGCCGTCGCATCCATCACATCCTCCCAGGGCTCTATGGGACGCGGTGGCTGCACAGAGGAGGGAATTGAATTAATGATGCGTCACAAATTAAAAGACTGCAAAGTGATTCGAATAATGATTTTTAACCTTTTAAAGACTTGTGTTTAAAATGTGTTAACTCAACTATAAACATTGGCCAAAATTGAAAAGAGAAACTCAAAAAATAGAGCAAAACTAAAAGTTAATTTAGTGAACTTCTTAAAATATGAATTCTTTAAAGTGTTTTTTGTTTTGCAATCAACATAATAAACAGAGTTCCAAATAATCTCAATACGCTTAAAATGGAAATAAAAATAATAAATCAATCTGAAGACAATGATTAATTTACTATTTTTTTTCCATTTTAAAAGATTTGGATCTTATAAATAGACATTGTTTAGAACTACGATTATTAGGTTTTTATTTTTAAATGTGTACTCTTGTTTTAGTTTTAACAGCTATTCACTGATAAGTTTATAATAAAATAGCTGAGAAAGCTATTTAACATAATATGATACGAATTTGAATTTTGATCTCGGTTCAAACTTCTTGATTTCATAATGTATTCTTGAGATATTTTTCTCTATATTCTTCTTATGAAATGTTAATAGTTTAAGCTTTGCTCTAGCTTAACTCATTACAATAAGGAATTGTATTTGTTATTTCAATAAAATAATAATAACTTAAAGCTTACCTTGAATCGATATTGTCCCGTTGGCGGCTCGGCGTATCTCATATCCACAAACTGTAAAACTTCTCGATTAGTCCAAGCTGTCTCGATGACTTTGCCCTGAATGGCACCCAGTTTGGGCAGCTCGACAATTGTGTCCTTCTCCTCATCGTATTGTTTGCCACGCACTCGTGCCTCAACAGCAAAGAGCAAAGCGATGACGATGACGAAGACTACAGATCCAGATGGCATAGATGAGCAGGAGAATGAAGACGACAGCACTCGAATACGCACGAAACTCAACTGAACCTTGGAAGATGATCCGGTTGAGCTTTTTGCTCAGGTCGAAAAGAAAGAAAAATAAATAGAAAAAGTTTCACCCCGGTGCGCATAGATCATGGACAGAGACTTGGAGACTCGGAGCCGGGCCTTTAGCATCCATATGTATATGCTAAGAAGAACGCCGAAAAAAAGAATGCCGAAAATGGAATGGCATCACAGACTCGAAGACTCGAAGACTACATAGTGATCCATGCATATAAGAGATGTGAAAAACGGTGTCCCATTGCTTTTAATGGTGTGCAAATAATTAATTATGGAATTCGTTTGCTCCGGTTTTGTTTTTGTTTACGTTGCTTCGGTTGTTGTTGTGGTTGTTGCGGTCTTCTTAAAAGTAAAAGCATCACAAAGTGCCAGTAATTTGCTAATTGTCCGACAAGAGGTCAATTCCAGCTGAGCCAATCACGAGCTGAACCAATTTGGTCAGCTGATCGTCACATTTGGTAACACACAGCATTAATAGTTGTCGACGTATTCTCGTAAATAGTTTTGTCGGTCTTCTGACGTTTGTCTTTCTCACGACGAAAGTCCAAGCTTCAATTATGCGTTTAAAGCTGCGGGCCAAATGAATTTAAATTTTTAATTAATATTCATCTCGATAGCGGCGGCGGCGGACGGAGATTTGCGGCTACTGGTTTTCGGACTTAGTCTCAATTCGCGCACATCAAAATTAATCACTGCGAGCAGCGGGTGAAAGCATTTACCATTAAATACAAAACCTTAAAACAGCCAAACGCTATAAACTTTGACAGGTCAACAACCTTTTTAAGCTGCTTGGATATGCTTGCATTATCACATACATTATCAATAATTTAACATAAATTTAACCCGTTGATGATAACATAATACTTGGAGAATTCTTTAGAATGCCACCTCCGAATGAATTATTCAAACAATATATTTATACTCGACCCGCAAGAAAGTGTTAAATCACATTAACAAATCAAATCATTAAAATGCTCGTGTTGTTTTGCTGCTCAAATGCCTCACATACGAAATAGTTCTCAGTGGCGCATTTGAAATTATTCATTTCAAACTTTGGTCCTTCAATATTCACGCATCCCGTATTTGTTCCTCCCTTTGGTTCTCCTTTTCTCCACATCTTGTGTCGACTTGAACGCGGTTCTCGGTCAACTACAATCGAATCTCAATCGAAATGTTAGAGGTTAACTACGCTCGCTAACTTTAGAACACAAACTGTAGCCAATTAATACTTTACACTATTTAACAAAATTGTATTATTCGCTTTAAAATAATAATATATGTATATTATTGTATAATCACATACAAATTAAGATCGTCAATGTTACTATAATAAACTGTTTGAAAGATTGCGATATAAATATTTGGGAAATTCTTAAGATCGCCATCATTAATAAATTATTCAAGAGTCCGCAAGAAAATGTTGACAATTACTATCTACATTTCCATATTGAAACAATTTTCAGCACATTTATTCCTCAAATGCCTCACATATGAAATAATGCTTCGTCAAGCAACCGTAATCATGCATTTCAAACTTGTTAGCCACGATGGTCACGCATTCCTCACTTGCTCCTCCGTTTGGTTGCCCTTGTGCCCACATAAGAAATTCAGCTCTCGATCCTGTAGTCATCGATACGTATTCATCAGTAGAGAGATCATTGACGTCAGTCCAGTAGATGTGGTTTGGATCTAGTTTCGGAATGATTGCGTCCAGTTCCTCTTGATTATTTAGCGTGAGCAAATGGCCACCGTGTCGAAGGCATATGCGGACGGCTTCGAACCAACTCATTTCGGTCACATCTTCAATGTAATAATATCCAGATCCGATCTGAACAAAGGGTTTTCGCAATTCCCTCTTACGCTTTTCAAATGATTTAACTTGATCGCTCAAATTCTTTAAATTTCTCGAAATGCGTTGCGTATTAGCCGACATCCTTAATTTCTTTAACTCTTTATCAATTTTATCCAGTCTGGCACTCGCATTGACAAATTGCATCGTCTCGTATTCGGTCAAACGGTTATACAATGTGGCAATTGTGTTATGCAAGGGTTTCAGCTCTTTGAAGCAATAGGCATCGCAAGGAGCAGGTGCTCCGACCACAATTCCTTGCTGCCGATGGGGGAAAACACGTTTAACCGCTTCTTTAATTTCTGATTACTTATACGCACCGCATAACCGAAGGAAAGCCACAGAGCAAGAATAAGGATGCCTTCCAAGTGGAATATCATCTTGTGACGACTTGAACGCGGTTCTCGGTCAACTACAATCGAATCTCAAGCGAGTTATCAAAAGAGAGCTACGCTCGCTAGCTTCAGAACACTAACTGTAGACAATTAATATTTTACGCTATTTAACTAAATGTGTATTATTCGCTTTAAAATAATAATATATGTATATTATTGTATAATCACATACAAATTAAGAGCGTCGATGTTACTTTAATAAACTGTTTGAAAGATTGCGATATAAATATTTGGGAAATTCTTAAGATCGCCATCATTAATAAATTATTCAAGAGTCCGCAAGAAAATGTTGACACTTACTATCTACATTTCCATATTGAAACAATTTTCAACACATTTATTCCTCAAATGCTTCACATATGAAATAGTTCTTTGTGTAGCAATTGAAATTATTCATTTCAAACGTTGGTCCTCTAATGCCCATGTAATCTTCTTTTTCTCCTCCGTTTGGTTGTCCTATTTCCCACTTAAGAAATTCAGCTCTCGACCCAGTGGTGATCGTTACGAAATCATTAACTGCCAGATCATTGACGTCTGTCCAGTAGGTGCCCTTTGCATACAATTTCGGAATGATTGCATCCAGTTCCTCTTGATTATTAAACGTGATCAAATGACCACCGTGTCGAAGGCATGCGTGGACGGCTGAAAACCAACTGAGTTTGAGCTCAGCCTCAATGTAATAATATCCAGATCCGATCTGAACAAAGGGTTTTCGCAATTCCCTCGTAGGCTTCTCAATTGATTTCATTTGATCGCTCAAATTCTTTCTGTTTCTCGAAATGCGTTGCGTATTAGCAGCACCCTGAATTTCTGTGTCTTTAACTCTTTATCAATTTTTTCCAGTCTGGCACTCACATTGACCGATTGCATTGTCTCGCATTCGCTCAAACGATGATTAAGTGTGGCAATGTTGTTGTGCAGGGGTTTTAGATCTTTGAAGCAGTAGGCATCGCATGGAGCAGGTGCTCCGACCACAATTCCTTGCTGCCGATTTAAGCAGCTTCTTTAATTTCTGATTACTTATACGCACCACATTATCAAAGGAATGCCACAGAGCAAGAATAAGGATGCCTTCGAAAGTCAATATCATCTTATATCGACTTAAACCGGTTCTCGGTCAACTACAATCGAATCTCAATCGAAATATTATAAGTTAACTTCGCTCGCTAACTTCAGAACACAAACTGTGGCCAATTAAACTAAATGTGCATTATATTCGCTTTAAAATAATAATTGCATAATAGATTTACATAAGATCCAACAATTAATAACATTGACTCAAAGTTTTCTATAATTTATGGTTGCATGCTTTTAAGACATTTTTATAAATCTCACAGATTCGTATTGAGCTTTGGCATAACTCAATATATAATCGAACTACTTCAAACTTTTGTTACTCAGATAAATCTATATAATTGTATTATCACATACAAATTAAAAACGACGATGTTACTATAATAAACTGTTTGAAAGATTGCTATATAAATATTTGGGAAATTCTTAAGATCGCCATTATTAATGAATGAAAGAAAGTGTTGACAATTACTATCTCTATTTAACATATACCAGCTACCCATAGGGTAGAAGGGTATTATAACTTTGTGCCGGCAGGAAATGTATGTAACAGGTAGAAGGAGGCATCTCCGACCTTATAAAGTATATATATTCTTGATTAGCGTCAACAGCCGAGACGATCTAGCCATGTCCGTCTGTCCGTCGGTGTGTCTGTCCGTCTGTCCGTATGAACACCTAGATCTCAGAGACTATAAGAGATAGAGCTATAATTTTTTTCGACAGCATTTGTTATGTTTGCACGCAGATCAAGTTTGTTTCAAATTTTTCTTCCTTCCGACCTCGCAAATCAAAAAAATCGAATAGCAAGCGTTATTTTAAAGCTAGAGCTGCGAATTTTGGTATATACAATAACAACTATAGTAGTTGTGATTCCTGAAAATTTGATTGCGATCAGAATCGATCGAAGGCATGCGCGGACGGCTCCATACCAACTCATTTCGGTCACATCTTCAATGTAATAATATCCAGATCCGATCTGAACAAAGGGTTTTCGCAATTTCCTCTTATACTTTTCAATTAATTTCCCTTGATCACTCAAATTCTTTCTATTTCTCGAAATGCGTTGCGTATTAGCCGACAACCTTAGTTTGTGTGTCTTTAACTCTTTATCAATTTTATCCAGTCTGGCACTCGCATTGACCGATTGCATTGTCTCGCATTCGCTCAAACGATGATTAAGTGTGGCAATGGTGTTGTGCAGGGGTATCAGCTCGTTGAAACAGTAGGCATCGCAAGGAGGAGGTGCTCCGACCACACTTCCTTGCTGCCGATGGGGGAAAACACATTTAAGCAGCTTCTTTAATTTCTGATTACTTATACGCACTGCATTATCAAAGGAATGCCACAGAGCAAGAATAAGGATGCCTTCGAAAGTCAATATCATATTGTGTCGACTTGAACGCGGTTCTCAGTCAACTACAGTCGAATCTCATTCAAGTTGTCAAAAGAGAGCTACGCTCGCTAACTTCACAACACTAACTGTAGACAATTAATATTTAACACTATTTAACTAAATGTTTTTTATACGCTTTAAAACAATAATTACATAATAGATATAGATAACATTCAACAATTAGTCACATAGACTTAAAGTTTTCTACAACTTATGGTTGCATATCTATAAAATAGTTTTATAAATCTCGCAGATTCGTATTGAGCTTTGGAGCTATGTATAATCGAACTACTTCAAACGTTACACTTTTGTTACTCAGATGGATGTATATAATTCTATTATCACATCCAAATTAAGATCGTCAATGTTACTATAATAAACTGTTTGAAAGATTGCGATATAAATATTTGGGAAATTCTTAAGATCGCCATCAATAATAAATTATTCAAGAGTCCGCAAGAAAATTTTGACAATTACTATCTACATTTCTAAATTGAAACCATTTTCAAGACATTTATTCCTCAAATGCCTCACATATGAAATAATTCTTCGCGTCGCAATTGAGATCATTCATTGCAAACGTTGGTCCTTCGATGTCTGCGCATTCCTCCTTTGATCCTCCGTTTGGTTCTCCTTTTGCCCACTTAAGAAATTCAGCTCTCGATCCAGTTGTGATCGATACGAATTCATCAACTGTCAGATCATTGACGTCAATCCAGTATTTGCCCTTTGCATACAGTTTCGGAATGATTGCATCCAGTTCCTCTTGATTATTTAGCGTGATCAAATGGCCACCGTGTCGAAAGCATGCATGGACGGCTGCAAACCAAGTGAGTTTCATCGCACTTTCAATGTAATAATATCCAGATCCGATCTGAACAAAGGGTTTTCGCAATTTCCTCTTACGCTTTTCAAA
This sequence comes from Drosophila pallidifrons, assembly GCA_023558445.1. Taxonomy (NCBI): domain Eukaryota; kingdom Metazoa; phylum Arthropoda; class Insecta; order Diptera; family Drosophilidae; genus Drosophila; species Drosophila pallidifrons. The sequence continues at coordinate 25,191,346 of CM042347.1, read as the reverse complement.
TGATTTCACTTGATCGCTCAAATTCTTTATATTTCTCGAAATGCGTTGCGTATTAGCCGACATCCTTAATTTCTTTAACTCTTTATCAATTTTATCCAGTCTGGCACTCGCATTGACAGATTGCATTATCTGGCATTCGCTCAAACGATGATTTAGTGTGGCAATGGTGTTGTGCAGGGATTTCAACTCGTTGAAGCAGTAGGCATCGCATGGTGCAGGTGCTCCGACCACAATTCCTTGCTGCCGAAGGAGGAAAACACGTTAAATCAGCTTCTTTAATTTCTGATTACTTATACGCACTGCATTATCAAAGGAATGCCACAGAGCAAGAATAAGGATGCATTCGAAAGTCAATATCATATTGTGTCGACTTGAACGCGGTTCTCGGTCAACTACAATCGAATCTCAAACGAGCTATCAAAAGACGGCTACGCTCGCTAGCTTCAGAACACAAACTGTAGACAATTAATATTTTACACTAATTAACTACATATATGTGCATTGTATCCGCTTTAAAATAATAATTACATAATAGATTTACATAACATCCTACAATTAGTAACATTAAATCATTAATTCAAACTTTTTTATAACTTATGATTGAATGTATTATATATTAAAAATTTTTATACATCTCACAAATTCATTTTGAACTTTGGAGCTATGTATAATCAAAGAAAGTATTTCAAACGTAACATTTTTGATATTCAGATATAACGATATAATTCTAATACCACATACAATAAACTGTTCGAAAGATTCCTATTTATGTAAATATTAGGAAACTTTTAAACACGAACTCCAAGAAATTATTACTATTAACACATTTATTTCGTATTTATTTTGTACACTCGCACATATTTGTATTATTCCTCAAAAGCCTCACAAATGAAATTCATCTTCGTAGAGCATTTAAAATCATTCATTCTAAAATTGTATCCACCGATGCTCACACAATCCTCAATTCCTCCTCCGTTATTTGGCTCCCACATTCCCCAGTTAAGAAATTCAGCTCCGAAACCAGTGGTGATCGATAGGAATTCATTCTCTTTGTTGAGATCATTGATGTCAGTCCAATATGTACCATATTTTTGCAGTCTCGGAATGAGTGCATCCAGCTCCTCTTTATTATTCAGCCTGAGCAAATGTCCACCGTATCGAAGGCATGCGTGGACGGCTCCAAACCAATTAAGTTTCGTTGTATGTTCAATATAATAATATCCGGATCCGATTTGAATAAAGGGTTGTCGCAATTCCCTCTTACGCTTTTCAATTAATTTGCCTTGGTCCCTCAAACTCTCCCTATTTTTAAAAATCTCATGCGAATTAGACAATATCGTGAATTTCTGTTGCTTTAACTCTTCATCAATTCTATTCACTCTGGCGCTGGCATTGATGGAGTGCTTTGACTCGCATACTCTCAAATGATAATTCAGTGTGGCTATGGTGGAGGTCAAGGGCTTTAACTGTCTCAAGCAGAAGGCTTCGCATGTCATAGGTTGGACCATAATAGCTTGCTGCCAAAGGACGAAAAAAGTAGGTTTAAGCAGCTGCATTAAGTTCTTATTACATACGCACCGCATAGCCAAAGGAATGCAACAGAACAGGCATAAGGAAAAGTAATATCATCTTGTACCAACTTTTGCGGAGTTATCGCTTATAACGAAACTTGTCAATAGTTGAGCTCAACTGGAGGCGGATCTCAGTCGAAATATCTTAAGTTAGCTACGCTCACTAAGCACAACTAAATTAAATCTGTATTCTATCCGTTTTTACACAGTGATAAAAGCTAAGAGTTCTGCATTTCATTATAATTTCACACAGGAAAGAACGGAGTGTAACAAATTTTGTTCACCCTATAACAAATTGTAAATATAAACCAATGAATATATACAATATATTGATTTAAAGTATTGAAGAAGTTTTTCTAAGTTGTTCCTTTTTTATACCCGCTACCCATAGGGTAGAAGGGTATTATAACTTTGTGACGGCAGGAAATGTATGTAACAGGTAGAAGGAGGCATCTCCGACCCTATAAAGTATATATATTCTTGATCAGCGTCAACAGCCGATCGTCTCTAGCCATGTCCATCTGTCCGTCTGTGTGTCTGTCCGTCTGTCCGTATGAAGCACTGGATCTCAGAGACTATAAGAGATAGAGCTATAATTTTTTGTCGACAGCATTTGTTATGTTTGCACGCAGATCAAGTTTGTTTAAAATTTTTGCCACGCCCACATCCGCCCCCGCAAATCAAAAAAAAAAAAAAAAACAAGCGCAATTTTAAAGCTAGAGTTGCGAATTTTGGTATATACAATAACTATAGTAGTTATGATTCCTGAAAATTTGGTTGCGTTCAGATAAAAATTGTGGAAGTTATTAAAGAAATACTTTTGTATGGGCAAAAACGCCTACTTACTAGGGGTCTTAGTTGCTTTGGCCGACAATCTGGTATATTGTGCCGTCTATGGTATATTTTGAATGTTGTACTATATCGATATAACAAGCACATCATTTGGTATATTTTTAGTATTTTATAGTATTTTTGGTATATTTTGAAAATAATACCGCAATATTTTGCCTTTATTAAAAATGCGTAGCGGGTATCTCACAGTCGAGCACACTCGACTGTAACTTTCTTACTTGTTTAGTTTTGTTATGATTCATATTAAATTTTAAACATTTTCTTCGTAATACCATAAAAAATTTGTTTGTTCACATATAATTCGATATCAATACGATAACGCAAAAAATGAATTTATTACTAATCAGTAATATGTGTTGTTTTATAACATCACATTGAATCATTAACTCAAGTTTATCTACTTGAATGTAAACTGAACATTTTAATACATTATTTATAATTGCACACCAATCGAAATATTTCATACACATTACGTTGGCCCACTTTTGATAATATAATAAACTGCTGGAAAAACTACGATACTTACTTGAGAAATTTCAAAAACTTCACTTCCAATAAATTATTCAAGAGTCCGCAAGAAAGTGTTAAGTCATGATAAGAAATCAATTCCCAACTATTATGCTATTTCCATATTGTAATAATTCATAAGACATTTATTTATTTTTTATTTTGTACACTCGCATATTATGTATTGTTTTATTCCTCAAATGACTCACAGATGAAATACGTCTCTGCGACGCATTTAAAGTCATTCATTTGAAAACCTATTCCAAACATATTCACGCAATGCTCCAATTGCTGTGCATTATTCGGTTCCCCAGTTCTCCAGTTGAGAAACTCTGCCCCCAGGCCCGTTGTCATCGAAAGGAATTCATTCTCATGACTGAGATCATTTATGTCAATCCAATAAGCGTAATCTTTATGCAGTTTCGGAATGAGTGCATCCAGTTCCTCGCGATTGTTCAGCTCAAGCAAATGTCCACCGTATCGAAGGCATGCGTGGACGGCTGCAAACCAACTGAGTTTCATCGCATTCTCGATATAATAATATCCAGATCCGATCTTCTCAAAGGGTTTTCGCAGTTCCCGCTTATACTTTTCAATTGACTTAATTTGGTCCGTCAAATTCTGTTTATTTTCCTGAATAGCTGCTGCATTTGTCGCTTGAATTGCTTGCTGTGCCAGCAACTGTTGCTCAATTTTATCCAGTCTGTCGCTGGCATTGACCGATTTCATTGCTCCGCATTCTTCCCACCGATTTTGCATTATGGATATGTGCTCCAGCATGGGCTTCAACACATTGAAGCAATAGCTATCGCATGGGTTTACTTTGATCACCAGCTGATCGTCTGCATTTTGCTGAACGAATGAAGTTTTCATTTAAGCAGCTGCACGAATAACTAATTACGTATACGCACCGTGTGTCCAAAGGAGTGCAAAAGAGCGAGCACAACGATGGCTCTCAAAAGGAATAACATTTTTGAACCGACTTACGTCAAAGCTTCTTAATAACTGAGCTCGACTCTAAGCGAATTCAAGTCGAAACATGATTAATTCACTACAGCGAAAACTCAAAAACACAAACCGTTTGTAACTTGCGACGATAGTAAGCTTAGAGCAGAGCACATTCCACAATAATATTTAGACTGTATACTTATGCATACTCTATGCAAATTTGGGAATATACGAATTTATATATATATATTATACATATAAAAATAAATACATTTTTTCTATTAGACTTGCAAAAATTGCTCATATACTTTTAGTATATACGAATTCCCTAAATTGCCAACTTTATTGTAAAGTTCTGCATTGATTAAAATAGTTTAGACGTTACAAATCTCTTTGTAAAATAAAAGTACCCACGAAATAAAATAATTTAGCATTTATCAGAAATAAACTGCACAGCATATTAAAAGAAACTCGTACTTACTTCCGTTCTCTGGCGCTGATAAAAAATGCTACATTTATTTCGAGTGATGTTACTGGGCGAACAGTCCAGATTTTAATTGGGAATCCACAAAAAGCGCTCTCCATATTTTCATTTCTCACTTCACTGTTGGACACTTAATACCTTGGCAGGTTTGTAGTTACGTCGTTTGGCAATGAATACCAAATTCTGACCACGCGCCTCGTTATCAGTTGCCTCCTCCTCATCTTCTTGCTCGTCATCCTCCTCTTCCTCCTCTACGTTCAGTTTAGAGGGATTCTTCTCCCGCCTATCGAAAGCATCGCGCAGCACAGCCTCAAGTTCGTAATAATCATCATTGATGAGGCTGTAACCCTGCTTCACCTCCTGCACAGCAATGCTGTACTCATCAAGATAGTTCTCCCCGAAGGTGACAGTGCGTCCGATGTGCATGTAGGGACCAGTCTCGTCACTCATCGATGGCCAAGCGGGCACTCCCTCAGCTCTAGGGATGCCATCGGCTGCAAAAGAGGTCCAGAGGGCGACCATTCGCTTGGCAATCTTCACATCGCGATTGGCATTGATCATGTGAACGCGTGGCCAGGGGAAGAGATAGAGATTCTCGTCGGTGAGACTGACGCCCATGTCGAAGGGCACATCGACAGCCTCATCATCGCTGGTGGCATACCGATTCAACTCTCCTTCGTAGTCGAAAGTGTAGAGGAAGGTGTTGTTCGGCAGCTTCTTGGCATTCGCTTGCAGCACAAGTAACACGGGATTCTTTAGAGCAATCGTGCTACAGAGCTGAGAAATAATGAAGAACATATTATATTATTATTGATATATCTAATTCAATTTAAAAGCACACTCACATCAATCAGTCCAGGTGTCAGGCGCTTGAAGCTGCCGTTCTTGATGTCCGCCTCGGTGAAGATGTATTCCTCAGCAAACTCCCGCCAAGAGCCGGTGGGATCTTCTCCGTTGATCTGCTCGATGATCGTATCAATATACTTGGCTCCCGTCATTTTGGCATTCGAGGTGCTTTCGTTCAAGTTTTCGACAAATATGTCTGCAATGAGAAGTTAGAATATGATGATACATCAGTTAATCCCGTACATCTTTTCTACATTATGATGCTCTCAAAGATTGATGTATAAACTATAATGAGAAACCTAGATATTAAAAAATTAGAAACTGTTTCCCAAGTTTAATTTATAATTGAGTTTAACTTCCCAATAATTATAATAATACGTTTTATTTTCTAGCTATCTGCGCATGACATGCATATTAGTTTGACCCACTTTTGACCCGCCGAAGACTTAATTGATTTAAAACTGGTTTAAGCTCTGTTCTGAATACAATGAAAACCTGTTTTAATAATTCTATTCCAGCTTAATTTGCAACATCCATAGATGGCGTATATAATTATAAATTCGTAGATATTTCAGTTCATTTCGGCATCTTATTTCTTTCTTCTCTTAAGTCATTCATTGCTACGTCCCTAGATAGTTAAAGTGGTTAATTCCGAAATATTTCTTTTGATTTTAGCTTTTAATCTCCGTCGTCTGTTTTCTTCCGCTTCTTTTTGTATTTTTGCTAGCTTCTTATTCCTTCTTTTCTTTTCCCTATACCTATTATGTATTCCTAGTAATCGTTCCCTTCTTTTTGCATTCTTCCATTCTTTTTCGCATTCCCAACTGGTCTGCTCTACCCTACTCTCAACAACAGTTTTCCCTTGACGTCTCTAAAATTTTCATCCCCCCTTCCCAGTCTTACCTCTCATCATGAAAGTGCCGCCGTGTTTGACGCTGCCGCCCAATGTGGGATACGCCTTGAAGTTCTCCGCAGCAAGCAAACGTCCTGGATGCTCAGGTAGAATTCCTGAGGGTCCGCCAATGACCAATTGAATGCCACCGTAGGCGCCAGCGCTGAGAGATGGCTTATTCTCGCCATGTACACTAAAGGCAGCTAGCAACATGGTCGCGTTCATGCGATTGAAGCATCTGTGCAGAGAATCTGTTTTGGTCAGACTCTTGCAGCCAGCGATGCGAGCAATTTCCTTGGTGGATGCCAAAGGCGAATCCGTAATAAAAGCGGGCGACAGCGCTGTGCCCGACTGATAGATGACGCGATGGAAGAGATCCTTGGGCACAGCCGGACTCAAGGTAAGCACATTAATGAGAGCAGCACCTCCCACTTGGCCAAAGAGTGTCACTCGCTCTGGATCACCGCCAAAGGCAGAAATGTGCTCCTGAATCCATTTGAGGGCGAGTATCAGATCGGAAACTGCGGCATTTCCGGGCATTTCCTCGCTGAGCGTGGAGAGGAACCCAAAGGGACCCAGACGATAACGAACCGAAACCAGAACCACATCGTGTTCCAGCAGATAGCCTGGAGCGGCCTCCACGCTGTCGCCGTCATAGAAGAAGTCACCGTGCACATAGACCATGACAGGAGCATTGCCCTCCAGCTAGGGGATGAGTAATTAGTTAAAGCAAGTTTATAGGAAAATGAGAGCAAAGCACTTACCGACTTGGTGTTGACTGTGAGACGCAGACAATCCTCGATATCGACACCATTTTCCTCGAGGCTGGCGAACTTCACCAGGTTCTGAATGGAGGGGCAACCAATGTGATGTTTGTGCGCCTGCAGAATGCCCTTCCAAGGAGCAATAGCCTCAGCTGACTGTAGGAAATTGAATTAGTTACAGTTTAAATTAACTGCTCTTTACTCGCCTTAAAACGTTCGGCTTTGCCGTAGGGAATATCGAAGAACTGCATGATGCTTTTGCCAGTCCAGTCTGTTAACGCAGTGCGTCCTCGAATCTTGCCCAAAGTTGGCAACGTAGTTGTAAACACCTTGCTGTTGGCATTAGCATTTAAATTGGGTTTATTCTGCTGCGTCTGTGGTTTGGGTCTCTGCTGCTTCTGTGGTCGATTTCCCTGTTGTTGAATGGGACGTCTGTTGGGATTGAAACCCGGCTTAGGCCTCTGTGGTTTATTGTTCTTATTCTTGTTGTTATTGTTGTTCTGGGCAGATGCACTGCTAATGAAAGCAAGTGCTAGAAATGCTACCAAGAGCAGCAGCAGGACACTGCGTAGTTTTGCCATTTCGTGTGTATGTTTTTCACCCGTTCCAGACGCCTGTCCAAGCTCAACTGTTCATCAACATCGGCATCTGGTCACCACGAAGACTTTCTTCTCGATATCTTTTGGCATAATTAAGTGTCTCTCGATCAGTGGCAACAACTGCCGTCGGTTCTACTTTAGACGAGTGCTCTTCTCCTTCTTGGAAATGGGGTCAAGTTGCCTCAAGTTCTTCGTCTCAATCGAACACAATCCAATTCGCCAACCAATATTTTGATTATGAATATTAATAGCAACAGCATCAAAAGATCTCGCCCTAAGGGGCGTAACGTGAGAGAAGCTGCTTGCATGAATTATGCTTGATTTCGAAAGTAAAACATAGTCGCCAACCTACTTCTTGACCCCTTTCTGGGTAATATGTCAATATATGCAAAATCTGCATATCTACTATCGGCTAATAGGCGACTAATATCATTTATTAATCAAATGACTTAGGTCTATTGGATTTGCAGACTACTATAAAAGAGATATCTATCTTTTAATGAATCGAATCGGTGTTTAAACTGCTATTAATCAAACAGAATGTAAATTTGGGCACTGTCACAAACTGCCGCATACTCTTAGACTCAGTATAAATATGGGTTTAAGGAAACATGGAATAGAATTCAGAATATATTCTTTTAGTCCCCACACAGAGTAGTCTAAAAACGGCTTAAATCGAAGAACATTAAGATGACATTTTTAGACTATTAGGCTAATAATATAAACCCATTCTCAAAGAACATAAATATAACATTCTATACTGCACAATGTAGCAAAATTGGCAACAAAATAATATAAAATAAGTTCACAATTTGAAGTTGTATTACATTCGTTAATACTTTAATCATAAGTTAAACAATCAATTAAATTATAAGTATTCATTAAAATGCATTAGTCTAGATCCATATATGTATTTGTGAGTGGGTGTATGTGTGTGTTTACGATGATTTTCACTAGCTTAAAAACGCACAATTAACAATTGCATAGAAATGCGCAGAAATATTTCTGTTGCTTGAGCTCAGTCCAACAACAACAATTCGAGTCTCATTGCCAAGTTAATTTGAGAACATTTCACTGAATTCTTTATCTAGTCATTTGTTGTTGGCAATGCAGATGAGCAGCAGCAGCGGCGACGGCGGCAGCGGCAGCGGCAGAGACAGAGGCAGAAGATCAATATGTATGCGATATTTTGTATATGAAAACGTACACCTAACACTGTGTGTGCGTGCAGAAGAGTGTGTCTGTAGGTGTGTGTGTGAGTGTGTGTGGTGATGCGAGCGTGCTTATGCGTGTGTGGGCGTCGCGCCCCCTTCTCGCCATCTCCATTTCCCCCCCTCGCTCCATCTCTTCCATTTATATGTAATACAAGCGCACAACCGATTTTGTGATGAGTGTTTCGTTGTCATAGAAACTGGTTTGAATTGTCACATTGCCATTTAAGACTTTTGCTGGCATCATTTGCGATTCGGGCGCCGCCTCAATGGTGCTCTGCCAGGTGTTTGTCGTATTTGGGCCCACAAAGCCCATCTCGAAGAACCATTCCTCCATGATGCGGCCCTTGAAAAGAACTTTCTGATCCAGTCGAAAGTTATCCATGGCCTCAATGGTGCTGAAATTGATTTCTCGTGACACGGCTCGCATATCAAGAATTTTGACTGGCACTCGGGCCTCGTGCTCCACATCGGGGGCGGAGAAGTCCTTGTTCTCTTGCCAGATCACTTTGCCGGTGTCCGCATCGCGCAATATCATGTAGTTGATTTGGAAACCCTTTTGGATTTTCTCGCCGGCGCTGAGGTCATCGGAGCCCATATTAACTAAGCCACTAATTGTGTCACAACCAAAGGGAGATGCTTCTCCTATGCGTATTTAGTTCTTTCGCCTTGCACTTTGCGTTTCGACAGCTCCAGATTATATTTTTGGAAATAAATCAATGTTTATTTTTAATACAAAAATATGTATGTGAACTGTGTCAGCCAAGCAGCTGTGCCAGCCAGAGTGACCGTGTGTAGAATGAGTGTGCACGTTTTGGTATTTCCGTAAATGGTCACTCTATTTGGCTGTAAAAAACAGTGTTGGAAAGCGCACATTATCACTGTCATTATCAAACTCTGCTGCTGTCTGAATCAGCTGTTCAGCTGTTTGATTTTGTCACGAAAACATTCCAAAAATGATTATTTTTGGCGTTTATATAGTCAGTAAATCGGGTGGCCTGATATTCAATCTGGACAATAATGTACCTCGCATAGAGCACGAAAAGACCTTCACATACCCGCTCGACTTGGTCCTCGACTACGATCCAAAGAAAGTTTCTGTGGTATTCAATCGCAAAGACGGCATCAATAGTAGGCGTTTCCTTTTCTTATTGAATCCTCTTCCAATTTGGATTTATACCAATTTTATATTTCCAGTTGGTCATGTGCTGGTCGCTGTCAATGGCATGCCCGTTAATGGTGGCACATTGGAGGACGGCCGGGATGTGAAAACAACGCTTGAGTCCGCCGAGAATTTCCCCATAAACCTTAAGTTCAGTCGCCCCAAAATGACGACAAATGAGAAAATCTTTCTCGCCAGTATGTTCTATCCGCTCTTCGCCATTGCCAGCCAACTCAGCCCGGAGCCCAAGAGTTCAGGCATCGAGATACTTGAGGCGGACACCTTCACACTGCATTGCTTTCAAACGCTGACGGGCGTCAAGTTTATTGTGATCTCCGAGACGGGACTCAACGGCATGGATCTCTTGCTGAGGAAAGTCTACGAGTTATACTCGGATTACGTACTCAAGAATCCCTTCTATTCCCTCGAAATGCCCATTCGTTGCGAGCTGTTCGATAATAAGCTGCAGGAGCTGCTGTCACAGGTCGAGAAGACGGGGATTAACAATATTGATAAATAAAACTAATTGTACTTTGTTAAATATTTAATTTATTAGCTAATTGTAGTACATCAATAGAGAATGTGTGCTTGGCACACATAATACATCAGGGTCTCGCAGTTTTCCGTATTTAAGTATCCCTTGGACATTACCACACATTTGTCCGTGTCAATGTCCGAATGACATTCATTCCATCTATTGTAGGGCATCGGCTCTCCAGTCGTGATGGATAGAAAAGGTTTTGACAGACTGTTTGAGGATGTCCAGAGGCTGTCCGATGGATATAAAGCAGCTAACAAATCCATTTGCGTACTGCTCTCAATGTTCAACAAGTATCCGCCCATCTTAATTGAGCTCAATTGAGTAGAAGTTTGTTCTGTAAACATTTCTAGTTTATTTAACAGGACTTTGAATCTTCTTTGGATTACTCACGTATTTCCATTGACATGGACAGATGACACAATTGAAGGCAGAAGAAAATGAAAACTAGTTTCGGACTCATTTTGAATGTTTAAACAGAACTGACGACTTTTTCGGAAAGTCTTCAGCATTTATTCTAAAATTTTGCACTCGATTGAAATTAGCGGAGAATTCTGTTGTATTAGAAATGTCTATATTTCTATCATAAATCAATTTTAGTGTTCTAATACCGATAAGGTATGTTCTTATCGGTAGCAACTTATTAACGTATTCTTTCCACTGTTTGATGTTATGTGTCAAAAGCTCTAAAAATTATTCGAATTTGTTAATGACTTCTAAAGGTGTTTCTAAAGGTAAAACTAAAATTAATGAATGACATAGACGACCATTTTAGTCTAATCAATTATATTATTGTCTTAAATACTGTATTTTTAGTACAGTAAAAAAAAAAACATATTGAGAATTGATAATAACTTCAATTTCAATATTTGTGAAGAAAGAAAACCTATAGCATATAATTATATTCCACATATGATATAATTATCCAACTTTCTACATAAATCACAAAACGTTTTAAATATTTCAAGTTCATTTGTTAAAGATTAATATAAATAATATAAGAAAAAAAGAATCACGCAAAGGAACGATTTTAAATAGTTGAATAGTGATATTAACTTCAAAGAATCAATATAATTTCTTTAACATAATAAGTGTAAGTGAAAGAATATATTAAGTATAATTTCATTATCAACACATTGATTTAACTCATTATGAATAGCTGCGTATTAATTAGAGTCGACCAATAAATAAATTCGCAAGTTTTATTATATGTTAGGAATCTTCTTTTTATGAAAAAGCTAACTAACTTTGTCAGTTATTTTAGAGTATCTGGTAATGCAATTTTGTAGAACAAAAAAATTCAGGATAATGTCAATGATTTGGTGAAACTTTTTTGCTTAGTGACTTCTAATCAAATGGAAAGAGAAAATATCGAGAAACTGTAAATGAACATCTCAAAGGTGAAAGTAAAATCATCACAAAAATTCCGAAGCAAATTATGTATTATTTTGAAAACTTTATTAACCCTTTGTAACTCAATACATTATTTTGGCTTCACATATGAATTTGTTTATATTGAAACAAAAAGCATCGTTAAGTTTGGAATATTTGAGTTCAATACAAGATTCAAGTCCAGCTAAATTATTGGGCTCTCCTGCATTCCATCTTTCATAAGGTAGAGGTTCTCCTGTGGCAATTGAAATAAATTCCCGATTCCCCGCCAAACAGTGTCCAGACACCCAAATATAATCATCTGTAAAAACTGTTAAGAGAGCATCCATTTCTTCGATGCTTTCGATGTTCCACAAATTACCTCCTAGCTTTCGACAAATGTGATTCGCTTGATACCAGGTTGCATTCTCCTCACTGATTCGGTATAATTTGTTGCCAATTTGAAGTGGGAAATTGCCTTGCAATTCATCAATTGAAGCTGCTGGGGTAATTATTTCAGACTGAGCTAAAACTTCAATTTCTAAATTAGATCAAGGCTTTTGAATCCTTCGTATTCTTCACTTACTCGTCTTATTTGCCATGGAAGAGTGCAAAAGTTGCAGGAATAATAATAGACCCAGTTTTCCGATCATGTTGCTGACTTTCGTTGAACTTATGCTTCTGCCCAAATGCTTTCCGAATTTATACTAATCCCAGACTGTGCACTTATCGTACGTGAAGTGGCGATAATTAATAATGTTGTATTCGAACCGCATATAGATTTATGATCATTGTTTATGGATCTATTGTAAAACTTTTGAGTATTTGATCAGGAGAAATTATAATCTTGCAATCTTTACGGTCGGTATAATGAACAATTCCTGTTTCATTTCCGTCTTTTTGAAGATTTGATAACGTTCGAATGTAGGTAAACTAATTGTGCTTATGAAGCAAGTTAACAAAGATAACAAATCGAATCATTTTGTTAAACTTTCTTTTCATGGTTGCTTTGCATTTTAATCAACTTAGTTTGAACAATTCAAATGGTTAAGTTAAACCGTCTTCATAATGTAAAGCACAAAACCAAATATGAATTGAATATTTGGAATGTCGAAATGTCCTAAATTTTCGGGTACTTATATAAAATGAATTTAAGAATTCCTTGTCTGTGTGAGGGCTTTTCGTATGTTAAATAGGAATTAGATATCAGGATGTTCTTAGATAAATGCATTCTAATAAAAGTCATTCATAATATCGGCTTCTCAGTCTTGATAAATAGAAGAGCTCTTGGCGACTATTTAAAACAATCCTGGGCGATTCAATAGAAATTATTTATATTTAACATTATAAAGAAACAGTGCGACCAATTAAATCTTCTCTAGCGAAATATTGATTTTATTTATATCAATTTGTTTTATTAATACATTATTTTAGCTTCGCATATAAATTTGCGAAATATAGTACACGAATTGTCATTTAACGCTGTTCGATCAAATTCACCACAAAACTCATCACCAGTAAGATTATTGGGCTCTCCAGTGTTCCATCTAAAATATGGCATGATCTCTCCTGTGGCGATAGAAATGAACTCGCGGTCCTTTGCTAGACAGTATGCGGATATCCAATAACGATCAATGGGTATAACTGAAAGGAGATCGTCCATTTCGTCGCTACTTTCAATATTGAGTAAGTTTCCTCCCAACTGTCGACAAATGTGCGCCGCTGTGTATCAGTTTACATACTGATCTTCGATTCGGTAAAATTTCTTGCCAATTTGAAGTGGGAAATTGCTTTCCAGTTCATCAACCGAAGATGCTTGGGTAATTTTTTCAGGAGCTGAAACTTTAATTAATCAATTAGGTCAAGGCTTTTGAATCCTTTTTATTCTCTTGCAGGAAATTTGCAGGAATAATAGGAGAAGACCAAGTTTTCCGATCATGTTGCTGAGTTTCGTTCCACTAATGATTCGTTGGGAATACTTTCCGAATTTATACTATTTCAAAAATTTACACTTATCGTAAGAAAATGATTATATTTGTTATCATTCATAGTTTCAACAAGTAAATTATGAATTGTTTTAATGTTTATGGGTTGTGCGTACTTTGTGATCAGTATTCCGGTTTTTTTCCACCTTGTCGTTGAAGTATAAGTGAAATAATATATTAATTATAGTTTCATGATTAACACAATGATTAAACTTCTCATGAATAGTTGCGGAGATTATTGAAAACTTTATTAACCCTTTGTCAATCAATACATTATTTTAGCTTCACATGCGAATTTCTGTTCATGGGCACAAACTGCATCGTTAAATTTGTATTGTTTGAGTTCAAGGCAATATTCACGTCCACCAAAATTATTCGGTTCTCCTAAGTCCCATCTTGCATAAGGTAGAGGTTCTCCTGTGGCAATTGAAATAAATTCCCGATTCCCCGCCAAACAGTATCCTGACAGCCAGTAATAATCATCTGTCATAATTTCTATGAGCGCATCCAATTCCTCGCTGCTTTCGATGTTCAGCAAATTACCTCCTAGCTGTCGACAAATGTGACTCGCTTCAAACCAGGATGCTTTCTCCTCACTGATTCGGTACAATTTGTTGCCAAATTGAAGTGGGAAATTACCTCGCAATTCATCAATTGAAGCTGCTGGGGTAATTATTTTAGACTGAGCTAAAACTTCAATTTCTAAATTAGATCAAGGCTTTTGAATCCATCGTATTCTTCACTTACTCGTCTTATTTGCCATGGAAGAGTGCAAAAGTTGCAGGAAAAATAATAACAGACCCAGTTTTCCGATCATGTTGCTGATATTCGTTGAACTTATGCTTCTGCCCAAATTCTTTCCGAATTTATACTAAACCCAGACTGTGCACTTATCGTACGTGAAGTGGCGATAATTAATAATGTTGTATTCGATCCGCATATAGATTTATAATCATTGTTTATTGATTGGTTTATGGGTCTATTGTAAAACTTTTGAGTATTTGATCAGGAGAAATTATAATCTTACAATCTTTACTGTCGGTATAATGAGCAATTCCGGTTTCATTTCCGTCTTTTTGAAGATTTGTGCTTATGAAGCAAGTTAACAAAGATAACAAATCGAATCATTCTGTTAAACTTTCTTTTCATGGTTGCTTTGCATTTTAATCAACTTAGTTTGAACAATTCAAATGGTTGAGTTAAACCGTCTTCATAATGCAAAGCACAAAACCAATAGATAAATTGAATATCTTGGATGTCCTAAATTTTCGGGTACTTATATAAAATGAATTTAAGAATTCCTTGTCTGTGTAAGGGCTTTGCATATGTTAAATAGGAGTTAGATATCAGGATGTTCTTAGCATTCTAATAAAACTCATTCATAATATAGGTATCTTAGTAATTATTCCATTTACCGGGTAATTGTTCCCCACTTAGGATTCCCTTCGAAACTTCAATTTTAAGTGTCCGTTTTATTGACCTCTCCATCTACGAATTTCATTCCATCTATTGCAGGGCATCGGCTTCTCAGTCTTGATAAATAGAATATTTCTTGGCAGACTATTTAAAACTATCCTGGCAATTCAATAGAAATTATTTATATTTAACATTATAAAGAAACAGTGCGAACAATTAAATCTTCCCTAGTGAAATATTGATTTTATTTATATTAATTTGTTTTATTAATACATTATTTTAGCTTCGCATATAAATTTGGTTAATATAGTACACGAATTGTCATTTAACGCTGTTCGATCAAATTCACCACAAAACTCATCACCAGTAAGATTATTGGGCTCTCCAGTGTCCCATCTAAAATATGGCATGATCTCTCCTGTGGCGATAGAAATGAACTCGCGGTCCTTTGCCAGACAGTATGAGGATATCCAATAACGATCAATGGGTATAACTGAAAGGAGATCATCCATTTCGTCGCTACTTTCAATATTGAGTAAGTTTCCTCCCAACTGTCGGCCAATGTGCGCCGCTGTGTACCAGTTTACACGCTGATCTTCGATTCGGTAAAATTTCTTGCCAATTTGAAGTGGGAAATTGCTTTCCAGTTCATCAACCGAAGATGCTTGGGTAATTTTTTCAGGAGCTGAAACTTTAATTAATAAATTAGATCAAGGCTTTTGAATCCTTTGTATTACTTTGTATTACTCTTACTCGTCTTATTTGACATTGCAAAGTGGCAAATTTGCAGGAAAAATAGGAGAAGACCAAGTTTTCCGATCATGTTGCTGACTTTCGTTCAACTAATGATTCTTTGTAAATGCATTTCGAATTTATACTATTCCAAAAGTAAACACTTATCGTAAGTAAAGTAATCACTTAATTTATAGTTACAAGGACGAAATTGTGTATTGGTTATCTTTATGAGTGTTGCGTACTTAACGCTATTGATCAGGATTCCTGTTTGATTTTGCGATAACGATCAGATGTTGACTTAATGAAGAAAGTTAACAAAAATCGAGTCAATCTGCTAAACATTCTATTCTTGCTTGTTTTGTTTCTAATTTATCTGGGTTAAGTTAAACGGACTTCAGAATATTCAGCATGTCGAACTGTTTTGAATTTTGTGGTACACATTTTGTAAAATGAATTTAATAATTCCAAATTCGTTTGAATGATATCTTTGTGTTAAATAGGTACTAGATGTTATGAACTTCATAGAAAAATGGTAGCTTTTGGGTTATCCAAGTATCCATCACACAAAATCTCTTTGAAGACTTTATCAATCCATTTGACATATATTGTATGCTCTTGTAGATCGACCCCGTCGTTGAGATTGAAGAAGGCTTTATTGTGTTACGTACTCAAGAATTCATGAGAAATATTGATAATAATGTAAATTGTATATTGTTTTTCGTTCGATTTATTTGCCAGAAAAGTATGTGAATTAACTAATTATAATTCATCAATAAAGTATGTGTGCTTGGCACACATAGTACTTTAAATTTTCACAATTTTCCGCACTCAGGAATCCCTTGGTCATTTCCACACACAAATTATTACGGTCCAAATATCCCTCCTTCCATCTATTGTAGGGCATCGGCTCTCCAGTCGTAATGGATATAAAAGTTCCTGGCAGAATGTTTGAGGATAGATTAACTTTTGACAGAGTGTTTGAGGACGTCCAGAGGCTGTCCGATGGATATAAAGCAGCAAACAAATCCATTTCCGTACTGCTCTCAATGTTCAACAAGTATCCGCCCATCTTACGGCAGTTGTTGACTGCTTTATACCAATTGACCTTCTCCTTGGACTCAACGTAATAGAGTTTCTTTCCAATTTGGAGATTAAACTTGCCACATGAGGCAACACATTTTGAAGAATCGCTCAATTGAGTATAAGTTTGTGCTGTAAGCATTTCTAGTTTATTCGACAAGACTTTGAATCTTCTTTGGATTACTCACGTATTTCCATCGACATGGACAGATGACACAATTGAAGGCAGAAGAAAATGAAAACTAGTTTCGGACTCATTTTGAATGTTTAAACAGAACTGACGACTCTTTTGGAAAGTCTCTAGCATTTATACTAAAATGTACACTCGATTGGTGAAATTATCAGATTTTGCAAATACGAAAAGAGTTCGCATTGCGTCCGCAATAAACTATACAACCACTTATAAGCTAATTGGAGAAATAACCCCTTCAGACAGGGAAACGGAAGTACATTCTCCGCTATAAATATTCTTAAGTACGTGTATTGATAGTACGTATACAAATACAATTTTCATGATTACGGTTGATAATAATGAAAGCCGAATTTTAATTGGACTAATCGTCTGTAAATGACTATATTACCGACCGCATTTTTTTCTAACTCTAGTTTGGCTTCTGGTAAGTTATGTATTTGAAAATGTAGTGAAATCCAAATCAGTTTGTTCACAAGCGATATCCGATTCTTTTTTTTTTTTTTAATTTCGTAATCTTCCTCTATTGTTCCAAGCGCATATATCGCATATTTTCATTTGATTTGAAAGCTCCATCGGAGGCAGAAAGAGTATTAATCAGAAGATTTCTCCAGTTGTCTTAACTCCACACAAATTTGCAATACGTTGTGCTCAAAAATAATCTCTTTACTGTTTCAAAGCCTCATTGATCTCTCCGTTTGATCAAGAATTACAATGTAGAATTTTTCCAGTTGATTTAAGAGTTTGAATTACAAAAGCAAAAAAAAAAAAAAAAAAAAAACCATGAGCTTCGCGATTTCACTTGCTCAGAAAATGAGAAACACGTGCTGCCTTTGAATACGTATATATTTTGATAGTTTATATATTTTATAGTTTCATTTTTGTTTTTTAGTTTTTAGTTTACTGCTAAAGCAATACAAAATTGTTGTTTAAGCTACGAGTTATATGTATATAACAGCTACTGGCGCACTTATAGAATAGTAATTGTAATTGTGTAATGTATTTCTATATATATATATATATATATTCGCACTAAATATGTATGTACAAAATGTAAATGTATGCATACAATATTCTTAATTAATTTCCACACTCGCACACGCACGCAAATACTCTATATAATAATGCTAAAACGCACATTTCTTCATATAGACAATTCGATCTGGTGCTTATCTAATCATAATGTAATTTATTTATTGCGTACACGTCTATAAGTCTAGAGAAATACAATATATATATAGTATGAGAGTAGGGCATTCATTTATCCTTTCAGTTGAATGAATGTATGAATCCAATTATAATTCCACACTCTGTTGATATAGTACATATGTATAATTGTGTAGTTCGATACAGTTTATAATAGTATTGCAATAAGTTTTGGGACTCTTCTTTATCCTTCTTCATTTTCGATTACAATTGTATAATAATATTGGAAAGAATTAAAGTGTTGGGATGAACAGAAAAGGTGAGGAAACATTGGCTTTGGGAATGCGTATCACAGATACACAAAGTATCCAAAGTCGCCTGTGCAACAAATGCATTATTTAATAAACATTTGTCTACGATTTCGTAGGAACACTTTGCGGTCTTCTAGTTGCACAATACAAAAGGTTGCATCAATCGAAACATTTCCAAAAAAATCTTCTTATTTAACATATATATTTCTAGTATAGTCAGTCAGTCAGTCGTTGGCCTCTCTTGGCACCTGTTTTACTATTCAGATATTTGGTACATATGCGTAATCTAGGGAAATGTTTCAATCCTCAAATGCATCTTCTTCGTATTGTCTTGGCTAATTTCTTAGTTTCGTTGTGTGAGAAAAAGGCCTTTCGTGTTTAAATTTTTGACTTTCTTTTCTACTCGTAACAAATATTCTTCAGCAGGCGGCTGGGATATGTTTCAAAGCACTAAACACAAATGAAAGAGAGAGAGAGTGGGTGGGAGGAAAGAAGGATAAATAACTAATGCTAAATGGTTTTGAAGACATATTTAGGAGGACTAATCATAACAAATATAATTTGCACTAATTGAAAATTGTATTTTTTTCGGTTTAACATAATAGTATAATATATATTTTTGCTGTTGCTTTTGCTGCCACCTTCTTTGTTCTCTCTTCGGGTTTTGTTTCGAATTTTCTGGTATGCTTAATGTAAATAAATTATATCACAACAATAGAGACAAAGTTTGTGGTCAGTGTGAGTGTGAGCTGGTGTGTGTGTTCTCAGGTGTGTGTGTGTGTGTGTGTAGTGTTGCTTTCGAGTCAAGAAAACGAAACGAACAAGGGCTGCACGCAGACTACAAAATACATACGAGATATACTTATATACAAAACGTTGGGCTTATTACAACAATGAATTTAGAGCACTCACACACACACGTTATACATAAATCCATATATATACACACTACACACACACACACACACATACTACTCTGCACCCACACAGACACAGACAAGCGGGCGCGTTTGCGCACAGCAAATGTTCCACTGAGATCCAAGATACACAAGAGTGACGCCCCCTCAAGTTGGAGGCGTGTCCCGTCCAGCGCTCACTTAATACTAACTCTTGCTGAGCGCCTTCTTTTTCCTTTGTACCAGAATATCGTAGAACGGATTGTGGCTGATGGACTGCGTCAGTCGCTTGATCCATTCCTGTTGATCCTCCTCCGTTGCGGCCGACATGCGATACACTGTGTGTTTGCCCTCCACCACCTGATAGATAAATCGAAATCGAAATGTGAATAGAATTCAGCTTCAGAAGTCTACTTCCTTTCTTCGTCTTTTACCTTGCCCTCGGAGTCAGTCTTGCATGCCTTGATAATATCAGCGCCGCCGGTGGCAAAGAGTTCAAAGCAATGCGGTTTACTGCGATCCTGAATCTCACGCACCGATATATTCTCCAGCGGTATAATGCCACGCGGCTCCTTATCCGTTGTATACTCGAAATAATACAGGCAATTGTCGTTCAGTATGAACCAGCGTCGCTTCCACGATTTGTATCTGCATACAGTATAAATATTTAGCATTTGCAACATCAAGTTGTCGAATCGAATTTAACTCCTACCTGCCGCCTTGTTTCCATAGCCAGCCCTCCTTGTCGGGATTGAAGAAGGTGTGCATCAGATCGTTGCCATCATCCTGGGGTATCTTAAAGGGTTCCGTTCGTATCGATTCGTACAGCGATTCGAGTAAACCGCGTGGCAAATCGCCTCCATTGTTGATGCCACGATTCATCGAGATGAATTGCTCAACGGTGGGTTTGTCTTTGACCTTTTTTTATTGGGATCCAACATTGAGAACAGTGAATATTAGAGAAACTTTCAACACCATTTCCAAACGCACTTTGCAGAGAGATAAATACACTTTACGATATT
Source organism: Drosophila pallidifrons (assembly GCA_023558445.1). NCBI lineage: Eukaryota > Metazoa > Arthropoda > Insecta > Diptera > Drosophilidae > Drosophila > Drosophila pallidifrons. The sequence continues at coordinate 25,170,820 of CM042347.1, read as the reverse complement.
GACACTAATTGGGGTTAGATGCTGATGATGCTTTTGGCTAGCCAATTAGTTGGCACTCGTGTGAAATGCTTTAGACTTGACCTATTTATAGCACAATTTTATAATTGCTGCTGCTGCTTCTACTGCTGCTGTTGCTGCTGCTTCTACTGCTGCTGTTGCTGCTGCTGAGGGAGGCGGCTGGCAAGTGGCAAGTGGCATGTGGCATGCGGAAGTGGCGTCGTGTGGGCTCTCGATAATTGCCAGCTGACAGGCGACACAAGTTAGAGAAACAGAATGTGTTTTGAATTCCGCACAACATTTTTGGGCCACGCGTCGCACGCGTTTCGCGATTTCTTTTTCGCCAACAAAAAAAAAAGAAAACAATTTAAAAGAAACACACACTGAACTTCCTTCCGGTTGGCGAACACCATGACAGTGAATTACAATTTGTTGGCAATAAAAACACACAACACAGAATGAATTTAACAAACGTTAAATTGAAGTACGCCGATTAAAAGTTTCATCGTTTTGAGTTTTTTGAGTTTAGCACAGATACAAAATAAATTTGTAACTTTTGAATGATGATTTTTTTCATCCTAATTTGTTTTCGTTTAAAGAACTTGCTATTCGACAACAGATTTATATTTAATCATTGAATTTTTTTCTCTTAAATGGGAGTTTTCTTTGATAGAACTTTGCGTCCTAATTTGTTTTCCTTTTCAGTGTCATATTTAGAAAATTGACTGCATATTCTAGCCTTTTTTTTTTGTATATAGGCATAGATACAAAATAAATTTGTAACTAATGAGAGTGAATTTTGTTTTCTATAACTTTTTCGTCCTAATTATTTTTGTTTTTCAGTAACAAGTACGTGTGGCCTCTATATCATATTTCTGTTTTGATTGGAATAAATTTGGAACTATTAAAAACGAATATTATTTTAAAGAACTTTTTCGTTCCAATTTGTTTTCCTTTTGAGTGCCATATTTATGAAACTTTTATATTGTGAATTCTTCTTCCTAATTTGCATTTATATTGAGAACTTGCTGCCTCTAAATTATATTTATATATTTGACTGGATTTTTCATGTTATCAGCATAGATACAAAATAAATTTGTAACTATTATATAAGAGTTTTATTGTATCGTTCTAAATTGTTTCTCTTTTTTGTGTCATATTTACGCTTTGCGTCTTCTTTTCGCTGTTCTACATAATGTTTATATTTTTACTGGATTTTTCTTTTTAGCAGCATTGATACAAAATAAATTTGTAACTTTTTGCATCCTATTTTGTTTCCCTTTTTCAGTGTCAATTACATCAACGTATTTATCTTTTTTGGGTGCCATTTGTTTGGATAATGCTATCCAATATTTTAGAAATATCGTAAACTTGACTCACCGATGGATTGTGTAGAGATGTATTGAGCATAATGATGGCAAAGCTGAGCACATAGCAGGTATCTGTGTTGGTAAAAATATCCAGATTGAGTTGACAATATCGCTGGGCAAAGCATTCCATCATGCGATCGATCTTTTGCGCCTCGCCAGGCAATCGAAATGACCACAGAAATTGCCTAGAATAGGATAGGAAATATCATCAACATTATTATCAATTCAATTAGCTAAAAAGAGAGAGAGAGATGGAACACATACCTTAGTGCTTGCACCAGTATCAGATTGGTGAAATCATGCAGGGCAACGAATGCCTTTAGCACATCCTCGTTGAAATCGTTTTTCTCTCCGAGGTAATCGCCTGGAAGAGAACGCGCAGTGAAATTTATGTTATGCGTTATGAACTTTTAATTGAATTTATTCGCCCAACTACCCTCCCCGAAAGTAAAGTCGTTGAACTCTGACTCTTACCTATTGCCGTTTTGTTGAGTCCCTCGCCCTTGTAGAGGAAATGCGCCACATCCTGTGGATCATGGCGCAGCAGTCGATTCTCCACAAGATATTCGATGCCTGCAAATAGATAGAGAATATTTGTTAAAATTGCAATTAGTTGTGGATCTATTGTACTTGGAAAAGATAAGAAAACACCCGGAAACAGCTACCAACCAAGGCAGAGGCAAATGCAGGCCACAGCGAGCACAATCTACCCATATATGTAAATATTTATATATGTATGAAGACTGCGTTCGTATCGTCGTCAGTGAGCCGCAACATAAACCACACAGTAATCTCAATATAATAATAAATAAAGCAAAACACTAAGGAGCGGCCGTTGCTGTCGCTGTCGAAGTCGATGTCATTATTTGCCAATCAAAACGCGGAGGGTTCCAGAGACTCGAGTCTCGAATCCGACTGCAGCAATTTGCGATAAAAGCCGGAAAGCAACAGAGCTCGAGGCAACATATAAAGTAAATACATTTAGAGCAAAGCAACACCCAACAACAACAACAACGACAACGAGAGCAACAGAAAATGCGACAATCGACAGCCAAATTTGGCAATCGCGTGTGTTGGTACACACAACAGACGCTAGGTGGCGCCGTAAAAAACAATACGCCCCAGGGACGTTCGTTGAGAAGATATCATCATAAATACACATAGATGAAATGAGGAAGCGACAAACAAAATGGAGTAATAAAAGGGTTGCCATATTCAAGCAAATTACATTTATATACTAAAAAACAAAGAGGGGTCAGCATATTAAACCAATAAAAATGTAATGCAGTACTTTAATATACTGAACTTTATGCTGTCAATAAGTTATTTAAATAAATGTTAAAGAAATGGGAAGTTACCATATTAAGCTAATAAATTTTATCTAAATTACATTGTCAATAATTAAGCTATTAAATGCTAATAAAAAAATGGTTGGTTGCCATTTTAAGCTAATAAAGTTATAAATTGTAATATAGCACTTTAATTGCCTATAATCATAAACACATAATTATGACAATAATAAAGTTATTTCCGTTTACAATTATAACTGACAATTGCAAATGATGTAATTTAAGATAAAAAGTTATATTTGAGGAAATCAGTTTTTGAAAAAGAATCAAAAATTGTCATTTTAGAAATTAGTTTTTCAATCATCATATCATTGAATTTAATAATTCCAACACTTTTGTTATATAGTGTGAAATTTTTTGAACTTAATAGATGAATTATTGTTATATAGGGGAAAGTCTAATATGATTCATCGTGAAGTTTGTACTCCATAATATAATTAACTTGATAGTTTCATTGGCAATGATGAATATATTGAAAATGATAATAAGTTTGTAAAAATGATTTTTCAAATTAAAATAAGATTTTAAACATTATAATAAAATAATAAAAACAAACATTGAATGGCAAGCGATTGATTTGAATGTTTCTTTCCTTAGGATTTTTAAATAATAACTATTCAAAATAATGAGCTTTTAATTGATGTGTAGAAATTACATTATCCCTAAGAACAACACACAAAACACTTTGGAAGCAACCCTCGCCTCGGCCAACAACAAGTTGAGCGCTTTTCATTCTTTTTGTCGCTGTTTTTCTCGATAGCCAGACAGATTGGCTTTTCAGATTGAGGCTTTTGTAGTTTTGTTGCTGTCAATGGGAATCCATATACACCACAATGACAACAATAATAATAATGACAACAACAACAGCAAGAACAGAAATGACAATGACAACAATAATAATGGAGAAATGGCAACGATAATGACAAAGGAGTCGCCGCCTCGAGGAGTCGCAAAAGTTTTTGCGTGTCGCTGAGCGAGAGGGAGAGGAAGTGAAGAACCGAGAAGGGGGCTCGACACACGCGATTAGCATCAGCAAGTTGGCAGCTCCACACTACCAAGCGGCAGCACCTCCCGCCAGACAATGTATCGCTACTGTGCGTTATGGATGGCACATTTGTGAGCTATTAATTTAAGTGTGTGTGCGTGTTTTCTTTTTTTTTTGTGTTTGTGGTGTGTGGTGTGGAGTGTGGGGGCTGATGTGGATAATCGGCCGATAAAGCGACAAATGACGACCCGACTGTCACCTCCCCACACTCCGCCCCTCTAGGGACTTTTGCTCATGTGCAAGTTTTTAATGGCGTCTCCTTCGTTTTAGAATTCGAACCCGATTCCCTCTTTGTTATCACTCGCTTCGGTCGCTGACTTCATATGGATTAGCATTTTTATTGCCGCCCCCTCTGACAATTGGTATTTTATGCAGGATATATTTTCATGCCTTGTTCAATGACAGGCGGAAGATGCGTGCTGTGGCCTAATTTCAACTTGTCAACGTGAATTTATGGCCTAGAGAGGACGATGAAAATATTTGATTGGCTCTCGAAAGTGACACTCGAGAGTGGAGGAAACCAGGTCGAGATCTTAATCGGGAAAAGTCAGCGGTTCATGTGAACAATGTTTGCTATATTGAAGCACAAGTTGTGCACTTCTTGAAGTGAAGATTCACTTTTTATACCCACTTAAAAGAATTGAAATAAACTTTAACAAGTACTCTCTCTTCTCTCTTCCTAAGACAGTTTTCCCTGTAGATCTTTTGCTTGATATTCACTCACATCTGCTTGGTATAAACTACTGTTCATAGAAGATCTTTTCCTTGTTCGATCTGTCTGTCTGTCTCTTCATTTGTCCGTCTGCCCTTCACGCAGTTGTATATTGTGACATTGACATTTCCATTAAAACTGAAACGAGCTGCGGAGCACTTCACTCTGCCTCATGTCTCTTGGGGCACACGCTCTTGCGGTGATTCCTGCAGCACGTACTACAAAATGTCAACGAACTGTCAAATTTGTCAGCGTTTTAAACTAGTGAAACCCACTCACTGTTGCTCTATCCATCTCTTATTCTATCTCCATCTCTCTTTCACTGACTGCATCTCATTTCAGGCTCATTACGTTATTAAATTAACGTCGAAATTATCTTGAACCCTCTCGACAGCAAGCATTGCATCACATTGAAGCCACCCAATTATGAATGTGATGAGTGGAAATTTGCATGACAATTTTCGCTCTCTGGCGCCATGTCACGCTTGCAGTTTTCTCTTTCTCTTTTCTTTTTGGCATTTTACTTCCTTGTCTCCAACATTTCAATTTGTCGTCATTGAAATTTCATTTAAATTACTTTTCATCCGCATTTCCTCACATTCATATACATACGTATAAAGGACATTTTGCTCTGATTAAAATCAGTCACAAAATGATTCTTATTTAATACTTTTACAATGACTCAATCTGTTTGGCTTTTGTTTTCGTAAGAACTGCAGCTACTTTTAGCTCATTTCTTGGAATGTCAATCAGAAGCGGGATTCACATTAAACAAAGTGTTAAAAGATATTTGAGGTTAATTTTGTGAATAACCCATTTAATTTATGAATAAAGTTGAAAATCTGTACTCTCCCATAACCTGCTAAATGTGAACTTCTGTTTACAGCTAATAAAATAGCACTAAATATGAGAGTGTATTTACAGACAAATTAAGTGAAGAACCAGATGTTTGAGAAGTCAAATAAAATACTTCTTTTAATCTTTGATTTGATATATTCAATGTTTTTCATCCATTAAATATCAACCCATCGAATCTTTTCTTTGCTATATTGAATGTTTTTCAGCTAATAAACATTTCGGTAATAAAATATTACTAAATGTTAGTTGTTAGGTGTCTATTGAATGAGAAAAGCAGCAATGATACAATAGGTTTAGTTACTCAAATCGGCATCTATCTTTCAAAATAATAAAATGTCTGCCTAAATATATATTAACTGACAAATAATTGAAAAATTCTTAAAATTAAATGATATCAATAAGGAAAATAATTCCAAACTCTCGAATTTCTGGTGTCAATTGTTGAACGTTGAAGAATCTATTTTGTCAGTCCTCACTATATATTAAATTTAGCATATTATCAAGCTGATAAACTCACCTTTCTTGGGATCCATGTTGAACTTTTTGCGTCCAATCGACATCTGTTTATCCTTGTTGGAATGCTTGTCCTCGGGTACATCGAGCGCCTCCATTTCGGAGACGACTTCGCACAGTTCATCTTTGATTTGCTGCAAGTGAACGAAAACGAAAGCGGAAAGGAAATTGAATTTAAAGAGTTTACAACTTTCACAAAAAAAACATATTTGCATGCACAGCTGCAGGAACTCAATTCGCACTCGAGGGCCGAGTGTCGAGTATGCTATTCACATATTCGAATTGAGTGGTATTGAGCAAATGAGCAAATGAGCGAATGCAGCTGGAATAGAGTCGTATAATTTGCGGAAATGTGGCGACAACAATTGTTGCTAAAAATATCGAAAATAAAAAATAAACAAACTGTTGACGAAAAGTTCAACAAGAAGTTGTTGTTGTCAGTCAGAGTTGTGAGTACATTCAAAGTATGTGAGTGTAATGTGCGAATCATTTACATTGGCGACTGGCGCCAAACGGGACGAGCAAACGAATTTGTTTCACTTGAAACAATTTTCGTGATTCGTTGCAAGTGCTAAAAATAGAGAAACAGAGAGAGAACAATGAAAGCGCAGCACTGAGATTCATGGCGAATTTGATTTAATTGAATTATGCGGCAACAACAAGTACCTGTCACGGTGCGGTTCGCGTCCATTCATGGGGGTCAATTGCGCCTTAGAGGCAGATACAGATACGTTTAACAGTATCCATGAGATACTTGAAGCGTGTCACGCTCACATCGCTGTCGCTGTCGCTTGTCTTGCGAGTATTCATCACATACATATTATGCTCACAATACGTATGAGCAAAGAGGCGTGACAAATTTGTCAAACATCTAATTGAGAAGCAGCAGCAAGGCTGTAAATGTATCTGTGAAGTCTACAAGTATCTGAGTATTTGTAGCAGCACATTCGAGATACAGTTTACTGCACTCAAGTGTCTCTCAGTTATTTGTCAAACAGTTGACGCTTGACTTGGCGAACACGAGACCGGAACATATCAATTGCCCCCCAAGACACAGCATTGCCCCTCCTCCTCTTCCCCTCTCCCTTTCTCTCTCTTCTCTGAAGTCTACTGCATGACCTTCTGACTCATTTGCTCAGCCTGTATATGCAAATCGAGTGCGGAATGTCAATTAAAACCGTTGTGGAAAAACAATTGACAACAGCTAAAGTTTTTTTTTGTCGTCAGCGTCTTGGCAAGTTTGGAAGTTATGCGATGAGCTCATTCCTTGCGATGACCCCAGAGAATTTGCTAATTTTAGGGATTTCCGAAACAGAATCTCAATTCGTCTTTTTCGAGAATTCGATGCGCAGCGACTGATTTCTACGGGTCGTTGACGTGACGAATGCTTTTTTTTTTGTTTTTCTTTTTGCTCCACTTTGAAATTCCGAAATGTCTGAAATGCTGATCAATAATTCCGATCAGCAAACTCGAATTCCGTCTACAATAAAAGTAGTCATCGATATAAAAAATAACTTGATTAGACACAGTTTGGGAATTGAATCTCTGAGATGTTTTAAGCATATGGAACGCGATGCGCTTCCGCTGGGCATTAATAAGCCATAAAAAACAAAAAAAAAAAAAAAAACACAACGAAACCTTTCAATTAGTGAGGAGTTTGAATTATGTAAATTACCGCGTAGGGTTAAATGATCAGACAGAAGCCAAAGCGAAGCCCTTGGCTATGAGAAAAAACATTTACCAAATGATCGAAAATTACATAAAACCCTAACCAAAAGGGGCAAACTCAGTTCTGAAAGCGACGACGACGGCGAAGGCTGATCAAAGAGCAACAGGTGGACAACTTCCAGGGGTTATTGATAGAGGAAAGACAGAAAGCAAAAGCCAACGAGCGAGTGGCAGACGCAAAGCTAATGAACGTCAAGCTTTAAAAATAACTCGACAACAATGTGAACGATGACGCTGAGAACGACAGGTAAACGACGACGACGACGTCGAAGGTGTGGGAACGAGAAAGAGAGAGAGAGAATCAGAGAATCAATCAAGAAACCTGTTTCAATGCAATGCAAATTCAATCACACTTCACAACACAATCGAGAGTTGCACAGTGTGGTTATCACACATCAAGAAATACTTTTAAATAGCATTTGTTTCACTTAAATGACAACCCAACAATTAGGTAATGTCATTAAGCAACTTATAGAGAACCGATTGCAGATTGTACGCAATCGACAGTTATGAATTGTTTGACGCTGCCAAGTGAACATTCTGAGCAATTAGATCGAGAATTCTATACGAGGTAGTTGTCATATAGGAAGTTATGAAACTAATAAGAAAAGTAGTTGAGAAACCATTTGAATTATAGAGTAAAATCAATTAAGAAATAAAAATAAATACAGGTTATTTGTTGCTTAATAAATAAGTTAGATAAAATGCCTAAGGAAAGGAATATTTAACTTTGAAATACAAAAATAAAATAAAAACTAAGAATAATTTTATTTGTGGTAATGAGTAAAGAAGGATGTAAAACATAAAAAAAACCAATGAAGTCAACTAAGCATTTGCCATTCAGGAAATTATAAAATCAATGAAAAATGTAGTTATAAAAAAAATTAATTATAGAGTAAAATCAATTTAGAAATATGAACAAATATAGGTAACTTGTTGCTTAGTACATTAGTTAAAGTAAATGCATAGGAAAAGAAATGTAATTTTGAAATACAAATATAATTTACACACACATAAATAACTTTCTGCTTGTTCATATGAATAAAGAACATTCAACTGTGATAGGCATGTGCCATTAAGGAAGTCATAAAACTAATGTGAAAAGTTGATATGCAAAATATGAATTATTAAGGTAATACAATCCAATTGAAATTCCAATTGAAGTAATGACAATTCGTAAGATACATTCTTTAGTTTGCCAATATTTTGATAATAAAGATTTTATTTATACTCTGCCAAGTTTTTAATGTAATGAACCTCCTTTTGCTTCATAAAGTGGTCAAAGAAAGTACTTGTAAAGAAAGAAATACTTTAATAAAATATATTTCACGAAACAGACGCAAAATAGTTTTGACAAAATTAGACCTATGAAAATTAAGTGAAGATTTCACATGAAGAAGACATTTCTTTATATGGTGCAATTTTTCATTAAAAAAGTGTTGTAAGCAAATACAATATTAAATTTCCACTTAAGACAAATATAATTTATCACTAAAATGGAGAATAAAATTGTTGCTTAAATATTGTGAAATTTGAGAGAAGTATGTATTATGTTCAAGAAAATAAGATAAAAAGAATTCAAGCAAAGGAACATTAAATTTAAAATTAGCTAAAGATGCGATAAGTAGATCAGTAGATTGTAAAGTCAGTGTTTCAAAAAGAGAAGTATTCAATTAGTTACAGAAAAGAACACAGCAATATTATAATGAAAGATAAATTCAAAATTTGCAAGATAGACTACTCATTAAGTTAAACAAAATAAGACAGCAGCATTATAATGAAATAACTCATTAAATTTAAAAACAACTCGGACAAAAGAATAGTTGTTATCCATTTCAATAGCAAGATAATAACTTGATGTCGCCTTGGGAACTCGGCATATAATCCGAGACAATTGAGGACGCCTTTCGCAATGACAAAACCCCAACCAACACTATAAAATATCTTTTTTCGCTGTAGTTGTATTTGTTGTTGTGATATTTCACAAGCGGCGAGGGAATTGCAGACGGCAAGAGATTAGGTTAATTCGCAGAAAGATCACAAAGTAATTCCCAAAGCCCATATCAGATAACACACACATGACTGTCTTCGTTCCCCTCGATCAGTCTCCTCCCTCCCCCCTCCTCCACTATCTTCTCTCCCCGTGTGGCGACTCAATCTCATACCTGTGGTCGCCGCAGTATGACGACATTGCTCTGCTCGGCATTGTTGCGATTTCGCTCGATGAGCGTTCGACAACTCTCGCAGAGATTCGCCAGCTGTTGATTGTTGTAATCACTGCTGCTGCTATTGTTGTTGTTGTTGTTATTGAGCTGCTTGCTGCTGTTGTTGTTGTCGGCAATGCTGTTGCTGTTGTTATTCTGCTGCTGCTGACTGATTGAATTGCGCTCCGATTCGCTCTGCGAATTCGAGCTGTCATCAATGAACCGCAATTCACCCGCCTCAGGTGTCAACGGCGAGCTCAACACCGAGCTGCCCGCCTCCGTCTCCTTCTCCATATCCCTCTCCGTGTCCAGCTGCAGCGCCTCATTGTCAATGCCCCCCTCAAGTTCATCCTGCACATCGAGCATGCAACCCAGCGAATTGGAGCGCGTCTTGCGCGGTGCTTGAGGCGGTCTCTTGGCCACAATTTCGCCTCGCTCGTTGAGCAAAAGTTCGACGGGTCGCGACACAATCAAAGTGCTTGTTGTCGTCGTCTTGTGTGTGTGAGTCAACTCTGAGCGCATGTTGTAAAGCAGCGTTCGAGCATCTTCACTTTGCAATCTGTGGAGCTGCGTCTTGTGGCTGACATCGCTGCAGTTGACGGTTGTCGAGCTCAAAGTAGGACTCGCTGGTGGAGGCGACTCTGCTCGCAGTTCTGTGATCTTGTATGTGGCCACGCTGGTGAACGGTGACAGCGAAGGCGAACGTGGTGAACGGGGCGTGGCAGTCAGGGGAGTCGTCGCTGGCGTTGTTATGAGTGGTGGCAGATTCTCGGGCAGCGGCTTCTCCTTCTTGCAACTGCTGCTGCCGCCCAAATTGCAAAAGCAACGCGCACAAACGCCGCTGCTCAAAGTGCTGCTGCTACTGTTGCTGCCACTTCCATTCCCGCTGCCACTTCCACTGCCCAGCAGTCGGCGTCGATCCTCTTCGGTCTGTGGCGCACTTATGTAGAAGGTGCTGCTGCTGCGACTTCCAACCACAACTCCGCTTTGAGGTGTTGTTGCCACCGCTGTGGAGCTGAGATCGAAGCAGCTGCGTTGCAACTGCTGCTTGCTGCCAAAGCTGCCACCGCTGCGTGCCCCAAGAGAGCCTGCCGCACTCTTCTTGGCCTTTGGCTGGCGACGCAGCGAACTGAACCAGTTGCTGATGCTGGGACGCTTCTGATGCAGCGTCTGTGTTGTTGTTGTCGTCATCTTTTCTTTATCCAATTGCTCACTTCCTTTCTTTGTTTGGCTCTGTTGTTGAACGAGTTCTCTCTTTGCACGTCTACGACTTGGATTTCTGGCTAATTATTTTGGCTTCTTCATGGCGCTGAAAAGTGTAGAACGCGATTGTAGCAACCAGCAACACAAAGGGTTGCCAGCAATTTACAAGTACAAAAGGTGCGACGCAGCGGCAAGAAAAGCATAAATTCATTAGCTAATTATGCTGCCGATGACAACAGGATGAACACAACAGGAAACGGCGTCAGGCGACCTCAAAAATTTTCCAAATTTTTGTGAGACACAAAACAAATTACGCTAATGGCGTACAGGTTAAGAAAGTTGCCAGGCTTTAATCCCCGACAAACAGGACGACAGGACATCAGCACACAAGTGTGTGGCAAAGCGAGAGAGAGGGAGACAAAGACAAAGAGAGAGAGAGAGAGGGAGAGGAGTTAAGGGCAACAGCTACAAATTGAAACGCACATTCAACTTGTGGCCTGGCGTTGATTTATTGCGCTGCCTTTCCTTTCACTTCGCTCTGTTTCAATGTTTGCTCTTTGCATTTTGGGTTTTGCTCGTTCGTAGCGGAAGGAAGTCAGCACGATAAAGCAACTCTGTTGATGCCTCTGCCTCTGTCTGTGACAACTCTGGCTAACTCTAATTGCAGGCACGTTGTTGTTGGCCATGTGGCACAAAACAAAAAAATGAATGTCCCCGCTTTAAAAAAAAAAATTCAGTGATCCATATGCAAAAATAAGTAAGAAACCAACAGTCGAGTATGCTCAACTGTGAAATACCCGCTACCCATTGGCAACAAAATACAAATACACAAAAAATATACCACAAAAGCACTAATATATACCGAAGCCTACACTTGGTATATCGTATTCAAAGTATACCAAATTCTAAAAATATACCGTAAAAATACTAGAATATACCGAAACCAATACTTGGTATATCGATATAGTATTGCATTCAAAATGCTCGACTAAGAAATACCCGCTACCTATTTGCAATAAGACCAGATTCTACAAATATACCATAAGGATACTAATATATACCGAAGTTGATGCTTGGTATACAATCAAAATATACCAGATTTCAAAAATATACCTCAAAAATACTAATGTATACCGAAGATTATTCTTGGTGTATTGACATAGTACTACATTCAACATTTGCAATACAAGTAGATTCTAAAATATACCAAAAATATACCGCAAAAATATACACCGAAGCCTGTACTTGGTATATCGATATTGTACTACATTTAAAATATATCAAATTGTAAAACAATTAAGACCCAATTGCAGGAGCCTTTTTTTGCTATACAAAAGTATTTCTTAAATAACTTCAACATTTTCAGTAGACACAAAGTTATGATACCCTTCTACTCTATGGGTAGTTGAAAAATGTTGCAGACATTCTTTGTCTCGCACAGCTTATTGTTATTTATGACATGTTCGGCAACACTGCGCAGCAGAGTTGTCGCCCATCTCAATTATGTTTATGCGTGCGGCGTTTGCACGTATTTCAAATCATAATTTGCGGCAAATGAGCGTGAAATGTGACAACAAAATAAATGCGATAAAATGTGCAGCAAACACGAAACAGAAATGATTAAAATGTGACTATTAAATAAGCCAAACAATAATTACGCTGGATAAATGAGGAAAACACAAAGTTGTTTATTAAAGACAACTTGAATGAACTGCTGAAGTTGGTAAACAATCGAAAGTCTGTCGACTTTAGCTATTTATTTAAACTATTTACCTTTTTTTCGAGGGACCAAAACTCTTTCAATTCTCTGGCGTGCCATTCTAAGAGCGAGTCCCAAGGGATGGAAGGCGAAGGGCAATTGAGTTGATGCCACACCCACACGCATAACATTAGCAACTTTAAATTACGAGTAACGAGAGAAAGAGAGAGAGAGGTAGGGAGAGAGATCCTTTTGGTTGCAGAACGTGATTCGATTGCTTAAGTAAGAACAATCAAACCGCAGCGTCAAGAATCTTTATACATACACACAATGTATATGCATTAAAAAGGCGCGACCAAGAGTAGAGTAGAAGAAAATAAAAACAGAAAAAGACGACGTTCAGGTGAATGCCGCAAAGACATTAACAAGAGAGTCAAATAAAATTTGTAAACAAACTATCAATCAAACAAATGTGTAGAATAAACACAGACACAAGACGAAGCGATATGGAAGCAGGTATAATAGATTTTATATATGCTATGAGATGGTCGCATAGAGAAGCTTCAGATACAAGATACTAGATACGAGATACAACAACGACAGCCTCAAGTGCTGCTAAACAAAAGGCCAAAGCCGCATTCTCAGCTACCTGAGAAAATGTCTACGAGTGTGAGTGTGTGTGTGTGAGTGTACTCATGAGTGTAAGTGAATCTGTGTGTGTGTGTGTGAGTGTGGGCAGGAAATGCGCTTTGGCTATGCTAAACTAATGCGGCATGTAAAACGCTTCTCGCTTTGGTTTCTGTGTGTTCAAACTTTTGTTCCAACCATGATGAATGGCCAACAAAAAAGAGCAGAGAAAGAAAAGCATTTCGTCTGTCAGACAGTAGCTGAGAGAGAGAAAGAAAGGCGGGGAAGCGGGCAGGGCGTGGCACTTGTTAGGTGCAATTTATCTTGACATTTTTATCTGTAAACTGCAAGTGTGGCAACAACGAGTGTGTTTCAAGTGTGCTCTCGGCCAACGCCCATGGGTTAACACGCTGCTGCTTAACCCCTCAGTGCCCCTGCTCCCTCCGCTTGGAATCCAATTAGGCAATCAGACACATAAACAAAGATACTGTCTGGAAGCTTACAAGTTCTGGGATTTTGTATCCTTGTAAAGAGGCGACTTTCACTTTCGTCAGCGCGGAATGCAATTAAACGCAAGCTTTGTTTTTCCTTCATCTTTTGTCTCTGCCAACTAACAACAAAAGTATCTCAATGCGAGCTCGGTCAATGCTCGCTAGAAGTCGCCGCGGGAAAGTGTGAAAAATGCTTTTTCTTCTCGCGCATTTTCCTCTATTGATTGCGTGGAAATATGCCAAACACACTTTAACTGAGCTAAGCGCGTCTTTTCACTTTTATTTCTCAACATAAATTGTAAGCGCCTTAAAAAGAACTCGCAGTCTCTTCTTTGCTTTTAAGCACATTCAACTGAATGAAGAGAGGTCGCTATGCGAGTGATTGAAGCGGAAATAGCAGCAGCTCATTGATGCACACAATGCAATTAGATTCATTACACTTGCAAAGTGATTCAATTACAATCTCATTGAAGAAAAGAGAATGTGTTTATAGCTTTATAACTTTGTATCGAGCAGATAGATACAAATTGTTGAAGTTATTTAAGAAATACTTTACTAAGAGCCTTAATTGCTTTATCTGATAATCTGGTATATTTTACACTCTGGTATATTAAAATACCACATATCACTTTCGGTATATTTTTAGTATTTCATGGTGTATTCCTTTGGTATCTTTTGAAATGAATACCAATACTATATCAATATACCAAATATAGCTATTGGTATATTTTTTACTATTTGGGTTTGGTATTTGGTATATTTTGAAATTGATGTCAGTTCCATATTATTGCACTAAATACAGTTTTTGGTATATTTTTAGTATGTGAACAGTATATTAATTTAAAATATATTTTGAAATTAATACTACCATACTTTCTTGTTTTTACTTTGCCTTTAAAACATTTCCCTTGCAATTTTTCCCTTCTAGTCATCATCATTTTCTACGCTCATGTCATAAATCAAGCTAGCAAACGGCTTTCGCAATTTCTGCTCTAATGCATATATAAAAACGTTGACCAAATATCATATTTTTACATGGTAAACAAATGGCTTAGCGAAGGACCAGCTGCTGTCAGTCAGGGAGGTCGCCACACATTGCGTCAGCTACAAACATATTTGTATCTGTATCTATAGCTCTGGCTGCCGTATCTGTATCTCAACCATATATACTCGCACGCTTATGGATATTGCTCATTAGACGCCAGCATCCCCAACAACAAAACTGGGCTGCTATTTATTTATTTATCCAACTTTGCCAGACAGTCAGCTAATTTCCAGCCCAACTGACCGCATGCCATTTTCTTCCTCAGCATTCTTTCCTTTTTTGTATTATAATTTTGTTTGTATTTGCTATTTTCCATAAAATGCCCAAAAATTTACATTTTCGAAACTAAAACAAAAGACACGATAAAATTTGCATCTTTCTCGTTTTTAGAAAAATGACGCAACAAATTCCACATATGGCCGAAGTTTATGCTTAAAGCGTCACATGCTTATTTTGTTTTGCTTTCAATTTGTTGCAGGGCAAAAAAGTAAATAAACTCAAACAAGTTTCGGCCATTAGCAAAAACAACATAAAACAAAAATACATTCATCATTGCTATATTAAGTAAATAGTTAAAACGAAATGAGCAGAAGCTATTTTAATGTTCGATTTGAAATTGGCATTGCCAAAAAAAACCAAAAACTAAAAACAAGAAATGCCCAAAAACATATTCCATGTTTTCTTAGTAGAAAAACTTTCTCCTTGACTAAAGAAATCTTTAATATTTATGTCAAAAGCTGTCAATCATTTGTTAGCTACTTTCGTTAGACATTCGATTCTAGTTAAAGTCAGCTTCCAATTTCTGCATTAATATACAAAATTTGTCGCTGCTTCAAATGAAAGTTTTAATAGAATTTTGCTGGGTGTAAAAATAGCATCAAAAACTGTGCAAATTGTATTAATTATGGGCTAGAACATGTGTTGTTCTGTGTTGACTACGCGTTTTGCTTACTGAACCATTAAAATACACAAGTTCGTTGTCCCACTTTGGTAGAAAAAAGGCGACAACAAACAAAACAATGGCAACATTAACGAGAAAAGCAGAGAGTAGCCGCCAGAATGTCTATTTAAATGTGTTTTTAATTAAATGCCTTTTGTTCTGGGCTCAAGAAAGACAAAAACGATGAGTACCTGTCGCCTCTATCTCTATCTCCCTCTCTCTCTGTGTATCTTTTAGCCATTCTTCGGCTGACCAATTTCAGTCGAAATAATTGTGAATATCTATGCTGCTCTACTCAAACTTTTTTTAGCGGGCATTTCCCACAGCTCATTAGAAATGCCGCTTAGCAAACAATTTAGTTGCTCCAGCACGAATATTTTCCCAATGTAATTATACTGAGCAAGCGAGTGAAAGAGAAAAACACACAAAACAAGTAAGAAAGCTCGACTATGAGATACCTATTACCTATTTGAAATTAATGCAAATCAATGCGGTATTAATTTTAAAGTATACCATAAAAATACTACAAATCTACCAACGGATATATTTGGTATATTGATATAATACTGATATTGATTTAAAAATATACCAAATTAACATACCATAAATACTAAAAATATACTAAAACTACATATTCAGTATATTTTTATGGTATTGGTATTAATTTCATAATATACCAAATTAATTAATACAAATATACCAAAGCCTATATTTGGTACATTAATATAGTACTGCAAAATATACCATATAGTCAGTCCAAGCAACTAAAATCCGTAATAAGAAACCGTTTATGCCCATACAAAAGAATTTCTTAAATAACTTTTCCAATTTCTATATAATCGCAATCAAGAAATCATAAAACCTATAATTAATATAGTATTTACATTTCATAGGGGCACAAAGCTATAATACCCTTCTACCCTAAGAGTAATGGGTATAACAAGGCACACACACATTTTTCTGTATCTTAGAACAAAAAGCGGCTATTGAGTATAAATTGTATACACATTTTGCTGTGGAATTTCCTATTGTATACTAATAAAATGCTAGTTTGACGCGTTTTGCATATTAAACAGCAAAAAAACACAAACAGAACCAAGCACAACTATCTATCAGATACTCATGCGTGAGTTTTTATGGCGCCGCTGTTCGTCATTGAGGGAGCAACAGGTGCACTGGACTCGAGTTATAAATGTATCTAGATACATTTGTAGCTTCTGCCATCAATTGTAACTGACTGCCTTTGAGATCAATGCCATTTCTTTATACTTTCAACATTTGACTTTGATGCTGTCATGATGTGTGTTGGGTCAAGGTAACACACATCAGCTGGGGGAACACATTTCGAATTCAATTTGCTAAATTGATAGACTGAAATTGACTGATTGATTGACTGGATACGAGTCGAGGCGTTTTTGCTGCATAGTTGAATATGAATCAATGCTTTTCAATTCACTACAGATGAACTGAAATTAATTACATATGTAATTTTCAAGCAGGATTCGAAACTTTTCTGACATTTTAATTTGCAACTAGTCAAACTGAGTGCAACATTTTAGCAAAAGTTCAACTCTGGTGAAATGTGTTTTCTTCGATTTTTGTTGTCGCATCAAATTTGCAATTCGAAATGAAAAAACTTTTGAATGGAATGCCATTCGGGGAGGGGAAAACTAATTAAGAAATTGAAAAACTAATTTGTAAAACATGCTCTTGACCTTTGTCATCCATCGTGTGTCGTGTTTTTTTGTGGCCTCTGCAATTGGAGCGTCAAAATTTAACAAATTGGTGTATTATAATCAATAACAGCTCAGCGCAAACAGGTTGAGGCCAAAAAGGGTGACGAATAATGTTTAACATAATCAAAATAATCAAAACAATGGCGAATGATGCAAAAGGTTGTGAAACCAGTTTTAATAAAGCGAAACTGCCAAAAGCACGTTGTATTATGATTGCTTCTTAGAAGCTGCGGGAATATTTAATTCTTTTGGGTTTTTTAAAGAGCTCGTAGTTTCCTTTCTTTTCAGAATTTCAGCTGATTAGCTCAAAGCCGAGTTGCTTTGAATTTTGGTTTTGCTGATAAAATGCGACGAACGGACGCGACGCGCATTGCGAAAGGCAAGCGGATGTTTTTCTCAGATATGTAAGTACATATATTATTTATTTAATATATGTATATGTATGTATATCGCAAGTCGCTTTAGAGAGGACGCAGCTGGCAGCAAAGCAAGTGTGCAACATTAACAAGTCGTTGACACTCGCACAGAATTACAATGAATACCAAAATCCATAAGATAAACACACACACACACAGAATCCGGCACATAAAGTCAGCTCTGAGGTTTGAAGTAAATGCTACGAGGGCAGCTTACAAAATACATATGTTAAACTGCATTAGAAGGCTATATTTTATAACTACTTGACTTAGAAAGAAAATGTTGAAAGGTTAAAGTCAGACTAACCAAAACATTCGTTACAAAATTGTATAAAAGTACAACTTGAATTAAAAGCTTCTACAAGGTTCAATTACTAAGAAAATATGCCAAGGCACATATTTAGTATTTTTGTAGTATTTAAAAAAATTGTATCAGTAGACGACATTAGTTAAAAATAACTTTAGAAATAGGTAATATTCGCCAAGATTCATTACTACAAAAATAAATACTAAAATAATACCAACATTCATGTCTAGCCTTATTCATATTAGCGATTGTTCAAAGACATTAGTTCGAAATAGCTTTAACAATAAGAAAACTATTCACGTAAGTTTCATTACTACGAAGTTAAATACTAAAAAAAAATACTAAATTGATACCAAGCTATAAATATTTTATAGTATAGCAAGCAAATATATAGTAAGTATGGTAAAGATATAGTTTATATTGCAAACTTCAAGCAACATTCGTTAAAAATAACCTTGCCAATAGTAATTGTAAAAGTTTCTAGACTGCAGTCAATAGATATTCATTAACGTTATTCTCCACACATTTTTAACATAGCTTAAGCAATAAATTCTTAACATCGTGAGGAATGCAAGCTACACACCTCCTTTATCTTTATGCCACATAGCTAGTAGAACACTTTCCATTTTGAATTCGAAAGACAAAGAAAGCAAAAAAAAAAGTGGGCAAAGGCAAAGGCAAAGGACAAATGCCAAATGCGTCTGCAACACATACAACAAACAATAAATGAATATGTGGCGAGTGCATTTAAATGTCTTCTCCAGAGTCTGGATGTGAATTTGGTATTTTGCCACTTGCCCCGCTCGCCTGGTTGCAAGTTGCCCAGTTGCCCGGATAGCCCGGGTTGCCAGACGTTCCTTGTCTGCGACGTGATTTGAACACGCAAAAGATATCCGCACTGGCTTTTTTGTGGCTCCCTGACTATTTTGCACTTTTTCTTTCAGTTGAGTTCTCTTTCTCTATCTCTGTACAATTTTTTTGGCGTTCTTTTGTCTGACTGATTGTCTGTCGTCGTCGTTGTCTGTTGCTTCCTAAATGTGTTTTTGGCTGGGTCGTCAGACACGCGCATCTTTTGCTTACGTTTTTTTCATCATTGTCGTTTTCTTGTTTATAAATTTGAGCATTTTATGGTTGCTTTGGCACAACATACACACACACAAAAACTGAACCCAAAATGTTTCGCTGTCTCTGTCTCTATTTTCTGGTCGCATATGGAAAGTGAATTGTGTGTAGTCCTTGAAAATAGCTGTCAGCGAGCGCAGTCGGATCTCAACTTCTTGGGCGCGGTGTTAATAACTGCAATGCACTTTTAAGTTGTTTCCAATTGCGTCGCAGATACAATTTTTGTATCTATGCCTTGCCTTGCCTTTGTCTTTGTCTCTCTACTTTTCTAGTTTTTCCTGCTGCATTTTTCCCTCCTCGCTGCACGACGTGTGAATTGCTTTGCCTGGTTTTTATTTTTGGTTACACGCTTCCGACATGTGTTTCGGATTGAAAAACTCATTTAGTGTGTCAAACGACACATTTTCCAATTTTCCACCAGCTTCCACGAATTATTTCCATATTTATACATGATGTTGGGCATTTCTCTGGCTTCGAGTTGTCTACCAAAAAAAAAGACAACCATATCTATAAATATACGTATCTTATCATCCATAGACTGATAGATAATGATGATATTGATTGATAATGTTGACGTAAATGTGAAAGTTCAATTAAGTTTGCTGCGATTACAAGTGATAACAACAACAATTTGGTTGTGGAAAATCCAAAAAACTTTCAATGTTCGATTGCTAATCGATTCTATTCACAATTAAAAGCTATTTGAATGCAATTCTCGCCTTCATTCTGTTTTCGAGTGTATTCAATGTTGTTGCCAAAATACTCAAGGCCATTGAACGACGAATCTTTCTCTCTTCTGTCTTCTCTGCTTTTCTCTCAGTATTCACTTGGTATGAGTCACAACACATTCCAATGTCGACGCTAACTCAATTAATAATAATAATCACATTATTAACCACAGACACAGACCAAAAACAAATACCAGAAGAACTTAACTTGAATAGCATTTAGCATTTAGAAATTGTCATTTGATTTTGGTCCAAGAACACGACAAGTTCACAAACCAAATTTCAATCTTTTCAGTTAATTAATAAACATAAATCTTTTCTATTTTCTTTCTTTTGATTTTTCAACACAATGTTTGTGCTTTTTGTGTTTTGCTTTTGGCGCATTTAATTATTTATTTTCATTTTATTGACAGCCAAAAAGGCAGCCAAAAAAGAGAAACGGCGGAGAAATTCAGCGAGCCAACAAAATTAAAAGAAATATAAAAAAGAAAAAAATAAACAAAATATGTAACGAACTGCCGGCAACCAAAAAAGAAATAAAAATAAAAACACTTTCGTAATACAATGTGCCAAAAATGTATAATTAAGTTGGCAAATGAAACGACGACACTGAGATACTCATTGAATAACGAAAATGTTACTGCGAATAGTAAAAAGATGTTTACGATTGCTGAAGATATAGCAAAGATTTACTCACATTGTATTTTAAGATAGAAGATATTGCAAAGATTTACTTAAATTGTATTTGAAAATTACTTTCTTTACTTCTCACATTTTACATTAAAGTAGAGTAAATATATTTCCCATAAAAGAAAAGTTTTGCTATCACATTTCAGTGAAAAAGATTTTGTAAATTTTAAACAATAACTAAAATTATATAGAGACAAGTTTGGCAGTTTTTTAGGATTTATTGAAAACATAGAAAATATTTACTTCAATTGCAATTCAAGAGAATTTTCTTTGCTTCTCATATTAAACATTTAAATAAAGTAAATATATTTCTCATCAAGGAAATCCTTGTGCAATTTTCAATAATAAATCTAGGGTACAAACTGCGCAACAAAAGATGCATTGTGGTTGGTACAATTATTGCTTAAATCATTGCTGAACGTCTGTTTCATATTTGAATACATATTATCAATTGAATTGAGCACAATTTGCGCTATTCATTCGCAGTTGGAATGAGACGAGGCGGCAATTGATCTATTTATTTAGTTAAGTGCTAAGTATATCGATAAAGTGGTTGCAGATACATGATATATTGCTATATAGCCAGAGAGCAGTCAGACCGCAGTGTGTGGGAAATTGAACTCGTGCAAGTAAAACAAATAAAAGTGGCACACAAATTGTTTCCCACGTGCATTTAAACAGTTTCACCTAATTACGTTTTTGCATTGATCAAAAGAGAGAGAGAGAGAGAGTGCGAGAGAGAGGACAGCAACCCCAACCGCAACCCGAACCACACAATTTCAATTTCCCCCCACAAACAGAAACCCAACCCTACAAACAGCCTCAGCCCCCTCAGTTATTTGGACAGGCTATAAACATCAGATGCTCACGTTAATTTATGACCTTTACATGACTAAATCGCACCGGGTTAACTCGCTATAAAAGTATCTGTATCTCTCTCGCATCTGTATCTACAGCTGTGTGTGTGTGTTTGTGGATTATAAAAAGCGTCACAGCTTTAATATAAAAATACCGAAATTGTGGAAGAAGAATGTAGAAGTAGAAAAAGCGCCACAAGTTGCATCGCATAAAAGGAAAACAAGAATTAATGTCCGCTAAAGGGAAACCTCAGCACTAAATCTTAGTTTAGCACTTGAATTTGAATTTGTTGTGCGATGAAAGTATCTTTTACACTATCGAACACACACAATTCAATGCAAGCGATACTATCGCTAGGTTTTTTGTACTTTGGCGTAATGGCAAAAACCCATTTGCAGCACTTGCACATGAAAGTGAGTGAGGAAATCCTGCAGAAGCAGCAGCAGCTCCTTCCCACAGGCCACTTGACACAGAAAAATGCGACAGCTAAAAGCCTGCCAAAGTAATGGCATTGTGAAAGTGATTGTGAGTGAGTATATTCACACACACTACAACTACAACTACAACTAGAATGACTCAAATGTAAAAATGAGTCACAGTCACAAACGAAACGAAAAAAGCGTTTCAAATGCAAATGCAAATTCGCAAATAGAAGGAAGGCGAGGTCAAGAGAGGGACGGCAACAGTTTAATTACGCGTGTCAAGTATCTGAAAGATACATTCTTGCATAATTAACATACGCATACGAAATGCGAAACAATCAGCAAAACTATAAACAGTTAGTTCAACAACTTGTTGCTTGTGGCATGCCACATTCACCAAGTGCACAGCCATTGTATTTGCATAGAAAGGGGCAGCAAACTCGACGCATTGCAGCTTAGATCAACTGGCCCAAGATAGGCCTCAGTTTCCAAGTCCCCAGTCATGGGACGCACCCATCAAATTGTGTGACTCATTCTCGATATTTGCACACATGCAACACGACAGTAGCTGTGGCTGTTGCTGTGTCAAGTAAAAGGCAAAAGCAGCTATGCGGCGCATAAATCAGACGTAGATAAAGAAAATCGCAACGAAACATTATGTTAGATAACTGACAAGCACATAAAGATAAAAAAGAAATAAGCAAAAGACTTGTATTAGCGCTCTTGTTAAGTGCCACAAACTGGGCGACAATTGCCACAAGCAACAACGGATGTTGACACACAATGATGCACAACAAGGGGAGAGTGAGGTGAGTTGTCAAAGAGAGGGGGGAAAGGTGAACAGTGAGCGCTTGTTGTGATCGAAGTCAATAACAAGACAAAGCAAACAGCAGACAGCAGCTAAAAGCTAAGTGCGCAAACAATTAAAGCTAGCTTACACAACGATAACAAGCAGTTATCGATAACACTACTTATCGTTGTAAGTCAAGATTGTAAACAACGAAAAGGGAATTCTTAAGAGTTAAGTGAGAAATATATTAACTATTTAATAAAAATAATTATTGAAAAACATTTAAATTAAAACTTATATTAAATATCAAGAATAGAAATCATTAGAAATGATTGAGAAGTATATTAGATATACAAATTTGAATTGAAAATGTAAAAAAAAATACATTTATGAGAAGAAACACATTTAAAGATTTACTTACTAAATGGAAATTATTAAAAAATGTATTTAAGTTTAAGTTTTCTGCAATTTAAGTTTCACTTAGATTTTTGACCTTCTCAGTCATTTTCTTTTAGCTACAATAGCAACGATAACAAGCAGTTATCGATAACAGTGGCATAAGAAGGTTTTAAACAGAGAATATTAAATGGGAGATCTTTAGAGTTTGAATAAAAGCAAAATAATGCGTGATATTGATATCAAAATATACCACAAAAATACTAAAAACTACTAGAGTTTTACAGTACTCCATTCAAAATATTGCAGATTTTTAGCCAAAGCAACCAAGACTAAAACTATCGCAACCAAATTTTCAGGAATCATAAAGACTATCAAAAATCTTATAGCATCAAAATTACAAATCAAATTTTGATAAAAGTTTTTTGCTATTTAATTTCCACTCAAACTTTATCATTTCACCAGTCAACTTTTCTTTAGCTACTTGCACAAATTTAATCACTTATGGCCATTTAATTGCTTTATTCACTTTGGGCAAAATCTGTTGCGAATGCGTCGCAAAAGACTTCGAACACAACAACTAACTGAGTGGTGTAGAAAAACAATAGCACGTTGTCGTGTTGATCAAATGAAAACAATTACAATAAATTAATTTAATGGCAACAATAACAATTCGCACTGCCCGCAGCAATGCAAAAAAAAAAAACATAACAAAGAAACGACACAAGTGAGAAGGAAAATGTATTTTAATTGCGCACAATGGGAGAAGTGACTTTGCCTGGCTTTGGACCTGCTACTGGAATTTGTATTCGCAGCCTAGACTGACAGATAGATGGAGAGGGAAGAAGGGAGACGGAGACGGAGAGTCCGCGTCCATTTCAAGTCATTGATCTTCGTTTGGCTCTGACAACGCCCCAGACGACAGCAGCAACAGTCGCAACAGCAACATCGACAGAAACAACAACAACATTAGCATCAATTTCCAACTACAAGAGACTGAGACTGAAAGAGAGAGAGAGAGAGACATCAATGTCGCCCTTAACGTCAACGTCAAAGTCAGACAGAAAGGTCGAGCATTTCCTCTTCATGTTGCTGTTGCCCGAGGGTTAAGGTCGCCCAACGCCCTTTTTTCTCCCGTTTAGTTGGATAAAGTGCAAACAACATTTCAGTGTTCGATTTAATAGTTTAGAGTTCACAATTTCCCATACACGCAACGTACACTTCAAAACTTGGCGCCATCTGTATGCAAATTTCACACACACACACACAACCGGTTCAAAAAAGGGGCAACAACTTTTGCATAGGGTTCGAGTTTGGGTTTTTGGACTTGGGTTTGGTCGGCTGCCTGGCACGCGAAAGGAAGTTCAAAATGTAATAAAAACTGAACTGTGTGCTTGGCTCTGGGCTCTATCGTCGTTTTGTTATAATTAGCATTTGCCGCATGTGGCAGCAGCTGGTGTGGCAAAAACCAGACAGACATGCAGCAGAAAGTAGTTCCGTTTGCTAGTTCAAAGTCATAAAAGTCCAGGTTAGACGCCATTTGGTGGTCACGACTTCTTCTTAATGCATTTCCTATTGACTGTCGAAGATGCTCTTTTCCCCTGCTGAGTACACAACTTAAGGCGAAGAGTCAGCGCAACACGTTCTTCATGTTTATTGCCACCGAAACGTGAAATTAATGAAGCAGAGTTGATAATGAAGAAGACGTCGAGTTGCTTATTATTTGAAACAACATAGAATTATTCTTGTTTACTTTAATGGTAGAGAGAAGTAATCAAAGAACCAGTATTCAAGTTCACTTTTCATACGTTTTTCTTCTTTCATACTTTCATTAAAATATATACATGCTTGCTTTAATCAATGGTTCATAAAAAGCAAAGATCAATAAGCAAAGAACCAGTTCAGTTCTAGAGGTAGAAATGGCTTCAAGTCAATCTAAATGGCATTTTTCATTCGTTTTTCCTCTTTAATATTTTCATTAAAATATAGAGGATTATTCATGCTTACTTTTATCAATAGTTCATAAAAAGCAGTAAGCAATGAACCAGTTCAGTTCACAATCTACAAACTTTGAGAGTTTCAGTAATATAAATTACCACTTTTCTTAGGCACAAGTGTATTAAGTAGTTGAATTTTTTGTCTGACTTCCTCTTAAATATTTCCAATCTAAATTATTGTTTACATGAATTGATGGTTCATAAAAAGCAGTAAGTAAGGAATTCGTTCAGATCACAATCTACAAACTCAGGTTATATTAGCAGCTAAATCCCCACTTTTCATTTTCTAAAAGTAATCGAATTTTTTTATCTAACATCCTCTTTAATATTATCAATCAATATTATTTCAGTTCACTTCAAAAAATAGTTCATAAAAAGCAAAGAACCAGATCAGTTCAGTACTGAATCTACAGTCTCTTATAATTAGGTAACCACAAATAATGATTAAATTTTTATTTCTAAACGACTAAAAATCATTAATAGCTGTAAGTGTGGCGTGTTTTTTTTTCAAAAATATACATCATAAGTAAAAAGTTTGAAAATAAATAATTTGCGGTCATTCGAAAATAAAGAAAAGGAAATGCTAACATATGTAGATCATATGTTGCAATAATAATAACAATCTCTGATAAAATGTACATAAAAGGAAATCCAAACTATGTGTCAACTAAAATGTGTGTTTAGTATTCGATCTGCTGGCTCTTTAATAATTTCGTTGCATTTGAATAACTTAATAATTTTGTAAAGTTTTCTCCCCATTGTCAGTTGCATTTTCGTTTCATTTTCCATAGTGCACCCTCCCTCTCTGATTCTTTGTCCCCTTCCATCCGCTGTCTGCATTCAATAAGTGCCATATAAGCCATTATTTTGTGAGTTGCCAAGGGCTACTCCCCGTTTTCCCTCCCTCTCTCCACCGACATGGCACATGCAATTAGCTGTAGACTGTGAGGCATGAGGGTGTCTCGGGGCCTCGAGTCTTGGGTCTCGAGTCTCGGGTTGCCTTGCCCTTGGAAAATGGAAAATATTATTATGAGTGCGGATAGTTTTTATTGTCTTTATAGCCAAAGTCTGGCAGGCAGGCAGTCAACTAGCCAAGCTACATTAGGGCCGTAAGCAAACACACACACATACACACAGATACTATATGCATTTCTATTGTAACTAGTCCGTAAGTAGACGGAAAGGGGTGAGTCGCTTTTGCTGCTGCTGCTGAGGCTTCTATTACGAAGCGAGCGAGCGTCTTGTTTACCTACGTGCCGTGTCGGAGAACTATTAAATTAATTATGCCCGCTTTAATGGCGCTGACTCGCTTTTATTTTATAGATTTATGAAAAAAAGGCGACCCAACAATTTAGAACACACACACACTGACTTCTATTACTATTTATTCATGCCACACATTGTTTTTCTTCTCGTTATCTTTAAATGTTTTTTTTTTTTTGTTTTGTTTTTCGCATGAAAAACTTTGCAATTTTAATAGTTGTGGTTCTTATGGTTTATTTTTTTTGGTTAAACATTAATTTATCTACACACTTGATAAACAACCATGAACGTAATCTTGAAATTAGCTTTTTACTATTATTATTATTATTATTATGTTATAAATTCAGTTGAAAATGTTTTACTAGCATTTTGTGGCCACATAAACAAATCAGCTTGACTTGTAAATACTCGGTAATAATTGAAGGCGACTATTCTGGGAAATATGAAATCATTCATTAGAGATCAACCCACACTCACAGTTATTAATTAACTGCTTCAGCGTTTTGTTGTGCAATTTTTTAATTAGTGCAAAATTGCAATTGCATCGAGAATATATACTTTGTTTTCTATGCATTTAATCGGAAACAAATCAAATTGCGATCTAATTGCTGACAGCGTGCACAGCATCTGCTCTGAGCACGTGATTGAAGTTTGGCTCTAAGATTGACATTGATTTTTTTGATTTTTCCTGTCTAAATAAATACGTTTATAGTATACTAAATAATCGCTGCTACTTCACGCCTTTTGCTCTCAGCTCTCAGCTGTCTGCAAATTGTTTGTTGTTTTGCTGTCAGTTTTAGCAGAGCTCTAATGAGAGCATATACAAAGCCGAAAGCCAAGAAACAAAAACAAACTTGCCAAGTTCAGTATTGCATTACAACATGAGCACACACAAAGAGTAGACTTTTGCTGTTGACTTTGGCCTAAAGAAGTTTTTTTTTTCGGCATTTGTGTTCGTTCGTGCTCGAAATTCGAAATCTGAAATCTCAATTCATGAAATCCTCACATTACAACGATCCACACCAGATACGACAATAAACAATTACACTTGCACGCGCCTTGTCCAAGCATTGTTTCGTCTCTTTTTCTTTTTGGGGTCTCGGCAACAGTTTGTTAAGTAATTCAACAAAATATTGAATTTCATCAAACGTAAACAAAACGAACAAAAAAACAACTTTGGTTGTCCGTGCGAAAATTGTGAGTTTGCCCACAGCAAAATTGGACAAAATGTTCGATGGTAAATCGCAGTTGGCATAAACAAATTGATATGCGGTGAAAGCACATGTGGAACATATGGGATGGAACATGTAAAAGCATCTATATGAAGTAATTTCTACACAGTATGAAGTTAATAGTGCAATTACAACTTGGAACAAATGGAATGGGATATGTAAAAAAATAATTTCTAAGCAGAATGTGTAATTATGTGGAACGAATGAAATGGAACACTACTGAAGTCGCAAATACAGTTTACACTAAAATTGTAGCTTTCTATCGATTAGTTACACCCGAAATACTAATAAATTCTCGTAAAGAAACTTGGAACAGCTGGAATGGAACACGAATTGCACACACTTAAAGTACAAACAATAAACAAAATGCCTACCGAGCATGTATAAAGAGTAATTTATATACAGTATAAAGTTAGTTGTGCAATTAAACATTGGAACGAATGGAATGGAACACAACTAAAGTCCCAAATACAGTTGATACTAAAAATGTAACTAGCTATCGAATAGTTACACTCAAAATTCTAATAAGCGCTCGTATATAAACTTGGAACAGCTGGAATGGAACACTTTCTGCACCCACTTAAAGTGTAAACAATCAACAAAATGTCCAACATTGAATACTAGTCAACTGTATTTTCAAAGCATGTTTAAGTTGTAGATAAATAAAGTTTTCCAACTAATTTCCAGAGGAAAAGCAAGAAGGGAAAACAGGTAAACTTTCTATAAAAAAATACAAATAAAAATGTTGTTAACAACAAACAAATTGCAAACAGTTTGCAAAAAGTTATAAACAGATATGCAACTAAATATAGATAGATAGCAGTGGGGAGAAATGCTTGAAAAAATATGCTTTAATTGCAAGTGTGCAGATACTTTATGCAGCACTGTGTTTACCCCTTCAACTGTTCACATGTTTGCTGTTGCAACCGTCTGCGGTTACCTGGCGACAGTGTCTACTTTTCGCACCTGCAACCGATTAAAATCGCGCCCCTCTCGACCAACTTTAAATAGAGTTGACCACACGTGGCCCGGACAAGCAAAAGTATTTTTTTGTTGTGCTCTGTGCTCTGCTCTGGGGTCGCTTAGCTAATGCACAATTTGAACGAACAGACATAACATACATATAATGCGAAGGGGCCAAATGTGAATGCAAAAATTGTAAATGGCAAAATGCAATTATTTTTAGCGCATGCAACGCGACGTTGCACGAAGCACACGAAGCTGCTTTTGTGGCACACGCGTTGTGCATGTTTGTTGACAATTAATGTGCGCTTGTTGTTGTTGTCAGTTTGATTGTTGTTGGTTGCTGACTGTCGGTTGTTGGGCGCACCCAAAATGCAAGTTAGCAACCGGAGTGCGGCGCCGCAGCAACTGCAATTGCACTTTATGCATTAATTTCCGCATAACTTGAACACATTCGGAGCGATTCAGTGTTTGCATTTTGTGCAGATAAAAACGTTGTCAACCTCAACTAGCAACAACAACTACAACAGTTGAATGCATTAATAGACTGACCAATTGCACAAAATTCTTGCACGGTAACTGAAAATTTAATGAACGCATCCGCTGCAGGGTCAATCGCTAGCACTTGGGTGACACAATGTGCAGTCAGTCAATCGAGCATGGCAAGCGAACCACACACACACACACATACATATGATCCCCTCTCCCTCATCATTCGTTCATTCATTCACTCTTGCAGTCACTCAAACTCAACTTGTTTATGATGAAGCTGGACGCATCGCACTTTGATGTTGTTTTAGTGGCTTTTCTGCTGCTTCTGCTGTCAACGTCCAGAGGTTAATATACCCTGATAAACCGCAAATTGTGGCTTCTTTTACTGTTGCTTCTTCTTCTTCCACTTCTTGCAATTGTCGCCGCCCTTTGACTTTTTATGAAACACCGCCCGCTGTTCCGCATTAATGTCGCATCATTGTCACGCATTTTTTGACTTCTCTTATACAAGATTGTGAGTATATATTGGCTAATCATCATTAGCTCAGTTGCAAATCGAATTGGAAATGAAACAAAAACTGGCAATCGCCTAATGAATGTTTTGCATTCCATTCCAAATCGTTGCGCCTAACAGGCTTTTTCCGTTTTGTGTTCCATTTCAAGTGGAAGAAGAGAACGGAATGAATCAAAGTAAGGAGGAAAGTAGGCAGGGACTAATCTATGCAAGAAATATATATTCAAAAAATATATTCAAAATTCGATGTTTCATTTCAAGTATTCCACTTGGCGTGTTCCATTCCCAATTATACCAACAATTAGTCTTCAAAATGTTTACTAAACTAGCCAACCATTCATTCATTTTCATTGCTTGCCATTGTCGCAAAACAGCGCTTAACACGCTTTTTTGTTTTGTGTTCCATTCCAAGTGGCAGAAAAGCGACAGAATGGAATGAAACAAAGTAAGAAAGAAAGTAAGCATGAATTAATATATGCAAGAAATATAAGAGTTCCAATCCAATCGGATTTAAGTAGGGAACTATGCAAATTTCGATGTTTCAAGTGTTCCATTTAGCTTGTTCCGAAAATTCAATGTTTCATTTCAAGTATTCCATTTAGCATATTCCTTTTCCAATTATTCAAACAATCACTATCCAAAATGCTTACAACCATTTCTCATCATCAAAATAACTTTGTTTACTGTTGTGAAATTGTTATGCGCATATTTTATGCTTGAAGCTAAGAGATTAGATACGAAACCATATTCAGTTTTTTTTTTCTGGGCATCATAAAAAGTAACTACGAGTTTATAGCATACAATTGGGAGGCACTTTTAATCAAATGAAAGGTGAAAGGAGCAAACAAAAAAAAAAAAAAGAAAGAGAAAAGTGCAATCGACATCTTCGATTGCAATTCGCAGACAAAGGATGGATCAACGCATAATTCCAGTGTTGGCTATTGATTTTCTTCTACTTGTTTTTTTGTTGTTGTGTGAACTTTTCGGTGACTGAAAAGATACTTGCCACTTGCCACTTGCGGCAAAGTGGCCCAGAGAGAAGCCGGCGGAATGTCGACAAACACAGCGCGCGCCATTTGCATTCTTGGCACTACACAAAAAAATACGTTGGCAACACTTCAATTCCCTCCTCCCCTCTGCTCTACACTTGTAGTTTGCTGTGTTTTTGGCATGTTTCATTGGCAGGCGCGCTTAAAATATGCAGAAAAAGTCGGCGGCAAAGACGCGCAGCAGGTGGATGAAGCCAATGAGGAACCAGGACGCAGAGCAGAGGGGACAGCAGGAGGAGGTTGATGGGAGGAGGGTGCAATAGGAGCCTGCTCCACACCCAGTTTTATAGTTTGCAGTTTACAATTGCTTGCGCAGCGTGTTTTGTGACGCGGTGTTTATTACGCGACGCTTGATAAAAAATGCCACCGCTAGAGGTCGCCACCCGAGTGGCAATTGTTGTGGCTTGTTCCCATTGCAGCAGACAGACACAAAACTATGGCAAACTATGTTCCCAAATGCAAAAACGCCAAAAATAAAAAACATGTGCAATTGATGTTTCAATGAAAAGAAAGCGAATCTATGAAATTAAATAGTTTATTCATGTAGATACGTAAGTTTGGCAAACCGTGTTCTCAAATCCAAAAGCGCCAAAAAATAAAAAGGGACAGCTGCAACGATGTTTCAATTCAATGCGTTTCTTAAGCGAAAAACGAATATATAAAAATGGAATTGAGAACGAAATTAAATAGTTTATTTATGTAGAGACAAAACTATGGCAAACCCTGCAAATGCAAAAACGCCAAAAATAAAAGTGACAGCTGCAACGATGTTTCAATTCAATGCGTTTCTCATGAGAAAAGCGAATACATAAAAATGAAATTGAGAACGAAATTAAATGCGATGTTCCAGATTGCAAAAACGACAACTGTTATTTAGCTTCAATTTCACGCGTTTCGCTTTATAGAATCAACTCTTTTGGCATTGAAAATGTGTCGAATTGAGTTCAAATTTAAATGCCTAATTTATTTGCTAGAAGAAAGCAGACATCGTAAATCGTCCCAAACACATTAGTTCCAAATTGAGTGCGAAATTAAATATTTAATTTATATAGCGAAGAAAGTGTGAATCGGAAATCTTTCTAAACACCTGAGTTCCTCATTGCAAGATTAATGAAGCGGGAAGCGAATGCAAATGACAGCGATAAATTCAAGTGAGTGTGTTTTTGTTGTTGTTCATGTTGCCCTCGCAAAATTCTTGCGAATTGAAAAACGCGTTTGGGGATATTGGAACAGGAAGTGTTAAGTTTGCAAACGCCATTGACACTTCGACATCCAAAAGGGGTTGCCACCCACTTCAGACAAGAATACAACTATACAAACTGAATGTGGGGGGGAATATTTATTTATCTATACAAGTCTGGTTAGCAAGTTCTACAATTGCTGCAGCGTCATTTTCGCTGCTTCTCTTCTTCTTTTTTGGCGCAGTAAATTTGTTGTGAATTTATTTGGGGGCCAAAAGTTTTGGCCTATTGGGAAAATGAGTCTCGAGTGCTCGTAACAGCAAAACGGGTTAGTGCGAAAAGTGTGTGTGTTTGTGTGTGTGTGTGTGTGTGAGTGTGTGAGTGTGTGTGTGTGTGTGAGTGTGCGTAACTTGTGCCAGGGGCGTCATGCGGTCTCCCAAAAAAACTAACCTTCGTCTGCTTTGGCTGCTCGCTGAACTGTATCTAGCTAGCCTGACCTTTTCCATAATGATTTGTTGTGTCCTGTCCTTTTTTTTTTTTTCATGTCTTTCCATTTCATTTTGCCAAATAATTTTCATCATTGGGCGATGCTCTACTGCATTATTATCTTGTGTTTATTTAAGTACATCATGTACAATATATATATATAAGAAAAAAGAGACTAAATAAAGGAAAAGCTTATTGTTTTCCATACGATAAAGTGGATTTGGCTCAACTTGCCATGAGTCATCAATTGTTTCAGTTGAAATAGCTCAAGATTAAACAGGAAATGCTCTGTGTATCTTTGCCAAAGTTTCTATGACGCCTGTTCCATTCCACTTCGTTCCCGTCTCATACATTTAATCCTATTTGCCATACAAATTATTGTCGATTGAAGATGGAATTCCTCAAAAACCGTTGATCTACTTGACTCTATTCCACTTTTACGATGTTAAACCTCTAAAATGTCTCTTGCTTGTTATCAATAAACTAGCTTTAAGCTTAGCAAATAATCGATAGCTAAAGGATCATTCTATTTGATTCTATTCTTGTTTTACCACTACAAAAACCACAACAAACCTCTAGCATGTTTCTTGCTACTTATCTGCAATGTTGTCTCTAGTTATTATCGATAAACCATGTCTAAGCTTAGCAAATAATCGATAGCATTTCATTCCCAGAGTCTCCTGCTTATCAGCAATGTTGCCCAATAATTATTATCGATAGTATTTCATTTCACACCTTTCAATTTCTTATTCCTTGCAGTGGAAAATTCTGCAGCTCATCAATCCAAAAAATCACGTGCTCTCACACACACACAAAGACAAATACACACACCCACACACACCTTTTTGAGGTGTTAATGATTTAGTTAAGCAACAAAAAATATAAATTCGCTTGATCAAAAACGATTCTTTTTCGGCTGCCACCGCAAAAATCGCAAAGCGTGTCGAAAAACAATGTTTATTACTCATGTGTGTGGCCAAAGTTAAACAAATAAAATGAGAGAATGGGGGAGAATAAAATTCCAGTTGATAAAAAAAAAATAACTATACTATACTATGTTTGCTATCGATATGTGAACAGTAAGCGTCAATAAAGCGGAAACATGAAACTGACGTCACAACGACGCCTATTTGTTTATCATGTCTCAAAGTATGATTAACCAAAAGGTGAGGCCGGCTAAACGCTAGGGGGGAGAGGGGTCAGGAAGAGGGGAAGAGGATGAGGGGCAAACCTAGGCAAATGGAGCAAGAGAAACGTCGCGTCTTTCGGCCTTGTCAATTATTTATTAGCTGACGCGATTCGCTGATTTTTTTTTTTGTACTTGTAAATTGCTGACAATAAAAAAATACAATATTTATTTTTTGCAATATTTACATGGAAGATTCAGGGAAAACGGCTTCAATGTTGGTTGCAATATTTTCGTGTTTGATTCACTCGACAAACTCAACACTTAAAACACTTTTTCGCACAAAATTCTCACTTGTTTCGCTTTCAAATTTGTTGATAATTTTATTTTCTTTTTATTTTTTGGATTGCGATTAAATGCGATAAGACGTCTTCTTATCACAACACTTTGTTAGGCACAATGTGATGTTTGCACAATAAATAAAACGAGTTTATTTATTTCGAAATCCACTTTAATTCTTTTCTTTTCTTTTTTGCACTAATTCCTTTGAGATTTAATTTGCTGAATTGTGTTGTTGTTGTTGTGGCTATAAATAAATAGATCCATGCGCCGGGCTCACTAAAATATTTTTTGTTTTGGCACTTCGACAAAATACGGGATTTTCTCTTGCGTACGAAAATAACACGTAAATTAGAATATTTTTGTTTTGCTTTTTTTTTTGTTGATGGTTTTCCGCTTTCCGTTTTCGAGTGCCGCACGACGCCGACGAGTTTCGTCCGTTACGTTGACATTTTGTTTGGATTCTCGACTGTTAATGGTGCGAGGCCAACAACAACAAGTGTCTCAGAGCGAAAAAAACGATTAACAGCGTCTGTTGCTGTTAATGCTCTCCGGCTGTTATGCTCAAATGGCGCTGTATGACTCAAAACTGCACTGCTAACTTGCTGTTAATTACTAATGAGCAGCGTGTTAACATAGTCTGTTAAGCCTAACAGTTGCTAAGAGAAAAGCATTGCTCTTACATGCCAAATTCACAACAAGTGTCTTTAGAATCGAAGAGAACGGTGATTTGTAGTTGCAGTGCAATGGTTAAGGATACAATGTGTTTTAAAGACTAGGCTACATTTTACAACTTGCCGGAACGTGCGGAATCGAAACACACAACACAACACAAGTGAAGTGAAGTGAAGCCATTTGCATGCAGACGTCATAAACTGCAATGCTCTGGCCACATTTGTGCTGCTTGGCCACTTCGATTAGACTGCCATTGTGTGGAGCAGCAGGAGAGAGAGAGGGGGAGGGGAAATGGATGTTGTAGTTGAAACGGTCATTGTTGCCACTCGTCGTCGACGTCGTTTTTGTCGTTTATAACCTCAAAGCAGACGCCATAAATCAAAGCACAAATTTGCACTTTAAGTGCGCTTTCAATAAGTTTAGCACTCGACTTCATTGTTGTTGTTGTTGTTGCTGCCGTTGCCGTTGCTGTCGTTCAAAGTTTTGTTTGTTCTTGCTGTTCACATAAATCATAATTTAAAAGCTTTGCAAATGCAGCGTTGTAAAATATATATAACAACTTAATGAAGCAAAGCAAACAAAGCAAAGTAAAAACTTTGCAATTTGCATTTCGCTGCCATATTAACGAAGCAAAGAGAGCGGGAGGAGATGGCAAATTAAGAGAAGACAAGATCCCAATCAGACGAAGAGTAACAATGACTAACAACAACAACAACAACATGGCGCAAGTTAAAATATAACATTTACATACATATGTATTTATCTACAAACGCTGTTAGCGACGTCAACGTCAACTGAGTCCATCAACATCAGCAGCGGAGATAAGAAAATGTAGATTGGCGGAAGAAAGAGAAGGCAAAAAAAGAAGAAACGTTACTCTCTTTATCTTATCAGCTGCGGCAAAAAAAAAATTGTAAAAGAAAACAATTTAGTTGAAATGAATGCAAAGCAGCGACGTCAAACACACATACACACTCATACAAATGCAGTTGCGATTCCTTAAGCAAATCTCACTCACACATATTAACACACACGTGCAGTTGTCTGACAATGAGTTTATTTTGATAAGCGGGGGCACTTGAGAATGATTCATAGCCAAGCATCTGCGCAAATCGAAAGACAAATAATGAATTAATTCCGAGGAAATTCCTGGAAATTATGATGCAGTCGCCGGGGGTCAATAAAGAAACAAAACTAGCTGAATAATTTACGATTAATTTACTAAGAAACAATATTTCTAAGTAAAAAGTTTGCATATTCAATCAAAACACATTTCGAGTTCAAAGTTAGCTTCATCAAATTAAACATCTCAATCGCAATTCGAGTTGTGCGCTGTTAGAATTTTAGAGCATACTTTTAGGCTGAATATTTAAATTGCTCGCATGCAATATTTTTAATGCGATAAAAATATCGCGTCTTGCATTTAAAATTTAAATGTAGAACGTCTGCTAATGATTAATGTTTATTAGCACAAGTTTTTGGCAAAGTTTGCAACAGTTTGATGCTGTCTGCGTTAACAAAAACCATTAGCAAAGAAAGTTGAGCGGATAATAAAACTTTAAATGCTCTTCTAAAAGTAAATGGTGATGATTGGAGTGTGAATATGAATATGATCCACAAGTAAATAAGATATACAATAACAAAAAAGGGGTTGAGACGAGCACAAGCCAAAAACTTAACCTAACTTAACCCGAAATCTGAACTCGACTAATTGCCGAAAAATTGAAATGAAAACCCAAAGAAACCCTTCGCACAATAGCGAGGGGAGGGAGGGAGGAAGGAGAGAGAGAGCCAAGAAAGGATGTCAGGTAAGCGAGGGGAACACTCGAAAGAACACAGGAGAGGATCAGAGAGCGCAATCGAGGTGTCGATTGCTCGCGCCAGGTAGTCATGGAATTATTTTACGAAATGGAAACCGAAATTATGCGAAATGAACAGTTGTTGTGGAAATTGAAAGGAAAACTCATGAAATATTTATAATATGCTGAGCATATGAAGAGGATTAGCGTACTAGACTGATACTCTACCTGCTTTAGGTTTACGAAGTTTCAAGATTAAACGAGAATTATTTGAAAACAAGAATGCTAAACGAATACTTTCAGTTGATTGAGGCATTGAAATAACTGTTTAGATTAAGTGCTGGATAGATTAAAATTCCTCAAGATTATTTATTTCATTCATTCGCTTATCGAACATTGATTAAAAATACAATATTTCTTAACCTGCACAACAAACGCATAGTAAATAATTTGAATTCATTCATTCAATTATAGATAACAACATTTTACAACTTGGTTTGTGAGTCAACTCACCTTGGATTTGGTTTTGTTTATAATCTTGCGATATAGAAACTTGTACATAGCACAACAACAAGCACAATAACGATAACGGCAGCACAATAACATTCAAGAAATCACGTTTCTTCGCTCGCGAATCTATTTCTCCAAATTTGACACGCACGACACAAAAAGTTTATAATAATTTATGTTTATCGCCTGCGATTCGAACGCACTGCGATTCGATAGTCGATAGCCTGTCTGTCTGTCCGTCCGTCGGTCTATCGGTCGATCTGTCTGTTGGTCTGAATTTTAATGTCTGCGGCGCGAGACGTCATCGATGACTAAGCGACGATATCAGCGACTTGTGAGAGACGAGGGCAAATTTTTGCATGCGACCGCACAGAAGCGGATCGCAGGTAGATCTCATTGTTTGGGCCCACATGTTGTCACAGCTGTTGTCTAGACTATGCAAATACAGCTTCTTTAAAAACAAAAAAAAGAAGCGAACTTAATTCATGATTGAGAAACAATTTCAAGTCGAATGATAGGTGAAAATATGACATAATTGGAATTATTTAGTAAACATCAAAAAGTTGACATAATAATCAGAAAAGAATCAAATTCAATCACTGATCAAATTGATTAAACATTTGCAGTACAAAAATTAATAAATTTATATTCGTCTCTAAATTAAAAACCATTTAATATTAAGAATACCTTAAAATGCACAGTAAAAGAATGAAGAAGAAAATCCTTAATCAAACAATGATTATATGAATTATTTAAAAAACATTTAATTTTTGTATTACTAATTTCAATTTAACTCGCCCCACATTGGGCCCTTTAAGTAAACCCTTGAATGCGCTACTGTTGCCGAGCAATGTTTACCGTTGCTTTTGCGATGCCGCCACTTGCTCCCACGTTGTTAAGCCAAGAAAAAGCAACACCAAAAAGAAAGATCAACACACAGAAATGTCACAAAGCAAAAGTTCAAAAACTGGGCACACTTCGCTCTTTATTACTGCTCATTAGGCGCGCATTGTTGTGCGAGAGAGTGAGACAGAGAGATCATATTCACGACGAATAGCCAAAAGAAGCAGAAGCAGAAGCGAAGTGGTCATTAACAATCAAATCGATTTGACAACAAATTCAAAACTGAACGTGGCAAAATGTGAACAAACTAATTAGCCATAACGAACGAACAAAATAAGAACGAAAACGTGCGAGGCGAACGAAGAGGAGGAATTGACAATGCGCAAGGTGTTTGAAAGGGAGAAAAAGAGACAGCCAGATATGGGAGCTTTGACATTTGCAGAGTTAAAGTTGTTGGTGTTGGGCACAAAGGTGAAGGCAATAACAAAATAAAAAGATGAAGAGATAAAGTTTTGCGAACTTACCTGAATCTCGAGCAGAAGCTCCTGTCTCTTTCTGCGCAGCTCAATGAGCATCTTCTGCTGCTCTGGCGTCAATTCTGCAAGAGAGACAAGAACACACACATAATTCTCGCTTTTGCTTTGCCTTTGTTTTTTTCTTCTTTTTTTTTATTTGGTTAATTGGAACAGCGACATTCCACTCACACACAAACACAGACGATGCACGCAGCACGTAAACAGTGGAGTGCACACACCCACACATACACACAAGCACACACAAGCTAGCTGCATTGCAGTGCTGCCAAATCAATACAAACATAATTTAACAATTGCTCTCACTGTTTTTATGTTATTGTTTCACAACGGGCCATCATCGAATTTGACATTAATTGGTTTATTAGTTTAATGCCGCCTCGCCGGATTACGCATTAATTCAATTGAAGGCCAGTTTAATAGACATAGTACACATACACATATTCACACACGCACACACACACTCACACACGCCCACAAAAGCAGCAGCGTCGCGTCGCTTGTTGCTTCCAGTTCTCGACTTGCGTCTGGAATTATTTGAATTGCTTTCATCGATTTGCATTTTGACTTTCGCACAATTGCACTTCAATTGCAGCTTAAACTAATCTTTATTGAGCCTTCTTTGTTTTCTTGTTTACTCATTTCTGTGCTTTGCTGCATTTGTAGTTGTAGTTGTATTTGTAGTCGTGTTGTGTGTTTACCTGGCATCGAGAATTCACTGCGCCCCTTTGAAATCGCACCGTACGATCTGTTGTCGAAATTGTCCATTGCGCTAATCATTGTGGCGCGGCACAGCTAACACACACACACGCACGCACTCACGATCCGTTAGTTTAACATAATTCACAACTTTTCACGATTTGTTGGCGTTTTTTCATTTATTATTACAAATTTATTTTGAAAAAACAAAATCAACAACACAATATTCTTTCGCCTTTTTTCCCACTAGGGATGGACTATTTGCGCTGGCCAAAGAGATGTGCCAACAGAAACATCGCAAGCGTATATCGATAGGCGTGCGTGTCAAGCTCTGTTAATAACGAGTGGTAGTTTACAGCACTCACGATTGACTTATTTAAAATTAAATACAAATGTACAATTGATTTTTGTAACTTGTAATAATATTTATATACATATGTATGTTTTGCATAATCTTTTGCATCTTATTTACAGCAGTAGTGTAACAAGAGACGCTTAATGGCAAGTGTGTAACAGAATTGCTCCTCACAGGCAAAAGAAGCGCAGTAACTGCGACTCGTGACAAGTGAATAGCAATAAAGCAGTGTGACCCATGAAAAAGTTTAATTGTAAATGTAAAAGTAAAAGGATGGGAAAATATTAATTTCTTACTAATGACTTGTTAATTTAATATTCCCATTCCCAATTTTTAAGTTATTTAAAAATATGTGATCTATCAATACAATACACTATCTGTAATCAGCTGACAATTAACAGTGTTTCTGCTAGTCACGCTGCTTTCATCGATGTTGAAGCTTAAACGATATTTCGACATACCAAAGCACGCAATACTAATTGATAGTATCGCCTAATGTTCAATTGCGGTATCGATATATCGATAACAACATCCCTAGTTCCAAGATTGACTGCCAAGGCAGCGAGCGAGTAACTTGAATTTCTAGAAAATTCCAAATATTTAACAATAAACAGCAGCAAACGCCAACTGCCAGGCAACACAAACATAGGCGGAGGACACGCGAATGCGATTATCACAGCGAGTTTAATACAGCAAAGAGCAGACAAAAGCAAAAGCCATGGCCAAATGGGGAGAAGGAGATCCACGCTGGATTGTCGAGGAGCGACCCGATGCGACGAATGTGAACAATTGGCATTGGACGGAAAAGAATGCGACACCCTGGTCCAAGGAGAGATTGCAACAGTTGTTCGATGACTTTAAAATCGGTACATATTCAATTACATTACAAAGTTTCTGTTTGTTGTACAATTCCTAACCTTAATCTTTGTTCCAACCCACGCAAGTGCAAAGTGATATCGAGTGCGCTGTGGATGCGGTGGACAAGTGCACCGGGGAGGCAACTGTGAACAATCGCAAGGGCAAACTGATATTCTTCTATGAATGGGAATTGGTCTTGAAGTGGTCCGGCCGTCTGCTCAAAAATAGCAAACTAAGCCACAAGGGCAAATTGACAATCCCCAATCTATCCGAGGAGAATAGCCTGGAGGATGTGGAGCTAACGGTGACCATTGATGAGAGCAACGATGAGTCCGAGACGCTTAAACAATTCATGTACAATGTGGGTCGTGAGCGTGTGCGCCAACAGCTGGGCGTCTACATCAAGGAGCTGAAGGAGGAGTATTCCAAGAACTTGATACTACCAAAGAAAAGTGACGATGGCAGCGGCGGCGCCCTGAAGGATGCCAACAATGCGAAGAATGCCGCCCAACAGAAGGCAGCGTCTGGTGTCACATCATCGTCATCGATCAACAGCAGCAGCAACAGCAAGAGCAGCAGCGTTGGCTGCAAGCTGGACGTGCGCACGTTGTCCATGTGCGAGGAGTTCCACTGTAATGCCAACGATTTGTACAACGCACTAACAAAGCCCGACATGGTCACAGCATTCACACGTGCCCCGGCCAAAGTCGATGCTGTGCGTGGTGGCGAGTGAGCATCGAAATCTCTTATTACACTTTAACATAGAATCTCTCAATTGAATTATATTTCTTTTTAGATTCGTTCTCTATGGCGGCAATGTGCTGGGCAAGTTTGAGGAACTGGTGCCCGAGAAGAAGATCCAGCAGAGCTGGCGTCTGAAAAACTGGTCATCTGGTCACTACTCGCATGTCGTCATCGAGCTCGAGGAAACTGTAAGTGTCGACGATCAAGTGATCATTTTGTTTCAACTTCA
The DNA here is from genome assembly GCA_023558445.1 of Drosophila pallidifrons. Classification (NCBI taxonomy): domain Eukaryota; kingdom Metazoa; phylum Arthropoda; class Insecta; order Diptera; family Drosophilidae; genus Drosophila; species Drosophila pallidifrons. Next base: position 25,129,687 of record CM042347.1, on the reverse strand, counting down.
GTTAGTTGTTACGCTTGATCGCATTTCTTTTCAACTTCATAAAACAATTCTCTCATAGTAGTCTTCGAGGATTATCATGTCTGACCTTTGATTAGTTAAATAGTTTACTTCTTTGTAAAAGACTTGTTCAATTACCTTTTTATACCCGCTACCCATAGGGTAGAAGGGTATTATAACTTTGTGCCGGCAGGAAATGTATGTAACAGGTAGAAGGAGGCATCTCCGACCCTATAAAGTATATATATTCTTGATCAGCGTCAACAGCCGAGACGATATAGCCATGTCCGTCTGTCCGTCTGTGTGTCTGTCCGTCTGTCCGTCTGTCCGTATGAACACCTAGATCTCAGAGACTATAAGAGATAGAGCTATAATTTTTTTTCGACAGCATTTGTTATGTTTGCACGCAGATCAAGTTTGTTTCAAATTTTTGCCACGCCCACTTCCGCCCCTGCAAATCAAAAAAATCGAATAACAAGCGTAATTTTAAAGCTAGGGTTACGAATTTTGGTATATACGGTAATAACTATAGTAGTTATGATCCCTGAAAATTTGGTTGCGATCAGATAAAAATTGTCGAAGTTATTAAAGAAATACTTTTGTATGGGCAAAAACGCCTACTTACTAGGGGTCTGAGTTGCTTTGGCTGACAATCTGGTATATTGTGCCGTCTATGGTATATTTTGAATGCGGCACTATATCGATATACCACATATACCATTTGGTATATTTTTAGTATTTTTGCAGTATATTTGGTATATTTTGAGAATAATACCGCAAAATATATTGCTTTTATTCAAAATGGGTAGCGGGTATCTCACAGTCGAGTACACTCGACTGTAGCTTTCTTACTTGTTTAACATTGCAAAGGATCCTCATATCTGATATTCGTTTAGTTTAGCAATTTACTTCTTTGTAAAAGTCTTGTTTAACTACCATTTTTAATTTAGCGACTTTAATTTTCATTATTCTCAAAGTTTGATTTATATTTTTAAAGTTTATAGAACAATTTTCTACAAGGATTAACTTATCTGATCTTCAAATTATTGTATTAATCGTTCACTTCTTTGTAAATTATTAATTTTCTGAATCTTATTGATTATCAAAGGTTGTTTTTATTTTTCATATTTATGCATCAATTTTTTTGCTACCTAAGGAGATTATTTTTATAGTTTAGTATTATTATCCAAGTTTGCTCACTTAAAGCTTATAAAACATGTCTCTAATATACCCTTAAGCTCTTTGTAATGTATTTAGATCCTTGTCTATGGTTTTTATTTGAGCTACTTTCCTTTAAAAATTGATCAACTTTGTTTAGAGCATCAGCTTAACTCACTTTAATCTATGAAGGAAATCAATTCACTTTGAGAAAATGTCATTAAATCCACGCTTGAAATAACTCTAAACAAATAATGAGTATAGTTTAACTCAAGATTTACTTAAATTTATATGCTAATGTTAATATTTTAAATTAAGTTGCTTGTTCGAATTTGTTTGAAATGCATTTAGAATTTATTTTCTATTATCAGACAAAATATCGTTCTTAGAGATTTGTAAGTTGTAAGATACAGAATCTATTAAATTTATCTTTGCAATGAAGTCGTGATAAAATTAGCAAGTAGTGAGAGTCATATATGAAGGTGAATAGAGGATTTAATCAATATCAGCTTCTAATTCCCAATACAATTCAGTTTTTTACTTTCAAATTGATTCGACTTTAACATAACTGCAGCACTTAAAATATTACTATGATAGAATTGTATTAGAAAATGAATAGTTCAATCTATATCAACACTTTTTCTATGTGATATGTTGAAAACGAAAGCGAACGTTATGACTAACTTTGCTTACTGAAAGTTTCTATATTTCTTTATTTATTGTACTATATTAATGTATCGTTCTCTGTTGCAGTCATCGAGCACAATGATGACGCTGAAGCAGACCGGCATTCCCGCCTCAGAGTACGATGCGATGAGGACAAACTGGCATCGATACTATTGGCACAGCATTAAGCAGACCTTTGGCTTTGGCAGCTCCATTTCCGGCGCCTTATAAGGAGCACCTCTCCCGCCTCCCTCATTCGGTTAAATTGGACACACATACACACACATAGACACAGATACTACACTATACTATCATCTCTGGTTGGCTTTGCTTATCACTCGGACTCGGAGACAGACTCGGATTTGGATTCCATTACAGAACAGGGGCTACAACTTGATTATCCATCATCCAACATAATAAGAACAACAATCTCTAGCTATAATTTCTGTCCAGCTGCGCGCCATTGCACTCTGTTAACAATTTCATTATGATAATGGTATTAAAGTACATACATAACGCATACATATGTAATGTAGATGAATTCACTGTACGACAACACACGTACAAACAAACACACATACACTCACATATATAAAACAACCATTCTAAGTGGCGAAATAAATGCGAAATCGAAATGCTTCTCTCGTTTAGCTTATTCAACATCAAAATAATCTTTCTTCCAATCGTGAGCTGAAATTACAACAATTGGATTGGAGAAATATGGGTAAAACAGTCAGCTCTATAACATCTCGGCTTTATCTCGATTCTAAACAAGGAAAAACGTGTTATTCGCTGATATACAAATTTAACTCAAATGCTGCAATATTAAAACAAAATTGAGATTACTATAAGCTATGGAGATATAATTTTGTTTCGACATACATCTTTTGGTATCTTTATGTATTTTTGTTGTATATCAATTTGGTATATTTTAATAGCGCTCTAAAAATTGGTAGTCGAGCTCATTCGACTTCAACTTCTTTGTTTAAATAATCTTTAAAGAAAGAACTTCTGTTTTACATTTGCTCTATTTATTTCAACAATTGAATGACTGATAAGATTGTTATCGATTTCAAACTATGGCAAATTTCTCATATTTATTTAAGACGCATTTTCGCTGTGAAGCTATTGAGTTTTTAGCTTCTTTCATCCTCTATTTTTTAATTTCTCAATTTCCTCATTTATTCTTTGCATGGTTCTTTCAAATTCAATCTGCGAGTCCTTCATTCTTTGCTTGGAGCGAGCGATATCTTCCTCAGTCCTCTTAAGCAAATCCTCGGCATGTTTTATGTCATCAAGATCTTTTTTGGTATTGTTCCCAAAATCGTTTCACAGATTCATCGTGTTTATCCTTGTTATCCTATGAATGGAATCACACTCTTAAAACTATTATAAATTTGGTTCGTAAAGCACACTCACTTCCGCATAGCCGTAGACAACAAGAACTGCGACGAGGAGCCCGAATAATATTATTTTCATTTTGATACGCACTCAAAAACTTTTTTGTGAAACACTGAAGATCTTAGTTTAATAAGTGGAGCTTAAATAGCCAAAAATAATCGACAATAAAAACATGGGGCAAGTGGCGTGATGTACCTAATACTTTTTGTACTATATGATTCATTTCTTGCGTACTTAGATTTCAGTAATCTGCATAGCGACAACGCTTTTGTTTTCCAATCTATTTCCGTGTTTTGTCAAGCGTGTTTGAAACTTTCCAAGACACATTTTAAATACGAATATTTGTTACTAGATTTTTGTAGTTAATTCCTAACAACAACTTTTATTACTCATCTGAACAATAACACATCTTAATGCTCTGATATAGAATATACATTTATTAAATTAAGGTTTCCACTATCGCAGAGAATACGCAGAGTCAACGCCCATTTACTATAGGTATATTTGAATATTGCAATGATCGAAAAGATTCCGCAAATATCAGTGTCGTCGTAAATGAGATTTATTTATTTTGAATTCTTTAAAGTCGCGGTGATTCTTCTTATTAACATTACATATGACATATATATTACATATTTAACTCTTTAGAGAACTATGCAAGCTAGTTTCTATGTTCGCAAATAAATAATTGTTTTCTTTCACATTTATCATAATTCATTTTTTTAGATGTTCCATGTTCAATATTTGAATTGCTTGGTTGATTTGGTAACCAATTAAAATAGGTTCCTTTTGGGCCCGTGGCAATTGAAAAGTATTCTCCTTCATTTTCCAAGTCGTTAATGTCAATCCAATAATCTTTTTCCTCCTGGATTGCATTGAATTCATCGAGATTTTTGATACTAACCAAACGTAAACTTATTGCCAGGCGTCTGTTAACTGCTTCATATTAATTGACATTTTTCGCATATGGCGAACTTTGATAATTGCGATGTATTTGATCTTGAGGTCAATAAAATTGGGTCAAGAGCAGAGATAAGTCATTGACTTTTACTTTCATTAATCTAAGCATATAATATATTGAATTCTGAATATGTTAGCAAGCCAGTGTCTGGCACACACAATTTTTAATGATAGAATACTTAATTCAATTTTAAAATTTTTCCTAAAAGAATCACTTTATTACAATTTCATGAAGTTCGCTAACAAAAGCACTATCATAAGAAGCGCAAATAAAATAAAATACAATTTAGTAAAACAAATTTGTCTGAAAAAAGCGGTTGCTAACATATGTATAATCGACTAAGCAATTCTTAAATGACCCACTCAATTATACAGATGTGTAGAAGAATAATAATAATAATAATATTGAATAATATTAATTTCTAAATTCGCAAATAAACAATTGTTCTTTTGAACATGTGTCATCATTCATTCGGTGCTCAACCGCAGAAAACAATTCGCCGCAATGTTCATCACCACCGAAATTATTTGGTTCACCTGAATCCCACATAAAATAGTTTGCTCTGCGACCTGTAGAAATGGAAGTAAATTCACCTCCGTCAGCTAAATCGTTAATGTCAATCCAATAATCTTTATCAGCTTGCAGTTTCCCCCTTGATTGCCTTGAACTCATCCTCATTTTCGAAACTAGCTAAATATCCTCCTAGGATAAGACATTGGTTGACTGCCCTAAACCAATTGACTTCTTCAGATTCTTCAATATAATAGTATTTTGAGCCAATCTGCTGATAAGGTGGTCCAGGTATTTGCTTCTTAACTTCCTCCGCTTTATAAAGATGATCCAACTGTTGCTCGACTTGTTTACCGTGCAATTTGATTTGTTGCAAAATTTGTTCACTTGCAGTGCTCAAGTTTCCAAATTTCTGCTCAATCTTTTTTGTCCTGCGATGCAAATTTCTCCTCCATCAGTTTATTCGTATTCTCGAACTGCGACAAACATTTCGTTTGATGTTTAAATTCATTCACTTGGTTCTGTAGATTCCTCGTAACATTTAGCACAGGGTTTATAATATTCGAGCAGTAATTGACACAGCTCGTCTCTTGCTGCTTCGACTCCTGAAGATTCTATAGATGGAAATTGACTTTGAGATCATCGTAACGATCATTAATCGAATTAAACTTACATTTTCACTGCCGTATACCACAAGGACTGAGGCAAGGAGACAAACAAATAATGTGTTCATTTTGACTCGAATAAATTTAAATATCGAACTGAAGCTATTGGACCCATAACCAGAGTTTATATACCCAGAAAATATGTATTATATACATACATAAATTAGCAAATTTCTTAGAAGGGTGTTTGATATCAAATTTCTGGTGAAATAATTTTTTGTTGTTCAGAATTTTAATTCAATTAAAAAATATTAAAATGTTTTATCAGATGATTTTAACAATGCACATTGGGCCGGATTGCCGATTTGGTGGCATAAAGTCCAACATTTTTTTGGAAGAAAATTTTAATTGTTATTTTATATATTTAAACTAGATACCCTAGATAGAAAGTATCAATAAATATTTTTGGTCAAAAATGCAACCTTGCAATTTTTACAGATGTTTAAAGTCAGGTGATTGAACAGCTGATTTTTGTGACAAAATTGGCGGTAAATTTTTGGTAACTTTGTGCGCTTGGCAAATCCAAACGAAAGAAAAATTTTGTATTTCGTAAAATGGATATTGAAGTTGGAGGCATGTAAATTAAGAATAATAAACACAGTTTGTGTGATAATTTGTTAAACGTTATATATGTGTACTGTTTTGTGTTCTCCAAAGAAAACAAAAAGCTAACAAAAGTGTTTGTCTTCTGTAGAGGAAAAAAGGTGTTCTGCGTATTTGTGTGGTGTGTAATGTATATTAATCAATAGTAGAAACTTTATATTACATTTTAATAACAGTCCGGTTTGGGGCTTTTTGCGGCTTTTTCGATGCTTTAATTCTTTAAATGTGCTTGAGTTCTGTCATGCCACGTTGTTGGAATTTTCGAATTTCGAATATCACGTATACGTCATGATGTCTATATGGGCAGTTGGAGTAGTCGTGGTCAAACTGACTTGAAAGTTTGCTTAAATATTTAGAGTGGTCTATTATTGAAGTATGCCAAGTTTCAGCTCGATAGATGCAATATTCGATTTAATGCCACCAAATCGGGAATCCGGCCCATAGTGCAATGATGTTATTTCAAATTGCGTCAAAAAAAAGTACATTTCTCAATAAACTGTGAAATTTGTTACATATTTTTTTCGCGACCTTATCAGAACAAAACATTTATAAAAGCTACATCGAGTGTGCTTGACTGTGAAATACCAGCTACCCAATGAAAACAAAACAATGCGGTACGTATTTTAAATATACAGAATAGCATACCGCAAAAATACCAAATTTTTTATTTGGTATATTAGTATAGTACTTCTTTCAAAATATACCAATTAGTCCAAAATATGCCAGATTGTCAGCCAAATCAACTAAGACCTCTAGTAAATGCTATCGAAAAACAATTATATGTCTATCCTAATAGTCTCTCATATTTAGATGTTTATACAGACGGGCAGACAAGCATGACTATATGAAAAATATATGTATATACTGTATAGAATCGGAGATAGCACCTTTTGCCTGTTAGATACACCTCTGATTTCTTATCTGATGAGTTATAACAAAAGAATTTAATCCTGAAACTTAAAATTGAGATACTCGCTACCCATTTTGAATAAAAGCCAAATATTGCGGTATTTTTTCAAAATATACCAAAAATACAAATATACTAAAAATAATATAGATTGCGTTAAATTCATCCAGGTTTTCGAAACTAACTAAATGTCCACCTATTGTCAGACATTTGTTAATTGCTTCTAACCAATTGAGTTCTTCTGATTCTTCAATATAATAATATTTTGAACCAATCTGCTGATAAGGCGGTATTAACTTATTGACTACCTACATTTGTTGCTCGACTTGTTTACCCTGCAATTTTATTTGTTGCAAAATTTTTTCAATTGCAATGTGCAAGTCTTTAAATTTCTGTTCGGCCTTCTTTTCTTGCGAATCGAATTTGTTCTCAGACAAGCATTTCTCTTCAGGGTTAAAATCAGTCAATTGTCTCTCTAACGCCTTCGTATGATCTAATACAGTCTTTAGGACTTTATGGCAATATGTTCCACAGGTTGACTTAAGTTGCCTCGATTCCTGACAGCTCTATAAATGAAACCCAAAGCTTAGGATCATCTAATAAACAATGTATTAGGTGTACTTACTTCCTCACTACCATATACAACGAGGACTGAGAGAAGGTGTTCAAATATTATTATATTCATTTTGATTCACACAATATTAAACAGTGATGTGCTTCAAACTAAATCTCTGTTGCCCAAATCAGAGTTTATATAGCCAAAATAACTGAAAGCATATGACGATCTTTGATAATTGGGTTGTATTTGATCTGCAGGTCATTAAGATTGGGTCAAGAGCAGAAATAAGTCATTGACTTTTAGTTTCATTAATCTAAGCATATAATATATTGAATTCTGAATACCTTATCAGAATTTCTAATAATAGAGTACTGAAATCAATTTTAAAATTTCCTAAAAGAATCACTTTATTACAATTTCATGAATTGCGCTAACAAAAGCACTGCCATAAGAAGCGCAAATAAAGTAATATACATTTTAATAAACAAAATTCGGCCAAAAAAAAAACTGTTGCTAGAACCGAATAAGCAATTCTTAAATGACCCACTCAATTATACAGATGTGTAGTAGAAAAATAATATATTTAATAATATTAATTTCTAAATTCGCAAATAAACAATTGTTTTTTGGCACATATATCATCATTCATTTTGAATTCATTATAGGAGTGCAATTCACCGCAATGTTCATTACCATCGACATTGTTTGGGTCACCTGACTGCCATATTAAATAGTTTGCTCTGAGACCTGTAGAAATGGAAGTAAATTCACCCTCTTTAGCTAAATCGTTAATGCCAATCCAATAATCTTCATCAGCATGCAATTTCTTTTTGATTGCATTGAATTCATTCTGATTTTCGAAACTAACTAAATGTCCATCCATTGCCACACATTTGTTAACTGCCTCAAACCAATTAATTTTTGTAGATTCTTCAATATAATAATGCTTTGATCCAATCTGCTGATAAGGTGGTCCAGGTATTTGCTTCTTAACTTCCTCCGCTTTTTGAAGATGTTCCAACTGTTTCTTGACTTTCTGACCCTGTGATTCGATTTGTTGCACAATGCTTTCACGTGCAGTGCTCAAGTCTTTCAATTTCTCTTCAATCGTTTTATCCTGCGAAGCAAATTTCTCCTCCAACAGTTTATTCGTATTCTCGAACTGCGACAAACATTTCGTTTGATGTTTAAATTCATTCACTTGGTTCTGTAGATTCCTCGTAACATTTAGCACAGGTTTTATAATATTCGAGCAGTAATTGACACAGCTCGTCTCTTGCTGCTTCGACTCCTGAAGATTCTATAGATGGAAATTGACTTTGAGATCATCGTAACGATCATTAATCGAATTAAACTTACATTTTCACTGCCGTATACCACAAGGACTGAGGCAAGGAGAGAAAAAAATAATGTGTTCATTTTGACTCGAATAAATTTAAATATCGAACTGAAGCTATTGGACCCATAACCAGAGTTTATATACCCAGAAAATATGTGCTATATACATACATAAATTAGCAAATTTCTTAGAAGGGTGTTTGATATCAAATTTTTGGTGAAATAATTTTTTGTTGTTCAGATGAAATTTGCAAGCTTTCCTCAATTCAATTAAAAAATATTAAAATGTTTTATCAGATGATTTTAACAATTATGGAATTTGAAATTGCGACAAAAAAAAGTCCATTTCTAAAATATAGCCTCAATAAACTGTGAAATTTGTTACATACTTTTCGCGACCTTATCAGAGCAACACATATAAAAAAGCTACATCGAGTGTGCTTGACTGTGAAATACCAGCTAGAATAACATACCGCAAAAAAACAAAAAAATACTAAATTGTTTATTTGGTATATTAGTATAGTACTTCTTTCACAATATACCGATTAGTGCAAAATATACCAGATTGTCAGCCAAAGCAACTAAGACATCTAGTAAATGCTATCGAAAAACAATTATATCTCTATCCTAATAGTCTCTCAGATTTAGATGTTTATACAGACGGACAGACAAGCATGACTATATGAAGAATATATGTATAGGATCGGAGATAGCTCCTTCTGCGTTTCATACATTTCCTGCAGGCCCCCAATGGGCAGAGGGTATAAATATTAAAATACCCTTCTGATTTCTTCTCCGATGAGTTATAACAAAAGAATTTAATGCTGAAATTTAAAATTGGGACAATTGCTAGGCTTTTGTGCATCGAGTTTCTTGTTAATTCTCATTTGAGACTAACATTTGTAAGACTTAAAGTAAAAGTATAAGTAAAATATTATGATTCGTACAAATTTGTTGCAACAAACATTTAACTCAAGTTGCGTCAATTAAACATTCCTTCTTCTAATCATCATATATTTTGATATCAATACTGTTAAATCAAGCGCCTTGTCCCACTGTAAGCCTGCTCAGCCTAACTGAGCAGTTACATTTTAGTCTTAATCTTACGCTCTTCTTTTGCTCATTGTTACAGTTTAGTTATAAGCTTTCGCTCATCTTTGTTTTCCTGTAACTACTAGTGTCGGAATAACTGGCAAACAATAAATTGTCGCTCTCTCCTTTTGCAACCATCAAACGAAGCAGACGTGTTTAATTTCGTAATTTTACAAATACTATTATACACTTTTCATTTTAAGAAAGTTCATCTGAGTGCCAATAATTAGTTTTTATATATAGCCTCAATTTGTTACGTATATCTGTTAATACATATGTCGTGTCTAAATACAAATACTGTGTTTGCATAGCTTAAAATAAAAAAAGTATATAGCCACATGTGTTTAAAGCGGCGTTATCAGAATAAAGAAACAATAAAAAAATTATATGTATTTGTTTGCTACAGATTTTGATTTCGCTGTCTTATCAGCATATATTTATATTTTTTGGTAAATAAAAAGAAAAGTGATTTATTTATTTCGAATAAGACGACAATAGTTAAACTGATAGTTTATTAAAAATACATAATTGTTCATGTCAATTTAGTTCTATACTCGCAAATAAACAACTGCTTGTCTTGACATGTAGCATCATTCATTAGGTGATTTCCATTAATGAACCACCGCAATGTTCTGTAAAATTCCAACCGTTGTTTGGTTCATTAATATGCCAATTCACATACGTCGGCTTCTTGCCAGTTGCTACTGAAATAAATTCTCCCTCTTTAGCTAAATCGTTAATGTCAATCCAATAATCTTCATCAGCTTGCAATTTTTTTCTTGATTGCATTGAACTCATCCTGATTTTCGAAACTAACTAAATGTCCACCTATTGTCAGACATTTGTTAACTGCTTCAAACCAATTGAGTTCTTCAGATTCTTCAATATAATAATATTTTGAACCAATCTGCTCATAAGGCGGTCCAGGCGTAAACTTTTTTGACTACCTCCATTTGTTGCTCGAGTTGTTTACCCTGCAATTTGATTTGCTGCATAATTTGTTCACTTGCAATCTGCAAGTCTCTCAATTTCTGTTGGATCGTATTATCCTGCGAGTCGAATTTGTTCTCCGACAAACATTTCTCTTCAGGTTTACAATCAGTCAATTGTCGCTCTAACGCCTTCGTATTTTCTAATACAGGCTTCAGAGCTTTATGGCAATATTCCACAGTTTGACTCAAGTTGCCCCGATTCCTCGCAGCTCTATGAATGGAAACCGAAACTTAGGATCATCTAAAGTGAGATTTATTAGAAGTACTTACTTCCTCACTGCCATAAACAACGAGGACTGAGAGGAGTCCAAATATTATTATATTCATTTTGATTCACACAATATTAAACAGTGATGTTTTCTTCGAACTGAAGCTCTTCTGTCAAAAACAGAACTTATATACCCAAAATATACTATATGTAGTTCATATGTGTAACTGAATGGAATGCACGTAATGCACAATATATATTATGCAATTGAACTTAAGGTTATCAAAATTGTGACTAAGATAGAGATGAGTCTATCACTTTCATTAATCTAAACATATAGTGAATGTGTTCGATAGACTGCTTCTAGATTTATACGAATATAATTAAGTGGATGTTGTAAAATAATTGAGTACTAAGTGTAATTTTTAGATTTGTTGTTGAAATAATAACTTTGTTACAATTTAGTGTTTTTATTAAGTGCCCAAAGGCTCTGAATTAAGAAGCGAAAAGAAAACATTGTAGTAAATAAAATTTGTGTGAAAAACTGTTGCTATAATCGTGAAGACAATATTTGGATAACCTATTCAATTATACAGATGTGTATTTATTTGGCTACTTGGAATGTTCATTTCCAAATTCACAAATAAACAATTGCTTTTTACTACAAGTATCATCATTCATTTTGTGCCCAACAGCGCAATGCAATTCGCCGCAATGTTCATTATTACCAATATTGTTTGGTTCACCAGACTTCCATATAAAATAGTTTGATCTACGACCTGTAGAAATGGAAGTAAATTCTCCCTCTTTAGATATATCGTTAATGTCAATCCAATAATCTTTATCAGTTCGCAATTTCTTTTTGATTGCATTGAACTCGTCTAGATTTTCGATACTAATCAAATGTCCACCTAAAGATAGACATTTGTTAACTGCTCCCATCCAATTGATCTCTTCAGATTCTTCAATATAATAATATTTCGAACCAATTTTCTGAAAAGATGGCCCAACATTTTGTTTTCGTTCTTCTATCAGTTTGTGTAGATTTTGCAGTTTTTGATCGACCTTTTCATCTTGCAATTTGAAGTGTTTAAGTAAATCTGCTTCAGCAACTGCCCGCAAATTGTATAATTTCTGTTCGATCCAAGTGTCTACAAGTTTCTTTAAATTGTCTGGCTCAGTCAAGTGCTGCGTTTGACTTTGTAGATACTTTGTATGATCTAACACAGGTTTGATGGCTTTGAAGCAATAATTTCCGCAGGTTGATTCCAGTTCCTTTGATTCTTGGCAGTTCTATAAATAGAAAGCGAATCTTGTGGCAATCTTGAATATAAGTTAATAGTTAAACTCACTATTTCAACGCTATTCCCTGCAACCGCCGAGATAAGGGACACGAATAGTATTATTGTATTCATTTCGTTTCGCACAAAAGTAAACAGTAAATATGTTTGCCTAGAAGCCGAGCTTAAATACTAAAAATATACTAGATTTTACAGAATTTGCGTCACATAATTTATTTTTTTGTTTTAGAGGTTATCACTTGACCCTCTTTATATTAAAGACGTTTCCTTTATAATCATATAAAGTGACATGAATGGAAATTTATGAGGGGAATTACACACGTATTTTATAAATAATAAATATGATCAGCATTAAATGAGTGATTAATTTTTATTGGGGTTATCAGTGTCACATGCGTGTGAATCACATTTCAATCTCTTCAATCTATGAAAATGTCTCAAATTATACGAACGATAAACCTTATTGAGTTAAGACAACGATTTGACATTTTAAATTTGGTATATTTTGATACTGAATTTCACAAGCATCGGTGGTTCAGTGGTAGAATGCTCGCCTGCCACGCGGGCGGCCCGGGTTCGATTCCCGGCCGATGCAATTAAATTTTATAATATGTTCATCACTTATATTGATCTTTATTTGTTTTTTTATTTTTATAATTAATCTATGATTTGGTATTTCTTATTAACGTCTTAAATATTATGAAATTTCAAGTTTTCTTCTAAACTTGTTCAGTGACTTTTCTATTACTAAATCTTATGTATAATATTAATCTTAAATTGAACTCCCAAGTTTTTATATATGGTTGCAAAATTTATGAAAGCATCGGTGGTTCAGTGGTAGAATGCTCGCCTGCCACGCGGGCGGCCCGGGTTCGATTCCCGGCCGATGCAGAATTACTTTTTTGTAAAGGTAGCAATTTTATTTATATTTAACAGCAAACGCATAAATAAAAGAATATTAAATCTTAAATAATATTTATAAACGAACAGAAATTTGCTGGCATGCGAGATTAGACTGTGCCTACTATAAGTTAAAAAAAAAGAGATAAGTAAATATGTGAAATAAATTTATATATGAAAAGTAACTTAAAGTTTTTATATTTCGCCACAGAATTTATAGAAGCATCGGTGGTTCAGTGGTAGAATGCTCGCCTGCCACGCGGGCGGCCCGGGTTCGATTCCCGGCCGATGCAGCAAGAACTTTTTTATATTTTGTGTACCATAAAAATTTTCTGGTTCACTTACCTTTAAATTACTTAAAATTGGATATGAGTGTTTATACTTTTGGGCGCATTTCAAATGATTTATGCCAACGGCGAATTGTGTGTGCGTAAATGTAATTGATACTCCTTAAAACTGTTGCTCTTGAAGATGCTGGTTGAGTGCGGATCCTCAGCCATGCAGGAGGCACACTCGTAGATGAATTTGCCGGGATGTTTGCCCGTCTTGATGATGTGATTCCGCAGGTTATCCAACGTGCTGCATTGGTAGTCACAGTGCGGACATTTGTGCGATTTGCTGCCCGTGTGACGAAGCATGTGTCGCTTCAGTTGACCCTTGAGACGTGCCTGGAAATCACACTGATCGCAGCCAAAGCGTTCGCTCTCATGCGAATTGAGGTGCCTGAAGAAAACAAAAACTGTTAAATATTCGCACTGCTAGTAGTCGAAGCCATATTTAAAATCTTGAACTTGATTAGGCGGTAAATTCCAGTGGCGGCGGCTGTCGCAGAGCAACGCAGCCAGCAACAACTAATTGCTAATTTCGCATTCGAATCGCACGCCCGAAATCAAAATACGAATAAGTTGGCAACTCGCGCCGCTTCAAAAGGACAACAGGCAATCGACAACGTTTGCGGTTCTCAGTTGCGGTGTGAGGGTGTGGATAAGGGGCAAGAGACAAGGGAAAGAGAGGCTGGACTGAAAACCGTCTACTCAGATGTAGATCTGTTTTGGTAAACTGCATCAAAGCACTCGCTTTGCTCGGGTATTTCTGACTAAAATATACGCTATTTTCAAGTCAGTTTAACCATTCTTAGCTATTAATATAATGCTTTGATTTATAGACGATTGGTACGCAAATTAATCTCTTTTAAATAGAAATAAAACATTAAAAACAATATATAAGCCTTTCAAAGCAAAAATAAACAAGCGCTTATCTTCATTTGAAAAAATTTACTTCAGTTTAACCTTTCAAAATTTTAAGCTGATCTTCAATGTCTAGAAAAAAATTGATTTCTATTCAAAGCAAAAACAAACCATATTTATATTCCCAATTTGCATATTCTTAATTTTCGAATCTCTGATCTTTATTTAAAAAATGTACTTCAGTTAAAAACCTTAAGCTGATCTTCTATGTGTAGATATAGATTATTTTTATTCAAAATTTATTAATCTTAATTTTAGATGATTATTGCTTACAAAAAGGTTCGTTTCTATTCGCCACATATATTTTAAGATGTGCTGATCCTCGATTGAATCGATTGTGTATAGCTTGAAAATTCACAAAGCAGATATCTCTGCTTATATGCCTAACTTTCGATGATGGCATACACGACTGTAGGGTGCACACAGTTACGCGGCTTCAATTACGACGACGACCCAATGCCAATGCACGGCTTTTGGAGATGCTTCTGGCAGAGTCTGGCAAAAAAAAAATTCAACAAAAAAAAAAAAAAAAAATACCCAGAAGCAAATTCGGGGCCTTCGGCTGACGCTCATTTGTTGCTGTTGCTGTGGCTGTTGTGTCCACTCCAGTTATCAGCTACTGTCCAAACCGAGGACTCACAATTAATTGCCAATGTTCTGCGTGGCCGCGTCGAATTGGAATCTGTGTGAAATCTCAAGCAGAGTTTAAGTTGCAGCCTCGATAGAGAGAGAGCGGACAAACAGACTCTGTGACTCTGAGATGGAAGCCGAGTCAAAGACGAAGACGGAGAACAAGACTGAAGACAGAGGTGGAGACAGAGACGTTTGTCGTGCGGTTCATGCGCACTCGGTAGGCTTAATTAGCGGCAAGTAATGGAGCCGCTCATTGCTGTTGCTGTTGTTGTGGCAGTTGCATATTCGTGCCACGCTGCAAGTTGTAGGAGTTGTAGGACTTGCGTCTCCTTTGAGCGGCCGACAACTCGTCGATCGTACCAAATACTGAACGCATTTTAGAGACCCGGCTTTGAATTCCACAACAGGCCGCACTTTTTCTCTTCTTTGTTGTATTTTGATAGCTAATTGAAGATCTTGACTGCGAGTTAAGCATATCACAGTTCGCGCTTCTTGCCACTTCTGTGCGGGATTTATGCATCCCATTTTAATGAGAGTCGCGCAATTATTTAAAATTGTTGAGCGTAAACAACAGTCTTCGTTCAAGTTTGATTGAAGATTGATTCATTTTTCCATACTTCTTCTTAATTTTTTTTTGCTTACATTCTCGACATATTTATTTGTGAGTAATTAAAGTATTTTTGGGTTTTTTAAGAATGAACTAAAAATACTATAAATCGGAGCAAAACAATACGATGTTTTCAACTGCTCAAGTAGATCGCATTAACATTAGCTGAAAGATTTTTTCGCCCTATGTAATCGTAAGCAATGGAAATAGAGCTCTATATATATAAGGTTGGCCAAAAAGTCTTGCGGTATTTCCGATAGGTGTCTTTGCAAGCGCGTAGTTCTAGTTCTATTCGTCGCATCGGTTCATGCTATACCTTTTTGGAAAGCGCTTTTCATGCGCTAACACGCGTTTGATTTATTGTTGTTTGTCATGAGTCGTTCGTGAGTTATAGCGTCACAAACATGGAGAAAAATAAAGAGAAAATATGGCATATTTTACAGTTCTACTACGATAAAGGCAAAAATGCAACTCATGCTGCCAATAAAATTTGTGCAGTTTATGGACCCGATACAGTTACCATTTCCACCGCACAACGATGGTTTCAACGCTTTCGTCCTGGTGCGGAGGTGGTCGAAGATGCGCCACGGTCCGGAAGGCCTGTCGTCGAAAATTGCGATAAAATCGCTGAATTGATCGAAAGAGATCGGCATAGTAGCGCCGTAGCATCGGCCAAGAGCTGGGCATGAGTCATCAAACCGTTTTAAACCATTTGAAGAAGCTTGGATTAAAAAAGCTCGATGTATGGGTGCCACACGACTTGACGCAAAAAAACATTTTTGACCGTATGGATGCATGCGAATCGCTTCTGAATCGCAACAAAATCGACCCGTTTTTGAAGCGGATGGTGACTGGCGATGAAAAGTGGATCACTTACGATAACGTGAAGCGCAAACGGTTGTGGTCGAAAAGCGGTGAAGCTGCCCAGACGGTGGCCAAGCCTGGATTGACGGCCAGGAAGGTTCTTCTGTATGATTGGTGGGATTAGCAGGGAATCATCCACTATGAGCTGCTCCCCTAAGGCCAACCGCTCAATTCGGACCTGTACTGGACCGCTTGAATGCAGAACTCATGCAGAAGAGTCCATCCTTGATCAACAGAGGCCGAATTGTCTTCCATCAGGACAACGCCAGGCCACACACAACTTTGGTGACGCGCCAGAAGCTCCGGGAGCTCGGATGGGAGGTTCTTTTGCATCCACTGTATAGTCTGGATCTCGCACCAAGTGACTACCACCTATTTCTGTCCATGGCGAACGAGCTTGGTAGTCGGAAGTTGACCACAAGAGAGTCCTGTGAAAATTGGCTCTCCGAGTTTTTTGCCAATAGGGAAGCGAGCTTCTATAAGAGGGGCATTATGAAGTTGGCATCTCGTTGGGAACTCGTCATCGAACAAAATGGCGCATATTTGACTTAAATCGCATTATTATAACCAATTTTATGAACAATTGAAAATTCAATAAAAATACCGCAAGACTTTTTGGCCAACCTTATATATTAGTTGCGGCAATACAATAAATAGTGCAGCATTGAATTGCTTGCCACATGCAACTTTGCAATATTCAAATTGCAACTGCAAAAAGAAAAGAGTACAAAAGACAACGCCAAATGTTGTCCCCACCAAAGCGATCGCAACGAGGCGACGCTGCACGTTCACAACTACACAATAAAAAGAGAACAAGTAAGAAAGCTACAGTAGAGTGTGCTCGACTGTGAGAGTCCCGATATATCCAGCACAACTGTGCGGAATTTATTTTAATTATTTTAAAATATAGCAAACAATATACCACAAAAATACTAATATCTTCAGCACATATTTGGTATATTGTTGAAATACTCGATTATAAATATACCTATTTGGTATATTTACCGCTGTGCTGTATTAATTTTAAAATATACCAAATAATATATTAAAAACTACTAAAATATACTGAATGTCATATTTTGTATATTGTTGAAGTACTCGATTATAAATATACCTATTTGGTATATTTACCGCTGTGCGGTATTAATTTTAAAATATACCAAATAATATTCCACAAAAATGCAAAAATGTACTGAAGGTCATATTTGGTATATCGTTGAAGTGCTAGATGTGAAATATACCTTTATGGTATATTAATTATACCAGATTGTGTACCATACAGAAGTATTTTTGAACTAATTTATTAATTTTATGCGATCGCAATCAATTTCTCAGGAATCATAAATACTAAAGTTATTGATGTCTTTACCAAAATTAGCAACTCTAGCTTCAAAATTATACATGTTATTCGATGTTTTCGGTTTTGTATGGCGGAAGTGGGCGTGGTAAACAAACAACAAACTTGATCTGCGGGCAAACATTACAAGTGCTGTCATAAACAAATTCTATCTCTATCTTTAATAGTCCCTGAGATCTAGATGTTCATACGGACGGAGAGACAGACAGACGGACGTATCTACATGTATCGCCTCGACTGTTGACGCTGATCTAGAATATATAAACTTTTTTGGATCGAAGATGCCTCCCTCTGCTATTACAAACTTATAATACCCTTCTACTCTTTAGCTAGAGAGTATAAGAAAAAGACCACTCGCAACTTCTCTCTGTGTGTGTGTTGCAGATTGGACTTGGGGCGGACAGCTGCACAGTGGCAGTGGCAGACAACGGTGGCACTGCCATTGCCAGCAATTGGCCCTGAACGAGCCGAAACGTCGTCGCACAGATCGAACGCTGTCGCTGCTGCTGCTTGCGAAGGAGGAGCTGCAACTTGCAACTTGCAACAGGAGGCAGCTGCAGCAGCATTGAGACGGGCAGCGCATTGGAAATATTACAAGAATTCAATGCGCATATCAAAGGCGATCGATAAGTCACGATTTTGTGGTTCGACTCTCGGGCAACTTGCTTATTTCCCCATTTTTCCCCACTTGGCTCCACATTTTGATGTGGCAAGCAGCTTCTTGTTGTTGTTGTTGCTTTCATCAATTTATGCAATTGCCGTTCAAAGCCTGCAATTATGGATGACATTTTTGCTCTTGTTGCTACTTTTTTTTTGTATTTATATTCCCATTTCCATTTTGCTTGTACAATTTTTTGTACCTTAGAAAAAGAAATGTGGGTAGCGGGCTGCTTAGCTTTGATTTGAGTAATCTGAGAATAAATACTGCGAATAATCAAGGAAAAAGCCAGACAATATTCTCGAGTCGATTTTGAGATTATTAATTGTGCTTTCGCTACATTCTACAATATGCAATTTGCTTATTTAGTTTTAGTCATCTGCCAGCTCTCATTTCTTAAACTCAAACCGAAGTGCGTCGCAATGAAAAACAACTTATTTTCAATTTTAATCGCATTGCTTGCCGTCCAAAAAAGCAACGCGGTGAGTCATTAAGCTCATCATCATCGTTGTAGTGATAACAAAATTCGATTCTCTTTTTTAGAACTGTGAAGAATCTAGAGAACTTGAATCAACTTGCGGCAAATATTGCTTTAAAGTCGTTAAGCCTTTCTTGGACCATATGAAGATGTGCCAAAGCAGAGCCGATGACATCGAAGATAAGCGACAATCGAATACCCTCGAAAATCTCACCGACAGCATTGACGAACTACGCAAAACGGTCAACGAAGAATTCAAATCTATTAATCGAGAGATGAGTTCGCGACACGTTGAAACTATTCCAGAAAAGCTTTTACTATTAGAAAAAAAGTCACAGGCACCAATAGAACAAATATTTCAGAAAATCGGTGCAAAATATTACTACATTGAAAACTCAAAGAGGTTGAATTGGTTCTCTGCTTGGCACGAGTGCCTCAAAATGGATGCACACTTAGTGAGTCTACAAAGTGAAGATGAACGCAATGCAATTATTTCGAAATTAACTGCAAGTACCTATTGGATTGATGTCAACGATATTGAGACTGAAGGTGAATATATATCCCTTAAAACTGGAGAGCAGGCGCCATTCCTCAAATGGCATTCAGGCGAACCGAATAACATGCAAGATGAAGATTGCGTTCTACTAATTCGTACCCAAACTTCATATTATCTGATGATCGATGGTCGTTGTGTCTCTGAATGTAACTTTATTTGCGAAAGGAAATAAAGACTTTAGAGTATTTGAATATTCACTTTTAATAAATCTATAAAACATGCACGAAAGTGTATACTAAAATTGTTTTTTTAAATAAATCAACAAATAATTTTCCAACACTTGTTTTTAAACTGCTGATAAGGAATATATAAGTTTATATATTGTATATAAATAAACAATTTTCCAACACTTGTTTTGAAATTGCTGATAAAGAATATATATAATAAAATATATATATAATATGTATATATATTATTTATATATAAAGATTACAAGTTATTGACACGTCTCAGGTTATTTGATAAGGAATATTTTTATAATACAATACAGTGAAAACTCTTTTGTCAGAACACTGAAAATCGAACAACTTTCGTCAGCTAGTGGAAAAAAATGTTAATTTAAAAGAGAAAAAAATAATTATGAAAATTGAACTATAGAGAGTGTTCATTAAAAGTGGTGGCTCACTTAACGAGTTTTCACTGTATTCAACGATGTCAAATTGGCGGATTTCGTGACAACTTTTTGCATGTGCTTCATTCGTCTGGCAGCTTTCAATTACAAAATACAAACGCGGAAAGTCTTAATCTATTGTTATAAAAGTTAATATTGCAAGTAAACAAATATAAAATAAACACAATGAAAATCGTTTTATTTTCGATTTTGATCTCAGTACTTGCCGTGCAAAAGTGCCAAGCAGTGAGTTTTCTTAATGTAGTGTATCATCAATAAATTGATAACAACAAATCTTGGTTCTCTTTTGTAGAACTGCCAAGAATTGCGAGAGCTTGAATCAACTTGTGGTCGTTATTGTTTTAAGTCGTTGCATCCGATCTTGGAGCACACTCGTGTCTTGCAGAGCAGAATCAATTACTTGGAAGCTATTGAGGACTCCAAGACTCAAGAGAAGTTGGATAATATTGAGCGTTTATTACATAAAACTATCGATCCAATTCAAGCATTGCCATTTGAGAAAATTGGTTCAAAGTATTACTATATTGAGCATGACGACGAGGTGAATTGGTTCAAGGCTGCACACAAATGCGCCGAGTTAGGTGGACATTTGGCGCATCTACAAAATGATCATGATCTTGAGGTATTGAGTGGGAAGTTAAAAAACAGATTTTACTGGATCGATATCAATGATTTGGCTAACGAAAGTGAATATATTTCACTGACGTCTGGTCTAAAAGCGCCATTCTTAAAATGGTATTCCCCTGGTGAACCGAACGATGCAAACTCCAACGAAGATTGCGTGCAGTTGCGTGAGGTGGATAAAATCTATACGATGAATGACATTTCTTGCTATGATAAGTGTAACTTTATATGCGAGAAGAACAAGCCGTAAACTCTAGTACCGAAACATAGTTCATTGTTATACAAAATTTAAGTATCTGAATTGAAACTTGATTGAAATAATTTACTTTGTTATTTGCCATACTAAATAATTTGAAAGAAAGAGTTAATTTTAAAGAAGTTTCAATTTTCATTAAAACCTTTATCTGCAAATATATACTCCATTAAATACTAAAAATATATTGAAGTATATATTTGCTATATCGATATACTATCGCGTCTTCAAAATATACCACATTATCAACTCAAAATATAAGAGATACCAAATTTATATTCCGAAAATATACTTAAAATATACCGAAAGTAAATATATTTGGTATATAGATATACTATCACGTCAAAAATATACTATAGTCTTCAAAATATACCATTATCAACTCAAAATATCAAATTATTTCTTAAATAAGTTCTAAAATTTTACCTAACTAACCAAATAAATATTGTAAGTACTAAAAATCAGTGCAAATGAATTGTTGCTGAAAAAGTTTTAAAGTCAATGGCAACTCACCTCTTTAAGTGCTGCGCACTTTTGCCCACATATTTGCAATTGTTGTGGGAACACTTGTGACTGCCCTCGGCATGGGAGAGCAGGTGCGTTTTCAGGGCTGCACTGCGAAAGGTTGAATAGTGGCAGCCCTCAAAATGACAGCGAAGACTGCGCTTGAGATCAGTGTGAAGCATTTCGTGGTCCTTCAACGAGGATCTGTAAGAGAAAAATTGTAGAGCATGCTTAGAGAGAGAGAGAGTGAGAGAAAGATGTTACATCACATTTATTTATTCTTTTTGTTTTGTTGTATTTCGCATTTTATTTGAACATTTTTTAATTACATTAAATCAAAGCAAAAGTAATTCGCACCAAAGTCACGTCGCATGCAAAGGCACGTTCAATGGGCACAGAGACACGAACCTGAACCGACCTACCGACCATGTCCATGTCCATGTCCCAGTCTGTGTCCATGTCCATGTCCATGTCCATGTCCAAGTCCGTGTCCACTCAAAAAGGTCCGGTCGAGTTGTCGGCCCACAATTCAAATGCAAACTCGTAGGCAAAACTTTTCTGCACATCAATTACAGATGCTAATTAATCGAAACAGCTGAGAGTCGTCGTCGTTATCATCGTCATTGTTGTTGTTGTCGTTATTGTCTAAGGCCAATGCTCACTTTAAATTCGTCGGACATTTAGGGTTTCTATGTAGCACATATAGCTTCAATTGAAATTGAATCTACAGCATAGTTGAAATGATTTAAAATAACAATCACCATAGTCAAGTGCACTTAAAGTCATGCATCTGGTGTATTTTGTATTTAGTACTATATCGATATACCAAATATAGTTTATTTCAGTATTTTGGTATATTAGTTTGGTATATTACGAGAATACTATATGGTTTATTTGGTATTTGGTACTATATACATATAAAAATACTAATTTATGATATATTTTAGTATTTTTGGTATATTAGTTTGGTACATCGTGAGAATACTACATGGTTTATTCGGTATGTAGTGATATGACAATATACCAAATACAGCTTTTGTCGCATTTTAGTATTTTCGGTATATTGTGAGAATACTGTTTAGTATATTTGGTATGCATTACTATATCTAATGATATATTGAAGTATTTTTGGTATATTGTGAAAGTAAAGCCTGGTATATTTGGTAAGTAAGAAAATCTGTATTTATTTGTTCAACACATCAAAACAAATAAAACACTTTAGAAGGAATATCAATTTATTAGAAATACGTTTGCGTAATAAAGTAAATTATTATTAAATAGAAAGTCACTTGTCTTTAATTTAATACAGATTGCAATGCTGTGCTTAGTTTTCTGCTCACATTTGAGCGCATAAATATTGAAAGTGTTAATTTCCGTTGCTCATTTGGAATTTATGTGACGTTGGTTGGGCATATAGAAAAAGATTCTTCTTAATAATGCGCGACATTAACAAAGTTTCAATCTTTAATCTAAATTCCTCTTAACGGCAACAATGCTAGCGACGATATCAGGTAGTTGTTGTTGTTGTTAGGGTGGAAGGGGGAAACATTGTGCTTGGAGGCGTGGCCAGGCTGGTGTTGGAGACATTGTCATGCATTTCTAATGATGCCGTCGCGTGGGCGTCGGCAACAACAACAACAACAACAACAACAACGACAACAAAAACGACAACGACAACGTTGGCGTTGATATGTGAAATGTCACTTTGTATGGAGTTTGAATAGCAACGACAATGACAACGACAACGACAACAGGATGATGATGGGCGTGGCAGGCGGGTGGGCGGTGGACAACAGCAAGTCGATGCTGGCGTTTGAGACTTGACAAAAGGATGCCATTTCACCTGCAGGAGTTTTCCCGTAAATTGTTGTTGTTGTTGTTCATGTTGCTGCTGTTGATGTTGCTGGCGTGCACACTGGGATAATGTCGTCGACGGCAACAACAAATGAAAGCAAAGCGAATTAGATGCAACAACGACAACAACAAAATTATCTTTCGCTTCGCTCTTTCGTTCGTTCCTGTATTTTCAGTTATAACATTAACTTTTATTTCCTCAACTGCATTTTACGCTTCCTCTTATTTTGCTTCTTCTTCTTCTTGCCCGCTTTTCAGTTCAGTTCGTTCTCAAACTTCTCCAGCTTTAACTGTCTGTCTCACTAATTCGCATCTCTTAGATACTTATTTCCATCCACGAATTCCAACTGTCATTAACGTAAATTGAATGCTTCCAACATTTTCGGGAAAATACGAAAACTTAACTATTTATATAGTACAGCAAAACGCTTTCTAATATGAAATTGATTTGAGTATAAATAAGTTAATGATATATGTAACATATATTAAATTAAAACCTAGAATGTTTTACAGTCAACAGAATTTTAAGTAAAATTGGGTGCTATCTTTAGTTTTATTTCTAATCAAGTAAGAAAACTAAAGTCGAGTGTGCTCGACTATGAGATACTCGTTACACATTGTGAAACAGTGCGGTATTAACTTTAAAGTATACCAAATTAATATACAGCAAATTACTAAAATTATACCAAATACTATATTTGGTATATTTATATAGTACTTAATACAAAACATACCATAAAAGCAAAAAGAGTGCGGTATTAACGTTAAAGTACACCAAAATAATATATCACAAAAATACTAAAAAAAAAAAATAAAAAAAAATAAAAATAAATAAAGTACTCTAAAGGGCAAAATATACCAGATTCACAGCCAAAGCTATTTAGACGCGTTTCTTCCATGTACATAAATAAAATAAATAACCTTTACATAACTTCATGACATTTCGATAGTCAGTTCTAAAATGATCGCAATACAAGTTGAAAAGAAATAAACAAAGCATTTTTCGCTATTATGATGATTGTACTATGTATGTCTCTTTAAAGAATTAAAAATTTTGTAATGAATGAAATTTATTTTGTGTTTCTTACTTAGTCACACAAACTTATTGAGAGATAAGAAAATAAAATCAAGTCTAATCGCTTTTGCACAATTTCTGAAATCTGTCAAAATATAAATATTGAAAATGTCATTCATTGCATAAAACATTTAAAATCAAAACACGCCTTGCAGCAAGCGCCGCCTTTCAATGTGAATATGCATAAGGATAAGAATAAGAATGTGACTGAGGATGAGGATGAGCTGGTAGCGAGGCAACTTCGTTGCGATTAGTTGACGAAACGTTTCACGCCTGGCGACGAAAACTTTGCCCTTTTGTTCTGCAGCCAATGGCTGGGTGTGGAAGTCAAAAAGGGGAGCTGAAGAAAGGACTGCTGCCTTCAAAGTCGAACTCAAGTCTACAGAAATCAGCCGAGAGCAACACGAGAGAAGCAGCAGCTGCACGCGGCAAAGAAGCTGTTTGGCTTTGGGCTGGCGGTGTTGTGTCAACTTTTGCACGCCATCCATTAGCAGAGGAGGCAGCAGGAGCTAAGGACATGGCTGGCTGGATGGTTGGCGGAAGCCCAAGACGCTGAGCAAACATGTCGCGGGTGCGGCAGCTGCAGGTGCAAATGTGTCCTGCTGCTGCTGCCTGCTCATTGTCAGCTGCAATTCCTTGTGTCTTGCCTCCATTTAACTCCCAACTCCAACTCCATCTCGCATCTGAACTGCTTCTTAGACAATCGCATGTGTAGTCGTCGTCGTTGTCGCAGTCAATGGTGTTGTGCTCTGTCTTTGGCATTGTTGTTCCCAAAACTCGCATAAATATTTATGACAGCCTTTTGCTTGTCTTCCTTGTCGTGTCTTCTGTGTTAGTGTGTGTGTGTGTGTGTGTGTGTGTGTGTTGGTTTGGCACAAGTTTTGTGCCGCGGGTGTTAGTCACCAGTGCAGCGACAGCTTCCGGTGTCACTCACAAGGATGTGCTCAAGTTTTCGCCAGTCAAGCTTTCACTCTCCCTCCCTTTCTCCCTCCTCCTCCACATCTACTGGCATCCAATCCTTGTCCAACTTTCATGTAATTGGTACGTAAGTCTTGTGCCACATCGTCTTTTGCAGTTCTCCAAAGTTGTTGTTCGCTTGTGCGACATTAGCTGGATTTTGATGGTTCGTCCTGTGCTGCATGTGAAATTAGTTTTTATCAAGCTACAGTGGGCGTGGCTCCACACACATTTATGCCCCATGTGTAATTAGGGAAGTGCTACCCAAAAACACCTTTTATTCATTTTCGTTGGCTTATCTGCGAGGCGGCAGCACAACTTGAAGCGTCGCCGGAAATTATCGTTAAATGTCTTACGTCTCACCTCTAACCCCTTGCAATTTTTTTATTTCATTACGAACGCACCTGATATCCAGATCGCTTCTATGCATATTATTCCTATCTCATATAAAGACTCTAAAATAACTTATTTACGTACAGATTTTAAATAATAATGCATAGGAATTATATACTGGATGAAATGCTCGACGAAATAAAGCATTTTTAACAAGATTTTAGCGGGGATATTTCAGGTATGTATTCAGTATAAAGTCGTTAAATTGATTAATGTTATTTAGGAAACAATTTTATATTGTAAGAAAAGCTTTTACAGTAAGGTTTTAGTTGATTTTGTTAAAATTATTTAGTATATTTTATATTCAATGGTATATTTTTGTCTTTGGTTTATTTTAATATTTTTCAGTATATTGCTATAGTTGGTATATTTTATATTCAATGGTATATTTTTAACGCAGTAGTACATCCATATATCAATTATAGTTTTCGGTATATTTAAGTATTTTTCGGTATATTAATTTGGCAAATTTTATGTATTGCTCTTATTAAAAATGGAAAGCGGGTAACTCACAGTTGAGCACACTCGACATTCTTACCGCCTTTGGCGTATTTATTTCATTCTGTGTAATTTATATTAATTTTTTAAAAGCACAAATAAGCTCAAGCATTAATTATATGATTCCAGGAATCAATATGCATACAGACATTTTATGACGTACTAATTTCAACCTTTTAAACTTTTGATTACGAGTTGTTTACGCTTTGTCACACGATTAAGTGTGTGCTCTACTGGTGATAAGAAAAGGAAAATACATACATAAAATACACATTCAAAATTGAATGAATACGAAATAGACATAGTACGGCCTAACTTTATACACTCTACATAAAGTAAAGATTATATAAATTAAACAAATTCTGTTTATACATAAATATAAAATCAAAAATCAAATGGATGCGAAATAATATTTGACAAAAAAAATCATCATACATGTTTGATGTCCTGATAATTGGTTGAATTTAGTAGTTGTTCCGTTAAGAAAAAAATGATATCTTCCAAAATATACAAAAATTCCTATATAAAGTATTAACAATTCTTAACATTCAATGGCATTAAAAGTCGGTGCGCTTATCGACTTTATACTATATTTCTTATATATATATTATTTATATAATATATATAATACTTATATACTATAAATCATATTGATGAAATACGAAATATAGTACAGCTTGGCTATATATGCTGTGCATTATCGGCATTTAGTTTGAAATGAATATTTATTAAGTATGCCTCTGCTAATGTATGTCAACTTAATTAGTTACTTTGATATCCTGAGCAAATTTACTTTTCTTTTACTTGTGACAGACAACGAATCTTTTATCACAATTTGGATTGTTTTGATTCAATGTGATTCAACCTTTGCTGGCGAATTCAAACAACTTTTAAGGTCTAATTAGCCAAGCTAATATGCTAAAAATATACTTAAATATACCGAAGGCTGTATTTAGTATACCGATATACAATTATATGAGTATTTGTTTTGTTTTTATTGAAAATGGGTAGAGGGTTACTCACAGTCACAGTGTGGCTTTCAACAGTCAATGAAATTCAAACAACATGTGAAGGGCATACAACTAACATTATAATATCCATTGCTTTAGTTACAATGGGTTTTCATCTTCAACTTCATTTGCTCTTGTGTGATGTAACAGAGTTTAAATGATCCTTAAGCACTCCTTAAATAGTATTTCGACAGCTTAGCCAATCAAACTATTGCCCTGTAAAAAACATAAAATGTTGCTAGGTTCAAATAATACTCAATATTCAATACTCTGCTTGAGTGAGGTCTTGTTTATTGATAACGCATGCCACACAAAAGCAGCAATGTTTAAGAAAAGAGTATTACATTTTCAACACTGAACTAATCTTGAAACTCCTTCTCACAGATAATATTGAAATAACTAGAATCGCACTTAGCATCGCTCATTGCATACACTGAAAATTTATTGTGCAGCTCAACACAACGCTCTTGACCCTTGTTTGGCTCATTTGGAAACCAAGCGAAGAAAGGCGGTGCTTTGCCCGATGTCTTGGATACGTAATCGTCCTCTTTCAGGATATTGTTGATATCCAGCCAATAATCGTTGTTGCTCAGCCGCGGGATGATGGCATTCAGCTCGCTTCGATTCTGAAGGTGCACCAAATGTCCGCCTGTTAGGAGACACAGACGATTCGCTTGAGACCAGTTGAGATAAAGTCCCTCTTCAATCAAGTAGAACTTTGAACCGATTTGCTCATAGGGATATATATCAGCTGGCAATTTAATCGGCAAATCCTTAAGCCTTTTCTCCACCTTGGCCTCCAGTGTTTTAAACCTTTGTTCAATCAGGGCATCGATGTTTGATTCAGAGTTTGGATTGCAATATTTGAGTTCATTTTGCATTGCTTTTGAGTGATCTAACAGCGATTTGACGACATTGAAGCAATAGCCACCACAAGTCGACTCAAGCGCTTTGGATTCCTCACAAGTCTGTCGTATTTATTACAAAAAAAAGAAAAACGCATTTTAGTTTTTAATCGCAGTGTTTTGTTGCGTAATCTCACCGGAACATTCCCTTGAACTGCGAGTACTGCGATTAAAAGCACCAGACCAATAACTCTCATTGTGACTCACAGTTGGCAGACGGCAGCCGACAACTAAAGCATCCGAATGAATTTTCAAACTATTTAATAGATTTCAATAATACACGTTTCTTCATACCCGGCAAACATTACGAGCAAGTGTGTATTAAGTTTTCGAACAATATATACCAAATATAGTATTTATAGTGGTATTTATTCGGTATTTAATTTGGTATATTTTATAAATAATAATTACGCTTTTACCGTGGGTGTAAAACATTGTTTTGAAATAGTTTATTAAAACAATTTATATTGCAGTTTTAATATTTTAGATTTTAAGCCGGGTATCGCACAGTCGACTAAGAAAGAACTACTTTAGGTTTCTTACACGATTATAAACAACATTTAATATATATGTTATCACTTTCGACTCTCTGCTATCAGCGCTTATTACGTGTGAAACAATCAGTTTTAGTTCAAGTTTGCGACATTTGACTTATTATACCCTAGATATTTGTGAAGTGTTGAAGGGGACTTGAGTTTCTACACTCGTGTATAAAATGCTCGACTGATGCATATTCTGTATTCAGCATTAAGATTAACTCGCACTAATTTTCCATTAATTCCCAATCTATTCTTTAGCTGCTAAAATTCGACAAATTGAATTGAAAGCCTGAGATTATTGAACTGTTTTCATGGAAAATAAATGAAAAATGTAATGAAAAAATCCGTATAAAATATAGGGTATCACAAGTGTTCTTAATTGCACAGGATAGACGATGAAAATGGAATGATACACAATGAGGTATGTATAGAAATTTGGTATATAACAATTTAAAAAAGTTAGTTATGTTAAATGGTGATATTGTCAGATCAATAGATGGATAGATAGATGCTAGATATTTTAAAAGATGACTATTCTGCCTCAAATTAAACTACAGCTATCTTTTCTTAATTCTCTTTTATGGATAGCTGTGTAAGCTCAATCGAAAAGGTCTCCATTTGATAAACATTTATGCATGCTGACGTGATGCTCACGAGTTGATGCCACAGACAGCAGTATAGAAAGATACGACATGGCTTGGCTGCGACTTGCCAATGAGCATCAACAACAACAGCGATTGAAACTCAGTACAAATACAAAACAAGAGCAGAACACACACACACACATGTTCTGCTGACGGGGGCCGGACCACAAAAACCGAACAATGTCCGACTCAATTTCGCAGATTCATAAAAGTGAATGAATGCGCTGGCTGGCGAGAGTTGAGCATGCCAATCCCTTAAATCGATGGATCGAGCGAGTGTGTTGGCATTGGAAATGGGAAATCAAGTTTTGTGAAATTGACTCTCAAGTGACGACTGGACCTAGGACTAGGGAAATGGGACGTGGGACGTGGAAGTGGTGTGATGGAGAGAGACCATTAAAATGAATTGCACTGCACTTTGTGCCATCAACAGAATCAACTCCGGGAGAACGAATGATGCAGCATAGAAATGACTTAAAATACAAAATAAAATAAACTAGAAACGCAGACATAGAAAGCTACAGAATAAGACGAGAGTAGAGAGAAAAGCAGTCGAAGCAGCGGCAGCAACAACTACGAATTGGAAATGCGAAATGCCAAAAGAATCCGATTCCTATTCCGAAACAGCACAGAACAAAACAGAACATTGCACGCCATTTCAATAAAAGTGAATTGCCCAACGACGACGACGTCGACGACGATGGATGAAAATGAGCAAGAGAAAAAGAGGTTGAGGATGGAGATGAGAATGAGGACGTGAGCGCCTCAAACTTTAGACTGATGCTGATGCTGGCAAAGTATCCGCACAGGACCCATCTAAACAGCCAGTGAGCAGACTCTAGTCAAGCTAGTGATGTGCTCGTGACACGAATTAATGAGAAACGAATTAGCTATACGATATATACGAGTAAATTTATATGAATATGATTATCTGACCAGCTATAATATAACTTTCAATATTGAGGTTTAATTATAAAATATGATCTTTAGGAATTATTATTAAATTTAATTTGATAATATACTAATTGTTTGTTTGTCATTTGAAATACCTTTTAATATAACACAAAAACATTCGATATTGTTTATGAGATTATCTTGCTAAAAGAAATATAATTTTTCTGTAGGCTGTAAATTTTCTAACCAATTTAACTATACTAATATGTATATAATATTCATATCAACTTGTAGTTGGTAATGCTAGTGTTCTATATTCTTAAATGATTTATATAAATACATATTATATATTTAACATATTAGCAAAATTAAAAAAATAAAAGAATTACATAAAAATTTCATTAGAGAAAAATATAAAATATTTCGGTATTTAAAAGATAATTCATTTATAATTTTTCCCAAAGAAAAATGTAATAGATTGAGTAATCTATAAAATATATATCAAATCTATATAGTTCAACATTTTGGTATGAAAACTCAATACATAAAAAGCTAACAACTTTATATAGTTGTCATGTCACGTTGCCATCTCTAGCGTCGCTGGTAGCAGCAACCCGCCGTCAGCAGCCGTAAAAGTTGAGTTAGTTCAAGTCTGGAATTCCGGAAGTGAGCTGCGCTGCGTTGCGTTTCGTTGTTGACATGACTGACGACGTCGCGTCGTCCTTTTCTCAACGGCGAATTGCGACTGCGGCATGCTGGAAACTTTTGCTGGCACTGGCAACCCACTTCCCTTCCACGTCCCCATCCCTTTCCCGTTTTCCCAGTTCAGTGTAATCTTGCAGCCAGTTGATCTGCGAGACTCGGGCTCCTTGGCTGGCCACTTGGTCTCGTTAGTCGTAAAAGCAAAGTATCTACATCAAAGCGCGCACGACAATAACTTCAAATGAGCATTTTAATAAATTTTTCAAATAATCACTTGAAAAGTGGAAAATGCTCTCTCTCTCTCTGCATTTTCTCCTTTGCTTTATGCATTCAGTTATTCCCAGTCAAACTTCAGACTCAGACTCAGATTCAGACTCAGAGTCTCAGTCTCAGCCGTCGACTAGCTGCAATTCAACTTAATGTTTGCTTAAGGAATTAGTTGCAACTTGGCAGCGAGCATCAACTATAGGATATGGATATGAATGTGAATGTGAATGCAGGACGTGAACGAGGAGCAGCAGACGTCATCACATCGTACAGACTAAAAGAAAACTTATGATTAGTTACGACTGAGACGTAATTGGATGCCTAGATTTGGATCTGTTCACGCCAGAGAAGCATTCTCAATCCCCTCATCCTCTCGAACTAACTTGAGTCACAATGAATGCAGCGAGTCTTTGGGATTATTTAATATAAATACGAGATTAAAATACAACTACAATGTGTATAATAAATTAAGTAATCAACATAAACAAATCGGGGAATTTCTCTTAAACTGTCGTGATTAATTTATTGCGACCTTTTGAAATACATAATTAATAATAAGTATACTAATTGGATGATTTGTGTCAACATTTGACATCGAATTTGTTTTTATTTTGAACGCAGATAAGATTACTATTTACGATTACGATTACGAAATTTGTTATTTATTATGTTTTTAAAAAATACCGGCTGATGACGGGTCTTGATTGATTTGGTTGACAATCTGGTATATTTTGAATAATATACCTCAAAATACTAAAAATATACCGAACATTGTATTTGGTATATTGATATACCAAATACAATAGGCCAAATAAAAAATTTAAGGAAAACATTGCCACATTATTTTCAGAAAATACCAAATGAATATCGCAAAAAATACTAAAATTATACCAAAGACTATATTTGGTATACTGATATACTGCTGAAAAATACTATAAATATACCGAAGGCTATATTTGGTATATTGATGTACTACTTAAAAATGTATATATTTAAGGCTATATTTGGTATACTGATATACTACTGAAAAATACTATAAATATACCGAAGGCTATATTTGGTATATAGATATACTACTAATTGTTAACGAGGAATATTTTGAGAATAATACAGCAATATTTTGTTTTTATTGACTTGTTTTGTCGACTTTCTTAATTGTATTTAATGTATGTTAAGAGTATCTGCAAATCGATGTGTCTAACAACATTGATAGACCATCTGCGTTGAGTATTGAATTGCATAAGGAAATTATTTTGCAACGCAATCAAATATAGTAATAGTAAACAAAAACATTTACTACGAATGCAACGATATTTTAGCAGCGTAAACAAAACTCAATGTGCTGACTCATCCGAAAATGATGTATTTAAGACTCTCCCATTCAAAGGGATGCTTCAGTCGTGATCTACATTTCAATAGCAACAAGCATAGCTAGCAATATCACAATGCAAGCCGGAATTATTTGGAGTATTATTTCGCTATGCACATTGCGCATCATACAAGCCAACGATTATATAGACCCTGAAGACTATCGAATTATCGAATTTCCTGAATTGGCAACCAGATGGGAAGCACACTCCCTTTGTGAACTAAGTAATGGATTGCTCTTAAGATTGCGAGACAACGAATACCTGGATGCCATTCAGCATCAGTTGAGGCAACCGAGATATTGGCTCGGAAGTCGCAATAGCTATCGACGGATCGGAGTTGGATGTCCAGTAATTGAGCGAAATGATGATTCTACAAGTTATCGAATAAACAAAAGTTCAAGTTGTTCAGCATTGAATAACGTCATCTGCCAGTTAAATTAAGTCTAAATAAGTTGAAGTAAATAAAATGTTGGTGTTAATTGCTTTAAATATTCATTATTGTTGTTGTTATTCAATAACAACATCATAATCTGTTTTGAAATATTTGCGCATTTAGACCAGTTCATATAATGAAATGCCTTTTAAATAAATAACGAACAAGTCCATGATGATTTAATGTTTGGTTATCATCACCATAATTCATCAAGGATATAAAACAAGTAAGAAAGCTACAGTTGAGCACTCTCGACTGTAAGATATTTGCTACGTTTTGAATAAAAGAAAATCAGTATTGCGGTATTATTCCTAAAACATATAAAACTATAAAATACTTAAAATATACTAAATTAATATAGAGCTAGATTCAAAATATATAATTGAGTGCAAAATATTCTAAAACAAAAGTATTTTTGAAGCAACTTCCTAAAATATACGATAAAATACTAAAAATATACCAAATTAACATAGTACTAGATTCAAAATATACCATTGAGTGTAAAATATACCAAACAAAAGCATTTTTGAAGTAACTTCTACAATATTTATTTGATCGCCACCAATTATTGTTTTATATAATACCAACAATTAAATGTATTCTACATTGAATTATATATTTTAATGAATTAAGGTATTTAAGTATTCGAATAACAATTTAACAACTTAAATTTTCAGATTGCACAGAAAGTGTATTTTCGTTTGGGCTTGGCATGAAGACAGCAATTGTTTTGTGCTCATTTGGTTTATATTCTTTGGTGCACTTTTTGGTGGCAGAGCCGCAGGCAGGCTTGATTTGCGAGTGCATTGCATACTTTGTGGCAAGTTGCAGTCCTGCCACATGCCACATGCTACATGTGTGTGCTTCCTACACTCCCACTCACTCTCTTACTTGTTCTTTTTTTTCTTTGCGTAATTTAGCTGGAATGTCCAGCACTTAATGAGTTATTTTTTGGTTACTTATTTGGCAATCGCAGCAAACGCTTTTCGCCCCGGAATTTTTAATTAATGCAAAATGCAAAATTGCACGGATTTCATTTGCAGCGCCTTTTTCATTTGCTGCATCTCATGCTGTTGTGTTCTTTGCTGTTGTGTTCTTTGCATAATGGTCAACTATTTTTGCCTGAAAGGCGACTACACAATAAATTGCATGACATTTTCTCATATGTGCAAAACATTTCACATTGCATCTCCTGAGGCTGTTTTGCTATATACGACTGCTCGTATTATTTTCTGCATTTCTAATTAGCGCACAATTTTGCTTGGTTTGGGTTGAAAGAAACATTTGTAGCACAGTGAATTGCAGTTTTCTTCTGTCTAAAGTAATGTAATATATTTTAAAATTACTAAAGAAACCAAATGGAAGTAACTTGTTAAAGAAACACGACTTCATCAATTAAGTAACTCAACTATAAATCTCATAAAAATAGATGATCAGAGTTTGACTAGTAAGTAAAAGTGAGTTTCCCTTTTCATTTCAATACAAAACTAATACAGAATTTATTTTAATCGCAATAATCTTTCCTATATTTAAGCAAACAAAAAGTTGCATTTTAATAAAAAAAAGACTTTCAAATCAAAACCATTAAAGAAAATTCTTCTTTTCATTTCAATACTACGAAGTCTATTAAAAGACGTAAAAAGAAAATCATACGTATGGAATTAAAAATAAAACTTTTAATAAAGATTCTTAAAGTAAGTTGTTCTATTCATTCCAATGTAGTTTTTTTTTTTAATAACAATAAGCAATAACATTTAATTTCACTGTAGGAAATGAGAACAGTAAAGAAAGTTAAATCAGCAAATGTTGGTAGATCAATATAGCTTGATTAGAGGCTACAATAAGATGTGAACTTAAATGCAATTTGATTAAAGTTTTTGCTTTCGAAACTGAGAATAAAGGCTCTATTGACAAATTGTTTAATATTTTGCCACAAGATGCAGTTCAAATAACTTTTTTTGCATTCAAAACAGAGAATAAAAAGTCTATTGAGAAGTCGTACTTACTTTTTGTTCAATATTTTGCCACAGGTGCCACACTGAAAAGTCTTTCGTGGCTTCTCCGCATTTGTCTTGGGCAACTGCTTCCTCTTAACATTGCTCGGTGTTGCTGTTGTCGCTTGTTCCTGGCGACCATGACCGTGCATGGTAGCCATGTGATTCTTGAGATTGCTGCGCCTCGCAAACTTGGTCGAGCACTCGGCGCACTCAAAGATGCGTTCATCGGTGTGATTCCGCAGATGGGCGCGCAACGAGTGTTTGCGGAACTGCTTCGGACAGAGCGGACATGGCAGCAGCTCGTTTTTGCCAATCGCCGAGTCGCGAGTGTGAAAGAAACGATGATAGAGCAGATCCGATTTGTATTGCGCACTAAAGCCGCATTCATCACAGTGATAAGAATTCGACGGTGGATTGCAATGGCTTGAAGTGGAAGCTAGAGGCGGTTGGCAACTACGTGTGTGTCGACCCAACGCCTGAGCGGACTGAAAGCTGCTGCCACAGCTGAGGCAGGCGTGATTGTCCATGGAATGGCACAGGCGACGATGCTCGACTAGCGCTTGAGGCGTCTCAAAGCTGAGCGCACAACTGCTGCAGCATTGCTTCTTGGCTTCTAGGTTGTCTTTTTCCGTCTCTGGCTGCTGTTCCTCTAGCACTTCGCACAACATTTTCTCCAGTTCACGTTCTGGCTGCCCTGTCCTCATCTTTGGCCGCTTGGGCAGCAGTCGCTTGGCATGCCGCTTGTGCTGCATCAGATTGCGATGACGTCGCGCCTCCATCGGCGTCTCGAACTGCAGCTGACACAGCGCACAATAGTAGCGCGCAAGGCGATGCTTGTGCTTCTCGTGACGCTGCAGCGCCACACGCGATCTCTGTGCCACGCCGCAGATGTCGCAGCGAAAGCGACACTGATACTCATCCGATGCGCTGCCCTGTTGTGTGGCCAACACCTCAACGTGCTCGTTGGCCAGATGCTGACGCAATTGCGCATTGTAGAGAAACCGTTCGCTGCACACTCCGCAACTCAGCAGTCGACGCTGGGCAATGCAAACCGGCACGGATCGATTGAGCGCCAAGAGCACCTCCTTGTGTGTGGCATCCAGCAGATGCTGCCACATCTCCTCGTTGCTGCCACACTCGAATAGACAGTAGCTGCACCAGAAGTCGCCGCCTAACCGCTCGGTCAGCTCCACATGCGAAGCGGAGCGCCAATGAGACTGCAATCAAAAGAGAAGAGTATTTATTAACAACATCAAGGAAATGTTTAAAAATGGTTTCAGAACGAGCTTTAAATATTGACGGCATGAAGAAATCTATAACAAAAAATCTACAGACGAGTGCTCTCGAGTATGAGATACCTGCTACCTATTTTAAATGGAAGCAAAACAGTGCGGTATGTAATAGGTAGAAGAAGGCATCTCCGACCTTATAAAGTATATATATTTTTGATCAGCGTCAACAGCCGAGACGATATAGCTATGTTCGTCTGTATGAACATCTAAGTCTCAGAGACTATCAGGACAGAGATATAATTGTTTTTCGATAGCATTTACTAGAGGTCTTAGTTGCTTTGGCTGACAATCTGGTATACGAGGTGTGTTCAAAAAGTAAGGTGACTTTGTATTTTCAAGAAAAACTATTAATTTATTTATCAATATTTATGTTGTCCCCTTCAAAGTAATCCCCCTCAGATACAATACACTTATGCCAACGGTTTTTCCAATCCTCAAAGCACTTCCCATAAGCACTTTTCGGTATAGCCTTGAGCTCTTGCAGCGATGCAGTCTTTATCTCTTCAATCGTTGCAAATCTCCGTCCATTCATAGGTCTCTTTAGTTTTGGGAACAAGGAAAAGTCACATGGGGCTAAATCCGGTGAATATGAGTAAATCTGGGTCGTCGTTGACGTCATTCAATAGCTCTTGAGCGATGCTCATGCGACGGTTCTTTTGGTCAAAATTCAGCAATTTCGGAACAAACTTCGCTGACACACGACTCATACCCAAAACGTTTGAAAAAATTTCATGGCACGAGCCAAGCGATATACCGACATCTTCAGCAACTTCTCTGATAGTGATTCGACGATTTTCCAAAACAATTTTCGTCACTGCTTGAATGTTTTCATCAGTTGTTGACGTGCTTGGGCGTCCAGAGCGAGGCTGGTCATTGGCATCTTCGCGGCCATCTTGGAAGAGTTTGTACCACTTGTACACATTTTTTTTACTCAGAACACTTTCACCGTATGCCACTGTCAACATTTCAAGTGTTTCGGAGCACTTAATTTTATTTTTTACACAAAATTTGATGCAAATCCTTTGATCCATAATTTTCGATAGCAAAAAATCGCCGAGCTCGCAAAATAACTTGTAACTTTACGCCTCTCACAACCAAACAAAAGAGGATGTTCCATTGAAACTTGGTACAGATGTTAGGGAAGAGTGTACCAATATAACAAAACAAAAAACTGATAATCGAAAATATGTTGCCCGCGAAATTTGAAAAGTCACCTTACTTTTTTGAACACACCTCGTATTTTGCACTCATTGGTATATTTTGAATGTCGTATTATATTTTTGCGGTATATTATTCGGTGTGTTAAAAATAAGTACCGCATTGTTTTGATTTTTATTGGGTAGTTGTGTATTTTACAGTCAAGCACACTCGATGTAGCATTCTTATATGTTTTGTTCTGATAAGGTTGCGAGAAAGTATGTAAAAAATTTCGCAGTTTATTGAGGCTTTATTTTAGAAATGTACTTTTATTTGACGCAATTTCAAATTCTATCATGTTATAAATCATCTGATAAGAAATTTTAATATTTTTTTTATTGACATTTCATCTGAACAACTAAAAATTATTACACCAGAAATTTGATATCAAACAGCCTTCTAAGAATTGTCTTGATTTATGTACGTATATTGTACAAACTTTCTGGGTATATAAACTCTGGTTAAGGGTCCAATAGCTTCAGTTCGATATTTAACTTTGTGCGAGTCAAAATGAACACTTTATTTGTTTGTCTCCTTGCCTCAGTCCTTGTGGTATACGGCAGTGAATATGTAAGTCTAATTCGATTAATGATCGTTACGATGATCTCAAAGTCAATTTCCATCTATAGAATCTTCAGGAGTCGAAGCAGCAAGAGACGAGCTGTGTCAATTACTGCTCGAATATTATAAACCCTGTGCTAAATGTTACGAGGAATCTGCAGAATCAAGTGAATGATTTTAAACATCAAACGAAATGTTTGTCGCAGTTCGAGAATACGAATAAACTGATGGAGGAAAAATTTGCTTCGCAGGATAAATATATTGAACAGAAATTGAAAGACTTGAGCACTGCAAGTGAACAAATTATGCAACAAATAAAATTGCAGGGTAAACAAATCGAGCAACAACTGGAGGTAGTCAAAAAGTTAATACCTGGACCCCCTTATCAGCAGATTGGTTCAAAATTTTATTATATTGAAGAATCTGAAGAACTCAATTGGTTTAATGCAGTCAACAAATGTCGGGCAATGGGTGGACATTTAGTTAGTTTCGAAAATCTAAATGAACTCAACGCAATCAAGCAGAAACTACAAACTGGAAAAGATTATTGGATTGACATCTATGATTTAGCTGAGGAGGGGAAATTTATTTCAGTAGCAACAGGCAAAAAGCCGACGTATTTCAATTGGAAATCAGGGGAACCAAACAATAGCGATGGTGATGAAGATTGCGGTGAATTGAATTCGATTCATGAATACAAAATGAATGATGATACATGTACCAAAAAACAATTGTTTATTTGCGAATTTAGAAATTAATAATATTCAATATATTTTTCTTCTACTACACATCTGTATAATTGAATAGGTTATTTAAGAATTGCTTGTTCGATTGTAGCAACAATTTTTTTTTCAGACAAATTTTGTTTCCTAAAATGTATTTTCTTTTCTTTTCGCTTCTTATGAAAGTGCAAATAATGAAATTGTAATAAAGTGGTTGTTTTAGGAAATATTTCAAAATTGAATTCAGTTTTGTATTAAAAATTCTGATAGTAAGAGCCCGAAAGAAAAGTCTGGCAGACGCTGCTCTGATAACGCATTTAAAATTCAATATATTATATGCTTAGATTAACGAAAGTAAAAGTCAAAGACTGTTCTTGACCTAATTTTAATGACCTCAAGATCAAATACTATAATTACTTATCACAGTTCGCTATTTGCTTTCAATTATGTAATATATTTTGGGTATATAAATTCTGTTTTTGCCAGAACAGCTTTAGTTCAAAGAAAACATCACTGTTTAATATTGTGTGAATCAAAATGAATATAATAATATTTGGACTCCTCTCAATTCTCATTGTATATGGCAGTGAGGAAGTAAGTACTCCTATTAAATCTACCCTTAGATGATCTTAAGTTTCGGTTTCCATTCATAACAAAGAGCTGTCAGGAATCGAGGCAACTTGAATCAACCTGTGGAAATTATTGTTTTAGAGCCTTGAAGCCTATGTTAGATTATACGAAGGCTTTAGAGCGACAAATGACTGATTTTGCTTATGAAAAACAATTTTTGTTGGAGCTGGAGAATACGAAGAAGCTATTAGAGGCCAAATTCGATTTGCAGGATAATACGATTCAACATAAATTTAGAGACTTGAGCACTGCAAGTGAACAAATTATGGAACAAATAAAATTACAGGGTAAACAAGTCGAGCAACAATTGGAACATCTTCATAAAGCGGAGGAAGTTAAGAAGCAAATACCTGGACCACCTTAATAACAGATTGGCTCAAAGAATTATTATATTGAAGAATCTGAAGAACTCAATTGGTTTGAGGCACTTAACAAATGTCTTATCCTAGATGGACATTTAATTAGTATCGAAAATCTGGATGAATTCAATGCAATCAAGGAGAAATTCCAGACTTACAAAAATTATTGGATTGGCATTAGCGATTTAGCTAAAGAGCGTGAATTTACTTCCATTTCTACAGGTCGCAGAGCAAACTATTTCAAGTGGGCGCCAAATGAACCAAACAATGTCGATGGTAATGAACATTGCGGCGAATTGTATTTTGCGGTTCAGCACCAAATGAATGATGACATATGTTCAAAAGAAAAATTGTTTATTTGCGAATTTAGAAATTAATATTATTGAATATATTTTTATTGAGTGGGTCATTTAAAAATTGCTTCTTCGATTATATGTTAGCAACAGTTTTTATCAGACAAATTTTGTTTACTAAATTGTAATAATAATAATAATAATTGCATTTGATTTTTATTCGAATTTCTGTTATCTATTATTCAAAATTCTGATAATAAAAGCCCGAAAGCAAAGTCTGCCAGATAAGGTACTCAGAATTAAAAATATTATATGCTTAGATTAATGAAAATAAAAGTCAATGACTTATCTCTGCTCTTGACCCAATTTTATGTTAATGACCTTAAGATCAAATAAATCGCAATTATCAAAGTTCGCCATAAGCGAAAAAATGTCAATTGGTATGAAGCAGTTAACAAATGTCAGGCAATAGGTGGACATTTGGTTAGTTTCGCAAATCAGGATGAATTCAATGCAATCGAGGAGAAACTGCAAGCTGAAAAAGATTATTGGATTGACATTAACGATTTAGCTAAGGAGGGGAAATACGTTTCGGTTGGCAAGGATGACGAAGATTGTTATTTAAATTGGCATGATGGTGAACCTTATAATTATAAATCGAGCGAGCACTGCGTTGAATTATGATTTAAAGGTAATATGCATCTAATGAATGTTGAGAATTGTGATACAAAACAATGGTTTATTTGCGAGAAGACGCTAATGTTGTAAGATTTAAAAATATATAAACTTTATTCTTTTCTATGCCAAATAAATAAAGAAGTAAATGCTCATTAATTCATTATTTTTATATATTTATGTACAATTTCAGTTTCGATGTTTTGTTTTGACTGATAACAAATTTAACAATACTGATAACAAATTTATAATAATAATGCAGTGCAAACATTGACATGTGCGGTTTTAATTCATTCCGTTTATGGAGAATCTCGAAGCTGTCTTGCCACACATTATAAATATTTCCATATACGGATGTATATAATACGTATTGTAATTTTATTGTTCTTTTTCAATCTCTTAATCGCTGTTGTTGCTGTTCGTATATAAGGCAAATCAAGATGACCTTATGTGTATAAAGACGTTATCAATTTTTATTTGCCTCGTATTAATCAAATCAGTTTAAGGCAGACGCGACAATAAAAAAGAATAAAAAGAAGCGTATTTATACCGGGTCAATCGAGTGAAATTCTACAGTTGTGTTTTGGTTTTCAAGCGTGAAAGTAACAAGTAAAGAGTTCGCAATGGGAATCCGATTTGCTTTAAGTATAATCCTAGTTCTCGTTGTGCAAAATTCCATGAAAGTGAGCTGCCGCAATCTCTCAGTTTCTGATGATCGCTACAAGCAGTACGGAAAAAAATATTATTATATTGAAAGCACTCAGAAGGTGGATTGGAAAACGGCAAGCGAGATGTGTTCGTCTTCGGGTGGCCGTGTTGCAGGTCCCCATATTGAGCCTCAATTTGAAAGCCATATTAACAGCCTGATGAATAAGCCAACTTTTTGGCAATACCACGAAATTACATTTGGACAATTGAAGTTTTGGTTTACAGCACCAGTAAGCGAATTGCTTTCACGTGACTGGAGTCCGAAATCTTGTCTTACGCTATTTGATAACAATGGATTTTACTCTCGAAGAAACGTGGATTGCGCACTGTTGAATTATTTCATTTGTGAACATTTAGAAAATGAATATAACAATTACTTAAACCATTCAATATAATATGCATTCAATATAAATAAATGTATTTTACACAAGGCGTCATTCAACGATGAATTAATTGCAATGCTAAATTTCAATAATTTGTTATTGTTGAAGATCAAATTTTTAAGTAAATTATATGAATTTAGCAAAACAACTAATTGCGAAAAAAGTGCTAAAAATAGATTGTTTAACTTTGCAATAAACACAAACAAAAATCATTTCTAAATTCGAAGAATAATTGAGCAGCGAACACCGAGCTCGATGCCCAACTACTACTAATATGGTACATAATATATACCATACGAGGGTGGGCTGATAAATAGTCGGCATAACAAAGAAAAATTTTTTTTAAAAATTCGTAAATATTTTATTCGATTAGTGTTTTCTATTAGCTGATTACTGTGAAAGTTTCATGCGGTTTTATCAACACTGGTAATTTTGGCGGGACTTTTAGCGCATTCATTTTTTTTGCATTGTCGTCAACATGAATAAAATCGAATATCGTGCTGTCATAAGATTTCTGTTTTTAAAAGAGAAATCCAACGACAATATTAAAAATGAGTTAGACAAAGTTTATAAGGATTCAGCTTCATCGTTTTCAACAATAAAATATTGGACCGCTTGCACATTGCTAAGGAGAGTTTGGCATTGTTTAACGCAAACAAACACGAATTTTTTCGTCGTGTTGTGACTGTTGACGAAACCTGGATTCATCACCATACACCAGAGAGTAAGGAACAGTCAAAGCAATGGATTTCAACTGGAGAAACGGCACCGAAAAAGGCAAAGATCGGTTTGTCGGCCAACAAGGTGATGGCAACGGTTTTCTGGGATGCCCGAGGTGTAATTCATGTGGATTATCTGGAAAAAGGCAGAACAATTACGGGAGAATACTATTCCAATCTCTTGGGACGATTTGATTCGGAGCTGAAGAAAAATAGCCGCACATGGCGAAGAAAAAAAGTTTTGTTTCACCAGGACAATGCTCCCGCTCACAAGAGCGTTTTCGCCATGTCGAAATTGTGTGAATTGCACTACGAAATTCTACCCCATCCACCCTATTCTCCAGATTTAGCACCCTGTGACTAATATTTATTTCCAAACTTAAAAAAATGGCTTGGGGGTAAGAAATTTCATTCAAATGAACAGGTAATCTGTGAAAAAACGCCTATTTTGAGGACCTGGACAAATCCTATTTTATGGAAGGTATTGGGAAACTGGAGGATCGGTGGTCCAAGTGCATACGTCTAAAAAGAGATTATGTTGAGAAATAAAAAAGCAAAATTAAAAAAAAAACGTTTTTTTCTTTGTAATGCCGACTATTTATCAGCCCACCCTCGTATATACTATAATGCTTAAAATATACTATAGAGGACAAAATATACTAGATTGTCAACCAATAAAATCATGACCCGACTACATCTTCATTTAAAGTATCCCAATATTCCCAATATCAAAGCAATCAGGACTCGAATTCAGCTTTATCCTTTGCATCTATATTTTCTATATCGATATACTATAACATTAAAAATACGCCATAGCAACCAGGACTCGAATTCAGCTTTATCCTTTGTATCTCTATATTTCGTATATCGAAATACTATAACATTCATAATACGCCATTGTGTATCAAATATACTAGATTTTCAACCAAAGCAACCAGGATCCAGATCTATCCCTTGTATTCCGATATTTGGTATATCGTAATACTATAACGTTTAAAATATACTATAGAGTACCAAAGCAACCAGGGCTCGAATTCAGCTCTATTTCTTGTAGTGCTTTAGATCTAGGTGTTCAGACGGACAGACTGACTTGTTATAAATGTTGATATACTTATTTTTATACCCGCTACCCATAGGGTAGAAGGGTATTATAACTTTGTGCCGGCAGGAAATGTATGGAACAGGTAGAAGGAGGCATCTCCGACCCTATAAAGAATATATATTCTTGATCAGCGTCAACAGCCGAGACGATCTAGCCATGTTCGTCTGTGCGTCTGTCAGTATGAAGCACTGCATCTCAGAGACTATAAGAGTTAGACCTATAATTTTTTTTCGACAGCATTTGTTATGTTTGCACGCAGATTAAATTTGTTTCAAACTTTTGCCACGCCCACTTCCGCCCTCGCAAATCAAAAAAATCGAATAACAATCGTAATTTCAAAGCAAGAGTTGCGAATTTTGGTATATACAATAATTACTATAGTAGTTATGATTCCTTTGGTTGCGATCAGATAAAAATTTCAGAAGTTATTAAAGAAATACTTTTGTAAGGGTAAAAACGCCTGCTTACTAGGGCTCTTAGTCGAGCACACTCGACTGTAACTTTATTACTTGTTTCTATATAAAACTTAGTTACTCTTTAATGTAATAAAAACCAAATTGGGGTATGGTGTTTGGTAGTTTTTTGGTACATTTTTTAAGCGAAAAACTTTTCAAAGTGGTGTAAATTTCATAGCTTCTCGATATGTTAAAGCTTTGCCTACCTGAAAAGCCTGCTCGGTGTTGGCATAGAATTGACAGGGCGAACACTGGAAGGGCGCCTGTCGCACAATGCTGCCCATGTGCTCGAGTATGGCGTGCAACGAATTCTGTC
Source organism: Drosophila pallidifrons (assembly GCA_023558445.1). Taxonomy (NCBI): domain Eukaryota; kingdom Metazoa; phylum Arthropoda; class Insecta; order Diptera; family Drosophilidae; genus Drosophila; species Drosophila pallidifrons. Next base: position 25,085,067 of record CM042347.1, on the reverse strand, counting down.
GCTGTGGCTGCGTCTGCTGCTGCAAGCGTCGATAGTGATAATGCGAGATGAGATGCTTGCCCATGAGATGACGGGCCATGCTGTGGCGACAGAGTTCACAGCGCAGCAACTGCGTGCGACGCTGACGACGACAGCGACGCTGGCGACGAGGTGGCTCCAACTGCTCAAGTTCGACGGGTTGAAAGGCTTTGGTGAGCGTCAGATTGCCGCCCTCGAGATTCGCCTGTTCCAGCTGTCGTTCGGCCTCCGCGCGTCGCTGATGATAGGCGCTGCGCAAGTGTTGCTCATAGTTGAGACGCGTCTTGAGGCGGCGACAGCAGATGTTGCACCAATAGCTCGCGTGCGGTTGCTGCAACTTGGTCAGATCGATATTCTCGCGATACTCCAGCTGCTTGCTGCCCGGCACCCATTTGCCATGCGTATGGTCCGCTGGCGGATGATCGTGATGCTGCTCCTCGGCTGGTTCATCCCAACTGGGCGAGATGCGTTCGAGATGTGTGTGCTGAAGCTGCGCCGGACGATGTTCGGGTTTCCATTTGCCACCTGTGTGTGTGGCGGGCACAGCTGGTGGCGAGTGACGACGTGGCGTCACATCGTAATCCTCGTCAGCATCGTGATCTGGATCATCGTCATCGGCCTCAAAGTCGTCTGGATCATCGTCATCATCCTCTTCGTCGCTTGCCTCGGGCGAATGCACAAATTTCAACGGCTTGAAATCGCTTTCCTCCTGATCGCGCATCGCCTTCAGCAGCGGATCTCCATGCCAGCCTTGCTCCTCTTTGCCACGTTCGTTGTTCATTGCTCGTGTGGCACTCGATTTGCCACCCGTGGAGACGCTCTGCAGCTGCAGCGATGAGAAGAACACATCGGCACCCATCGGCTCGTAGCTGGCATCGTAGGCTTCCGTCAGCGTTTTAGATGTCTTGCCGCCATGACTGGCATTTGCTTTACGCAAATAACTGCTTGGTGCTTCGGGCTCGGCGAAATGCGAAAAGCTGTGATCGTAGCTGTGATCCGTTGTTGGTGTCGTCTCCGTAGTTGTTGTTGTTGTTGTTGTTGCTGCCACTTGCTTTGTATCTGCATTTCTGGTATTGTTGCTGAGACAATTGCCTTTGCGATGCTCTATGTACTTGCTAAGACCCACAATCGTTGCATTGCACTTGATGCACAGATGCGTGTCGTCCAGCTCATCTGATTCCTGCTGGTTGTGCATAATGGTTAACTGCAAGGAACAGAGCATCACATTGGAATCAGAATAAGTTCAAACATTGCTTGCTTAACTAAGTAAATAAATGGCATTTAAGTAATGGTTGATTATATAGACTAACCTTTCATTATTTAATATACGCATAATTGATAGTAAGTGAAAATGTACAGTTTGATTAACTTAAACAAGAGTGTTTGCTGTTGACGACTTTTGACGACCGCTATTTAACGTCCTACGATTGAAGATCTACTACTTCCAACAACTGATGATCAACTGACGACTGATGATACCGATAGCTTAGCTTGCTAATGTCAACCCATACCTTTAAGATTAATCGAGTAGCCTCCACCTCTGTTAGATTTATTTAGAGATTCAATATAATTTGAATAGCAATGAAAGTTACTTGTTTTCTAAACTTTAATTTTATAATTTTCATATAATAATATAATTTCATTTAAAATTTTCACATAAAACATTCAAATAATGGATGTGAGAAACTATAAATTACAGAAAAAAGCTTTAATTTATAATATTTTTATATTATTGTTTATTCATTGAATTTTTATTCTAAAGCCATGTATTTTATTTAATAATACGTTTAAAAAAATTAGTGGACAAAGTAAATAAGAATGCTGTAGCTACTGATTTATGCTTTATTAATATTTAATGCAGTCTTTTCTCAACAAATCTATTATAAGTTCAGATTTTGAGAGACGTCATATAAACTCAGCATTTATTTTGCTGCATATGCATTTGAAGAACATCGTCAGCAAGTTTCGTATCGCTATCTCTTCTAATTTCTGAGATCTGTCAGTTCATACAAATGGACAGACGGGCAGACGGATGCCGAAAATCCCATTTTCTGCCCGTTACATTGCCATTAAGCCATTACACTCTTCAACTGCTGCACATTTTATGCGAGTCTATATTCTCTAGACGAAGCGTTTGCATGATTTATCGGCGCTTTGAGGCTCTTCATTGAGCGCTCGGCGCAAGAGAATTGCAGGGAATGTGGTGGGTCATATATTTCAAGCGCAGTTTATTCATTAAGCATGTTGGCAACTGCGTGAACAGCGGCCAATGTCGCTGTTGCTCTCATTCCCTCAGTGCTCACCACAGCGATGACATGCCATCGGGTTGACTGTGCGTATACGCGATATGTGTGCTGAGTGTGTGTCTCTCTACTCTGTCGTTTATCCCTTGCGCCTGTTTTGTGTTCCTGTTTATGTCCGTGTCCGCCTGTTGGCATTGCGGCCTGTCACAAATGAAGTTTATTGCGTCTGTGTTGCGTACGTGTCGCGCTCTCTAGCCGTCTCACTCGCACTCTCTCTCTCTCTCTCCCTCTCTGTTTTGCGCGCGATGGCTAAATGTAAAAGTGTCATTTCCGCCATATGTGAGCGCGATGAACGATGCGTCGACGCCAACGCGAGCGCCTCTTGTTGTTGTTGTTGTTACTGCTGCTGCTGCTGTTGTTAATAATTTCCACAGTACAATTGCAGCAGCAGTTGGCAGTGGCTGCTGGAATTTATACAAACGAGGCCCATGTCTGAGGTTAAATACGAAAAACATAACAATTCTCACTGCCTCCGCCTCGTGGAGGCGGATGTCAAAGCATTTGGCGCTGTTGTTGTTGATGATATGCTTTGCTCTCGTTGGAATGAGAAGCACAACACACAGCCGTTGCTGTTGCTGTTGCTCTTGCTGCTGCGTTCATCCGTCTAAACGAGCGGCAAAACGACAAGGACAATATTGGCCCAGACTGTGCTAACGGTGCCAGGGATGCGACCATTGTTGTTGTTGCTCTGAGTGATAAACGCGCGTTTGTTTAACAATTAACGTGCCATGCAACACATGCACAATTATTTATACAACTACTCAGCCCAGTCTCTCAGCTCTCTCTCTCTCTCTCTATCTCTCTGTTACTCTCCTTCAACTATTGCAAGTATTTTGGCTGAGCTGTTACCAATTTTTATATGGCTAATTAGTAGGCTGCCTGATTTTCAAACTTGACTCCGTCTGTGTGTGTGTGTGTGTGTGTGAGTGTGTGTGCTTGTGTGTGATTCATGTTAATTGCTTATTACACATACACAAATATGTACATGCTTGTGCGTAAGAGGCGTTTAAACATCTAATTGCCATCTAATTGCACATATCCTCGAATTTATGTGCTGAGATCCAAAGTCAAAGTCAAGACAAGACAAGCGACTCGAAATTAATGACACCTGTGCTGCATGTGAGTTAAGCGAAGCGAAGCGAAACGAATTAACAAACGCCATTCAACGCAACACCAAATTCATTACACATAAATCTCGACTAAACAGAGAAGAAGTATTTTTAAAAAATCATGGAAAAGGAAAAATCAATTTCAATTGTAAACTTTCAACATACTTAACACTTACTAAGATTATATGTAATTTAATGTAATTAAGGAAATTGTGATTCATTAATATTTATTTTATTTTATAACTTCACATTTTTGATACAGAAATTGTTACATTAAAACTGCCAAAATGGAAAATAGATCATTTAAGAATTTAATTTTGTCTGACGGTCCGGTATATTACATTACTCTATAGCATATTTTGAGTGTAGTATTATATTAATTTACTTAAAATAACATAGCCTTTGGTTTTTATAGTATTTTTGCGGTATGTTAAATTGGTATATTTTAAGAAATAATACTACACTATTTATATTTTTTAAATGCGACTATGTGGTATATTTCAGTACCGTATGGCATATTTTGAGTGTAGTACAATATTAATATACCAAATATAATTTTTAGTATTTTTGCGGTATATTTTAAGACTTATATTGTACTGTTTTGCTTTTATTCAAAATGGGTAACGTGGAGCTTCCTTAGTTTGTCTAATAATTTGGTATATTTCAGTACGCGATGGTATATCTAAAATATCAATATACCTAAAAGAGCCTTTGGTAAATTTTTAGTACTTTATCTGTATATTCATGTGGTATATTTTAAACGGATAGCTTTCTTATATTTATTTTTTTTTTTAAACCTTTCTGGTAACGTTATGAAACCCAAATGTTCAAAATGTGTTTCTTACGAGAAAAAAGAGATTTCACAGTGACCCCTAAAAGTATGCTATACTTTTTGCTCACCTCAAAGAAATTGAGAGACACAAATTGATAAGATGAAACATCAAATAAAACAATTTGTTGGAAGTGTCTTATATATTTATGAATAATTTAGTTGTTGGGTAACTTATATTATTTATATTTAATATTATTTATTTATTTAATCTATTGCTTTTGTAAGCTCTTTTTGTTTTTGTCTCTCTTTTTAATGTATTTCTAAAAATGAGTAGAAATTTACATTATTTATTATTATTATTTATTATTTTATTATTTATTATTATTATTTATTATTTATTCATTTTACTTGCATTCGATTTTAAATGCTTTAACGAATATTTGCTCACATGTGTTTTTATATTGGAATAGTCGATGTGTTGTTAATGCGGATATGGCAGTGATTAGATTGGTATGTGCCACCGTTTGTGGTACGTACTCATGCAGCGCCACTAATATTGAGGAATTAAATAATAAAAGCAGTTAAAAGCTGCACAAACACAATTGTGCCATTATTTGCATTTGTGACAACGGCAGCAGCGACAACAACAGCAACAGCCATGGCAATGGCAACAGCCGCCCATCAACAACAATAAAAGCAAAATGGCAATACCAAAAGCAACGACAACAACACCGACAGCAATGAGAGCAACAACTAACAAAACACGACGACATTGTTGAGGACATCATCAGCAAACAGAACAACAAACCGACAGAAAACCAAGCGAACGATGTGGACGAGAGAGAGAGAAATCCTCGTGGTTGTTTGATTCGAAAATTGAGTTTTAGCGGCGCAAATAAAAATAAAACTTAGAAACAACAACAACAAGCAGGGGCAATAGCAACAGCAGCCAGTGTTCAACCATTAAAAAGGAGTTATCACCCAATTTAGCACCACAAGCGCGAAATAACGCACACAAACACTTGGATGAGCATACAACCCATACAATATACATACTATACATATACAAAGTAGGGGTAAAGAGGCTTGGGGTTTTGCCTCGACATGCTTGTGCAAGCCATCGACGTCGTCGTCGTCGTCGTCAGCGTCAGTTGAACACCAAATAGACATACTGTACAACATGGCATTTATGTCAAACCCAAACGGTCCCATATGAATGGCTTTTCAGACGGGGGCGACGGCAAGGCAACTGGGGGACATGATTTGGATGTGGACAGAGGCAAGTCAAAGCTTCAAATATGGAGTTACGATACTGATAAATTGATAGAGTGAACCAATAAGCAAACATAAAGTATTGCAATGAAAATGGAATACTACAAATAAGTATAGCATACTTTTAAGGGCTAAACATTTTCTGGTACAGCAATATGAAAAATTTTCTAAATATAAAAATAGTTGTAAAATATCCAAATAGGTAGTACTACTGTGGGCAAAAAGTAAGGCGAATTTTCAATTTAAACTTCGCGGGCCTAACAATTCGGTTTAATTCTTTTTTTCTTAAGTTGGCAAGACTGTTGATGACATCTAGGCCAAATTCCATATAAATGTCATTATCAGAAATATATTTACACTTGTGTTTTCCAAACGACCAAGAGTGCATTTTTCAATTTTTTACAATGTCTGAATGAGAAGTACCATCAAATTTTGTTTGTCGAATGAAATTTCGGCTGCGGAAACGTTGAGGATGCTGCGGAAGACCTTTGGTGATTCTAGCATGTCACAAAAAAAATGTTTATAAGTGGTACAAAGACTTCAAAGAGGGTCGAAAACGTGTTGATGACTTGGAGCGCTCCAGACGACAATCGACGTCAACACATGACCAACACGTCAATGAAGTGGAGGCAAAAATCGTCGGTTGACTATTAGAGACCTTACTAATTTGATCGTAATATCAGAAAGATCTGTGAAAATCATTTTGAAAAACCATTTGGGCCTACGAAAAGTTAAATCTCGTTTGGTACCAAAAACGACCAATTTCTGTACACATTTTTCTTGACCATTTCGGCAAAAATTCGACCCATATCGTTCCACAACCACCGTATTCGCCTGATTTGGCTCCGTGTGACTTCTGACTATTCCTAAAACTGAATAGACCACTTCGGGGAACGCGTTTCGAGTCGATTGAGGAGATAAAAGCTGAATCGAAGAAGGCACTGATGGCTATACCAAAAGCGGACTATTTGGCATGTTTCGAGGATAGGAAAAGTGTGCATAAGTGTATTTTATCCTATCCTTAAATATACAAAAATATGCCGTCTTTATTTGGTTTATTATTAAACTTACTATTATTATTTTAGATAATATTACATTCAAGTGTAAAAAATTGTCAGCAAAAGCAACTAAGATCCGACCGCAACAATTTCAAGAATCATAATTGGCGGCTAGCGTGTATTCAAAATATACCAAGTGAACAGTATACACCAAATCACATTAAAAATATACAGTACATAGTATATACCATATACCAGACTGTCAATCAATGCAACTAATAGATAATATTGTATGTATCAAAGAAAGAGTATAAAAAAGTAGCTATATTTTATAAAAATACCATTTAATTCAAAATATTTAAAATGTACAGATAATACCAGATTGTCAGTCAAGTAGTTATGCAGCAGTTTAATAAATTTTCAAAGTAAAATGCTTAAATATATTTGTATATTTTTTTGATTTATATTTCCCAAATATCGAATGCTCATTGAATGTAGGCCAAATAGCTTTCGATGAGCTTGGGCAGTCGCTTGCAGTGCTCCCATTGAGCTGCAACTTGAGCCAGTTGTTGACTAATTCCACGCACATCTACCATGTGATTGAAGAGCAGACTCTGAAGGCGCCCCAAGACCCAATGTGTCCAGTAATCCGTCTGCTTTTGCTCATAGGACATTTCGTGCTCTGTCAAAACCTTGGCGCACCACTGAACAACATAGATGAAAAGTTCATTGAATCCTTGCTGTTGTAGCGAGGGTTCATTGGTGTCTTGAGTGCTTTGATATTTGGTGAATTTGATGATCGATTCAATCACTTCCCACAAATACATGTGACACAATTGTTCTGGCTGTCCAAAGATCCAGTCGACAATAACATTTGCCTTGACCAGTTGAGTTTTCAACATTTTCTCGACAAGCACAAATTGCAGATGATCGTTGTTGGCCCAAACTTCCGAGATGGCCGACAATATGGCCAGCTGATTATCTTTATTGTGCACCAGCATCTAAGCACAATATGAGTAACTAAACAAAGCGAACCTGATATCGAAACTCACCTGCAACACAGGCTGAAATTTGGCTAGTATGGCAAAGACGTGTGTGAAAGATTTGCAGCCAAGATGGAGGCAACACTGCATGAATACGTTAATCTTGAGATCGACTTCCAAATTGGCTTCCTCGACCAGACCGCCAACAGCCAGAACGCTGCTCTTGCCGCGTATCGCTTGCAGCACATGATTGGCCAAACTTGCGCCAGGCAACAGCTGATCAATGTACTTGAAGATGTGCTCTGGGGGTGGAGGCAGCAATGCGGCATAGGAATCAGGCACCAACTGCACAATGTACTCGCGATAGCTCAGACTGTGGAACAGCAGTGAAAGCTTAACAAAATTAAAGTGCTATCTACATATATATCACGCGTTCTAAAATCAGAAATTCACGAATTTTCGATCCTAATTACCTTATTACAACTTTTCCATCTCAAAGTCAGAAATTATGAAATAATATCGGGAATTTCAAGAATTTCAAAAATATTTAAGTAAATTCTCAAATTGTTTATAATATCTGGAATTAATTTCGTGGTTTATAAAAAATTGCATTACTAAAAAGTTTATGAAAGAAAGTCAACGGAAACTTTATAAAATTCGGCATTAACTTTTAGAATTTTATTTATTTCTTTCCTTCAAAAAATGTAAATTTGAATATTGAAGATAATGTTATAGAAATACTAACCTAACAAATTGTAATTCAAAATGAAATGAAACAAACAACTAGAAAATAGCAGAAAGCAAAATATGTGAAAATTAAAACTTCAAATCTTAATTCGATCTGTTAAGATTCGGTATATTGATAAAATTGAAAATCCGAAAAAATTTCAACATAAAAAAAGAAACAAAATGTACTACAAAAATGGTGTCGAAAATCGCTATAATCAGAGTACAACTCTTGAAGAAAACTGTGTTGAAAGCAATGGAATTTTGCCAACAAAAAAATGTGATTGACTACAGTAGACTTTTACCTAATTTTTTCCTAATTCCACAATATATGTACCCATCTAACTTTTTAATAATTCAAGAAAATATCTGACCTTAGAACACGTGCTTTTCTCAACGTATCTACCTACCGCATGCACCTCTTGAACAGCTCGCGCACAAACATTGGACTCGGATGCAGCGGCGGCAATCTGGTGCAACACTCCCAATCCTTCCAGTTCCATTGATAGCGAAAGTTGCTCAAATGATGCGAGAACCACATGACAAACCGATCGAGGCTCGAGACGCTCATAAACTCCAGTTGGGTGAACAACACATCGACAGCTTGGGCAACAATTTGCGAGAATTGGCTTGGCTGCTGCTTGCACAGCTCAATGATGATGGAGCCATAGTTGATGATCAAGTACGGAGCTTGTGGTAGCTGCAACATTTGACCGAGCAGCACCTCAACGATGCAGTGTTCGACGGCAAGCTGCGGCTTCGAGGCGGCATAGATAAGCATGTGATTGGCGCACAACTTGCGCTCCAAGTGATGCAACTGCAACAGCTCTAGAATGTGCGATTCCAAGACGTAACGCTCAATGTCCAGCTCCTCGGGCAGACGCAAATTGGATGGGGCATCGCTCGGCTCGAAGAGACGAAAGCCAAGTCGAATCTTTGGATAGCGTATACTCGATGTGGCAACTGCTCCCAGCTGGGGTGGTAACTCTTGAGTGGGCAACACGTGTTGCAACGCTGTGCTCAGTCGATCATCGAATGCCAAATGGGGACGCAGCAACTGGTGTTCGATCCAATTGCTGCGCTCGAGACGCAACAATTGCTGCCACAACAGCTCCAGATACTCCTGTTGCGGCATCTCGCGGTGACTCCAGATGTGTAACATTGCAACGCTGCGTTCCGGCGCACAACGCTCCTTGCTCATGTAGAGCTGCAGCCGCTTGATCAGCACCTGCAATGCCATCTCCTTTTTCTCGTAGAACTCGCGACCCACCAGCGGCAAAGCGCTCATCACCAAGTAGGCAAAAAAGTCGCGTCGCGCTTGCGGCGACTCCTCTTCGTCGCAGACATCCAACAGCTTGGAGAGCAACTGCATCATGGAGCCAACAGTCACCAGATTGGCATTCACCAGATCGGCGAGTAGCAACAACAAACTGCGTGCCTCGCTCCACTCGCCGAGTTTCAAGTGCTTGACAAACTGCCGCTGCAGATAGTTGACAGTCTCGCAACCAAACTCATAGTCACGCACATTAACGAGACTCAGGAATGTAGCATAGACACCGGTCTGCATCGGATGTGTGGCCACACAGCTGCAAACAATGCGAAGTATTTGGATCTTTCGCAACTGTTTGGTGTCGCACACAAGACTGCTGAGATCCTCGATGGCATCGTGCCTCATATCGCCGTGCTTATCACTCAACATCACCAGCAGGCTCTCAATTCTCAGCATCAACTCGAGCGAATCGCGTCGATGCCTCTTGGCAGGACGATCTGACATTTCGACATTATCTTCCATTGTGCATTGACGTCTGCGATTCATTTTTGCACTTAACACTTGACACAATCAAACTGAATTGAATAATATATTTTGCAACTAAGCAATTTACTCTGGCGGCACAGTTGACAGAATGACTTTCGACAGTTGTCTTTCATCAAACACATCAATTTCTTGATGATCTCAAAGCCTACTGAAGGTTCAATTGAATTCCAAAAGTTTGCACAGCCTACTTGAGCTTCCATTGAATAGCTGAAATTTGATTAGGTTTATTTCTGTGTTGGTGTAGACAATAATAACTATAGTCTTTATGATTCTTAAAAATTTGATTGCGATCGGATAAAAATGGTAGAAGTTATTTAAGAAATACTTCATTTTGGGAAAAAATGCTTACTTACTGCTTTTAACTGACAATCTGGTATATTTTGCACTATATGGTATATTTTGAATGTAGTACTATATAAAAATACCAAGGTATATTTAAATATTTTTGTGAGGTATTAATTTGGTATATTACGTACTATTTTTCAATGGTATATTTTGAATAGCATAATATAAATATAACAAGTACAGTATTTTTATATATTTTTGGAATTTTTACGGTATTTTAATTTGGTATATTTTAAAATTAATAATGAAATGCTTTCATTAGAATTGAGTAGAGGGTATTTCACAGTCGAACACACTTGACTGTAGCTTTCTTACTTGTTTTAATATGAAATGTTTAATTTAAACATTATTATTATCAAACACGAATGCATTTTGACTGCAATTAAATATGTGTATAATTTATATATGTATAATGTCACTTAATATTGAAATAATGAATTATAAAATATTCTTATTTTGTAAGGATGTTAATTTTGTCTAAAATTATTTGTTTTTCTGCGCCTCTTCGTTTGTTATACTTGCAGCAAATTAAATTTGAATCACATTTACGCTTAATTATTTTTTTGAAAGTGTGTGCTAAATATAAATGCTGAATGAGGGCAATTCCTTAAAATATCGCTTATCGAAATGGATATCATAAATATGTAGTTTTATGAGCCGTAAGTAAATGAAATACAGTTTGTGGCGCTGCGGGAACTGCAAAATATGCAACAAGCCATCAACAACAAGCAACAAGCAGAGACAACAAGCAGCGACATCGACAACTGCAATTTGACGAACGTCATCAAAAATTTTACGATGCTCTTATGAACGAACCAAATAAAAATTATATGCCACATAAAGCTGATGACTGATCCCGGCACAGATACAGTCGACAGCAGAACAGGTAAGCAAAAGTCAAGCAGAAGTCATTATCGCCACAACTTGAGTCCCCCTCGGTGTATGTAAATGACATGCCATCAATGAGGATGACCACGATGATGATGATGACGATGATGATGATGATGATGGCAATGGCATTGCAGGTCCAGAGACAGAAGTTGTGACAATAAAACAGACACAAAAGCCAACAGCGACTGCAACTGCAGAGCTGATGGAGAGAAATCAAGAAATGAAATAATAATAAATTCTGCACGGTAAATTACGGCGAGTCGTAAAAGAAAATATGCAAATCGATTGCATTAATTTAATAATGATGTGAATAATTTTTGTTGTCGCAAAACGATCGAAGAGGAACGTTCATAACCGATGATCACAGCTGCTTAAATCCTGTTCGCAAAAAGAAGTTGTTAAAAAACCTTTAGGTCAGTAGAAAAAAAAACGAGAATGCAGCTTTATACTCCAGTATGCTGAATTTCAAGTAATGTTTACTTCAAACTCAAAAAGTAATAATCATTTTATGCTTTTCGGAAGCTGATTACAGCGCTTCAAGAAGCTTTGCATAATTTGCTTGCGATTGCAAAAAATTTGTGTGACTGAGCTTTAATGAGCTTTGGTGAGCAACATAAGCTTCCAGTATATACGAAGCTTTATGAATATTGTTGTATAGTATGTATGGTTGATATAATAATAAAGTAATGCTAATATTTGAACTATTTCTTCAAAGCTTGAATGTACTTTTAAATCGCTCATTCCGTAAAAAAAAAATTGAAGCTGATAAATAGTTTACTATTTATTTAAAGCTTTAGTGAGCTTTTAATGTAAACATTGCCTTCATTTAAGAGATTGTTGTAAGTAAAATGAATATAATTTTATGGATATAATTTTATGATTCCTTTAACCCCACATTCCCTTAGAAAAAAATTATTCTAGAAAAAAAGTTGTTGTTGTACTTTAAAATCGCACATTTCTTAGAGCAATTGCTAATGTTATTTATTTTACTACTTATTCAAAGCTTTCACGAGATTTTAATTCAAACATTTCGTAGAACAACAGATGCTTTTAATAAGTTTATTATTTATATAAAGCTTTAATAATATTCATTAATGTAATGTTGTTAGTATAATTCATTTTATGATTTATTTAACCACACATTTCCTTAGATGTTCTAGTAACGATAATATTTTGACTATTTTTCAAAGCTTTCATGTGCTTTTAAATTACACATTTCATACTTTTTCTTCAAAGCTTTAATTAGTTTTTAAGTTATTCATTGCCTTAATTTAATAATTTTATGATTTCTATTACCACACATTTCCTTGGGAAAGTTCCTGAAATAAAAAAATAATTTTACCACCCATTTCCTTAGAAAAGTTGCTTAAATAAAAAATGTCGCTTTCAAATCTGTGCTAAACAGATCAATTTTCAAAAACTGCCAATGATGAACTGATCGAGCCATTAGCATTCAAAATAAAGTCAATAAGAGGCGAACCATGAAATCGAACTGAAAAGTTATGGACTGAAATTAACTGCAAATCGTTAACAATAATTCAAAAGGAGCGGAGAAGACAGAGGAGAAGGAGCGGAGTTTGAAGCGATTCTAGTTTGCATAGTGCGAGTCGAAGAAACAAGGCGAAGATGCGATTTTATGGGCATATTTCACGCCAAGCGCGCCATCTCCGCCTGTGTCCCACTGACGGTTGTTGTTGTTGTTGCTGTTGTGTTGTTGTGCGGCCCACGACGAATTCATAAAGTATCTCGCACTTTTAATGATTTCTGAGTTACAAGCTAGCCGAGTTGGCTTTGGCTATACCAACTACTATACAACTACGATTCGACTATGACTATCGAGAAAGGTTGGGCACACGCAGCAGGTACAATGCAACAATTTGGCGGCAACTTATGACAGACACAACGATCGCAAATAAAGTCAAATGGCGCGGCAACTGGACTGCGACTGAGACTGCGACTGAAGCAAACTGATCCTGATCACCAAGATCGCCAAGTTGTATTACAGTGTGGGGCGCGAGAATTTATGCAGCTCTTTCGACGCGACGCGACGCGACGACGTCGTTGTCGTTGCCGCTGTTGCTGTTGCCGCGGCGGCTTTCGTGCGCACTTAAATTATGAATATTACCAAATGGGTCAATTCGAAATAAATAAGCAAGTTCCAGTTCCATTGGCCATAGCCATTCTCATTGCCATTCCCATTCCCATTTCCATCTGCGTACCACCGCCAAATAGAGTTGTCTCTGTCGCAATTTCTCATTGAGCTGTCGCTGCTCGGATGGAACGTTTCCTGGCACAGGGATTGCAAAACCTTCGATTGGCATTGGGCGGCGTTTAATATCGCTCATGCATCTTGTAATCTATGCGCAATTAGCTGCGTACATCAGATTTAGTGTTCTGATTGCATTTCTTGTCTCTCTCTCTCTCTATTCTGGCCATAAATATGATATGAGTTGTCTTGTTGTTTTCCGTTCACTCCCAAAAGCCAATCGATGACTTCTCGTCCATTAAAAATATATTTAGTAGACAAGCGGAAATCTATTTAATTTCGCAACAAATGCAAAATTTGTGTCGGCAATCGCATAAACGAGAAATGTTTGTGCATAAATACAAGTAAATTGCATAGAGAAATGTCTGAAGAACTGATCAAGAACTGAGCTTAAACAAGTTTTATCAAATATTTCGCGACTGAAAAGCAACGGTTTTGAAACTAATGAAGATGTTGAAGTAAGACTCACATCAGTTGAAAAATTACATAAATTTATATAGAATATAGAATAATATTTTCAGCTAAATTTATAAGATGTTGACACTTCTATGAAAAATTACCTAATTTTATGCTCCATTACTAATACAAAAAGTCGGTAACAAAATAAAAATTACTAAGCCAAGTCTGTTGAACTATTTCATAAATTTCTTTACAACAATATTTTCAGCTAAATTTTATAAATGTCTTTAGAACCTTTGATTAATTAGAGAACTTGAACATTCGACTCTCCTGTGCATAATTACCTAATTTTATGCTCAATTACCAATGCATAAAGTCCGTACTAAAATCCATTTAGTACATTATTTTTATGTCTAAATAATCAATTTAAAAGCAGACACAACCCACAGACTGATCTGTGATCTTTATGGCATGTGGGTGGAGGTGATAAATCCGCGTTAAGTGCACACTTAATGACACACTCTTGATGTCCCTCTCCTGTGACTGAGAAGAAGGCGCTTCCGTATCGCGTGGGATCGTCAAACGATCGTTGATCGTAAATTTCACAATTTGTTGGAAGTTGCGCTTTGTTTCAAGTCAAGTGAAGTGAAGCACACACATAAACGTAAATTGCCAAGTCTCATAAATTTTTATTAGCCTCAAGAGAGGGAGAGAGAGGAAGAACTGTATAAGAGATTATCGAAGAGTGGGCGCAATTGCAAATGCAAATGCAGTTCCGATTTATGTAATAAAGCGTTGTCATTTGACGCCTCGAACTAGATGCGTTTTGTTTTTGCCATGGGTCACATCAAAATGTTCTAATTAAATAAACATCACATTGTCTACTTTTTGGGGTTTGTCTTCGTTTTAACGATCCTCTTTTAGGGCTCATAAAATGACAAATTTAACGAGTTTGCCGCGTCCATTATTTGACAGTAAACAGCAATCAGAATAAACCAAGTCCAGGTGACCGGGCGTGACAGATTGCAGTCGCACCTTTGGCCCAACTTCGAATCGAAACAAAAAACATGTCACATGTCAAAACTGTTGATGGTCATAAAAAGTAAAATGGGGAAGCGACAAAAGACAAAACAGCAAATCGCTTGAAGTTGCTTTCGGTCCAACAACTCCAAGTGGCTTTTATTGTTCTTTAATTGTTGAACTGTGTTCCTTCGTCCGCGCACATAAAACTAAATTTTATGTGAGAGCATAAACCGAGCGAGAGAGAATGACAGAGAGTTCGAAAGAGAGAGTGAGAGTGAGAGCAGTCCAAGCGACCCGCTGTTTTTAGTGAGAAAATCACTTAAGCGCGTTTACTGAATTTACGACTCTAACGACTCTATGACCGTAGAATTGTTTCCGTTTTACGATCTGATGCTATATAAGTAGTGCCGTTAAAATGATTTAAGACTATTTGATTTAACATTCATTACATCCGAGATATGGGCAAAATAAGCATTCAATTATTATTAAGAAACAATTACAATAAATGCATTAAACTTCATTAACATTAATTGACATTTGTCAAACACCTCAAAGAAAGTTTGTGGAATATATAATAAAGAAGTAAGAAAGCTACAATCGAGTGTGCTCGACTCTGAAATACCCGCTACTCATTTTGAATAAAAGTAAAACAGTGCAGTATTATTCTTAAAATTTATTAAATTAATATATTCTAAAAAAAATATTAAAATATACCGATAGCTTTACTTGGTATATTGATATATTACCAATGAAAATATTCCAAAATATACCAGATTGTCAGCGTTTGTAGTCGTGTTTCCTAATACAAAAGAATTTTTATATAACTTCTATAGTTTTCTTTATCTGATCACAAAAAAATTTTCGGGAAGCTCAAAGTTATAATACCACATATTAGTAGCGGGTATAAAAATTGTAAAATATGCAAACTCGAAAATTAAATGAACTTCAATAATTCTTAAATAGAATTTTCTATTGATTTTGACTAAATTGAAATTCTCATTAACTTTGAGTGCTTTACTCAACCAACAGAATATTCTTTTTATTCAATATCAGAAATCTCATTAAATATCCGTCTAAAATGTATCATTTTCTATATTTTTAGTATTTTTTCGGTATAATAATTTAGTTTTTTTTTAGATATATACCGCAAAGTTTTGATTCTCAGCTGTAGCTTTCTTACATGTTTAGCTTTCAATTTACTTAAATATTTTTCAAACAAATTTGCTTCTTTATTCAGCAGCGTTTATTTTACTCTATGCTTTGATTTAACTATCCTTTTTATCCGAAAACGGAAATCTCATTAAATAGCGTTTTGAAATATTGTTATTTCCCGCTGGCTGTTTCTCTATTGTATCCTGACCAACAGTTGTCAATCTCGCCTCACATCTGAGCGGACCACAGGCGTGGCATTGTAAGGGCTGCAACATCATGACCAATAAATCAGTCAAGAGCCTCCATAAATATTTGTGATTGACGCCGCACATAAAAATGGAATTAAAAATGCGTTAAACTTGGCACATTTGTGGAACACACACCCCGTGTATGTGTGTGTGTGTGTGTTTTTGATTTGTGTATGGCTGTGAATGAATGTGAGTGATAAGGTCTGATACAACTGCTCTGAGAGTTGAGTTTGCTCTCTTTCAACCTGGCTGAGTGTTTCTAATTTTCATTAATATATAGAATTTGTTTTTATTTTCATAAATATATATTTAAAAACAAAACGAAATAAAACTACTAGTTTGAAATATTAATTGACTTCGAACTACAACATATTCATCGCCATCGTGTTATCAGTGAAAGTAATGCATTGAATCATTTTGCTTATTCAGCAAATATATATAATATTTGAGAGAGATTATTTTGCAAGCATAGGAAGTTTTATTTGTTTTCTATTTATTTTCAAATTTACGCCAGAAATATTAACAAGTATTCAAGACATTTGAATATTATTTCACTACAGTTCTTAGTGTTGCTTTCTAAATTCGCAAATAAAAAATTTTTGTTCACTACATGTATAATCATTCATTCGGTAATCGCTACGCCAACTTAATTCGCCGCAATGTTCATGATCATCCTGATTTTTGGGTTCATCTGACATCCAATTTAAATAAGTTGGTTTAATACCCGTGGCTATCGAAACAAATTCTCCTTCCTTAGCTAAATCGTTAATGTCAATCCAATAACCCAGGGAAGATTTCAATAGGTGTTTGATGGCATCGATTTCATGCTGATTCTTGAAACTAATCAAATGTCCATCAATGGCAACAGCAGCTTCAAACCAATTGACTATTTCATTTTCTTCTATATAATAGTATTTTGAACCAATTTTCTGATAAGGTGGCCCAACTTCAGTATTCTTTACTTCTATCAGTTTCTGTAGATTTTGCAACATTTCCTCGACCTTCTAATTTTGCGATGACATGTTTTGCAAAATTGTATTTGATTTCGCTTCGAAATGATCAATTGGTTTCTTAAATTCAGACAGATTTTCCGCCTCATGCTTCAAGCTGTCCACTTCGCTCTGTAAGCTTTCCGAGCGGTCTAGGATAGGCTTTAGGGCTCTAAAGCAATATCCTTCACATATGGAATGAAGTTCGTTTTCCTTTCTGCAGTTCTATAGAAAGAAATTTCTAACTTAATAGCAATATCCTCAAAATTAATTAAACAGTCGCACTTACTTCAGCGTTGCTGCGCAGAACAAAGACTAAGAGAAGAAGCGCGAGTATTAGATTCATTTTAATTCAAGCGAAGTGCACGATGTGCGTATTTTGTATAACTGTGCCTCTTCTGTGAGAAGCGAGTACTTATCAAGCCAGATTATACTATAATTTGCATAGAGTTAAGTAATTATATATATTATTATATTCAATTTTGGTTTTCGTCGATAACCCACATTGACCTTTGACATTGACATCTATTAATCTTAGAATTCTAATTTTTGTATGTTTACAATTTAACCACGTTTTTGTCTCATGAATCCATAAAAACAAGAAAACTAATGTCGAGTGGGCTCGATTCTGAGATATGCTCTAAGATTTAAAATAAAAAACATATTCTAAGACTATACCAAAAAAATGTACTACAAAAATACTAAAATGTACCGTGGGCTATTTTTTGGTATAACATGTTTATGTTATACAACATTCAAAATATACCATATATAATAAAAAATATGCCAGATTGTCAGTCAAAGCAACTGATAAAACTTGAAAAACATTCTCAATCTCTACCACAATAATATTCACTGTGTTTGTCATAATAGTTCTTACCGTATTTTTTGACTTTCATAAACAATATTTCAAACTAAGTTTTTTTTTTTGAGTGTATGGCAAGCGCATATTAAAATGAATGTGGTATTTAATAACTAAAATACGAGTACTCAAATATATTCCTTATATTTTTAAAGTTAGTTTAATTAGAATTGCAATCTCTAGCTGTAAAATTAGTTCAACTCCAGAGACACGCAGAAACTGAAACTGAAACAGAAACAGAAACTGAATGTGACACTGACACTGACTGGCTGCCATCATAAAAAACATAATTATGGCATTTGTGTTAATGTGATTTTGTAGCCGCAGGCGGAACAATCAGTTTGTTATCAAGTCGCAGGATGTAGGATGTGAGATATGATTGTGTGAGTGTGTGTGTGTGTCTCCTGCAATGGGACACAGAGAACTCAACTGAACTGAGCTGAGTTGAGCTGAACCCCGTAACTGTAGACGTAGCTGTAGCCATGCCCAGAACCGAAAACCAGAACCAGAGCTCAGCACACATAAATCACTTATTATGAGGCGTAATTAATGCGACTATATGGCGACCCAAAATTTCTATAAATCATCAGATTAGGCAAACTCTGGCTGCAAAACTCACAACCTCATCCACGTTCTCGTTCTCGTACTCGCTGTAGCATATGATGATGTCGAGACACACAGTGCAGAAATTGTGAGCTTAGTCTATTGGCAACATGACTGAAGATTGTCTAATAATGCCACAGGAAATACTTAATGGTTACCAAGATGATTAAGCTCAAGAAGCTGCCTCGTTACGAGCACATTTAAACCGCCGTTAAGGAAACACATCCATAAATATCGTCAATAGACCTCAACACATTGCACTAAGAATAGCTAAATTTGTGCAGCATATTTACAAAATTATCAAATTTCAAGTTTGCAGTCAATGAGATTAATTTTCACCTATAATTTACAACTTTGAATAGCGATTTTAAATAAATATTTTAGGTGTACAATTAGTTTTAATCACTTACCTCAAATTATGCTACAAAATAATTCTTCGTTTTAGCAGCCAGAACCTATAAATAAATAATAAAGAAAAGAAAAATAAATACTTCTATATGTCAATCTTGGTCTACTTTTTGGCTGACAATCTGGTATATCTTGTCATCTATGGTATATTTCGAATGAAGTACTTTATTGATATACAAAATATGGCCGCAAATACTAAAATATTCGGTATACTTAGAATATTTTCGTATTTTTGCTGCCATATTTTGTATAATGATTAAGTACTACGTTCAAAAGATACCATAGATATAGAAATATACCGAATATTTTTGTATTTTTGTTAGTATATAATTTGGTATATTGTAGAAATAATACCGCACTGCTTTGATTTTATCCAAAATGATTACCGAGTATCATACATTCAAGCTCACCCGACTGTAACTTTTTTACTTGTTCAGTCTATGACTTTAGTATTATAATTATTAATCAAATATCACATATAATCGAGTTTAGCGCAATATCTTTTAAGTGAAACCCTAGAATATTATTTTGTTTTCTTATCATAGAAATAGCAGCTAAAAGCACAAGTATCTTAAGCAAACAAGTATTATAATTATTAATAAAATATTGGAAGTATTCGAGTTTAACACCTAACATTTCCATCAATATCTTTTAGTTGAAACGCTACAAGATTATTCTATTTTCTCATCATAAAAATAGCAGCTTGAACGCTTGTAAAGCTTTACGCAAAAGAGAAAGGTTCAACACCAATGGCCATGAAAGCAGAACCCATCAAATGCTATAGGCAAAGCTGTTCACTTTTCTTAATTATTCTGATGCTGTCGCTGTGCTTTTTAAAATAACAATAAACTAAAAGGTCCACTCGTGCATAAAGCATTCACATTTCGTTCCCTCCCAAAAAGCAAAGACTCCAAGCGCAGACTCAGAGTCCGAGCTGAGGCCCAATTCCAATTCGGGGCCAAAAGCGGGCAGCGGCGTTAATTTATCACTTAACCTTCTTTAGCAGCCAAGTTTATAATTTCGATGGAAAATGGCAAATGGCAAGCTAACAACAACAACAACATCGGTTAGGTTGATGGAGCAGCAAGAGAGGACGATGGCTGAACGACTTGTGCCCATCAGCAGTGACCAGGACAAGCGCAAGGACGAGCGAGTGTCGCGCAGCTTACAAATAAAATGAAATAACTAACGGGTCTGCTATTCCTTTTACCCCTCTCTCTCTCTCTCTCTCGCTTACTCTCTCTTTACTCTACTCAACGCTTCAGCCATTTGCCAAAGTTCCATTGTAGTACTTAGCCATACGACGACGACATCGAGGACTAGAGCTCTGCCTGCCTCCATGACGCCGTCGTATTTCTTTAGCTTACGTTTTAGCATCCCCAACTCTCTCTCTCCCTCTCTCTCTGTTCACAGCTCAGTCTCTGTGTTGTCCTTTTTGTTGATGCTTTACGCTGGCCTGGCGCTCTTTGCAAAATGAAAATGTAAAAGGAATATTCATGAGGAGATTAGAATTATTTTTCGTGCTGTCATTTTCATTTTCACTCCACCTTCTGCTTTCTCAGCTTTTCGTCTCCGTGCATTGCGCTACTTCCGATGGCGCAAGCAGAGTCCTAACGGCATTTAAGTCACTTTGGGAATCTGAAGATCAGTTTAAGATCAGAATACAATAGAAAAATGTATACCCGCTACCGTTATTGTATGGGCAAAAACTCTTACTTTCTATTGGTCTTAGTTGTTTTGTCTAATAATCTAGTATTTTTTGCACATTGTGGTATATTTTGAATGTAGTACTGTATTAATATACCGAAAATAGCGTTTGGTATATTTCTGTGGTATATTAACATGGTATATCTTGAATGTGGTACTAATTAATATACTAAAAAAGATGTCGGTATATTTTTAGTATTTTCGTGGTATATTGTATTTGGTATATCTTGCATGCAGTACTGTATCAATACACTAAAATAGCCTTTGATATATATTTTTGGTATTTTGGGGCATATTAATTTGGCATATTTTAAAATTAATACTGCACTAATTTGATTTTGCTCAAAATTCGAGCACACTCGACTGTAGCTTTCATACTTGTTTTTTTGTTGTTGTTTTTGAAATTCTTAACTGATCTTAAGTTCCTCGTTTTTATCTTTTACAATAATTGTTCAGCTAATAAAAGTAAATAATTTTCTTTTCAAGTCTACTTTTATAAATTTCAGAGAACTAACCTATTTTCCTATGAAATACGATTTCTTAACTTATTTACAGGACATTCTCTAGTCTTTATAGCCGTCACAAAAGTTGATTTCAATTTGTTTCTCAATTTCGTGTACTATTTTGTTATTGTTTTTGTTTCAATTTGTTTTTGTTTCGTCTTTTTCTTGTTGTTGGTTTTTTTTCTCGGCGAGAAAATTATGATTTTTTTTTTGTTTGTGCCAAAAGGGATTCAATTCACGCTCGTTTGTCCTGTTTATGATGAGTGCTGTGCGTTGTTTGTTGTTCTTGCTTCTGCATAAATGTTTAATCATACACAAACACACACACACACAGAGAAGCACAGGGAGACAGACAGACGGTTAAGGGGAAACTGACATGAATCACCCGATGGCAGGCGTCGTTGGCGTTACTCTTCGTTCTCGTTCTCGTCGTCGTCCTTGCCTCGCCTCCCTTGGCAGCTCCTTTTGCAGCTCGCATTTAAAATATTTTGTGAAATTATTATGAAAATGCGTAAAGGGATTTAATAAATAACTGTAACTGCTTTCCCCAACCTCCACTCTAGCTTCGCTCATTTTTTCCTTTCGCTCCTTTTTCTTCTGTGTGCATCTGTGTGTCCTCTGTGCTCCTTCCTCGTCCTTCGTCCTGCTGCTGCTGTTGCTGTTGCTGCTGCTGTGGAATTATGTTTTATCCTGAATTATGGATTTTGTTTTGTTGTTTTCTGTCAAAATCATATTTTCTGCCGCCCTCCCACTGTTCCACACTCTCTCCGTGCTCTCCACTCCGAACCGAATTGGAGTCATAACCCAAAACGCCGCCGACTCATTTACATGCTCATGGAAAAGCGAGCTTGGCGCTTTCCTTTTTTGAGAGGGGAGCGGGGGCATCGCTTTGGGTACCATTTTGTGTAACTCCCGTTTCCGACTTTTGTGTGTGTTGGTGTGTGTGTGGCCCATTAATGAGAATTTGTTTGTATCGACGTCAGTCTGCACTGGCGTATTTCTGAGGGGATATTTACTCCTCCTCCCCCTCTCCCCCTAACACCATCAAGTGGTTCAGGCATTTTGCCTGTTAGTTGTAAATTGTTCGGTAAAACTTTTCCATATAATTTCTACTTAATGTTTAGAATTATTTTTAGCCGGAATTAGAAATTATTAAGAATATATCACACACTCAGGACCCTGGGGCAGGCTCCACAAAACAGAACTCAACAGCATGAATCATTTTTCACTTTCCCCCTCTCCCTCTCTCGCTCTCTTGTGCACTTTCTTTCTCTCTCTTTGAGCTTATAATTGGCAAGAAGAACTCGTAAATTGTGCACTTAACAAATGAAATTGTGTACGATATTATTTGCTCCTTTTCCTTCGAATGTGACCAAGAAGATGTTTTTATTGAAACATGAAATATATTTTTGCATGAATTTGTTTGCTTATTTTGTATGCAAACGAAACACAAATCAATTCGTTTCAAATAATGCTTGAACTTTTATATATAGTTTAGTACTAACAATCTTTACAGCACAGAAATAATAGATTTTTGTATTTTGATTTAAAATTTTGCGTTCTTAGTACAATTTTGAAAATTTTCCATTGTTGAAACAAGATTATAATCTTGAATTTCAAGATTGCCCAATATAGATTTTTTGTAGATTTACGATCTTGATATTAGATTAAACCTTCTTGATTAATTTTTGGCATCAAAAACTTTTGATTCAAGATTTTATTCTTGATCTTAGCGCTTTTCTTTCTTGCTGTGTTCATTTGAAGAAAGTATAACCAAGAATAACTTGAAATCATAGTACTATTATGAATACCCTTTATAAGTCGAAAAAAGAAAGATTTTTGCGTTTTTGCGATAAAAATCATCAGTATAACATTTGAATTATTGTCAGATTCTTAATAATCAATTTATAAAACAAAAACTCAAATATGAATCTCAAAGCAAACTTTTAAATTTCTTGCTGACCATTTTCTTAGAATCAATTTTCAAATTTTAACAATATTTTGAGATTCAAGAAACTTATAAAACTTTTTTTCCAACCACTTATTTAATACTCATCTATTTTTTAATTAAACGAAAAATCAATTTATAAATGTGGAAAACATATTTGAATAAACAAGCATAATTAAAATTATAATTTTACAAAAATTGTGGAAAAACTGAAAGTGGAATAAAAACTTCAGGTTATTAAAGATGTCTTCTTGAAAAAAATTAATCCAGATTTCACAATGATGTTTAAAAGAAGTCGAGTAAAGCTTAACTTAAGCTTGGTTTGGCAAATCATTTCAAGGACCTTCAACGAATGTCAGGACGAGGAACAACGACAACAACAAAACTGGGAGGATGCCAGGTGCGTTGCCATTTTAGGTGACAAATTAATGTGAAGCTCATTAACGCACTGAATAAGGATTACAGGGTTTGATTGAAGGTCCTCTGGGCATAAGCGCAGACACACACCCACATACAGACGCATTACAAATACATACATAAGCAGATAACAAATACATACACAGGGAGTGTGTGTGTGTGTGCCCGCATATCTCGCCCCCATTTGCTGGCAGCGAAAAGTGTCATTATATTGTACACACAGCGCAGCGCGTATCCGAGTCGCCTTGTCCTGAGTCCTGGCTCCCGACTCGGCACCGACAACACACACACACACAGACACAATGAGAACGACGTCGTGGAGCGTGGCGAAACAACGAGCAAAATGTGTACATAAAACAATCTCGTTATGTCGGCATTATCCTGAAGAATTCTGGTTCGTCCTCGTCACTCGCCGAGCCATAAATCACTCACACGCTTGGCATGTTTCCTCTCTCGCGCTCTCACTCTCTCTCTCTCTCGTTTTCGCTCTCACACTTGCCGCTTTGTTTGTTTGTAACGCGTGTAAATGTTCTGCTAGCCTACTCTTCTTCTCCCGCTCTCGCTCATCTATGTCGTTGTCCTGCTCTTACTCACACTGCGCATCGTCGGTGTCGTCAGCGTCCCTCGCACTCGCTTTTGTTTCACGTTTTGTTTAGGGATTGTTTTTATTTTTCGTATTTTTTTTTCATTGTTTCTTTGTCGCTTCTCTTTGTTTTTGCATTTGTGCACTGTTTGGTGTGGTTGCTGGTATATACCCTCGAATTCTAGGAATTAGGTCAGTTTTCTAAGACTTAAATACGAAATTATTCATATTCGAATGATTATATTATTCGATATTTGTTTTGATTATATGTTAAAAATGTGACTTAGATGGTTGCAATTAAATTAACAATATTTAATCATCAGAATAAATTTTGAATCTTTATCAAATAGGTTTGTTCACGATAACCGAATAACTAAAGACAGCTTCTGCTCATTAAAAAATTGATTAAAACATTTTTCTGTCGAAGTTTTCCAAAGGCTTTGCAATTTATTTTTTTTATCTTATAATCAAGAATTAATAATACATAGAAAGATAAACGTGCTAAAATCAAGAATAAAACATTGAATAAAGAGTATTTGATGTGAAAATTGAACCAAAAATCTATATAATCCTTATATTAAAGATTAAATTGTTAACAGATTACTGCAATCTCTGTTAACTGAAATTTGGAATAAGTTAAATCAAAAAAAGTTTAATGAAATGCCTAAAATTTAGATAATAAACTATGATTTTGAACAATTGCAAACCTATTAATATTTTGGACTAGAATTTAAGTTCTGTATTTCTAACTTTTTCCAATGTTTGATCCGATTCTTTAATCGCATGTTTAAATTTAAAAATTATTATTGAGTTTATGTTTCAAACATTTTGAAATGGAATCTGATTTTTAAATCTCATGTTTAATTTTAAAAGAAATATTGTAAATTTTACTTAAGGCAATCAGATATTTCAACATTCAATATTTCAAAATAGCGAAAATGAAATCTGTTTATTTAATTTCATGTCTAAAATAATTATTAACACTTGCTCAATTATATTTTAGACTGGAATTTAAGTTTATATTTCAAACACTCTATCTAATTATTTAGTCTCATGTTTAAGTCTAAAAAGAATTATTGTAAATTTTGTTTAAGGAGAGATACTTTCTTCTTAATTACAGGATATATTTTATAGTCGTGCTACTTTCGGAAACTCAGTGTTTGTGTTTTTGGGCTGTTGTAGTTGTTGTTCTTGTTGCTGTTGTTGTTTGCATTTTTGTCTTGCCAGTATTTCACCCCGCGGTGACATTTTGGTGTGACAGACAAGACGTGTCCTTCGTCCTTTTGCATTTTTTTTTTGCTTGCTGGTCTCTCGCTCAGTGTGCTCTCTCTCTTCTCTCTCTCTCACTCTATCGCTCTGTCGCTCTGTGTGTGGCAAGTTTATCGTTTTAATGTTGATACAACAAGCGAGGGTCGCTCGTCCGCGTCACATTGCGTTGCAGGGATAATAGGATGTTAAGTAAATATTTTAAAAAGCTTCTCACAGACGCCTCCCCACTCCCCGCTGTAAGCTTCGTCCACTCTCGCGAGCTGAGGTCGTAGGCGAAAGTCCCGAAAGTTTGCAGGCAATGGCCGCTCATTTGGCAGGGCGGGAAAAACGTCGCTGTTGATGTTGATGTTGTTGGCGATGTGAGAAGAGAGGGTGGAGGAAGGAGGGAGGAAGGGTGTGGAGGAGATGGTGGTTTGTGGTTCATTCGGGATTGGGGTTTTTAGGGAATGACTCGGCGCTGGCACAATCTAATCCAGTTTTGTTGGCTGCCAAGCACTTTTTGGCATAAATCATTTGCATACAAAATGAGCATGGCCTGCAAATGAGAGCCCAAGATGAATGCTCCAACAACAACAACAACAACCGTACAACAACAACAACAACAACGAGAGCGAGAGAAGTGTGGATCATGGCGAGGTGAGGTCGCCATTCAGCATCCAGCTAAAATCCTTTCAATTTTCGCACACATTCAATTTATTAATTAAAACATTTTTTTCCTGTTTGTGATTTCCATTTCCAATGTTGCGCCCGCTTCCCTCCCTCCCTCTATCCTAGGTTGGAGGCTCTGCAATTAATTCCAAACATTCACGACGCTTTTTCTTTGTTAAGTTGGGTGCGCCTGGGCGCAAATTATCCTCGCTATCCTTGCGCGAAATAAAATATCACAAACAGTTACTGCCCCATAAATAATGGGAATTTATGCCTGGCATAAACTGGTTCACCACCCCAAAACAAAAAAACAAAATCAGAAGCAGAAGCAAAACAAAAGGCGGCAGCAACTTTTCTACTGAAATTACCATTCAATCATTTAGTAATTGCCTCAACTAACCCGAACTCCTACATCTCCTCCTCCCTCCTCTTCCGTCTCCTTCTCCTGCCCATTCTCACTCAACCACTTGCTTACCTCATTTCGCTTTGTTCATTTACTTTGCGCTCGCTTAATTTCCACAATCTATTTTAATAAGCCTTCATTCTATTTGGCTTACAAATTGCCTGCGATGCCCCAATGTCCTTGTGCTGTTCTCCTCCTTGTTGCTAGGGACATCACCTGCTTCAGCTCAACCTCGCTCAGTCCTCGCTCAGTTGGAGGCCTCAAAACTATTGATTTTCTGTTCAAGTTGGTCTTAACCAATTTTATGTCTATCATAAAGTTTAAGACAACCTTTTTCAGACATTTTCCAACTATGAAAATCTTTCAATCAAACGAAAGAGCAAGAAAATGGCTCGTTATAGACAGCACTTGTCTTTATTCGCAGATAACTTGGGCGCAAAGTCATTAAAAACATAAATTCATATACATAATGCGTATGGAACAGATTTTAACGATGTCTAATAAATTAAATTCTATTCTACATATGGGCATTTCCACAGAAAGGTCCACCGCGACCAAAAAATTAAAAGTTCTTGAAAATGATATTTTCCAACATGGTTACATAAAGAAATATTCAAATTTAATAAACTTGAAAAATTTTGCATTTATCATTTATAGATTTCAAAATATTCGAATGCAAAGTCCCGCAAACGCACCTGTTGTGATTATGATGTTTGTAGGGCATATTTTGTTTTGATAACAACTTCTAAAATAAATGCGTTATGCTTTGTCTTTTGCTTTGTAAAATCATTTGAAGATTGCAAGAAACGAAAGAGAACGCAAAAACTAACATGGGATCATCAATAACGGTAAAAATTTTGATTTGCTTTATCACTTATTTCAATGTCCCGTGCGCGACCGAAAAACAACATTTCTTATCAGTAAATCCAAATCACTTGCTCGAATTGCATCAAATTTTTTTTGCAAACAGAGTTTATGCGCGCAGTAAATATATAAAAAAAATTTGGAGAGAAAAAAAATATTTGTATTTTTGGTGATCATTTAAAGTTTGTCCCGTGCGCGACCGTAAGTACACAACATAAGTACCAACTTATTCCTCTCTTATTTACACAATATGAATGATGGAGTAAGTTGGCAGCATTGGCGCAAAATTAACAAGTAAGAAAGCTACAGTCGAGTGTGCTCGACTGTGAGATACCCGCTACCCATTTTGAAAAAAAGCAATATATTTTGCGGTATTATTCTCAAAATATACCAAATATACTACAAAAATACTAAAAATATATACCAACTGGTATATATGGTATATCGCTATAGTACCGCATTCAAAATATACCATAGACTGCACAATATACCAGATTGTCGGTCAAAGCAACTCAGACCCCTAGTAAGTAGGTGTATTTGCACATACAAAAGTATTTCTTTAATAACTTCCACAATTTTAGTCTGATCGCAACCAAATTTTTAGGAATCATAACTATTATAGTTATTATTCTATATACCAAAATACGCAACTCTAGCTATAAAATTACGGTTGTTATTCAATTTTGTTGATTTGCTGGGGCGGATGTGGGCGTGGCAAAAATTTGAAACAAATCTGATCTGTGTGCAAACATAACAAATGCTGTCGAAAAAAATTATAGCTCTATCTCTTATAGTCTCTGAGATCTAGGTGTTCATACGGACAGACACGCAGACGGACAGATCGTCTCGGCTGTTGACGCTGATCATGAATATATATACTTTATGGGGTCGGAGATGCCTCGTTCTACCTGTTACATACATTTCCTGTCGGCACAAAGTTATAATACCCTTCTACCCTATGGGTAGCGGGTATAAAAATAGTGGCGGTATAAAATGTCCCGTGCGCGATGTCCCGTGCGAATTTACATCAAATTGAATTTAAAAAAAAATACAAGTCGTTTTTGAAAAAATTATAACCTTCTTAAAGAGGCATCAATGCACAAAAATTTAAAATTAGTTGCATTAAAATATTGCCTCTGGATTCGCTGAAATTTGCGTTTGAATTGGTTGACCTCTTAAACCACTTCCGTTTTGTGTCCCGTGCGAATCACTTGACTTTTGCAATTATCTTCTGAATGAAAAAATACCCAACATCAATCTTTGCACCAATGAAAGAGCTAAGAAAATGCTATACATTAAGCGTTTCAGTTGAAAAAAAAAACGTTTCCTTTTTACCGGGTTTTTACTTTGAACGCGTACGAATGTCCCGTGCGCGATTTTGGAAATGCCCATATATAAAAAATTTAGGAGATGCTGCCTAAACAATTTTATTATGTTATAGTGTCTGATCAGTTTTACTAAATAAAACAAAAATTAGAAACAATTTTTGAGATCAATCAAGATTTTGATAGTTCTTATGGGAGATCTGGGGATTCATAAGAGGTTTCTCAAATAAATACTGATACCGAATATATTTGGAAAATGTGGTATTATTTTTAAAATATACCAAATTAAGCTAACGCAAAATACTAAAAGTATATCAACGAATATATTTGGAATATTTATAAAGTATTGCATTTAATAAAATATACCATAGAGTGCAAAATATACCAGATTATCAAACAATTCAAATTAGATTTATTTTGATATGGTATATTATTTGTAAAATTTAATTTGTTACCCAATTATTCAGTTAAATTTAGTCCTACAATTTTCTTTAATTATTTTCCTCAATTTTAGAAATATCAATAAAGTAAATAATAACAAGTAAGTGAGGTACCTGCTACCCAAAACAGTATTCTTAAAATATACCGAATTCATATACCGCTAAATTACTACAAATATTATATACCAAAGCCCGTAATTGATATATTAATATAGCTCTACATTTAAAAAATACCATAGAGTACAAAATATACCAAATTGTCAGACAAAGCTATCAAAACCTGAGATATGATATATACATAATGAAGTACCTGGTATAAAAAGAATCATACAATTTTTGAGTATTTCTCTAACCTATCGAATGAAATGTAGGCCTTCAATTTCAACTCATTTGATTTCAACACTCGTCTACCTTTCTCATACTTCACTTTTATTTAAGCTCTCCACTTGTTTTCTATTTCTTCTCCAATCTCATGCCGTTTTATTTGCTTTGTTTCTATTTCAACGCTTTTGTTTAACTGTTCCTTGGGCGTCATTTCGAAAATTTATTGAAAACCCTCAGCTAGGCGTCGTTTTGGGCCTGAAGACCAAAAGCAAAAAAAAAAAGGCAATGAAACAGAAGCGAAACACAAATAAATAAGGATAATAACAGAAAACAAAACAGAAAAGTCTACTCACTGAAGGGGTGTTTGGACTCAAGAGGGTGGGGGAGGCGGGTTGATTCACTGGGCTAATGGCCGAGTTTTGCTGCCTTCTCGTCTTGAGGGCGAAATGCCACGAAAGGCAATTAAAAAATATTTAAACTGCCAAATGGCAGGATCCGTATCCTGGAACTTCTCGACTGTCCTGACTGACTGAATGTTTCCACAATGGAATGGAATGGAAGGAGACATCAGGTGGGTGGTTGGGGATTGGCTTTTGGGTTTGGGTCAACAAAATTTATGCATACTTTCGTCTTTTGTTTCAGACCTCGTCCCCCGTCTGTGAAATCAGTTGAATTGTGTGATTGTGTACGTGAGCATAACGCTCAAATGGGCAAAAACTAGACCAGGGAAGAAGAAAAACCCTCCACAAAGCAACCAAGGAAGAGAGAAACCCGGTGGTTGGCTGTCAGAATTGATTGATTGAATTGCCACTTTATGAAATTTGTGAGTCTTCTGAGATGTGCGTGAAATTCGTGCGCTACGTCTCAGTCTCAGTCTCAGTCGCAGTCTCTCTGCCTGGGGGGTGGCAATGAGGGTGGACGGGAGTGGGGGGAGTGGCTCTGTTGCTGCTGCCACATCGAGGGTTGCTGCTGCTGATTTGTGTTTGTGTGCGTTTTGGCTACCATTTGCAGCATAAAATACATAAAATTATGTGCAGCGCTGAGGCGGCCATTAAACTTGATAGATTTATGACAGCCCAGCAAACGGCTGTGGCATCAACAGCCAGCAGTCCACCAACAGCAACAACAACAACAACAGCACAGCAGCAGGTCTCTCATACCATCGAGCTCAACTGTGGGGCCATCACATAAAGATAAAGCTGATTAAAATTGCAAAATTGTTCAAATGAGATTTGGGAAAACAGCAAATGTCCTCAATATATTGTGTATTTACTTGTGCATACAACAAGTGCGTTTCCATTTACACTTTTTATTATCGTTTGTTGCGAGTCAATACGATAAAAGTAAATAAACATTATGATTTTTTTTTGCTTTTTGGTTTGTTATCAATGCTCGTTATATTAGTCAGTATTTTATGCGAAGTTTTGACAGCGAATGTCATTAAGCAAACACTAAATATTGTATCGATAGTAATAATAGCTATATCTATCGGTATTTAAGAATATTACGTATTTATTTATTATTCAAACGCTCGTAAAATTAGTCAACTTTTTATACGAAGTTTTGACAGCGAAAGTCATTAAGCAAATACTAAATATGGTGGTATCGATAGTAATGATAGCTATATCTATCGGTATTTAAGAATATTTCGTATTTATTTATTATTCAAACGCTCGTAAAATTAGTCAACATTTTATGCGAAGTTTTGACAGCGAAAGTCATTGAGGAACTCCACTGTAATTGTGCTATAACTGTCATTAAATACGGTGATATCGATAGTAGTATTTACTATCGATATATGAAATTAACTATTATTAAAATTATTAATTTTTTGATTATTTAAATTCTTGTTAAATTAATCAATGTTTCGACGGCGAAAGTCATTAAGCAAACACTAAATATGGTGGTATCGATAGTAATTATAGCTATATCTATCGGTATTTAAGTATATTATATATTTGTTTATTAATCAAATGCTTGTAAAATTAGTCAACATTTTATGCAAAGTTTTGAAATCAAAAGTCATTGAGGAACACCACTGAAATTGTGCTGTAACTGTCATTAAATATGGTGATATCGATAGTAGTATTTACTATCGATATATGAAATTAACTATTATTAAAATTATTATTTATTTATTGATTATTTAAATTCTCGTTAAATTAATCAATGTTTCGACGGCGAAAGTCATTAAGCAAACACTAAATATAGTGATATCGATAGTAATGATAGCTGCATTTACTATCGGTATTTCAGAATTATATTTAAATTAGTATTCATTATGAAAATACTCGTAAAATAAGTCAATATTTTGTGCGGAGTTTTGATAGCAAATTTCATTAAGCAAGGCCACTGAAAATGTGCAGTAATAAGCATTAAATATGGTGATATCGATATAAATGATGTCTGTATTTGCTATCGATATATTAGTATACCATTTAAGTTGACCAAAATTATGATCATTATATAACAACATCGTCATCAATTGATATATAAACAGATAACAATCATATTTGGTTAGGTTCTTAACTCTATTGATTCATTTTCAACATCGATTTAAGTTATTATCATTAGATTTAAACAAAATTGTTCTCTTTCCCAATTAAGTGTTCAACTAATTACAATAAACAATTTATATGAGCCAAAGTCAAATATTTTTAAGCATTAATTCAACATTATAAATAAAAGCTTCAATATTTTATAATTTCCGACATAAATCAGAATTCTTTGCAATCTATACAAAAACACTCAATTGGTCCAATTGCGAAGAGAACAAGACGAACAGCAAATCCAATTCGAATGAGATAATCAGCGATGGTTGCCAACAGATTCGAACTGCCATTGCTCTGTTCTGTTCTCTGTTTGAATTCTGCTCACAGTTGTATGTGTGTAACTGTTGCTTCTGTGTGTGTGTGAGTGCGCAGCGTCTTTGTCTTTGACCAGTGAGCGTGGTTAAGTTGACAGGTGATTGATTGACAGGCGGATGAATGGATGTTCGCTACAGCTGTGAAAACGAGACGGCGAGTGTTCCACACTGAGCAAGCGTTGGAAGAGTCAAGCGTTTCTAAGCACACAAAACGCTGCTCCGCCCTTTGGCAGCAACGGGGAAGCTGATATAAAACAACAGCAGCGGCAACAGCAGAACGGGTTTTTGTTCTGTTTTTATGTGTGTTTGGAAATGGGGAATATTTAAAAGCAATGTCATGTTTGAGAAGAACACTTTTTGGACACGGCAACAAAATGTTTGAAATTATTTGATGATTGTAATGAAATCAAATAGAGAATCAGTTGCAACTATAATTAAAAAGTTTACTTTATCAAAAGACAATTTATAAATTATAAAAAATATAATATAAATGATTGAATTGGTATTTCTATTATTTAATTAATTTCTTTGAATTAAATTACTTTAAGTAATTATACAATTTCATTCTTATAGCACATTTTAAACTCAACATTTCATTCAAATTCCACTCAACACGCGCTGCAAAGCAAACGAAACGTTTCGATGTTCGAATTTCGCCTAACAATAAATGCACTCACATTCCAATTCGAAAAACTGGTTGCGCTCTGAGAGCAAATTTCGCTCTCGTGCGCTCTCATTTCGAAACACGCAAAACAGATGATTTTCAGTGGCATCTTTTCGACAAGACGCCGCCACAATTGCAACTAAACGTTTGACGACTTATTAAATAAAGATAAATTTAAAATAAAATGTTAAGTAGACAAGTTGAGTAAAGTAATTCAGTTGAGGCAGTTAAACTCATTTGTAGGCAATGTTTTTAACAGTTTACATTTGAAATAGAAAATGTTTGTGAACTAGCCGCTTACCACAATGTGTGCTCAGCTTATGTTGTAGAAAATAAAGTTCGTTTTAATACAAGTTGTGCTTTTTATTCACTTATCACTTGAGTTAAGTTGGCACACTAATTTAGTTGTTATACTTTGTGTTTACTTGAATTATTCTTATTTTAAATTCACACAGCACAGCACACTTTTCGCTAACGCGCGTTAGTTCGTTCAACAGCTGTGCGTTTACTGCACTCATCGAAATTCGAAAAACAAAAGGGGAGAGTGAGAGAGAGTGAGCGAACAGTGCTGAGAGCGCACTAAAGATTGTCGAATTCGAATTTGAGTTGAGTGTAAAATGTGAGCAAGCAAATTGAGTGAAGCGCTTTGCGAATGTTCGAAATCAATTTAGCCGTTAATTTTGAAATAAAAAACGTGATTACAATTTTATTTAAAATAATGTTTCTTTTCATATCTGCTATTACTGTATTTATTTTATTTAAATAATGTTTTTTTGTTTGACTCTTCTTAACTAAGAAATAAATGAAATCTTGTATGTTTTGTATTTATCAATAAACTCTGCGCTTATCGATTTTTAGCCTGCCATCATCATAATCATAGAGAATGTATAGTTATCGATTGTCATAAACATTTCCTGTGTCATTAGCAACACTTATGAGGTACAAGCTTGCCACATGCCACACAATCTGGCCACTTTGCATACATTTGTTGAGGCTCGAAATCAAAGCGATTTCTCAAAATGTTCAAGCTGCAATTTTATGTTCAATTTTCTGCAACTTGTTGTTGTTCATCTTGTTGTTGTTGTTAACATGTTTCATATGGAGACTAGAACTAATTGCGTGTTCACTGCGAAATCGTTTCAATTTATCGCCTCGGGTTGATTTTATGCTTCACATTCACCATATATACATATTAATGAATGCCCCATGAGTGAAGCGAGGATTGGACTTCATCTTCTACTTCTTCTGCTGCTGCAGCAGCTCTACGGAGCGTTGATTTATACGCTTCAATCCCACATTTTTATTTCTTTGGCTGCCATTTAGCTAAAATATTTCATATCTGCGCCATCGCGCAACATTCGCCCAGGGACAACAGCTATCGTAGTTGGACCTGGACTTGGAACTTGAAGTTGGACTTGCACTTCGCTCAGAGTCGGACTTGGAGCTGAAGCTGAAGCTGGAGCTGGAGCTGGACAGCCGCTGCCCCGTAATTATGCGATTTGTTATTCGAGATTTGAGGCGATTGTGACTGTGAATCATGTGCGCCCGGGCAGACGGCAGACGGGAGAAAAAAACCAACGCGCAGATGATTTAAAATGCGATTTCAATTCTGGCATTTCTGATTCGCAATTCGCTCGATGCGAGGCGAGAAGAGAAGAGGAGCAAGAGAGAGGAGCTGGAAAACACAGGTGAAGCGACGGCACAGGTATCTGCTAAGCATCGCATGCTGATCCTGGACACAGCCAGGAGGCGAGACCAAGCCATTGCATGTGCAAACGGACAGACGGACAGACAGACAGACAGACGGACGGACAGACGAACACACATTCATTCGCATTTCGAGACTGACTGAGTGACGTACTGGGGCCTGACTGATATGGGAGGGAACCTCTAGCTGTGCCCCCAAGATCTGCAGCAGCTACAACAACAACAACAACAGTTTGCCATGGACAATCTTAAGCTACAGCCAAAGGCACTGAAAGAAATTAAGTGGTGAGTATGGACACAATTAGGGAAAAAGTTTAGTTTTAAATAAGAAATATTTTTGCTAGAAATATGTTATAAATAATTTACACAAAATTAAAAGTGAATTCTTGGCAACATATTTTATCATCTTTATAAATTCCTTTTACGGAGTAGAGTGAAAACTAACGCTATCAATATTTTATATTAAATAACATTGTTGACTATGTATTTCAAGCCTGAAGGATGCTCTGGCTCATCTCATTGCAATAAGGAATTGTATACGTTATTTGAATAAAATAATTTTATTTCAAAAGAATTAAACATTTTAAAAAATACATACCTGCATTCAATCATCAGCTCTTTCGACCTAAAAAAAGAGAAAATTAATATTTTACAACCAAAAGCATTTGGAATAAACAAAAAAATACAAATTTGTGTTCTTAAAAAACAAAATAATAATAATAATATTTGGTTTCTTGCGATGTTTTTCTATAATTACTTTAATTTGTTGGATTCAAAAAGTCCAATTAGTATTTTCTCTCATTTGGCAATATTAATTGACTTTTACTTTTTAAATGATACAACTTAAAATTTTTGCAAAATAACAAATTATTTAAATGAATAATTTGTAAAGAAAATCTTTACATTCTTATGCCTCGAGCACAAACAAATATTTTTGCGTATCTTATCTTTTAAAAGTAAAGGTTTGTTCTGAAAATAATTTGGCCTTTGCTCGGATAGAGATTTATATGACAGAAGCAATAGACCGCGTCAAACACTTTCACACTTTCTCAATTTCAAACTACTACAACAGCTGAAGAAAGCTCTGACATCTATTGCAAAAGCAACGAACACAGTTTTTTAACTTACAATTACATAAACCATTACACAGAAAAAAACAGGGTTTTAAACATTGCTCGTCCTGGACACTAGAGGGTTAAGTAAGATACTGAATAATATTGTTTTCTATATGAGAAGAGAATAAGTGCTTGATAAAATAGGTCTACACTTTCGTGCAGTGTAGCTGGTTTGCCGCTGCGCTGCTGAGTGTTGAGCAAGCTTGATTGCGTTGCATGAGGCCTTCGTCATCGGCAGCATCGTCGTCCATCTTGGCACAACGTCAGAATGTGCGATTCGTTAGCTTTGGCGGTCGCTGGGGCATAAATCACTCCTCGCCCCGGCTTGATCGCTGGCCGATCCTCCTCCTTCTCCTCCCCCCTGCTGTTACTCCCCCCTCTCTCTCTCTCTCTCTCTCTCAACTCGAGTGCAGCTTTAGTCAAGTTCTTCTGGCTGCGTTTCGTTGATTAATAATTAATTTGCGTCTTCTGGCCCGCGGTCTTTGCGTCTTCGTCGTTGTTGCTGTTGCTGTTGCCGTTGCTCACCTGACGACCTGACTCCTTTATAATGAACGGTTTGTGTGTGTGCCAGGACATTCGTCGTACATCATCGAAATGCACTGCCTCTGCTTTCCCTCTGCTCAACTTCTTCATCTCTCTGTGGCCATCGTGTCCATCTCTGATTGCTTTGGCTCACAGGTTGCTGATGCTGTTGCTGTGTTGTTGAAGCTCCTCCTTAGCTTAATGCATAAATTCTTTGGCCAGGCCTACTCCTCTCTAACCGGTATTTAAACCAACAACAACAACGACAACAACATCAACCACATCGCTTGCTGTGGCGGCATAAATTAAGCAAAAGGTGTTTATACATTCGACAATAAATCAATTAGCAAATTTGTAATTATTATGTTCATAAATCTCAACTGGA
The DNA here is from genome assembly GCA_023558445.1 of Drosophila pallidifrons. NCBI lineage: Eukaryota > Metazoa > Arthropoda > Insecta > Diptera > Drosophilidae > Drosophila > Drosophila pallidifrons. The sequence goes on along the minus strand of CM042347.1, from coordinate 25,048,194 downwards.
AGGCCGCATCAATGGCCACCAAATCCACGATTCAAATATTTCGTTTCTCATTCCACCACACCAACAATAAGAAAAAAAAATGAAAAAATTTATCAAAAATTCTACATCAGTTGGCCTAAAAGATCTATAGCTTGTTGAGGGCGTGGTCTGACCTCTGACCACATCGATGTCTATCTTCAGTTTGGAATTACATAGTTCTTCCTAGTTTGTTTACGTTTATTAACATGCGGCGATTGCTTTATAAATAATGGATTACAATTTGCATGGGGAAAACTTTCGAGGCATTTTAAATCGAAATATGTAAAGTAGGTTAAATTATAGTACACTGAAGCGATTAAGTATAAAAACTTTAAGCAATATCAGCATAGTATCAATAAAAACCGGAAATTTTTAAAATTATTTTCGGATAATTATCGATAAGGTACGGAAACCTTAAGAAATACTATCGGATAAGTATCGATAAGGAATCTTTGGAAGCAACTATCGAATTAATACTTAAAAAACAAATTTTCGAGAAGTTGAATGCAAATTGCAAAGCTATGCTTTACAATTATTCGTATTTGATAGTACACTGAAGCGATTAAGTATAAAAACTTTAAGCAATATCAGCATAGTATCAATAAAAACCGGAAATTTTTAAAATTATTTTCGGATAATTATCGATAAGGTACGGAAACCTTAAGAAATACTATCGGATAAGTATCGATAAGGAATCTTTGGAAGCAACTATCGAATTAATACTTAAAAAAACAAATTTTCGAGAAGTTGAATGCAAATTGCAAAGCTTTGAGGAACTTTAAATAGAAATATGTATGTTAAAGTACGTTAAGGTATGCTTTCAAAATTTTTTTTTTTGATAATGCAAATCGATAAGTATAAAAAATTTAAGAAATACTATCGGATCAGTATCGATAAAGTATGGAAACTTTTGAAATACTGTCGGAGTAGTAACGATAAATTATTGATAAAGAAAATACTATCGGATCAACATGGGGTAAACTTTGAAAAACAATTTATCAAGTAGTTTGAATAAAATAATTTCTTTCTTTGGAACACATTAAGCTATACATTTCTTAAGAGCTTTCTATGAGTGTTTTCAGCATTGTCCAAGCATTTAAATTACCTACAAACCTTGTCGTAATTGTTTGCCTAACTATTTATTGGTTAACACTCCTCTTAAATTTGCCAAATGATTTTATAACTATACTAATCAACCTCAATAAAGCTGACCACAATTTGTTGCAAGTGAAGAAAGTTCTTCAATTCTCTTTAATTCGATTTGTGCAACAAAAATGTAATAAATAAATTAATATCAATTAATAGGAAAATAACTTCATATCCACATTTATTTTATATATGTCGTAAACTTTCATCTAAAATTAATAAACTGCTTTTGGCCGCAACTTTTTCTTAACTCTTTTCAGTGCATTTTTTTCTGCGTTTTACGGCTCGCCATTTTAATAGCCTTGGTGTTAACACTCGGCCGGGTCAGATCATCATTTCATGGCCGTGGACGGCGCCAGGCGTCAAACGTCGTCATCATCATCAACAACAACATCGTCAAATTTGAAGGCCTCCTCTGTTTGGGCCCCATTTAAAATCACTTTGTGGCTTCGTTCTCTCTCTGTCTCCCTTACTCTCCTTCTATCTGTGAGCGTCGACGTCGTGTTATGCATAAATAAACGCCTGACCTCTCTCTTCCCCCGCTTCTCATCACCCCCGCTCAATGCAGCACCTATTCCCTTTGGCTGTGGCAGCTTCATCGTCATTTGCTTATCCTTTCCTTTTTTTTTGTTGCACACTCAACGTGATTGATGGCAACTTTTGGCGCTCGTTGGACCTGCTCCACTGACTCTTACTTCTGACTTCGCTCATTCTGTTGCATGTAATATGGCAAGTTTCGGTAACTTTTCGTGGCAGTTGGCCCTAAGTTATGACGTGTTAATAATGGCGCATAAACACAACACACGACACAGGCCAAATTGTGGGCGTCACCTGCACAGCTCAGCTCTGTGCCATAATGACGGATGTGCCACACGACAACGACGATGAATGTGCTTGTGTGTGTGTGTGGAAGCGCAGCCATTAGCAAAAACTGCCAGCGGCCATGCGAAGATTACCTCATTAAACGCCGCAGATTCAGACATTGAGAAGCCATTTCACGAAAAATATGCTAATTTATTTGACAAGCAAATTGATATAATATTATATGTTGAAAGCAAGGTGACGAAAGACTTTTTTGATTAGTTAAATTGAAATTTGAGTTAATAGTGTAATACTAAATACTAAATACTAAATACTAAATACTAAATACTAAATACTAAATACTAAATACTAAATACTAAATACTAAATACTAAATACTAAATACTAAATACTAAATACTAAATACTAAATACTAAATACTAAATACTAAATACTAAATACTAAATACTAAATACTAAATACTAAATACTAAATACTAAATACTAAATACTAAATACTAAATACTAAATACTAAATACTAAACAACTAAACAACTAATCAACTAATCAACTAAACAACTAAACTACTAAACTTATAAACTACTAAATACTAAATCCCAAATACTAAATACTAAATACTACAAGATAATACTATAATACTACATAACATACTATACTATCTGACTTAACTGCATAATTAAATATATTTACAATTTCTATGCTACTTCCACTCAAAAATACATTCTCAATTCACAAACAGTTCTTTGATTACTATAAAGAAAATGTTTTGTAGCATATTGTCGCATTAATTCCCTAGGGAAGTTTATCAGAGTCAAATCGTTTGCTTGCGCCAAAAGTGGAAAATTGCCAATGCTATCAAAGTGATGCCCAAGGATAATTCCAACTAATGCAATTTACTGTGAACAATTACCTTAAAGGATATGCTATATATGTATGTGTGTGTGTTTGTGTGTACTTGTGGGAAAACAAAGAACAAATCAGACCAAAGTCGTTTTGGCTGGCAAAATTAAACTGAGCAGCCAGAGCAAACGAGAGAGAGAGAGGCGAATCAGCGACGATGTCTGCGTTTTTCAATTCAAATTCAATTTCGATGCGCTCGGCAAATTCCCATGGCAAAAATGGCAAAAGGATCTACATGCTGAAGTTCTACCACCCTCTTTCTCTGCTCTGCTCTGCTCTCAAATGGCAAGGATTCAATTCGCAAATATTGCAACTACACATTGAGCACGAGGATGAAATTATGGCAAATGCTGAATGCAGTTGTTCCAGCTGCTACGTCCTACCTTCTAGATAAGAGAGAAGGGGAGAAATGAGAAGGGGGTCAACTACGGCCTGGTTGAACCGTAAAATGCTACGTGGAGTAAATCTAATTTCGCTGGACAAGTGACTGTCATTGATTGCCGATATTTAGAGTTCTGCAGCACAGCTTGCTATCTCCCTCTTTACTGCTTTCTAGCCATCTCCCTCTCTCTAGATTGCTCTCCCTTTCTCACTCTCTCTGGTTGAGCGACAGGATTGTTGCAATCGTCAATCGTGTTGCGTGGCCAGCACAAATTTTTCGTATGGTCTGCACACAATTGGTATCTGTGCTGCACAGTGGTTCGAAAGCTGATTGTTTTGCATCAATTTCAAAATTTTCAAATAATTGGGGAGTAATACTGCTCCTACTACTACTGAAGAAGATTATAAAAATATAGTAATCACAATAATATAACAATCAATGTTATGCTTCAAGAAAACGAATTTTCTTGTATATATGTTATAGGATAAATAAATATGGTATTAATTTTAAAGATTTTTAGCTAACCCAAATATTATTTGGTGTAAATGATTTTCACATTAATTTAAAGTATAATTTCAATTTAATTTTCATGTATCCAAATAAGAATTTTATATTAATATTGAGAACGGTTTTCAATGAAATTAGTAATTATTTGAAGATAAAGAAATTTGATACTAATATAGAAATTTAAAGTATGTATTCCTTATTAGAAAACCTAAAGGCAAAGAATTAAATTCTTTCAAGTGATGAAATTTCTTCTCAATTCTCCGAGCATGTATCTCCCTTTACTTTTTATGAAATAGACATAACAAAATGCATATACATATGTATCTTTGGCTATTCAATTTAGAGAGTTGACTTAACGATTATTATTAATTGTTAAATTACTTTATCTAAAATTCATTTACTGATAAAATTTCTCCCAATTGTCCAAGTAAGTTTCTCTCTCTACTTTTTCTGAACTAACACTAACAAAGTGTTGATTTCAGGATTATTTCTTGTAATATTTTGAAAAAGTGTTTATGATTAAAATTAAGTTAAATAAGAGGTAAACTTCTAAACTTCTAACTAAATGATTGAACAGTTAAATTCCTATTAAAATGCAAACATTCTTTAACACCTGCTAACCAGTGTGCCATCAAATTGCCTGATTAGTCGTCCTGCACTGGAAGGCATCATTTCATAGCCGATTGGACAACGGTCTCGCTGGTCAACCCAACTGAATGCGGATTGGATCTGTTCTATTCTGCTGCTTGTGTTGCGTGTGGTGGAATGTGCGTCTGTGTTTTTAGAAAATAAAATTGCATTTTCATGAACCTTTGGCCAGGAATTTATCTGCCACACAGATTTCACAGATGCCACACAGCCCCCCCGCTCCCCGTTCGATAGGCATAGGCTGCTCCAAATGGGCACGCACGATGCATAAAACGCATAAATAGCTGCACAGTCAACCCCCCTCCCTCACTCCCCTTCCTTTCTCTACCCTTTTGTGGGGTGGCAGGGCCATCAGCAATTGTCCTAGCTATGGGGCAGGACATGCGTGCATATTTACGAGTCGGCTGTGGCGGCATCAGCTGCACCAAAAACTCGATTGCCTCGTCCTGTGCCTGCGCCTCCTCATGTGGTTGTTGCATGCCACATGTGTATATGCCTCTCTCTCTCTCACTCTCTTGCTCTATCTCTGTGGCGTCACAAAATAATTACCAGAGCCTGGGTCTCGCTTCACTCGCTCGCTGGCATTTTGCTCGGTGATTGAGTTGGCAAAACGTTGCACTCGATTTGATTTTTTTTTCTGTTTGCTGTTTGTGCTCTGCTCTGCTCTGCTGTGAGGGGCAAAGGCAAAAGGGGTGCAGGCAATGCTGCCACAAAGTCGACCAAGGGTTGGGGCAATTTATGCGTATGCCATTGGGCCCAAAGTTTGTCGGTTTTTAAGCTAATTTGGCGAGCATCCTGCTGCCTGCTGCCTGCTGGCCTGCTGGCTGCTGGTCGCTCGTCTGTTGAGTGAGTGAGCAAGATTTAGTGGCACACATAAATGCCAAAACCGAAATGCTCCAACAGCAAATCACGGACAGCATGACACGCCCACCTCGATTGCGGTGCTCGGATTTTTGGCACAAAAGTGCAGACAGAGTACCCAGCAAAAGTAGAGAGAGAGAGAGAGAGTGGAGTGTAGAGTGGAGTTTAGACGAGAAACTAGCCTGAGCGACTGGGACTGGTCAGTGCAGCAGGGAACCTCATGATTTGCCCATAAATGCAGCAGCCAGTGCAACTCTCAACAGCAAACGGCAACAACAATAGTAACAACGAGAAGGAGGAGAACTATATATATGACCATGACATGTTTGTGCACCAGACAACGCACAACGAACAATTTGATGCAAAGTTGAGAACGAAAATGAAATTCAGAAGGGCAACGACAATGAAAGACTGCAACTCTGATCTCAAATTGGATGAGGCCCATTTACCTAAGTGAAATGACGTAAGGGCTTGTTGAAATATTTCGAAATGAAATGAAGTGGGGAAGAAATCATTGACTTTTAATCACCATTTAGCTAATTCTAAATTATTTAAATTATATTTAAAAATGCTACCTTTAAGAATCATTATTTAAGAAATGTATATTTGAAGATATATCTCTACTTTGATTATTATTTATTAAATACTAGATTCTTAAAATTACATCTAATAACTTTTTATACATTAAATGCAGTTGTGATACAACAATTAAGACTAAAAAACAAGTAAAAAAGCTACTGCGCTGAGATTTCCTCCAACCTATTTTCAATAAAACCATATTCTGAAAATATACCATATTAATATACCAAAAATATACTTGAATAGACCGAAGGCTTTCATTGGTACATCGATTTCAACAATTTTATTTTCAATAAAACCATATTCTGAAAATATACCATATTAATATACCAAATAAACCGATTTCAACAAATAAGAATTCTACTGTGCTGAGATTCCCGCTACCCATTTTTCAATAAAACAATATTCTGAAAATATATCGAATTAATATACCGAAAAATACTTAAATATACCGTAGGCTTTAGTTGGTACAGAGAACAAAATATAGCAGATACCAAAATATACAAAGGTATTTAATAATTCAAATTAAAAATTATATTTCAATACTTTCACATATGTTTGATATATTGCTTTCATTTTTCAATCGAAGAAAGTTTCTCAGCAGTCCGCTTTGTGATAAAGACACCTAAAAATATCTTTAACGCAATTTCGCGCCATCATTTAAAATAGTAGAAAGCGATTAATTGTTCTTCGACTCTGCAATATTTATGTATAAGCTCTTTAGATCCGCCTTGAAGCTGATCTCATAGCAGCGCCATCAATTGAATGTTTAGACTGCAGTCTGTATCACTAATTGATCTTCAGACTGCTGCACGATCAGTTCGACTTTGAAACTTTTGTGTGGTGTCGGAGCGAACACCTCAAAACTGCAAATGCTTGGCTTATTATTGTTGTCATCATCGTTAGCCAATCGCTTTAGCCTGACTTGAGACGCAGCAAGTGGGCATGCCTTGCAGCTGTTTGCTGCATGTGTCAGATGTGTCTCCTTTGCTTTGCCTTTGCCTCTGCCTCCTCTCCATGCACCAACAGCATTGTCTTGGCTGCTTCCTATGGCTCGTCGTCGTCGTCGTTGCCGTCGACGCCAATAAATCAGTTTGATTTATTCAGCTTCGTTTGGTTTTTGGTTTTTCGATTGTTGTCGTCGTTGTCGCTCGCTGTTGTCGCATTCAGTTGTGGCTGTTGTTGTTGTCTCTTCACGCGCGTGCTTGCATCTTGCAGAGTCTCTCTTCTATGCCTAGTCCTCCAACAAAAGATCACCTGAGGCTCAGCGAATGTCTAATCCAATTTCGCATGCGACAACAACAGCAACAACAAATAAATATCCATATCGTGACATTTGATTTCATATTAAGATTATTTGCCATTCCGTATAGTTTCTCACAGTGTGCTCTCAAGCACATTGTTGCACTTTATGCAAATTTATCGATAATTTGTCTGGCAGCTTGAACTCTCAGTTCGTGCAGAACTTTGACCATTCTAATTACAATTTAATCAGCATAAATAAAATAAACTTAACTGAGAGTATTGTAAATCAAAGGTTCATCTATTGAATGACTATGCAAAAATCTGTGACAATCTCCCAATTCTTGACTGAACAATGGATTCAATCTTAAAAGAGATGTCGTTCATTGTGACGCGTCTGTTGTCTCTTCTCTTGTCTCATGTGAATGTGTTTTTCTCTCTCTCTCTCTCTCTGGCGCACTTGTGTAACGTTCTCGCGTTCTTTTGCGAGCATTTGGGTTTGACAAGAAATTTATATTAATTTATTACAGTTCAACTGACAGAGAATTAAGCGACAGACAATTTATGGCTTTGTTTTCAGCGCATTAAACAGAGGAAAGAAATCATTTATGTAAATGTGAGCAGTTTGTCGCGAGCTCCAAAGACAACTTTTGAGGGTCTCGAGCTCATCAATCGCATCTCTCAGCTGAGCACGCGACCAAATCCGCGCATACACTCACTTTGCCAACTCGTTTGGGTTCTGAATTTAAGTGATGATTTTAAAGGGTATATGAGAAATAAGTTCAAGAATCTAAGAATAAACTTTGCTGTGTATATTTGTAGAGAAAATATACCAAATTCAAGACAGAATTCACTTTGCAAAAGTGTAGTAATGAATAATTGAATGATAGAATATAAGTGACATATAAAAAACAATCGATGTAACTATCGTATCACTATCGATAGCAATTAGTTTATTTAAATCTACTTTTGATTATATAAAAAAGCAGCATTAATAACACTTTTTTCTCGTACTTCTTTTTACTACGTTCGATATATAAAATATCGATATTTTTCACTTATCTCATACTATCGATAAAACACATAAATAGCTTAGCTTACGCCCACTACTTAGTATCTGCTAACCTATGACGATCTCTGAGTTAGGTTCCCTTTACAACAGATGTCTTATTTATCGATTGTTTTGCCAGCTTGTATTTCACACATTTCACATATTGTCGATAAATCACAAATATAGCTTAGCTTGCGCTGACTACTTTGTATCTGCCAATCTATGACAATATCTGAGTTATGTTCCCCCTTGGAATCGCTGTCTTATTTTTCGATGCTCTTATAGATAGTTTTGTTAGCATGAATTTCTCACTTTTCATACTATCGATAAATCACAAATAAAACTTAGCTATTTCTGACTACTTAGTATCTTTCAATTTTTAAAAATCTAGGAGTTATGTTTCTGTTTCAACCGCTGTCTTATTTTTCGATACTCTTATCGATAGTTTTGTCAGTTTGTATTTCTCACATTTTACATACTATCGATAAATCACAAATACTTAGTATCTGCTAATCTATGACAATCTGTGAGTTATGTTACCCTTAGAATCTCTGTCTTTTTTTCGATACTCTTATCGTTAGTTTTGCCAGCAGGAAGTCAGGGCCAATGACATATTGGTCGCGACCCATATTCCCAGTGGAATCCTCTGTGCGCACTCATCATTCAGCTGCCAGTTGGCGACAAGCGACAAGCAGCCGCAGCAACAGCAAAAGCGACAAGCGGCAGCGACAGTTAGTGACAGCAACATTTTTGTCGCGACAGCAACATTTCGGCAGCGGCAGCAACTGTCGCCAACTGTTTTTGGTGTTGCCTCGCCTCGACTCCTCAGTTGCGACATGGCTCGATTCGCCTCTTTTGATTTGGGTGCCACTCTCTCACACACATACATACATATATAGAGAGACACTCACACACACATACAGAGACACACACATTGGCAGCAGCATCATTAGCAAAGAGCTGCGGCGACGTTGATGCTGCTGTTGGCAGCCTTGTCGCAGCCTCCGCTGTCAAAAGTTGATTTACCGTTTTAATTTTAAGTTAAAAACCTGTCAAAAATAAATCATTCAATCGCTCGCTCGCTCGTTCACTCGCTCAGTTCATTCGCTCATTCATTCATTCGTTGCGTTGCGTTGAGTTTCATTTCGTTCGCCAGACTCTCGCTTCACTCTTTTTCCAGCCTTTTTGGCTTTGCCTCCTCATCATCCCCCTTCCCCTTCCCCTTCCTCTTTCCCCTTTCCAATTGTACCCCTTCAACTTTCACAACCCCGCCGCGACTTCATTTCGCATATTTACACATTTTGTAGCGCCACAGCTAGACAGTGACCCAGTTGCCAAACGAGACTCTTCTTCTTCCTTCACTACACACCATCCCATCCCGCCTTCTCAGTGCAGCTGACATATGAGCAACTTGCAACAAGCTGTGCGCATCTTTTTTTCGCTGTTCGTCGGCATTCATTCATTCATTAAAGCGTGAAGTTGCAGAGGTCTTCATTCATGAATACAACTCGTAATTGAAGTACTAGACGATCCACATACTTTTTAATTGACAAATTAATTTCAGTTATTTTCTTCTATTTCTCTATCTCTCATTCTCTTTACTTGTTGCTTGGATTGAAAGAAGGTCAGATAGAAAGACATATTGTTAAAGATTGATCATATTTCAACACCGTGCTTTATACTACATAATCATGCAATATCATCCAAAATATTAAAATAAAAAAAGTTTCCAGTTATTCTTACTAAATATAATTGTAGCATATACATACATATATAATATATAAAATTATCAATATACTTTGCATTTGAGAAATTTCAGTTATTGTATTTATTTCTCTTCTTTCTTCTTTACTAGGATTAAGGTCAATGAGAGAGAAATATTGTAGTTATAGATAGAGTTGCAAACTTTTTTAAACCTTTTTCTTTGCAACCCTTTCTGCAACTTCAATATTTTTTTTGCTTTTTTACAACTCATTCAAAATTGTTAGAAATATTGTATTTTTAGAAGGAGCTTCACATTGATTTAACTTACATACATATATACATATAAATGAATCTTGAAAATATTCATAAAAAATATTTAATTTAATATTAGCAGAAATATAGATACAGAAAGAGTTGAAAATGTTTTTAAATTTTCAAATATACGAGTAACCTTAGAGAAAAATATTTTATAAAAATTACCTTATATAAGTCTAAGAGCTTTCCATTGAGATAACACTTGCTGAAAGTTGAAAGAAAGAGAATATAATTAATTTTTGGCAATTAATCAGTTTATAGAGTAGATGTAGATTCAGCTTAAAATACTTTATATAGTATGTAGATCAAAATAAATTCATAGTTGACAATTAGTCGCAAATTTAAACCTAAAAACGATTGCTATCCCATTTCAACTTGTCGGCTTAAAACATTTAAAGAAATTAGAGAAAACTATGTTGAAAACAGAACACAATATAAATGTAATAAATTTGTTATTAATAAAAATATCAACTGTAGGAGAAGCTTCTTAAGTTCAGCTCTAGCTAAACGATCTCATTGAAATACTTCACTTACTATACAACATCTTGGGATTTGCTCGAGCTTATCGATCTTCTGCTTTTAATCATAATTAAACAGCGCAACAAGTTTGACAATTATTTCCAGCATTCGATTGCAAGTTGAATCTATTTGATGGCGACTTTTAAATGCAAGGCCGCAGCTTTAGCATTAGCCGGATATGCAGTATCGATATCAATCCGGTCTCAGACAGACTGAAGTCAATGTGAGTGCTCCACACATAGAGATCAGTCAAGTGTAAGTCTGAGTGAGTTCAAAAGGGGGGAGTGTGGATGGGGGAAATGGAAGAATGGTCAGTAGCTGGCGTTGTGTTCACACGCGGCCAGGTTGGGTCCGATAATTGATGCATTATAATCGCATCGAGATGTGATTGATTATGACAGGTGTGCGCAGTCATACGGAAAGCCAGGCGAATTCCAATGCCGCCAAAATGATTTGCTTGATTGACAAGCAGGTCAGTCAGTCAGTCAGTTAGTCAGACAGACAGTCGATGGAGCCAGTTGCAGTTGCAAGTTTCAACTTCCAACAAGATGTGGCCAGCTGCAGGGCAGCTGTTTCGCCTCCAGTGCTCCGCTGGCGACAAATTTACGCTTGGTGCGACAGGTTCATTAATTGATGTGCACACTGTCGCCGCACGAGCTGAGACTGCGGCTGTTGCTGCTGCTTGTTGCAAGTCGATGAGGTTGCCGCATTGCAGTGGCAGCTGCGCAGGCGCCAATGTCGATGTGGCATTGCGTGCGGTGGATATTTCTTAATCGATATCGAAATGATTTACGTTTGCTGCCTAATGAGTTCGCATACACAAACAGAAACCGAGACAGAGACAGCGACAGACATTGATGTCTCTGAAATTTTCCTTTCACGCAAACTCTTGCGGCGGCTTTCAATTTTTTTACTCACTGGCTATCAATCTCTGACATGATGCAGCAGCTTCCCTTTTGCTGTTTTGCTGCCTGTTTTCGTCTCTCTTCGTTTTCTTCTTCTCTCATTTTATTCATTTATTTATTGCTGTTGCTTTTTTCATTAGTTGATTGGCATTTCAATTAACGAATTAGTCATTTGCATGCGGTCGCTTTAAGTTTTGTTATTTCTCTTATTGATTTAATACTTCCTGTCTTCTGTGCGCTGCCATCTTATTTCTTCTCCCGTTTATTTTCATTTTTGCCTTCCACTCTGCGCTGTTTCATCATTGGCCAGTCTCGTCTGCTCTTTTATTTCCATATGCCTAGCATCTGTCCTACTGTTAATGACAGCTATCCATCAACTCGACTGGGGTTGCTTCACTTCACAGACACAGCAGACACTGTTTACAGCGTTTGTCGGGGTGTAAAATCAACCCTTAAATTTGATTGATTTGTCTCACGGCTACAAAAAGTGCGAGAAAATGTCTTCACTCTGATTAACACCATTGTTGCATGGCTGATGGAATCTTGAGTTTAATGATGTATAAGGTAGAGACCCATTGACAATTTCATAAGAAAAGAGACAACATGGCAAAGGAAAAATACATATATAGTATATATAGTATATACTGAGTATATAGAATATACTGAGGAATATTTCCAAAACTATATACTGAGGAATATAGTATGTCCAACAGTACATATGTACTTAGGAATGTTTCCTGTTCCATGATGATATTTTTTTATTTTATTATATTTAATCTGGTATTAAATATTACATTTAATAAAAAAGAGAGAGAGAGAGAGAGAGAGAATAGAAAAGAGAGGGAAATCTTATTTAAGGCAACTTTATCTATTTTTTCAATTTATAGTTTCAACTTCAATAGATTGTTATTTAAAACTTATAAAGTAATCCCATAAAATTTTTCCGAAGAACTTGTTATTTCTAAGGTTTAGAAAACCGTTTAAAAGATCAATTTGATACATCGTAATTATTTAGTGAAATTTTATAGCTAGTTGCTTTGGTTGGCAATCTGGTATATTTTGCACTCTACGGTATATTTTGAATGTAGAACTATATTAATAATAGCCTTTGGTATATTTTTAGTATTTTTGCGGTAAATCAATTCATTATATTTTAAAATGAATATATTTAGTTATTTATTCCTATTTCACATAATTTAATTTCTAATTTGCTTTATTCAATATTATTGTTTTCTAGAAGAAATTTCCACCAAAATACCTTTTTCAAAATCGTTTATTCATTCTCATTTTTACACCAGTTGATAACCTTTTTATTCCTTTTGCCATATGTTCGCTTTTATAATAATTATCACCACCATGATCTTATTATTTAGTAGTTCTTCAAAATCACCCTTGGCTAGGTTTTCCATCAAGCTGATTTACTTAATTATTGCAGCTCAACTCTACTGCTCGCATACTTATCTGCCCCACATATCCTGGCATGTCCTTCTATCTGCCATATATATGGCCGTAATTATTAGCTGTCTCGTTGTGGCATTAACATGTCCCTCACAGTAATAGGACAATGCTTTGCCCTCTGCCCTCAGTTGTTGCTGTTGCTCCTAGAGCAGCAGTGTCACATTTACACGACCAACACGAGCTGTATGTGTTTTCTACCCATACGATATACAACCCCTATCAAGAGAGAGCTACACCCTTCCCCATCCTCTTTGTTCTTTCGTCGACTTCGTCGTTGCCTTCAACGCGCAGCATTTCAACGCATTTTATGCTGAGGCGCGTTTCATGTGCGGGTGCTGTGGACATATTTATGTCGCTTTTGGGAACATTTCATCCTCATAAATATTATTCATGCTCTCGTTCACTCTTTAGTGCTGCCCCGGCTCCCAAGTGCAGCCCCTCCCCCTACTCCTTACTCTCTGCTTTGCCATTCTGCTGAGCTTTCAAATTGCACAACACGAAAAGTTCGTTACTGTGGCTCTGAACGCCCCGAAGAACGTTTGCGAGACGATGAAGGAGGACGACAAGCATGTGAAGAAAAATAGCAAGGAATCCATCAGATAAGTGCGAGCCAACAATGTCTATCGTTGTCTCTGTCTCTCTCTCTCGCTCCCGTTCTCGCATTTCGCGCTTGGCTTTCAGCGTTTTTGCCAGTAAATTGTCAAAGTGACAGCTCATGTGAGTCGCAGTTGCCAAGCAAAAGCAAAAAGGAAGCAGAACCAAAAAAAAAAAGAAGGAAGAAAAAAAAACCGAATCCCGGCCATCATTTACTTGCTGCTCACCTCCCCTCTGCGCCCGTCTCCACACCTTCCGCATCTTGGGCCTGGCAATTCCTTGGGTTTGATTTAATGTTGCGTGTGATATATCACAGTCCAGACAACAACAACCATCAGGCAATGTCCCTTTATTTTACGCTTATCGAACTCTTCTTCCTCTGTTTCAGTTTCAGCTTCAGTTTCTCAACCCTCAGACTGCTTCGCTTCCCCCACTCTCTTCTTCTTTCTGTGGCAACTGCCAACCACTTTGCTACATTTAATTTTTGGAACGTTCTACACTCTGTCAATGGCTGAGATGGTTGGTTGGGGGGACGCAATGGCGTCGTCACGTCAGTTCGCCAGTCTGTCAGCGCTTGCACATCTTATTCCGTCGTCTTTCTCAGCATGTCTCCTTCATTTGTTGCCAAGCTATTGCTCTCTCTTTCTCTCTTACTAATTCGGTCTCTCTCTCCCTCTCTCTATATCACTCTCTTTCTGCGCTTCTTGCCATCAACTTCAATTCGATTCCCTAACTATAAATCACTCATTTCGCAGTAGTTTTGTACTCTCCTACGCTCATTGACCGAACACAGGCTACTGTCTCAGGCACAGTGGGACAAAAGCCTCAATTCCTAAAGTATCAACAGAGTATGCAATGGTAATATAATAGTGGTAAAAATAATAGTATTATAGTATATAGTATAGAATATAGTAAAGTATATAGTATAGTATATAGTATATTATATAGTAGTATAATTAGTATGTTGTGGTAAAAATGTTTGATATTGAAAATAAATTATTAGCGAATTTTTAATTGAGATCTAATACAAAAAAAAATAATCGAAAAATCAAGATAACAATTAAAGGAACTATTAAACATCTTGGGAACTAGTTTTGTATTAAGACAATGCAATTTTAAATCTCTTTTATCTAAAGAAATACGTTTTCAACTTGATATTAAATTTTTTTTCAATTGAAACAACTTATTACAGTGCGACATATAGTTTTCAGAAATTCAACAGTATAGAAAGACATAGAAAGTTATACGAATTTATGAATAATGATAATATGAAATACTAAAACGTGCAAGCTGCTTACTATTACTATAACTTTTGTATAAATGGATCAACAATTATACAAAAAAAAGATCGGAAATTTCATTTATACTACATACACAAACTATTTTTGAGTAATTTGGTAGGCATTAAAGACGTTCTGCTGCTATAATTTGAATAATTTGTTTTCAATAATTTAAATAATTGGTTTTTAAAATAATTCATAATACTCTGATAATAATTCATAATTTATAATACTAGGAAATCTATATGTGGGCAAAACGAAAGGTATTTATTGTTATAGGTGAATTTCATCCCTATCAAAGTAATTCCTTCCCGATTAAAATCACTTATGTCAAAGTTTTTTCAAATCATCTAAGGAAGCGAAATAGTATGCATTTAAATTTGGACTACCTAACCACAACTGCTGTCCCACTGTGCCTTGTCAAAGTCAGAGCACGCTCTGACGACGTCAGTATGTCATTGGTCTCTTCTTCTGAAGTTTGTCTGGCCGTGGCATAAGCAGACACTTGCTTGGAGCTTGAAGCTGATACAGTGATACTTTGTTGGGTGGCTCCTTTGGCTCGTCTGTGTGCCTCCTTTGATTTGTCACTGTGGGGGCTGTGGAAATGCGATGGGGACTGTGTGAGCAGAGAGAGACTGAAGCTATGTTTGCTGTCTGTGTATCGAATGTGGCCTAGCTTTAAATTGCAATGACGTCAAGTTGGCATGCTTCATGATTATGTCGCTTGTCCCAATACCCAAACTCAAACCCGAGTTGAGAATCCAATCCCAATGTCCCCCGGCGAGGAGACGCGCTCTCTTTCTCGCTGTGTGTGGCAGGCAAAAGCAAAGCAAAAAGAAAAAAAAAACAAAATGTGGCAGTCAGAACAGTGACAGAGAGATGGCTGTGGTGTTGTGTTTGCAACTTCTGCGCGGTGTCTTCGACGTGCCCGAGTTGATTGTGTAAAAGTGCGAAAACGAGACGAAACGCTCTTATCTGTCGGGCCCCATCGATAGATGTCATCTTGAGTGATTTACCGTCAATTGGGGATGTTGTCTTCAATGAGTTTTAGCCTTTTTTGCTCTCTCATTTCGTCTCTCATCTCCTCGCTGCCGCCTTGTCACAGATTTATGTTTATATTTATTTACGGGACGAGTCGACTCGATTCGCTTTGGAGTCTTAGTCTCTGCTGTCTTGTCTCTTAAGCACATGTATCTTTGTATCTTTGTATCTGTAGCTGTGTATCTCTATCTCTATCGGTTGTATCATTGAGCGAGTGTAGATGCGATGCTATTAAGACCGCTTGCCACAAAGCGAGCCAAAAAATTAATCAATATTAAATGTCCGGACTTAAAATAAAACTTTTTTTTTCAATTTATGTGCGCTCTTCAAGCTTAGCAAAAACCCAACAAAAAAAAATTTATAGCTATTACTTAAGCGAGATTTTTGAATGGATACAAAGGTGGCCATTATTAACAGCGAATCAAAGATTAATTTCGCAGCATTTATAATTCGATCAGAGACCATGTTATTGCAGTTGTAGCTCTTCAATCTAAGTCGATATTGATATTTATATCACTTTTTTTTTTATAAAAATGATTCAGACAAAAGATTTGGCAAAACTTTCATATGAAGTTAATGAAAGAATTGAAACATTTATTTAAATATTGATATTTAGATATTGTTTTATACAAAGAAAGAAAAGACGTGCTAAATCAATAATAATATCTTGGTTCAAGATTGTTTGTATGTCAAAACTTAACCAAGAAGGTCAAGATCGAAAATCTACAAAAAATGTAGATTGTCCAATCTTGAAATTCAAGATTATAATCTTGTTTTAATAATGAAAAACTCTTAAAATTAAACCAAGAAGGCAAAATCTCAAATCAAGATCAAAGATTAATTCTAGATAGGATATAAAATTGATTAAGACTCGAAGAGAAAGATGAAACAATCTCAATTCAAGATTATGTTATTGTTTCAAGAATGAAAAGGTCTTAAAATTGAACCAAGATAGCAGAATCTTAAATCAAGATCATACAATCTGAAATTTCGATTTTTTTTTAGATTGAGTTCAATCTCTTGGCAATAAGATCCAATCAAAAGTCTAAATCTTTTACAGCCAAGACTCTAAATAAGACGTAAATTTGAGGTATGCGATTTGTAGGTATTTGCCAATTGAATGCACCTCACTGAGACACAGACAGAGAGAGAGAGAGAGAGAGAGACAGAGATCAAGTAATCAAGCAATTATTAGCTCAGCTGTCAGTTGGCATTGACAGGCATCATTATTTAGCTCAAAACCAGTCTGAAAATAATTTAGGACTTTGGCACCATGAGAAAAAAATGCAAGCCTGTCTGTGGCCAAGTCAAGTCAATGGCTGGTTGACAAGTCACAGATGAGGGGGGAACTGAGGAGGAGGGAGCTGAGGACCCACGCAAGAAATTGATTGGCAACTCACAGCTCGAGTCAGTTTCTAGCTCCAGGTGAATTTCAACTGCGGTCAAGGCTAGTTTCTCAAACAATCCATAAATGTCGCTTAGATGCTGCCAATTAAATGATGGATTTTAATGCGAGGTATCACTTAAGTGCATCAATCAAGCTCAGTTCTCGAGACACGAGCCAAAACCACTTTTCGCAGACTATTTGATATTCATAGGCAATTTACATGGCGATTATTAGCATTGACATTCCTCCCAGTCGGTGCCCCAGACAATTGTTGCAAGCACAATCAATTAGGCGTTGAATTGATACACACACACTCTAGGGAGGAGGTCGGGGAAGGGGAAAAGGGGGGGCGAGACGGATTGTAGTGCTGCCATTGCCACCCACATGAATATGCAATTATTTTGTATTTGTGCAAGCCAAATTGATGCACAACACTCGGAGATCTGAGACAAAGGAAGGCACGAGTGTGTTGAGTACTCATGTGATTGTCTCTCTTTAAATAATTCAATGGATACTCGTTAAGATGACAGCATGCACTCATTAAATTAACGTGAATAGGTAGCTTATTCATTGCGAGTCGAGACATTTAATGATAATGTTAATTAAAAGTGGATAAAATGCAAGGATTACAAACTATTTAATATCAAAATGAAGAATCTATAGATAAAGTTGAGGCAATAAAAGATAAGAAGCTCCAAAGAAATTTGAGTCTTTATATTCGAATTTATATATTTAATCTATTACAGAACACTAATGCAGTATAAAATCTAACCACTTCTGTCGTAAAAAGAATGAATATTAAAGGGATTTGCAAACTATTTAACATACAAATGTTGTACAAACTATTTACAAAAAAGTTTAAACAATATTAGGAGATATGTGTATAAAGATTTATTTGAGAAACTATTTTGATTATCGTCATATTCGTATCGATATATTTAATAGACTAAAGAATAGTTTTACAGCACAATGCTTCAGTATCCAACTATTTATGGCCTGAAAGGAAACATTATAGAAGCTTTAGATCGCATGACTGAAGAACTATTAAGCTATTTATTTATTATTATGCTTATTGATGCCTTTCATCTAGTATTTTGGAGAATAATACTCATTTTTTTTTTTTGGATTGATGGTAAATTGATTCTGTAAAATGGCATTAAGATAAACAATTTTCCGTCTAATCTTCATTGTATATTAACAAGTTAGAAGGCTGCTGTCAAAAGTTATTTAAAATATAGTTTTGTATGGAAACAAACCACTTACTTAATACGGATCTTACTTGCTTTGCCTGACAATTTAGTATACCTTGTTCTCTGTGGTATATTTTGAATGGAGAACTATATCTGAAAATTTCACTATCTGGTATATTTCAAATGTACTATAACAGTAACCCAAGTATAGCAATTAGAATATTTTTTTTGTTGTGGTATATTAATTTGGTAAATTTTCAGAATTATACCGTCCTATTTTACTGTTAAACTCGACTAAAAATGATATTAAGACTTTGAGAAATATCTAAAAATAATTTCAATAATTATAGATATATTCATAAAATGAAATTTCTTTACTCCTTAATTCAACGCCTGATATTAAATTATTTTCAAACTACCCACAAGTCATATTAAAAGCAGCAATTAGCTGTTAAAACTCTGCTGTCCGATTAGATGAGCTCAACACAAATTTTTATGACTTGAAGACACGAGCAAAGCCGGATAAAAAAAAAGAAAAAAAACCAGTTGCCATGCAACAAACACAAGTTTCGCTAGATTATCAGACTCCCATGGCGAAATTCTCGGGACGTCAGAGCTTCTACATTTTAGATACTTTAGATACTTCTATATTAACACCAGAAGAAGAAGTAAAACAACAACGAAAAAAAGCTGGATCGCTGAGCAGTGATCGGTGATCGTTGATCGGTGATCGGTGGCCGCTGTGATTATCGCAATGCCCTTCCACCAAATGGCCACATGTGGTGCAGTTGCCACAAATGCGAGTTGCAAGACGGGATGAAGCGAAGGAGAGAGAGAGAGAGTGAAGAGCAAGCTCGATCATTGCATGTGGATGCTGATGGCGGCATCGATTGCGTGCACATGATGTGGGCAGTTGTTGCTGCTGCTGCTGTTGCTGCAACCATCTTCAACTGCAACAGTTGCTGATGTGCAGTTTGATGATGCTAGTTTTGTTGGGATGCGCGTGGTTGCTAAAACGCTTCTGGGTTGAGGCAACAGCAACTGCAACAACAACTTCCAGACTCGAAGTAAATTTACAAGCAGACAAACTAGAAAACAACGCGTTCAACATACTAAAACGATGCGATGCAATAATTTAAGCGCTTTTTGAATAATTGCCGGGCTGCAACTGCAACATGCAGCGCTTTTGACTTTTGTGGCTGGCGGCTAATCAGCAACACACACACACACACACACACAGACGAATACAAATGCTCAGCAACATGCACTGCACGAACATGCAACATTTCGGAGGCACAATGAAAGTAAAAGCCAAAGCCAATCGCCATAAATTGTCAAGATTAATGCAGTCTCAAACGGAGCAAACAAAACAACTGCAGCGTGTTGCATGTTCATCATAAAAATCAAGCGAATCATTCGCAACACCAGCCAGACAAATGCCAAACAAACAACTCGCCACTCGCTGATGGCGATACTTATTGTGACTGCCACACGGCAACAATTTGCGGCAGCTTAAAATAACCAATAACGAAGACAAATATTTGAATATAAGGAAATTTACGTAAAGAAGAACTTTAAGTACAACTTATTTTAAAACATATACATATGTTACATATAAGATTCTCAAAAAAGGCTTTCTGTATTTTTATTGAATTTTCAATTGTTCATAAAATATATATTATATATTAACATATAATATAATGTAAAAGATATCATTTAAAAAATCTTATTAAAGAAATACTTTTAAAGGAGAAGAAACCCTACTACAATCTAGTATATGTTACTTTGCACTATATTGTATATGTCAATATACTAAATATAGTATTTGGAACTTTTTTTAGTATAGATATATTTTGAATGTAGTACTATACCAATACATCGAATATAACCTTTGATACATATATACCAATACACCAGTCAATATACCAATATAGTCTTTGGTATATTTCGAATGAATACCTAACACTGCATTGTTTTTTATACCCGCTACCCATAGGGTAGAAGGGTATTATAACTTTGTGCCGGCGGGAAATGTATGTAAAAAGTGTAAGGAGACATCTCCGACCCTATAAAGTACATATATTCTTGATCAGCATCAATAGCCGAGACGATCTACCCATGCCCGTCTGTCCGTCCGATATCGATATACCAAATATACCATTTGATATATTTTTAGTATTTTTTTTAGAATTTTTGATATATTTTGAAAATAATACCGCAATATTTTGCTTTTATTCAAAATGAGTAGCGGGTATCTCACAGTCGAGCACACTCGGCTTTCTTACTTGTTTTTATAAAATCATGCGACAAAAACATGATTAATTTGAAAAACAAACAACAATCAGAATTCTAAGAATAATAGATGTCAATGTCAACTGTCCGAATTTGGATGACCTATTTAATTTCTGGACCTCTGACCTCTAATACTCTGTGGGTTATCGACGATTGGGGAAAACCTATTTAATCTCTAAAGCAGGGGTGCTCAAATTCGTCTTATGGCAGTGCGTTTACTAACACAGACACAAGAAAACGTAGCGGCGCTTTTGTGTTGGGGCGCAGATGTGCACTGAGAGAAATTACGATTCTAGTTTGTGTTTACATCCAGAACTACGAAGCATATTTCGCATTATATTCACATTTTCTAACCCACCAAAAAATTTAACATAACGCTTACGATGGTCGACCACGAAATAAATCAAAACCCAACCCAGACAGAAGAATAAGTTCCAGTGCATGTGTTCGAGAAAAAACAAAAACAAAATACATTGCGGTCAGCGAAGCGTGTCGACGGAAAGAGATGGAATGGAGAAACAAGCAAAATTGTTTTTGTTTCGCATGCAAATCGAAGCCCATATGCACGGTGCGTATGGGCGCACTAGCCATAAGCACAGAGCATCTACAAAAACAAAAGTGCACTCAGTGTATAGGCGTTGAGCATTAGAGTCTAAAGTGTGACGTAAAATATTCTGTGGGTTATCGACTATTGTCAGTTCTGGGGAAAACAAAATTTGAAACTCATGGATTGCGCTTAAGACATTAACAATTTAATTACTTGTCTCTATGCAAATTATAGTATAAACGGGCTTTATAAGCACTCGCTTCTCACAGAATAGGCACAGTTCTTTAAAGTACATACATCGTGCACTTCGCTTGAATTAAAATGAATATATTATTCGCGCTTCTTCTCTTGGTCTTTGTTCTGCGCAGCAACGCTGAAGTAAGTGCGACTGTTTAATTAATTTTGAGGATAATATTGAGTAAGAGTTTCTTTGTATAGGACTGCAAAGGGCAAAATGAATTTCATTCCAAATGCCTTAGAGCCCTAAAGCCTATCATTGACCGCACGAAAAGCTTGCAGAGCGAAGTGGACCACTTGAAGCATGAGGCGAAGAATCTATCTGAATTCAAGAAATCAATTGAACATTTGGAAGCAAAGCAAGATTTTCAGCATGAAAGGGTTGAAGAGCAATTAAAATCTATATTGCAACACATTAAATCGCAAAATGAGAAGGCCGAGAAAATGTTGCGAGATCTACAGAAATTGATAGAAGTAAAAGATGAAGTTGGGCTACCTTATCAGAAAATTGGTTCAAAATACTATTATATAGAAAAAAATGAAAAAGTCAATTGGTTTGAAGCTGCAAACAGATGTACTGCCATTGGTGGACATTTGATTAGTTTCAAGAATCAGCATGAAATCAATGCCATCAAAAACATATTGCCACCTTCAACAGATTATTGGATTGACATTAACGATTTAGCTAATGAAGGAGATTTTGTTTCGGTAGCCACGGGTAATAGGGCAACTTATTTAATTTGGAAATCAGGTGAACCAAACAATTACAAAAATAAGGAACATTGCGGCGAATTAAATTCGCGTAGCGGTTACCGAATGAATGATTATTTTTGCACTGCAGAACAATTGTTTATTTGCGAATTTAGAAACCAACACTAAAAACTGTAATGAAAGAATATTCAAATGTCTTGTATACTTGTTAATATTTCTGGCGTAAATTTGAAAATAAATAGAAAACAAATAAAACTTCCTATGCTTGCAAAATAATCTCTATCAAACAATACATACATATATATATATTTTCTGAATAAAAAAAATGATTCATGGCATTACTTTTACTGTAGTAGTATCTTCATTTAATTTTGTTTTTAAATATATTTATGAAAATGATAACAAATTCTATGTATGCAGAGATTCTTGCTCTAATTCTCCGAGTTTTGCCAGGTTGTAAGTCAGCAAACTCAGCACTCTCAGAGCAGCTGCAACTCACATTCATTCACAGCCATTCAGAAATCAAAAAAATACACACACACACTGCATGTGTGTTCCACAAATGTGACAAGTTTAATCCATTTTTAATTCACAAATATATATGACGATTCGCAGATTAATACACGATCGAAAAGTTTTTTTTGGGATAACTCATGAGGCACCCATACACCGAGCTTTTTTGTTAAATTTTTCGACTTTAAATGCCTATGGACGATTTCCGTGCTTAGTTGCAGCTCCTCTGCGATGGTTCTAATAGTCACATGACGATCTCGATCCACTATTTCCATGATTTTATCCGTATCAACGGTCACTGGTCGTCCGGAAGGCTTAGGTGTTTCGGTATCAAAATTGCTACTTCGGAATCGCCTAAACCACTGTTCGGCAGTTTGAATCGACAGTTTGTTATCTCCTAAGACAGCAATAATTTGTCTGCGAAATTCCGCAGCAGTTTTTCCCTGTGCGAAACAAAATTTCAAAATTGCCCGAATATCTGCGTTTGCGAACTCCATTTCAATCGATTGTAATTTCTTAACATGGAAGCTCATGTAAACAAACTATATGTAATTATAGATGTGATGCCAATACCTTTCAAACGATATACAGCATTGCCAGATACGATTATATTTGATTTCACAAGCGAAACGCGAAATTTGAATGTAAAAACCGGAATGTCATTACCAAACAACCTAATATTACAGATGGCTATTTAATTAGATTTCCGTTTTCGGATAAAAAGAATAGGCTGTAGTTGCTGAATAAAAAAGCAAAATTTTTTGAAAAATATTTAAATAAATATCAAAACTATGCTGTGTTAATCTTAAAATATTATAAATTAATATACCAAAAAATACTTAAAATATACGAAATGCTACATTGCACACGAAAATTTAATGAGATTTCTGATACTGATGAAAGATACTTTTTGAAGCAATTTAAGAAATTCGTTTGTATTATGAAAAATACCTACAATTCTGACAATCTGGTATGTATATTTTCAATGGCTTTCGGTATATTTTAGTATTTTTGTATTATATTTTTCGGTGTAGCTTTAGAATATGTTTTTATTCAAATTTATAGTGTATATCGCAATCGAGCACATTCAACAGTACCTTTCTTGTTTTTATAGAATCGTGAGAAAACGAAACGAGAAACGAGAAACGATTAAATTGAAAAACAAACAAAAATCAGTATTCTTAGATTAATAGATGTCAATGCCAACGGTCGGGATGTTGATGACTTATTTAATCTCAGGAGAGTGTCTATTATAATTCATAGTACGTCTGTGGGTTATCGACGAGTGAGGAAAACCTAGTTTGAATATAATATAAAATTATAGTATGTAGAATCTGGCTTTATAAGCACTCGTTGCTCGCTGAAGAGACACAGTTATTCAAAATACACACATCGTGCACTTCGCTTGAATTAAAATGAATCTATTATTCGCGCATCTTCTCCTGGTCTTTGTTCTGTGCAGCAACGCTGAAGTAAGTGCTAGTGTTTAATTATTATTGAGGATGATATTGAGTTAGAATTTCTTTCTATAGAACTGCAGAGAGGAAAAGGAACTTCATTCCATATGTGGAGGATATTGCTTTAGAGCCCTGAAGCCTATCCTAGACCGCTCGGCAAGCTTGCAGAGCGAAGTGAACAACTTGAAACATAAGGCGGAGAATCTGTCTGAATTCAAGAAATCAATCGAACATTTTGAAGCAAAGCAAGATTTTCAGCGTGAAAGGGTCGAAGAGCAATTAAAATCTATATTGCAACACATTAAATCGCAAAATGAGAAGGTCGAGGAAAAGTTGCAAAATCTACAGAAACTGATAGCAGTAAAAAATACTGTTGGGTCACCTTATCAGAAAATTGGTTCAAAATACTATTATATAGAAAAAAATGAAAAAGTCAATTGGTTTGAAGCTGCAAACAGATGTACTGCCATTGGTGGACATTTGGTTAGTTTCAACAACCAGGATGAAATCAATGCCATCAAAAATATATTGCCACCTTTTTCGTATTTTTGGATTGACATTAACGATTTAGCTAATGAAGGAGAATTTGTTTCGGTAGCCACGGGTATCAAGGCAACTTATTTAAATTGGAATCCAGGTGAACCAAACGATTACGGATCGAATGAAGATTGCGGCGAATTAGGTTCGAATTTGAATTACGAAATGAATGATTCTGTTTGTAGTGAAAAACAATTGTTTATTTGCGAATTTAGAAACCAACACTAAAAACTGTAGTAAAAGAATATTTGAATAATAAATAAAACAATAACTGTTAATAATTCCAATGTAAATTTGAAAATAAATTGAAAACAAATAAATCTTCCTACGCTTGCAAAATAATCTCTCTCAAATATTACATATATATATTTGCTGAATAAGCAAAATGATTCAATGCATTACTTTCACTGATAACACGATGGCGATGAATATGTTGTAACTCGAAGGCAATTAATATTTCAAACTAGTAGTTTCATTTCGTTTTGTTTTTAAATATATTAATGAAAATAAAAACAAATTCTATATATTAATGAAAATTAGAAAGACTCAGCCAGGTTGAAAGAGAGCAAACTCAGCAATCTCAGAGCAGCTGGATCAGACCTTATCACTCACATTCATTCACACCCATTCACAAAACAAAAACACACACACACAAACAATGGGTGTGTGTTCCACAAATGTGCCAAGTTTAACGCATTTTTAATTCCCTTTTTATGTGCGGCGTCGATCACAAATATTTATGGGGCCTCAAAATGCGCTCTTGACTGATTTATTGGTCATGATGTTGCAGCCCTTAAATGTGAGGCGAGATTAACAACTGTTGGTCAGGATACAATAGAAAAACAGCCAACGGGAAAAAAATAGGCTGTAGTAAAAGCACAAAGTAAAATAAACACTGCTCAATATAAAGGCATGGTTTTTTTTTACAAATGTTTAAGTAAATTGAAATCTAAACATGTAAGAAAGCTTCAATCGAATATCAAAACTTTGCGGTATTAATCTTAAAATACTAAATTAATATACCCAAAAAATACTATAGATATACCAAAAACTACATTTCACATAGCTATTTAATGAGATTTCCGATATTGAATAAAAAGAATATTCAGTTTTTAGAGTAAAACAGTAAAATAAATGTTTTAGTAAATTCAAATTTCTGCAAAATCAATAGAAAATTCTATTTAAAAATGATTGAAATTCGTTTAATTTTCGAGATTGCACATTTTACAATATTTATACCCGCTACTAATAGAGGGTACCAGAACTTCGAGCCTTCCAAAAATTTGGTTGCGATAAAGATAACGAAAACTGTAGAAATTATTTAAGAAATTCTTTTGTATTGGAAAATCATTTAGTATTTTTTAAGAATAATACTGGACTGTTTTGCTTATATTCAAATTGGATAGCGGGTATTCCACAGTCGAGCACACTCGACTGTAGCTTTCTTACTTGTTTTTTATCAATATAGGTAGCGGGTATCTCAGAGTTGAACACTCTCGCCGATAGCTTTCTTGTTTCAATATATTTATAAATATTTCATGAAAAGACACCTCAATATATGAACTATGAATTTAATAAGCTACAAATCTTTGAAAATAATCTCAATATTATTCCTTTCGTTTACAATTCTTAACGCAAAAAAATTGACAACTTTTATTTAATGTCTTTTTAATTACCATCATAAAATTTCTACGCCTTTTAAGAATGCGAATTTTACAATTCTAATTTTAAAAGATTCTTCAAAATCTCTTCGACCAATTTTATTTAAGCAAGTATCTTGACTACGTCACAAGATAAACTATGTTTAGGCATCTGCCCGAAAAGATTTAAACCTAAAACTGTCGATTAATATTCATAATTGCTGAGCGCGAGGGGTAAAAGAAACAATGGATCCAATTTGGCAGATGATTATAATAAAATATTTGAGTTTTTGAACTGAGATTTGCAATGCAAATCAAATGAAATCAAAATATATTTAGTTAGTCGGCAGTTGGCAGAAGCATCAAAGAAATCAATTCGAACGCACTTCGAATGGCCTTAATGACAAACGAAATTGGCATTTGGCAATTTTAGCCAATTTTGGGCAAAAAGCAAATGTCAAAATCAGCAACGACAACATTGATTAGAATTATGCATAAAGCAAATATATGTTTGGACAGGACACAGACACGAAACCGAAAAGCAGACATCGAGTTGGGAGGAACAAGGAAGAGAGTTTTTGAAAGCATTTTGCCAGTTGGACAAGCTCGTAATTTCAAACGCTGTCAATTTCAAAGTCAATTTAATGCAATAACGATATATTTTTAGCATCTCTCTTTACTCTTTTCTCTATTTTTTTTTGTTGTGTTTGATTAACAATAAACTAATCTCTCAAATGCTCCTGCACGAGTTCAACGAGTTCTATTGTTGGCTCCGTCACGAGCTTATACAACTGCTGCTGTAGCAAGCTCATCAGTGTGTACAACAACTAAAGCATTGACCATCAAACTGTGGGTGGTCTGACTTTGCCTCAGCCCCAACCTCAGAGTCAGTCTCAGACTCTGGACTGTGTCTCGTTCTCTGGGCTGGCTTGTAAAATATGTTTATTTAGAATATCAAAACCGAAAGTAATCGATTTAATAAACTGTCACCGACATGTGGCCAACTCAGGGCTGCCCAGACTGTGGACCACAGCTCGTAGCTACTGCAAGCTCAAGTCACGATAATTGCAAATGTATCTCAAAGATACACACACAACTTCTGCAAGAGCAAGAGCAAGAGCAGCAACATCATCAGCAGCAGCAGCAGCAGCATTTCATAAAGGGTTTCGTACTTTGGTTTTTGGTTTTTTTTTCCGTCTTCCTTCTGCTATTGCACTGTGGGTGGGTTCTTCTGTGGAAGGCGATGGTGCAACGTCAATGATATCTACGTGTATCTACGTATCTCGTTAAGCGTTCCAATGCGCAGCACAAAAATTTCATATATGTAAGTTTGTATGTGTGTCTGTGATGTCTGTGCTGTGTGAAATCCTTTATGTTGATTACATTTCTGGGTTTATTTTATTAAAAATACTCTCGCATTGCATTGCAAGGATACATAAAAAAAAAACGCAGAGAAAGGAAAAAGCAGCAACTCGTTCGTTCGTTGGCTCAGTCAATATTGGCAGCGTCTGTGGCTTTTAAACTCGGCAACTCGTTCTCCATCTCCATCTGGATTATTGTGCGGACTGCCAAATGCACGTTGCATGTTCAGCTGCAAATTTGCAATGCAACCAGTAGTTGCAACAACAACAACAACAAAAGGTAGCCATGTCCATATTCACATGCTGTCCGCCTTCTCTCATATCTGAGAGAGCAAAAGTATGATGAGTGCACTCGACAGCACGAAATGTTACCTTGCGTTACCTTGCCACCGTGCCACAGTGTTGCACAATTGAAAGCGCACTTGATAAGTTCAGAAAAATTAATTTTCCTTCCACACACATGCGAAACATTTCAATTTTTATCAGACATTTGACCTAATGTGGCACACTCGACTTTTGCCTTTTTCTCTATCCACAACTTGAGTAGCAGGCACAACCTGTCTGTGGCACAATCTTTTTGGCAGTTAAACCAAATGCCTAGCTCAATTGAATCAATTCATATTCGATAGTTCAGTGAACAAGAAATTATTTTATTTTCATTTCGCATTTTTAATCCCATTTTTATATTTTTCTACCAATGATTTTTTGGCTATGTTTTCGACATACAAAGATATGAAATAAAGCATATTTTTCATTTCATATTTCCACTATAACATCGCAAAACATTAGACACGTGCTCTACTATTATTTTATATTACGTATACGACTCGTAATATTTAAATTATAAACAACATAATTTAATGTTGAGCTAAACTCTAATTTATGTTAGCTAACTGTATAAATCTAAATGATTTAGTCTAAAAATATATTAACTTATTAATATCATATTATTTAATATGATTTATAATTTTCTATACTCAAACTTTCTAGCTTTGCTTTATTGATTTCAGCGACAATAAAATAATTGAAAACAATACTCATTCTAGCTTTTAGAGAGTTATTTTTCCTGAGCATAAACAGTATATTTTGGTACAATTTGTGGTATATACAATTATAATTAAAGTATTTAAGATTCCTTAAAATTTGGTTGCGATCAAATAC
The DNA here is from genome assembly GCA_023558445.1 of Drosophila pallidifrons. Classification (NCBI taxonomy): domain Eukaryota; kingdom Metazoa; phylum Arthropoda; class Insecta; order Diptera; family Drosophilidae; genus Drosophila; species Drosophila pallidifrons. The sequence goes on along the minus strand of CM042347.1, from coordinate 25,019,191 downwards.
AAATTGTAAAAGTTATTTAAAAAAAAACTTTTGGTATATTCTGGTATATTTTGCTCTCTATGGTATATTTAAAATGTAGTACTATATCGATATACCAAATATAGCATTTGGTATTTAGTATTTAGTAGCACTTTAGTATTTTTGTGGTATACTTTTGGTATATTTGTTTTTATTCAAAATGGGACCACACTCAACAGTATCTTTCTTATTTGTTTTATTATACCCTCCTCTTCATCGTTTTCTAATATTAGCAACTATAAATTTCTGGAAATGTAAATGATTCAGTCAACATTAAAAACCTTAATTTCTAATTTTAAAGCAGTTGCCTCATTATTCTGCATTTTATATTTCTACTAAACTATTAATTTAGCCTTTCCCCAATTTATTTTTAAATATATATTACAAATTTCATTGAAAAGTCTGAATTTAATTTAATTTTGCAAAACTTATTAGTTACTTTAAAATATTTTCTCAATTTCATTATTAATTTTAAATTCATGTTCGGTTTGTAAAACTTAGAAGTTACTTTGAAAAATATTCAAAATTTCTTTATAAATTTTATTTTATTTAAAAAAAAACTTCAAAGGTTCTTCAAATGTATTCTGAATTGCATAATTATTTCTGACTATAATTTAATTTTTTTATTTTGTTTAAAAAATATTAAAAATTTCAGTTAAATTTAATTCCCTAAAGCTTCAGTTCTAAGTAAAAATATTCTAAAATTCTTAATTCATTATTAATTTAATTAAATTTGTTTAAACTTCATTGCATTCAAGCCGCAAATCAATTTTGATAAAAGTTCTAAGTGCTCAACGGCGACAATTTGATGGGGCAGCAGCAGCAGCATAGCGAAAGGGGGGAGAGGAAGGGAGCTGTGGTGGCAGCTGCCACACACTCAACACTTTCCGCATCAATTACGTCATGTTAATCCGAGTGTCCACTGCATGTCCGCAAACTGACCGACCATACATCACACACTGACACGTTGGTGAAGTGAGGGGGGAGGCAAAGTGTGTGTAATGTGGCCCTCCCCAAAGAGGAGAGGAAAGGGACGCTGCAGCATTGTTGCAATGTGTGCAGTGTGGCAGCCGTAAAAACAAAACGAGCCAACACACATTTCAAATGCTTTGATGTGGCCAACGACCAACGTTGCTTCCCCCCTCTGCTCTCCTCTTCCACTCCTTCTGTCCAGGCTGTCGGGCAGTTGCAACGCCAGCAAACATTTCAATCAAACGGGCTGTAAAAAGAGCCAACCGAAAGGACGCACAGGACGTTGCAAAAACGGTTGAAAGCAGCGCCAGATGCATGGCAGCACAATGGGGCAAGCAATTGGGGCACGAGGCATGGGCACGAGGCAGATGGGGCAGCTCAATGACGCATATAAACTCCCAACGTCAGCGTTAAATGCGTTCGTGTCCATGTCCATGGCATGCCATGAGTTGCGATTCATTCACTCACTCACACTCGCACTCACACCCGCTCATTCACTCACTCAGTTATTCACTTTGCCTCATTCGCATGCAAAGGCGACGTGCAAAAAAGTGAAACAGTAGCCGAGCCAGGGAAATGACGGAAAAAGAAGAAAAACAAGCGATGAGATGTTGCACAAAAAAAAAAAAAAAAAAACAAAATGGAAAACTCAATTCGATTTAATTAAAACCAATTTTCGAGCTTTGAGTTTCTTTTTTATGTGAATGACCGAATACCCTATAAAAATTGAGGAGCAAGCTATTAAATATTCATTTAAGCAGTTTGTTAAATTAACTTTTGCATAAAGATTGCACTTATTTATTTAAAATATTATTCTTTAAATCGAATTATGAAGAGTTTAAATTGTATTTCATTTTCTAATTGTTTAAAATTGTTTTCTTCAAATCGAATTATAAAAAATTGAAAGTATATTGTCTTTTTCTATACTTTTCCCCTTCTCGAAGAGCATTCAAATATTCGCTCTGTTTGCTCGATAAACTAACAAAGAGCAGGAAAAACAATAATAGCAATGTTATAGAATGGATTTTCGAGAATTCCCGCTATAAAGGGTGGAAGATATTTGTTTGGCATTGAGGGCGCAACTGAGTTGCAATGCTGCCAGCGTCTGTTGCAACTTGCCGCATTTACATTTTTATGCAAAGTTTCCTTTTGGCACCACAAATAAAAATTTCGACGTGCAGTTGATTTTTCCCCGTTTATTCGAATGTTGTTCAACATTTTTCCACTGACTAACCCAAAAATGCAAAAAATGCAAAAAACAATCGTATCAAGCTGATTAAGTCGATGAAACGTGTTTGGAAGTTTAATAAATGGAAACATTTGGTTCGCAATGTCTATTAAGAGTTCCATTTCAGATGCGAAACTTCTTTTGTTGCATATATTCAAAGTTAATCAAAGTGAACAAAGATATTAATCAGTCTTCGTAGATATAAAAAATAATTACAATATTATGTATAACATTTTGAATAATATTATAGACAAGGGATCCAAATTAACTAGATATTGTAACATACTCAAACAATTAAAAAAGAAGGATACAGAAGTCGAGTGTGCTCGACTGTGAGATACCCACTAAAATATACCAAATGAATATAAACATAAAAATATTAAAATATAGAAAAGGCTAAATTTAGTATATTAATGTATAGAGTAAAAAAATATACTAGATTTTCATCCAACAATGTTTTTTTTTCCATACAAAAGAATTTCCTAAAACACTTCTACATTTTTTATTTGATCCTAACAAAATTGTCAGATATCATAAGTACTATAGTGGCAAAAATTTGAAACAAACTTGATCTCCATGAAAACACAAGGATTGTCGAAAAAAAAATATAGATCTATCACTTATAATCTTTAAGATCAGAAAAAAACATATATAAAATAGTGAGGATAAATTTCTAAATAATGCTTAGATAAAAGTTAAAAATGTTGTGTCACAAAAATAAATATAAAGAAGGCCAATAACATAAAAAGACACAAATAAAATATGAAAATGCATAATTTAATAAATACGTATACTTGATATTTCAACATGATAAATTCTATAGGTTCAATAGATTTCGACTATTCTTTCACTTTAAAATGTTGAAGGAAAATAGCCCCAAGAATTCTGGGAGTGACAAATAAATTTTCTTTTGTGCCTAAGATGTTAAATTGATTTTTCAAAAATATATAACTATATCTAATTGATGAAAACGCTCACACATATTTTCGCTTTGGAAAATCTCTAAGCTAATCTTCATGCAGATTTATGAGCTATCAATCTGTCACCTGCTGAGCGCAGTTGCAACTGTTGTGTGTGGCATGCAAATGAGCCGCGTTGCGAATGCGAATGGGTTAATCAAGGCAGAGACAACTTTGCGCATCATGTTTGGTTTTGTGTGAGGCCTCTCTTATCGTATACTATTTTCGCACAATTCGCATAATATTTTCACGCGCGTTTTCCGAGCTTTTCATTTGCCAGTCCGGCAGTTGTTGTGTTCGCTGTGTGTGTTTGGCAGTGGACAGACGCTATCTCATTCAATTGGATTCGCTGCGCTGACGTGGCTGCGAGAGTGCATTGAAATCCACTTCATTTTCCCCAAAAACGGGAGGCAACGAAGGCCGATGTCGATGTGGATATCGATATGCGTGAATGTATGCGAAAATATGCGTGTGTGTGTGTGTGTGGAGCACATTGAAGGGTATTAACAGTCATTATTCAATGATATCTGGCTGCGGACATTGCAGGACAGGGACATCATCATTCGTGCGGAATATTGGGGCTCTGTAAATGGATCGATTTCGTTTTTACCAGCGACACCCACTGGTTACCCGATAACCACCCATGCACCACCCACTCAACAACCACTCTGACCGGTTTTTGCTGTTGTTGTTTGTGTGCTCTGCATTTTTTTTTTTGGCTCGACACTGCGAGAGAGGATCAGGCCATGGCCAATGCATATGCATATCCTTAATTATGATTATTGTTATTTTGCGACTCGGAATGGCGCATTTAATGCGCAGCACATCCACAACCCTCCTCCACCCCTTTCCCTTTCCCTTGTCTGGCTCGTGATGTTGTCATAAATTTTGCGCTTTGGTGGCGGCGGCTTCGAATGGCGGCACGAAAATGACGTCTGGCCCATTAAAATATCGAGCCGAGTCGTCAGTGGACGACTCTCTCAACTCTCAACTGTCGACTGTCGCCCATCGTCTGTCGGACTTTTCCCCTCTTTCCCTTCCTCAGTCTTTGCTCCTGTTGCATTATGACGCCATTCCAAAACTACATTTTTTTTCCCGTTCAGCTCTTTTCCTATATCCCACTAGCCGCCATTTATGCGCTTTCGCTGTTATTGATGGGCGCCATTTTGTTCGATTATTATGCAACTGTACAACTGCAGATCTCAGCTATATTATGTTTATTTTTATAATAAATTTGTATAAAGAAATTTCTTCTGTAAAGTTAAGAGAAATATAAGAATTCATAAATAAGTGTTAAAAATATCAATGTACGCATATGAATATCGATAAATAAAATTAGCAGTGCATTAACATTAACATCTGCACTGCACATAATTATGTTAACTAACATTTAATATACACAGTTGCGAATAAATACTTAAAACAGAACGACGTGTTTTATTTTACGCTTCAGCCAAGACTTTCTTGCCGAACCAACTCGGTTCAACAGGTTATGGGCCCAGGCACGGCTTGGTAGTGAAGTGCGCGGTTACGAACTGTGGTGAAATTATAAAGACATTCGCAAGGAATTGTGGTGTGACGCAAATAGCAAAATGAGTGCGATGTATCAAATAGAAAAGTTGGAGGACAACAATTATGATGCTTGGAGCATCCAAATGAAGAGTGTGCTGATACATGCAGAGCTATGGGATGTTGTGTCCGAGGATCCACAAGAAGGCGCAAGCGAAGGCGCCAATAGGACGGCAATGGATAAGAAAGCATTGGCCATGATCATGTTGAGTGTGAAGACATCACAATTGAGTGCTATCAAAAGTTGTATAGCGGCACGTGAAGCATGGAATAAGCTGAAAGAGATCCATCAGCCAAGTGGACCTGTACGTAAGGTTGCGCTTTACAAAAGGTTGCTCAACTTACGCATGACGGAGGGTCAAAGCATGACAAGTTTCATAAATGTGTTTTGTGAAATTGTCGATCAACTCGCTGCGGTTGATATACAGTTAAATAATGAGCTACAGGCCATTATATTGCTTTCAAGTTTACCAGAAGAGTTTGACAATTTTGTAGTCGCCATAGAGACGCGCGACATTCTGCCTTCTATTGAAATTCTGTGTATCAAGCTGAAGGAAGAAGGAGAACGAAGAAAAAGTGTAGAGACGCAAAGCAACACGGCGGTCGTTTTTTCTGCGACGCACAACCAAAGGCGCCAGACAGACGCCAAGAAGAAGAAGCACACAAACGTTGTCTGTTTCAATTGCGGCGAAAAAGGGCACTTTAAAGCGAATTGTCAAAAGAGATCGGTAAAGCAGGACGCAAAAGCGATAGACGAAAACAAGCAGTGGAGTTTGTTAAATGCATTGGATGCAAGCAGTTTTTCCAAATCAAACTGGTGTTTGGACAGTGGCGCAACGAGCCACATGTGTTGCGATCGGCAGATGTTCACGAAGTTCGCAGAACATAGCGAAATGATTAGATTGGCAGACGCAGGTTCCTTGGAAGCCAAGGGCAAAGGTGAAGTTTTGCTAAAAAGCAAAAGTATACATTAACATTGCTGAATGTATTGTATGTGCCAAAGCTGACGAGTAATTTTATATCCGTGAGCACAGCAGTGGCAAATAATTGCGTCGTACATTTCGGGCCGAAAAATGCAAAGATTTCACAACGTGGTGAAATAATTCTGGAAGTTAACAGAACTGGAAGCCTGTATACGGTTGAGTCCGAGCCTAACAGATGTTACGCTGCCGTTAAGGCTGATGCTAAACTGTGGCACAACAGATACGGACATGTTAATTACACGAGTTTGCTGGAGATGTCAAAGAAAGGATTGGTACGTGGGATGGAGAAATTGGATATGCCATCAGTTGCCTCATGCAAGACGTGCATGATGGGCAAAGTTCATGTGGAACCTTTCCAAAAGGCCAGTGAAAGTCGTGCACAATTGTTGCTGGAACTAGTTCATACAGACGTATGTGGACCATTTGAAGCGAAGTCTCTTGCAGGATCCAGATATTTCTTGACGTTTATTGATGACTGCTCGCGGCGTATCTTCGTGTATTTCCTGAAGGGCAAAGACGAGGTCTTTGACAAGTTCGTGGAATTCAAGAATTTGGTAGAACGGCAAACCGGAAAGAAGCTTAAATGTATTCGGAGCGACAACGGTCGGGAATATGTTAACAACAAGTTCAATAACTATTTGAAGAGCAATGGTATTGATCGGCAGCTGACAGTGCCATATCCCCACAACAGAATGGAGTTGCCGAAAGGGCAAATCGCACGTTGGTGGAAATGGCAAGATGTCTATTGGTGCAGTCAGGACTAAGTCAGACATTATGGGCAGAAGCAGTAAATACGGCTGTGTATTTACGTAATCGTGCGGCTACACGAGCGTTGCCCAATATGACGCCTATGGAAGCGTGGACTGGTAAGGTGCCAAGTATAAGTCACTTAAAAGTTTTTGGTTCCGTTGCAGTTGCACTTGACAAGGGGCATCATAGGAGCAAGTTCGCAGCGAAGGGCAAAGAGTATCGCATGGTCGGATATTCTATGCAGGCGAAGGGCTATAGATTATATGATGCGGAGTCAAACCTGGTGATCGAGAAACGAGATGTCGTATTCGATGAGCTCAGTGGCCTACAGCAGACAAGTGACAGCGACGTAGTACTTGACATGCAACCGGCAAGTCAACGGCAATCTTCAAATTCAGACGATGAAGATGATAACCAGCTGGGATCGGGTGATAACCACGACGAAAGCGACCCAGAACTTGAAGCTACAAACGAAAGTAGCAGCAATGAATCTTTTGAAAGTGCAAAAGACATGGAGATAGAGCAAGCTAATCCGACAGTACGAATTGGTCCTGGCAGACCAAAGATCCTGAGAACGGGCAAGCCTGGACGCCCAAAGAAGATCTACAATATACTGGGAGCGATGGTTACAGACGAGGTAACTATTCCGTCATCGTACGACGAGGCGATCAACAGCAAACACGCAGCGCATTGGCGCGAAGCAATGCAGAAGGAGCACAAGGCTTTGATGACAAATAAAACATGGCAGCTTGCAGAATTGCCGAAGAACCAGCGCGCAATTGGCTGCAAATGGGTTTTTAGTCTAAAGCGAGATGCGTGCGGCCAGATTCAACGATTTAAGGCAAGATTGGTAGCGAAAGGATGTTCGCAGCAATATGGTGTCAACTACAGTGAAACGTTTTCACCGGTATGCAGACTAGAGAGTATGCGTTTGGTCTTAGCGTTGGCAGCAGAGTTGCAATTGTATTTGCATCAAATGGATGTATGCACGGCATATTTGAACAGCGATTTGAGAGACACGGTCTATATGAAGCAACCGCAAGGGTTTGAAGATGACAACCAGGCTGGAAAGGTTTTATTGCTCAAGAAGGCGCTATATGGATTGAAGCAATCAGGAAGAGAATGGAACTCGATGCTGGATGGAGTTTTGCGCAAACTTAATTTTGTTCCATGCGACAATGAGCCCTGCTTGTACAAACAAGAGACAGGAGGTAATCTTTCACTAATACTAGTATATGTCGATGATATTCTTATAGCCTGCAAGACAAAGGAGGATTTGAACAACATTAAGACAGCCATATCTAACGCATTTGAGTGTGTTGATAAGGGCCCATTGGAGCTTTTCCTAGGTATGGAAATCAAACGTGATGGCGAGCTCGGCGAGATAACTTTGGGTCATACACAGTACATCAAGGATCTACTACGAAGACATGGTATGGAGAACTGCAGAGCGGCTGCGACGCCGTTAGAAGCGGGACATCAAGTGGCATGCGGTAATGACCAATGTCAGCAAGTTGATTTGAGGTCATATCAGTCAACAATTGGAGAGTTAATGTGGTTAGCTCTTACGACCAGACCTGATATTTTGCATTCAGTTGCAAAATTGGCTCAGCGGAATAAGGATCCGCATGTGGAGCATCTAACAGGAGTGAAGCATGTGTTGCGATATTTAGCTTCAACGTCGGAGTTTCAGCTACACTACAGCAAGTGTGGAAATGCGTTTGAAGGCTATGTCGATTCGGATTGGGGCGGCGACCAGAGTGACCGGAAGTCATATACGGGCTATGTATATTTTCTTGGAGGTGGTCCGATATCCTGGAAATCGGAGAAGCAACGGAGTGTAGCGCTTAGCAGCACAGAAGCTGAGTACATGGCGTTATCAACAGCATGCAAAGAGGCGATTGTTATGCGCAGACTTATAGTCGAAATTGGTTGCGGCGTAGAGGACACCCCAACAGTAGTTCACACTGACAATTTAAGTGCGCAACAACTGGCAAAGAATCCTGTGCATCACTCGAGGGCAAAACATATTGATATAAGATATCATTTTGCGCGAGAAGTAGTAAGTAAGGGACAAATAGTTTTGAAGTATGTTTCAACGAATGATATGGTCGCAGACATATTAACGAAGAATTTGTCAAAGCAGAAACATATACATTTCATAAATTTGTTAAAATTGAAGTAATATTTGTAAATATGCTTACATTGAGGAAGAGTGTTAAAAATATCAATGTACGCATATGAATATCGATAAATAAAATTAGCAGTGCATTAACATTAACATCTGCACTGCACATAATTATGTTAACTAACATTTAATATACACAGTTGCGAATAAATACTTAAAACAGAACGACGTGTTTTATTTTACGCTTCAGCCAAGACTTTCTTGCCGAACCAACTCGGTTCAACAATAAGCAAACAAATTGTGTGTTTGAAACCTTTTTTTTTGTACTACAAATTTGATTGCGAATAGATTAAAATTGCAGAAGTTATTTAAGAAACAGTTTTGTATTGTGCTTGGGCTGACAATTTGGTATATTTTGTACTTTATGGTATATTTTAAATGAATTAAATGTATGTTAACATACCAAATGTAGCCCTTGGCATATTTCGCACTCTATGTTATTATTAAAATGTAGTTCTATTTCATTATTATACCAAATATAATCTTTGACATAATTTTAGTATTATTGTGGCATATTAATTTGGTATATTTTAAAGTTATCAACGCACTGTTTTAAAATATAGTGTTTGGTATATTTAAAATGTAGTTAAATTTTAATATTATATAACAAATAGAATCTATGGTATAATTTAAGTATTGTTGCAGTATATTAATTTGGTATATTTTATAAAAAAAAAACCGCACTGTTTTCAAATATAGTATTTGGTATACTTTTAGTATTTTTGTTGTATATTAATTTGGTATGTTTTCAGAATAATACCGCACAGTTTTGCTTTTATTCAATGGGTAGTGGGTATCTCACCTTCGGGCACACTCGACTCTAGCTTTTTTTACTTATTTAGAATAAATATTTGATTTTTTTCAATTTTTCAGAATTAAAATTCAACAATGAATTAAACAAACTTTCGAAGTACTTTGAATACTTAACGTCTGTTAAGCGCTTAAGTGAATGTTCTATAACAAAAAATAATAAATACTCTGTACGTTTTTATTTGCAATTTATTCTTCTCAATTCAGATTGAAGAAACTAAAAACAAGGTCAGCATGCCATTGTCCGAGTCGGAAGCCATCCCTATTGCCAAAGGCAATCAGAGGATAGCAGAGGATAACAAAAAATGATTATACGGCGCTTTGTAAATGAGCCGGGAAACTGCAACTGACTTGTTTGCTCGAAGGCAACGTAAACTGGCTGACAACCAAATCTTATTATAATCTCTGATTTCAAATTTATGACTCTCAACGTATATAAAAGAGTAGTATAATTTTATAGTGAACAAGTAAGAAAGCTACAGTCGAGTGTACTCGACTGTGAGATACCCGCTACCCATTTTGAATAAAAGCAATATATTTTGCGGTATTATTCTCAAAATATACCAAATATACTGCAAAAATACTAAAAATATACCAAATGGTATATGTGGTATATCGATATAGTGCCGCATTCAAAATATACCATAGACGGCACAATATACCAGATTGTCAGCCAAAGCAACTCAGACCCCTAGTAAGTAGGCGTTTTTGCCCATACAAAAGTATTTCTTTAATAACTTCGACAATTTTTATCTGATCGCAACCAAATTTTCAGGGATCATAACTACTATAGTTATTACCGTATATACCAAAATTCGTAACCCTAGCTTTAAAATTACGCTTGTTATTCGATTTTTTTTATTTGCAGGGGCGGAAGTGGGCGTGGCAAAAATTTGAAACAAACTTGATCTGCGTGCAAACATAACAAATGCTGTCGAAAAAAAATTATAGCTCTATCTCTTATAGTCTCTGAGATCTAGGTGTTCATACGGACAGACGGACAGACGGACAGACGGACAGACACACAGACGGACAGACGGACATGGCTATATCGTCTCGGCTGTTGACGCTGATCAAGAATATATATACTTTATAGGGTCGGAGATGCCTCCTTCTACCTGTTACATACATTTCCTGCCGGCACAAAGTTATAATACCCTTCTACCCTATGGGTAGCGGGTATAAAAAACAAATAATTTTATTTGAACATAAGAGAGATATTTGTGTGAAGGAAAATATCTATAGAAGCAAAGGTATCTGAAGAAACCAAAACCATGTGATGTAAGTCAAAATTTCATTATATATTATTATATAACTTACACGAAATTGCAGACTATTCTTTTTTTATATAAACGAACATCTGGCCCCATTATAAAAATAGCTGATAATTAAAATAAACGAAGCTAAACCAATGAATTCAGCCTTTTCAGCTGGGGTTAGTCAAACACAATTCACATAAAGAAACAAATCGAACATTTTCGGACATTTCCAAAACGCATTTGGCTCCCAACAATAATCTGAGTACTAAGTAAAAAGGTTTCGTACAAACATTCACGTTATTCTTTTTGTGTGTAGTTTCCCCCTTTAGTTTTTGCTGCTTTTCTCTCAATTTATATGAAGCTGTATTTGTGTTCGTTTGTGTATTTGAAACTTCTGTACGATCCATTGAGCAAACATATGAAAAATCATTAGTTTTTAGTGCGGCGGGCAAACAATCAGAAAATTGGCACTTGAAAACCCTTGCAAACAATTGATGTCGATGCTCGATGTCGATGTCGATGTTCGATGGGGTTGAGGGAGGCTTTTGTGGGCTGTTCGCTGCTGTTGTTTTTTTACGGCTTTCCGGATTTTTTTCACACTCTCTTTTTGCGCCTCATAACGTATTCAAAATCAAATTGGTTTGCCATTCGTTCGGTCGGCTGTGCAAAAACTTTTACTTTCCTCTAACGGCGGCGACCCCCAAAAAACAGCAGCCCAGCAAATTGAAAATAAAAAATCATTTTTCGCACAATAAAATATTCTCAATGAAACCAAAAACCCGTTCCGAGAAATCCTCGAACCACATCGAACCAGACATTGCACATGGAACACCCCAAAAAAAAAAAAAAAAAAGATCCGAAATAGTTTCACAGGCGATGGCTTGTGGAATTAGTTGCGCCTGAATTGTCCAGCATTTGCCACGCCCCCCAATACGCCTCATCAACACCTCTTCCCCCGCGCCCCGTTCAGAACCCATTTGCAAAACGGGGCAAATCCTAAAGCGCTTTTTACCGCTGGTCAATTTGAAACAATGTTTTCTCGCTTGTTTTGCGTTTGATTTTATTTGATGTGTTTCGTTTTATTTTCTTGGCATTCTTTTCATTCGCTTTTTCCCCAATTTTTTTTTGCGAGTTGACCCTTTACCTTCTCTGTCCCCCACCCTCCGCTTTTCACTTTTCCAATTGCATTTGCGCTTGAAATGTTTCCCTTCAAATGCCAAAAGCGAACTCTGCGCATTGAAACGCAAACAATTTCCACTGTGAAATAACCCATAATTCGATGTTTACATAAGACTCTTTCTAGAGGTATTTATTACAATTGCAATGTATGTAGGAATCTGTATTATTGATAAATTAAATTAAATTATGATTCAAACAAATAAGAAAGCTACAGTCGAATGTGAATAAAAGCTAAATAATGCGGTATTCATTTTAAAATATACCACATTAGAATAACGCTAAATACTAAAAATATACCAAAGTCTGTTTCAGGTACTATATTTAAAAAAGTAAGAAAGCTACAGACGAGTGTGAATAAAAGCAAAATACTGCGCAAAAATACTAAAAAAATATACCAAAATCTATTTCAATACTTAAACAAAATAGTGCGGTATTAATTTTAAAACATCCCAAGTGATTATTACGGAAAAATACTAAAAATATACCAGTTGCTATATTTGTTGAGCTATTAGTGGTAATTATTTTAAAATATTCCTTGTGAATATAGCGCAAAAATATTAAAAATATATCAAAGGCATTGGGTACATTGATACAGAACTACAAACAAAATATACCATAGAGTGTAAAATATACCATATATTGCATAATATACCAGATTGTTACCCAAAGCGTTTTTGCTATACGGACACACGATCAGCGAATATACATATAATATATATTTTATAGGGTCGGAGATAAAAATTGAATAAAGTAAACAATATTAGATAATGACTTCTTTAAAGTTTTACTGACTTTTATAAAATAACTTAAAATTCACAAGCCCAAAACTCAACATTTTGCAAAATTGAGGGACATGCAAAAAAAATCTTGAAAGAATGATATATTATATTATTCCAAAATAGCAAAAACAATCATTGTTCATCACCTCCGATATCATTTGAATAATTTTAATTAAATTTATATTAATTGGGATTCAAGTAATATCCAATTTCAGATCGTTTTCCTAAATTTACTCATTCTTCTTTATCAATTTAGTTTATATAGAACTCAAGGTTATTCTTTTCTAAGCCTGATTACCTGATCAATGTTTTCTTAGAGTAGTTTTATAACATCGATATTCACTCATGTCACATTCAAATTATGTATTGAAGGTTATTTCTCTTTCTAAAGCTAATTGCACAAATGTTCATGCTGTGAAATTGATAAAATAATAATAATCTCAAAGATATTGATACAAAAGAATAAGTCTGAGACGGAAGATCACTTGATGTACAGAGTAGATATTAAATTTGTATATAATTATCAGTAAAAATTGCAACACATATTCTGGGAACATTCTAACAAATTTTGCTTATTTAATTTAAATTAAATTTTATGTTATTGTATATATATTTATCAGTAAAAATCGCAATAGATAAATTTTGCCTATTTAATTTAGATTTGTATGAAAGTGAATAGCTATAGAAAAGATTTAGTAGGATTCAAGAATAATTCAAGACACTACACGGCGTATACTTGATTTGTGCTGCATAATTATTTTGCCTAGTCAGCAGATGCTAGTTTAGTGCGTCTTACTAAATTTAGTACACAAACACACATGTGATTCACCTACACACAAACACACGCACACACACACATGGACATATGTTCACGTTGTTCATTTGAAGCTGCTCTGTTCGCATTTTCTCGTTCATCGTCATCTAAATTTTCATTGGCGTTTTGTGTGTTGTGCTCTGCTCTGCGTGTATGTGTGTGTGTGTGTGTGTGTGTATGTTGCGTGTGTGTTCGTTTTTGGCCATTTGGCTGTGTTATTTGACTAACTGCCTGACGTGTTTTCCTCACACTGGTGATAACATAAAATTTTACTATTATGCGTTTTAGCTGCTTTCCAGCATTTTAATACAATATTTGTTTTTTCCGTGCCACAGCAGCAGCAGCAGCCAAGGGAAAAAAGTGCAAAGAACGCACAACAACAAAGGGCAAATAACGTTCTTCTTCTTCTACTTCTACTACTCTCTTTCCTCTCTCTCCACATTGGCTGAGAATTCATGGACATGCAACGCGTCGAAGAAATTTACATTCAAATGTGTTTCGCTTAGATGCGAATCCCTGCCCCCTCTCCACCCCTCTCCCACTCTACGAAAAGCACCTCAGTGCAGCCAATTCCCCCGAGCAGCATATGTTCCAAGTTGGGTTCAGTTTTTTTCTTTTTTTTTTTGAGGGGTGGTTTGTTCTTTTCTTTTGGTCTGTGTACGCAACGGATTTTTGATGAAATTTCAAAAATTTCCCACTTAGCGGCAAAATGACTGACATTAAATTGATTTGCAAGCGAGCGACATGACGAACGGAATCAAAAGAGACAGAGGGAGAGGAAGAGAGCGAAACCACTTTTACCCTCCCAAAGTGGAGGGGAGGATTTCTTCTTCTTCTGCTGCTAGATTGGCGGCGAAAATCAAAATTCTGTGCACACTTGAGCATTTCATTTAGAGTCTAAACTGCATGGCAAAGTGTTGAGTTTGTGGAGTTGGGTGGAGAGGAGTGAGAGGGGAAAGGTGGCACAGTCAGAATGGGTCTCTGGGAGTTGGCACAGAATGGAATTCAGGTTTTCGTTTTGCCTTCTACGTTTTTCATTTCTTTCTTTCGTTCTGTTAACAATGCCTTAGCGATACATATTCGTGTCGGTGTATGTGTGTGTGTGTGAGTTTGTGTGTTTGCCTCATTGGGCTCTGGGTAGTAATACAAATTTAAAGTTATGTTTGGCGCCCGCACAAAACATTCTCTCATTTATTCATCTCGTCCGTCAGCCAACGTTTTTCTTGCTGCTGCTTTTCTTTTGGCTTTTCATAAATTCTGTGTGTGTGTGTGTGTGTGTGTGTGTTTTGCATTTCATGAAAATGAGAAATGAATAAAATAAAATTTTATTTTATGCGTGCAACATGTGAAATTTTTTCTAACTTGGGAGTATCGTTCATTTCTGTATCATTAAATTTTACGATTCATACTTATACTGTATTTTATATATGGTTTGGCAGTTCAAAGCTTGTCTGTTGATTTGCCACCCATTTAATTATACTTAATCGCAGCAGCTGCCATTATCATTTTGTCACGTTTCTTGCGGCAAAAGATTTCTTCAACAAAAAAAACCACAAAAAACAATTAGATACAAATCAATGTGGGAGGAAAATATGTGTCGGCAGCTGATAAAATTAATTGCCACTGTTAACATGCTAACAACATACTGTTAAGGCCGCAGCACTGTTAAAGAATTAGTGTGGGAGCAAATATATTGTCTGTTAACTTAGCGTACTATTAATTGTGGGAGGATCCCTTCGAAGCACATCGTCTGTTAACTTAACATAAAATACTGTTAAAGAGCAATGCATCAAGGTATACTCAGTTCCTGTTCAAGCAACTGTTTAATGACATTAAAATAACAGACGAAGTGTATGTGAGGAGCTGCACACTGTTAAAGCTAACAGTGGAATCTATTAAGCGCAGCATATCATAATTATTAAGCAATTGAACAGTGCGAAGCAAAGAGAATGTTCATACAACAAGAAAAAAAATTCTCTTCCAGATGGAGACACACTAATAAGCAATGTGTTTGCCTACAAGCGCATTACGCACTGACAAAAACTTCTTTGCATGCAAGCGAGAGCGAGACTGAAGCATAATTGAACAGTGCAAATATTAAACAAAGAGAATATTCATACTACACACAATACGCCTAGCAAAGAGAATTTTGCCTACAAGCGCATTACGCACTGACAAAAACTTCCTTGCATGCAAGCGAGAGAGCGAGTCATAATTATCCAAAGAGAATTTGCTTGCCTAATCTTCTTTGCATACAAGCGAGAGCGAGAAAAGATATTAAGCAAGGAGTTTTGACTGCAAGCGCATTGCGCACTGAAAAAAAAATTCCTTGCAAGCAAGAAAGAGTGCACAAATGCAAAAGGCAAATCAAAAGGCAAAAGCAAAGACAAAATTGCGCCGAAAATGCAGCAAAGCGCGCGCACACACGCACACACTTACATAAAATGCGTGGGTATCGGCATAAGAAAATCAATTTTTGTGGTAGAAAAATAGATAAATTACTTATAACTATTGACTTTTCATTTATTCATTAGATTAAAAATGATTTAAAGCATGTAATTAAATGCGTGCAGAACTTACCGAAACGTATTTTCGTGTATATATTAGTATAAATCACTTTTTTCACTATTCACACACACACAAACATAATTTCACTACTTTTTCAATTTTCACTTATTAAACACTCACTTTGCACACTTTAAACACTTCACTCAACAAAAAGACAAAAAAATATGCACTAATATTCACTTTTTGCTGTTATTCCAGCATTTTTCACTTAAAAAAAAACACAAAACAAAAAGAACGGGCGGAGCTAATTGCAACGATTTAATGAGGACGCGTGTCACTTGGAGACTGATGAGCGTAGGTGAAAAAATGAGGAGCTTCTGCTCATGTGAGGAGCAACAACTGGTGAGGAGCAGCTTTTGCAGGATAGCCAAAAGAAGGAAGAAAAGGAAAGCAGCTTGCGATCAGCAAATGTTGCTGTTGCATTTCAATGCATTGAACTTTCGATTTTGTTGAGGTCAGCTGCATGTTGCTAAGAAAGTGCGTGAATGTTGCTAAGGCTTAGGTTGCAAGCAACATGCATAGAAATATTGCAGCAACATGTATATAATTGAATTTCACTTAAAAGACAGATTTTAATGAATGAAAAACATAATTTATCAATCTTCATTTAATGCCAACAAGCTATTAAAATAAAGCTGATCAATTCTATGTAGATAATTTGTTATATTTCTTATAAAAAATTTAAATTTTCAAGTAAAAAAAACAATTTTAATTTGTAATTGATTGGGGAAGTTTATTCATTGAATAAAATTTGTAGGCCTCAAGCTAATGAGTTTTCTGAATACAAATTGATCATTATTATCAAATAATATAACAGACAATTAAATGGTGATAAGCGAAAAAAGGGAAAAGTAATAAAAGCTTTATGAATAGATATGTAGATTATTAAAAATCATTTTATATAATCTATAAATATAAATTAAGTTTAAAAAAAAAGAACAAAATTCTTTAACTTGTGATCTTTTCGGTCTTAAAATCAGATTACTTAATCTGAAAATGATAATTGAAGAACAAAAAGGCAAATAGTAAATAAAAAAAAAATAGAAGTTAAAAATATAAATACTTATTGATTATTAAAAATCAATTAAAAAAATCTATATTTATAGGTTTTAATAAATTTTAATTAGGTATCAGAAACAAGACCAAAAATTTTTAACTGGAGTATTTTTTTTCAATATTAATTGAACATTTCTTAATCTCAAAGCGATGATAAAAGAACAAAATCTTCATTTCAGATTTTTTCAACCCAAAAATCATTTATTAAGATTTGTTTTTTCTTAAAAGTCTTAAATCGAGAAGTGCAAGTTAGATTTTTTCTCTCTGTGTTGCTAACAAACTTTAGTTTTATATTGATAGTTTCAATTATAATTTATGGTATGTAAAGTCTGTTCATAAATCTTGATTAATGTCCGATTAATATGCTTAGTTAATTGGCTTAGTTTCCAAAATTTGCGATTAAGTGCACACTTAATCAGCTAGATTACCAATATCAATTGAATTGATGACGTTCGACTTCCGAGCTTCGTTATCAAAATAATTGAAGCGCCACAAACAAATAAAAAAAAACCAAAAAGAGAAAATCGAAAATGCGGCTAAGTAAATTTTGCGTTAGCTTCTGCTTTTGTTATGATTATGATTGTTATTGTGTGTTATTTTTTGTTGTTATTGTTTAGCATTCAGCTATCAATCAAACAGCTACCAACTGTTGCATGTGTGTATAAGTGTGTGCGTGTGTGTGTGTATTCTGATGGATGGCTGGCTGCTTGGCTGATTGATCGATCGATCGCCACGTTTGACGTTGGCCAAATGTCAGAGAGCTGTGCGTAGTTTCATCTACAAAACTGATTAACTTCCACACAATAAAAAAAAGGGTTTGCAGGGCGGGTTATGGAAGAGAGGCGGTGGGGGGAGCGAGTTGCGGGGGCAGGCAACAACAAGTGCTCGCTGCGTCATTCCACACGCAACATTCACAAAGTTCCAAGTTCCAAAAGTCAGGCAGCCAGTTAGTCATTTTGGACATCCGCCAGTTTTATTTTGATTGATGGATGACTGAGGCCCAAGCAACTCAGCCAGTCAGCCACTCAGTCGGTCATTCAGTCATTCAGTCAGTGTGGCAGGCGCACAGATTAAGATACGAAAGTGCCACTCTAAGTGGGTCGCTTAACCCACCAACAACCAACAACCAACAACAACAACTGGCAACAAAAGTTTGGAGCTTCGTGTTGTGCAATTGATCAGACTCCAAGGCAACAGCGGAAGTCCCACTACAAAAGATAGTTTCATTAACCAGAAATAGTTGTATTTATTTTTAAAGATTACAATTTAATCAAAACCAAATATAGCAAAATATAATCTAATAGCGATACGTGATTTGTGCTCTATAAAACTATTTTCAGACAACATTTGAAGTAGAAAATATGAAATCTATAAAAATATAAGAATGAGTAATATTTCCTAACATTTATTAGATGAAAGTTCCTTTAGTAAATCTATTATAATTTAATTCTAAAAATGTTTCGCGACTATTCATTTAGTAATTTATGAATCCAAACGCTCTCCTAATTATTACATTTGTTATTTAAAATATACCGAAAGTATATTTGATAGTAATTGATTTAAAATATACCATAGAGTATTTATCATTCCAGATTGTCAGCAAAAGCAACTAAGAGCCTATTGATCGCAACAAAATTTCATGAAATCATAGCTTTATCTTATATCTATCTTATAGTATCTGAGAGACTTGGCTATATCTTGGATTAACATAATATCAAAACACAGTTTGTATTACATTTATAAATACATAAATTATAGATAAAACCATTAGTTATATCATCAACAAAAAAAAAAGAATAAGAATTGGTGATACTATGTTTTCAGTCTCATGAATTATTGTCTACTAGACTTATGGCTAAATTATTTTCGTGGTTGTGGAGTCTATCGATGTATTTCTTATTAAATTAAATTACATATATGTAAATACCCAGTTACCCAATTATATAAATACTCAGTTTTATGGATATTTGATAATATGTACAATAGTACAGTTTGATTAAAATTCAATAATTCTGTTTTCTCCTGATAAAAGTCTTCGTTACGGACCGACAGCTGCTGCTTCTGTTCTATCTTTGATGATCTACGAATACTTCATTCGACTTATTATCTATTTTTACGACGAATGATATACTACGGACGACTTCTGATACCGATAGCTTGGTCCTATCGATTTGCTAATGCCAACCGATACCGATAGAGTGTTTCGACTAATATTTACCTCTGTTACATATAATAATATGATTGGAACATGTTATTAATTTATATATTTGTATTTATATTATTGTTTCTATTAGTTTATATATATCAATGAACTTGAATGTAACAAAACAATTGAGCAAAAAGAAAACTAAAAATGACGTTTTAAGGAAATTACTAACTTAAGTATAGTATTAAAGACTATTTTTCATTCTTCTATTGATTCTCCACATGGTAAGTGAAGTAATTAAGAACTGTAGTACTCGCTATATGGTGGATCAACAACTAACATAAATTATTCAGCTCTTCAGTTCAGTCGCTGTTAATTCAATCAGCAAGGTGTCGAGGCAACGCACGCTCTCCCTCTCTCTCTCTCTCTCTTTCTCTCTCTCGATGGGTGGTTCCCCATTTGAGTGGCGTTAATTGGTTCAAAAATTATATATTACGTGTGTGTAGAAGTGTGCACACACACACACACACACACACACTAACACACTCACACATACATATACTATGGCAGGTGTTTGTCTAGGTATTTTAGTGTATTTATTTACTTACAAACTGCTGCGCAGCAGTTGCGAAAAACAATAAACAAAAAAAAGCTGAAGATGATCGCTTAGCATGCGTTTTTTTTTTCTCCCCTGTTTTTTATGCACTTTTAATGGGCGCATTGCTGAGCGATGAGCGTGGCTGCAAAATAATTTAAGAGCTAGCCGTAAAATACCGAAGCAACATTCATAAATCTTTCACTGGTTGCGCTTCAATTGGCTGCGTTAAGCGTTTTATGCTGAGCAATATTTGTTTTGATTTGAGATGTGCCACTTAAGCGAGATAGAGAGAGATAGAGAAAGTATCTTGCAGATACAATTTACACCCCCCCACAAGTCAAAACATCTGTCAGTCAACGTTCGAATCCTGACAACAATGTTGAGATACAAATTATCTAAGCACAAATGCATCTTCTGTTTGTTTGTTTTCATTTCTCACTCACTCTTCCTTTCTCTCTCTCTCTCTCTCTCTCTCTCTCTCACTCTATCTCTGGTTCTTTCTGAGTGCTTCTCGCTTGTCGACGCTGCGCTGAGAGATTTCAATTTAAACATTCAACTGACAGATTTATCAGGTATTAGACGATGCATGCCTCCTCGACAAAACGTTTGCGACCTCGACCGAGGCAAAAATTCACTGAAAGCGTTCATTTCAATGAAATTATAATTAATGTCGAGAAATCAATCCGTCCGTCTGTCCGTCTGACTGTTTATATCGAAACTATTCGCTCAGTTTTGCAGCTATCTTGATGAAATTTGGCACACATGCTGCTTTTTGTTAGAGTTAAAACATATATAAATTTCAGCAAAATCGGCTTACTATATTATATAGTAAAGCTGTCGTGGAAACGGTAATTGCATTAAAAGAAATGTGTGCTAAGATAAGTAAAGTATTATTACACTTATAACTATTTACTAATGAAAATAAATTTGATTGTTACTTTCTTAATTTATTATTGTAATATTATATATTTTTAAATACTCAATTACAAATTGTATTGGTAATATTTTTAATACATATATTAAATTAATTTCACATAAGAAATGTATATATTTACATTCACTTAATTTTCAAATATTTTAATTGATAGTTTGCAATTGAAGCTAATCTAGGTAGTTTCTTTTTTATATTATTATTATTTTACCATTTCAATTAACTGAATTAGTAAATGTCGACCTACATTTTAAATAAATAGTTAAAGAAGTATGCACGAATAATCATTAATTTATTAATTTTTAAACAACATTTTTCGTTAAAAAAAAAAATGGTCATAAATCTACTAAAAATCTGAAAAGCTTCAATGAAATTTATTGCCTATGATGAAATTAACAAATCTATGAAAATTTCAATGTAAATAATTTATAACTTAATAATAATATTAATTCTTAATAATAATTCATCAATAACAATTCTTCTTCAACTAAATTCTGATTAAAATGTGATAAACTGCTAAACAAAGTAAAAGTTTAGCTTTTAAATTTTAATGTTAAATGGACTTCTATATTTTTTTGTTATAAATCAATTAAAAATCTTTGAGTTTAAATAAATAAATAAATTATCTATATTTTATTGTTATAAATCAATACAAAATCTTTGAGTTCAAATAAATGTTCGTGCACTATTGTGACCTTGTTTTAATGCATTTTTTAATTTCACTTTTGAAGCTGAAGGCCTTTGTAGCCACTGCTTTAACAATAGTGTTAGTATTAATTTGAATTAAAGCTAACCTTTTTAAATAAATAAATAAATAAAATGTCACTTTTTAATGCATCAACATAATAATATAATATTTCCAAACAATTATTCTTTACAACACTTTATTTAATATAAACTTTTGTATAATATTTTCATATCTAATAAACAATGTTATATTTGTCTTTTTTCTTTCAGCACTTTAATATGATAATACAATATTTATTAATAAGAAAACTACAATTCTTACCAATCAATTAAAAATCGTCAAGTTTACACAAACTTTTGTTCTGGCCTTGTTTTGATACATCAAAATGTGTCTACAACTTTTGTAGTAGACCTAGTTAACCGTCTTTGAGTATGAAATCAAAATTGATCGTTCAATTGATCAAATTTTTGCCCCTGCCCAAGTTTTAAAGTCAGACAGAAATTGGGGAAGTGCAGAACGAGTAAAATAAATGTGATATTCAGTTGGAAGAAGAATACGCACTTCATCCATTCCATAAATCAGCGTCAGAGACATTGAGACAGTTTATTTGTTTAATTTTTGTTTTCAATTCATATCGGAATCCGAATATCATTCGCACTTGGCACTTTTCTGTGTTTATTTGTGGAGCTTTGTGCTCATGTGACATCAATCAAGTGTGAAAATGTATTGAAAGGCAGGCAGATTTGTAAAGTAACTGAAAAACAAAAAAAATATGAATTATTGGCGGCTCCACACAAAAATTATTAATCAAAAAAAAAAAGTAGTATGAACTGCTTAAGACACAAGTTGCTCAATCAATTTATTTTCGGGCGAAAACTTGAGCCCTTGAATGGAAGTTGTAGGAAAGAAAATCTCTTGCATGATGGAAGAGCGATCGCAGGTGATCCATCTATCATCTATCATAATGCCCGAATCGAGAATTAATCCGTCAAACGACCAAAAATACAGATTGCCAAATTCACAATCGATCAAAGAATATAAAAACAAAAACTTTAGTTCACTTTTTTTTTCTCTGCAACTGTTGGTCAAGCAAAATTAAGTGATTTAACGCTAAGGCCTTTGATGGATGTGCGACCAAGCAAGCTAAGCACTTCTAGCTTTTTTTTTTTTTTGGTTCGTTTTCAGGCCAAATGCGGAATGTGGCCATGTTATCAATTACAAAAGGCAGCGCCTGGGCCAATTAGCTAGTCAGCGGAGTCAAAACGGAGGCGGCATCACATCAAACACAAACTATGCCGCCTCCGCTTTGTGATTCACCGACATTTGGCGCCCTCCTCCTCCACCTCTTTCTCCCCTCTCTCTCTCTCTCTCTTTCAACCCATTTAGAGACACCTTTCCATCCTACTTATTAGACGCAGTTACAATTACGCCGCGTTTAATCCGTTTCGCCAGTTTTGCATCTGGCAAATTTGCAGCAGCTACAAAAACCACAACAGCAACAACAAACTGTTGACGTCATAATTATGCTGGAAATACCCTGTAATTTGAAGTGTAGAAGAGTTTGATTAATTTGTGTCAAAGTTTGTAACATTTGGAAGAGAAAATGTTTGATTACCTTAATGATTAAGTGAAATATGCAATATACACACATATGTCAATATTTGCTTGCTCTGTTCATCCATCCCACAGTGGTTCCGCCCATAGGCCAAAAATAAAAAAAGTCATAACAACAAAAATTTACGAAAAGTAAACAAATCGTTACTAAAATGTCCAAGCTTCTTCATTGCAAACTTGATTTTTCTGGAAATCTAACGGGACATTCTAAAAATAGAATGCAAAGTGTGAACACGTCTTCAATTTTGCTGCTGCAACTGCGTTTAGTGAGCTTTTCGTCAAAACAAAAGTGAAGTTCAAAGTGGTCGGACGTTCGCAAAAATTCACCAAATTGAAATATTTAAAAAGGGTATTAAAGTTGAAGATATTTACTTTAACAAGTTCTTTTACTGAAATTAATTTGAATTATTAATTATTTGTTATTGTTTAATTTTAATTAATACTAATTTTCAGTGAATTGTGATCGTCATTATCTCTGTTTAAGTAGATTTTTAGGTATGTTGCCCCCCGATTCCCCCTTTATGAGTGATATCAGTGCATTTGCCAATGTTTTCAGGTAATAAAAATGTTAAGTTCAGCTGCAGATTTTGGCAGATGTGTATATACTCATTAATAAACCCAAGCTATCTTACAGTTTTCAAGGTCAAATTTGCGACGCAATCTGCTGCTCCTTCTTTGCCTTTGTGATGTTTTTTTTGTGTTTGTGGACAATTTTACATATCCTTTTTTTCGCTTATTTTTATATTATCATTTTTTATTGGCGCTTCTTATAACTACGAGCTTTTACGCATGTACATCTTTGATCTTTGGTGCACAGAAGAAGGCACGAATGCAGAAAAAACTCGAAAAGTAATTAGTTTAGTAGAAGAAAGCAGAAAGGTAATTTAAATACTCTTATATATATCTTGGATGCTAATAATCAAATTTTAGCACTGTAACTCCACCGGAAGTATTTTGGCGCACTATCGGCATATAAGCCATACTAAGGTTGTATGGGAGCTATAGGATATAGTATTCCGATCTAGACAATTTTTTTACTATATATACAAAATGTTTTTATAGAATTTTGGGCAAAATTTCATAGCAATATAACAACTAGAAGTATTTTTGGCCGCATCTCCCATACTGGCGGAACCACAGTGCATCCGTCTGTCTGTCTGTCCGCCGCTTCAAACACTTTTAACTCAGCAACCTGAACAGCTAATGCTATCAAATTTGGTAGTCAGACTCTGACTTCTTATAAATATTTCGTTGATCGATGCAATGCATGTAATTATAGCTAGTGCTGCTCATTCGTCTTTCTGTCTGTCTGTCCGCCACTTCAAACACTTATAACTCAGCAACCTGAACAGCTAGTGATATAAAATTTGGTAGCTAGACTCTCACTTTTTAATAATCTTTCGTAGATCGATTCCCAACATATATTTTTTGCTTGCACTGCTCATCCGTCAGCCTGTCTGTCCGCAACTTTAAACACTTATATTTCAGAAGCTTAAACAGCTAAAGCTATCAAATTTGGTAGTCAGACTCTGACTTCTTATAAATATTTCGTTGATCGATGCAATGCATAAAGTTATAGCTAGTGCTGCTCATTCGTCTGTCTGTCTGTCCGCCAATTCAATCACTCATATCTCAGTAACCTAATCAGCAATAGCTATCGAATTTAATAGTTACAATGCCAGTGCACAAAACCATTTTTGTCTTATGAAAGTATTTCATTACAAGCACTTAGAAACCGTAGAATTCAATAAAGTTTTATATCTCAAGGAATAAAATAAATAATTGATTTATACAAATAATTTGTATATATTAATTTTTTCCTTTAAGCTAAAAATAATAATAATTTAATATATTTGATAATTCTCTGACGGACTTTGTCGCGTGCGTGAAGCCCTTTTAAAAATAAGCAAAGGTCATACTTATACACTCCATTTAGAGTTTAGATTGATTTTAGGAACTTTTTATGTTTTACGATAAACTTTATAAATTCTTTCGTTTTTTTGCTTACAATAAATAAATTAATCCAAAATCATTCCTAGCTCTAATTAAAGCGATAATCAAGTGCTTTAAGGTTAACTCAAAATAAAAAAGTTTTGATTTTTGTTATTTTCTCTTTAGAAAAAGTCATCTAAAGTCATCTTTAATTATGTGCAAATATTTCTATCTTCGAAAAAGTTGTAAATAAACATTTAAATATAATATATATTTTTATTTTCTTTAACTGTCAACTGTATATTTTTATTTATATTGTAATAGTTGTTTACCAATTCCATTTAGTTATGTCTATATTCTCAATAATCATTAGTGAGTAGTTCCAAGTCGAGTAAATCCAGCCAAAATATTTCAACCTATGTTATTGTTCTCTTTGTTGTTGTTGTTGTTGTTGTTGTTGCCGTGTGTCGTTCACTACTTCATATTTTTTATCGTCTACCGATAATTGGCGGCGCTACGCGTTGATTCAAAATAAACAATGACCCACAAGCCATGGCACAAAATCCCACCCAACCCAAATCAAAGCCCGCAACATTCTCTTCTACTATTGTTGTTGTTTTTATTGTTGTTATTTTTATAGTTATTGTTGTTGTTGTTGCTGTCTGTTGACTGCGGCTGTTGGCGGGACTCACGTCGCTGTCAAAAATTAACAACCACAAAATCTGAGTTATTATTACTGCAAAATATGTATTTGCGTTTGCCTTTCAGCCAAAAACAACAACAACAACAAAAACATGCCATAAAGTAATTGTTTAATAAATTTAACTATTTTTATGGCCGACCAAATTACGCTGGAAAAACAACACAGAACATTCAACTTTGACAATTGGAAATACAATTTTAATTTATTTGCGTTGTTCCTCGAAAATTTAAAATTGTACACAAATTTAAAATTATTATTGAGTTTGAATTTATAATTACTATAAATAAATAAAATAAAAATTCTACACAAAAATATTACATTTCTTTTATCAATTTGGTATTTTATTTTATATTTATAAAATCAATCCAATTTGAAAAAGAAAATCTAAAATATAAAATATACAAATTAAAAATTATAAATTAAAAATATAGAAAACTTCAATATATAATTTTAAATTTGTTATAGAATTATTATTCAATAATATGACATTTCACTTTTTAAATTCCTTACCTAAACAAGTAAGAAAAGGAACAGTCGAGTGTGCTCGACTAAGATATACCTGGTACACATTTTGAATAAAATCAAAACAGTACGGTATGACCAAATTTAGTTATAGCAAAAATACTAAAAAATATCCCAAAGGTTGGTATATTGATATCGATCAACATTCAAAATACATCATAAAGATATGCAAGATATACTGTATTCATTTTATAATATGCCAAATCAATATGCCGCAAAAATTCTAATAATATAATATAGACTATACATATTTGGTATATTTATACACAAAATATACCATTCAGTGCAAACTATACCAGATTATCAGCCAGAGCTATTAAGACTCGTAGTAAGAAGACGCTTCTTCGGACAATAAAAACAGACGGACATGGCTATATTGTCTCGGTTGCTGCCACTGATCACTGATCAAAAATGTATTACCATATATAGGGTCGAATTTGCCTCCTTCTGCCTGTTACATACATTTCATGTCGTAGCGAATATTAAATAGACAAAAGTTGCTTTTAGAAAATAAATTTAAATTAATTTGAAAAATAAACCAAATCTGTTTGCTTATCACTAGCTGAACTTTTGCACTCTCAAATCAGAAGCTCAATGTTGACATTTCAGATAATGTATATAGTAACAATTCACTGATAACGAAATCCATATTATGTTTAAAGGAATTCTCCAAGAATTAGCTTGATTCATCTTCAAAGCGTTTAAGATTAAGGAAATAGATAAGAGTGATTTCACGACACTAAAGCATCAAATCATTTGCTTATCTGAACCTCAACTTTTGCACTGTATAATATTTAAAGTATCAACGAAATACAAATATTATATTTACTTAAGTATGTAAAATATTATATAACTTATTTAAATAATTATTGGAATATATTTATTAAAATTGTAGAATCATTAGGAAAATATTCTAAAACTATCTATTAAATTGAACTAAATTGAGTTCATATTTATTTTTCATGGTTTTCATTAGGGAAAGATGTGTTGAAGAAATGTATAAAAATGTTAAGTTCTTATGGAGAAAGAATTCTTGAAGAAATTTCGAAAATAAAAATTGTTATTTTCTTCGATTTTATGTGCTTTGATTTTATGTGTGGAAAAACATGTCGAATGTTTCATGAGGAGTTGAAGAGAGTGACAGAGAAATAAAGTAGAGATGATAATCGCACATCTAAGCCTAATTGAGGGAGACAGATCGTAATCTAACACGTTGATAATATTGTTAATAAAATCATTTAGAATTTTCTTGTTGGGTTGTTAATCCCAATTCAAATAAACAAGATCATAAAGATGAGAATCAGATGACGATTCGATTGGATAACAAGTGGAAAAACATATTGAAAAGATTTCAAGATTTTATGAGCGGCATTAAACACGACTTTGCGACATCAAGGGAAATACTTTCTCAAGACTTTCACATAAATAATGTCGAGCTAGGGAGCTGATCAAAGGGAGGAGTCATCATCATTGTTAAAAGGAGTGAAGAAGGGGGAAAGAGAGAAGAAGAAGTGACGAGCGATTGCCGCCTGCAAGTGTCAATATAAAGTAACAACTTTATTGAGCCTTATTTATTCGAGGGCGAACCAATAAAATGGGCAACTTTATAATGATGCACATAAATAACCAAGATCCCAGGGCAACAGGCAAACAAAGCGCAGGCGCAAACGCATCAGACAGAGAGAGAGAGAGAAGAGAAAAGAGAAGCAGCAACAAAGTCAAAGACAAAATGTCAACGACGAATGGCATTGAGGATTTCTCTCTCACTGCAACTCTGAATCTCTGATGCGACTTGGCTTGATTTGTTGCCAGCCAAATCAACATCCACAAACAACAGCAACAAAAATATCACCGATAAAGACAACAACAACAAGAAGAAGACCTCAAGTGATCGAGAGTCAAGCAATGCGATGAGTAACACACACAAGATGAAACGAAACAAGACGAGACGAGGCGGATGTCTTTCTTCTTCAAGCGAATCGAGTCCCGGAAATCAAATGGGAAAAGGATTACTCACAGCTTAGCTAAGCCATTAAAAAACTGCTAAAGAAATTATGTTAAATAAAAATATGTTTTTAAAACTTTTTTCCAAAAATATTATAATGAAATATTTGTAAGAAACATTTAATTATCTAAGCCATTAAAAAGTCTGGTAAATAAAATGAAATAAATTATGCACACTCCAAAAATATTTAATGGTAAATCCTATCCAATTATTTAATATTTGAATCTACCTATGGAATAAAAAAAAATTCTAAAATCAAATTAAAAACTTGTCTAATAAATTTTAAAGTCTTTAAACATTAGCATTAAGAATATAACATATTATATTATAAACTGAATGTGTATTTTGGTAGTTTTTTTAAAAATTTTTTTTTATAGTATATTAAGTAGGCACAGTATTATACGTCACGGTATTCTTTAAATATATAAAACAATATTAAAATATACCAAATTCTATATTTAGTACTAAATAGTACTAAACTAAAGACGGATTGCATCTTAAGTTTTTTGCAATGTAAAATGATTTCATTAATAACTTTGACAATTATTATCTGGAATCTTTGATTGTATGAACCAACATATAAGAAAGCTAAAGTCGAATGTATTCTTAAAATACACCAAACAAATATACCGCAACAATACTAAAAACTACCAAATGCGATATTTGGTAGATACCAGATACTTTATATGGTCGGAGATGCTTTCTTCTGCCTGTTACATACATTTTATTGGTGCACAAAGTTATATTTATATATTTAAAAAAATTAGCTATCATTTAAATAAATACTAACAGTATTAGTAAAACAATGACTGCCTTAATCTGTACAAAATTTTAATACTATTTTACCCTATGGGTAGCGGGTTTAATTAAAGAAAGTTTTCGAGTATTATTTATGGTCTCTTTTATTATACCCGCTACCCATAGGGTAGAAGGGTATTATAACTTTGTGCCGGCACGAAATGTATGTAACAGGTAGAAGGAGGCATCTCCGACCCTATAAAGTATATCTATTCTTGATCAGGGTCAACAGCCGAGTCGATCTAGCCATGTTCGTCTGTCCATCTGTCCGTCTGTCCGTATGAACACCTAGATCTCAGAGACTATAAGAGATAGAGCTATAATTTTTTTTCGACAGCATTTGTTATGTTTGCACGCAGATCAAGTTTGTTTCAAATTTTTGTCACGCCCACTTCCGCCCCCCACAAATCAAAAAAATCGAATAACAAGTGTAGTTTTAGAGCTAGAGTTACGAATTTTGATATATATAATAACTACTATAGTAGCTATGATTTCTGAAAATTTGGTTGCAATCAGATAAAAATTGTGGAAGTTATTAAAGAAATACTTTTGTATGGGCGAAAACGCCTACTTACTAGGGGTCTTAATTGCTTTGGCTGACAATCTGGTATATTGAGCCGCCTATGGTATATTTTGAATGTGGTACTATATCGATATACCACATATACCATTTGGCATATTTTTAGTATTTTTTTTTAGTATTTTCGGTATATTTTGAAAATGATACCGGAATATTTTGCCTTTATTCAAAATGGATAGCGGGTATTGCACAGTCGAGCATACTCGACTGTAACTTTCTTACTTGTTTTTACCTTGAACTTATGAACACGATAAATGTTATTAAAAGTATTGCACAACAATTATTTCTTATTAATATTTTATTTATGTGAACTTAGCTTTTACTTAAACTGAAAATGAAATAATGTTATTAATTTGTCTACATACAAATTAGAGTGATAAATTATTGACCAGCTAAAGCTAAAAAGTATTTATAAGAAATATGGTATATTTCATTTAGGAATATTTATTATTAAAATTTTCAATATTTCAGCATTAAAAAAAATGTACATTCATCTAATAATAAAGTTTCGTTGTGATATGCGCAGAGTAAAGCGACGGCAATTATTTGGTGATAAATTTACAGTGTGTGCTAAATGTTATGGCCAACTGACGAGGGGCAAAAATTATCGGGCCATATAGCTATCACTAATTACGATGTAAAGCCATGTGGTTGGAGGGCAAAACTGCGATAACAACTGAAAAGAGAGAGAGAGAGAGAGAGAAAAGTGTGAAAAATAATCGCAAACAATTTATAAATTTATGCAAAAACTCAAAAATTATGACGTTGCTCTCCATGAATATCGCGAGTTTTTTTCTCCACTGTTGTTTGTTTATTTGTTTGTTGTTGCAAATAACAATAACAAATTAATGGTTAGTAGTTTATAACTTTGGCTGGGCTTAATCGTGTTACAGCTTGTAAAATGGACGAAGCGTGAATTCGACTCGCGAAAAATAGCAAAAAAAAAAAGAATGGAAACCTTGTCGTAAAATTATGAAAGACACTGTTAAGCTCTGCGGGATCAGTTAAAGCGACCAAACGGTAAATAACAGAGGAGAAAGACAGCAAAGGGATTTAGGATATTTCGATTTTTATAGTTTTGGCTTAAAACACATGAACCGCAAATTTATTTATGAGCATTGCATTTCTTGATTATGAACCGAAAAAGCGAAAATCGAATCGAACTCAACTGAAAGCGAACACAAAATACCATAAACAATTTTAATTTAATGCAAACGATTTCGCAGCCGAATGTAAAGCCGGTTCCATATAAAGATACAGATACAAATGCAGATACAGATACAGATACAAATGCGATATATTATTTCTGTTCGTCAGATGCTTCACACAACAAAATGAAAGATCTCAATAATGAAGACAGATACAAAAAGGGAAGTGACTCAATTTTTTGGCAGCTGGAAAGGATATGATGAAAAAAATCAATATATATTGTTATGATAATGACAGAATATCTTAAGTGCTTATCAAAATTGATTGAAGTGCAGCGAAGATATTTATAAAACTTTTACTTTTAAATGCTGATTATTACTTATTTTTTTGCAAATATTTTGTTCAACATTTTGGTTAGCAACAATTCGTTGTGTTATCAAATTTTTAGATAAAGGTTATCGAATAAATAATCAAATTTGTTGCATTGTACTTGGCATAAGAGGAAAACACTTTTTCATAATTAGTTATATATCAATTAATTAATTTTGGCAATTATCATCATGAATCGTTCATCAAATTTGAGATACTTCAGGTATTTATTTTATTTCGAAATAATTGCTGTAGGCAATTTTATATAAAATAATATTTTATTTTATTCACTTCACAAATTCAAGTAGCATGAGCAAATATTTTATTAAAATTTAATATATTACAAATAATTTAATGTTACATCCTTCTTTGGATCTAAAAACTGGCATCTGAAAATTGTTTAATTGCTTTTTAAGCTTTTATAGAAGTATCTTCAACCAAACTTTATTAAAAATAAGTCTTATTTCAATACATTTAAATTTACAATTATTTTTTAATAAAAATACTGTCTGAAAAATATCTCAGTTGCTTAAATTTGGGTATATTCAAGAAATATATTTTTATTAAATAGATACAATTTCAATTAGAATTATAAAAGACTTTAATGAAACTATAACTTTAAAAACCCATTTTTTGAAGCGAAATATATAAATAAATTTAATTTTCCATGACACCTAAAAATAAATGAATAGTTTATGAGACTTAAGAATATTTTTGAAATCAAATAATAAGACTTTTTAATAAGGTTGTTTAAGTAAATTAAAAACAACTTTTTTATGAAATTTATTTATTTATTTTTCAGTTCCAAATTTTTTTAAAATGAACATTTATTTTACTCTCTAATCTCAGAATATTACTTTTTAAAAGCATTTATTTTAAAAGAAAATGAAAACGATGTCAAGTCATAAAATGGCAAACTTCAATACTATCTCTGAAATAGTTTATAGATTATTGTGTTGGAATCAATAAAAGCAATTTTGTGAAACTATTTTCATTAGCAACAAATTGCACATATGTTACTAAAATGAAACTCAAACTAAAACAAGATCTCAAAACTAGAAACGTTTAGGAGAATCAAAATTATTATTTAGCTAGAAATCGCATCTATAAAGCAAACAGAATTGCAGTTCAATAAATTAAGTCGATTATGTTTAACTTTATTAATATTTATAGAAACAATTTAAAGCGTTTTATCGGTTAGAATGTTGAACTATTTTATGCTGCTTTTATGCAATAATTAAGTATACGTAACTGAGCAAAAAAGATTCCCAATTGGAATTTATGTTGAATCGAAAAATGCTAAACAAAATTATTCATCACAATTTTTTTTTCTCTAACTATAAAATTGTTTATCAATTTTATGAAATTTCTTAAATATTTGAAAACTTCTTTTATATTATTATTGTAATTTGTTTATTTTTTCTTTATTATTTTATCAATTTCAAAAGACTTAAAAAATTAAAAGTGTTATAAAATTTCGTGAACATTTTGATAAACTTTTTATATTATAAAATTATCTATTTTTGATTTATTATTTTATCATTTTATTTGAAGAAGCTTTTGCAATTTAATCAAGTTTGTTAGAAGAGCTTTCATTTCTTTAAACTAGAACTTAAGGAATACATTTTATAATCTAATCTGAATCTATAAACGTCAAAGATATTTAAATATTTCGCTTATAATCCGTAAATCTATCTTGATATTTTATAGACCTTATTTGTTGCTATAAAAAGTCTTAAAAGGCAAAATCTTGATCTTATCAGCTACTAAACAAAATGTGAATACATTTATATCTTTTGTCTGTTTTATTGTCTTTCAAAAAGTAATATGCATAGCTGATATCTCTAGTCGTCTATAAAGACGATAAACAATCGTCAGTTAGCTGAGTTACTACCCAAAAAAAAACTCAAATTCAAGCCTTAGTTTATTTCTCTTTCAACCTAAAAATTTCACTCACGTTCAGCTTTAGTTTCGGTTTTTATCTTGTTTTTTTTAAATAAATTGCGATATGGATCTGGGGCATATCGAAATGGTTTGCTGTACTAATTACTATTTAATTATGCCTATTTAGGAAACTTAAAATTTTTAACTGTCAGCGAACGCAAAACGAGAAAATAGAGAGACTTTGAGACTGAGACTTGTCGAAGGCATTCATTTAAATTAATGTCTGACCATTTAAACCGAAACACATTCTATCAAATGGGCTTAGTAACTTGTCTACACCATTGTTGTTGTTGTCTCTTTAATAAATGCGAATATCAAAAACTTCATCATCATCTTGGTTGTTGAATAAATGTTTTACGATCTGAACTGTTTTGCTGCCTGATTATTTGGTATTGCCATTAAAAATTTGATTAAGACGAACTTGGACAGCAAAACAGAAACGAAACCAGATTTTTGATATTTTTTTTTTCAAGAATTCAGTTTGCTGCTTTGCTTGATGATCAATTGGACGTATTTGCGTAGATACATTTGTATCTTTTTTTTATTGTCAACAACTTTTTGGCGCCATAAATTTCTAATTTATAATTATCAAGTTTGATTTTTCTGTGTTTTTTTTTTGTCGGTGTTTATTGCTTTTCTTAATTGTAATTTATTTGATTGATTTATCGAACAAATAAATATTTATCAGACGAGTTTTGCAATCAACCTCCATCTTATTTGGTTTGTTCAACACACGTGGATTATGATGATTATTTTATGTATTTATACAAAAAAAAAAATGATTTTACGTCAAAGTCATATTTCAGCTTTAGTTGACAGTTCTTCTTCTCAATTTTTTTTTTTTTTTGTGTGTTGCGGAATTCTTTTGGCAGAAGATTTACGCAGCGATCATAATTCAAAAATGGATGCGTGTTAATCCCGGGGCCACATGAAATTCCCATTAAAAATAAACCCAAGGCAATGCGGCCATCAAAATAACTCGTAGATCTCGCTTTCGTTTTTCTTCTGCCACAAATCCCGTGGGTGTTTTTTTTTTTTCGGTTCCCGATCCCCATTTCAGATCATACCATAAATTGGCATATATATCCACCTCATCTGTTCAACATTTCTTCTTTATTTTTCACTTCGAGTTGAGTTGAGACAATGACGAATGTCGTTGACAACATTTAAATTTGTTTTTAATCTTTATTCTTTTCATAATTTCATTTGTATTAAAATGAGTTTTTAATTCCATTTATCGCCACTCGCCAAGATGCGCCATTCACCTCAAATTTATGCATTCAGCTACCAGAGAAATACACCCAAAAAAAAACACACACAAAAATGTATTACAATGTAAACGCCTTTGGGCAAGAGTCTAGTAAAAATTTGCATAAGAAAGCAAAGTCGATTCCATTTAAGTTCTAATATTATTAAATTAACTTTTGTGTGCTAAGCTTACGAATTAATTGGCGATTAACATATATTTTTAAATGCCTAAAGGGAATAGAACTAAATTTTAAAGAGTATTCAAAATTTATATGAAACTTCTTAAACGTTTTATTATATTTTTTATATTATTAAGGGATTTTTATATATTTATTATTAAGAAATGAATTTATAAATACTTTTACAATCAAAATTTCTTAAAATTTTAATACATACTTTATATATTTTTAAACTGTTTATTTTTTATTTATTTTTTCATAAATACTTCTACAATGATAGTTATTTTGAAATTTTCTATACATTTTAGTATAATTTTTATATTAATAAATTTTTAAAAATTTAATTATTATATATTTATTGTTTTATTATACTTTTTCATACACTTATGATATTCTTGTTTGTGTTTTTATTTATTTTTTGTTTAAATACGTTTACAATGAAAGTTATTTTGAAATATACTATACTTTTTAATATAATTTTTATATTAATAAATTTTTTAATATAATTATTATATATTTATTGTTTTATTATGCTTTTTCATTTATTTATGATATTTTTATAGAAATATAAAATCATTTTGGAGAGTATTCGAAATTCACATTTTCTTTTTACTCTGTAATTCTTTCTGACTTAATAAAATTATTTATAACAAAATAATAAAACGAATTTAAATACATTTTCTTTTAATTTGTATTTAAATTAGTAAATTAATTTAGTTCGATATTCAGAATATGTATTTCTTTCTTTGCACTCTATGGTATATTTTCAATGTGGAGCTTTATCTGTATACCAAATAAGGCACTCGGTATGCTTTTGGTATTTTTGTGGTATACTAATTTGGTATATTTTGAAATAAATACAGCACTGTTTTTATTTTATTCAAAATAGGTAGCGGGTATCTCACAGTCAATCACACTTGACTGTAGCTTTTTCCTTGCTTTTTTAAGTTTCCCATTCCATTTACTTTTTCCATTGTTTTTTTTTTTTTTGTTATTTTAAAAAAATGAAAAATAATAATGAGAGTTGTAT